>OZ018376.1:74094791-76594791 GCA_963969555.1 Polydrusus pterygomalis | reverse complement strand
GGTCCTTTTTATGCATTGCTGGTTAATATTTGGTAAGTGTCATATTTTCAAAGTTAGATACTTTCTAAGATCTAAACTTAGTAAAAAATTAACATGTCGTAGAGCGTCAGTGAGTCAGTGCTACTACATTTTGTATTGGAGTAGATACAATTCATTGCCATTTACAATTTAAAAATACAAATATTTATTTCAATGATTATTGTTCTATTTGCAAGCTTATTGTAAAGATAAATTTGAAGTCTGAGACTTTTTTTCAAATAAAAGTAATGTAAGTTTACGAAAATTTGATGCATAATATATACAAAGTGGCGGAATAACTTTCGAAGAAAATATTCTACAAGCTAGTTATCCTTAACTACTCATAGCACGGGTCAGATTGACCATGCATGGTCAATCTTTTATATTTAAAAGGGTTTTAAAAAAAAAAGACATTTGCAATTTTTTTTATCATGGCTCATCAGTACCTAAGGCTAGGATCTAACGAAAAAAAGGAATGTCTGTACTACTTAAAAGTAGTAAATATGAGTCGTGAGGATGAAGCACATGACGATATCTAATGTTAGTTAACTTGACTTGTGTAAATTCATTGTGATTACTGACGCCAATAAACGATAAATAAATACCGTACGAGGAAAAATTATTTGCATCAAATAGGGCTTGGATTAAAAAACGTAGGGCCTGGTTTAGATCACAATGATATGGGGAACAGGGTGACAATTTAAAAACTTGAAATGGCTATATCTTAGGAACGAAAAACTGAAGAAAAAAACGCAAAAAACAGTTTCTATAAAACGAAGAGGGAACAAAAACAAGCGTATTATCCCACCCTTATCTGCAACCCCTGGGACAGGGTGAGATACACCCCTAAAATCTTAAATAGAAAGGGGGGTCGAGTGATACATCATTTTGAAGCTCTTGGAAAATGCTTTCCAATGGTACCATAGAAAGCTACATTTAAGGAAATTCTTCTGTGTTTAATAAGGAAAACAATAAATAAAAACACAATTTTGACATTTTTTATTATTATTTAATTAAATGTTCAAAATGATTTCCGTTGTTTTCAAGACAATAATAAAGCCTACTTTCAAATTCTTCACGTACATTTGCAAATGTTTCTCTGGATATAGCACGGCATTCCTAAACTATTCTATGCTGAAGTTGCTCTAGTGACTCAGGTTGCGTTTTAAAAACCACAGATTTTAGGTGACCCCACAAAAAGAAGTCAAGAGGTGTTAGGTCCGGGGATCTAGGTGGCCATTCAACAGGACCTCTTTTTCCAATCCACTGGTTGGGATAATTATCATCCAACCACTGCCTAACGGGAACTACATAATGCGGAGGTGCTCCATCCTGTTGGAAATGTAGTAAGCGTTCTTCTAAAGATAAATTTCCGAGTATGTCCCTCTGATTTTCTAATTCTCGCACTATTAGTGGTTCGATAGACCTCTGTAGCATTTCAGCATACCTGTCGCCATTTAAATTTCCTTGTATAAATATTGGGCCGATAATACCATCTCCCAATATACCAGCCCAAACATTAACATTCTGGGGGTACTGGGTATGCCCTTCTCTAAATACGTGGGAGTTTTCGTCATTCCAGTAACGACAGTTTTGCTTATTAACACGCCCATTTAAATAAAAGGTACACTCATCACTGAAGCAAATATTTTTAACTAGTCGAGGTTCTGCCGTAATTCTTTCTGTCATTATTTCACAAAACTGAATTCTTCTGTCCGGGTCGTCGTCACCAAGTTCTTGCAGTATGTGCAGTTTATAGGGATAAAGCTTATGAAATTTAAGTACCTTTCTTATTGATTCACTAGATAATCCAGTTGCTACAGCTGCTTGATGAGTTGATAAAGTTGAATTCATTGCAAACTGCCCCAGAATTTCAATTTGTGCTGCTTCGTCGGCTAGTCTCGGTTGATTTCTCTTTTTATTCGCGACAGAACCAGTTTCTTCAAATTTGGCTACTAGTTGGCGAACATACTGCGGGCTTACATTTTGACCTGGATGCCTTTCGTTAAAACGTTGAGCTGTCCTTAAGAAACATTGATCCTGGGAACCATAAATGAAAATAATTTCTACATTCAGCTGTGCTGTACGCCATTGTTAAAGATAAGCTTTTCGTTTAAACTGAACCGAAAGTCAACTGTTCTCAAAATAATAATACTAGTACAAGTAACTTTTAAAGAGAATTCTGTGATAATAAAATGCGAATATTTATAAACAAATTTTTTTTTTCGACAAAAAAAACCATAGCAATAAGAGATATCGACAAAAAAAACCATAGCAATAAGAGATATGCCAGGATATTGGTAGCAATCATTTTGAACATTTAATTAAATAATAATAAAAAATTTCAAAATTGTGTTTTCATTTATTGTTTTCCTTAATAAACCGAAAATAATTTCCTGAAATAGCTTTCTATGGTACCATTGGAAAGCATTTTTCAAGAGCTTCAAAATGATGTATTACTCGACCCTCCTTTCTATTTAAGATTTTAGGGGTGTATCTCACCCTGTCCAAGGGGTTGCAGATAAGGGTGGGATAATACGCTTGTTTTTGTTCCCCCTTCGTTTTATAGAAACTGTTTTTTGCGTTCCTAAGATATGGCCATTTCAAGGTTTTAAATTGTCACCCTGTACTTATATAACCAAATTTAGGTTAAAATTTTGTCAAATTCATATTATGACATGATATGCCAAACTAGTGAGTAATAAAATAAGTAGACAAATACAAATTTATTTTTGTTGTTTACAAAATTGACAAAGTAAGAATATACAGAAAGAAAAAGAAAAATAATTACATAAATTGCTGATATTGGCTACAGCCATGCTCCAAGCATAAATTCACACGTCTCTTCATATTTTTGAAAGTGTTGACCAGCATCTCTGAAGAAATGTTACCACATTCTTGGATAATCCTTTCTTGTATATTCTTGGAATACTTGCACTTTATAAGGAAATAAATTTAGCGGCTTCTTAAGAATAGTTCTGCATGTTCCAAAAGATCGTCCCACTTCTTGGTACAGGCGTCTTGTACAATTTGTTGGCGTAGTCTGCATTATTTCACGAACGTTTGCAACAAGTTCTTCTGTTCTTACAGATGGTCTTCCTGCTCCTTTTTTGTGTTGTATAGAACCTGTTTCCCTAAACACAGCCACGGTTCTTTTCAGGCAATGATAAAAATCCCCAGCAATAAAAGCAACGTTAGGAAAATGTTCGTGAAAATCGTCCATGCACAAACCCGGATTGTATTGACATTCACCATTTACTCTAACCCCGTTTCGAAAATACGATTCAACCCTGAATGTTTTGTGCTGTTCCGTAAAGCCCATTGTGTGAATTGTTCAAGAAATTGGAAAAATGAGCGATAAATCAAATTATTTGTAACGACTGTTAAAGATGACGGAATAACTGATTGATTGTTAATTCAGGTAGTTACTGACACCCAACAGGTATTAAGCTCTACGGCTAAGCATTACGTCCTTAGATGCAAGGCCCTCTTTGATGCAAATAATTTTTGCTCGCACGGTAGTTATATATTAGATCGTTCGTATATAAAATTCTATTTTTACAGCCCTAATTTCATTTATTTTGTAAGTATATTTTAGGTCTAATGTTATTTTCAACATGGGCATGGAATATAATTTGTGCTCCAGATGTTTTCACATGGAACTTTGCTTTTATGCTTATGAACATGGCACAAGTATTTCACATTTTATATCAACTTAGGCCAGTCAAGTTTGATCCAGAATTAGAGGAAGTATATCACACGCTTTTCGAGCCATTTAAGGTAAAAATCATAATAATATACATATTAAATGTGTAGTACCACAAGGTTCCATTCTAGGACCCAGATTGTTTCTAATTTATATCAATTCTATTTCAAAATTAAAATTATATGGACAAATTAAACTTTTGTCAACGATACAACAATAATTGAAGACCTTGGTGCAAAAACCGGACAAGTCTATATTTTATAAGTTTTGGAAAATTGAAAAAGACTTTCTATTTTTGGATATTTAAAAGAAACAGATAACATTCATGTTTTTTGTTGTAGGTATATGGAATAGAATTGTTAGGGAAACATTAAAAAACAATATTAAAAAAAACATAAGAGCTAGAATTTTTTGAAAATTTGGACTTGTCCGATTTTTGCACCAGAAATACCATAAAAAGATAGGTAAGCACGTAAATGATAACTTTGAAGAGCTTTATTTCAAAAACTGAAAACTCTCAATAAATCACAGCCGTTAAATAAATAAACCTATTGCCAGCGAGACCCTGACTGTTCCGCATATTCCCCCACCCAGCCAAGTCCCTACGCTTTGTGAAGCTGTTGGTAAAAATACCAAACAAGTCCTGGACTTAGCTGTTTCTTGCACCCAAGAATGCCAGCGGCCAAGTCCTAAAGATAGATATTAACGTTGCATTCCTTTGGACTTGCCTGATTCTTGTACCAATCGATCGGCGATATTTTAATACATACATTTTAACGAAAATCGTTATTTCGACCAAAAATGGACTTGTCCGGTTTTTGCACCAACGTCTTCAATTATTTATTATGCTAAAAATATTACGGACATCCAATTAAATATCAAAAAAGATTTAAAAATTATATTTGACTGGTTAGAATCCTATAAATTAACTTTAAATTTTAATAAATCTTCATTTATGTACATTGCCAAACAAAGACTAGATATGGGGAAACAACCAATAATATTTAAAGGGGAAAATATTAATTACAAAGATAACATGAAATTTTTAGGATTATAAATATATTGATCAAAGTTGAAGCTGGAGAAAATACGTAGAACATATTCGAACTTACATTTCTCCGTTAATTTGGATATTCTTTAAAATTCGTCATTTCACATCTTTAAATTATTTTAAAAATATTTATTATGCGTTAGTACATTTAAAAATTCAGGATCTTATTTCTATTTGGGGTTCAGCCAATTCGATAGTACTAAAACCTTTAACGAAACTACAAAATAAAATTATTAAATGTATTCAGAGACTTCCGCACTTAGAACCAACAACAAATTTATATAAACCGAATAAATATCCAGAAATAAATAATTTATATAACTTAAAGCTTTGCATATTTATTCATTCTTTACTTTTAAAACAAAAAATTTCTAACATACCTAACATTTACAAAAGTTCATGATCTGCACAGTCATGTTACTTGACAGATTTTTTACAAAATATTAAAATAAACCAGCAACTTTGGAAAACAGTCATTGTTATACAGTGAGGACCTAAAGTCCGTCCCCCCCCCCCTCTAACTTCTAAACCGTTCGGTATATTTTAATGAAATTTTGAATGATAATATTTGAGCAATTCTTGCACTTTTTGACATACCAATGACAGCTTTAAATGTCAAGATGACAGCTGGGTCCGCTTTTGGAATATTTTTTTAAATGGAAAGGGGGTTCCAATGGTACCTCATTTTGAAGGTCTTTTAATGCTTAAAACATTCTCCAATTTAAAAAACATTTGGTTTAGTATTTTCTAAACAGGAATCAATAATATCGGTTTCTACATTATGACTACCACAGTTTATAACACACTTTTTTACCTATAGTTGTCTATTGATTGTTGCTGTCATACTGTTTTTAAATGTCTGATTGACAGAAAATATTTTTACCTCGAAATTGTCTTAAATGGCTCGTTCTTTAGAAGATAAATTTGAAGCGATTATTATTTTTGGCGAAGCTAACCGAAATTATCATGCTGCTGTTCGTATGTTCAATAAACGATATCCGGAACGCCAAATATGCAGAAAATTTTTGCGAAAACTAATCTTAAAATTTCAAGAAACTGGTTCGGTTAAAGACGCACCAAGGTCTGGAAGGCCAAAGATCGTGGAAGATGTGAAAGTCCAAGTTTTAGCTGAAATGGTTGTTACTCCCCCACAGCCATCGAAACACGTGGCTAAGGCATGTTATGTTTCTCGTAGTTCTGTTAAAAGAATTTTGAAAAGCCATAAATTTCACCCATATAAAATGAAAATTATACACGAATTAACAGAAGATGATCCAGATAGACGACTAGAATTTTGCGAAATTATGTCAGAAAGAATCGTAAGGAATAATAACTATTCGCGAAATATCTGTTTTAGCGACGAAAGTATTTTTTTTTTACATGGACGAGTTAATACCCAAAACTGTAGGTACTGGAGTAATAAAAACCCTCATGTTTTTCGGGAGGGACACACACAGTTTCCCCAGAAAATAAATGTTTGGGCAGGCATTTTGGGTAATCACATTATAGGTCCCATTTTTCTGAAATATAATCTTAATGGCCCCAGGTACCTGGATATGTTGCAACATACAATTACTGCACTTATTAATGATGTTGTTACCCAAAACCCACATGAGTTTCAAGAGGTTGTATTTCAACAAGATGGTGCCCCGCCACACTATTTTAGGCAAGTCAGAAATTACCTAGACGAATCTTATGAAAATAGATGGATTGGTCGTCGAGGTCCGACAGAATGGCCAGCTAGATCGCCAGACCTAACGCCTCTAGATTTTTTTTCTTTGGGGGATACGTTAAAACTGAGGTTTATAAAACGGCTCCAGGCTCATTAGAAGAACTTAGGCAACGAATTACAGATGTTTGTTCAAGGAACGCCACAGGTGCTTCACAATGTCCGAGAGAAATATATTAATAGAATATTTATTTGCCAAGAGGTCCATGGCGGTCATTTTCAACAATTGTTGAAGTAACCACTGTTTTGCAGATGTGTCCCTTTATCTTTTGTTTAAAATACTTATAATTAATAAATTTCATTTCATACTGAACCAAATGTTTTAGGCATTAAAAGACGTTCAAATTGAGGTACCATTGGAACCCCCTTTCCATTTAAAAAAATATTGCAAAAGCGGACCCAGCTGTCATCTTGACATTTAAAGCTGTCATTGGTATGTCAAAAAGTGCAAGACTTCCTCAAATATTATCGTTCAAAATTTCATTAAAATATACCGAACGGTTTAGAAGTTAGAGGGGGGGGGGGGACTTTAGGTCCTCACTGTATAATGGATTAATAGTAAATAATATTTTACCAGAAAATATTAAAACATTAAAAAAACTACCCTTATTTAAATTTCATTTAAAAAAATATTTCCTAATGTAAATTTATTTTTTAATGAGTTAATCAAGCGTTTATACAAAACGAATATTTTCCTTTACTGTCTTTTTTATATTGTATACCTACCTACTAAGTTAGAGTAATAATATACTTATTTATCCCTGTTATAAACTTGTAAAGTTAGTTGGGAGTAAAAGAATAGAAAAAAAAATTATTGGAAAAGTGAGAATATACCGGGTGTTTCCCAAAAGACGTTCACACCCCTATAACTATTTTATTTTTATAGATATTAAAATGAAATTTTGAGATTATGCATAAGAGCTGAGTCTGCATTTATTGGCATAATATTCAATTTGTTAGCACTTATTGCGGTTTGACCGGGAGTGACTTTGACTTTGATATTTTAAATGGGACATCTAGTATGTTTTTACTTATTGGGATTCAGCATAACATTCTGAGTAAAATAAGACCTCACTTGTCATTTTTTGACATGTTATAACATTTTTATATTTATTTTTTATTTTCAATCTAGAGTGCTACAAGTTAATTAAATCTGTCAATTTATAGTCAAGTAGTAGGTATATGAAAATTGAAATGATGTCATAATAATTGACTTTCTAAGTGTCACAAGCGTTTAAAAAATGAAATTTTGCTTTCTTGACGTTTACTCCATTTTTCCAAATGGAACGATGGTGGTTCACTAGGATAATTAAAACTAGACTGGGTACATATCGCTAATCGTCAGCCGAGAGTGCATCTAATATTAGTACTAAAAAGATTTACAAAAATTTACAATAAAAAAATACTTTTCTTTTCTTTTTTTCCATATACTATTGCTTTTTTTGCCTCACCTTCCTGCGGAACGTGAAGGGAAAACATATCGCCAAATTGTCATTATAACAACTGACCAAAACTACACAATGGTGCAAAATTTCCGTTTTCTCGTATAGATAGGTAGTTTTCTGAGACGGCGCCGTATAGGTGCTCTTTAAACTCGCACACCTTTGTGCAATGTGGGATATACTTTCCATATTTGCTCTTTAAAAATATGTAAGTATTCAATCGATTAAAACATAAGCAAAAAATTATTCTTACATGGAAGCTATCAATTATCAGCTAATAAATTTGTAGAAATATTATTGTGCCGAGCCCTTCGGGCACGGCACTGTTCTAGTTCGTTCGTTTAATTATACGAGAGCTGTAACTTTGACAGGTAAGTGTAATTTTTTTTAGCTTTTTCGTAGCGAGGGTTATAGCTGTAAGAATTCGAAATTAAAAAATTTTCAGGTACCTAAATAAGAATGTTTTATACGATAGCTGTCAAATTTTGACAGGTAGGAGTCAGTTTTTTGTTATCCTTTTCGTAGCAAGGGTTATCGCTGTAAAAATCCTAAAGTGAAAAATTTTTCAGATCCTAAATAACAAAGTTCTATACGACAAATTTTTTTTTTTAGATTTTTCGTAGCGAGATTTATAGCTGTAAGAATCCTAAATGAAAAATTTTTCAGTTCCTAAATAACAAAGTTATATACGACAGCTGTCATTTTGACAGGTAAATTGCAAGTTTTTTTTAAGCTTTTCTTGTATCTAGGATTATAGCTGTAAGAATTCGAAATTTAAAAAAAATTCAGTACCTAAATAACAAAGTTCTATACGACAGCTGTCAGATTTTGACAGGTAAGTGTCAATTTTTTTAGCTTTTTCGTAGCGACGGTTATAGCTGTAAGAATCCCAAATTTAAAAAAAATTCAGTACCTAGATACCAAGGTCTCTATACTAGAGACCTTGCCTAGATACCAAAGTTTTATACGATACCTGTCAGATTTTGACAGGTAAGTGTCAATTTATTTTAACTTTTTTCGTAGCGAGGGTTAAAGCTGTAATAAAACTAAATTAAAAAAATTTTCAGTACCAAAATAACAAAGTTCTATACGACAGCTGTCAAATTATATATACTTAAATAGTAATTCTTATTTTTTATAATTTGCTACCATTTCTATGCTGTTTAGGTATAGAACAATATATTTGAAAAAAGTAGTATTTGAGATGACCTAAACGAATATCCAAACCAAAAGTATATCGGACGCACCCAATTCGATTTATTAACGATCCAATATGACCCTACATTGATTTTAAAAAAATCAAAAAAATTACTTCCCAACTTTCGATCGCGTTCGCAAACAACAGTGTTTTGTAGCCCAACGTCGTCTACATGTCGAAAAAGTTTAAATCGAGTAAAATGATTTTTGCCACCTGTATCGCCCTACAACGAAAAAAAACATATTTTTTAACTTTGACTTTAATAACTTTTTTCCGGTACACCCTGTATATTTGAAATTGTTCCCAGAACGTGCCCCGACTATTCCTCTCTACGTCTAGAAAGTTTGAATCGTTTTGCTCTAACCGTTTCCGAAAAAAAAAATCGCGAATATCGAAATGTCGAATAACCTTCTACCACGTGGCGACGTATTATCAATGTCGAAACGCCATCTTTAAAATCGAGATTACAACCATTTCTGAAACATTTTGGGCAAATATTTTGGTCAATAAAATTAGAAGAAGGTTCAAGGTAGATATTCCACCCGATTTAAAATCTGGAAATGTTCTTATTATTCTAGCAAGTCACGCTGAAAACACCCATTTTTCGCCATTTTTGACAGCCGGATTTTTAGAATTAATAATTAATTTAGATACATCAATATCAAGGCACTCTTGGTCAAAAGTAAATGGTATTAGAATTTGTAAAGATTGCCTGTTTCCGCACCCAAAAAAGCGACTTTTCTCAATTTTGCGAATATATTTTAATGATTTTGAATATGTAGAGGTGTTGCGAAGTAATCAGCGCATTTTTTGAGAAAAAAATAAAACGGTTTTGTTAAAAATTGAATAAGCTACAGTCGATATAGTAAAAAAAAAGCTGCCGTTTTTTCCGTATTAAAGATAAAGAAACGAAAAAATATCTCTTAAATACAATATTAACGAGCTCTACCCGCTAAAGTTTACAACGTTTCGATCAAAAGTCGTTTTCAGTACGAAAAAAAATAAAAACCGTGAAAAAATCAGGCCTAACTTTATGATTTCCACTTTCTTACAATTTTCGGCAATTTCCATTCCAGTTAGGTATAGAACGATATATTGGAAAAAGGTAGATTTTGAGATGGCCTAACCGATTATCCAAACCGCATGTCGATTGGATGCACTCAATTCGACTTATTAGCGATCCAAGAGGTACCATTTTCGACCAAATTTTGACTTTGAAAAAATCAAAAAAATTACTTTCAATCTCTCGATCGTGCTCACAAACAATAGGCTTCTGTAACTCGCGGTCCTCTACACGTCCAAAAAGTTTCAATCGACCAAGTTCATTCCTGGGACCACGGTGTGGGCCGCGTGAAACCCGGCTTTTTTCGACTTTGACGTTTAATAACTTTTTTCCGGCACACCCTGTATATTCCAAATTTTTACACAACGTACTTCCACTATTCCTCTGTAAACCCAAAAAGTTTCAATCGTCCCACTCTAACCGTTTCCGAGAAAAAAAATCGCAAATGTGAAAATGTCGAAAGTGACGACGACGACGACGCCAACATACATACATTATTTTCACCGAAGCGCCGTATAACATATCGCGGTGTAGCGCGATATGTAATAAAGGCCAAAGCAGGCAAGTTTTGAGTTGATTGGACCTTAAAGCCCAAATCTCTTTTAGGCCCATAAATGAAGATAAATGAAACGTTTTGTCTTTAATATATCTTCATGGCCAGGTTATAATGTGAATATTCTTTGAGGTAATGTATCACTCTTAGATATTGTACTTGAATCCCAGAAGGCTTTAAAGTACAAAATAGGTTATAGTAATGACTGAAATAACTTCTTTACAGCCAAACGGTCTGGAAAACATGACCATTAGAAAAAATATTTTACTGACGTCATATTTCTCTTAAATTAATTTTGTTAAATAATTTTTAATACTAAAACACAAACAAATATATTACAAAGACCTAGCACTTAAACGAGCTAACTTATTCGTCCAAGCACAAAACAAAGGTTAAATACCGGTACAAAAACACCTCTTTACTACCACGAACACTACTTGGCCTTATTTATAAAGCCCAATTCTCGAAATGACAGGTGTTTTTTACCACTTTATTACCTTCGTTTTATTCCCTACTAGATGATTAAGCGGTTTATATAACCCACTTCTCTCTATGTAAAGCGGCCTGTCGGGCATTCTCCGATCTCGTTTACAGTTCTACTCACCAATAAAGAAACATATTTTGCTCATGTTACTTTTTTACGCCACAATCTTAAAATTTAAAAATGTAATCTTTACGTTTTACAATCTATTATCTAAGAACAGATGACAATTGAAACAATGGTGTATCTATCTAGGCTAAAGAAAAAATTATGAAGGTGCATGTGATAGATATAATTTAATTCACACCTTTAGGCATTCAAAACAGAAATAATTTTGGTTTGTATAGTTTGTAAATAGTATATTAGTATTAGTAGTAGTAGTTAAGCTAAGCGCCGAGCAAGCAGGCCAGTATGATTCGTTCTGCCAAACCTATTTTACGTCTGCATAATGTCAGCCAGCTGGGACATTACAGTTTCACGTAGCTTCCGAACCACAGACGGCAGATGTTATTCTCGGCACAGTTTAACAGTCTTGTTATAACACCTTTTGTCCACCACATACGTCGACGGAGGCAGCCTATTACATCTCCGTAGTGCGATTTGAAGGATGTTACCGAAGATCCTCCAAATCCATCGATATCATTATTAGAAGTCTCACTCCACGGGACACCGTCAGTTCGTATTATCGAATCCTCTGATTCGGGACATCCCACATTACATCCGGATTGGTACCAAACATGCGTATCTTTTGTGTGTCACTGTCAGCACTAAATCCTTCCCTTGGTTCATTTCTCGGCAACATGCCAAAGGAAAAATTGTATATTAAATGTTTTGTATGTCAAAATGGATTTTTAGCTTCTAGGATTTATTAATAATTTTTTTCCCTATATTGCGAACTGTTGCTAGTCACTGCATAATTTTACAACTTGGTTTTAAGCTAACGTTTATTTAACTTATTAATTTATTTGTGCTAGATCTATCGAATTCATGGATGGAAAACTATTGTGTATTTGAAATTAAAAATTGAGTCTATTTATTTTAGCTGACAGTGTTCATATTTCGTCTTTAGAAGGCCATTTTAAACATTTTTTACCACTGCAAAATGGGGTGAAACCCGAGACTTGACTCGAACTTTCGAGGCTGACGCCTCAGTCTTGACGGCCAATTTATTCTACGTGTCTTATCGAGGCTTTCTTTTGGCGTCTTGTTGTTCACTTTCGGTTTTGGCAACAAATTCCGGATATTTATGTTTATAAATGTAGACCAGGATCTACATTTTTAAAGCTAAATTTAAAAATATAACCTTGAGAAAATCATTTCTTGTAATTTAAGTTAATAATAATTTAGTTTTCCCTACTTTATTAGTGGGGGAAGAGCACATCAATGAAAATAATTTTTACTCATTCAAAACGTTTCAGTTTATTTTTTGAAATCCTTTTTAAGTCGTAATACGTATCACCCGTTTCCCATAAACGTCAAACGTTCCATCCTCTGTGAAACACCCTGTAAATTCGTTTTTGCCGAAATCTCATCATAAACTCAACATGAAAAAGGTAAAAAAAAAGTTGCTATGTTTACATTAGCTATAATATGGACAATAGAAATAGCCCTCATTTTTACCTATTAAACCTAGTAATTCTCCCAAGCCCGAAATGTGTATTTATTATACAAACTCCAACAATTTGTGCCACGAGCAATTAATCCACATTAATATGTATTATTTAAATATATGAGAAGTAGCACTTTAGGTACAAGTTACATAATATAGCTTTTAATGAGTAACTATTATATAGTTTCTTCAATAAAATATAATGTAAATATTATACAGTTAACACAAAAAATAGCCAATATAAGTGTAATTAACACAAAAAACTAACACATATGAAAAAAAAGCCTTAATAAACATAAAATTAAATACAATTATTTACCTATTATAAGTGGATTTCACCTTAGTTTTTAATGGCCGCCGCTGACACATGTCATTTATTACATTTCTTTTTACAGAACTTAAGGATTGGCCAGGGCCGGACTTAAAAATTATGTGTGAACATGGGTCAATTTATTTGTAGTTGTAATTATGGATGGAAACGAGAATAACCTAAGCAATTTTTAAGATATTTCAAAAAAAAACACTGAAGGGGAATGGAAATAGGATAGAATATCAGAAAAACAATTTCATTTAATTTTTATTCATAATATAATAACGTGCTGTTATTTTGGTAAAAACACACTCTTAATTTAGTACAATAAAAAATATACAAGGGGCAGTCGTGAATCTAGTATTATCACTCATTAACTACGTTTTTTATTAAAGAATTATTTTGTTTTTTAATTTGATTTTAGACCATGCAGTGTTAAATTGAAAAAATCTATATATTATATTTAATAGCTTATTGTTTACTTTTTTATTTTCTTATTCACGGGTAGATATTTTTTTCTTTAGACTAGGTTCTAAAGAGTTTAAAGTTTACAATAGATCTAACTTTTCGTTGGTTTATAATAAAACAATAAAAGTTTGTAATGTTATCGAATTAGGTATTTCTTTTAATAAATAAAGAAAAAATAATGTAAGTAGATACTACAAAAAAAGATTTTTGTCCATGCGTTTGCAGAAGAGATACCTCAAGCACTCTTCAATACAACTGTATGTAAAACTTATTTTAGCATAATGGTTCACTGTGGTTTTCAAATTTAATTTTGTTGCAAGTTCCCTATTATTTTTGGTCTTCATCTGACAAGCTGTCGATGTCGTCGTCACCGTCCGAGACATTAATAATTATTTACTTACTTTTGCATAAAAAGAAACACGTCACAGATACACACAGTCCGGCAGTTTAAAACCAAAAAGTCTAATACGCACAAAATATAAGCAAAATGCTGTCTGAAAAATACCAAAAACAATAACACCAACGATCAAGAATTAAAGACTCTAAGAATTAAAAGCAGAATGCACGCGGTGC
Source organism: Polydrusus pterygomalis (assembly GCA_963969555.1). NCBI lineage: Eukaryota > Metazoa > Arthropoda > Insecta > Coleoptera > Curculionidae > Polydrusus > Polydrusus pterygomalis. The sequence continues at coordinate 76,580,590 of OZ018376.1, read as the reverse complement.
GCGGTGTGTCCCAAGTCCCAATGCGGCTCTGTGATATTTAAAGAACGCGACGAGATAATCGAACTAGACTGGGTACATATCGCTAATCGTCAGCCGAGAGTGCATCTAATATTAGTACTAAAAAGATTTACAAAAATTTACAATAAAAAAATACTTTTCTTTTCTTTTTTTTATATTTACTATTGCTTTTTTTGCCTCACCTTCCTGCGGAACGTGAAGGGAAAACATATCGCCAAATTGTCATTATAACAACTGACCAAAACTACACAATGGTGCAAAATTTCCGTTTTCTCGTATAGATAGGTAGTTTTCTGAGACGGCGCCGTATAGGTGCTCTTTAAACTCGCACACCTTTGTGCAATGTGGGATATACTTTCCATATTTGCTCTATAAAAATATGTAAGTATTCAATCGATTAAAACATAAGCAAAAAATTATTTTTACATGGAAGCTATCAATTATCAGCTAATAAATTTGTAGAAATATTATTGTGCCGAGCCCTTCGGGCACGGCACTGTTCTAGTTCGTTCGTTTAATTATACGAGAGCTGTCACTTTGACAGGTAAGTGTCATTTTTTTTTAGCTTTTTCGTAGCGAGGTTTATAGCTGTAAGAATTCGAAATTAAAAAATTTTCAGGTACCTAAATAAGAATGTTTTATACGATAGCTGTCAAATTTTGACAGGTAGGAGTCCGTTTTTTGCGACCATTTCTATGCTGTTTAGGTATAGAACAATATATTTGAAAAAAGTAGTATTTGAGATGACCTAAACGAATATCCAAACCAAAAGTATGTCGGACGCACCCAATTCGATTTATTAACGATCCAAAATGATCCTACATTGATTTTAAAAAAATCAAAAAAATGGCTTCCCAAGTTTTGATCGCGTTTGCAAACAACAATGCTTTGTATTCCAACGTCGTCTACACGTCGAAAAAGTTTAAATCGATTAAAATGATTATTGCCACCTGTATCGCGATACAACGAAAAAAAAACATATTTTTCAACTTTGACTTTAATAACTTTTTTTTGGTACACCCTGTATATTGGAAATTGTTCCTAGAACGTGCCCCGACTATTCCTCTCTACGTCCAGAAAGTTTGAATCGTTTTGCTCCAACCGTTTCCGAAGAAAAAATTCGCGAATATCGAAATGTCGAACAACCTCCTACCACGTGGCGACGGATTATCAATGTCCGAAAGCCATCTTTAAAATCGAGATTACAACTATTTCTAAAACATTTTGGGCAAAAATATTGGTCAATAAAATTAGAAGAAGGTTCAAGGTAGATATTCCATCCAATTTAAAATCTGGAAATGTTCTTATTGGTCTAGCAAGTCAAGTTCAAAACACCCATTTTTCGCCATTTTTGACAGCCGGATTTTTAGAATTAATAATTAATTTAGATACATCAATATCAAGGCACTCTTAGTCAAAAGTGAATGGTGTTAGAATTTGTAAATTTTGCCTGTTTCCGCACCCAAAAAAGCGACTTATCTAAAATTTGCGAATATATTTTTATAAGTTTAGATATGCAGGAGTGTTGATAATAAATCAGCGCGTCTTTTGGGAAAAAAAATAAAACGGTTTTGTTAAAAATTGAATAAGCTACAGTCGATATAGTAAAACGTCGAATAAAAATATCTCATAAATTAATTTTTTTGAGCCACAAATGATGTTTTCCCACAGCGCGTTTACTATGCAAACTAAAGCTTGTTTATCGGTCGACATAATGGATCAAGAAAAAATTAAAAAAGTTATATATAGACAATTGCAGATGTATTTAAGCGTTCCAGTGCGACTTAATAGAATATTTTTGAAAAAATTTTATAAAAGCTTGCCGTTTTTTCCGTATTAAAGATAAAGAAATGAAAAAATATCTCTTAAATACAATTTGACGGCTCTATCCGCTAAAGTATACAACGTTTCGATCAAAAGTCGTTTTCCGTACGAAAAAAAATAAAAACTGCGAAAAAAATCACTCCTTACTCTGTGGTTTCTACTTTCTTACAATTTTCGGCAATTTCCATTCCAGTTAGGTATAGAACGATATATTGGAAAAAGGTAGATTTTGAGATGGCCTAACTGATTATCCAAACCGAATGTCGATTGGATGCACCCAATTCGACTTATTAGGGATCCAAGAGGTACCATTTTCGACCAAATTTTGACTTTGAAAAAATCAAAAAAATTACTTCCAAACTTTCGATCGCGCTCACAAACAATAGGGTTCTGTAGCCCACGGTCGTCTACGCGTCGAAAAAGTTTGAATCGAAAAAACTAATTTTTGTGGCCTGTATCGAATGCCAATGAGATCCCGATATTTCTCGACTTTAAAAATTAATAACTTTTTTCCGGCACACCCTGTATATTTTAAATTTTCACACAACGTAGCCCCACTATTTTTCTCTAAACTGAAAAAGTTTCAATCGTCCCACTCTAACCGTTTCCGAGAAAAAAAAATCGCAAATGTGAAAATGTCGAAACTGACGGCGGCGACGACGCCGACGCCGACAACATACGCACATTATTTTCACCGAAGCGCCGTATAACATATCGCGGTGTAGCGCGATATGTAACGAGCATTTTTTCCAACAATTTGAGACCATACACTCCTATGCTATTTTAAAATTGACACTGAAAAATTTGCCTTAAATCCCAATCGCAAATTTAAAAGCGTTATACATTATTGCCGCCCTCTCTTTTCTAAAGAAATATCGTCGGTACATTATTTAGGTAGTATCTGATATATTAAAATAATATCAATTTATTTCATTGCTAAATTTTGGGAGAATTGTATAGAGATAGAACAATGAGTGACAATGACATAATAATGTTAAAAAAAATCTTACCCGATATTTTTCGCTATACAATTCCCCTAAAATAAGTTATGAAATTCCTTGATATTTATTAAATATGTCAATTATTACCTATAGAATATCAAGTCAATACTGATTTTCTTTAAATTTTGTATAAAAGCTAGAAAACATAAATAAATCTACGCGAAATAGGTTATAGGTTCGCAAGCATGTTGATACTCCCACCTTAAGGCAAATTTTTTCGTGTCAATTTTAAAATAGCATAGGACTGCATGGTATCAAATTGTTGAAAAAAAATGCTTGTTTTAAATATTCTAGTGAACTACCATCATTCCATTTCGAAAAAAAAAGTAAACATCAAAAAAACAAAATTTCATTTTTTAAACGCTTGTGAAACTTAGAAAGTCAATTATTATGACATAATTTTAATTTTCACATATTACTTTACTATAAATTAACAGATTTAATTGATTTGTAGCACTCTAGATTGAACATAAAATATAAACATAAAAATGTTATAACACGTCAAAAAATGACAAGTGAGGTGTCATTGTTATGCTGAACCCAAATAAGTAAAAATATACAAGATGTCCCATTTAAAATACCAAAGTCAAGGTCACTTCAGGTCAAACCGGAAGTGCTAACAAATTGAAAATTATGCTAATAAATGCAGACTCATCTCTTATGCATAATCTCGAAATTTCATTTTAATATCTATAAATATAGAAAAGTTATAGGGGTGAACGACTTTTGAGAACCACCCGGTATAAATCAAACAATTACTAACTTTGGCAACCGCAAGTTGTTAACATAACACTTTTATGAAAAGAAAAGAAAAACACAAAGTCTTCCTCCACAAAATTTATTAGAATAAAATTCTAATTAGAAAGGTCTCTACATGTTTCGAACGTAGAAACGTTCATCATCAGGAGACAGAAATCTATTTTATGCTGATGTTGTTAGCAAAAGAGAAATCTAGAACCTTAATGGAGCTTTATGGACGTAAATTTTTTTATAGAAAAACATTTTAAATGTAGAAGAAACATGGCTTGAAAAAGTTGAATACTGAGCATTCAAAAATTTTGTTAGAGTAAGCTTAAACCAACCAAACTAAATGGAGAAGAAGAGAAAAGAAAAAAACCCGGGAAAAAAGAAACTTTCTTAAAAGGTGTCGGAATCTATTTAGTTTTAATTCTTAAAATTTATATCCAGCATAAGTAACACATTATGAGGATAAAAGTGCAGTAGCACAATAATGTTGTTAGGAAAACTTTACGTTAAAATTTATATCCAGCATAAGTAACACAAAAACTTTACGTTTTCCTAACAACATTATTGTGCTACTGCACTTCTATCCTCATAATGTGTTACTTATGCTGGATATAAATTTTAACGTAAAGTTTTCCTAACAACATTATTGTGCTACTGCACTTCTATCCTCATAATGTGTTACTTATGCTGGATATAAATTTTAAGAATTAAAACTAAATAGATTCCGACACCTTTTAAGAAAGTTTCTTTTTTCCCGGGTTTTTTTCTTTTCTTCTCCATTTAGTTTGGTTGGTTTAAGCCTACTCTAACAACATTTTTGAATGCTCAGTATTCAACTTTTTCAAGCCATGTTTCTTCTACATTTAAAATGTTTTTCTATAAAAAATTTTACGTCCATAAAGCTCCATTAAGGTTCTAATTTTCTCTTTTGCTAACAACATCAGCATAAAATAGATTTCTGTCTCCTGATGATGAACGTTTCTACGTTCGAAACATGTAGAGACCTTTCTAATTAGAATTTTATTCTATTAAATTTTGTGGAGGAAGACTTTGTGTTTTTCTTTCCTTTTCATACTTTCAACTCCACTTTAAGTATGGACTATTTCTTCAAAATATCACTTTTAGTTAAATCGTCTTCAATTTAAAAGAATGGTTAGTTCAGATTTTGCACAAATAATGGCATTACATGCAGGAGAAGCCTATGCAGTTCAGAATCTTACCCGAACCGATAGACTGGGTTTACTTCTCTCAGGAAAAGTAAGCTAGACAAATATAGTATTTAAAATAGAATTTAGCCAATGCATCGTTAAAAGCTACAATACGGCTGACAAATCTAATTCCAGTTTTAATTACTGAACTTTTTTAGGTTAATGTTCTATCCGATAATCAATTTCTACATCCAATTTTACCCTGCGAATTTATGGATTCACCAGAATTTGAATCTAGCCGAAACACCGTCGATGATAAGTTTAAGGTCAGTTATGCAAAGTTGTTATGTTTGGTTTATCGTAATTTCGTGGTCAAAAGAAGCTTCAACTAATTCATAGAAGAATTCGAATTTAATTATTCGTTGAATTCCATTATTGAAAGACTCGGATTAATTCGATTACTCCAACTCGATTAGGAATCGGATTAATTACTACGCATGAAAAATTCCGTATCGCAGAATGTGCTCATACTTAAAATGAAACTGAGTAAACATGGCCGGACCGACACGAATGGCGAATGGAAATGAATTGTTAATAATAAATATACAGTAATCAGGAACATAATCCTCGTTGAGCAAACATGCAAACGCACATAGGGGAGAGGGGGGCACCTTTCAACACTTTTTCATTTGGCATTTTATTATCTCAAAATAATAGATAGTAAAAAGACTATTTAGAGACATGCTAATACTATTATATTTTGTCTGTAAAGTGATAATAGGAAATTTTTATAAAATCTATTATTTATCGATTATATAGAATTATCAATATTTTTGGGCAGATTGTTGAATGGTGCCCCACTAAGGGGCACAATTCAACATTGAGTGGGGCAGAATTCAACACAACTTTTTAGAAAAATAAAGTATTTTATTCTTACAGAAAATGGTCTTAGAACATAAATAACTTAAAATACGTTAAATATTTATTGAAAATGAAACGAAGACAAGGGCAATTTAAACGAAATTAAGGACTGTGTTCTTTCTGTGGCCTTTAACTGTGAAGGAGGTGGCAATTTGCCGACAACATCTCCAATTTCTACAGTAGAAATATCGTCAGTTTCGGGAAAATAAGATTTTAAACATTTATTTCTCATGTACTTGACTTCTAAGTCACAACTGGTCTTTTTCAAAATTCGAGCCACATAGTGCACTTCATTTTTTTTGGTACAAAATTTTACAACCTAAATTGAACACTGTTCAAATGTTCCCCAAGTATTTTGTTCAATTGTGCCCCATACATACAAAAACCAAATAATTATTATAAAATAAATCTATGAAAATTACCTGTCTAAATTCAACAGTACCTTACTTCTTGATACCTTAACATATCACAAAAACGATATCACTTTTAAATTGTCAGTATTTTAGTTTTAATTTAAAATTTTAACCACGTGCGATGTTATAATTTATTTAGATAAATCATACATCCGATCTAAGACGCCAACGACCGGCAACTGGTCAGCGCTTAGACGAGGTAAAGGAGGGGACGCGGCATGCGCATCTACCGCGACAGAAGCAAAGTGTGACCAAAAAATCGATAGGTCTGGTGCCAAACATCTATTGTCACCAAGCGGGTTTTTCGTGTTTTTGATTGCAAAGTGAATAAAACATAGTAGTATTTATCTTTGAATAAAATGGTCGTTTGTTCGTCTTACGGGTGCAAAAGTCATAGCGATCGAAAGGAGCCAGGAATAAGCTTCACAGGTAATAATATATTTTTGCAAACCGCCATTTTCTTGGTGCCAAACAGTAAATTCTGGTCACAATCACAAGTTTATGATGCCGCGTCCCCTCCTTTACCTCGTCTAAGGGTCAGCGCAAGGAACTCGGTTTGTCGTAGTGCTCTTAGGCTTTGTTGCCAAACTGCACTTTTATAAAAATTCAGTATAGTTTTTTTTTAAATACATTGTTCAAAAGTACCCCCTTCTCCCCTACATACGTGGTTCAGTACTCGAATGCGACAAATATTTTGATTCGGATTCATGGACGCTGCAGCATGGTATTGTACCACGCACACTGCGGTGCCGCATACTCCCACTGCGTAGAGTGCGAAGTACGCTATTCAAATCGGAATTGGAGAGAGGCGGCTTATTTTTGCATAGCGCTGAAAAGCATATGAATTCGAAATCGGATGATGAATCCGAGAACCTAATATGTTAATTCCGATTCTGTGCATTCGAGTATCTAAATCGTCCGAGTATTTACATCACTATAGAATGAAACGAAATGGATCAGCCTCTTATATAGAATACCGTCCACTTAATCAAGAATCGCTCAGGCTCGTTAAATGTATTTTCTTGAAATACATTTTTTTGGGATATTATACATCGTGGATCATCGAAATGCTACGTATATTAACTTTATTTTTTTAATGAAAACATTTTATATTTTTACATTTTTATAATCTACAATCAATAATAGAGATTTTTCATAAATCATGCCCTATCCTTATTTTCAATTGTTTACAAAATATTAAGTTTGAAAACAAAATAGACAAACGACAAAGTACGAACTATCTCATAAGATGTTGAAAATGGCCTCCACCAACTGTTTTACAGTATATCAGTCGATCTGAAAATTACTGCTGTGCTGTACATTTTGTAATACTTGTGGAGAATTTTCTCGTATTACTGGTCGAATGAACTCCTTAAGCGTATGCATAGAGTTGGGTTTAGATTTATAAAATAAATTTTTGACGAAGCCCCACAAAAATAGTCCAGTGGGTTTAGATCGGGTGATCTGGGTGGCCATTCTATTGACCCCCGTCCACCTATCCACCGCCTCGGAAAAGTTGTATTTAAGTACTCCCTTACATGAGCAGCATAATGTGGGGGAGCACCATCCTGTTGAAACTAAAAAAGTTAAACTTGGTAAATCAGGATAATTATCATTTTGGAACTAGAGAGGCAAGAGCTAGAACTAGATCATTTCGAAGGAAATTCAAATATCTTGCTCCAGTGAGGTTATCGTCAAAGAAAAATGGTCTGATTACTGACATTAACCTTTTCATTATACTGGGTGTGATTTTTTATAAATCAGTGAGGATTTTCTTGTGCCCAGTAACTGTAGTTTTGACTATTAACCTGACCATTTAAAAAAAATGTAGCTTCATCTAAAATACAAGTTATTTAGACACTTGGTGCGTGATTATCTGTTCAATGCTATGCTCAATCATTATGTCACAAAATTGCTCTCGCCTATCAGGATTTTTCCAATAACTCTTGTACAATAATTACTGATTTGTAGGGATGAAACTTTTTCTAAATTTAGATATCACCCGGTATCGTGAGTATCGTAGTCACGCCTAAGTTGTGTGCTTGAGCAATGATAATCTTCCTGTAGTGAATAATAATATCTTTATGTGTGTCTTCTCAGGGATACCAAAACTACTACGTTTAACACTATCTTTAACAGTACGGAAAGTGCTCCACTTTATTGCTACCCTAGACACTGTCGATTGGTTAATAGACGGACGATTTGGGTATTTTTCATTGAACATATCACGAAATTTTCTATGACTTCTACGTTTATCTCCACAACCCAACATAATCAAAATTTCTATAGGTTCATCTTCAACGAGGCACATTTTGGATGTAATATCAGCAGAGCAAAATTTAAATTTGATTAACATTCACTGACTTTTTAACGTCTCAAACTTAAATTTTAAGTTGTCATTGTCAATGTCTTAAGATTGTGAATTAGGTTCAGAACATATTACTAAGTGGAGAAACATACCAATGATACATTCAGGGTTAGGAAAAATTACCAGAACGGTCGATTATTTCAAAATATACAGGGGTTATCAAAAAACGTCTTATATAAAAAATGTAGGGCTGTTAAAAATCTACATATCGGTAATAAATTGAAATATACAGGATCACCCACAAAGTTGTGGAGAATGATAGTTATATTTTTTTAAATGGAACACCCTGTATATTTTTACATTTTTAAATTCCACATAAAATTATAATTATTTTTTATTAAATGCACTATTAGTCTATACTTCATAGTTTCTGAGATATTGACTCTCGAAAAGTGAAATTTTTGAACTTTGACAGCCCATAACTTTCTAACAGTACGTCTTAGAGCAAACCGGCTTACATGTCCCTATCTTAAACTTTTATTATCCCAAAAAATTAACTTCTAGTTAAACCGGAACAACTACATTTCCTGCTTTCGAGTTACATCCGGTTTAACCGGAAGTTGACTTTTTTGAGAAGATAATAAAAATTGAAGATAGGGACAGGTAAGCCGTTTTGCTCTAAGACGTACTGTTAGAAAGTTATAAGCTGTCAAAGTTCAAAAATGTCACTTTTCGAGAGTCAATATCTCGGAAACTATGAAGTATAGACTAATAGTGCAATTAATAAAAAATAATTATAATTTTATGTGGAATTTAAAAATGTAAAAATATACAGGGTGTTCCATTTAAAAAAATATAACTATCATTCTCCACAACTTTGTGGGCGACCCTGTATATTTCAATTTATCACCGATATGTAGATTTTTAACAGCCCTACATTTTTTATATAAGACGTTTTTTGATAACCCCTGTATATTTTGAAATAATCGACCGTTCTGGTAATTTTTCCTAACCCTGTACATACAGTGTCACCAGTAAAGTCCGCATCATATAGGATTTTTTTTTATTAATAGCTTTATTGGAAATTTGACTTTGGCATCAAGTTCTGCTTCGATCGAGATAAAAATTAAGCAATAAAATAGTAGTCACGTGATTCGCGTTATCTGTCAAATTCGAATTTTTTTCAAAAAATAATTCAAAAGTGGGGTGATTTCTGAAAATATCGAAAAAAGTTATTAAAAAAAGTTTTTTTAAATGCAGTTTCTAGTCCACATGCAAAATTTCAGCTGGATAAGATAATTTTGATTTTTTACCTATATTTTGTAAATTGCACCACTTTTGCAAAATAAGACTCAACGCAACCTACATAAAACTTCTTAGTTTTGACAATGCTTTATTTCATATACATTTTCTTTAAAGTATTAAAGGTGTGCTTTTCTACAAAATCAAAATTGGGCTATAAAAATTTGGTCGCATGTGATGCAAAGTTCATTTGTTTTTGACCCTGTATAAGGTAACTTCATAAAATACGTATTTTTGAAAACGTAGTTTGTGTCTGAAAGTAAAAAAATAAAAATAAAATAAAGGAGTTTTAAATTAAATCGTTGAAAATAGATAAACTTTACGCTAAGTTAAACTTAAATTTATTTTCCATTTAATGAACACTTTACTGATGACACTGTGTTCTTTTTGTCTTAATATTAAGGTGCATTACTTTCAGACACAAACTACGTTTTTAAAAATACTTATTTTATGAAGTTACCTTATACAGGGTCAGAAACAAATAAACTTTGCATCACATGCGAGCAAATTTTATTAGCCCAATTTTGATTTTGTAGAAAAACACACATTTTATATACTTTAAAGAAAATATATCTGAAATAGAGCATTGTCAAAATTCAGAAGTTTTATGTGGGTTGCGTTGAGTTTTATTTTGCAAAAGTGGTGCAATTTACAAAATATAAGTAAAAATCAAAATTATCTTATGCAGCTGAAATTTTGCATGTGGGCTAGAAAATACATTTAAAAAAACTTTTTTCGATATTTTCAGAAATAACCCCACTTTTGAATTGTTTTTTGGAAAAAGTTAAAATTTGACAGATAATGCGAATCACGTGACTACTCTTTTTTTTGCTTAATTTTTATCTCGATCTAAGCAGAACTTGATGCCAAAGTCAAATTTCGAATAAAGTTATTAATAAAAAAAAATCTCATATGATGCGGACTTTATTGGTGACACTGTATAAGCAGTAAGCTGTTAATATTTCGTAAACGCCTGCAGACCGGTGGAGGGCATGATTTTTGAAACATATCTACAAATTGATGGCAGAACGTAAAAAAAACGATGTTAAAAAAAATTTTAAAAAAATTTTCTACGTTTTTATAAGTTGTTCTTGGTTTCGATTTACAAACCTAAAAAGACCTACCGTTTAAAAAAACTTAAAAAACGATATTTCTAGGTATCTATTGTGGCAGCCAGTTCGTGCAGATATTTATATTGGCAAAGATCCTCTTTGGAATATCTTTTTGTAAAAGACACTTACATAGCAACAGTTCTAACAACTCTTATAGCAAGAGATATAACAACAAAGTTATACGCCATGAATAACAAAATAGTAACAGCAAAGGGCTCCCATCTGGATATTAGATTGCCTAGTATTACATCATCATTGACATCGGGAGGGGAGTATAAAAGCCCCATAAGAACAAAAAGGGCTAACGGTGGTAAGTTGTACACACCGGGTGTTTCTCAAAAGACGTTCACCCCTATAAGTTTTTTATATTTATATAGATATTAAAATGAAATTTAGAGATTATGTATAAGAGATGAGTCTGCATTTATTGGCATAATTTTCAATTTGTTAGCACTTCCGGTTTGACCGGAACATCTTGTATATTTTTACTTATTTGGGTTCAGCATAACATTCTGAGTAAAATGACCCCTCACTTGTAATTTTTTGACGTGTTATAACATGTTTATGTTTATTTTTTATTTTCAGTCTAGAGTGCTACAAATTAATTAAATCTGTTAATTTATAGTCAAGTAGTATATAAAAATTAAAATTATGTCATAATAATTGACTTTCTTAGTTTCACAAGCGTTTAAACTCCATAGGATATTTAAAACGAGCATCTTTTTTCCAATAATTTTATACTATACACTCTTATGCTATTTTAAAATTGATACAAAAAAATGTGCTTTAAGTCCCAATCGAAAATTTAAAAGCTTTATGCATTATTGCCGCCCTATCTTTTCTAAAGAAATATAAAGGCGGCTTCGAAAAACAATGTTAAAATTATAATGCCATTCGTTTATTAAAGTTATATTGTAAATCAAATAAAATGGTTAGTTTTACTAGAAATGAACAAATTGATATGCTCCTAATTTTTTGGAGTGACCAGAAAAATTCTTCTGAAGCCGCAAAATTGTATGAATTATTGTATTGTTTTATAAACTACTGACATTACAGCTTTAAATTAAAGCCACATTGCTTTTCAAAACCATTCCATTGTTTTTCAAAGCCGCCTTTTTATTTCTTTAGAAAAGAGTGGACGGCAATTATTAAATAAAGCATAACGCTTTTAAATTTGGGATTAGGATTTAAGGCAAATTTTTCAGTGTCAATTTTAAAATAGCATAGGAGTGTATGGTATCAAATTGTTAGAAAAAAAAAATGGTCGTTTTAAATATCCTAGTGTCGCAAATTTACTATCTCACCTAGTTCACAAATGTTAGAAAGATAAGGCTCATCTTTATCTTTTTCTCAAACTGCATGACTGAATTAATTTACGACGTACCGCAAATATGGAAACGGTCAGTGGTCATTGAACAGGCCCCTAAAATAGGTTAACATTTTTTACTGGCACGGAATCCTTAAACAGTACAGTAATAATAGTTATTATATTACTATAGGTCCAGATCTAATTCATATAGCCCTGTTATTTTAGGGAAATGAAAACCTTTACAAACTAATATTTTTTAGGTGTCAGGAACTCAGACACAGAAACATATTGCAATGCTAATCAAAGTTCTAAGCATAAAATATATGATAAACTAAGAGAAAATGGCAGTGTATCGCAAAACTGTTATATTAGTGAAATGGAACCACTAACTGAGCTACCCTCAACAGACGACTTGACATCCAACGACGTGGAAAGTTGGTTGGAAACAAGCTCGAAGTATCATAGTTGTGAAATCGTAGATATGGATTGAAAAGTTACCACAACATTTTTTCAAGTAACATAAAATCATGTTTTGCTTTACAGATTATTTTACTATGGTATTAACTGTAAAAATTTGGTGTAGAATAAAGTTTACCTACTTTTGTATCAGGCCAATAGAATTAAACTAAACTCACCGACAAAAAAAAACCGGACCCTACATTTTTTTTAGTACTTTCAATATGGCATAACTTTTTATTTTTGACTTTATTGCAATGATTTTTCACTGGGCGATAGATCTATTCATTAAAATTACGCTGCAGTTTGTTCTGATATAATTTTGGTTGCTTAAATGTTTATATACCAGGGTAAGTCAAAATGATGTTTTTAGTCGGAAGTTTAAAACGTCCTGGGGAAAAAACACGCCAGAAAACCTTGTTTAAACATGATTTACCATAAAGCTAGATGTGTTCCTAGCAATTTGTTTTTTGAATCATCTGATGGTTATCTTGTTTCTTTTACGAGCTACACATTTTTAATTGAAACGCTGCATTTAAAAAACATTTAACTCGTTAAAGAAACAAGATAACCAGATGATTCAAAAAACACAATGCTAATGCACAATGCTAGGAATACATCCAGCTTTATCGTAAATCATGTTTAAACAAGGTTCTCTGTCGTGTTTTTTCCACAGGACGTTTTAAACTTCCGATTAATAACATCATTTTGACTTACCCTAGTATATAAAGATTTAAGCAACCAAAATTACATCAGAACAAACTGCACCGTAATTTTAATGAATATATCTATCGCCCAGAAAAAAATCATTGCAATAAAGTCAAAAATAAAAAAGTTATGCCATATTGAAATTACTAAAAAAATTTAGGTGCCGGTTTTTTTTGTCGGTGAGTTTATAATAAGGTAAGGACTATTAAAGACTAGTATTATTTACAAACCTACATGTTGACGCAATTTACTTTGATTTTCAAAAAGCGTGTGATCGAGTCAATCACAGGATTTGGCTTCACAAATTGGAATTATACGGGATACGTCCGTCATTGCTTACACGGATTAAAAGTTATCTTGAGGATCAAACACAGGCCTTCAAGATCGGTGAAACATTGTCTAACAAGATATATGTTCACCATTCACTCCGGAGAACCCCAAGGATCCTATCTGGGACCAGTTGTGTTTTTATCGTTCCTTAATGACCTGGGTGATATCTTCGAGAATTGGTGCTTTCTCTTATTCGCTGATGATCTTAAAATATATAGCATAGTTAAAAACATTGACGACAATCATCTCCTTCAGTCGGGTAACTTACGTTTAAATTCGTGGTGTACTGCAAATAAAATGCAGCATGCAGCTTAATATTTCAAAGTGCAAAGTAATTTCCTTGACAAGGAAAAAGTACCAATTTTGTATACCTACACGATTGGTGATGTGAATTAGTATGAGTAGGTATCAACAATATTATACGATCTTGTTGTCTTGTTCAACAAGAAAATGAGGTTTGTTGGTCTTGTTTGCTGGATGATTTTTACGGCATTTTAAATGTTGTCAGTTCATCAGGTAAATTCTCCAGACCTGCTTGGCCTGCTTAACTTTAGAGTTCCTTCTTGCAACACAAGGCAATCCGGCACATTTTCCGTAAATTATAAGGTAACTGCAGGTAATATGGCCATGTTAAGGTGTTTCTTTTTAATGTCGCATGTAAATCCATTTTTTTCAATTTCCTTTAAAGGCATTAGACGAAATACCTAACACCCCATAAATTTTAGGAAAAAAATTTAATTTATGAAGGCTAGTAAAAAAGTTATATGGAGTTAAAAACAACCTTGTAATTGGCCATATTGCCAACATGATGCTGACATTATGGCCATATAGGCATTAAATTATTTTCATCATTTTTCAGGATTAGTTAAGAGCAATAAAAAACAGGATAAGTTTCCTAGCTCACTGAAAACTTTTAATAAAACATATTTATAACGTAGGTAACTAAACAAGTGAAAAATAACAAAATAATTTTAGTCTTTTTGGTCGCAATCAGGACAAAGGAAATCTGGCTGTTTGTCTTTTGCAGTGAGGCCGATACACTCTTCATGAATCTAAACTTTGTAAGCAGTGCACAGCCTCATATCGGCTACTCGATCTTCATGACACAACTTCCAATACCAAGATTCTTTACTTTTTGTTGTTTTAGAAACTGAAGATTTAAAATTAATTTTGGAAAGTTTAGATTTAGTTCTTTTTCTATCCTGGTATTTTTCCTTAGTAGAATTGCTGTGTCCAAAGGAATCCTTCTCAGCAATACTTTCTTGACTGTCAGTAGACTGTGTGGTGGTTTTAAACAGATCTTTCGTGACAACCTGAGCTCTGCTATTAATAGCAGGTTTTCGAGGCTTTTTAGCTTTAATTGCTGCCTCCTCTGGAGTGTAGAGCATGTCTGTAAAGGAAATATTAAGTTCTGGCAAAACGCGCTGGTCGATCGTCAGCTCTACATTTTCATCGTCAGTAGAATCGTGCAAACTGAAAGACGAATCGGAACCGCTGGTTTCATTTGGTGTAGGTGGTCGTCGTGTACGTTTCTGCGTACCCGATGTTGATGCGACTGAATCATCTGGTGTCATTTTTTCTTTAATTAATAACGGGGGATTCTCGGTTTTGGATACTCTAACGTTTTCTTGGAGATTCTGCTGCGTAATAGTACTGGGAGCAAAAGCTACCTCTGGAACTGCTTCCCGATTAAATGGATAAATTCCAGTCGATGAAAAACCTGACTTCATGTTAGAAGGAGTCATGGTTTTATCCCATACAGTTGAAAATATTGCCCCAAAGCGTTGCTTCGTGATAGAACGAACTTTATGAATTGAAAAATACTTTATGACTTCCTCATCCCAGTAATACTCAAAGGCCCGAAATACCGCTTTGTCCATGGGTTGCAGCTCATGGGTTGTATTACTGGGAAGGCAGTATAAGGTAATTTCGTATTTTTCCGCAGTTGCTACAATACTGTGATCCAAATGGCATTTCGCACCGTCAAAGATTATAAGGCAGGGGCCTGGTACCTTATATTTCGCAAAATGTTCAATCCAAGCTGAAAACGTATCGATATTCATGCTGCCTTTCGTAGTCATACGTGCAGTAGCTCCTGGAGGTAACGTAGCTACCCATTCTGGTTTTATACGTTTTCCCTTAAATAAAATCATTGGCGGTATTGCTGTTCCAAGTGCGTTACCACAATATGAACTCTTCTTGCACCCTTTTTTGCAAGTACTTTTTGTTGATGGTGAAGGCTTAGGCGACAACCTTTCTCATCAACATTGTATATCCTTTCAGGTTTATTAATAATATCCATAGCTTTAAGAGTGGCTTCCAATTTTAAAAAATGGTCATTTACTATAAATTTATTGAGCTTTTGTGCCCGTGCTGGGTTTAAATTTTGAGCCTTTCTAGGCCGAATTTGGGGATTTCGTTTCAAAAATCCACGAAGCCAGTAGCGACCAGCCATTTCTTTCACATCTTGAAAAGGATTAGGAATATTATTATTACGAGTATACCGGTATACGCATCTTCGCAGTACTCTTGCTGTAAGTGGATACCCAACTTCCGAAAGCCGAACGATCCTTTGGCTTAATTCTGTTTCTTGGGCAGTAGTGAGGATAGTCTTACGCCCTAAAGATGACTTCTCCTGTTTTCTTTCCTCCACATACCTTCTAAGTGTTCGCCTTGGTATGTGGTATGTAAGGCTCGCTCTGCTAACTGCCATACCATCTGCTATTGCCGTTAAAGCCAAGGACAAATTTTCCTTACTCCACTTGCCTCGTAGCCCTCTACACTCACGCCGTGGCATTTTAAAAATGCTGTAAAGAAAACCGTCTTTAAAAATTTTTGCTATAAACGCTCATATTTAGGGCAATAAAGAAGCAAGCATATCCCTACGTAAGGGTATCAGATTACATAAAGTAACCTGTGTAGCTCAACAATAACCAAAATAGTGAAGCAATATCTTTAAATAACGCTAAAATGGCCTGTAAACCAAAAATAATAATATTTATATTGTGTGGAGCAATATGGCCATGGCGGTATTACTCTAACAGGAAAATGGCCATATTGCTCAACAATAACAAATTGTTTATTTTTGTGACTATAAATTAAAAACTAACAACAAAGCGAAACATCAAGCTAGGTATTACATACCTAAGGGTATGTAGCACCCAATGATCTGCTAGCTATAGATGAAGCAATAACAAACGAACCTATTGCCAAAATCGTATACCATTCTGAAGTAACTTTTGTCGCAAATTGCGCCCCTCCACTTTGTTTGCCAAACGTACCTCTTAAAAGTAGGTATTAACACTCTTAGAGTACCAATATATAAATTACGGCTATAACAATATTTTAAAAGTAATAATAACAACACTTATTTAATAATTTTACATATTATTCATCCCTAAAGCCATAAATCTACAGGTTTTACCTTCCAGAAGAGAAAAAAATATGACGTTATGTGGTAAATTTAAATCTTTGTCTAAAAACCCATAGACATTTCCCTTAAAAATTATGCAGTTTGGCAACACAGAAGACGTAGCGTTCCTATTGGTCAGAAGAGAGCCTGCCTTTTTTCATTCATAATTTCTTTGACGTGTGGTCCACAGAGAAATTAAGGGTTTAGTTTGGTCGTTCTTCGTTCGAAAGTTGTTTGAAATTTATTTCGGTTTATCGGTTTTGTGTATTAATTGCTGTGTTGTTAGTGTTTTGTGATATTTTTTTCAAGACTAATTAATATGGGTCACAGGCTTGAAGTGTGCAAGACTGCGAAATATAATAATAATAATTCTGCAGTTACTTTTCATAGGTGAGTACATAAAAAGTTGGGTTATTTGTAGGTTAGGTTTAACTATTCATAGGCGTGGGTAGGTGGGGAAAAATAATTAAAACTTTACATTTTTATTTTATTAAACGTATTATTTATTTAAGGAACATTATGGATAGACTGTATAGGTATAACTTTTGCAAATGGTTTGGCTTATTGAATTCTTTAAACAACTCAGATACACTCTTAGTCTAAAATAAACAAGGAAGCCACTCACCTTTAACCATAAACGTAATTTATGACGTTCGTGGGTTCGTGCCTTTAACTCTTCAATTTTGCATGGGATTTCATAATATGTTGTAGGTACCAGACAACCTACTTATTATTTGTTAAAAATACTTTACTTGGATATGTAAGTTAATTCCTGTAATAAACTATAGTTACTTGAGAATAAAGATATATACCTACCTAGAGGTACCTATGATTATTATTATATGCTGGTTTTATTTCTAAATTTTTTAACATTAAGTTTAGAAATATAACCGTATCAATAAATTGCATTTTAAAGAACAATTTCCATAAAAAACTGTTAAAGTAGAGTTTTCACTGCCAGAAAAATTAATCCCTGGCTAAATTGAAGCTTGAAACTTTATGTTAGCCCACATAAAAGTTTAGGAATATAACTGTATCATAACCAACAAATTCTATAAAAACCTTATTTGGGTCTTCGTACCTTACGTAAGTCAAAAACTGTTAAATTGGGGTTTCCATTGAGAGAAAAATTAAATCCCTGGCTAAATTGAAGCTTTTAACTTTATGTTATCCCACATACAAATTTAAAAATGTAACTGTATCATAACCATCAAATTTCATAAAAACCACTTTTGGGTCTACGTACCTTATGTAAAGTCATATATGGGGATTTCCTCGACAGTAAAAATGTAATATCTGACTGAATTCAATTAGTTTATGTTGAACTGTAGGTATTGTATTTTTCCTATAGATAGGTATAATATGAAGAAATAAAACAAAAAAAATTCTGTTGTAAATATGAGTGACAGAATCCTATTTAAAGTTGCGTTTCAGTTAATTTAGTATTTTCAAGGTTTGAATAGGTAATTGTAATATTATATAGTTTTTAAATCTATTTTGACACTTTATCTTTAAACCATATAAACTCATGTTTATTATTAGGTAAAGTCGATTCAGCCAGTAAACCTGCAAGATGGCCGACATGTCATATGACAAAAGTCATATTCCAGCTAAATAAAATGGATTTTTGCATTTTCAATTACTTTTGTCATATGACAGGTCGGCCATCTTGCAGGTTTACTGGCTGAATCGACTTTACCTACCTTAAATTATAATATTTATAGAACAAAACTTTCAAAATAAATTATTATTATTATTTGGCAATATTAAAGCGGTAAAACCGATAGACTATTGCATCAATTGTTTTAGAAGGTATCACATGTTAAATTTTCAAGTCCAGTCCTGGAATGCATGCCAACTTATAAAAGTTTAATAGACCAAAATTGAAAGAGTGTCACTTGACTTTACCTCCATCTTGCGAGAGTATTCGAAATTTTGACTTTACTTTTCATTTGCTGCTTTTAAACAGCTAAGCAAAATCTTTGCTTAGCTATGTTAAAGAAACTTTGCGAACAACTTCGTATAGTTCGTAGGTATGATGGGAAATAAAGAAGCATTCTGCTTGAGCGCGGCTAGGGGGAAGAAAAAATTATTGTTGTGCTTTTTCGCTATTAAAAAGTACCTAACGTAAAAGGAACTTTGCTTTTCCTTTAAATTTCAATAAAACCGTAAAAACCGTGTTTTAAGTATACATAGTGTAATTATTTTTAGGTCAGCTTAGTTCACCAAATGTTATAATTATAGCTATCCAAAGTTTCTCTTATAATAATTATTACAATAAATAGTTATTAACTTACATTAAATTTTACTGCTCCGCGGACCATTTTTTCTATCATACATTAAACTTTACTATTCTACAAACCCTTTTTTTCACAAACGTTAAAAAATATTTGATTTCAGATTGGATAATTATATTTTATTGTGAACCCTGACACGAGACGCCGCTGTGACCATATGATAGCGCATAGTAACGAGGTAAAATTCTAATGGCAGCAACGTAATCCCCACTCCCGGCCGGGGGGAAGTACTTCACCTCCTCTCACCTATAAACGATTTTGGCAGCAGATTTATATAGCGTTTATGAATGGCGTGCGGCATCTATAGCTAGCAGATCATTGGTAGCACCTATACTTACTTTAGCAAGTTGAAAGTTTAACTGATGTCAAATATTCACTAACTTTTGTGATTGAGTATTTTTATAACGTGCACCTGTGCCGACAATTCAAACCGAACTGTGGCTATAAAATCTTCCACGCGGCAAGTAGGGCCAACCGGTTAGTGTTTTCGGGGTGTAATACTAATTCTTTAACAATCCTAGCGCCTTCTATTGATTAATCGAAGAACTAGTATAACTACTCGCGCCTGGCCATATTGCTATACGTGGCCATATTACCTGCAGTTACCTTAGTATGACGGATGTTGGCGGGGATGAAGTGGTCAACAGGTTTATGACTTGGTTTAATAGGTTTGTACCTCAGGAATTCAATCTTAGCTGCAAACCCATTACTTTGCTACTTTATTCAATTCCTGATACCACTTTTGGTTTTCACTTTCTGTATTTAACTATTGTTGCGATCCAATTGATTTAAGTTGCAACAGATAGTTATTAGCTTTAAAGATAATAATCGAGAAAACCAGGTAGGTACTACAAGAGAACAGCGGGAAAGAGGGAAATATCTTGTCGACTTTAAAAATAGTGGAGAGGCGTATTTAGCGATCTGAACGTTACTTAGGTAAGTTCGATTAATAAAAAAAAATTTAAACAATATTCGAAACTTTTAGATTACTAAAGTTAAAATGGTCTCTTGTTACTTTAATAAACTTTAATACCAATAAATTGTTTTTCAAAGCCACCTTCGATATTTATTCATAATCATGACTGTTGGAATAGTTGATAAAATGAGTTTTCTGCAAATAAGTCTGGATGCGTTAGAAATTGCGATAGGGTTGTAATTAGGACAAATGTGTGATTTTTAATTTTGCATCGAATGACATAAAAAGATACAGGGGTTCCTATTTGAAATAAGAAAAATAAATTGCTTTCAAGTTTGCAAAGTTTGACACTAAACTTTGGACACCCTGTACAATTCGTATTAGACCAACTTGGTTGACGAGACTGTTAGACTTTATTAAATAAGTATATTTGTATAATTTTATTAACGAGGCATTATTTTTATTTTTTATTAATTTTTAAAACCAGTGGTACAAAACTGATTTTTTTTGCCTATAATAGTGAATCGATTTTAATAAAACTTTAGGTATGTACGTAATTATAGGAGGCACCCAAATTAGTAAGAAAATATATAGCGTGTATAAAAAAAAATATACACCGTGTATAAAAAAAAATATACACCGTGTATAAAAAAAATATTTTCCTGAAATGCGCCCCAAGATACAGGTAAGGTCTGCAAAATATCAAAATCCTAAATTAATTAATAAGTGAGCTATAGAAGACGGGAGGTGAGGGGCAGGACCGTGTATATTATGCTTGTATTGCATGAACTTTTGCTTGGGTATACGTATATCGTACTTTCTCAGAGGGATGCTGATGTCCATTCTAGGTCTTTTCCAAAATCTACCTGACGGATATACGATGGAGATATTCCTTTTATATACATATTAGAGTGGCAGCTGATATTAAATGGTTTTATAAACTTGTAGATCGGTTTCATGTGGTCTGATGTATATATATCTAAAGGTGATAGTCCTAGTATGCTTTCCATTACTGCGGTAGGGGTGCTTCTTATTGCACTGCTGATAAACAAGCAATCCCACCGCTGTAAACTATTTAGTTTTGTGCTGTCGTAATTTCCTGTGTTTTTGTCCACCAAACTACAGACCCGTATACCATTAAGGGTCTGATAACTGTGACATGCAACCATATCACCATCTACGGTCTGAGACCCTATAGGTTTTCCCAAATAGGCTTCTGCATCTCTCTCTTGTCAAATAGGAAGATGACAGTTTGTGTCAGCTCGCCGGATCAACAAACAGCATTCTCAGAGGTTATTACAGTTAAAAAGGGCGTAGCACAGAGTTCTATATTGGGACCCATTTTATTTTTGATATTTGCTAATGATCTCAACAAAAAAATTGACATTTCATCTCTGTATCAGTTCTCTGATGATACGTCATGAATAGTGTCCTGTGCGAGCAAGATTTTACTATCAACAAAATCTACTGAGATTGCGGCAGGTGTATTAGAATGGTCTACAACCAATAATCTTTTTTTAAGTATCAAAAAAACCTGTTTAATTGTTTTTCGAGGAAATTATTCTAATGAATCTTTATACGTCCCTATTGAAGGAAAGAGTATAGAGCAGGCACAATCTGTCAAGTTCCTAGGAGTCACTTTGGATGAGAGACTACAGTGGACACAAAAGGTCAACGCTGTTGTAAGTAAAATCAGCAAGGCAGCATACGCTGTTCGTTTTTTGCATCACCAAGTTCGTTTTAATGTTGTAAGCATTTTCTCTATGTCCAGTGTGCAATCTGTGATTGCATATAGTATCATGTTCTGGTACGGTGCTTCGGTTGCAAATGCACATAGGGTTTTTATGATGCAAAAGAAAATAGTAAGGATTATGTTTGGGATGCATTATCTGGATTCTTGTAGAGGTAAATTTAAACAGTTAAACATCATGACTGTGCCATCTCTCTTTATATACCTATTTATAGCTGTACTGCATTTGTCAAGTCTAAGTGTTTTTGTTCGAAATAGAGATGTTTATGATAATATTCATACTAGGGGTAGAAATGACTTGTTAACACCTGCTGCACCGGACATCTATCTCTATTTCATAAGGGTCCTCTCATGAGTTGCATTAGGGTATATAACTCTTTACCTAATAATCTTAGGGCCATTTGGGGCAGTGAATTGTTTAAGCGTCACTTAAAGACCTTTTTAATTGACAAAGAATTTTACACGCTTAATGATTTTTTTTCTGAACGCATAATTAGTGAAGTGTCAGTTTGCTGCTCCGGTATTTGTTTTTAAACTGTTACTTTTATTGCTTATTTTTTCTTGAAGTTTTTATTTTATGTCTTGTTTGTTTTATTGAATTTTTGTGTTTCTGTAGGTATATGTATATAATAAGGAATTCTTCAGTTTGAATATAATTATTGTTTAACTACCCATGTACTGTGAGATTGTTAGTTAGCTTCGTAATTTTACCACTGACGTTGTCAATGTTCACTTGTGAGTGATTTTTTATGACAATAAAGATATTATTATTATTATTATTATTAGGTGTCTCGTAAGTGCTTGATTGAATGAATCTTTTATTTTTACTCTTAAAATGTCTTTTAGAGTATTTACCTTTTTAAACTTCTAAGGTAAATAAATTATGTATAATAATAAGAAAAGTTTTTAAATACTAATAGCACCAATTTGATATACCAACGAATGTCCAATTTCAGAAAAGATCATTAATTATTGTTACACCAATAATTAATCTGAGAAAAAATATGTTTTATTCGCATTTTTAAATTATGTTCGGTTCATACCACTTATTATTAGCTAGTGTTGACGTACCGAGCAATTTTGTTTTTAAATTCTTAGCGTTTCGTTTTATTGACATAAGAAGTTCAATTATTGTCCGTATTATTATATTAATCGATTGCATATGGTAGCTAGCATGGAAATTAAGATAACACAACTGCAGAAAAATCCTATCTTCGGCCAAAATCATGCTAAAACCCATACAGCCTGGAAATAATTTTAAATGCTGGGAGGACGGTAGCTTTGAGTTTAAAGAAGTACAAGTGTTTTTTCATGGTACCTTTATACCTAATGAACCCAAATTATTGATTGGCCGCTTCCACCCGGGAATAAGCTTAACCTAATTTAATATTAATTTCTACTCTACAGGGTTGCCGGCGTGTAAAGTAAAACTGTTACCTAAGTATCGTTTTACGCAGTAGCAAATTTGACGATAAATTTAAGCAGAAATTTGTTTACAACTAAATATTAACGTGTAATACACACTTTACAAATTTTATTAGAAAAATATTATAATATTTTACGAAAATATAGAAACATTTCTATATTTTATCAAAAAAAATTAATAAAAGTGCGCCAAAATATGCAAACACTTGTCAAAATCTTTTAAGAAAAGCCGAAAAAGAAAGGTTTTATTTGCTATTTCCTAATAGTTATTTATGTATCAAGGGTACTAAGTAGATGATTATGCCCTGAGGGCGACAGTCTTACAAAGCAGGGTTCGTAAGTCGCCCGAGGGTATATATCTATTAGTACCCGTGGTGCATACAAAATTTTATGTCATACCAGTTCGTTTTGAATAATACATTTTTTTTTTATTTAATTTGATTTACCAATTTCTTATTTTTACCTGCGACATTACCTTGACATAATTAAAATGTTTAATGTGTCAAAGTCAAAAATCAAAAATGGAACAAGATGCACACTTAATGCAACACTTAAGGTTGAATTCTCAACGTCATTTAATCTATTGCCAACCTATAACCTATTTCGCGTTGATTTTTTGAGTTTATTATTTTAATAACTAACATTTAAAGAAAATCAATATCGTCGGTACATTATTTAGGTAGTATCTGATATATTACAAAAATATCAATTTATTTCATTGCTTATTTTGGAAGAATTGTATAGTGAAAGAATACTGAGTGACAATGACATAATAATATTTTAAAAAATCTTACCCGATATTTTTCACTATACAATTATCCTAAAATAAGTTATGAGATTCTTTGATATTTATTAAATATGTCAATTATTACCTATAGAATATCAAGTCGATACTGATTTTCTTTAAATTTTGTATACAAGCTAGAAAACATAAATAAATCTACGCGAAATAGGTTATAGGTTGGCAAGCATGTTGATACTCCCACCTTAATGCCCGCGCGGGCCATAATGTGTACTTTATGCCCGCACGGGCATAAAGTAATCCATTATGTAGATGGTATCTAAGGTATAAAAACACAATAATGTACTGGTGTGACATAAATTACTTTATTTTTATTTACCGAAAAGCTGGGTTAGATATAATTTGACATTGACATTTAACAATGCGTCACACACACAAAATTTATCATAAATTTTATTAGCAAAAATTTATTACAAAAATATGTACAAAATTACATGGAATTTTGATGTGTATGACACAGTAGCAAATTCGAATGCAATTTTTGCAAGAAATCATGCGCACAAAAGACCAGTGACACATTAAATGTCAATGTCAAATTATATCTGACCCAGCTTTTCGGTAAATAAAAATAAAGTAATTTGTAAATTTATATATTGTAAAAACTCGACTATTTGTTTTATATCTTTATAACTAAAAAAATATAGATTTTAATGAACTTTTTCAGTATTATACAGTAACTTATACAATACTATTAATTGCAAGATCTTAAAAAAAAAACGAAAAATGCGTTTTAAGAGAAACATCTGGGTAAAACCGTGGCTATTAAGAAGAGCCAAAAATTAAGGAGTGTTGGATGGGGAGGCATGTTAAATTTGGAACTTAAATTTGAAGACATAAACGCCTACAGAAACTTTCTACGTTTAGGAGAAGATCAGTTTAATTATTTACTTGGGCAAGACATATTTTATGTTCTTTCAAACTTTTGACAAGAAATTGATAAAACACACAGAAATAGCAAAAAATATAACCTCCGAATGCCAATTTCAATCTAACGTAACCTTTCTTAAAATATTTTGACAAGTGTTATTTTAAATTACTGCGCACTTTTATTAATTTTTTTGATAAAATATAGAAATGTTTCTATATTTTCCTAAAATATTATAATATTTTTCTAATAAAATTTGTAAAGTGTATCTGACACGTTAAAATTTAGTTGTAAACAAATTTTTGCTTAAATTTATCGTCAAATTTGCTACTGTGTAAAACGATACTAATACAAAAAATTTAAAGGAATAAGACGCATCTAGATTTTCTCCGCTAATATACAGGGTGTTTCGCGGTGGATGGAACGTTCATGGAAAACGGGTGATAATTTTCTTTTGAAAATTTGGTTGCTCCGATAAACGACCATGTTTTATCGTTTTCAAATATTTTTATCAGTTTCATTTATGGAGGACTTGAGGTAGGAGGCCGATCGCAATGCATTGGATTCGGTCCCAAATTAGCATCGGTAATTCAGCTTTACGAGTTGCCATAAGATGGCGCTCGTGTTCGAAGTGGGCTATCAAATAAATGGTTTCTTAGGGACGCGATAACTATTTTTATTTAAATTAGTTCTTTAAGGAACAAATAAGGACTTTTATATGAATTTACACTTACTTTGTTATACTTATTAGTAAACTCGGCCTGTATAAAGTTCCAGCGATGCTTGGTTTTTAAAATACAGCAACATTCTAGCTAGAGGGTTTTACCTTTGGAGCTAGAAATAGACTTATTTGGCTGCGTTTCATCTCTGAAGAAGATCCTGTCTTACCACCCCGACACAAAGCAAACTCTACTTTTATAAATTGTAACAACATTATAAATATGGAAATTAATTACAATACAACGTTATTTGTCTTGTCTTGCCTTCAAACATGATTTGTTATTTCGAAAAATAAAATGTCAATTGTCAAAAGTAAAAGCACAGAAAAATAAAGGGTTTAAGTAAAAGCTAAAAACTATGGAGGATCTAGTTTTCCACATTAAAAACGAAGAAGAAGAAGACAACATCAGCCCACTTCGGATGCGAGAGCTATCTATCGGCCAATAGCGAACTAACCAAAAAACCGGGACAGAATTTGAAAATGCTGCCATTGTCGATCGGCCTCCTACCCTATAGTTCTCCATAGTTTCATTTCATGTCACATTTTCAGAAAATTGATGCCATAGACAAGCGAGTTGCACACTCTCAAGGATAGATAGGCAACTTAACATACTAAATTGATTCCCTGATAGCTCCACCCGCGACCGAAGGCGAAACTAAATATAGTCGTGGTGGGGGTAGGCGCCAAGCATAAAAATTTAAATTTTATTATTACTTTGAATTCAAATTTTCGCGCTTCTAACTTAACGGAAAAGTTTGAAGCGCGAAACATCTGATTCAAGTTAAAATAATTTGGGAGAACGAAAGGAAATGAAAACAACGTTTCTGATATGGCGACAAGATTTATTAATATTAGATATTTACATTAATAGGTTTTAAATAAAAAAACAGCTTATATTATTATATTATTATTTTCTGTAGATTTTTCTAACAATTCCGTGTTATTTTCAAAGTTTTTATTTAATAAACTAGTTATTGTACCTTGTAGTTCATTAAGTTGTGAAGTAAAGTTTCTTTCTATATTTTTAATAGCTTTCTCTGTACTTTCCAATAGTTGGGCGGCATTAATGAAGTCATCAGGAGGTTCCACGCTTTTGTTAATGGCCTTGGTTTTTCTTTCCGATTTCTTTGGTCGCGACATATTAAATATATACATATTTACGATTCTCAAACTGCCGACTGCGCCATGTTAAGTTTATAAATTATATATGAATAATTATTTAATAATAACTTTTTTTTTATATATTTTACAAATCAATCATAAAATGACAATAACAATCTTTCACCAGTCCAGGTAAGACTTCAGGATCTGTCACAACAAGCCATATTTTTATCTTTCTCGCACATATGCTGGTACAGTTTAATACAGAGAGAGAGAGAGGTACAGAATGTTGGCCATGCTCATTCTAAATGAATATTCTGTTCCTACCAACGTTAGGAGATGAACAACCTTATAAAACAAAATCGCCACCAGCGACCGGAGGCTAAATTAAACGAACAGGGGACGACCTTCACCATTTAAGTTATCCTAGCCTGATTGATGCTATGCTTACTCACGTACGTTTTTTGATGTTTTGGAACATTTTTCCCCTAAGCATATTGGAAACTTACCCCCTCCATTTCAACTCTCTAGGGGCAAAATTTCCCAAAACATCATAACACGAACCTGCTTGCTTATTTTAACAGAGTAAGCAAAGTACCAATTTTCAGCAATATAGCTTAATATTATAGACAGTTATAGGTATCCCCCTCAAAATAGATTAATTTGAAGAAATAGTCCATGATTAAAGTGGAGATGAAAGTATGGAAAGGAAATAAAAAACTAAAAGTCTTCCTCCACAAAATTTAATAGAACAAAAAAAAATTTTTTGCTCAGAAGTCTCTACATGTTTCGAACGTAGAAACGTTCATTATCAGGAGACAGAAAAATGTATTGCTGATGGTTTTAGCAGAAGAGAAAAAGATACGTGGTATAAAACCTTAATGGTGCTTTTATGGAATTAAAAATTGGTGTATCGAAATGACATAATGTATGAAGAGAATAGAAATAGATTAAAACATACAGAGTATGTGAAAAAGTTAATTAAGAGGGTTCATAACGACCAAATAAACCCGGGGAAGAAGAAAAAATAATTTCTAAAAAGAAGAGGTTAAAATAGTATTTTTAAGAGTACCTATATCTGTAAGACATTGTTAAAATTTAAAATTTGTCATGTATATAAAACATGTATTAAGTATCGTGAATTCAGAATAAACGATCCTCTTAAAAATACTATTTTAACCTCTTCTTTTTAGAAATGATTTTTTTTTCTTCCCCGGGTTTATTTGGTCGTTATGGACCCTTTTAATTAACTTTTCCACATAGGTACTCTGTATGTTTTAATCTATGTATTCCTATTTTTTCTTCACATTATGGCATCTCGACACACCAATTTTTAATTTCATAAAAGCTCCATTAAGGTTTTATACCACTTATCTTTTTCTCTTCTGCTAAAAACCATCAGCAATACATTTTTCTGTCTCCTGGTAATGAACGTTTCTATGTTCGAAACATGTAGAGACCTCTGAGCAAAAAAAATTTTTTTGTTGTATTAAATTTTGTGGAGGAAGATTTTTAGTTTTTTACGAGGTTTTTTATTTCCCTTACATATATTATTTTATTAAAGGAACTTATATATCAAAACCCACGCGCCACGTGCCGTCATGCGCCAGGCAAACGAAATTTTGACTGCGATCTAGCATATCCTGTTTTCTTTGTACCATCGTATTATCCTTTAATTAAGGTTCAATCCATAACCATGTCAAATGGTACTATAGGAAAAACCCTGTACACGTCAGTGGCGGGTTTGTTCGGGGCGTTTGGGAGTATGACTTTTATAATGCCATTTTTTATTTGTGACACTCATGTATGATATACAGGGAGTCAAAGTTTGAAATTAAAAACTGAGTTTTTTGAATAATTCGAGTATTTAATAATATATTAATTTTAAATTTGGTACATTCTTTAGAGAAAAAAAAACATCGTCATCTATTCAAAATGGGGGGGGGGGGTCCAGTACCATTTCTTATTACATGCGCCAGTGATTTCCGAACTATATTTTTTAAGGTAATTATTTGTTTTTGAATATTTTTCGTCTCTTATAAAATGTGGATAAAATAATGCGTTTTGGAGATAATTTAAAAAGTATGGGTCCCTTGACTGATGCCAACGCGGTTTACGGTAATCTCATAATTTTGAAATGGTAAATCAACTTAACCGTTGTGGCACTACCATGGACACAAAATATAATTTAAGTAAAAGTTTACAATAGGTGACAATGCCGAAAGCAAAGAAGCAGCCAAAAATAATGTAAGGACAGAGGCGTACAGAAAAAAACCTGTAGTACTAAACCAGTTAAATGAAGTTATTTTATTGCCCTGCTATACTTCTCAAATTATCTCCAAAATCCACTATTTTATCGAAGTTTTATAGAAGATAAAAAAATTAAAAACAAATGATTACCTGAAAAAATATAGTTCGGAAGTCACTGGCGCATGTACTAAAAAATGGGGGGTCAGCGGATATATAGCCTTTTATACAATCTTAGGTTAAAATTTTTTTTACTTTTAGTTGTCTCTTTTTTTTTACATTTTTTAAAATATAAACATATTTTTTAGAACCCAATGTGTTTCTTTACCTCACATATCGGCGTTGTGGTCTATGGTCAGCGCAGCGGCCTCACAGATCGTAGGCCCGGGTTCCATTCCCAGTGCCGGCAACGTCGATGTTAAATTTGGAATTTGGTTTAAGAGGTGCGCCGTCTTTCGGAAGAGACGTTAAACTGTGGGTCCCGTGTCATGGATGCTGGCACGTTTAAGAACCCTACCCTCGACAAAGAGGGATTCGGCAAAATTACCAGATAGTGTGTGACAAATTCCCTGGCGTCGGTGATTGGCCTAGTTGCGGAAAAAGGCCGACGTAAAATAATTAAATTATAAATTAAAATATAAAATTCTTTACCTCACTTTACTATAATAAATTAAAAATTATATTGCATACCTGTATGCATATTTAATTTAAAAAAATGCAAATAACGTCATATTTTAAAAGGAAACAAGGCATATATATTTTGGCTGAATTTAAGTGCATATAATTCGCTCTTTAGTTACTACTCTTTGTTTATAACATTATTTGTGTATGTTATGTTCTTGTACAATTGTTTTAATGAATATTTTAATTTATTTAAATACATGCATCCGAAGAATGCTTGATATTTTATATGACTTGCTACAATTTGTAATTTACAAAAATGTGGTCAAATAAATATGTCTATGTCTATGTCATGCGGAAAGGCCATACCCAACCTTGACTTAATATACCTAATTTAGTATTTGCTCGGTACTTTTTCAGAAAGAAACCCGATAAAATAACGAAAAGGGCAAAATTAATATACTCATCCGGTAGATCGCATATAATAAAATTAAACCCAATAAGCTTTGTCACTACAAACGACATTATAAGTTCTATTTAATTGGCAGTAATTAAGATCCAAGCTCGGTGCTTACCACAAAACAATTACATGAGTCAAATCAACAAAGGTTTGGTACAATCCGGTTAGCACTAAATTAATAGGATTAATCCAGATTTTTTTATTGAGAAAAATGCTTTATTTTATATTATATTTGGTTTTATGGATAAGCATTTGTAATATCTAAGCAAATCATAGTTAACTTTTTAGCAACATTTTATAGTTTAAAGTATTTTTAAACATTTCTTTTTGTAGGTCATTTGGTTTTTTTAAAGACATCATAAGTTAAAGTCAAATTAATGTAAGAACTCGCCGCATCACCTGTCATTAATGGCACCCTGTTGAAGTGCGAGCAAAAATTATTTGCATCAAAGAGGGCTTGGATTAAAAAACGCAGGGCTTGGTTTAGATCACAATGATATGGGGATGATATTATCTAACCAACTCTAGGTTAAAATTTTGTCAAATTCATATTATGACATGATATGCCAAACTAATGAGTAATAAAATAAGTAGACAAATACAAATTTATTTTTGTTGTTTACAAAATTAACAAAGTAAGAATATACAAAAAGAAAAAGAAAAATAATTACCTACATAAATTGCTGAAATTGGCAACCAATTTTTTGAGGGTGCAATGTGGACTCTACAAAAAAATGGGGATTTTCACTACTCCACGTGCGTGTATTCTGAGAATTCACATAACCGGAGAGGTGGAACCAGGCTTCATCCGAAAAAAATGTCAGTTCTAATAAATCATTTCTTTCCAATAAATTTTGGGTAAACCATTGAGAGTAATTCCTGCGTCTTTCAAAATCTGCGGCTTGTATTTCTTGGAATACTTGCACTTTATAAGGAAATAAATTTAGCTGCTTGTTAAAAATAGTCCTGCATGTTCCATAAGATCTTCCCACTTCTTGGGACAGGCGTCTTATACAATTTGTTGGCATATTTTGCGTTATTTCACGAACCTTTGCAACAAGTTCTTCTGTTCTAACGATGGTCTTCCTGCTCCTTTTTTGTGTTGTATAGAACCTGTTTCCCTAAACACAGCCACGACTCTTTCCAGGCAATGATAAAAATCCCCAGCAATAAAAACAACCTTAGGAAAATGTTCGTGAAAATCGTCCATGCACAAACCCGGATTGTGTTGCCACTCACCATTTACTCTAACCCCGTTTCAAAAATACGCTTGAACCATGAATGTTTTATGCTGTTTCGTAAAGCCCATTGTGTGAATTGTTCAAGAAATTGGAAAAATTAGCGATGAATCAATTTACTTGTAACGACTGTCAAAGATGACGGAATAACTGATTGATTGTTAATTCAGGTAGTTACTGACACCCAACAGGCTAAGCATTACGTCCTTAGACGCAAGGCCCTCTTCGATGCAAATAATTTTTGCTCGCA
The DNA here is from genome assembly GCA_963969555.1 of Polydrusus pterygomalis. NCBI lineage: Eukaryota > Metazoa > Arthropoda > Insecta > Coleoptera > Curculionidae > Polydrusus > Polydrusus pterygomalis. Next base: position 76,548,888 of record OZ018376.1, on the reverse strand, counting down.
CGGTATATTTTACGTTAAGCGGTTGGCTACAGAAACAGAACGGGACTAAGTTCTTTTACCTACCCCCCTACTAAGGGGGTCTTAATATTTTGTAAAGATATAGCGTACATTATATTAATTTTATAATTTTATTATTTATAAAATAAAATATTGACAGACCAGTACCTACCAAAATAAGTATGTGAAAACATTATAAAAGTATATAAAGCAAAAATAGGTATTTCTGTATTTATTATACAAGGAAAAAAGTATTATATTTTCTGCGAGGTGTAAGCTTTGTGGTGCACTACTTAGGGCCACTTGTATAGGTTTCGATAAAACTATATTTTAATTTTTGGTTTAAACTCTAGTTTAAACTAGAGTTTAAACGAAGTAGTGAAATGCTTTTTGTATACCTCTGGTTCAATATTCAGATAGTAGATAACTTCAACGTGGATTGGGTTATCGAAACTTGTTTCCGTTTTACTGACAGTTACGATCGTCTGACAGTAGTTGGCAAATTGTTAAATCAAATTTGGTTTTTTATTTTCTTATAATGGACAGCAGCGGTAAAAAAACCTCCAATTTCTCTACTCAGGAAGTAAATTTATTAATATCATTATTAAAAAAATATCAAAACATTCTGGAAAGTAAAAAAAGTGACTCCGTGACCTGGAGGATCAAAAAAAGAAACAGGAAGAGCACACGTTGAAGATAGCTCAAATGAAAGAACTGCATTTATATGAAATTGAAAAAAAAATTAGAGCTAGAAATATTAAAAAAACAACTTCAAATCTAATTATAGTATATAATGTGCATAATTTACCTATTCCAAAGAAACACCAAAAACAATATTCATATAATATTTTATACCAATAAATAATTAAAGTAAATTTGTGAAATAATTATTTATTAAATCCTGTCTTATTAGAATGCCATCCCCTTGTGCCTGTTCTTCAACATTTTCTTCAATGTTGTCTTCCTCAATTATTAAATTATCTTCTTGTGGCTCAGGGTCATTTCGGTCAAGAGCTATATTGTGAAGTACTCCTGTAGCTACTATAATAGCTAAAGTAGTTTCCAATAGGACTCTTAGCTCTAATCTTAAAACTTGAAATCTTCTTTTCCAAATACCATACTGCCTCTCTACAACATTACGAGTCCTGATTTGGGATTCATTATATAAATGTGCAGCTGGTGTAATTGGGTTTGTCACAGGAATCATAATATGGTTATCCAAAGTATAGCCTGAATCACCTAATATAAAGCTGTTTCCATAAATGCCACCATTAAGCTGGGCCTTTAATCGGCTGTTGCCATAAATTACTCTATCATTAGTGGAGCCCGAAATATGCTAAAAACACAATTTTTAACTAAATTACACTTCCAATTTACATTTTTGTTTTTAAAATCATCCAAGCGAGACATTTTTGTATTATTCAGTTTGTAAATTTTATTAATAAATTAGGTACTTACTGTTGTGTGTTTCGGTGCAAATGTATGCCAATTTGCTGTAGTAGTACTTCTACTGATGCTTTTGAAATCCTAAATCTATTAATAAACTCTTGATCTATCCAAATTTCCATAGTGTCAACTCGTCCTGGAAAAACTCTGGGTCTCCTTGGGTTTTCGACGATGTTTATAATAATATCATCTTCATCATCAGATAATATGTCTTCAAACATTTCAAAGACATCCATTGCAATAATGTATAAAAAACTTGCACACCAAAAAATTTAGGTTATATTTTTACTGTCAAATAAAATCAAAATATTCAATTTCCGCCTGTTTAACCAAAGCTTGGAGTTTAACTGGTACTAAATGGGTCAGTTGACAGTTAAACTTCGAATGCCGGTTAACATACACCTATACAACCAACATACTGCGTAAACTTAAGTTTAACTGTCACTTGTAGTTTAAACTGAACCTATACAAGTGGCCCTAATTAAAGCACCATATGGCGAACCCTTTTTGTACTGTTACTTTTGTGGAAATTTTATAAGATATAGGGTGTCAAGTAACTAAGGGGCTATACAGCAACAGGGGATAGTGGACTTTAAAATATATCATTTCATTTCATTTCTTATACGGTTAAAGAGATACAGGTTGATCCAATTAAATATTTACTTTATAAAATTGGCGATGATTTGATGTTAAGCGGATATCAAACAAATTTGGTGCAGTTGTGATTTTGAGGGTAAGAAGGGGGATTCAATAATGAGTTAAAGATACCACCTAGAGAGCGTCAGGCTACACAATATGGGCTTGATAAATTGTCTCTCAAATTTCTGACCGCTTTACCCCAAATTATGAAAAAGGGATCTTTTATACATAAAAAGTTGTACTTCATTAATCTCGATATTTTAATTAGTTTTTAAGATAATAGCGTTTAAATGCTAGATGGTAAAAAACATTTAAATAAACAAACACCTTTCTTAACGAAACATATTCATTGAAAATTAACCGCGCGTTCTTAAGCATAACTGTATAAATCACATATTTTCAAGTCTACTTCTGTTGCTGTATTTGTCCCTTAGTTCTACACGTACTGTGTATAACGATAAGTAAATTTGAAGAAATAGTCCATACTTTAAGCGTTTAAAAGCGTGTTTAAAAGGGAAAGAAATAAGACACTTTAAGTCTACCACCACTGGTATATTAAGATAAATTTAATTAAGGGTAAATTATCTACATGTTTCGACTGTATAAACAGTCATCATCAGGAGAAGAGAATAAGGAAAATGAGAAATAACAGGTGCAAACAGTCCAAATGGAGCTAAAAGATTATGGCAAGGGCAAATAAAGTGATTGGAAAAACGTCCACCATAATGGTATACCTAGCAAGAGGTCATTCGTGGAGAATTGGCAAAAACCAACATAGCAGTAAGCTAAGTGTCAAATTAGTGGCAACGCACCATAAGTGTGACGAGAGAAGAAAAATTATAAAAGTCTTTACAACATTTACTACTCCAATTTTATAGAATTGGTTTGTTATTAATATTTCGAAGCTTCTTTTGTCGATTTTGTTGAACTTTGGCACTATTGTTCAATGTACTAAGACGCTAAGTTAGTACTAACTAAAAGATAATTATGAGTTTTAGTGGCGTCTCGGGGGGCAGTCTCACGAATAATATTGTCAATGAAAATGTGCGCTACTGAGTTTTTTAAAAATTTTATATTTTTTTCGGATTAATGCAGCTTAAAATACAACTTTTTTGTCTTTTGATATCTCTTCGTATCTTATTTCGTTTTCAGGAAAGAAAGAAATTCATAAAAATATAAAATTATCCATTAAAAAAACAACTTTAAAATTAAATTAAAAACAATTAATACGGTTTGTTCAAACTAAACAACTGCAATCGTTTTTCCTTCAAATTATACTAAAAATTATGTATTTAACTGTCAGCATCGATACCTGTCAAAAATGACATTTTTAACTAAAATGCTAAGCATTTTTTACCGATTTTCCAAAAATTTGTTTCTAATGTAATTCTAGATCTATAGGCAAAGATTCAGATGTCCAGGACATAGTTGAATTGTTTGCATATGAATATTGAACTATACGTTAATACCATACTCTATATTTTTTTTAGTTTTCATGCTTGTTTGTTTACTGGGATGCCTTTTTTCCGAAAATAATTTAACAAATTTTCTCCTATAGTAGTCACATTTCAGTATAACGTCCTTCTCGCTTAACACAAACTGTAGTCCTTCTACAAACATCTTTGACAGGATATTTTTAAAAACTTGGTTTTACATCGGCACAACACTGTCCAATCCCTTCTTCTAAATAGTTGGATATTTCTAAACGGTATATATAATATCCTTATATCCCGATAGGAAAAAATCCATTAGTATAATACCAGGCGATCTGGGTAGCCAGGACGTCTATTCTCAAAATAGGCTAATGATCATTTCAAGAGAAGTGATTAGTTTTTCTCTTAAGAATAATTAAACTGTATTCTTGAAACGTAAAATGACTATTCATTTCGATGACGATGTGAGCATATGATGTGAATTGTCCCTTCTCGCGAGAGAGCGTTCACTTCTCTTAAAATTGGAGAATAGACGTCCTGAACGCAAAATAAACTGCTCCTTTTTCGAAATATAAAGTAAGTATGACAAAAACAAAAGCTAAAAAAATATAATATAAAAAATACAGGTATTAATTTTACAATTAATTGATACAGTCAGTCAATTAGATACATATATAAGTACTTACCTACGTAGGCGAACGTAGCCCGAATGCATTACTTGTCAGATAATTCTAATATCTCATTCTACTTGTAATTGGTAGTAGTTCATAAAACAAAGATTAAAAATCTAAATTACACAATATACTTAATCAACTATTTTTTGTTAACTTAACATATAATTTTTTGCTGTTTCTTATTTAGTATATTGGGCTAAAACATAATAACAAACTAGCCTAAAAAGGCTTATAATATCATCATTTAAATATCTGGGAGGATCACATTCAAAAAATCTTTATTCAAGTATAATCTTTGTTCTGTACAGTTTTCGTTTTCCAGTATAAATCCAACCTCCATGTCTTCTATGTTGATACTCGGTACTAAACTATTAGACTATAAATAAATTCCACTTTATCCGTTGATGAAAGTGAAATCGTAAAAAAAATAATAATATTAATGAAAAACTAGAAGGTCGTATGTATATTGACGGAGGAAAGTTGAAAAAAATACGCAAAAAATTCTCTTGTCAAAATTTGACACCTGTCAATGTCAAAATTATTACAATAACCGATAGTAATGAAACAAACGTGGGGTCGTATAAATATTGTCGCTAACAATATAAAAAAAAAATTTATCGTTTGTTCGGGTTTGTTCGGTTTGTATGTATGTTTGTTTGTAACCGACTTCTTTGAACCCGATTTTTACCCACTTTAAACGGTCAGATTTAAATTAAATTTTGCAGACTTATCCAGAACCGCTGACAATACAATAATCTGCTAATCTAGCTCAATCTACTTAAAAATTTTTTTTTTCTTAACAATCACTCAAACTAAAAAATGAAAAATAAATATAGTTTGAAAAAACTAAAAAACACGCTTTAATAATAAAATTAATCAAACTAAAAAGCGGAAAATAAATATAGTTTAAAATAATTCTTGAAATTCTTAATATAGGCAGAAAATAATAATGAACGATAAACATTAGTATTATAGAGAAGAAGAAAAAAGCGTGAGGCGCTTTGTGCTATATTTTTCGTATATTGTGCAACTCGCGTTTTTTCACAATAATACTAATGTTTATCGTTCATTATTATTTTCTGCCTAAGTATATTAAGAATTTCAAGAATTATTTTAAACTTTATTTATTTTCCGCTTTTTAGTGTGATTAATTATTAAAGCGTGTTTTTTAGTTTTTTAAACTATGTATATTTATTCAGTATAAATTTAACCTCCATATCTTCCATGTTGATATTTGGTGGTAAAATGTTAAGTTGTGAAAATATTCCGCTCTATCCATTGATAAAAGTGGTTAAGTTATTGTTTACTGTTTTTTTTTGTTTCAACATGTTCAACAGTATTTAAGAAAAAATAATGATTGTACTGATTTAATAAACGAAAGTTCTTTAAATGAAATAATGAGAAAAATTTATTTATTTCTACATTTTGGAGACACAGAAAAACAACACGTAAAGTACCTAAGACAAATAAGGCCCAGCAGGTAATAAGGCCCACTTTAAAGAAAACTGCAAACAAAAACAAACCCCACCTCTAATATCTACCAATTTGTTCGGCTATAGGTACAAGTATTTTTACATAGATGGCGCACCGCTCCTATGCATTTGTTCGGAGTGAAATTAGCCATTTGTTTTACAACCAGCACCCAAACATGTGTTTTTCAATATTTATAGAAAATTAAGTCGTTCTCCGCAGTCTTATTTTAACTTAAAAAGTGGGAGTTTAATTCGGTTGATAAGTAGCACATTTAAGAATTGTTATTTGACAAAAAAGTTAAGGAATTTTGATTGTTGTTTTTGTAACTGTGACCTAACCCCAACCATTGCATGCCAGAAATAAGGCCCATCCAAAATTTAAGGAGGGCCTTATTTCTTACCAGTAGGCCTTATTTCTGGCCATATAGAATTTCAAGTTTTCCTTATATTACCGAAAAAAAATGGGAAAAATTTGCCGAAATATCAGAGCCCAGTGGACTCAAGAGAATCTTATTTTGGCTTTAAATGCAGTAAGAATGGGTCGGCTATAGGCCAACGTGCAGCTGCTACGAGATTCAGAATTCCTAGACGTACGCTTCGAAATCATTTGGAGAGTGGAAAAAACGAAAGAAAATTAGGAAAATCCTCAATTTTAATTAATTTATATTTAAGTGGTTTTCGAGCCACTGGGTTGTATCCCTATGATCCATCAGCTATTCCTTTGTCTGATTTCGCCCCAAGCACCCTCACAGATCATCCAATGATCATTCCGATCAATCTAATATATAATAGTGAAAGACAGTAGTGACAGTGACGATGGATATTCGCTGACTGTACTACAACAACGTCTTGGGGACAAGAAAAATGAAAAGGAAAATTTGAATAATTCCTTTCATGAATTTATGGCAACTCCAGATTTAGTTAAAAAAAAAAGACGACAAAGGTCCAAGGCGTAAGGCTTTAAATTATAAAGCTCATATGGTTACAAAAAGTCTGTTTCAAGAAACAGACCAAACCGAACCAAGTACCAGCACATGCAGCACTTCTAAAAGAACAGTAAATAAGAATAATTCATTATGGTACTGTCCACTATGCCAAGAATCCCGTCAGATCGATATGAGGCGCCGTATGTGCTGTAATGCATGGGCTCACGAAGACTGTTTGGGGTATACGGTATACGCCATCCGATGGTGATGAATATATTTGTAGGGGAGACTAGGGAGGGTTGATACGTTTTCTACAAAAATGGCAATTAAAATTCTGTGATTAACATTTACAGATCCATTTATGTCAAAGTGCAATTTAAGGACTTCGCTTAGGAATTTGGCAATATTAAATTATTGAAAATTCAAATATAAACCTTGGTTATAAATTTTTAAAATTGTCAATGCAAAGTGTCTCAAACCTCCCTATGCATGGGAGACTTGATACAATAAATGGGAGGTTTGATACAATACGAAATTAGGCATAGGTAAGTAATAGAAATGCAATCCTTTATTATTAGAACACTACTTAATTGGTACATAATTCGCAAGTAAACATTTTTATGTTATAAGGTTGACATCCGCACAAGCTGCATGGCATCATTTTACACAGTGCTGGCAACGAATCCTTGGATTTCCATTTAAATGGCATCTATAACAATGTTACTCAATTAGCCAATTGAATTGCATTTGCCGAGAAAATGTCATAATTTGTTATAAATTATAAAATAAATAACTACAACATACATTTACTTCCTATAGGGAGCCTTGATACGCGTATCAACCCTCCCGATGTAAACTGTATCAAACCTCCCGGGACGACAAATTTATGGAATATATGACGTAAACGTACTATGGCATTAGATTGAAGATATATTTTACTGTACTTTATGCACTAAACTAAATGCGCTAGAAGCATAATTTAATGAATTTCGTTAATTTTTATTGTTAAATTGATAAACCCTTACGTTTGTTATGCAAAAACTTACATCGAATATGTAGAAAACACACTTTAACCCACAAAACTTGTAAACGTCACGCTATCCGGCTACCGGCTACTGGCACCGGCACTGTCTCAACACCCGCAGTCGGCAATACGCGCGGTTATGCCATCTGTAGGGACCGAGGCGGGAAATTTGAACGTGTATCATGCCTCCCCGCGTATCAACCCTCCCCAGTCTCCCCTATTGAATGTGAGTGAGTTTAATTTAAATAATGCAAAATTTTATTTTTAGTAAAATATTTGGTAAATCATCATGTTAAATGCATTTTCGATTACTTTTTAGCCTTTTATTACATTTATTACCAGATGGGCCTTATTAGTGTAACTGACAGAAATAAGGCCCATTTACAGTGTTTTTAAAAAACTACGTTAATTTCGTAAAGTTTCTTAAAAAACTTTGTTTAGTTTGTCTTCTGATTAGAGTAATATATGAGTTTGTGTTTAATATATTTTTATTTTTTTTAATGTCGTTTTAATTAAAAATAAAAATAAAATGGTCTTATGTGGGCCTTATTTGTGTTAGGTACCTTATTTAAAAAATACCTATTAAGACAACTAATTTAAATGGAAACTTATTTAATCAAATGCTCAAACAGTCCTCTATTTACTGCCAAGTAATACCCTAAACCAAGAATATGAATTAGTACAGATAGATTTGATCAACCTCTTGAACTGGTGTAAATTGAATGTAATGGAACTTAATGCTTCAAAGTTTCACTTGATGCTGTTCTCTAGATCTCGCACTCCACCTACGTACCAATATGTTATTGGGCAGGATGCACTGAAACTTGTGAATAGTGCGATTGATTTGGGGATAGTATTGGATCGCTCTCTTGCTTTCGTGTCACATATCACAAATGTTAAGAGGAAGGCACTAAGAATGCTAGGGTTTATTATAAAGATCTTTGACATATTTTATAAGTCCACGATCCTTAAAGTCTCTATACTGTTCTTTGGTGAGACCCAACCTGGAATATGCATCCTCAGTGTGGAGTCAATTTTATGCAATAAATGTAGTAAATAGTTTGGAGATTGTCCAGCACAAATTTCTTAGATATTCAGTTTTTATATGAACCTTCGTCTGGTTACCTGATATCACAGTGGGTAATCCTCTTTGCTGATTTTTTTGGTTTTTATTTACGTTGATTTTTTTTTACATTGTAATATTTCGTTATTGGTTTTAATACTATTGTTAATTTTAAGGTTGTTAATTTCAATGTATTAACCTATGTTATAATATGCATTACTTACTAATTATTGTAATTTGAAAAATGGGGTAAGCTCGATAATAAATAAATAAACGGTCATAAATTTCAGTTTATATTATTAAGTTGATACGCAAATATTCGGTTGCATACATAATATATAAATAATATTAAAAAGATTTATAAAAATAATATCAGAAGTAACGGACCAAAAAATATACAAAAACAATGATAAAGTTTAAATAAAAAGGAATGACGTAATAATACCCTATGATAAAGACATGGTTAATTTCTGCAACAATTATTTTGTAAATATTGGTCTTCAAATGCATGAAAAAATAACCCCCCCCCCAACACTGACCCCAATACAATCCATAACAATATATCATCTATGTTCTTAAAACCAGTCCACGAAAACGAAATTATCAAACATATTAGTTCGCTAAAAAATACTTGTGCCCCTGGACCAGATGGGGTCAACACGTAGATAATAAAATCATTCCATAAATACATCATAAAACCTCTTATTCACATCATAAATTTAATTTTTAAAACAGGTAAAGTCCCGAACAAATTTAAAATGACAACTATCGACGTTGTGGTCTGGTGGTCAGCGCAGCTAGCGGCCTCACAGATCTTAGGCCCGGGTTCCATTCCCAGTGCCGGCAACGTCGATGTTAAATTTGGAATTTGGTTTAAGAGGACGAAGGACGGAAGAGACGTTAAACTGTGGGCCCCGTGTCATGGATGTTGGCACGTTAAAGAACCCTACCCTCGACAAAGAGAGATTCGGCAAAAATTACCAGATAGTGTGTGACAAATTCCCTGGCGTCGGTGATTGGCCTCGAAAAAGGCCAACGTAAAATTAAAAAAAAAAAAAAAAAATGACAACTGTTACTCTTATTCATAAATCGGGTGATAAAAACAATGTTGGTAACTATCGACCAATTAGTATCATAAATAATTTTGCAAAATTTTTTGAAAAGTGCGTTAAAGATAGACTAATCAATTTTCTCGAAATTAATAATATTCTTTCAAAAAATCAATACGGATTTATGAACGGATCCAACACTAAAACCGGTATATGAATTAACTAGTCAGATAACACACAAATTAGACAATAACAAGAAATGCCTTGCCGTATTCCTTGACCTAGCAAAAGCGTTCGATACAGTGCCGCATCATTTACTACTTGATACGTTGCGCAATTATGGAGTAAGAGGCGTTGTATTGAATGTCTTATAGAGCTACCTAAAAGATCGGCAACAAGTAGTAAAAATAGCTGATGCTGATACCCAGAGTGATCCTCTGGGCATTAAAATTGGAAAACCGCAAGGAACCGTAGGTACAAGACCAATTATTTTCATATACATAAATTCCTTAACAAAAATACATATCAATAATGGTAACGTCATATCTTACGCAGATGACACAGCGGTCATTTTTGAAGGTGAAACATGAGAGGAGGTTAAAAAAATGCTATACAAGAAATTAGTACAATAAAACAATGGCTAGATCATTTTAAATTAACACTGAATACATCAAAAACCAATTATATAGCTTTTTCTCTTACCTTATAGAATACCTCCAAATTTTAATAAAATAAAAGTTATTAGCCTAGATAATGCTATGTAGAAACCACAAAATATTTAGGCATCACTATTGATAAACACCTTAAGTGGAACCAACATGTCTTAAACCTAACGAAAAATATAAGGAAATGAATCTACAAATTTTACATCCTAAGAGAAATCTTGGAAAAAATTGTTACTATCCATATATAAAGCGCTTGTAGAATCTTTAATACATTATGGCATAATTGCATGGGGTGGCCTGTACAAAACTTCGCTAAAACCATTAAATGTTGTTTAAAATTATAATATTAAAAGTAATAAATAAAAAAAAAACGCTACTCGACCCAATTTATTTACAATGAAGATACTTTAAATGTACGATCCCTATACATATTAGCAGTCTCAATATTCACTCACAAAAAACCCGAACTAAAAAAACCTATTAATCATAGATATACAACATGAAGCAAAACTGAAAAACACCTCAGAATACCTCACAGTAATACAAATATTAATTTGCGTTTCTTTAGCTACCTAGCTAAAAAACTATAGTTTCTTTAGCTACCTAGCTAAAAAACTATATAACATAACATATCACCCGTAGAAATTAAAAATATCAACAATATTAAAAAATTCAGGAAGTGTTGCAAAACATTTATGTATACAGACAATCATAAATTCAGTGACTTATTCTAAATTCTTAATTTTCTTCTCTCTGACATATAACTCTTTATAAATATTTTTCTTGTTTATGCACACTAATAGTGCAATTATTTTAGGTTCCAAAAAAAAATCAAAATGTAAATAATAATTTAAATATTATAGAATATTTTTTATTTTGCGCATATAGGGATTTAGTTCTCAGGGTGCAAATGTAAAACCCTATAGAAAATGTTAACTATGTATTAGATTAGGTACTTTTAGTACAAAAAATACAGTGTTACAATTTATAACCCAGTATGTAATATATTTCTATTCTATTCTATACTTCTGAAATTGCAATCTTTAGTTCTTTCAAATTTTGAAACATTTTTATAAATATAATTTTTAATGTCCATAAAAAAAGTTTGCTCTTCGTATTTTATCGCCTTCCTTGCCGGTTCCATTATTTTCTTTTACGTGGACCAAAAGTTCTAAATCTGCATTAATTTCCTGTGCTCTACCATCAACAGCATTATTGTTATGCTCTAAGAAGTTGCATTTACTATTTACAGTACTTTTATATATGTATGCACTGCAGGACGGTTGTTGTGCTTGGAAATACAGGAAACATCGCAGAGAACTTTCCGGTACTCTCCGAGAACTCTTTTCTATGTATTGTCATTTAATCATTGTTATGCAATTATGCATATTATACATACGTCACTGAACATATTTTTGAATTTATGGTATACCAGCCGCAGAGATTGATGGTGGTCGAATTTTTTTTTTTTATTTTAGAACAATAATACATTTTTATGCCGCAGAAGGCAATGATTTGATGCTTTAAAATAATATTTACAAAAATATGAAAAAGAAAAAGTATAAAAAGTGCTAGAGCTTATCTCGTAAAAGACTATACAGTATATGATAAAGAAATTGATCAGCCTTTTATATGTATAGAATACCGCCCACTTACGCAAGAATCGCTCAAATTACTTTTTTTGAAATTTGAAGAAATAGTCCATACTTTAAATGGAGTGTATGTTTAAAAGGGAAAGAAATGTGCCTTTAAGTCTTCCTCCACTGGTATATTAAGATAAGTTTTAAGTTTTTGAAGAGTAAATTCTCTACATGTTTCGAATGTATATACATTCATCATCAGGAGAATAAAACAAGGAATATAAGAAATAAATTTTGAAATGCTTGCTTTTTAGAAAAAAAAAATACTATAGGTACAGGGTAGATCTTAACCAAATATACAATTACCAGTATATGTATTGCTAATGGCATGCTACAAGATTGTGACCCCTATGGAGGACTAAAGCGGGATGCCGAGTTTGCGCAGTTCACATCATTTACATGTATCATGTAAACACTGAACAGGGCCATCTTAAAATGTATTTAAATATTATTACATAGGATATCAAAGGAAGTTTAGGTACGTTTACTACACTGAGGAAAATAATTTGTAGCCATTACTAAAAATTTAATTACCACAGCAAAATTTTTCATTAAAATAGGGGACAGCAAGATGGATGACTTATAACAACTAAATCAAGTTTGCTGGAATAGATTAGTAGCTACAACTATAGGATTTAGTAGATAACGAACTTATGTTGTTGGGTTTACTAAATGGTCTTAGTTACAGTTACTAAAAAAACTGAGTTAGCACAGCTAATATATATATTCGTTACAAGTAGGTGGTTTGTTAAAGCTATTATATCATTTAGTTGCAGGAACTAAGCGTAAATGTTAACGTTACTAATAAATTATATAATAGTAACTAAATTATGTAGTTAACCCAAATTGGGTGTTTTTAATAAATACAAATAAAAATATTAGTTAAAAAGTAACCACAAAGTTTTTTTTTATTTGGCAACGATTTCACGCACCTTCAGTCCCCTAAGGCCTTATTATATAAGGGCATCTTAACAGTAGCTCAAGTGAACCTTTAACTTGAACCTTCCCATAAAAATCACATTGTCGTCAAATACGGTTTTTGTTTGGAACTGGCAGCAACGAAAAGCTTACTCTAGTCACCACAGCAAAAAGTATTTCGCTGTCCCCCATTTAATAAGAGTTCTATGCTGCATTAGAAAAATATTTGTTACGGCTGCACATACCACTTGTAGATAAAATCCACTGTAATTGCATGTGTGTATCGCAACCGAAAAGCTCGGTAGCAGAAACAACTCTAAGCAGCAAAGCGTAGTTTGCTGGAGCTTTTCTGTAACCACCAATAAAACCATTTTAGAGATCGTCTAAAATATATTGCTGCCAGTTTTAAACAGAAACAATATTTAATTTAACTGCAATGTGATTTTTATAAAAAACTTTAAGTACCAGTTCAGTTGAGCTGATGTTAAAAAGCCCTTTTATACGGCCTAAGGAAACTGAAGGATGTGTGCAACAGTGGATACCAAATAAAACACTTTAACTTGGCTGTTTACTGTTTAACTAGCTGATCAAGATTTGTCTTTGATTCTGGGAGTAACTTATTCAATATATCTACACATCAGAATATTTAAATTCAACTATCCCACGATGCTGCACACAGATTTATGGTTGTTAATATAAGATTAATTAAAAATATATCAATCCATAAGTGATGCATAAATCGAGGGATGATTACAATAACTGATCTCACTCGTGAAGCCTTCCGTGATAGCTTGTAGATGAAATATCATTTCAGATAGATTGAATTATTTTTAAGGCTTTCTAGTTGAGGTAGGTAATTACTTCCCTAAAGCAAAAAGTTTGTTTTCTCTTCAACTTAAAATACAAAAAATAATTTTTTCAGTTTTTAAAATTTTTATTAAATAAATAACATGGATAAATCCTTTAACACAACACAACTTTACCTTCAAATGCATCTAGATGGGTTTGAAGCACCCATTCTAACAATATATACAAATACAATACAAAATATATTTTTTTAGTTATCACAACAAAGAATGTATTTACCGCAAGTCTACCAAATCAATTTTCGGCGTACAGCCTACTAAATCGATTAGTAATTGTAAGTGGAGGGCAAAAAAGATATTTGTTAGTCCCTGTAAATAGCTTTGCGGTATTATGGTAACTAAGTCTGCGGACATTTTTAGTAGCTACAACTAAAAAAAATAAACTAAGTAATTTAGTTGGCGGATTTTTCTCAGTGTAGATTTACAAAGTAAAAGGCACTATTATAGTGTCTCTATTAAACTATGAAAAATGTCTAGACATGATTGTAGAATGAAAAATGTAAGAATGTACAAATTTTTCTAGGAATCAACACAAACTTACATCGAAACTTTCAGAAAACAGTCATTCTAAAAACATGCCATATTGTTAGATCATTTCTCAATTCAGAATAGTAATAATAGAATATGCACTGACTTGGCATAGCCGTTCAGTCCAAAATAAAACCACAATTTTGTGAGAAAAAGAAAGATAATAATAATAATATTAAATTTACAATTAATAAATCAGGAAATGAATGTCAAATCCTGGCGACAAATAAGTAAATAGTTTTCAGTTCAAATTTCAATGAAATTTAACATAGGCAATGAAATAGGCAATGATATAATTAATAAAAAATGTAAACAACTTAAAGCAAATAATTAAAAAAATAAAATACATAATTTACATTTAAATATTAAGTATTCTGCACATTTAAAAGATATTTTCTATATTTCATTTTAAACGAATTTATATTTAGAGGCAACATCTCAGTGGGAATCGAATTATAATATTTCACTACATTATAAGAAAATGATGGTTGAAACATGGCGCTCCGATGATGCGACATGGTTAATTTACTTCTGTCTCTAACCCGCCTATCATGAATATCATGCCGAAAAATCAGACGCTCTCGAATCGAAATAGGGGAGTCAGGATTATTAAAATTTTTTATCAAGAATGTGCAAAAATGAAGCATTCTTCGTTCATCCATCCTCAGCCAGTCAATTGTCCAATACAAGTGGGAAATATGATCTTACTTTCTTATACCATACACAAAACGAAGACAAGCATTCTGCACTTTCTGTATCCGAGATCTACTTTCAAACCGTAGACAAAATCACAATAATTTAAATTGGACCAAACGAGAGATTACAGAAATCTTTCCTTAATTTAAAATTTAGAATATATCTATTACTGTAGAATATTTTTAAAGAAAGATAAGTTTTCTGAAATATTTTTCTTGAATGCTCTCGTTAAACCTTAGTTCCGTGTCAAGTAATAAACCCAAATTTTTAGCACTATCCACAATATTTAATTTTGTTCCATTAACATTTAATATTTTTTAAACCATTATTACCAAAAATTAGCATGCATGATTTAGCAGGATTTAAATTTAAATTGTGCCTTCGAGAGAGCTCACTCAATATTTGCAAATCTTGATTTATACAGTTCTCAACTTCGGCGTAATCCTCAACATCAAAACAGCAATATATTTGTGTATCGTCAGCAAATGCTTGCACTTTACAGTGCTTTAAAGATCTAAGTATATCAGAGGTAGGTATACATAAGAAAAAGTAGGGGGCCCAAAACTGAACCTTGTGCAGAGCGTATGTCGACTTGTTCAGAATAATTATTATCAGAAAACACTTTTTGACATCTATTGAACAAGTATGATTTAATAAGAAGAAAAAAGTTATTAACAAAAACATAATATTTTAATTTGGATACAAGACGTTTTAGACCAGTGCTGAAGCCTTTGAAAATCGTAAAAACTGAAAAAAAATAATAGTAGGATGAAACCCATTGGAACAGGAAAAGAATATAACAAAAATGAAAGGAAAAATAATTTACGGGCGATCCGAGGTCGGGAAGTGGAAAGGGGTGAGTTTTTAAGGGTATAAAACGATTTATCTCGATTTCCGGCAAAACTACAAGTCCTATGGAAAAACGTTAAATCGCAAAGCTGTAATAAAAAGATCTACAACTTTTGGATTTACACTTTTTTCACATAACCTCAAAATGTATGTGAAAAATTCAAATAACCAAGTTTTTGGTTTTTTATTTTTATCTTTTACAAAAAAAAATTTTTTTCACGAAATTTGATGAAAACTTATCTTTTTATGTCCCAAACACACTGTAATTTTTTTGATTTAAAATATTTATTTTTTGACCTTATTTTGACTTAATATCGAAAAAGCACGCTAATTTTCAATCAAAAATTATCACGTCAAAATATCTGTTTTTTTTTTAAAGTCGGTGGGCTTTTTGTTTGCTGAAATCTCTACTTTCTGATGGTGTAAAAAAAATATACATTACTATGGTAAATGTGATGAAATCCCCTTTAAATCTCACCTTTAATTATATTTAGAACAACTATTTTCGCATGTTTTTTGCGATCTTTATGTTTTATGGATTTGTAATTTTTTTGTTTATCAATGTAACATGGAATCTTACGTTTTTCGGGTAATTAAAGTATACATTTTAGCTATTTAAGCTAAAAATTGTACATAATGATTAAAAAAAAAATTCGGATTCGAGTTTTTTTCGTTTCTTTGCATTTTTTGAGAACATTTGCCATAGTAATGTATATTTTTTTTACACCATTAGGAAGTAGAAATTTCAGCGAACAAGAGGCCCACCGACTTTTTTAAAAAAGCAGATATTTTGACGTGAGAATTTTCGATTGAAAATTAGGGTGCTTTTTCGATATTAAGTCAAAATAAGGTGAAAAATAAATATTTTAAATCAAAAAAATTACATTGTATTTGGGACATAAAAAGGTAAGTTTTTACCAAATTTCGTGAAAAAAAAAATTGTTTGTAAAAGATAAAAATGAAAAACCAAAAGTTTGGTTATTTGAATTTTTTACATAAATTTTGAGGTTATGTGAAAAAAGTGTAAATACAAAAGTTGTAGATCTTTTTATTACCTACAACTTTGCTATTTAACGTTTTTCCACAGGACTTGTAGTTTGGCCGGAAATCGAAATAAATCGTTTTCTACCCTTAAAAACTCACCCCCTTCCACTTCCCGAGCTCGAATCGCCCGTAAATTATTTTTCCTTTCATTTTTGTTATATTCTCTTCATTTTCCAATGGGTTTCATGTTACTGTTATTTTTTTTTTTTGTTTCAAAAATTATCTACCCTGGTCTATTTATGGTTAATGGTGTCAAAAGCTTTCGAAAAATAAAAAAAAGGATCTCAAAAAATTAATCTGTCGAATTCGAGCAATTCTTGAATAAGTGGGCGGTATTCTATCAAAAAAGCTGATATGTTTCTTATTAATAAGTAATCTAAGTCAGGTGTGCGTCACGATATTCACAATTTCATTATGCTAGTTTCAATGCAACTGTGATGAGTAAGAAGAACATAGCCTTTAGAGAGAAAACATGATAAACCTATAAATTTGGCTTAAGCACAATAGACTATCCAGTGTTGATAGGTTTTTAAATTAAGCTAGCAATTTATTGTAAACATCATTGGTTAGAGCCAAAAGTAATTAGTCCCCCCTCCCTTAAAAATTGAAATTAATACAAAAACCGCATTCTTTATACAAACATTTCTTTAAGAAGAGATCGGTTTAACACTGTTTAGAGTGCGAGTTGTCCATTTTGATCCTAATTGATTTTTATTATTAATGATTAAGTTGTACGCAGTGAAGTTTAGTGTGCTTTTAACTTTTGATTGCTAATAATTTCGAATGAAATACAGTAGTCGAGCAAATCGACAAATAATTCAAATTCAATTCAGAACGTTTTTGATATTTTTAAATTTTTGTATTAGGTAGGTGTGTTACAATTTCCTTTTTTAGATATACAAAAATATTGTAGTCATTGTCGTCAAGCTTTAAGTTGATTCTATCTCGCTAAAATTCCCATTTTTTTAACCGAATTACAGAAAAACTAAGCCACATATTAAAAAAAAAAATACCAATGGAAAGGGAGTACCTTTGTTGGTGTGCGAAATTTATTTTCACATAAAAAAATAAAGTTGAAGAAAAAAATATTAGCTAAGGAAATACAGTGTCACCAGTAAAGTCCGCATCATATGAATTTTTTTTTATTAATAGCTTTATTCGAAATTTGACTTTGGCATCAAGTTCTGCTTCGATGGAGATGAAAATTAAGCAAAAAAATAGTAGTCACGTGATTCGCATTATCTGTCAAATTTTAATTTTTTCCAAAAATAATTCAAACGTGGGATTATTTCTGAAAATATCGAAAAAAGTTATTAGAAAAAGTTTTTTTAAATGCAGTTTCTAGCCCACATGCAAAAATTCAGCTGCATAAGATAATTTTGATTATTTACCCATATTTTATAAATTGCACCACTTTTGCAAAATAAGACTCAACGCAACTTACAAAAAACTTCTCAGTTTTGACAGGCTTTATTTCAGATGCATTATCTTTAAAGTAGCGCCATATTAAATGTGTGTTTTTCTACAAAATCAAAATTGGGCTATTAAAATTTGGTCGCATGTGATGCAAAGTTTATTTGTTTTTGACCCTGTGTAAGGTAACTTCATAAAATAAGTATTTTTGAAAACGTAGTTTGTGTCTGAAAGTAATACACCTTGATATTAAGACAAAAAACACAGTGTCATCAGTAAAGTGTTCAAAAAGTGGAAAATAAATTTTAGTTTAACTTAACGTAATGTTAATCTATTTTTAACGATTTAATTTAAAACCCCTTTACTTTATTTTTTATTTTTTTACTTTCAGCCACAAACTACGTTTTCAAAAATACTTATTTTATGAAGTTACCTTATACAGGGTCCAAACAAATAAACTTTGCATCACATGAGACCAAATTTTAATAGCCCAATTTTGATTTTGTAGAAAAACACACATTTAATATGGCGTTACTTTAAAGAAAATGTATCTGAAATAAAGCATCGTCAAAACTAAGAAGTTTTATGGAGGTTGCGTTGAGTCTTATTTTGTAAAAGTGGTGGAATTTACAAAATATAGGTAAAAAATCAAACTTATCTTATGCAGCTGAAACTAAAATTAAAGTTTGACAGATAATGCGAATCACGTGACTACTATTTTTTTGCTTAATTTTCATCTCGATCGAAGCAGAACTTGATGCCAAATGAAAATAAATTTCGCGCCCTTTCGAATTTCTCTCACCAGTATCTTATTTAATAAACATTAAATAATAAAAAGAAGGGCCGCTTAGACTGACGTCATCGTTACATCAGCTTGTGATACCAAACACTGCGATTTTATTCTCACTCCACCCATTTTTTTTTAAAATACTTCTAAAAATTATAATGAAACGTAATAACGGAAATTAGATTTACAATTTTTATTTTTTTATATTATTTAAAATGTTCAAAAATAACAAAATAGGTTGCTTAATATTCGGGTTTTCTTTTTACCTCGCGGCTTTCAGTGACTATTTGAAAAAAATGTATTTATACTTTATTTTGACAATATAAAAGAGTAATATTATGCATGTTGTTGCAACCCATGTTTATTTTCTAGTAAGATGTTTTTATATCAGTAGGAACATAAATTATACTCATTTTTACTGTATAAGAGTATAAACGTATGAATTCATAAGAGTAGAATAATAGCTATATGCACCTTTTCTTCCATTCTTCCATTACAGCTTTTTATTTATTGTAGGTAGAACTGCCTACCTTATTAAGTAGACAATCATGACAAATCCTAATATTAAATGGTACTTACCTTATTCAAGACTGAAAACAATACTTATAGTATTATTTATTTGTATTTTTAATTTGCCGCTGTCAGAGGGAGATAATGTGGGCCAATTCAAACATGCTAACAAGACAGGTAAGAAAACAATATAAATAAATAAAATAAAGAAAAAAAATTAAAAAACAATAGGAAAAATAAGAATTTTTTAAGGCCCAGTCTAGCTGCAAATAGCTACTCTACTGAGCCACGCATGACAACAACTTAAAAAAAATATTATTATCTACTACTAATTTCAGCGGCGCACCCAGGATTTTATGTTAGGGGGGGCCCGCCAACCAGTGCTGGAAGCAAATTTTTTAATAAACTTTTAAGTTACCCATTTTTCTAGAACTTTGGAGCTTTTTTAACAAGTACTCTTGCAGGGAAAATCGCAATAGCCTAGTCATGGGAGTCGTTAAACGGTTTCTTAGGGGGGGGGGGGGCATTGGCGGCTTGTGACTTGTTAACTTGGGGGTGTACTAAAAGCCTGCTGTAGGCGAAATGCGCCGCAGGCGAAATTTTTTTAGGACCACGCCCAAATTTGGTCAATAATTATTATAGTACCTAAATATTTTAAAAATTTATGATTACCTTCTTATTCTATTGAAAATGAAATAAGATAAAAAATAGAAAGGGTAATTTATTTTTCATTAGTGGGTACATTGTTTAAAAGTAAAGGTCATTCATCTGTTTTTATTTGCAGCAAACTTATCAATAACAATAAAGTCCCTAGATTTACACTTTGTGGTATGTATAGTAAAAATCTTGAATACTCTCGCAAGATGGGGGCAAAGTCACGTGACACTCTGTCAATTTTGGTCTATTAAATTTTTATAAGTTGGCATGAATTACAGGACCGGACTTAAAAATTATACATGTGATACCTTCTAAAACAATTTATGCAATAGCCTCATCGGTTCTACCGCTTTAATCTTGCCAAATAATAAGTAATAGGTACCTAATAATTTATTTTGAAAGTTTTGTTTTATAAATATTATAATTTAAGGTAGGTAATAATAAGCATGAATTTATATACTTATGATTTAAAGATAAATTGTCAAAATAGATTTAAAAAGTTTATAATATTATAAATATCCAAACCTTAAAAATACTAAACTAACTGAAACACAACTTAAAATAGGATTCTGTCACTCATATTTAGAACAGATTTTTTTTTGTTTTATTTGTTCAGATTATACCTATAGGTAAAATACCTACAGTTCAACATAAACTAATTGAATTCAAGTTATTACATTCACTGTCAAGAAAATCCCCATATATGACTTACGTAAGGTACGTAGACCCAAATATGGTTTTTATAGAATTTGTTGGCTATGGTACGATTACATTTCTAAACTTGTATGTGGGCTAACATAAAGTTAAAAGCTTCAATATAGCTAGGGATTTAATTTTTCTGGTGGAAACCCTACTTGAGTTTTTGACTTACATAAGGTACGTAGACCCAAAAGTGGTTTTTATGGAATTTGTTGGTTATGATACAATTACATTATTTCTAAACTTGTATATGGGCTAACATAAAGTTAAAAGCTTCAATATAGCTAGGGTTTTAATTTTTCTGTCAATGGAAACCCTAATTTAACAGTTTTTGACTTAACGTAAGGTACGAAGACTCAAATACGGTTTTTATAGAATTTGTTGGTTATGATACAGTTACATTCCAAAACTTGTATGTAGGCTAACATAAAGTTAAAAGCTTTAGTTTAGCCAGGGATTAAATTTTTCTGTCAGTAGAAACCCTACTTTAACAGTTTTTGACTTACGTAAGGTACGTAGACCCAAAAGTGGTTTTTATGGAATTTGTTTGTTAAAATGCAATTTATTGATACAGTTACATTTCTAAACTTGTATGTAGGCTAACTTTATGTTAAAAACTTTATTTTATTGTCATACAAACAATAATAATAGTAATATCAAATAATAATTTCACTTATGTAAGGTAGGTACGTAGACACAGAAAATAGAATTATAAATTTGTTCGCTATCCTATTACATACTAATATGGTTAGCTATTTTAACTATTATAGTAACATAATTTTACTTACTATTACCTTACTATTGCCAAACAATAATAATACCTATTTACTAATAACAATAATAAAAATAATTCCTTCAAAATCAAATAGCTGCTTTTTAAAGGTTAATAATATGGAAAGCTGTTTTGGCATTTGGTAGAACTAGGCGATACCCGGTTTTATCAACCTACCCGGTTTTGTCCAACTCTCCCCTACCTACCTAAGTCAGGAAAATACTTAATTTCTACTTATTTTTCTTGAAACAGAAAAGGATATATCTAGATAATGTAAAATGCAAAAATTATACATTAGAAACCTAACCTTAACGAACAAACATTTTAAGAACAAAAATTTTACAAACTAACTTTTCGACAAAAACGGCGTTCAGATGAAATAAAACTTATTACTTATCGATGAAATCAACTAACGAGCAAGGAACACATTAATAATTATGATCCCTAATGAAAAAGAATTAAAAATTTTTAACCTGTATCTAAATTTTTGCTCAAACGAATAATAATTGTAGGTACTTACAATTAAATGTAACAAAAACGCAATTCATAACTCGGTGTTTGGGCTCATTACGGTCCGCTACAAATCTAGGGATATTATTATGTCGCAATATCAGCTGATCGATGACAAATAACCGCTGTCATCTGTTTTAAAACGAGACAATTCGTGATATTTAGTATATCAAGTTAATTTCGAGAGTTTAGGTCTTCCCTTAATTTTAATTTCAATTTTTTGCTCAATACTTAATGAGCTAAAATTGTTTCTCAAACATTCATAGTCGTTTTGGCATTAAAACTGTTTATTTTTATTAAAATAAGTCTTTACTACCCCAAAATAATAACAAAAATATAAAGGAAAACTCGAAACAATAAATTCATAAATTCAATTAAACCATATTAAACCTCAATAAGTCAACTTTTGTCAATAAGTCAACTTCCAGGGGGAGGGGGGGGGGGGGGGGTAAATGCCCCACCTGGCCACCCTCAAACGAGGCCCGTGAGGTAAATCTAAGAAAATTGACTTTTTAAAATACTTATCCACTTTCATAATTTTTATTTCATTGGGGGTTTTGGGGGGGGCCAAGGCCCCCTTGGCCTCCCCCCCTGGGTGCGCCACTGACTAATTTAAATCTATAAACTATAAGTGGGGCAACAGCAAAGTAACATAAACGCTAATAAGAAAACTTTTGACTAAATATGTTAAAAAGAAACGTCGTTTATTGACTGCCTGTCAATGACTAAATATAAAAATTAAAGATGGACATTTTAGTATAATAGTTGTGAGAGAACCCAGCAAATTTAAATTCGAAATTACTTATTTTGTAGTTCCAAAAGAAATTGTTTATACCGTTTTTTAAATAGTGCACCATTAGAGACAGTAAATAATTCTCCAGACAAAGAATTATAAGAGACGACAGATATACCTATATACATTAAATTTAATTATTATTATTATTACAATTTTAAAATCTATAATACTGGTCGAAATCTATTTAACCGATATCAAGATGCAGCTTTTTAGAGATGATGAATTGGCACATTTTTTGTTTAATAGTGTATCTTTTGCGAAATAGCTCTTAATCAATTAGAAAAAAAAACGTCCCGAAATATTGACACAAAGTCTCAAATGACTAATTTTGAAACAAAACAAAAGCATATTATAGCCCGGTTGGCATAGCTTTAATAAACCCAGTTACCATAATTTTAGCAATTTTATATTTAGGATTTTCTCGACCCCTGTATAATAAGAAAATGGCCATCTTTAAAAATGACTATTATATCACGGAAAATCTATAGGAAAAGAGCTTTCAAAATCTTAAATACTGTTCGAAATCTGTTCAACCATTGCCAAGATACAGCATTGTAAAGATTTTCCTACCAAAATTTGACACATATTTTGTTTAATAGTGTATCTATTGCCAAAAGACACTTATCAAAAAATTGGCAAAAAGGTCTGGAGATATTGATGTCATCTTACTAACGGCACATACCCAGAATTTCTAACTTTACCAGTTTACTCTACAGAATTTGAATTGTTTTACACATTAACGTTAGAAACTTAAAAAGGTTTGTAACACCTTAGGTTATAATGTAAAAATTAGTTGGTTAAAATCGGATGAGCGGTTCATAAGATTAAGAAGTTTAACAAACTTTTGCTAGATTTTAGAGTGTTCGCTAATTTTGACGAGAAGTGTACTTAACGTTTTTCAAATATCTTTGTTGTGCTAGTTATCCTGAAAGACACAACACAACAGAAAAATTGTTGGTCCAAAGCACAATTTGTATATTGCCATAACCCTTCTAGAAGAGTTTTGGAATTTTTTTTATCTTCAAAGAAAAACATCTTGTAGTCACAAAAGTCAATGGCGACAAAATTTTTATTTAAAACAGAAATATTGTCAATAATTTAAATCTCAGTTTAAAATTACATTTATGGCTAGGGGTGGGTGACATCCGGGGCAGGTAGGTATTAACTGGTGCAGTTAGAGGTGCGTTTCCATAGTAGGCAATAGAGTAAAAAAAGGTATATTTTATCAAAAACCTGTTTTTTTCACATTTTTGTTGATACTGGAATTTTCAATCAGGAAAAATCTAGAATAGGCAATTTAAAAAAAAATTATTATTGTCATAATTAGACGATTGGCACAAGCTTAACTGATGTCACTTTCCTTGACTTGGTATCCGGGGCAGACCACCCCCAACCCCCTTGGTACGCAGCTTTTATAGATTATTTAAAACTTTGCAAATACAATAACATGGGAATTTTGATTCAATTTAAACATGTCTGCTGCAGATACTTTTTTGAATTTTACCAATTGTCGTAGTTTAATCTCATCTTTATTGAAACTGACCTACCCCCGGTGTGTTCATCACCTGCAGAAATCCGTCACTCTAGCTGTAATCGTCAAATACTGTGGTACGACCCTGTCTACGTTGTGTTTATATTCATTTTCTTTTAAAGTTTGGTACAACGGTAAAAGTTTGTCAGGTTTTAAGAATTTTTAGCTTTAATCTTATTCTGACTGTTTTCCTATGATGCGATACTCCGCTGCCAGTAAATGAAAATTAAAGAGGTTTTTTAAAAACAATTAATCTATTATAAAAGCATTTTGGCCATATACAATTTATATAAAACCCTAATTATTACATTTCATAAATCTTAATATAAGATCGCCTCTGTCTCCCATAATTTAGCCCATTTGCACCAACATCTGTCTGCGACAGAATAGTGGCACATTTCTCGGATATTACCTATTTTGTCTGCGACAATAATATAAGTAATGTTTTTACCTTTTGTTACCAATTACGTCGGTGACTGTAATGGTGACACTTCACCTCCCAAAATACCCCTTTTTTATGATTACCTTTGGTCTGCGACCACACTCTCTATTAATTGGTTTGGTGAAAGGCCGAGCGAAAACGGTCTTCAATAGTGGACACTCAAGTCATTCCAACTGTCGAACATTTAAATCATATAAATTATAAAAGTGCAATAAAAGTTAGGAGCTCGCCCACTTTCCGCATGTGTCACTTTTCTTCTCAAGTGGGCGTTGTTTTTCATATTGTCGCTTTTAAGGATACCAATCCATATCCGACAATATTATCAGAAAACCGAACGACAACTGTCTCAGCAGTGGACACTCAAGTCGTTCCCGCTGTCAGACATTATTTTTAGAAAAAACCCATCACACCGTTTTATGTACACCAATTATGAATTAACGTTCTACCGGCAACATCATACCAAATAATTATAACCCTTCTGATAACTTTACTTGTATATTGTCAATAAAATCTTAACCCTCCCCCATTTCTTTACCTAGCATTGCAGATTATTATTTACTTTTATACGATGGCATTGTTATTGCATAATAATGGTCAGCATTTCGGGATTATTTCTTCCAACTTGCGTACATGGGTAGGTAGGTCCCGCGAACCAGGTAAAACTGCTAGAGTACATTATTCCAACTTGCGTACATACACAGGGTTTTAAACGGACCGTAATAATACGCCCTCTTCAATCGATTCTAAAAGGTATATTGGCAACCGGTTTGTTCGTTGTAATGAGAGCATTTTTTTATGTCTTTAGTTTGTTTATAAGCTTCTAATATTTGTGTACGTACGCAAGTTGGAATAATGTACTCTTGCAGTTTTACCTGGTTCGCGGGACCTACCTACCCATGTACGCAAGTTGGAAGAAATAATCCTTGTACGCAAGTTGGACGTACGCAAGTTGGATATATTCAGCATTTTGAGCATTTGCGGGGGCATTAAAAATCTTCGTTTTATAAATCGGTCCTTTTTAGGGCCAGAACTTACATACAGTGTCACCAGTAAAGTCCGCATCATATGGGATTTTTTTTTATTAATAGCTTTATTCAAAATTTGACTTTGGTATGAAGTTGTGCTTCGATCGAAATGAAAATTAAGCCAAAAAATATTAGTCACGTGATTCGCATTATCTGTCAAATTTTAATTTTTTTCAAAAAAATAATTCAAAAGTGGGGTTATTTCTGAAAATATCGAAAAAAGTTATTAGAAAAAGTTTTTTTAAATGCAGTTTCTAGTCCACATGCGCAATTTCAGCTGCATAAGATAATTTTGATTTTTTACCTATATTTTGTAAATTGCATCACTTTTGCAAAATAAGACTCAACGCAACCTACATAAAACTTCTTAGTTCTGACAATGCTTTATATCAGATACATTTTCTTTAAAGTAACGCCATATTAAATGTGTGTTTTTCTACAAAATCAAAATTGGGCTATTAAAATTTGGTCACATGTGATGCAAAGTTTATTTGTTTTGGACCCTGTATAAGGTATCTGCATAAAATAAGTATTTTTGAAAACGTAGTTTGTGGCTGAAAGTAAAAAAATAAAAAATAAAGTAAAGGGGTTTTAAATTAAATCGTTAAAAATAGATTAACATTACGTTAAGTTAAACTAAAATTTATTTTCCACTTTTTGAACACTTTACTGATGACACTGTGTTCTTTTTTGTCTTAATATCAAGGTGTATTACTTTCAGACACAAACTACGCTTTCAAAAATAATTATTTTATGAAGTTACTTTACTACAGGGTCCAAAACAAATTAACTTTGCATTATATGCGACCAAATTTTAATAGCCCAATTTTGATTTTGTAGAAAAACACACATTTAATATGGCGCTACTTTAAAGAAAATGTGTCTGAAATAAAGCATTGTCAAAACTAAGAAGTTTTATGTAGGTTGCGTTAAATCTTATTTTGCAAAAGTGGTGCAATTTACAAAATATGGGTAAAAAATCAAAATTATCTTATGCAGCTGAAATTTTGCAGTTGGGCTAGAAACTACATTTAAAAACACTTTTTCTAATAATTTTTTTCGATATTTTCAGAAATAACCCCACTTTTGAATTATTTTTTGAAAAAATTAAAATTTGACAGATAATGCGAATCACGTGACTAATATTTTCTGGCTTAATTTTCATCTCGATCGAAGCAGAACTTGATGCCAAGGTCAAATTTTGAATAAAGCTATTAATAAAAAAAAATCCCATATGATGCGGACTTTACTGGTGACACTGTATAGAAAGAATTCCAGAAAAATATAGTTACAATAAAATGAGAATTTAAGGGATTTTCGTATAAAATTTTCTATTGCCGATATTTTGGGTTAGGAACAAGATATCGAGATGCGGTTTTCGCGAGCTAGGTTAGGCATCATTTAGCTACTTTTTCATGTGAAAAAAAAAATCATACCAATGCAATTTTTCACATTTCACGAACGTTTGCAACCTGTTCTTACAGATGGTCTCCCTGCTCCTTTTTGTGTTGTATAGAACCTGTTTCCCTAAACACAGCCACGGACTTTTCAGGCAATGATAAAAATCCCCAGCAATAAAAGCAACGTAGAAATTGTCCATGCACAAACCTGGATTGTATTGCCACTCACAATTTACTCTTTGATGCAAATAAGTTTTGCTCGCACGGTATAAGGTCTTAAATTCCTCCTAAAATAAATAATTATCATTGAATTTCTTTATAATTTTTAGATGGATGTAAAAGTCATCATAAAAATAATACCTTCTCCTGGGCGGATTATCTAGTGTTAGGAACGATGTTGGTTGTATCCTGTGGAATAGGAATTTTTTATGGTTTCTTCGCAGCAAAGCACGAAAGCAGTCAGGATTTTTTACTTGGCGGCAGTTCAATGGGAACATTTCCTATGGCTATGTCATTAGCAGCAAGGTACTTAATATCAGTGGCGGATCCAGAGCGGGGAGGGCAATGACCCTCCCCCCTTATGCATTAAATTTTTTTTTTTAAATATTGCTACAGAAAATAAAATCGATCGTTTTTTAAAATCAAAACATAGATTAGATACATTTAATATTATATAGTCCAGCTATACTCTAAGTGTGTTCCGCGGAACCCTAGGGTTCCGCGATACCTCTGTAGGGGTTCCTCAAGAATTTAGAAAAAAAATCAAAACACCTCTCTCTGGTCGAACGTTTTGACTCCGCGGCCGCGCGTAGGTATATTTATTTATTTATTTGTATTTGTATAAACATCACGACCACTACAATCCCGATTGTTCTCATTATTGTGTGAAGATTATGGCAGCAAACATAAAACACTGCTGCTCCATACAGAAGTGCGATGGCTGTCTCGGGGTAAAACTTTAACAAGGCTATTTGAACTTAGAGCCGAGTTACAAATGTTTCTTTCAGCAGATACTTCTTTTAATTTGAAGGACCGTTTGTATGATAAAACTTGGTTGTTCCGATTGTCTTTTATGGCGGATATCTTTCAAAAACTGAACGAATTGAATTTATCATTGCAAGGTAAACAGACAACAGTGTTTCAGGCCTATAACAAAATAACTGCCTTCAAAAGAAAATCAGATTTATGGATTATTTGCGTTGGTAAGAAAGAAATAGAAAGCTTTACGTCACTCAGTGAGTTTGTTAGCGATAACGACTCAGAAATGTTTCAAGATGATGTGTTTGAAGAATTGGTCCAATATCTCAGTTCGATGCGCGCATCTTTTGAAAAGTATTTTCCCGAAGAACAGAATACAAAAATGAAACTGAATTCATGGATTCATAATCCTTTTTTACCAACTTGGAAAAGCCCGAAAGTATGTCAAACGAGATATATGAATCTCTTTTAGAAATGTCATCAGACACAAGTATGGAGTCACTGTTCAAAACGACGCCTCTCAACGATTTTTGGTGCAGAATCCGTGATGAATATCCAATGCTTGGCAAAATGGCTCTGAATATTCTTCTCCCGTTCCCAACAACATATTTGTGCGAAACAGGATTCTCAACCTATGCAGCCACGAAAACAAAATATCGCAATAGACTGGACGCCGAACCTGATATGAGACTTCAACTGTCTTCTATCAAACCTGATATCAACCAATTGATGAAAAATAAAAAACAGTTTCATACCTCCCATTAGTTAGATTTTTTCTTTTTTAATATCTTCTATAATTGTACTTGCCATGTGGTAAAGTAAGTAATAATTAGTAACTGTTACATTGTACTTTTATTATGCTTATTAATAAAGAATACACTTTTAAAAACTATTGTTTTATTGTAGGGTTCCATCAAGTATTTTGCTTCCCAAAAGGGTTCCGTCACCAAAAAAGTTTGAGAACCGCTGTTATATACTAAATAATTCTTCAGAAAAAGTTAAATATGTACAGGGTATCTCACGGTGATGGTTCATTGGAATATTTTTGATATAATGCGTTAATTCTGGCAGTGGCGTAACTAGGGGGACCAGGGGCCCCCCCCCAGAGGTCTGCCTGCCCCCCCCCTCCCAGAATCCGCGAGAAACAAATTTATTCTGCCAGACCACCCAAATGCGAACAATAAGTCAAACGACAAATTGATTAATTGAATTTTTTTTAAATATTATATTTTTCAAGTTAATCTTTAAATTTACTGAAAAAAATATTATGTAGTTCTTTGGAGAAAGGAATCGTGAACCTAAAACTAACCTTATTAAATTATTTGTTTTAATTATTTTAAATTATATGATAAAATTCCTAAAAACATATTGTTTCAAATATGGCGCTTGGCCATTTACGGGGTTGCACTCTTTGACTCTTTGGCGCTTTTTGTTTGATGCGTCTGTAACGCTCGAAATGGGAAATCTTGCCTCATCGCAAATCATAACCGAGCATGAGTGTTTGTGCTGTTTGTTCTCTGGCCACATGTTCCGTATGTTGTGAACTCGAAAAATTTCCAAAAAAAGTTTTCGTGACAGCTGAAAAATCTAACCGATAAAAAACGAGGTCTTGTGATATTACTGTTGATTATTGACCAAATTTGTTAAAATTTGGGCGTGGTCCAGGAAAAAAATTTCGCATTTCGCCTGCGGCGAGCTCTCCACCTCTACACAAGCCGCCACTTCAAATCACAATAACAGGGCCACCCCCAGGTCAGAGGGCTAGTTACGCCACTGCCTTCTGGCCCTTAACCTAGCGCCTCACCGTTCAGGCTATATAAACATAATTTTGCGAAATTACAGTAAATATCCTTTAGTAACGTCATAAGGAGACGGAGCCCAGACAACTGGCAACGCCATTTTTATTGGACTAGCTATGACGAGCGAATCACGTCAATCAATATCATCGGGTGTACACATAAATATGTACCTTTAGATAAGCAAACAATAATCACGAAAGTGGCAAATTCATGGCCTCACGCATGTAAACAGGGCTACACACGATTAGACATGCGCACTGCAATATTATCATTTGACGAATGGGAAAATAGACAAGTCCGGTTTGTTACTAAAATGTGTTTTTAGTTTAAAAAGGAATAGAAGAAGTCAAATAAACTATAAAACTTATAAAATCGAATATAAAATCAAACAAAATCAGCAAAATAACCAATCTTCGATGTTATCGCGTACGTAACCTCACGTCAAATATTAGTTGGTAGGTATATAACTTGTATTGATTTTTACTATTTGGCAAAAACTTGGGTAAGTGTAAAATATTTTCAATGACAATTTCTTGTTCAAGAATTTGAAAAAGTTTTTGCCCGAGAACTAGACCCCTGGATTAATATAAACTACCTAGGTATTTACATTTTGTTCTTTTATATAATATAAGTATAGAAAAAAGTGTCTTTTAAATTTTTTGAAGCAATATATTGCCTGAAAAATTGGGTACCTAATTAGATTGAAGGGGTGCAAATAAAATATATTAAAACATGCATCGGGATAATCTGTCTTGGGGTGTGTTTCTTCATATTTTCATACCTGGTTTGTGTAGTCTAGCCCTAATTTAATGTGTTTAAAATGATCATAATAAAATAAAGTTATACAGTGTGTCCGCGGATGGGGTCCCCAAGGGGGAAAAAATCTTTATTATTCATTGTACAACCAAAATCATTGTTTATAAAAAGTTCTGCTTGTTAAGAAAATTAATTCACGATAAAAAAATGTGTAGATCAGATGTACAGGGTGTTAATAAATTAGAAAAATATAAAAATGCTTCAAGAGAGAAATACCATTATTTATTATTTTTAACAGAAATTCTAATATTTTAAAATAAAATTTTATTTTGTTAAAGATAATTTCGAGTTTTCTAAAACTGACCCTATTTCTCATGATGTAGGTGCGTCATTTTCAACATATTTTTCTTTGATTTCTTTCACTTTTTTTTTCATTTCATTCATCACCGACCCAGTTTCATTAATTTTTTTAAATAATTTTTGCAATCCTCTTTTTGACACAGGCGTATTAGGAAATTATTCATGGAAAACATCTATATCTAGCGTATATAAGACACATTTCCAATACCGTAACATTGTATTAAATAAATACGCACTTCGGTTAACATTTTCGAAAATGCCTTTATGAAAACAGAATACTGACAGATGTAAATAAAATGCTGACATAAACATGAACGTATACAAAATCGGTTATATTGACTTTTTTATAAAATGCAAATACATAAATGAAAACGATAATAATTACACTGGCCGACAAGATTTTTCTAACACAGGTCAGCTCTTTATTTTTATAATGAAAATACCCTTCTAATAATAGAAAAAATATTGGGAAAGCCCCAATACATACCATTTTTCAATAGCTTAATAAGACCATTTTACATTAGCAGGTAGTTAATTTAATTAAGGGCGGTAAAAATGGATGCATTTTATAACAGAAAAATTACCTGAGCTGTAGGAATTCAGGGAGGATTTACAAAATATTGCTGTTTTCTTTGTTTGTGGGACAGTCGTGCAGTAGATCAGCATTATGTAATAAAAGATTGGCCACAAAGAAGTGAATTTCAGCCGGGATCTCAAAATGTTAAGTTTGCACTTCTTGTAGACCCCAAAAAAGTCTTTCTGCCTCCTCTTCACATTAAACTTTAGCTGATGAAAAACTTTGTGAAAGCTATGAATAAAGACGGTGATGGATTCAAATACCTAAGACAAGTCTTTCCCCAGTTAAGTAATGCCAAATTAAAGAAAGGTATTTTTATTGGGCCACAAATCAGAAAATTGCTGGACGATGTCAACTTTACAGAGAAGCTTACCAGGCAGGAACTCAGAGCATGGAACTCATTTGTTAGTATAGTAAGGGGATTTTTGGGCAACAATATGGATGCAAACTATCAACAGTTAGATTCCTACAAATCGCTTGGTGCCCAAATGTCATTAAATATTCACTTCCTCCATTCCCATCTGTCATTTTTTCCTGAAAATTTGGGAGCTGTCAGTGACGAGCAGGGTAAAAGGTTCCACCAGGATATCAGGACAATGGAAATTCGCTATCAAGGACGATGGGATCCAGCCATGATGGGTGATTCCTGTTGGTTTTTGAAAAGAGAAGATATGACCCCTCATAAAAGGAAAAAATAAAATTTAATTAGTGTGTTCAGTTAATATTTGTAATGTTTGTGTTTTTTCTAGATGTAAGGTATGTTTAGTAGGTGTAAAAATTTAAATATAGTCGATATACACAGTTAGAAAATTCTTAAATTATTTGTTCAATAGATATTAAATATTGTAACATTAAATGTGGTTCTATAAATGTAACAAGAAAACGTTACGTGTTACAACTTTTTTTTTCTCATTTTCGTATTTGGATAGGTCCATTCTACCACAAGATGCTATTTAGCTTTGTGTTACAACAAGAAAAATTTTTTTTGTCGGCCAGTGTTATTAAAATTTTATTTTAAAATATTCGAATTTTTATTTTAAAACTTGTACTTAGTCTTTATGCTAGTTTATAAACAACTTTGTTTTATAAAATTTTTGTTAAAAATAATAAATATTGGTACTTCTCTTTTGAAGCATTTTCATATTTTCATAATTTATTGACACCTGACATCCTGATTACATCTGATCTAATATTTTTTTATCGTGAATTCATTTTCTTAACAAGCAGAACTTTTTATAAAGAATGGCTTTTGGTCGTAAAATGAATAATAAAGATTTTTCCCCCTTGGGGACCCTATCTGCGGACACACTGTATATCAAGATACATCACTATACTCCATACTTTCTGAAAATACGGAATATCAGGTATTTTACCCCTATTTGGGCATAACAAAATCATACAACAGCTGCTGCTGTTACTAGTCATTGTTTATATTTCAATCCGAGTCACTAAAAGCACAAACACAATCACTAAACTACACAAAAACTAGAATCCGTAAATATTAAACACCCACAATAAACAACAAGGAATCCACACAGAAACCTCAAAACACAATGGCGCCGAGCCTGTTCTGGAGTGTATTTTGAGCACGTCGCTAAAGAAGGACAGCCCGATAACAAGAGGTTTGTGCGCATGCCCGATGCTGCTGGGAGGGAAGGCAGCTGACCGGCGAACCGTGCCACAACCACCTTGAAAAGAAGCCATAAAGTGACATCGGGCAACGCGACATATCAGCTGGGAGTTGCGGATCTACAAGCTATTATTATGACGCGCGGCAACGGGCGAGTTTCTTATTCTTTCTGATATTTTTTTGGCTCTGTTGTCACTATATTGATATTGAAAAATGTACAAATAAGTAATAACTAGTTTTGGATAACAAGAACAACTTACCTAATTATTAAATAATAGTAATATTGCGTTGAGAAGCTGTTTTTGTTTCACTACCAGTAGAATTTATTTGATCGATAAAAAGTAATATTCTATTATACAAATTATTATCTTCTGCGTTTAAATTACAGGATTGACTATCGACTTCTGAAGTCTCAAAATTTAGTAAGCTTAAGGCTTTGTTTAAGAAATCTACGCTTGTCTTAAGAAAGCCACCTTACTATCTGGGTAACTTCGTTACTTTCACAATGTATGAATTGGTACCGAGACAATAAGTTTTCAAGCTGAGATCATCTACTTAGTTTCATTTGAAAGGGTAAAATCTATTTCAAATCATTGTAAGACAATTCATTACCTTTTAAAAAAACCTTTAGGTACCTTTATATCAATGTCCACTGAAACCTGATTAACAATATTTATACAATCATTGGTTGAATATAAACTATAAAAATATATTACACTCTCTTCACCTGCTTTTGAAACACTTTTATAGTTAGAATTACACCCAGGAATACAGCAGGGGCTTGGCATGTTGATAAATAAACAAATTAAAAGAAAAAAATAGTATTTATCTAAGTACCTAGGTATCTAGAGGTATCCTACCGACTTATAAACTATCTCTAATAGTGATATTTTTAAACTAATTCACATATACCCTCAAGTTGGCTGTTGGACTTTTCACTTTATTAATGCTATTAGAGCAAACCTGCACCAAAAATTTTCATCAGTATTTTGTAGAGATTCTTAGCAATCATGTCACTTAAATTTTCTATTAGATATCAATCGAAAACCGGATGAAAATACAAATTAATATGACACCTACAACTAGTTCGCGCCTAAATTACCTACATACTAAACCATGGCTAACCTCAAAAAAGTCACGTGATACATGGATCTTCACCCATAAAACGTAACTTTTGTTTGCCCAGAAGATAAGCTGTACGTATCTAAAGATAAATATCTATGGGTGTACCTACCTAGACGCTTTTTGAAACTGCGTCCCGGCGAAGCGGGCTATTTTCTGTTTAATATTTTTAAATCAAAATATTTTTCGTAAAATGTACCTAATAATAAATATTATCCCCAATACACCTGCTTTATTTTAGCTTTGTCACTGCTGTAGAACTCCTTGGCAATCCGGCAGAAATGTACACATATGGAAGTCAATTTTGGATGATATGTCTGGCCTTTATCTTTGTGGTTCCTATAACTTCAAAATTATATTTACCAGTATTTATGAATTTACGACTGACCAGTTCTTATGAGTACCTGTCAAAGAGGTTAGTGATAACTTTATTTTATTATTTATACTTATTATAACGCTATCGAAATGATCACAGTATTTACATTACCCTCAATACATTTATACAGGGTGGGGACTTCAACTGGAATAAATTCGATATTATCAAAACCGCTAAAGTTACGCCTACAAAATTTGGTATGTAGAGGTTTTGGAGCATGCGTAATTGGATTCCGATGTCGGCGCAGATGCCAGATTTCCCAGCTTTGCGCTGTAGTAACGTAGTAATTTTGTTATTTTAAATGGAATGCCTAATTTATTTTTATTGCTGTAAATTTGGCGTGTCAAATTTAGTAAGATCCCAAGTTTACAAAATTCTATCTTCACTAGTTGCTGAGCTATGACAACACTGTAGTTCCATTAAAAGGTACCGAAACGCTTATCTACTTTTAGAACCGTTAAAGTTGCGCTTACAAAATTTACTATCTGGCATGCAGAAATTAACAATGATATCGGCAATGTTGTCAGAATTCTCAGCTGTGTGCTACAGGCGGTAATTTAACTCGAACAAATTTGACAAAAAAATCACAAAAACACGAAACTAGTTCTATCGATTTATTATTTCAAAAGTTGTTCAAAATGCGCTCCATCGACTTCTTGGCAAAAAGCCAATCGGTCATATAACTCATTTTGTAGGCTGCGTAAATCCTGAGGTGATATATATAGATCTGATTTATAGTCTAATCCGATAGTTTAGATCTTCAATATTTGTAGGTTTTATAACATACACTTTATGATTCAAATAACCCCATAAATAAAAAATCTGAGGGTATTAAATCAGGCGACCTTGCTGGCCATTCAATAGCTCCCCGTCGTCCAATCCACCTGCCAGGAAAGGCGGTATTCTTCTTCTTCTAGGGTGGCTTTGCAATCACCACGTGGAATTGAACTTTAATACCATATGTGTTAGAAATCGGGGGGAAATGGGTGCTTTGAGTTAAATTTCTAGAGTAGGTAATAAGAACATTACGAGACTATCGTTTGTATGAAATACCTACATTGAACCTCTATCTTTTGCGTTTGATCAAAAATAATAGAAAAAATATTGCATTATATCCGTACTTTTGATAATAAAAATAGCTTGCAGGAGGTATTTTAACTTCAATTTCTATAGTTATAATAAGATTTTGAGACAATCTATAATGTATGAAATACCGGTTTTGAAACTTTTTCTTTCCTGTCTGACCAAAAACAAGGAAAAAATATATTATTTATGTGAGTATTTTCGATACTCCACATTTCCATTACGGCAATAATATTCTATATTATAATTTATTTTCAAAGTGGTCGGTGGCCTAGTGGAATATAATAGGTTACGACTTGTGGTCACGATGATCCCGGGTTCAATTCCAGGCGCGTCTTTTTATTTTATTTTTAATACTTCGTTATTTAGGTACTGAAAGTTTTTTAAATTTCGGATTCTTACAGCGACAATCCTCGGTACGAAAAAAGCGAACGTGTGTTGTAAAGAAACAAAATTTATTTTTTATCGCGAATTGAAATGCTTTACAATTAGAGGTTGCTAACAAATGGTTTTGTCAAAACTATGAAATTAAATGAACGAACTCGAACAGTGCTGTGCCGTGCCCATATATTTCAGTAACGAAAAGCGTAGCAAATCGAGCGAGACGGCATTGGAAATAGGACGTCGAGCACTATACGATGCCGTCTCCAAAAACTACCTATTTATATGAGAAAACGGAAATTTTGCACCATTTCTTTTTATTTTCTAGTTTTGATCAGTTGTTATAATGAAAATTTGGCAATATGTTTACCCTTCACGTTCCGCAGGAATGTGAGGCAAAAAGAAGCAATAATTGTAATTATAGAAAAAAGAAATAAAATATTATTTTATTGTAAATTTATTTTAGTGCTAATATTAGATGCATTATCGGCTGACAATTAACGATATGTACCCAGTCTAGTTTTGATATATGCTTGGACACCATAGTATTAACATTTTAAGTTAAGTGGTATTTTTATAAAAAAAAAACTATTGATTCAGTGTGTCCCAAATTAGAGATATGACGATATCGATAATTTTTTTAAATGGCAACCCTAATTTTTTATTGACTACTTTTAAAGTGCACATTATGTTATAAGTATATATAATTTAAAATTTTTTATTCCTTATCATTTATAAGATATTAATCGGCATCAGTGGCTCCGTGGTTAACGCGGCAGTCGCTGAGAACTCTAGGACGACATAGTTTGTGGGTTTGTGGGTTCGTATCCTACTGCCACTGCCGACAAACTGGTTCGAGCCAGGTCTATTTTAGTGGTATAAGTCTTGACGTGGGTCCAGCGTCGAACAAAAATTAGGGAAGAGTAAAAAATGTATTATCCCCCAAACCCACTTCATTCACGCCGGTAACCAGTTCGGATGAGATCGGATATCTCGTGAGGTGCGAGGGAAGGAACACACTCCCCAATCGATAGATCATAGAAAGCGCGAATCCAAGGGTTGATAGCCCGTGGGGGGTGCTTCTAATGACTGAGGATCGTGGTTCGGAGCCCACGATCAACAGTAAGTCCCTCGGGAATGGCCCTGGCAGCAAACGAAAAGGAAAAAATCCGAAAATAACAACAATATAATAAACAAAAAAATTAATTTAATTGAAAAATAAAAAAAAACTTTTATCAACCTTTAACACTTTTTTGTCAAGAAATACTCAAATCGTTTCAATCGTGCATGACAATATCCTAAATGCAAGTAAAACTTGTTTTGAACATTTCTAATTACTTTGGGAGGAATTAACCTACACTCGTGCCTTATTCGTGCTCTCAACGTACCTTATAAATGACAAGAAATAAAAATTTGAAAATCTATATTTATTTTTTAGGTTTAATCCGTCCACAAGGTACTTAGCAAGTGGTTTATATATTATTCAAATGGTTTTATACACCAGTGTTGCAGTATATGCACCAGCATTAGCACTAAGCAAAGGTAAATATGATCTAAATTGTTAATAAATTAATAATTTTTAAAATATTTGAGTACACTAAAAACATAAATGAGTTATTTTAACCCATTCATTTTAAGAATTATATAGCGAAATCCATTACCATCAGATTAGTCGGATTGATCCGCGCCCAATAGAATAGTAAATTTTTAGAAGAAAAAAAACTCTCTGCATTTCAATATGGTTTTCATAAATTTAGAGATACAGAAGCTGCAGCTGCAGGTGTTATCAAAGATATTCAACAAAACGTTGATAGCAACCAAAAATGCTTCCTACTGTCCCTAGATTTATGTAAAGCATTTGATACAGTCAATCACAACAGTTTACTTAAATGCCTATACAATATTGGAATTCGGGGAAATATTTATTTATTGTTAAAAAATGACTTATGTAATAGAAAACAGTTTGTTCAAATGTTAAAAGTTCACAAAAAACATAACTTGTGGTGTTCCGCAAGGATCAACCTTAGGACCTACTTTTTTTTAATCTACTTTAATTCTGTAGCCAAATTAAATAAAATTGTTTGCTGATGATACTAGATACTATTGGATATTTCCATGACGACTATGCTCAAATTTATAATATCTAACATTAACCACGACCTAAATATAATATTATGTAAATGGCTTGAAACTAATAAATTAAGTATCAATAAATAAAATTATATTGTTAGCTATAAGTTGGAAAAAACATAACATTGAATATTTAAGAAGTTATATCTCACCAATAATTGGCATTTTATTTAAACCTAAAAATTATATATTATTAAAATATTTCAAAAATATATTATATTATTCTTTGGTTTATTCAAAATGATAGTATATAATTTCAATTTGGGGATCAGCGAATTTAACTACAATTCAGCCATTAAAAAAACTACAAAACAAAATAATTTAATTTAATAAACTTTCTTTTTTAGAACCAACAATAAATTTGTATGATCCAAACGGATATTTAAATTTAGAAAAGCTTTATAAATTAAAACTGTGTATTCTAATACACTCTATTATTAAACAAAAACAATATAATATAATATTTACTTCGACCAACATTATTCACATCACGAGGCTAAATCATCATATTCAAACACCTATGGTAAAGAGTACTTTTGGTCAAAGATCAAAAGGAATAACAATAATTTACAACAGTTTGCCGAAAATAAATTAGAGAACTATCAAACTTATGGACTTTAAAAAAAAACTAAAAAAATATTTTTTAAAGCTAAACTAACTTTAACGTATTATTTATTATTATTATTATTATTATTATTTTTGTAAAATAGTTATTATACAGGGTGTCCCGAAAATATGTGTACAACGTTTGACGACAGACTCCTGACGTCAAAATAGGTCGATCTAAGCCGACTTAGTTATATCCAAAATTGTCTCGTTTAGCCGGTAGAGGGCGTCAAAAATTTGTAAAAATATTGGTTTTTCCTAAATTACGTGAAAACTTGCTAATCGATTTTAATGATTTTTAGTATGTAGACTAATACTATAAAATGACGTTTTCTAGTAGTATAGTCACCGGCTGTAAATAAGTGGAAGTGTTATAAAAGTGATATAATACGTCAACATTTCTCTTCATTTTTTATATGAACGGCGTTATGACAACCCAGATATTTTTGTAGAGTGACTGGATGTATTTGGAAGCTATTTTACCTCTTTAATATTTTTCGTTGAATGAGCTGTTTTGCCAGAAGAAAATATTTACAATTACCTGCATACATCAATTATTAACAATAAAAATAAAACAAAGTACAACAAAGTTGAAAGTATGTATTGTAAGAAACTAAGTAAAACAAAAACATTACTTAAGCAAATGTGTAAACTGACCGCCATCTTGCTGAATACACTTATTAACACTCCTTAAAAAATTAATCTACTATCTCGGGTTTATTAAAATGGTTGCCTGCATTTAAAATCCGCTGCAATAAATCATCGCGTGTGTTTACCGGAGTCTTGTAAACTTCTGTTTTAATAGCGCCCCACAAAAAGAAGTCACACATATTTAACTCAGAAGAACGTGGTGGCGATTTTTCTGGTGCATCATTGCCCCTTCCAATCCATCGGTTGGGATATTGATGATGTAAGTATTGCCGAACGGCAACGGAAAAATGGAGCGGGGCACCATCATGCATATACCACATTTCCCTCCGAAATAAAAGGGGCAAATTGTCCAGAAGAATTGGTAATGTGTCTTGCAAAAAATTTAAATAAATATTTCCATCTAACCTGTCTGGAATAACAATGGGACCAATAAGGTAGCGATCAATAATACCTGCCCAAACATTTAATTTAAATTGATGCTGATGATGTGCAACTTTAATGGTATGTGGATTTTTATCGGAATAAATATGTTCGTTGTGCAGATTGGTTACTCCAGATCTTGTAAAGCACGCCTCGTCAGTAAACATAATTGTTCTAAGTACAAAAATTTGGATCACGGATTCTTTTGTTTCTAATAATTTGACAAAATGTAAGCCGCATGGGGGGATCAGTGGTAAAAGTTCCTGGACTTTTTGCACGTGATAAGGATGTAACAACTGTTCTTTTAAAACCTCATTGACAATCGTTTTAGGAACATGTAACTCATGTTCTAAGCAACGGGTACTGGTACTTGGTTCTTCTTCAACTCTTTCCAGAATCATCTATTCTGTTTCCACAGTTCGAGTTGTTCGGATACGACCCCTGCCTTCAAAGTTTTTCTCAAAGCTGCCCGTTTCCCGAAGATGACGCTCGATATTGGCAAATGTTTGGTAATTTGGTATTCGACGGTTAGGAAACCTCTCCATGTAAACCCTAACACCCTGACGCCCATTTCCTTGACAAAACCCGTATACCAGGAACATGTCAACCTTCTCAGAGTTGGTATAATTTTCCATTTTTAATGGTAAAATGAACTTGTAATTCAAGAATGTTGATCGTATACTTGAGTAAATTTCATAGACTGGTGACAATTAATTGTCAAATTATTAAATGCCATAGCAACAAGGTCACTTAAAAAATTATTGTTACATTTAATTTGATTTTAATATTATTACTAATATAATATCGTAAATATTTTCTTCTGGCAAAAAAGCTCATTCAACGAAAAATATTAAAGAGGTAAAATAGCTTCCAAATACATCCAGTCACTCTACAAAAATATCTGGGTTGTCATAACGCCGTTCATATAAAAAATGAGGAGAAATGTTGACGTATTATATCACTTTTATAACACTTCCACTTATTTACAGCCGGTGACTATACTACTACAAAACGTCATTTTATAGTATTAGTCTACATACTAAAAATCATTAAAATCGATTAGCAGGTTTTCACGTAATTTAGGAAAAACCAATATTTTTACAAATTTTTGACGCCCTCTACCGGCTAAACGAGACAATTTTGAATATAACTAAGTCGGCTTAGATCGACCTATTTTGACGTCAGGAGTCTGTCGTCAAACGTTGTACACGTATTTATCGGACACCCTGTATATATTTTTTTTTAAATAATTTTGATGGAGTTATTAATAGTTACATACTAAACATGATTATTATTATTTGTGATTTTATATATTGTATATATTATATGGTGTTGTATTCTCTGTAATGAACATTTTAAGTTGGTTGACATTGTTGAGAAAAAAATATTTATTATTATACCATCAAGATCGTTCATAAATATCAACACGTCTGAATCCTCTGTAGTCACATGATCTAACAATTTTTCATCTGCTAGGTAAAAACCGAACTCGACAACATACTAAAAGAATTGGAATAAAAAAAATAATTTTTTTCCTATTTTTAGTAACTGGGTTGAACGTATATGTAGCAGTTACCGTCGTATATGTGGTCTGCATTTTCTATGCTTCCCAGGTAGGTACTAGTCAATCTTATCAAAATAATATCAGTGGCGGCTCGTGAAGTAGACCCACAGTGCCATAGCACTACCTGACCTACCACCTACAATTTATATTCTTATTTTTGAAACAATTAGCAAAGTATATTTCAATCTGGATCGCAGTCGGCCGCGCATTATCGAAGTGATTATACGTAAATCGGTAACGTAGTTCTCGCTGGCTTAGCCGAGTATGGCCTGTATAGTATTTGCAGAATTATACCGTTGACTCTTACTGCCAAAAATAAACTACCTGATTAAACCCTATTGTATACGTCTCAACCTCTTCAAAGGGGATTAAATGGGATCAGGGTCGGCTTGAAAATGTACCTACACCACATGATTTATTTTTATAATTTAAAATAAATAGATAGGTATTTTTAGTTTTAGGACGTTACCTATAATAAATGTAAAATAATGATAACAATTAATGATAATTGAAAATAATATAATTTAAAAGTATAACTACCTACAATAAAAATTAAACGTTGAGATCCATTAGGGTTTGTCTTTTATTAATGCTTCGGTATTTAAAACCCATTTTAGGCAATATTTTCCCAAGGCTTAAAAGGCAACAAGAGATATTTGTTTCGTCTTTAATCAGCCGCTCTTTGAGGGAAATCAAAGTGGGTACAGTTTGTGCCTCATACATTTGGTAAATCTTTCTTCTTAATAAATCTATGTCATTTTCGTCAATGCTTCTAAATGTGCCAGAATTACTCCGATTTTTTCTAGGATTAACAGGTTTAAGTACTATATGTCTCTTACCGAAGATAAAGCAGTTTTTGTCAAAGTAGACGTCTCTGCTAAAGCATCCATCGAATTAAAATTTCTACTCAACAAAGATTGATACACATTTTTAATTATTAGTTTGACATCGGTAGATAAATGCTTTCTTTTAAAAATTACTCTTGAAGATGCCCCCCTATCAGCACAATTCCAAGGACGCCACATTCTACCACTAATAAGCCTAACTAAAAATTACTCGCCGGAAAACATCTAAAGACTAAAATTATTAAAAATCAGTTTGTATTTATATATGAATCAGGCATAGGTATAAATTTGTACCTGTTCCGGCTCTGCTCGAAAAAGTTTTAAAATTTGGAATCTCATTATTTATTTTATGGTCAAAGGGATAATGAGGGTTTATTGCAGTCAAAAGATCAATTCAATTTTAATTTAATTTAATTCTACAAATACTATATCTATGTCGATTTTGTCCAATCATATTAAAAATCATAGACAACGGCCTTGAATAATACTTCGATAACTAAGTTTTTTTGGGCAAACGCGGCCAAGACTCCAGATCAATGGAAAAATATTTCGGTATGTTGCTACACGCGCGCAGCCGTATCTTATCTCACGTGGTACGCGATGACGCAGTTTAGTTGTTGATTCGGTCGTCGCGAATGCATGTTGTCTGTTCGCTCTCGTAAACAAAATATTTTTAAAAATTATTTATAATTTAAAAGTTATAAATACAATTACATTTTTAAAGGACAATCCATTTTTACAATATCTTTAGAACAAAAATTGGAAATTAAGGAGTACGGGCGGGTTTGTTCGTTACGAGGTTGAAAAATAATAAAAAAAATTACTTTTGAGGAAATTTAATAAATACAGGGTGATTCACGGTGGATGGAACGTTAGACGTTTCTGACGAATCAGTAAAGGAATGGTTCTGAAAATTTGGTCGCGTACATAAACAAACATGCTCTACCAACCTAAAATATTTTTAACAATACAATGTTGCCGCTTCCACACAAAAATAATACTAACTTCGATTTTTTAAATGCAACACCATATATTTTATTTTATTTTCGAGACCCCCATTACTTTCCTTACAATTTTTATTAACTCTACTCTATACTTATCTCTTACCGTTTCTAAGATAAAAATTAATTTCCGTTTTTTTTTTGTCCGAAAACGTCACTTTTAAAAATGCTGATAATTTTGAATCCTAAATCTGAAACCCTGAAATTTGGTAAAAAGTTAACTAATAACATAGGGCTCGTTGCCCTAATCCCAAATCTTAGTTGCAATATACAGGGCGGCTGAAAAATACACTTATTCTGGTAACTTGAAAAAGTGATCATAAATCCTTTTTTCAAATGTAACACCCTGTATATTATTACGGATTTGAAAAGCTGCTAAAATTTTACTTAATTCTTGTATATCATACCTGTACCTAACTAACCAGTTTAACCATTTTTTTGACGTATTAAGCATGATTTGTAAAATTTTCTATACAATTCAATTTTTATTCGGTTATTATAGTAAGTTAGCCATGACAAAAACTGATGTTTACGTATGTTACTATGGTTATCGTTTTGATATTTCATTAAGTTTAGATACAAGATAGAAATATACACTTTAAAGTCGTGGAAGAAAACTATAGAAAAAATGCAGTTCTTATGAATTTATTTATTTTATTTGGACAATGTGTGTTTGCATTAACATGCAAAAAACATTAAAACTAAATTTTTCTTGAAATCCATGCAGTCAACACCCGCATATTAAAGTGTTTGGATGTAAACGGCCAGCCTTTTGAACATCTGTTAAAATAGCATTTTATTAGTTATAATTTTAGTACCTAGTTAACATTTAATAAAATTGTTCTGGATCCTTATGAATTTTCTAAGATTCATTGGCGGTAAATTAGAGTACATTTCGTTAAGCTTTA
Organism: Polydrusus pterygomalis; assembly: GCA_963969555.1. Classification (NCBI taxonomy): domain Eukaryota; kingdom Metazoa; phylum Arthropoda; class Insecta; order Coleoptera; family Curculionidae; genus Polydrusus; species Polydrusus pterygomalis. Next base: position 76,504,230 of record OZ018376.1, on the reverse strand, counting down.
TACATGTCCTGTCTGCTGTCGATAATTCTATCACCAGTAGCGTAACTAGGAGGGACCAGGGGGGCCTGGCCCCCCCAGAGGTCTGCCTGCCCCCCCCCCCCAGAATCCGCGAGAAACAAATTTATTCTGCCAGACCACCCAAATGCGAACGATAAGTCAAACGACAAATTGATTAATTGAATTTTTTTTAAGTATTATATTTTTCAAGTTAATCTTTAAATTTACTGAAAAAAATATTATGTAGTTCTTTGAAGGAAGGAATCGTGAACCTAAAACTAACCTTATTAAATTATTTGTTTTAATTATCTTAAATTAAATGATAAAATTCCTAAAAACATTTTGTTTCAAATATGGCGCTTGGCCATTTACGGGGTTGCGCTCTTTGACTCTTTGGCGCTTTTTGTTTGATGCGCCTGTAGCGCTCGAAATAGGAAATCTGGCCTCATCGCAAATCATAACCGAGCATGAGTGTTTGTGCTGTTTGTTCTCTGGTCACATGTTCTGTATGTTGTGAACTCGAAAAATTCCAAAAAAAAGTTTTCGTGACAGCTGAAAAATCTTACCGATAAAAAACGAGGTCTTGTGATATCACTGTTGATTATTGACCAAATTTGTTAAAATTTGGGCGTGGCCCAGAAAAAAATTTCGCCTGCGGCTGGCTCTCCACCTTTACACGAGCCGCCACTTCAAATCACAATAACAGGGCCACCCCCAGGTCAGAGGGCTAGTTATGCCTTTGTCTATCACATGGTCCAAATAAAATAAATAAATTCATAAAAACGGCATTTATTATGTTTTCTTCCATGACATTAAACTGTATTTCTATTTTGTATCTAAACTTAATGAAATATTAAAACGATAACCATAGTAACATACGTAAACATGAGTTTTTGTCATGGCTAACTTACTAATAACCGAATAAAAATTGAATTGTATAGAAAATTTCACAAATCATGCTTAATACGTCAAAAAAATAGTTAAACTAGTTAGTTAGGTACAGGTATGATATACAAGAATTAAGTGAAATTTTAGCAGCTTTTCAAATCCGCAATAATATACAGGATGTTACATTTGAAAAAAGGGATTTATGGTCACTTTTTCAAGTTACCAGAATAAGTGTATGTTTCAACCACCCTGTATATTGCAACTAAGATTTGGGACTAGGGCAAAGAGCCCTATGGTATTAGTTAACTATTTACCAAATTTCAGGATTTCAGTGTTTTAGAGTTCAAAATTATCAGCATTTTTAAAAGTGACGTTTTCGGACAAAAAAACTGAAATTAATTTTTATCTTAGAAACGGTAAGAGATAAGTATAGAGTAGAATCAATAAAAATTGTAAGGAAAGTAATGGGGGTTTCGAAAATAAAATAAAATATATGGTGTTGCATTTAAAAAATCGAAGTTACTATTATTTTTGTGTGGAAGCGGCAACACTGTATTGTTAAGAATATTTTAGGTTGGTAGAACATCTCCGTTTATGTACGCGACCAAATTTTCAGAACGATTCCATTACTGGTTCATCAGAAACGTCTAACGTTCCATCCACCGTGAATCACCCTGTATATACAGGGTGGCCCTTTAGTGTGGCAAAGTACAATAGCTTCGTTACTATTTCAAATACATTAAAAATATTAATACAAAAGTTGAAGGGCAGTAAGTGATTTATAACGTAAAATTTTTTTTGACTCTATAGGGTGGTTAAAAAAAGCGGAACAATAAAAAATGTACTTTTTTCAAATGTAACACCTTAAATACATTATTAGTCTATACTTTATAGTTTCCGAAATATTTACTCTTGAAAAGTGACATTTTTGAACTTTGACAGCTTCTAACTTTCTAACAGTACGTCTTATAGCAAAACGGCTTACATGTCCCTATCTTCAATTTTTATTATCTTCCCAAACAAATCAACTTTCGGTTAAACCGGAAGTTACTCGAAAGCAGGAAATATAGTTGTTCCGGTTTAACTTTCACTTACTGCCCTTCAACTTTTGTATTAATATTTTTAATGTATTTGAAATAGTAACGGAGCTATTGTACTTTGCCACACTAAAGGGCCACCCTGTATACAGAGTTTTTCACTTAAAATTCCCCACGCCAATATCTCGAAAACGAATAGAAATATTTAATTTCTGTAAAAAGTAGTCAATATATGGGGTCAAGTGGATATTTTTCAAATTTTAAAAAATTCGACGCCTACTAAGAGCTAAGAGTCGCGACGCGTCGAAAATATAAATCGATTGCATTGACTTTAAAATTACGCGCATACGAAAGTACATGTTATTTATAAACTTTTTTGTTACTTACTCGAACTTATTTATTTTACTCATTTCTGAGTTAAAGTATTAAACAAAAATTATTATTGCAATTAACATGATTCTGAGTTTATAATAAACAAAATTATTATTGCAATTAACATGATAACACAAATTAAAAATTTTGTTCAAAATTATGTCCATCTGCTCGAATACACATATCAAAAACTTTCAACAGATGAGCTTGGGTCACTTCTAGGAGTGTCCTTCTTGTAATAGCAGCAAACGCTGCACTAATTTTGTTAAAGATCAGCCATATCTTCGATAGGTTCTTCATAGACAACGTCCTTTAGGTGACCCCAAAGAAAATAATCTGGTGGTGTAATGTCCGGGGACCTCGCCGGCCACCTTATCGGTCCATTAGTATCAAACCATCTATTGGGGTATTCTCTGTCTAAATACCTCGTTACAATTACGGCATTATGTGCAGGCGCTCCATCCTGCTGTAGCCACATATTTATTCTAGTCTCAAAGGGCACTTCTTCTAACAGTTCCGGAAGTGTAGTTTGAAGAAATCTTAAATAGCGATCTGCATTTAAAGTGCCTTCGTAAAAGTGAGGTCCAATAAGGAATCCGTTTAATATGCCGCACCAAACATTGATGCCAAAAATTCGCTGACTACCTCTTTCTCTAATCAAACGAGGATGTTTTTCGGACCAAAAACGACAGTGGTTTCTGTTCAAGATTCTATTATTATGGAATCCACTTTCGTCGCTCCATAGAATTTTCGAGAGGTAATTTACATCTTGGCTATACAAATCGGCAAATCTTGCTAAGAAATCCATTCTTCTAGCGGGATCACCTGGTTCTAATTTATGCACTAGTTTAATTTTATAAGGGCGAAAAGAGTTTCTATTTAGAATTCTCGACGATGAACTTATGGAAACACCGGTATTTTCTTTTAATTTTGATAGGGATATTTTGGGGTTATTATCAACCTGCTGAATTACAGCAGCAGTATTTTCATCATTTGTAGTAGTCTTTTCTCTATTTCGTTTAGGTTTTACGAAACTGCCATATTCTCTTAAGTTTTTACATAGACCTGGAAATGTTTTTGCATCGGGGACTCTTCTATGCGGATAACGCTGTGCGTAAACTCTTTTTGCTTCTCTACATTTGGACCTGCATTCTCCAAACACTAGTAGCATGTCTACTTTTTCCTCATTGCTAAATTGAACCATTTTCATATATTTATTGTTGGTATTGTTTAAACCGAACAAAATTAAATATTTCTTGTGACAAAATGTGACAATATATTTAACACAGCAATGACAACATATCTGTCACTTGTCATTGCACTTAAAACAATTGCTATAACAATGGTTGCCATAGTAACTAATATTCATGGCATTCTTGTAAAAATCATCCGTAATTGCATTTTTTGTAAATCAAGAAATGTTTACTATAAACCGGTATAACTCAGAAATGAGTAAAATAAATTCGAGTAAGTAACAAAAAAGTTTATAAATAACATGTACTTTCGTATACGCGTAATTTTAAAGTCAATGCAATCGATTTATATTTTCGACGCGTCGCGACGCTTATAGTCGGCTTCCACTTAACTAGGCGCACGTGACCTCCTGAATCAAATCAGTTGAACCAGAGGTTCAAAAATATTTCAAAATATAAAAACCAATATGGCGGCATATGGACAGCTGATTTTTCATAAAATTAAATGTTAATAGGTTAACAATTAATTTGAAACTATCAGTCATAATAAAAATGACATAATAACAGTGACGGGTCTCGTTCCAAAATTAATTTCCCAGGGGTACGTTCGTGTTGTTGCACACGGTTGACAAAATAGTTTTATATTTCAAAAATTTAATAACTAAATTGATGGAAAATTAGATAAACAATATACCTACAGTAAAACCTCTGATTAGCGACCACCCTTGGGAATCAAATGTTGGTCCGTAAATAGGGGTGATTGTTTAATAAATAAAAATTGGAACATCAGAATTTGTCTGCATTTTACATTGTATATAATTTTGAATATTTTTATATATAATATAATTATAATATTTTTTCGTTTTACTGATTTCACTGAGTCGTCTTGCCATGATTTAGACCCACTCTATTCGAAAATACCCAAGTTTTATCTAAAAAAACTGCTTTTCTAAACTTTGATTCATAATTTTCAACATATTTTTTCAGACACTTTACTCGTTCACTTGCAATTCTTGGTAGTTCGCACAAATATCTTCTGTTGCAGTCCTTTCTATAACGAAATCCTAAGCTTTTAATGAGCGCTGACAATGACCTGAGACCTATTTCCAAAACACCTCGTTCCTTCAAAGCATCTTTCAGAGCTGAAAGCGTTATATCGACTTCTGATGCATATAAGTCGTATATATATAACATTCCTTACATCCATTTTTTTACCTTCCTGTAAAGTTTCAATCTTCGTTTTCCTTGATCGTCGTTGCGTTTTCTTCATTGGTATATTTCTACTACTTTCATGAACAATCCTCTGTATTGATCTTAAACTTAGTTTTAGTGCTTCCGATACTTTATCTTTAATAGACTTGGGATTTAATAGCTCGCCGGTTTAGTAGCCTTTTCTTCTTCATTTTTAAAATAATCTATTAAATTGAGAATCATTTCTTTTGCCTGGGGATGCAGACAACCTGCGAACCGATTTGCACTCGACATTTTATGTCACAATATTTTTAATAATGACACATTTGTCAAAACTAGGGAGCTTATTCACGACATTATATAATACGGTAGTGTTCTTCAAAACATTTTGATAATTACTGAAAATTAGATGTGCTTCTCTCTCAGATTCATAAATAACCAATAGGTTTATCGCGTTTTTATTACGGATATCTTTATAATGCCGTTTTAATCTTGGTTTGAGCAAGACAACACTATATAAGTTTCTCTATGATAAGTTCATAACGCGCCTAGTTAAGTGGAAGCCGACTATAGCTCTTAGTAGGCGTCGAATTTTTTAAACTTTGAAAAATATCTACTTTACCTCATACATTGACTGCTTTTTACAGAAATTAAATATTTCTATTCGTTTTCGAGATATTGGCGTGGGGAGTTTTAAGTGAAAAACCCTGTACAGGGTGTTATTTAATAAGTGTCCGATATTGTACAGGACGATTCCCGTTATTTATAAGGTGAAAAGTTCATATAAGCATGGGTTTGCAAGGCCTACATTTTTAAGATACAGGGTGTTAAAAATTTTATTTTACTTTTGTTATTCGTAAATAATTTTTGAAATAATGTCGATATTTGGAAGAAAATTAGTATTTGTGGATATTTTACTATGAGAAATTCAAATTTGATCTTAGTTTGGTCCTTAATTGTAGGGGCGCCACCCACAGGCATATTTCTCTTTTTGGGAGTCAAATGAAAAATAAATTTTTCTATCATTTTCATTTGAAAAAGCTATGCTTGTTAAAAATTGCTACAAGAAGACGTTTTCCAGATAGCATAGGTTTTTCGAATAAAAATGATAGAAAAATTGATTTTTCATTTAAAAAATGTGATTCATACTTACACGCACAAGAAATTTGTTACTCCCAAAAAGAGAAATACGCCTATGCGTGGCGCTCCATACAATTAAGGGCCAAACTAAGATCAAATTTGAATTTCTCATAGTAAAAAATCCACAAATTCTAATTTTCTTCCAAATATCGAGATTATTACAAAAATTATTTACGAATAGCAAAAATAAAATAAAATTTTTAACACCCTTAAAAATGAAGGCCTTGCGAACCCATGCTGATATGAACTTTTCACCTTATAAATAACTGGGGAATCGTCCTGTACAATATTGGACACTTATTAAATAACACCCTGTATATATCTACCGGGTGTTTTTCAAAAGACGTTCATCCCTATAACTTTTTTATATTTATAGAAATTAAAATGAAATTTTGAGATTATGCATAAGAGATGAGTCTGCATTTATTGGCATAATTTACAATTTGTTGGCACTTCCGTTTTGACCGGAAGTAACCTTGACTTTGATATTTTAAATGGGACATCTTGTATATTTTTACTTATTTGGGTTCAGCATAACATTATGAGTGAAATGACACCTCAGTTGTCATTTTTGACGTGTTATAACATTTTTCTGTTTATGTTTTATTTTCAATCTAGAGTGCTACAATTTGTAGCACAAACAGAAAAATGTTATAACACGTCAAGCTACAAAGTTAATTAAATCTGTTAATTTATAGTTTCACAAGCGTTTAAAAAATAAAATTTTGTTTTCTTGACGTTTACTCCATTTTCCAAATGAAACGATGGTGGTTCACTACAATATTTAAAACGAGCATTTTTTTTCCAAGTTGAATACATTTAACAATATTCGGGTGTGGTCCAAGAAATGTTTCACCTCTGCGCTTTTAAACTGTCACGAGCCGCCACTGGAGAAGAGTATTTATTCAAAAATTAAATACCTAGTTTGTTTTGAATTACAAAAAAATTATAAATATTTTAGGGTGGAATGAAAGCTGTTATCATAGCGGATACATTTCAAGCCGGAGTACTTATTGGGTCAATATTGCTTATTGCGTATTTGGGAGAAAAATTTGTCGGTGGCACTGGCGTTGTATGGTCTGATAACTACAATGCCGGAAAGTTGGAAATATTTAAGTAAGTTTAAATTTTTTATAATATAGGTACATCGTTTTGATAAAAAAACGGATTAGCCTTTTATATGAAATACCGCCCACTTAATCAAGAATCAAATTATATTTTTTAGGAAAGTATACAGGGTGTATCATAAAAATGTTACGTGTATCAACTTTGATTTCTTTTAACAAAACGTGTTGCCTATTTTTACATTCTACAATCAATTCTAGACATTTTTGATAAATCATGTCCTATAGGGGAAGGTCACCTATGATGGCACCTTTTTTTTACCACCTAATATATTTTTTAGTTCAAAGGTTTTAACCCATTTCACCATGTTAAAATATTTGTTACTACTTAAATATTCATTATAAAAATTTAAAAATATACAAAAACTATTTTTTTGGTAAAAAAAATAGAAAAGAAAAAATCACGAAGTATGCTATCATAGGCAACTGCATTGCGTATAATGGCATACTCCAGTAAAATGCAAATATCTGAAGAACGCATACATGTAAAAGGAATATTTTTGTTACAGTTTCCACATTTTTATTGTTAAAAAATTCAGGCACATAAAACTATTTTAAAAAACTCAAAATAATATATTACATTCTAGGGAACATGTTTAAAACTTTTGAAAAAGATAATGAAGACATTATCAGGAAAGTACAATTTAAGGACATTAAAAATCTTTAAAAAGCATATAAGTAGTGATATCTAAAAGAAAAGTAAAAGTAGCGCCGTTTTGAATATGACGCCTATGATGGCATACCTATTTATATGTATTTAAAGGTATGCCATCATAGGAAACCAATGGATATGCCCTCTTAGGAATAAGTCACACTTCTAGTAAATAAATTATAAAAAATTAAAACCACAACTTAGATTTAAAATAATCATAGCAGAGTAACATCTATATACTAATAGTTATCGGAAAAAAATCGTGCATTCTATTTTAATGCACCTAACATAATAAATTAAAAAAAAAAAAAAACTGGCTAATATTACTTCGGCACTTAACAATTTCTGTTCTATTAAATAACTTTACATAAAAACGTCCATCACGACGGATATTCGACTCACAACTGAACGGTCAATACGCGCGCCCGTCTAACTATGCGGGATGACGCAAAACCGGTTTATTCCAAAGATACGTGTGGTTTACCATCATGGGAAGTATGCCATCAAAGGCGACCTTCCTCTACCCATCTTCAACCGTTTACGAAATATTAATACTTTAATGCACTATTTATATGTTTTTCGACTTAGCAACGTTCTCAACTCAAGTATGAAAATGACAATTTGCTATTTAGATTTGAGACGTCAAAAAACGTCAGTGAATGTTAACGCATTTTGAAAATCTGCTCCTCTTTGTCGAATTTGAGATCTTTACAGGAACAGATACGTTAATGCCCAGTCGCACCGTTTTTGATTTAAAACAGGATTAGATAATCCGAAATTAAATACTAATCTGGAATTAAGTATATATTTTGTATTTGCACTAACACAATAATATAGGGGATTAATAAATTCCGGATTAGAGCTTTCGGATGATATGGCAACGTGGCGTCTTTATAGGGATTTTCTTTTTCACCAATATATTTAGTTGTTAACTTCGTACTGTCATAAATGTCAAAAACCCGCGGTAGTTAGATATAAACAAAGGACAGCCCACTTTGTGAGTGTGGACAAGTGGAAGACCCTAACCACATATTCTTTGAATGCCCGATTAACTTTATTCCGAATTTTGACTTCTACAAGGAAGCTACTAATATTTTGAACTACAACCCACTTAGCATCCAGTGTATTTAAAAAACATAAATTAAGACACAATAAACCTCCTAAAAGTATTTCTAGCTTTCAATACAATGACTCTAATCATCTTCCATAGACACATATTCAACTCACCAAAAACATCATATCCTTTTTCCTTTCCGACGCAGCTCATTTGTCTGATCATATCCTCCTAGAAATTTGTTATTGGGTAAAATATTTGCAAATATTTTTAAAAAACTGATGTTTAATACAACAAAATATTTAGACCTGGAGATTGAATACGGATATGAGTGCCATCCATGCAGTCTCTTACTCTCAGAAACCTGGCAATATCATAGTACTTGGTCTGTACATCCAATAGGTCATCATTTTCAGGCATGTTGATATATCTAGGTCTAAGACTAGCAAGCACTCTTGAAACCTTGGATATTATTCTTGACGCTGTTAAGGTGTGCACTGTGCATGCCCATATAATCAGCAACTGATGATATGTGTTCCCCCTTTGCATAGAATTTCAGAGTTGTCAGGAGTTGGTTTATTGGGAAAACACTGTCATTCCTATTAAAAGATCACAAGGACTACAAACATTAGAAAGCTAATAAGTTATTAGACTGGATGAGTTCATAATTATATATGACTTTTAGTAGGAAAGTATTTCACAGGAATTCACAAGATTTAACTAGATATATTATTTCATTAAAGAGTAAAAGGCCTAAATAAGTCTCAGTACCAGTGGCTTTCCTCGGCCTAAATCTTTGAAAAAATTGCAGCTCATCAAAATCTTCAAAATAATTACTCCTAAGATATCTTCTTCTAGGAAAACCAAAATGGATAATGCAAGGACCTCTAAATCGTCTAAAAAAATATTATTTTCGAAAACAAAGTTTATCAATGCATCCATAATTTCAAAATTAATACTTTAAAGCAAAAACGTGATTTGTGTGGCAAATGAAACCACAAAACTAACACCAAAAGACGAAACCAATACCAAATTCTTTTTAAGGTTCAATTCATTCAAGAATTAGGACTGAATTCCGAAATAATCCCTTGATTTCTTAGAATTAAAATATAATCGTGGATTAGGTGATACTTAATCTTCGATTACAAAAGGCGTGCGAGTAAAATTTAATCCCAAATCCAGTGTTAAGTAGTAATCCTGGATTACATAATGCGGTGCAAATGGCCATAAGACTAGTGTTTCACGAGACTAGAAATCTCGCACTTTTTAAAAAACTCTCGTCTTGTCTCGACTCGTCTCGCGAGAATGAGACGAGAGTGAACCACTAGTTAGGATCCTGCGGATTTTATGCAAAACTAACATATGTCAGTTTATTTATAATAAGATAAAATTCGCAGTTCCTGTAAAAATAAAAATCTCAAATTAGACAAAAATGGACTAAGGCTAGTATAGTATTAAATGGACGTTCTTAGTTTTAGTCCTGATCCAACTATTCGACATAGTTTTTGGTCTGTAGTAGTAGGAGGAACATTCTATTGGCTGACAATGTTTTGTTCTAACCAAGCATCGATCCAAAAATATCTCTCAGTGGAAAACATTTCTCAAGTTAGAACGTAAGTAAATATTTCCTAATGGTTACCACAAAACTTTGCAACATACATATATGGTAACCTTATTTAAACAAATTTACACATTCACATTAGTCAAACGCAAATTTCTCGGGAACTTCTTCTAAACAATGTTGGGAACTTTTCAAATTTCATGTTAAATTCATTGTTTAGGGAAATTACCTGAAAGACACAAGTCACAATTACAGGAGTTTCGCCAAGAAGCACTAAGCCCGTCTGCTATCAGTTTAAAAAAAAAAGTCATATGATTCCAACTAAAAAAATACTATGCCAGTAACTTAATTAAGTATATTGTGACAGGTTTAAAAATAGCGCATTATTGGTTCTAGCGCCCTGTGGACATCAAGTTTTGGTCTAATTTTAATATATACCGTTAACTTCTATACCGGCATGATTTTGGTTGCTAATTATAAAGGTTGTGATCCTTTGATTGAAAAAAAAATTGAGGATGCTGATGAAATATTGCCATTATATGTTATTTCCGTAATGGGACACCTAGAAGGCCTGACGGGTTTTTTTGTTGCTGGAATTTTTGCGGCTAGTCTTGGGTAAGTATTTCATTGCACTTTTAATAAATTATTTTAATTCCTTGAGATGAGTTTTTGACCATAGACAAAGGAAATGCGCACTTTCACGGATAGATAAGTAACTTAACAAGAGTACTAAATTGGTTCCCTGATAGCTCTACCCGCGATCGGACGGAAAACTAAATGTGGTCGTTGTGGGGGTTGGCGCCAGGCATACAAATTTATTTTATTAATTTGAATTCGAATTTTCGAGCTTCTAACGGTTTGGAGCACGAAAATTCTTAATTCAATTCAAAATAATTTAGGAAAAGGAATGAAACGTTTCTGATATGGCGACAAGTTTTATTAATATTAGATTTTTATATTATATAGAATGGTTTTAAATGAAAAACAGTAAAAAGATTATAATATTATATTATCTCTTCAAAACCTGATTATACAAAAATGGGGTCATAAAGTAAGCAAAAACTAAAATTTAAGCAAGGGAAATTTTAAAAAAGGATAAATTATTAGTTAATATTGTCACAAAAGTGTTTTGTTGCGAATGAGACTTCGCTTTGGTAGAAGTCTCTGGGATCGACTTTAGAGGAAACGTGAATTTAGAAAATGCAAATTATAAAAATAAAATCTATTAATCAAAAAACATAAAATAATGGTTGGTTTAATTTTGAGTATTTACAAAGGTTTTCTACTTACTTATGTTACTCTGAATGACTCTTCTCCCGATCAGCGGGCACATGTCGTACGTCATTTACTCATGACGGGATTTCAAGAACGACCACCTATGTCTTTTGTTATTCAATGGTCAATGCTACATCTTAGGTCAGCACAATTTTGCTCCCTCCGTAAGTTAAACAAATTATGTTGACTACTAATTATAATGCAAGTTCACTGAACAACAAAATGTATATTCATCGCTTTTGTTTTAACGGGAGTTTTCCGGTTTAAAGAATTATGATTTTACAATAAACTAAATAAATATTTAAAAAAATTATCAAATAAGTAAATGACCAAATTTCGTATCGTGACACTATTATAATCTAAAATAAAAAGTGTGTTCAATTTCGCCCTTTTAAAGGTTTCAGAAGTTAAAAATTTGGAATCTTTCTCCTTTAAACGTCTTTTGGTCCCTGCTAACTCACGATCCAGACGTTTAGCGGTAGAGCCATCGGTATGATTTTAACAGACTACCATACTGCCTTAAACCTAAAACAAATTTGACAATGAGATACCTATATGCCTCACCATAATTAACACCTTTATGTTAAATGGATCTATTGTGACTTACTAAATCAATGGAATAAATAATATCAGCTAAATAGACTACCGAAAATAATGAGATATAACCACTCATTAATCATTAAGCACTGAAAAGTTCCAAGTGCTTTCTTGAGACCAAATGGCAGAACTATGAACTAATATGACTGACCGGACCCAACTGACCAAACGTCCTCGTCTCGGTTTTCCTGCTTGTAAGGGATGTTTGAACACTATTTATTATGGCAACCATGCATAGATGGCAATATCTACACTACAGGAAAAGGAGGCATTATTATTTAGATGTCGGCTATTTTTTAAAACAGGTTTATAATAGAGCTTGGCCAGATGTTTGGATCGTGCGAAAACTTTGGACGCTAATGACGGGGAGTTTACTCACTCTCATAGGCAACAAACATTAAAGCTTACTTACATAACAATACAAGACTAAACGTGGTCCATACCATTAAGCTTCTAGGCCATAACCGAGATCATCAGGCCTGGAACCGTGGAAAGTATACGAGAAAAATGCACTTTTTTAATTACACGGTTTCAAGTATCGAACCCAAGCCCGACCTTAAAATATTTGTTCTATTAACTTTATTCTTTTCTCTAAAAAGCGGCCATACCCGTATTTAGTTTTAAATTAATAAAAACATAAAACTGCTTTTATTAATTTATAAATCAAACCTTTTTTAACGTAAAACTGTAGGTAATTGTACTCTAAAGATGGATATTTGGCAGATTTTTGGATAAAACGAAGAAATAACGAAATATTAATCAAAAAACTAAATGGCGAATGCGTCACTATAGTGTTCGGTCTTAATATTAATAAGTGTATTTATTTAACATAATATAATATTTAGGACTGTAGCATCAGCACTAAACAGTCTTGCAGCGGTAACAATGCAGGATTTCATTGCTGGCCTTTTTGATAAACATTTTCATGATCATCGTGGAGCATTCTGGGCTAAATGTATTTCCGTTATATATGGAGCCATAAGTTTTTGTTTGGTAAGTGTAAAATACTGTTATTTACAACTACATTGTATCATTTCAGACATAAATTGCTAAAAAAAAAAGTGAAATGTGATTTATTCCCTCCAAAATTAATAAAGTTTTGTTGTAAATAATAATTTTATTTATTCGATATACAGTGTGTATCAGCCAAATGGAATAAATTCGATAAATATATGGGGGCGTGCCCGAAAAAATGCTCGGACCCGTCGATTGGTATTTCTAGTTCAGTTTTAGTCAGTCTCATGTAACAGTGGCCAATACCAACTTTCTTATTTTAAATGCAATACCTTATATATTAGTATATATTATTCAATTTTTGGACATTTTACACAAATTTCATGTACAATATAGGATATAGGTATAGGTACCTATCTTCAATTGTTTCGGAAATTCAGTGTTTTCAGATTTACTGCAAAAACTAACAACACACTCAAAAACTAATAAGTAAGTAATAGGTAGGTATACTGTTTATTTCTTGATAATGAAAAAAAAAACACAACATTATTGTAGGAGATGTTGAAAATGCTCGAACCAAATGTCTTAGCAACATCCTAATCTTAAATAGAAATTTCTTCTAATGTTACTGAACATCTCAGACTTGACCGATCTAATCTTAAGCGTTATTTGTCTTCTTAAGTCAGCTAAGTCGAAGGGTTTAGTTTTGTATACAATATTTTTGACATAAGCATAAGAAGAACTCTAATGGCGTCAGATCAGGGGATCGTGCTGGCCATCGATTCACTCCTCAATATCCACCGATTTGGAAATAGTCTGTTGAGGTAGGTATGGCCGGACATTGATTTGGTAATGGGACGGTGCTCCATCTTGCTGAAACCATATCACATTCGCTGGAAGTTGTGGGTTTGCTGGATCAGAATATCAGTTTGTCAAAAGTGGCAAGGTATTATTTTGGAGCAGTGCTAAATAATTATCGCCATTAAATTGCCAATACGTTCTTCTATCAAAATCGCCTTCCATGAGCTCATGAGTAGGTATCATTTTATAGGGATACATTTAGGTACTTGTAATGTTCGAATAATCGATGAATGGCTAACATCGAACATTGGGGCTGTTTTTCGACTAGAACTATGTGGGTTTTCCTCAAACTCAAGCATAATTTGGTATCATTATCATCACTTATTGCATTGGCAGCTATTTTTTTTATCTGCTTTACATGTCCAAGCTGGCAAAACTGCTTTTCTATTTTACTAATTTTCCCTTGAGTTATAGGTAGGCGGCAAATTTGGAAATTTTTCATAAAATAAGCGAGCAACTTCCATTTGTGTCCGTGTTTTATCTCCATAACCAATCATCTGTAGAATTGTTATTTTGTGCATTTCTGTTAAATAAACCATTTTTCTGATATGCAGTTAACGAAATTCAAACGACTATAACACTGATAACTACTGTCATGCAGACAGACAACAATTTGCTAAGGCCAGGAGTTTCAAACAAAAGTAAACAAAACTATTTATACCTTTTTTAATTTCATATCAGTAAAAAGAAACGCTGAAATGCAATTAATCTGAAAACACTTAATATTTCCGAAACAGTTAAAGATAGGTACAGGGTTATCCAACCAAGACTAGACAAGGCAATTTTTTGACTTTTACTGTACTTTTATAAAAAAACTGAAATAGCCATCTTAAGTCATTTTCTCCCGCGAATTCGAATATCTTCAGCAAAAAACAATTGAACATCAAACAAAAGTACTAGGGGTCACTTTGTTATTTTTTTAAATGGAACACCCTGTATATTTTTACATTTTTAAATTCCACATAAAAATATAATTATTTTTTATTAAATGCACTATTAGTCTATACTTCATAGTTTCCGAGATATTGACTTTCGAAAAGTGACATTTTTGAAATTTGACAGCTTATAACTTTCTAACAGTACGTCTTAGAGCAAAACGGCTTACATATCCCTATCTTCAATTTTTATTATCTTCCCAAAAAAATCAACTTCCGGTTAAACCGGATGTAACTCGAAAGAAGGAAATATAGTTGTTCCGGTTTAACTGGAAGTTGATATTTTTGGGAAGATAATAAAAATTGAAGATAGGGACATGTGAGCCGTTTTGCTCTAAGACGTACTGTTAGAAAGAAAAAAATCGCCTTGTCTAGTCTTGGTTGGATAACCCTGTACATATAGGATATTGTACATGAAATATGTATAAAATTTTCTAAAGAATCCAAAAATTGAATAATATACAGGGTGTTGTATTTAAAATGAGAAAGTTGGTATTGGCCACTGTTACATGACACACCCTGTAAAAAAATTGTATTGAAAAAATGCGCACCTAGAAATATCAATCGACGTTTCAGAGCGTTTTTTCGGACACGCCTCCATGTATTTATTATCGAATTTATTCCATTTGGCTGATACATACTGTATACAGGGTGATTTACGGTGGATGGAACGTTAGACGTTTCTGACGAACCAGTAAAGGAATCGTTCTGAAAATTTGGTCGCGTACATAAACAGACATGCTCTACCAAACTAAAATATTTTTAGCAATACAGTGTTGCCGTTTCCACACAAAAATAATAGTAACTTCGATTTTTTAAATGCAACACCATATATTTTATTTTATTTTCGAAACCCCCATTACTTTCCTTACAATTTTTATTAACTCTACTCTATACTTATCTCTTACCGTTTCTAAGATATAAATTAATTTCCATTTTTTTGTCCGAAAACGTCACTTTTAAAAATGCTGATAATTTTGAACTCTAAAACACTGAAACCCTGAAATTTGGTAAATAGTTAACTAATACCATAGGGCTCTTTGCCCTAGTCCCAAATCTTAGTTGCAATATACAGGGTGGTTGAAAAATACACTTATTCAGGTAACTTGAAAAAGTTACCATAAGTCCTTTTTTTCAAATATAACACCCTATATATTATTACGGATTTGAAAAGCTGCTAAAATTTCACTTAATTCTTGTATATCATACCTGTACCTAACTAACGAGTTTAACCATTTTTTTGAAGTATTAAGCATGATTTGTAAAATTTTCAATACAATTCAATTTTTATGTGGTTATTAGTAAGTTAGCCATGACAAAAACTGATGTTTACGTATGTTACTATGGTTATCGTTTTGACATTTCATTAAATTTAGATACAAGATAGCAATACAGTTTAAAGCCATGGAAGAAAACTATACAAATGCAGTTTTTATGAATTTATTTATTTTATTTGGACAAAGTACCCCTATTTGAGAAAATTATCGGCAGGACATGTATAAAGTTTCACGAAATGTACTCTAATTTACCGCTAATGAATCTTAGAAAATTTATAAGGACCCAGAACAATTTTATTAAATGTTAACTAGTCAAGTAATAAAATACTTCTAAAATTATATTTAATAAAATGCT
The DNA here is from genome assembly GCA_963969555.1 of Polydrusus pterygomalis. Classification (NCBI taxonomy): domain Eukaryota; kingdom Metazoa; phylum Arthropoda; class Insecta; order Coleoptera; family Curculionidae; genus Polydrusus; species Polydrusus pterygomalis. The sequence continues at coordinate 76,487,767 of OZ018376.1, read as the reverse complement.
ATTTTAACAGATGTTCAAAACGCTGGCCGTTTACATCCAACCACTTTAATATATATGCGGGTGTTGACTGCATGGATTTCAAGAAAAATTTAGTTTTAATGTTTTTTGCATATTAATGCAAACACACATTGTCCAAATAAAATAAATAAATTCATAAGAACTGCATTTGTATAGTTTTTGTTTAGTTTTCTTTGTATTTCTATCTTGTATCTAAACTTAATGAAATGTTAAAACGATAACCATAAAAACATACGTAAACATCAGTTTTTGTCATGGCTAACTTACTAATAACCGAATAAAAATTGAATTGTATGGGAAATTTTACAAATCATGCTTAATATGTCAAAAAAATGGTTAAACTAGTTAGTTAGGTACAGTTATGATATACAAGAATTAAGTAAAATTTTAGCAGCTTTTTAAATCCGTAATATTATACATGGTGTTACATTTGAAAAAAAGGACTTAGTATGGTCACTTTTACAAGTTACCAGAATAAGTGTATTTTTCAACCACCCTGTATATTGCAACTAAGATATGGGACTAGGGCAAAGAGCCCTATGGTATTAGTTAACTATTTACCAAAGTTCAGGGTTTCAGTGTTTTAGAGTTCAAAATTATCAGCATTTTTAAAAGTGACGTTTTCGGACAAAAAAAACGGAAATTAATTTATATCTTAGAAACGGTAAGAGATAAGTATAGAGTAGAGTTAATAAAAATTGTAAGGAAAGTAATGGGGATTTCGAAAATAAAATAAAATATATGGTGTTGCATTTAAAAAATCGAAGTTTTATTTTTGTGTGGAAGCGACAACACTGTATTGCTAAAAATATTTTAGGTTGGTGGAACATGTCCGTTTATGTACGCGATCAAATTTTCAGAACGATTCCTTAACTGGTTTGTCAGAAACGTCTAACGTTCCATCCACCGTGAATCACCCTGTATAATATTGTTTCCGTTTCCTTTTAGGTTTTTATAATAGCTCATTTAGGAAGCGTGATGCAAGTGGCGATTAGTTTTAATGGCATGGTTGGAGGAGTAACTTTAGGACTCTTCTCTTTGGGAATGTTTTTCCCTTGGGCTAATTCACGTGTAAGTAAATTACTATTGTTTTTTAAACTAATGTGATAAATTTCGAATAACGGTGAACGAAATTACTTCCCAGCTTGTAAAACATCCTTTTTTGCTTTTAATTTTAATACTAAAAATTAAAATTTTTATTTATTCTCAAGCTGGGTTTCGAAAAGGATATTCTAGTGAAACAGCCATACAATATGTAGTAGAAAATTGGAAAAGAGCCTTGGAAAGAGAAGAATATGTAATAGCAGTATTTCTTGATTTTAAGCGAGCTTTTGAAACGATTAATAGAGATATATTATTAGAAAAATTATTTGAATATGGTATAAGGGGTAAAGTTTATCAATGGTTTCAAAATTATTTAAATAATAGATCACAGAAAACTAAATTTGGTAATTTTTTTTCAACAAAGAAATTTAATAACATAGGAGTACCTCAAGGAAGTATTTTGGGGCCTTTACTTTTTATTTTATATATTAATGACATGCCATTAGTCCTAAAATTTCTTAAAATACAAATGTTTGCTAATGATACTCTTATCTATATAAGCGGTAAAAATCTTTTGGAAATTTTGGAAATTTTAAATTCAGAACTGATTCTATTGTCAAACTGGTTAAAAGTTAACAAATTAAAATTAAATGTTTCTAAAACAAAATGTATGGTTATGGGTGTAAATTTAAATAATTATACAAATATAAATATTTTAATTGATGGTGATAAACTAGAAATAGTCAATTCTTTTAAATATTTAGGTATATTGATTGATTCAAAATTAAAATTTAATAACCAATTCGAAAATTTAATTTCCAAAATTGCGGGAAAAATTAGTTATTTTAAAAGAATAGGTTTAAATTTAAAATTTTATTCAAAAAAAATTGTATACAATACTTTAATTTTACCACATTTTCTTTATTGTTCTACAATTTTGTTTATGGCGGATGAAGGTGTAATAAATAGATTACAAATTTTACAAAATAAAGCAATGCGAATTTTACTTAATATGGATAGATATACAAAAATTAATGTGATGTTAAAAAAATTAGAATGGCTAAATGTAAAAAATTTAGTATTATTTTTGGTTCTAATATTTATTTTTAAAATTCAAAATGATTTGTTACCGCCACATTTAAAGCAATTGACTGTTCTAAATAGTGAACAACATAATTATTTAACACGAAATACCAATAATTTTTTTCTTAATAATTTTTCAAAAAATATTGCATATAAATCAGTTTTTCATAAGGGTCTTATTGAATTTAATAAATTAAACAAGTCAATTAAAAATCAAAAAAGTTTAAAATCTTTTAAAAAAAGTTTAAAATCTTTCTTATTAACTCAACAGGACAAATAAGTTTCAAAAGGTCATTTAATTCAAAAAATAAATAAAAAAAGGGTATAAACTTGTTAAAATGTATCATGTAGCCACGTGCTAAATAAATCTTTTTACTACATTTTACTACTTACTACTACTACTACAGTTTAACTGCAAAATTTGACATTCAAAGACAAATTTTTCCAATAATTTTAATGGCACTCCCCCTTTTAAATCGAATTTTCAAAATTATCCTACTTTCCTAAATATTTTTTATTTATGCTTGTACAAGAAAAATATTTTTATTCAATACCAGTGAAGTTTCTTGACTTCAGTTTTTCACCTTACAATAGAATATAACATAAATTCAGAAAAACTGGATATACTTGAATTAAAGGTTTTTTCACACGAACAAATGTATCTATATGAAGTAATTTATGGTTGTTGCACAAATGTCTTTCTTTTCTCTCGTTTCGCTGCATGCACGTAGTTTAAAGAGTACCTACCATAGACCTTTAGATAATCAAATTTAATAATAAACACGAAAGTGGCAAATATAGACAGGTCCGGGGTTTAATATATTGTTTGTGTGGCCTGCTAGGCCTAGTTAGATGTGTTTAAATTGGTCAAAATAAAATTACATAACAAGAACTATCACTACCTACTTCATACTTACTGAAAATTCTAAATACCCGGTATTCTACCCCTATTTGGGCATAATAAAATCATACAATAGTATTTACTAGTCATTATACCCGAGTCACTAAAGAGACAAACACAATTTACTAAACCACACAAAAACTAGAAATCCATAAATATTAAACACTTACAATACACCATAGCAAAAAAAACAAGAAATCATAATATGTGTGAAGTCAGCAACGTTCATCAGCACAGTTTATGCAGCAACGAACTTTTTTTTGAAGTACCTACGTGTCAATTCCGGCTGTACCCTTTGTAAATGAATTTTATTTTTTTTAGTGGCCAAGATTGAAATTTTACTATTTGGATTTTATCTTCACTATATTAAACTACCCCATCTCTAATGGGATTTTTTACACATCAGGGAACTATTTCGCTTAAGTTCACTTAAGTAGGTACTTATTTCTGACAAATGTCAGAATGTATTTAATTGTTTGTCCATGGCCGCCTAGCTATTTTGTTAAAACTTTATTATAAATAGAGATTTTTTTTTTATAAATATTATGCGTAACGAATTGGAATTTTAAAGAAATGGCAAATACAAAAATTGTTCGCTTTGAAATCCTTGTAAATACTTAAAAAATATATATTTTTCATTAATTTATTCAATATTAAAATATTTAGCTTCTGCATGAAAATCTGCTTGTTTATTAATCCTGAATCCATTACAAAAATTGTAGAATAATGTTATTAAATGCATACACAAATGACTACATCTCGAATCAACTAAGAGATCACGTTCAAAACATTTATAATTTTTTTAAAAAATTCTAATTCGCTCTATTATTTTTAAAGAACAAAATCAGCCATAACACTGCATGCGAATAAGACGTTATTGACATGATCATAACACCAGACAATAAAAAAATTATTAAACTATACCAATGAAAAGTAATTTCGGAAAAAATCATGTCTATTTCATAGGACGGAATAATAAAATATAACAATCTGCCAAAAAATAGAAGAATTAAAAAATTTGCAATTAAAAAAAATAATTAAAGAGATATTTGCTAAATTAAATTATTTATACATTTTTAAATTGAATTTGTTAATTTATTGAATTAACTTCTTTTTTTTAATTTTTTTTTCTGGTTATTACTTTCTATATTATTTTGTCATTTTTCATACTTCTTAATGAACTGTAAAAGTTCGTTTGGAAGAAAGGCATTTTAAAGTAAAAATCAGACCAGTGGCCATTTTATTTTCTTACCAATATATTGTTTGTTCTTCGTTTTTGTGAACACCCTGTATAAAAAAGACGAAATATATTTTATTTATACTATTTTTTGCCCCCTTGCCACTAATCTCACATAATGCTATAATTAAAAACTAGACTGGGTACATATCGCTAATCGTCAGTCGAGAGTGCATCTATTATAGTACTAAAAATTTGTATTTAACAAGTATTTTTCTTAGTTTATTTTTTCTATGTTTTCTATTGCTTTTTTTGCCTCACTTCCTGCGGAACGGGGGGACATATCGCCAAATTGTCATTATAACAACTGACAAAAACTAAAAAATAAAAATAACGGGTGCCAAATTTCCGTTTTCTCGTATAGATAGGTAGTTTTTGAAGACGGCATCGTATAGTGCTCGATGTCCCTTTTCCAATGCCGTCTCGCTCGATTCGCTACGACTTTTCTTTACGGAAATATATGATATTTAATATTATGACATTGATATTAACATTGAACCTATCAGCACCGGCTCTTTTTAAAATCGCACAGCAAACTTATGCAATGTGGAATATACTTTCCAAGTTTGTCCTATAAAAATATGTATTCAATCAATTTAAACATAAGTAAAGAAACTATTCTTACATTCATAGCTGCTAAATTAGTTTAAAAGCTTATTGTGCCGAGCCCTTCGGGCACGGCACTGCTCGAGTTCGTTTATTTTATTTCATACTTTTTACAAAACCATTTATTAGCAACCTCTAATAATCGTAAAGCATTTCGATTTGCGATAAAAAAAAGATATGTTTAGTTTCTTTAGAACCCAAGTTCGTTTTTTTTGTAACGAGGATTGTCGCTGTAAGAATTCAAGAGCTTCCCGAGTTTTCCGTATTAAAAATGAAAAAATAAAAAAATATTTTTCATTGAGTTTTGCTCTCTTCGCGAAGGTATATAACATTTCAATCAAAAGTTGTTTTCCGTACGAGAAAAAATAAAAACCGCATAAAAAACTTGTCTGAAATAGCTTATTTCACTTGTTTACAATTATTGACCATTTCTGTTACCGTTAGGTATAGAACAATATATTTGAAAAAAGTAGTATTTGAGATGACCTAAACGAATATCTAAACCAAAAGTATGTCGGACGCACCAAATTCGATTTATTAACGATCCAATATGACCCTACATTGATTTTAAAAAAATCAAAAAAAATACTTCTCAACTTTCGATCGCCTTCGCAAACAACAGTGTTTTGTAGCCCAACGTCGTCTACACGTCGAAAAAGTTTAAATCGATTAAAATTATTTTTGCCACCTGTATCGCGCTACAACGAAAAAAACATATTTTTCAACTTTGACTTTAATAACTTTTTTCCGGTACACCCTGTATATTGGAAATTATTCCCAGAACGTGCCCCGACTATTCCTCTCTTTGTCCAGAAAGTTTGAATCGTTTTGCTCTAACCGTTTCCGAAAAAAGTCGGGAATATCGAAATGTCGAATAACCTTCTACCACGTGGCGACGGATTATCAATGTCGGAACGCCATCTTTAAAATCGAGATTACAACTATTTTTAAAACATTTTGGGCAAAAATATTGGTCAATAAAATTAGAAGAAGGTTCAAGGTAGATATTCCATCCAATTTAAAATCTGGAAATGTTGTTATTACTCTAGCAAGTCAAGCTCAAAACACCCATTTTTCGCCATTTTTGACAGCCGGATTTTTAGAATTAATTTTAATGAAAATCAAAGCACACTTGTTAAAAGAGAATGGTGTTGGAATTTGTAAATTTTGCTTGTTCCCGCACTCAAAAAGGCGACTTTTCTCAAATTTGCGAATATATTTTGATAAGTTTGGACATGCAGGAATGTTGAGTAGTAATCAGCGCATGTTTTGGGAAAAAAATAAAACTGTTTTGTTAAAAATTGAATAAGCTACAGTCGATATAGTAAAACATCAGATAAAAATATCTCTGAAAAAATCATAAACTAATTTTTTTGAACCACAAATAATGTTTTCCCAGATCGCGCTTACCATGGAAATTAAAGATTGTTTATCCGTCGATATAGTGGACTAAGAAAAAATTCAAAAAGTTATATATAGACACTTGCAGACATGTTTAAGCGATCCAGTGCGAGGTAGAAGAATACTTAGGAAATAAAAATCCCAAAGCTTGCCGTTTTTTCCGTATTAAAGATAAAGAAACGAAAAAATATCTCATAAATACAAATTGACGAGCTCTATCCGCTAAAGTATACAACGTTTCGATCAAAAGTCGTTTTCCGTACGAAAAAAAATAAAAACCTTAAAAAAATCATTCCTAAATTTGTAGTTTCCACTTTCTTAAAATTTTCGACAATTTCCATTTCAGTTAGGTATAGAACGATATATTGGAAAAAGGTAGTATTTGAGATGGCCTAAACGATTATCCAAACCGAATGTCGATCGGTGCACCCAATTCGACTTATTAGCGATCCAAGAGGTACCATTTTCGACCAAATTTCGAATTTGAAAAAATCAAAAAAATTATTTACAAACTTTCGATCGCGCTCACAAACAATAGGCTTCTGTAGCCCATGGTCGTCTACACGTCAAAAAAGTTTAAGTCGAAAAAACTAATTTTTGGGGCCTGTATCGAATGCCAACGAGAATCCGATATTTGTCGAAACGGCGGTTTAATAACTTTTTTCCGGCACACCCTGTATATTCGAAATTTTCACACAACATACCCCCGCTATTCCTCTCTAAACTGAAAAAGTTTCAATCGTCCCACTCTAACCGTTTCCGAGAAAAAAAATCGCAAATGTGAAAATGTCAAAAGAGACGCTGACTACGACGACAACATACATACATTATTTTCACGGAGGCGCCTATATAGTGCGAAATTTTCAAGAGTCGCTCAGGGTTGTCGCGCTTCCGCGCGAAGGAGACGAATAACGTATAGCGGTGTTAAAAATGTTTTAGAACCTAAAATTTAAAAAAATATTACTTTATGGGACACCTTGTATGGTATGCGAAAATATTTTCCTGAAATAAACCCCGTGTTACAATGTAAGTCAGCATATGAATTATGAATAAAATTCCATACTTAATTCGTATAGAAGTTATGGAAAGCTGAGGCACTATTGCAAGACCCTGTATAATTTATAAACAACTATTTTACTCATACTTTCTATTTTATTGAATAAAAATATCTGAACTCAAAAATACTTATATTAGCATGGTACTTCTGCTTCTTTTCAGGGAGCAATATTTGGTTCATTGGTAGCATCAGCATTGATAATATTAATGTGCATTGGGCAACAAATTACTATGACCGGAGTAGTATCTGCAAGTATTTCTGGGTAAGTTTGCAAAATGAATCTTTTAGCCGGAATAAATTCTGCAACAAACAATCGATCCATAGTAAGATATAATAGTTTCGTTCGTACAGCGCAGCGGTCAGAAACCGTCAGCAACGACGCATGCGAACGTGTTTTAAAAGCGTTTTCGCACACGACAAATCCCAAACTGCTGACAGAAAAGCTGGCGTTCGCAGAAGCCAAATTGTGACGTTAACGAAAAGCAAAACATTTCCAACCAGTTTGCAACCAACCAATTAAGAACCACGCATGCGCAGAGTAAAATTGGAAAAGCTGTTTCTTAAGAACCGCTTACCGTACAGCTTGCGGAAAAAAATATTGATTAAAAACATTGCCGGGAAAAATGGCGGGAAATTGTTTTAAGATTCTTGATTGTAAATAGTGTTACGCTTTCAGAAAGCACTGTTGCCAATGTGGATAAAAGATATATCATTTTAAATATTTTGTTTAATGTTTGAAACGGGACAATACGGGACCCAACTGAAAAATACAGGACAGTACGGGAAGCGTTTTTTAAACGGGACGGTTATAGAAATACGGACCATGTCCCGGCCAATACGGGACGGTTGGTCACTTTAGGGAAGGTCGCCTTTGATGGCATACTTCCCATGATGGCATACCACAGGTAAATTTGGAATAAACCGGTTTTGCCTCATCCCGCATAGTCAGACGGGCGCGCGTATTGACCGTTCAGCTATGAGTCGAATTTCAGTCGTGACGGACGTTTTATGTAAAGTTATATAATAGAACAGAAATTGTTAAGTGCCGAAGTAATAAGTATTAGCCAGTTTTTAAACCAAAAATTTATTATGTTAGGTGCATTAAATTAGAATGCACAATTTTTTTCCGATAAAACTATAGAATATAGATGTTACTTTGCTATGATTATTTTAAATCTAAGTAGTGGTTTTAATTTTTTATAATTTATTTACTAGAAGTGTGACATATTCCTAATATGGCATGTCCATTGGTTTCCTATGATGGCATACCTATAAATACATATAAATAGGTATGCCATATCATAGGCGTCGTATTTAAAACGGCGCTACTTTTACTTTTCTTTAAGATATGTCACACTTATATATGCTTTTTAAAGTTTTTTAATATGTCTCTAGATTGTACTTTCCTAATAATGTTTTCATTATCTTTTTTAAAAGTTTTAAACATGTTTCCTAATATATTAATTTAAGTTTTTTTAAACAGTTTTGTGCTTGAATTTTTTAACAATAAAAATGTGCTAACTGTAACAAAAATATTCCCAGGGTCTTTGATTATATTTACGTGGCTTCTGGAGTCTTTGTTTTTGAAGATACAAAAAAATGTTTTATATAAAAATTGTAGTTTGTCTTTTATGTTATCTTTTAAAATTATCATTAAAAAAATATCGATTTGAAAAATGAGAAAACATAGGCAAATTCAATTTTTTTAAATGGAACACCCTGTATATTATGCGTTACAATGAAAGATCTTTTTTTTCTGATATCAAATATATACATATCGATGCTATTTGGGTGAACCATTTTTAAGATATTTTAGCTTAAACTATAAATAAATTGCAAATAAATTTCATATTTTGTATCAAGAAAGCCACGGAAACAATAAAATTGTTATGTTTTATAAATTTATAACTTAGGTATTTTCTCTACATATCCTCCTTGATTTTGGATACATTTAAACAAGTTTCCCTTCATTTTAGAATTAACAGAAGCGGAAATAGATAGTTATAAAGTTAATCTTTATAATTATTCTTAATAGTTAAAAAACATAAACTTCAAAAATATCGAGACGTCAAATTTATCAAACATACAACATAACAATTTTATTGTTTCCATGGCTTTCTTGATACAAAATATGAAATTTATTTGCAATTTATTTATAGTTTAAGCTAAAATATCTCAAAAATGGTTCACCCAAATAGCATCAATATATATATATATATATTTGAAATCAGAAAAGAAAGATCTTTCATTGTGACGCATAATATACAGGGTGTTCCATTTAAAAAAATTGAAATTGCCTTTATTTTCCCATTTTTCAAAAGCGATATTTTTGTAATGATAATTTCAAAAGATAACATAAAATACAAACTACAATTTTAATATAAAACATTTTTTTCTATCTTCAAAAACAAAGACTTCAAAAGCCACGTAAATGTAATCAAAGACCCTGTATATGCGTCCTTCAGATTTTTGCATTTTACAGGAGTATGCCATCATAGGCAATGCAGTTGCCTATGATGGCATACTTGGTGATTTTTTTCTTTTCTATTTTATTTACCAAAAAATAGTTTTTGTATATTTTTAAAGTTTTGTAATGAATATTTAGGTAGTAACAAAGATTTTAACATGGTTAAATAATGGGTTAAAACCTTTGAACTAAAAAATATATTAGGTGGTAAAAAAGATGCCATCATAGGCGGCCTATAGTCGTCGTTAAAATATTTTATTTTTTTTAGGGACGGCGAAGTTTTTATTCTGTTCAGAATATCTTACATATGGTACTCGGCTATCGGCTTTTTACTTACAATTATTCTTGGACTAATAGGATCATTTGCAACTGGTGCTGAAGATCCCAGTAATGTATCCAGTGATCTATTATCACCAGTAGTAAGAGACTTTCTACTCTCGTTACCTGAGAAGATGAAAGAAAAACTAAATATTCCATTAAAAGAATACAAAAAAGTTAAACACATTAATTTAACGATACTCCCTGCTGAAGTTGTCCACAGTAAAAATAGTGTCAGCATTAAAATCAAAGGTGAAGAAAACCAAACGATCAGAAAGATATCATCGCCTTAATTAGCGTCTTAAATGAACCTCTGCTTTTTCAACAACAGATCGTAAAACATACAAACGGAACACAATTACTTTTTTTCAAAATTTTAATTATTGTTTTAGGTCTGATTGTAGGGGAGAGCAAGGCAATATGACATACTATCTTTTGAAAATCAATTTTTACTAAACCAAAAAGTATATATTAGGTTTTATTCTTTTTTTTTTAATATGGCCTCTTAACGTTTGAAGTGAATTACAATATTTTACTTGTAAGAATTGCAACATTAAGGAAAAATTTCAAAAAATAACAAGCATTACAAAAACCATTTAACCTTATAGGGTAAGGCAAATTGACATACCAATTTTTTCCCTTTAAGGCATAATGACATGGTTGTATGAAATTAACTGTCCAGTGAGTAAAAAAAAATAACAATGTAAGTATAAAATGTAGTTTCTATTTTTTATATTTTATGTTTGTTGTACATTAACGAAATTAAAAAAAAAATATTGAAACAAAATATGAAGAAATTAAGAACGACATACTGCTATACAGGCAAAACGACACACTGCTATGTCATTTTGCCCAATGTGCAATATAAAGAATAAGTATATTTTCTAGGTTATAATTTTATTCAATCATTTAAATGTTAGTGTAATATTAAAACTAGAGGGCTAATAGTTGTGGGTAAACACTAAAACATTGGCAGCGACCTTATATATTTTAACCAAAAATATTTCAACAATCACTTACCTTGATATTTTACATAGGAAAATATACAAACTCTCTAGCAAACAACAAACGACCGACTATGCTATTTTATTACGACTGATGATCTTAGCGGTATAAAGATGTATTTTGTAGTAGAGAACTCAACACGAATGTAATCGAACTGGGCCGAAAACAGGTAATATGTCATTTTGCCTGCTATGCCATTATGCCTTGCTCTCCCCTAGATGACTGGGGTAATTCTCAAATTAGTAAAACTTTGTCTTTCTCGTTTAAAATACTAATAATAATAATAATAATAATATTTTTCCAATTAACTAATTTCTGTTGGATCTTAAGGTAGGAGTATCAACATGCTTGCCAACCTATAACCTATTTCGCGTAGATTTATTTATATTATCTAGCTTTTATACAAAATTTAAAGAAAATCAGTATCCACTTGTTATTCTATAGGTAATAATTGACATAATATTTAATAAGTATCAAGCAATTTCATACCTTATTTTAGGAGAATTGTATAGCGAAAAATATTGGGTAAGATTTTTTTTAACATTATTATGCCATTGTCACTCACTGTTCTTTCACTATACAATTCTCCCAAAATTAGCAATAAAATAAATTGATATTTTTGTAATATATCAGAGATTACCTAAGTAATGTGCCAACGATACTGATTTTATTTAAATGTTAGTTTAAAAAATAATAAACTTGAAATAACAAAGCGAAATAGGTTATAGGTTGGCAATAAATTGAACGACGTTGAGAATTCAACCTTAAGGTGAAATTCTCAGCATGCTTCTATCTATTGCCAACCTATAACCTATTTCGCGTTGTTTTTTTTTAGTTTATTATTTTATTAACTAACATTTAAAGAAAATCAATATCGTCGGCACATTATTTATGTAATATCTGATATAAGTATTATAAAAATATCAATTTATTTCATTGCTATTTTGGGAGAATTGTATACCTAATGAAAGAACAATGATAAACAATGTTAAAAAAAAATCTTACCTGATATTTTTCGCTATATAATTCTCCTAAAATAAGTCATAAAGTTCCTTGATATTCATTACTGTCCAACCGAAACACGATTTTCAGCCGAAACCGAATCTTCGGCCTTGGTTTCAGTTTCGGCCGAAACCGAAACTTATTTATACATGTTAAAAATTTTATTGTATACTAAAATCTAATTTATTTTATATAATAATAATAATAATAATAATAATAATAATATCTAATAATAATAATAATAATAACTTTATTTAAAATTTAATAATATAATAAATATGTTTATGTTGTCTTTAATAAACTTATTCTTCAATCCCCTGAAGCTGAGCTTGTTAGGACGAGATCGATCTTGGGAACGGATCGATTGAACACTTCCCACCTAAAAAAAAAAGGTCGACAGAGAAATTTTGTTATTTATATAGACAACAGTGCCTACGAACTCACCCAAAGTTAGCCGAACGGTGCGCTGCGCGACAATTCACGAACACTGAGTTTCGGCGCGGCCGAGGGTTAGGCCGAATATTGGTCGAAACCGAAACTGTCACCGAAACTAGATTTTTTGGCCGAAACCGAACCTTCGGTCGGTCTCTAATATTCATTTAATAAATATGTCAATAGTTATTATAATAGATATAGAATAATATGCAGTTGATATTGATTTTATTTAAATGGTGTGTAAAAGCTAGAAAATATAAGTAAATGTACGAGAAATGGGTTATGGGTTATAGGCTGGCAAGCATGTTGATACTCCCACCTTAAGTAACAAGAAACGTAAATAAATAGTTCACAATATTAACAATTTAATAAATATTATTAATTTTCTAGGTATTAAAATACTCTTAGGTATGTAAACTTGTAAATATATTTTTGTTACATTGAATAAATTACTATATTTATTATAAAACAAGTCTTGTAATACATTTTTTTTAATTTAGTATTTTTTATGGTTTGGCTTTAATGAAGTTATACACCCTCCACCCGCTCTCTTTCAAAACAAAAATTAATAGTTTTAAAATCCCTATTTACCAATAAGAATATGTTTTAATTTTTAGTAGTAGTAGTAGATAGTAACAAGATTTATTTAGCAATGTGCTACAATTTAACAAGTTTTATAAAATATTTAAAATAATTTAACAATATTATCATCTATGAATTATTATTAAAAAAAAATTATCAGTCACTATTTTGTTTTTTAAATAAATATATTTTTTTAATTTTTTTAAAGAGCTTTGTGATTTAATTGAATTATTCAAGTTGTTATATTCACTTAATCCATTATGGAAAACCGATTTATATGTTAAATGTTTTGATACACTACTTAGACAAAAATCTTTGTTATACCTGGATAAATAATTATGATTTTCAAAATTTTGAGTAAAAAAATCTTTTAAATGAGAAGGCAGTATGTTATGTTTAATTTGAAAAATAAAAGTACAAATCAAAAGAAATATTAAATTTTTAGCATTTAACCACTGAAGTTTCTCTAACATTAAATTTATTTTCGTATATTTATCCACATTTAAAATTATACGCATAGCTTTATTTTGCATAACTTGGAGTCTATTAAATACCCCATCATTTGCTGTGTATAAAATTATTGAACAATATAAAAAATGAGGTAAAATTATAGTGTTATAAATTGTTTTTCGTGAAAATAAACTTAAATTTTGACTAATTATTTTTAAATAATTAATTTTTTTTCCAATTTTAGATAGGTATAAGATTTTCAAAATGTAATTCAAATTTTAATTTACAATCTAAAATTACTTCCAAATATTTGAAAGAGTGTATAGGTAATTTCTAATTTTTCATCATCAACAAAAATATTTATGTATATCAGTATTATTCACATTATTTCCAATAACCATAAATTTTGTTTTAGAAACATTTAATTTTAATTTATTTATATTTAACCAGTTTGATTTATATTTTTTAATTCAAAATTTAAAACCTCTATAAAATCAAGAATATTTTTACAATTTATATATAATCAAGTATAATCAGCAAACATTTCAATAAAACTTTGTTTCAAAACATTTGGCATATCATTTATATAAAGAATAAATAATAATGGAAATAAAATGCTACCTTGTGGTACCCCAATATTATTATATTCCTTTTTAGAAAAAATGCTATCAATTTTTGTTTTTTGCTGCCTATTACTTAAATAATTTTGAAACCATTTATAACTCCCCTTAATCCATACTAATAGATATAATTTGTTTAATAATTTATCCCTATCAATTGTTTCGAAAGCACGTTTAAAATCTAAAAACTACGGCCAATACAACTTCATTTTTGTCAACGCTTCGCTTTTAATTTTCAATTACATACTGGACTGCCGTTTCTGTTGAATATCCTTTTCTAAAACCTGCTTGCATATTTACTAAAATTTTGTTTTCTTCAATAAATTCGAGTATCTGTTCATAAACTGTCATTATACGATAAATGCGGGAAAGAATGCAATTAGAAGTTTTGTGCGGTAAGGTACCGAGTTCTGTTGGCGTCAAATAAAGTTGCTATAATGTTTTCTAAACCTACCTGGTACATTGACAGATATGGAACAACGTTAAACTTGCCTATTTTTATATTTTATTAAACGAACGAGCAGGCATTTCTTAAAATACCTTATGTTAAGGGGATTTCTGAAAAGATTAGAATACTCAAAACACATTTCAGTTTTTAAAGAATGTTTAGAGTTTTATGGGCTAAGCGACAGTGTGAAACGGAGAGAGTATAAGGCAATGGTATGCAAGAGTAAAAAAAAACAGTCAGTGTAAATGTGTAGCAAACTTGAACGAGGTATTAAAAGACAGGTATTTGTCAGGGCTCAGGCGAAGTTTTATTATAGACAGGAGCTGTGAAGAAAGCATACTAAGTCACTGGAACACATACTGGAAGTAGCAATGAACAAAGAAGCGGCTTTGGCAATATCTGTACATGTATCACAGCAAATTATTCGTTTATGTTTGAATAAGGAAGGTTATAACCACCAAAATGTAACAGCTAGGTGATAGACATGAGAGAAATCAACAAGGGCAAGGGGCAAAGAGAGTAAAAAGACAGTAAGGAGGTTAGCTTAGAGTCAAAATTTAAGTAGCATTTTCACAACAACGAGATGCTTGCAAATGCAAATTTTTCAGCATAAGTCGAATTATCTTAAAAACTATAACTTTTTATATTAAACCAATATTAAAAATTTAAGAAATAACACGTGGAATTAATAAATGTATTCAAATATAGGGTATTCCACTTAAAAAAATGTAACTTTAGGACACCTTACTTTTTGCGCGCACCCTGTATAATTGAAAATATGTTTTCAATGTGTCAGATATCCAACCATACCTTAATACAAAAGCTTATTATCGACAAATCTTATCTTCAAAGCATAAAATTACTCCGCGTAATCATTGACTCACCCGGTACAGAATACGTTAAACCTCTAAAAGTTAGTTTGAAGATCAATAATAAAGATTTAGATATGGAATTAGATTCGGGGGCAGGAATTTCAGTTGTTCCTGAACGCATATTTAATAAAAGTTTTTGTAATTGTTTTTCAAAAATACCAGTTAAATTACCATGTCATGATGCTAGTATAATTAGACCTGAAGGAGAATTTGTAGTGACCATTCAATATAAGGATAAGGTTTTTAAAGGATATATATAGGTTGCTAGTTGTTAAAAATGGTTCGACGCCACTACTTGAGAGAGATCTTATTAAACTTTTAAACGTTTAAATTGGTTATTCACAAAGAATAGATTCAAATATATATATATAATAAAAGGTATAGAAAAAAAAGTATATGTGAAGGATAACAGAAATCCGCAATAACCTTGCTTTACAAAGGCAGTCATTTACAAAGAGTAGGTGTAGAAAATTATATTTGTCAACCGGGAGACGATAAATGTTTGAGATCGAGACGTTATCTAGATCAAGTTATTAAGGTCGGCAAATTCTATGAAAAAGAAATAATTTCTGAAAGTCAGGAACAAGGTAATGCTATGATAGCACCTGTTCAAATAGATTGGAAGGTAATGTGGAATTAATCAATGATGTGTCTAGTGGGTTAGAAACGCCTAAAATAACTATTCCTTCTTCATTAAGTTTCGTGTTTCTTCCTCGACTATAAAAGATACTTGAGACTCGGTGGCATCCACTAGTAGCAGTTTTGTCAAACAAAAGGATATCATTCCTAACATTCTGGAGATACCTCGCAGGCAAATAAATCAGCCCCATAGCCTTAATTTATAACTTGTTAAAAATGAAATTAAAATTTTAAACGCGGAGGAATGTAAGATAGGTATAGTTGCTTCATATTGCTTGTGTGTTCCCTCACACTCCCTGTCACGTAGAAAAAACATGACGGGAAGCGAGTATTGTTGTTTATAAGAAGGAATAATAAAAGTTAGTATTATTATTAGAAAATGCCTCGATCTTATTATAATATATACCCAAAGAGGTGAAAATTCGAGTTCAGGTATAGCAGGACATGTTTGGACCAACCAACATATTATGCACTGGTTAAAAGTCAAGGTTTTGGACAAGGAACAGTACTGGCGAAAACGCATATTTAAAAAACCAACTTTTATGAACCAAAACACCAGGATATTTAGTAAATCAAGTAGGTATACATCCCCAACATCTGGAAGCCTCATCTTGTCCAAAACTAGCATTTCACACTCCAGTAAGCACGTAGGCGGAGCCATCGAGCTTCATTGCACATGGATAGTATTTCAAGACAGTAGCCCTAGAATTATAATTTACTTAACACTTGAATACGTTTAGAGATACTAACTAACCGAAACGTTGTGTTAAGTAACAAAATAAAGACAATGGAAGTCCAGCAAAGTAATTCTTTTGATAATACTACCACAATCACCTTGAAAAGAAGCCATGAAGTGACATCGGGCAACGCCGCAGCAACTGGGAGTTGCGGATCCACAGGCTATTATTATGACGCGCGGCAACGGGCGAGTTTTTTTATTCTTTCTGATATTTTTTGTGTTTTTTTGGCTCTGTTGCCACTATATTATTAATATTAAAAATTGTACAAAAAAGTAATAAATAGTTTTGGATAACAAAAACAACTTACCTAATTATTAAATAATAGTAATATTGCGTTGAGAAGCTGTTTTTGTTTTAGTAGATTTATTTGATCGATCAAAAGTAATATTCTATTATACAAATACATATACATCTTCTGCGTTTAAATTACAGGATTGACTATCGACTTCTGAAGTCTCAAAATTTAGTAATCTTAAGGCTTCGTTTAAGAACTCTACGCTTGTCTTAAGAAAGTCACCTACTATCTGGGTAATTTCGTTCGGTACTTTCACCATGTATGAATTGGTACCGAAACAATTAAGGTTTTCAAGCTGAGACCACCGGCTTAGTTTAATTTCAAAGGGTAAAATCCATTTCAAATCATTGCAAGCCAATTCATTTTACCTTTTAAAAAAAACCTTTACCTTCATATCAATGTCCACTGAAACCTGATTAACAATATTTATACAGTCATTGGTCAAATCTAAACTATAAAAATAATATTACACTCTCTTCGCCTGGTTTTAAAACACTTTTATAGATAGAGTTATGCCCAGGAATACAGCAGGGGCTTGGCATGTTAATAAATAAAAAAATTAAAAGATAAAAATAGTACTTATCTAAGCACCCAGGTATCTAGAGGTATCCTACCTATTTATGAACTATCTCTACTAGTGATATTTTCAAACTAATTCACATATAAGTACCTTCAAGTTAAATAAACACTTAAATATTTAATAAATTAACTGTAGCCACAAAACAATAAAGTTTATCTCAAAGAGTTAACTAGAATACAAGAGCACAACTTTTAAATTAAAACAAATAAAATTCTGCCGTCATTTATAAGACCGTAAACAAACCGCCAGGCCGGCCAGGCTGTTGGATTTTTCACTTTATTAATGCTATTAGAGCAAACCCGCACCTAAAATTTCCATCAGTATTTTGTAGAGGTTCTTAGCAATCATGTCACTTAAATTACATACTAAACCATGGCTAACCTCAAAAAAGTCACGTGACACATGGATCTTCAAGCAGTGTTGTCGATGTTTCTGTTTCACGGCTTCTTTCAAGGTGGTTGTGATACTACATTGTCTACCACCTTCAAACAGAAATAACTAACCACGCCCCTTGGGCTGTGTCATTAGCAGAAATAATTTTCTTACAATTCAGGTTGACGGGTTAGTAAATCCAGAATTAAGCTAACCTTCGGTTGTAGAAAAATTATTTCCGATAATTTTATTTCTTAGTCAAAGTTCCCTGGTCAGTTAATAATGATTGTTTAAAATCTTTGTGCAAACCCCTCACCCCTCATTACAGTTATTAATAAAACCTAATTAAGACACATGTTAAATGCCTCGATTAATTTCCGCTTACCCAATAAAATAACAGGGTCGGCTTGGTGGGTAATGAGGAACCAAGAAAGGGTTGGAAAATAATTTTTACAACATAATATTTGTAATATGTATTTATATAAAAAAAATTAGAATTTAGTAACTTATGACAAAGATATGGTTAAAATCCGATAATAAAAACTTTCCTGACATACTTTAAAATTAAATAAATTAGCTAAATACAATACAAATACTTGGAAGACTAATGAACTAAAACGATAGTAGGGGACAGTAGGGAAACTTAATCCGCTTTTACGTGTTATGAATGAATTTCCAACCATAAAAGACATGTTCAATTTCTGTGGATGGAATTGTCACAAGTTTTAACACTTTCGCCCGTAAATGATTTCTTATTTACCAAGCAACTAGCTTTTTATATGCTGGGTTGTAGCAGGGAGACTTGTTCCCCTTGCTGTTTGCCTACTGCAATTTTTTTAAATTGGCGAAACGCGTTTGTTTCTAAATAATTATTTTCTGGAAAGCTATTTTGTCTAGTCATTTTATGAAGATAATTAAAACAGACAAACTGATGAACGTACTTTTAATGAGTTAACCTATTTCCCAAGTAGCATATTAAGATACAAATTCTTTACTGAAAAACGTTTCGAAATATTTCTGATTCAAATATCAAAATTGTGTTGCGACACATGTGTTTTGAAACTTTTTCGATACATTTTCGAATTCTGTTTCATGAAACGTTTTTGAACTGTTTGTTTCGAAAATTTTTAGATAAAATTGTGAAGTTATGTTTAAGACACAAATGGGCCTTTCGCTATGACCGAATTCATCATATTCAGTATTAGTATTAACATCCTGAATTAGAACCTATTGATAATACATTCCAGTATTAAATAATATCTTCCTAGAGCGTCACACACCTTTTCTAAAAACAATTAAAGACAGATTTCAGAAAATTTGAAAACATAAGATCAAAACCTTATTACCTCATCCCATTATCCGCGTAATTATTTTATTCGTCAGCCTCGACGGATTATATTGCTATCTTTGTCTTAATAAACTAAATAGACAAGAACAGCTTAAAAATAGAAAACAACCCGCTCGATATTCAGGTAGATGAGGCGTTCGACCTTTAGCTGAATCACTGCTACCCATGAGTAGAGGCAGATGTGAGGTCAGTCAATTGATTCCCGTGTTTTTGTTAAAGAGCTTATCGTGTTTATTTATTTTCTCAGTAAATAATTCAAAATTTTAAATATTAAAACCGTAGAAAAATTTTTTTTTTCTCTATGCGGTAGGATAAAAATCAAAATTTAAAAGCTCATTGTAACGACTCATTTTCTATTTAAGTGCATCGAAACAAATTAGAATTTTTTACTTCGAAATACTTACAAAACAATGGTATCCGTCCCTTTATACAAAGAAAAAAGTGGGATCAACTCTTCCTTCCAGTTCCCGTTTTTAAACTATCAATAAAAAAAACCTAACCTGAAGAACGCAACCCAAATTACATATTATCATACTTTTAAGAAACAACATAAAACTGCTGTGAACCGAAGAACTTAGTCCTATATATGCAGGTTGTTTCAGAAGGGACGCTCACCCCTATAACTTTTTAATTGTTTAAATTACAGAAATAAAATCTGGTGGGTTTTTTAGATGTGATATTACCAAAACTTTAGATTAAGTGGAAGACCCTGTATATTTTTGGCTTTATCGATTCAAAACACCATTCCAAATTCAACGTCACCCTTACGTCACTTTTTGAGTTTAAATAATTTTCCTTTTTTCATCTAAAGCCGTTTTTTTGTGTTAACCGTATTCAATCATGAATTTGAAACACATTTATAAGACAGCGTCATCACTTGGGATTACAAGAAAATGTGCATTTTTAAACCGGAGCGGCATCATCTGTCTTTTGTCATTATCAAAAAAGAAATTTGTTTTGGTCAGTTTTGAGGTTATCTTTTAAATTTGGGTTTTATTTTCGGATCCTACAATATCGCTTAGTCCGTGATATAGTACCACAATGAGTAAAGCAATGAAATTACTTCCATTGCTGCTTGAACAAAATTACCATCTGCCTTTGTTACTGATGGCATGTCTATCTTCACCTAAATCCTGAAATATTTTACTTTTCTGCTAACCTAAAGCATACAAGAGGATGGGCTCAACAATAAATGGATCCAACTTTTGTATCGCTCATATCGCTTAAACTTGCGCTAACATGAACATAAAGACAACCGGCAGAAAATACATACACATAACCGCATTTAATTTAAAATTTCAACGATTTTACTCAAAAAACAGGACGGAATTCTAAAGAGAAAGACAGACCATTGGTTTAAATACGCGTTTGGGTTGATTTTGAATACGGTTCAACGCGAAGCAACCGCAACGTCATCGTTTGACAAGAAAATATAATATTTTCCAATCAGGTTGAACCGTATTAACACAAAAAAACGGCTTAAATTGCTATAAACTCTCGAAAATGGTTTACTTCATTTGTTTGTTGGCATTATGGAGTCATGGATACCTAGATAAATGCAAAGCCGTTTGCGCTTCTTGTATTTTCTTTTCAGGAATTGATATTTTTAATAAAGTATCTCTCTTTTTAACTTGACATAAGATTCTGTTGTTAAAAAGTTGTAAATTGAATTTTTATCAAGAACTTCGCTTACAAGTAAATCATTTTAGAGAAGTTTCAAAAAAGGACGTATAGGTGTCGTTGAATTTGAAATGGTATTCTGAATCGATATAGCCAAAAAGATACAAGGTTTTCCATTTAAAAATCAAAAATTAAGGTAATTTCCGGTTAAAAGTGGCAAAATGGCATCTGTCACGTCATAAAATGCAAAATAATATGACAGCGTTCCTCCTGAAACATCTGGTAAAGAGTGAACAAATGAGAAAATATCTGAATAGAAATAAAAGTTATTGTAGAATTATAGAAAACAGTTAAGACGCCGTCAAATGTTGTTTCTTTACTCACAGCTGATGTGACATAACCAATGCTGCCAACGAAACTAACACAAATAAAGTAACCGCGAAATTCAAAAGAGGGATCAAGTTTACCCCGGGAACAAGATTATTCTCCACTCTCCCCTACTTATTTATGTCTTGGTAATAAATCTCAACGTCACATGAGTAGACTTGGTGAAAAAATGCTAAATTTAGTGGGCGGAGCATGCGGATAAACAAAAATAAGTGCGTAATAATTAAAATTTAAAACTTGACAAGTGCTTCAATAATTTTTTATACCGTGCGAGCAAAAATTATTTGCATCAAAGAGGTCCTTGCATCTAAGGACGTAATGCTTAGCCGTAGAGCTTAATACCTGTTGGGTGTCAGTAACTACCTGAATTAACAATCAATCAGTTATTCCGTCATCTTTGACAGTCGTTACAAGTAATTTGATTCATAGCTAATTTTTCCAATTTCTTGAACAATTCCCACAATGGGCTTTACGGAATAGCACAAAACATTCATGGTTCAAGCGTATTTTCGAAACGGGGTTGAGTGGCAATACAGTCCGGGTTTGTGCATGGACGATTTTCACGAACATTTTCCTAACGTTGCTTTTATTGCTGGGGATTTTTATCATTGCCTGAAAAGAACCGTGGCTGTGTTTAGGGAAACAGGTTCTATTAAACACAAAAAAGGAAGACCATCTGTAAGAACAAAAGAACTTGTTGCAAACGTTTGTGAAATAATGCAAAATACGCCAACAAATTTTATAAGACGCTTGTCCCAAGAAGTGGGAAGATCTTATGGAACATGCAGGACTCGGGTTGTGGATTTGACCGGTCAACTTTTTTTTGGTCAATTGACTAAAATAAATTAAAATTATTTAAAAATGCAGTCGATGAACCTAACTATACTTGCTAAATTTCTTATTTTGTATTTTGGAAAAAATTAATTTTCATAACAAGTTTTGCTTGTGAAAAGTCTACTACCTAAATTTTATACAGGGTGGTCAAATGGATGATATAGTTAGGTCCATCCAGGTACACATTCTATAAGTGTATATATCAATAGTTGCTCCACAGTAGATACATTTCCCTTTTACTTTGTTTTCTTCTCTTATTTCGGTAAAACAATTCCAAATTTTAGTTTTGGACTTCCCCAAAATCATCGTAAATGCGACGTCGCGTCGTTAGTTCACAAAAATGCAATGCAAGTGCTAACCCTAACTCTGGCAAATACGAAATGAAAATAAATAGAAACAAGGAAATGTCTATGAAAATGGTATAAAAAGAGAATAACAATAACTTCTCTATTCCTTTCCTTCATTGTGATTGAATCCGTTCCTGGAACAACTAATAAATTAGGCCGACTATTGGGATCCCCAGAGTCAGGTGTTATTGTTTTCTTAAATAACGGCGCTATAACGATACACTAAACATTATCCTGGGTGGTAGGAGGTAATCTGGACAGATCACAAATGCAAAAATAATAAAATAAAATTCATATATTTTGACCGAATTTGACCGGTCAAATACGTCATGGTCAATTGACCGCGGTCAATTGACCATGCCCAACTCTATGCAGGACTATTCTTAAGAAGCAGCTAAATTTATTTCCTTATAAAGGGCAAGTATTCCAAGAAATACAAGCCGCAGATTTTGAAAGACGAAGGAATTACTCTCAATGGTTTACCCAAAATGTATTGGAAAGAAATGATTTGACATTTTTTCTCCAGTTATATGAATTCTCAGAATACACGCATGTGGAGTAGTGAAAATCCCCATTTTTTTGTAGAGTCCACATTGCACTCTCAAAAAATTGGTGTCTGGTGAGCTGTTTCCCGAAGAAAAATTGTTGGTCCTATTTTTTTCCATGACACAGTTACAGCACAGCGGTATAGAGACAATATTTTGAATCCATAATGGAGCAATTACTTGACGACGAACTACGTTTTGGATATTTTCAACAGGACGGTGCAACCGCCCATACAGCCGCCGAAACTATTACCTACTTACGCAATTTTTTCGACGACAAATTGATCAGTTTTCGATCAGACATTGAATTCCCACCTAGATCACCTTGTTTAACGGTTATGGATTTCTTCGTTTTTCCTCATTTAAAGAACACTATTTTTAAAACACCAGTTGCAAATTTAGAACAATTACAAGAAAGGATTATCCAAGAATGTGGTAACATTTCTCCAGAGATGCTGGTCAACACTTTCGAAAATATGAAGAGACGTGTGAATTTATGGTTGGAGCACGGCGGTGGCCAATTTCAGCAATTTATGTAATTATTTTTCTTTTTCTTTCTGTATATTCTTACTTTGTTAATTTTGTAAACAACAAAAATAAATTTGTATTTGTCTACTTTTTTTATTACTTATTAGTTTGGCATATCATGTCATAATATGAAGTTGATAAAATTTTAACCTAGATTTGGTTAGATATATCGTCCCCATATCATTGTGATCTAAACCAAGCCCTACGTTTTTTAATCCAAGCCCTCTTTGATGCAAATAATTTTTGCTCGCACGGTATTTATTTTGTTATCCACTATCATACTGCAATAATATTATTTAATAGTATATTTTTGTAAAATGGGGTTACCCGTCTATTTCTTAAATAAATAAACTCCGGAAACAACATTACGGATTTTAAAGGAGTTTAAAATATTGTTTTTTGCAGATTGGCTACGAGTCGGTCTTGTAGATGGTTACGTCATAGGCGTACTACGCTATTAATATGCAAGGAACAATCTTTTAAACTCTACAAACCCCTTCAAAATCAATTTATCAAACTTTGTGATGATTAGTTTACATTACAATAAAAAAAATATTACAGACAAGAGATATTTTCTCATAGAGTGGCAATTTGCCACCCGAATTCAAAATGTAAATTAAATAAAATTTACATTATTAAGAGCAAATTCTAGTCACGCATTAGCCATTTCAATTCCTTTTCAACATTTCGTTTTTTCCAAAAAGCGGCCAAATGCCCGTTGGGTAACAATTAGGCACTAGTGTCGTGGGTCAGTATACCCACTTAAATTTAAATATTGAATATTTTATTTTATCAAATCAAAAACCAAATCCATTTCATTTCAGATAAAATACGGAGATCAGTGTTTAACCAATTTCCTTTAAAAAGAGTCAAGAAAATTAAAGAAAGAAACAATAAAAGGCGTTTCTATACTCGCGCATAAAAAGTTAAAAGCAGTAAGTAAACCAATGAAACACCAGTATCATAGTACGACCCATATAATAAAAATTGTTATTCTTATTCTCAGTTCTAATTCTAATTACCATATCAGGCCATACAGGAAGCGAAAAGTAATAAAAATTCGTAGAATTGTGTTTATATAAGCGCGTGTGTAATTACAAAAATCCATTAACTTTGTTATTTTAAATCGTAGGAAAAAAGTTAATGGCTATTCTGACCCCACCAACTAAGTTCACCGGAAAACGGTTGCTATAGCAACCATGATCCAAGAAGCGGTCATTGTTTCACATCCGTTCTTTAAACCAATTAAAATTAATAAAGACTCCTCAAGTAGGCGGGCCTAGATATTTCTCCGTCTATAAAAACTAGCCAGGAGCGATCGAAAAAAAGAATTCACTTCATATTAAAAGTTTCTTGAATAAGTAACTACTCCAATGTAGTCCTCCAGTGTTTTTTTTCTCCAAATAAAAGTTCTTTTCTTAATGGTCATGATACCGGAATTGACCACAAATAATTCTTTGTTAGTAAAAGTATTCTCAGACAATGAAAAGAATACCATATTAAAATAAAACCGAAGGGTTCGCGCTAGTATAAATAAACGAGTGCACCGTCAAGTCAAAAATATTGTGTTTACATAAGTGTCGTATGTTAGGGGAAATGGCAGCCAAAATAGTGTTAATTTTGTTGAGTAGGTTTTCAGAAACCTATTTAATACCAAATAGAGAATAACAAAAAGAACCCTAAAATAATAGTAATATCTCGCACGTCAAATCACTGAAGCTCCCTTTCAAACAACATCTTAATATTATAAAACTTTTAATTATTTTAATAATTAATAGCATTATAATACAGAGGTGGGCGTGACACTAGCTCGTGACGTCACCCATAACCTCACTTTCGATAGGGGGGTGGGAGGCAAGCAAAGCGTTTTTACATTGAAGTGAGACGTCTTCTCGGCGCAAAAGTACATTTATAAATGAATGGTCTATCTCTGTTTTATCATCGTATAAAAAAACCATTAAGTTGCGAACTATACTTTATTCTATTAAGATCGTACTTAAGTAACTATAACCACGCCGAATTTCAGCTCTTTACGTCAAGCATTATCTGCGAAAAAGGCTTATCGCAAACGGACAGACACCGCAGTAGTTCCATTACAACGGACCAGTACCCGTACTAGATATTCGTTTATGAATGACATACATCGACTTCTTCGCACGAGGATTTTTCCATACATACACTGTCAAATTAGAATGAAAAATGAAATGTATGTTTCCTGTTTTATCTACGATACCTCTTGTCTGTCATAGCATGTACAAAAGTATGAATGGATTACTATAAATTATACATTATGTACACTGTGCACAACACAACTGCCTTAGGTCTTAAGTACCTAATAAATTTTATACATTATGTTAATGTATACAATATATTTCTTAATAGTTATTCTTAAGGCTATTTCTTTTTTCTATCCTGGGTACATTTTGGACAGTACCATTTACCTTTGGGTTTTGTAGTAAGTCCCACACATGCAAAATGGAACCATTCAATTGGACACTGAAAATAAAATAATCATTAATTCCTACTATAAACAATGAAATTAACGGCAACATTGCAAAATGCAGGAAAGAAATTATAGTTAGAGTTATAACAGCCGGTGTTTTATTTGCGACCAATAAATATGTAGGACACCATATAATATACTTAAGTCTATTTTCGTTTAGGAAACCTAAATTTTGCTACGTTTCCTATCAAACAACCGATTTATATTTAAATAAAATTATCCAATGATGTTTACTTTTTATGTTAACTTTCCCGCTTGTAGACGGCCATATCGATAAGAAGGTGAAACTAAATGAGCAATCTTGCATCACAAGGTCATATTTACCTCGAGTCGCGCAGCTGGCCACCAGAGCCAAATTGGCGCTGTCGTCGCTTGATGATTCTCCAGCTGGCCGACTAACCGGGTTCTCTCCTGTCATATATTTTTGACGTATAGAATAGAAGGACAGTTATATTCTGACCTACTATAACGCTTTCCAAACTGAGCCAGGTGCTAATTGGAGCAAACCAGCCAGCCCGCCATGTCAAAACTGTAAATTTTTCTTGTCCACGTTTTTTCTCAGGAAAATAATTCCTTTTTTATTATTATTTTAATATTTAATACAATTCTATTAATTTTGAAGACGTAGTCCATACTCAAAGTGGGGTTAAATGTATAGAAAAAAGAAAATCACAAAGTCTTTCTCCACAAGTTTATTAGAATAGCTAGGCGAACCTAGAATAATTCAGAATAATTCAACATGTTTCGAGTGTAGAAACACTCATCATCGGGAAAACAAAGTAAATATCACAATGCTGATGTTGTTAGCAATACAGAAAATAATAAGTGGGATTGAGCTGTAATGGAGCTTTCAATGGTGTACATGAGGTGTAAAAAATTAATAGTCAGAAGACCGACAAGACTTCAGCATACTGGAAAGTCAAGGGCATGAAACTTAAGATTTTCACTACTTCTATCTAAATGATTTTCACAAATTCTGTTAAAACTCTCTAATTTTTCATTTGCTCTCTTTATTTTTCTGCCCAAGACAGGGCCTTTGCACTAGCCCTTGACTACTTCCTCTGCACTCTTAGCTTTCGCGTTACATAAAATAACTTAAAGTTTTTGTTCTTACGAATAAACAATGTCAGAATATCAGGAGAATTTCACCGCATCTACGATTACCTGAAAAATTCAGCCAAGATAGGAAGAAAATATTAAACATCGCGGTAGATGCTTCGCTATCGGAACGTATGTGCTGCTCTGGTGGGGGAATGCAGCGAGATTGGAATGAGAATTCGACCTTAGGCTTGCTAGTACTATATAACATTATTGACATTCAGATAACGTCAAAATCCAGAAAGCTATAACTATTTACTTACATCTGGATTATCACATCCGATCATTTCTCCATATGATACTTGATGACACAAACAATAGGTGGGTTCGTTAGGATCTACAGGCATGTCCAATACGTCACTTGGGTGTGCAATTCCGGTCAGACTGGGCAATACAGCTGCGACTGCTTCAGCCACTAAAAAATGTATAATCTAATTATACGCACTTCTATTAAGATTTCAACAAAATATAGCGCCGAACAAACCCAAGCAAGGTAGACGTCAGAAAACAAAAATGTCAATTAAACAATGAATTTTTAAAATTTGTGCTTTCAAATAATATAGAAAAATGTTGAAACATACACAAAAAGATATTGTATATTGGCCAGTTTAACGACTAACTTCCAGGTGAAAATATTGGAAATATGGTTGATTGATAAATAGATAGATAATATCTAGGCATTCGCCTGCAGTTTGGTAAAACTTTTGACTAGTGTATATTCTTGCCAAATTTTTTGTAAGATTGCGTTTGTCTTAGTCTTTGATTGAATTGTGTGTTAATTTTTGACCATGACTATTTTGTGGTCTCATAAGGTGTGATTATCTATTTATTTATTTATTTATTTATCTATTTATTAGATTACTTTTTCTTACTTTATACCGGGTGCTTCTCAAAAGACGTTCACCCATATAACTTTTCTGTATTTATAGATATTAAAATGATATTTTGATATTATGCATAAGAGATGAGCCTGCATTTATTCGCATAATTTTCAATTTGTTAGCCCTTCCGGTTTGACCGGAAGTGACTTTGACTTTGGTATTTTAAATGGGACATCTTTTATATTTTTACTTATTGGGATTCAACATAATATAACATTCTTAGTAAAATGATAAATCACTTGTCATTTTTTGACCTGTTATAACATTTATGTTTATTTTTTATTTTCAATGTAGAGTGCTACAAATTAATTAAATCTATTAATTTATAGTCAAGTAGTATATAAAAGTTAAAATTATGTCATAATAATTGACTTTCTAAGTTTCATAAGAGTTTAGAAAATGAAATTTTGTTTTCTTGACGTTTACTCCATTTTTCCAACTGGAACGATGGTAGTTTACTAGGATATTTAAAACGAGCATTTTTTTCCAACAATTTGATACCATACACTCCTATGCTATTTTAAAATTGACACGAAAAAATTTGCCTTAAGTCCCAATCGCAAATTTAAAAGCGTTATGCATTATTGCCGCCCTGTCTTTTCTAAAGAAATATAAAGGCGGCTTTAAAAAACAATGGAATGGTTTTGAAAACCAATATGGTTTTAAATTAAAATTGTAATGTCATTCGTTTATTAAACTTACATTGTAAATCAGATAAAATGGTTACTTTTACTAGAAATGAACAGATTGATAAGCTCCTAATTTTTGGAGTGACCAGAAAAATTCTTCCGAAGCCGCAAGATTGTATGTATTGTATGTTTTATAAACTAATGACATTAAAACTTTAAATTAAAGCCACATTGCTTTTCAAAACCATTCCATTGTTTTTCAAAGCCGCTTTTATATTTCTTTAGAAAAGAGAGGGCGGCAATAATGCATAACGCTTTTAAATTTGCGATTGGGATTTAAGGAAAATTTTTCAGTGTCAATTTTAAAATAGCATAGGAGTGTATGGTATCAAATTGTTAGAAAAAGATTCTCGTTTTAAATATCCTAGTGAACTACCATCGTTCCAGTTGGAAAAATGGAGTAAACGTCAAGAAAAATTTAAACGCTTGTGAAACTTATATATATATAAACATAATTTTAATTTTCATATACTACTTGACTATAAATTAACAGATTTAATCTCGTTAATTAATTTGTAGCACTCTAGATTAAAAATAGAAAATAAACATAAAAATGTTATAGCACGTCAAAAAATGACAAGTGAGGTATCATTTCACTCATAATGTTATGCAGAACCCAAATAAGTAAAAGTATACAAGATGTCCCATTTAAAATACCAAAGTCAAGGTCCGAACAAACCGGAAGTGCTAACAAATTGAAAACTATGACAATAAATGCAGACCCATCTCTTATGCATGATCTTAAAATTTCATTTTAATATCTATAAATATAAAAAAGTTATAGGGGTGAACGTCTTTTGAGAAACACCCGGTATAGTGAACATTGTAATTCCCATAGCAGTTTTAATACTGTCCAAAGCTTTCTTAACAAGATGTACTTCTTATAACAATAAAGTGCATTTTGATTTGATTTGATTGTTCATAATATGATACGAATAGTATACGAAGATTCTTTCTCTGTCATTTATGCATGGTATTGACTCCTAAAGAGGCTAAAAGACTAAGTTTCCCTACCCAAAAATATATAAGCTGCTGCCGCTAAAAATGGCAGCGATTTTTAAATTATTTTATTTGTAAGTTGGTCGTGAAACGGCTATCCACAACACACACATGCCAATTAAAATTTGCAGTCATAATATAGATGGTTGACAAATTGGACTAGTACTGCAACGATGGGGAGACCGCGAACAATAAACATTTACCTTTAGATCCGTACAGCTTATCTCTTGCGCAAACAAAAGTAAAGTTTTATGGGTGAAACAATGCTTTTGTACGCATAGCTCAGCAGTCACACGCCTTGCCGTCCTACAGGTATGGGCACGCGCACCTCTTGTTATTAGGTTTTCCTTGTTTAGCGACATTCTCAAAACCGGCTCGGCGCCATTTTTATTGTTTTGTTTTACATTTTCTCTATGTATTTCTTGAGATCAGCAACGTTTAGGCAGCAACGAATTTTTTTTGGGGTACGCCTGTAGCGTTTGTAAACGAATTTAATTTTTTTTTAGTGGCGAAGATTAAAATTCTACCTACGATAAATCCAAATGGTCGAATTTTAATCTTCGCCACTCTGTAGAGACCTCTACAAAGAACCGTATAGGGTGTGTGAAATGTACTTTTGAATTTCTTAACCTTCTTACTTTAATCTTTGCCACTAAAAAAATTAAAATTCGTTTACAAACGCTACAGGCGCAATTGACACGTACCCCAAAAAAAGTTTCGTTGCTGATGAACGTTGCTAACTTCGCACATATGAGGTCTTAAGCCGGGTCCAGACCAAATGAGCGAGCAAGAGCGAGCGAGAGCGAGCGAGAGCGATTATTCTCTCACGATTGCTGGTGTTCGCAAGCACATGATCTGCTTTCGTCTATACCCAGCGATTAGTTTTAGTGTTGGGAAAAATCGACTTATTTTAATAATCGACTACCGAGTATTCGAGTGATTTAAAAAATCGAATGATAATCGATTTTTTTTCACTCAAATGCTAATATTAATTATTAATATTGGCGGTTCATCGTTCATGTTGATATACAGCATTTGTATTGGGAATAACTGACTCGGTGTTGTTAATCGATTGATTTTTTGCGGATTATTAAATGTGGCGGAGATATTTGTGGATTTTTTGGCATGGTTCCCAGATCTTACAACTTACAATTTAATTTAACTAACCACTTGACTACTTGACCTTGAGATGTCACGATATTGCATAACTCATGATATTTATGAATACTGATGAATACTCAACACTATAATAAATCGTATTACCCTACGCAGGCAACCCGTAATGCAGTATTTAAATCTAAATAAATCATATTTATTATCTTACGCAGGCAACCCGTAATGCAGTATTTAATATGAATAATATCGCCGATAATAACCGAAAACCACTCGGTGTAGCCGCTCGCTACGAGATGGCTCTGGCCGCAGTGAGTGATTGACAGGCGGGCAGCAACTTTGGAGACGCGTTGAAAAATAAAAACCATATGTTCGTCACTCATTTTGTCACTCGAGTTATTTCCGAAGATAATCGAATAATTCAAGTGATTGAAAAAATCGAGTGATCGGTTATTTTTCACTCGAGTGATCCCATCACTAATTAGTTTGATGTTCGCCATTGATCGATGTTCACAGTTGTCATTATGTCAGACAAAATCGTTGCAAGTGCTTCTTTTATTATTTTTTATAAATTGTTTAAACTTTAAAGTATTTGTTTGTTGAATCCCACAATACAGGTCGCGCTCTATATCCTTCTATTAATTACAAGACATTTTCATTTGTCCACTCCATTTTATTACTGCAAAACTAAACAAACATCCAAAAAAACTGTCAAGAGCGAATTTATAAACTTCAAATGTCGTCCGGACTGAAAATGCAAGACCGCGATTTTCCTTTGAAGTACCGACACCGCGCGGATCATCATAGAGCACGAGCGCGCGAGACTTCGCTCGCTTCAAACTCCGTCTACACCACGTGAGCATTCATAGCCGCGTTCGGCAATTACATCTGCGATGCGATGGATATTTTGTCACGTGACCTCGGATCGGTCGGAGAATTTTGTGATAAACGAACGGTACCTAACAGCTGACCTCTGTCAAAGTCAAAAATGTAATATTTGTTTTGATCTAAGAAACCTAACCTGTTTTCCCTTTTTGTAAAGTTACTAAAAATGAGTATTCCTAGCGTTGTATTGGCCTTAATTGAAGGAGGCTATCAACTAATGTTTGAAGACGATAATGAGGAAGACGTCAAGATTTTGGAAAAGGTAGACGGTTTTGACGAAGAAATGGTACCCCGATTTGCACATCACCAGTTCAGACATCACTTTAGATTGTCCCCAACTACCTTTGAAGACTTGCTTAATAAATTAAATGCAGTTTCAGAGGGAAGATTGATAGTTGTAGGTGCTGGCCATCCGGAAATGTTATTGGATAAACAGACCATGATAGCAATCTGGTGTTTATCAAATATGGAAAGTTTTAGGTAAAACCCACCAGAGTTTATGCCTTCCTTAGCCTGGCCTAATGTGTATTTTCAATTTAGATCAGTCGCTGATCGATTTGGAATAACCAAGTCAACCTGCTGGGATGTCTTATATAGAACATGTAGAATATTTCTGTGTATTTATGGTCAAATAAACATGGTATAGCGTTTTTGTTCTTCCACATCATATAGTTTCACTTCCTGCATATTATTTTCAGTCAAATCATAGAAAAATAAAGGCTTTTTTCAATCAAACTACCAAAATTTTAAACCTAAATATAAACATCAAACTCAACCTCACAAATTCAGCTGAGATTAATCGCTTTCCTCGGTCAAAATACTCCGAGCAAAAAGATTATCCTCGGAGCGCTCCGATTTTAATTGCCGAACTGTTGAGATTTATTTCCCCTACATTTAGATGTCATAAACGAACGATTTAGATCAATCCAAGCGGTCTGAGTTACGTCTGAGGTAATTGCCGAACGCGGCTCATATAAACATGATCTTGCTCTCGCTCGCTCAGTTGGTCTGGACCCGGCTTAAAAAGCCTCTCGCGCGCTCGCGCTCTATGATGATCCGCGCGGTGTCGGTACTTCAAAGGAAAATCGCGTTCTTGCATTTTCAGTCCGGACGACATTTGAAGTTTATAAATTCGAAGCACATGAAACGATTTTGTCTGACATAATGACAACTGAGAACCCCGATCAATGGCGAACATCAAACTAATCGCTGGGTATAGACGGAAGCAGATCATGTGCTTGCGAACACCAGCAATCGTGAGAGAATAATCGCTCTCGCTCGCTCATTTGGTCTGGACCCTGGCTTTATAGTTTTCTTTGCTATTGTGGATTGTGGGTGTTTAATATTTATGGATGTCTTTTATTTGTGTAGTTTAGTGAATTGTGTTTGTGCCTAAGTGCGGGACCATACACTGCGTTTTGACGGGAGCGTTCTAACCGGACCCGTTTGGCGGGATAGGTACAACGTATTGTTTTAAATGAGACAGTCTATACATGTGTGGCACCGCCGGACAGACAGGATTCAACCGCATCTTGCTGCCGTTTGGCGGGAACGCACAGCAACAAGAACACACTAACTTCAATGGCAGTTCATACATTGCGGTTAAACGGGAGCGTTTATTTCTTATAGGTTATTTTTTTTTTTTTGAAAAATTTTAAGTTGCATTTGATTTCTTGTGACAAAATATTAATTATGTTCGATACTGATAAGTTTATCCAGTGCATCGAAGAATACCCTTTCATACTTTCGTATGTCATTACAAAATTTTAAAAGTCGTCCACTCGATTCACGATTGGCATGAAAAGGGTGAACGCTATATCTTCTTTCAACCAGGGTTGCCATTGCTAGGAAAATTTCCCTAAATCTGGGAAAAATCTGCAATCAGTAGGGAAAAAGGGACATTTTCTATAATTTAGGGAATTTTTATACTTCTTTGATCTTGTGATATTTGTAAAAAATATATTAAACAATCACTTAAAAAAATTTTAGAAATCGATTGACCCAAGGCAAAAACGCTATCTATCCTAAGTCCGATTTACTATTAGCAACTCAGAATATGAGGCAGGTCGAATTTACTATAAATCTTATTCTCGAGATATAAACAACGAGAAACTCGGTAAATCCCAGGCCTCCGTTCGCTGGTATTTTAAGGGGAATCACACAAGGGGAACCACGCATTTTTTCAATGTTCTGCGTTAATTTCAATAATTCAAATAATAGCTATGACCAGTTTATTTTCTATGTATTTATCTTGTATTAAATGTATTATTTTTTATTGTTGAATAAAAAATGTATTATTTTTTAAATAAAAAATGAACCATATAAGTGGCTTGATTTTTATTTGTAGAAAATTTTTTATTAATAAATAGGAATATTTTTTGTTTTCAAGTATCTTTTTTCTTCGTTTTTAAATTAAAAGATCTGGGGAAAATCTGGGGAATTTTTAAGAAATTATATAGGGAAAAAAAAAGTTGGACCTGGCAACACTGCTTTCAACTGGTGTTTTAAGGAAAGCAAGCCAGTAGCTTCAAGGGCGCAAACAATTTTAGTAATATTTGATGACATTCGAACCGACTACTCTTCCGAGTGCTAAAAAGAAATTAGCGCTGCCGCATATTTTTTTTAGCGGGACGTGTATGTTCCGATGACTCAATTCCCGCCAAACGGGTCCGGTTAAAACGCTCCCGTCAAAACGCAATGTATGGTCCCACACTTTTAAGTGACTCGGATACAATGACTAGTAATGACCATTGTATGATTTTATTATGCCCAAATAGGGGTAGAATACCGGGTATTTCGTATTTTCAATATTTTGATCAATTTAAACATACTTAACTAGGCCTAGGCCGCACAAACAAGATGTAAAAGCCCGGACCTGCCTATTTTCCCATTTGTTAAACGATAATTTTGCAGGGCGCATGCCTATTCCTGTGTGGTTTTGTTTACATGCCCAAGGCCATGAATTTGTCAATTTCACGATTATTGTTTGTTTATCTAAAGGTAAATGTCTATGCCGCGAACGCATTTACTATGCGCATAGAATGGTACTGTCCATGCATGTATTATTATTCTTGTGATGTTTTTAGTTAGTTATGTTATCATCGAACCTAAACGAATCAACATAAAAATGTCCATAGGTGGTGAACTTTGGCCATTGTTTTAGAAGGTAGGTATCACATGTATAATTTTCAAGTCCGGTCCTGGAATTCGTGCCAACTTATAAAAATTTAATAGACCAGAATTGTCAAAGTGTCACGTCAATTGGAATATTTCTTGCGAGAGGAATTAAAATTTTTACTTTATCTTATAGTTAATCAAAAAAATTTTTTTATAAGAATTACGTTACATTATTTTAGTTGATTTTTCGCTCAAAGTTGTAAAATCTTATTTTGCTAGGGGAAGTTCGCTTCAAATTACAAAATATAAAACCGTGTGTTAATTATAGTGATTTTTTAATTAAATTATCGATTTTGACCATTTTATAGACAAAAAAAAATAAAAAAAAACTGAGCACACTCCCACGTTTTTGTATATATCTTTATTACTTCTATACCTAATAATGTGATAATAAATTATTATTTTTTAAATGAAAAGAAATATAAGCTGGCCATGTACAGGGTTATTTTTTATATTTGCGTACCCACCTACAGGGCTTAATATAAGTGATAGAAAAAAACTTTTATTACAAAAGTTGCATAATGTTTCCCGTCATATCTTTTAGACTTATTAAAAAAAACATCTGCACATCGGAAAGTTAAAAAACAAATGGAACACCCTGTATATTTTTTACCAGGGCGAAAGATCTCTTTCTCCTGATTTCAAAAATATATAACATGTCATCATTTAATCCAGTCGTTTGTGAAATATTTGAGTTTTTGATTAATTGAATTGACTATAATCTAGTCGGCGTTCCGCATACTACAACGTGACATATTTGTCACTTTACTTTAAATTGAAAGATTCAGTAAGGAAAATGGGATATTCGGAAGAAGACAAACTTCAAATAGGGCGTCTTTTTTACTCTAATAACAACCGAATAGCTGTAGTTCAACAGCAATATCGTCGAATTAATCCTGGACGACAGGTACCATCGATTGACACAATCAAACGCATTATCCAGCGATTTAATGAAGCAAAAAATCTCAAAATCATTTACTTTACTTTATATCATAAATTATAAATTATATGTTATTTTTTCTCCAAATGACATTAAAAGCGGTCTTTTAATGACACCTGACAGGCTCAAAAGGTGTATTTTTTCTGCCTAGTCAGAAAAAGTGGACTTTTTATGCCTAGGCAGAAAAAATACACCTTTTGAGCCTGTCAGGTGTCATTAAAAATTAAAATTTAAAAAGACAAGTAAACACAACAATTCAATAAATGTCATAAATAACATACATAAATATAAAAAATACGATTTTTCGGGAAATTGGAACAAATTTGGAGAAAAAATTATATGTTTTACTAGGCAGAAAAGCACAAGATTTAATGCCGCGGCTGGTGTTTCATAGACGAGGCGCAGCCGAGGCTAGGAAACACCAGCCGCGGCATTAAATCTTGTGCTTTTCTGCCTAGTGAAACAAGTAACTATTATTTACTGCATGTTTCAATTTAAAGTAAAGTGACAAATATGTCACGTTGAAGTATGCGGAACGCCGCCTAGATTATAGTCAATTCAGTTAATCAAAAACTCAAATATTTCACAAATGACTGGATTAAATGATGACATGTTATATATTTTTGAAATCAGGAGAAAGAGATCTTTCGCCCTGGTAAAAAATATATAGGGTGTTCCATTTAAAAAAATAATGCTTTCATTTGTTTTTTAACTTTCCGATATGCAGATGTTTTTTTTAATAAGTCTAAAAGATATGACGGGAAACATTATGCAACTTTTGTATTAAAAGTTTTTTTCTGTCACTTATATTAAGCCCTGTAGGTGGGTACGCAAATATAAAAAATAACCCTGTACATACTCTACATACCGTGCCGTTATTTGGCTATAAATGCATACAATAAATGATAAGTTAAATTTATGAATTTTATTCTGAAATGTCCTGTTTAGAATAAAATTTCCAAACACAATTTAACAAGCACATGCATCTTAAGTTTTGCCAGACAAAAAAAATTAATGAAGATAAATGATACGAACCCTCACCTGACGTTGCTTTAGCGCCACTACCTGCACTACTTCCTTTATCGATTCCTGCTCCTTTTTGTCTCTTCTTTTTATTTCCTCGCCCCGTGCCCGATGAGTCTTCTTCACTAGAATTACCGGATCTCTTCCTTTTGTCCGTTTTGCCATCTTTAATTTTTTTTCTTCCCTCTACAGGAGCACAAATTATAACATTATTTGAAATATAATTATAAATAGTAATATAACACTAAAAAATCAACACACTGTATTTTTGTCAGCTGGCAAAAAATATCTTTACGTCGGATACCGCCAAAAGAAGTGGTTTTATCGAGGGAAGATATCAATAAATTCATTTAAGAAGCTGATGATGAAACATATTTACTTTAGAAGATATCAATGATCATATAATATATCCTTTCGTATCATTTTTTACGCAGACTACAAAATAATTATGATCCTAAACTTACTCTTGCCCACAGGTGTTTCCTCTTGATTTCTAGAGTTTAGAGCTTTGTCCTGTATTTCAGATTCAAACCTAGCCAGGTCATTGTCTAACCTCCTTATGTGTTTATCTACCAGCTCATAGGTTTGAATTGCAAGTTGCACTTTATCGTCACCTAATTCCTATAAAACAGAATATCTGACTATATCGGGTTATTCTCAAAAGTGGCTAGCCCCTAAAACATTTTAGTTTTTGCCTCGGTTTTTGCAATAGAAATATAAAATTTGGAGATCATGTATGATACTAATCTCCGTTATTTGACGCAATCTTTTTGGTAATTCCGGTTTTACTGGTAAGGTACCTGCGGCAATTAAGGCCCGGCGGATAATAAGGCCCACTGCCGATATCTCAAACTACAAACGCTTTGTTCACAACCCGGCAACGCCGAAATACCTCCTCCATATATCTACTACATGCCACATACCACGATAGCCTCCGCCTATAATTAAAACGGCGCGATCAGTACTACACAAGTTTCATAGAGTGTGTGTCGTTGTATTCAATGTTATAAATATAGCGTAACAAATAGTCCTCAGAATTTTTTACTTATAAACGTTTTTTCTCTGATTATTAATATCAAGCGTGTTCTTTGTTATGCCTAGCATCCCCTTTTGACATAAAAATTGTCTGAAAAGGTAAGTGAGTTTTAATTTTTTGGTGTGAAATAAAAACGGTAATTTCGGATATTAAGGCCCATTAAATAAATAATGTTATTTTAGGTGGGCCTTATTAAACGACTAATACTTTAATTTTTTTCTTACAGAAAGAAGTATGCCTGCCGCAAGAAAAAAAAAACGTGCACGATGGACCTCAGAACAACTTCGTTCTGCAATGGATGCCGTAAAAGATAAAGTCATGTCGCAAAGGCAAGCTTTTGTTAAAGGGCCTTATTAAACTACCTGTCCGATAATAAGGCCCGTTTGCACATTTTTTTTAAGAGTTTGCAGTAAATCGATATGAAATGTAATCTCCAATGTCGAAGACATTTTCCGTTAAAAATTGTTAATGTTTTAACGAGTATTTAGGTTTAGTTATGT
The DNA here is from genome assembly GCA_963969555.1 of Polydrusus pterygomalis. Taxonomy (NCBI): domain Eukaryota; kingdom Metazoa; phylum Arthropoda; class Insecta; order Coleoptera; family Curculionidae; genus Polydrusus; species Polydrusus pterygomalis. The sequence goes on along the minus strand of OZ018376.1, from coordinate 76,449,142 downwards.
TTTTGTTCGAAATATAGCCTTTTCTTTCTTAGCTGGGCCTTATTTGCCGCAGGTACCTTATTACTACACATACGCAAGAAAAGCCATACAATTATTTTTAAAAGTTTTTATTATAGGGTAGGTAAGTCCGTTACGAGCAAATGTTAAAATTACTTTGAACTATACAGGGTAATTAAAAAAAAGGTACAGACAAAGTTGTAAACATTTCAATGGATTACCCTGTATATTATAACATAATTCGATAAGCGCGGATAAATAAAGGCAAGTTACTGTTATAATACTCATACCTAAGTCATGATATTTCTGAGATATTTAGCTTTTTTTGAAAATGTAGATCATAATTCAAGAAGTATACTTGCAGTACATATTTGAGATCGGTGTTTCAAATTGCACTGATACTTTAGCAGAAATATTAGATTTAATTCTAAAATAGCGACCTCTACAAAGAACCGTACAGGGTGTGTGAAATGTACTTTTGAATTTCTTAACCTTCTTATTTTAAATGTATTTATTATCGTAATTTCATTCTAATTCTAACAACCTTTTAAATCGTATATGTATCCTATACAGGGTTAGTTGAAATAACCGGAACGGCTAATTTTCTTCAAAACTACCAAGGCTAAATCTATGAATTTTGGTACAGGTGGATAACTTAAAAAATTGAATTGAAAATTGACAATTGCGACGTTGCCAGATTTTTATTTTTTTCTGTAACTCAATGAATGTTTTTTTTTCAAATGTAACACTACTCTTTTTTTATTGAATTCGATTCCTCCCATTATCATTACCATTTCCCGATAGTATCAAATTATTATCTCAAATAGTTCTATGGGAAAAAAAAGTATCTATTTCCATTTAAAACCGTTTCAAATAATGTGAAAAGAAAAGTTGGTAGACATAATGTATACCTAATAGTATCGATAAGATAATAACAACAAACAACTAGTAACAATAACATAGCTAGTAAAAATTACTTACATATTATTGGTTTCATAATAAAATTAATGTAGTGTACTATAATATGTAAGTTATTTTTACTAGCTATGTTATTGTTAGTAGTGGTTTGTTAGTTGTTATTATCGTTATCGATACTATTAGGTACATTATGTCTACCGACCTTCCTTTTCACATTATTTGAAACGTTTTTAAATGGAAATAGATTGGATTTTTTAGAGTTAGTTACAATAATTCACTTTTTTTCCCATAGAACTATTTGAGATAAAAATTTGATACTATTAGGAAATGACAATGTTGATGGGAGGAATCGAATTCAATAAAAAAGAGTAGTGTTACATTTAAAAAAAAAAACTTCATTGTCAATTTTCAATTCAATTTTTGAAGTCATCCACCAGTACCAAAATTCATTGATTTAGCCTTGGTAGTTTTGAAGAAAATTAGCCGTTCCGATTATTTCAACTAACCCTGTATATAACCTATCTCTTGTAGTTATTGGTAAATTCGAATTTTCTGTTTTACTAATATTTGAAAGCAACCAACACACAACCAGAAGTAGAGGTGGGTCCGACCCGCTATTTTTGTTTAGCAGCTGCTTCTGCTATTGCTAAACAAAAATAACAGTTAGAAATAGCTGCTATTCCAGCATTATTCGTGTCGAAAAAAGGAAAACGACACGTCCAGCAAATAGCAGTTCGAAATTAGCATAGCAATGATAACGTCACCTACCACCAGTATGAGATAAAAATAGCAGTAAAAAAAAAAAGCTCGCCACTTCCGAAAATACGCCAAAGAACCGATATAAATAATCACTGCGAGACCAGCCCAGGTATTGACTTCTAAAAAAAAAAAAAGGTCGCCACTTCCGTACACTACTTCATCTAACCCCCAACACTATACTCACGAACGCTCATTTCGCTTTATCAGCGCCAGTACCCAGTACGGCTTTTTTGTTTACCAATAGCACAAGCAGCTGGCTAAACAAGACAACAAAAATAGCGGGTCACACAAATAGCAGCTAATTTTAAAGCTCGTAGCATTTAGCACTGTATCGAATCAAATAGCAGTTAAAAAAAAAGCAGGCTGCTATTTAGCAACCCATCTCTAACCAGAAGCATCAATAACTGTTGGTTTCAGTTACAAAGTTTTATTCAAAATAATTACAGCCATGCCATCATATCAATGCTACGTTGATTTAATTAAAATTTGTCGACAGAAACGGCCAAATAAAACAGAAAATTCGAATTTACTAATAAACTACAAGAAATAGGTAATGGAACCCTAATGCGGTTTAAGAGGTTATTAGAATCAAGACAATAAATACAGGGTGTTCCATTTAAAATAAGAAAGTTAAGAAATTCAAAAGTACGTTTCACACACCCTGTACACTTTTTTTTTGAAGAGATTTCTATTATAGAATTAAATCTGATATTTTTACTAAAGTAGGTATTAATACCCCAACTAGCAATTTTAGTCGCCGCTACGTAACCTCGACTACATAAAAAAACTTTAAAGTTGGTGTTACTAGTATCGGGAACCGTTTAGGTACCGTTTCTTCACCACGTTGTTACCAAAATGGGGAAAGATTTTGAGTAACGTTTACGTGCCTGTATCGTTATCGGAACTTTAAAATTTACTTTGCGAGACCGTTTCAGGAACGTCGCGAAACCGTAAATGTATGGTAATTTCAACCAAAATGTGACTTTTACCCATCATGCCTTTTAAACCTTGAAGATATTTATTTGGTCTCTCTTTCTTTCAACTAAAATAATGTATCTTGTGTTTGCGTCTCTAAATAATATACTTTATCAACTTCACAATATGTCAATTTATATTGTTTTGTTTTCCTAATCATTTAAAATATTATATCAATATTTAGGCTTTGATTTTTCGTATAACAAAATATTGCTCCGTTCAATCAGAAATCGGAACTAAATAAAAATACCACTCGGCAAAGAACAACAGGTGGTCAACGTCTCGGAAAGATGGGGAATCACCAGCATAATACGCTGTTAGCGGCAGCGGGGCCATATTTTAATACTGATGAATCGAATTTTAGAAAAAAAAAATATTGATATATATCAGGATAAATATCGTCGCATAAATATCATGATATTTATCAAGATATATATCAGGATATTTATCACGGATATGACGGATATATATCCTGCCAACCTTGATGTTTGGTGTTCTTTTACAGACAATATATTGAATATTTCAGCAGGTATAGAAATGATCATGAGATTTATCAGACAAGGACACTTCATTATAATACTCCCTCACATAGGTTAACACTTTTTGAGAAATTGCCTCATTTCAAATGCATTCAGTTCTTCAATAAACTGCCAAATCTAAAGAAGTTAACAAACATTATAGACTTCAAAAAGGCAGTATGTAAACTAATTATAGAAATAGAGCCTTACGATATCTCGGAATTATTGAATCGAAATATCTGATACAGGTATGTAAATGTTAGAATTCAAGAGGTCATATTTTTTCTTCTTTTGGTTGCAAGTTAAGGGTTGATTACGTCACAGGTACTTTTTAAAAAGACCTTTATTTAAAACACTTAACAATAATAGTATTCTAACAGTATAAACTTAGAACTAATTATTACAATATTAAACCTACTATTTATATATAATTTATTGATGACTTTGTAATAAAAAGTGGGACTGCAATTCGGTGTTTTGCTGATGCAACTTCTTAACTGTGTAGGTTCATGCATAGGTTCACCGAACCGTAATTTGCATTAGTTTCATTTTAATTTGTATTTTGTTAAACGATAAATATGTTATTTTAGATGCAAGTATTGTGATAACAATATCTTTGTCGGAAAGTGGTATTGTGGCATAATGTTCTTTAAAAAAATTTCTGACGCAATTTCATTCTTTGTATATTGTTTCTTTGTATACTGTATACTTTTTCTGTAATATAGAGGTTATTATTGTTATTATTGCCACTTTTTATTTTCTATATCTAACGTGTTGTATCAAATAAATATTGATTCTGACGTTTTGTCTTTCGGGTACCATCGTCAGGTATGTTTCTCTTTTAAATACAAACCTGTATTTTTTATTGCAGTTTTGTAAATCTTTTATTTGATAAATTAATAATGCCTGTTAAGACATTATAGTATTTGTTAAGACATTACAGTATTTTTGTATGTAAATGCGGCAACGCCGCAACGAACAGACAGATCGAGAAGAAGAAGCCATGAGAAGCGACTCCTGAACGCCAGCGTAAAGTCGTTGATTATTTATGTTATATTATATCGCTGAATAAAAGTAACCATAACAGTCCACTAGTTGTGTTTTAATAAATGGATCAACAATGCCATAACTACTACTTTATTTAAAAATCAACGTCTCAACCCCAATAATAACATCTTCATTAGAACGTATTATCGTAAACGGAAGGAGACTAACATTTCCTTAATAAATTTGAAAAATTCCGTTCCGTTCAAGACATTCGTAAGTGACCCAAAATTTCAGTTTTTTTTATCTACGAATTTGACGCATAACAAGTTTTACATTTTAATTGTCACTTTTCATTTCCTATAAGTTGGTGTACCGAAATTTTGCGTCACACGTTTGGCCTTCTGGGTGCTATCGTCTGGTTTGTAGTTTAAATATTAAGTTTTCTCCGAGGTTTTCTCTTTTGTAAACAAAAACTGAAATTTTCGGTCACTTACGAATGTCTTTGGAGAGAATTGGAATTTTTCAAATTTATTAAGGAAATGTTAGTCTCCTTCCGTTTACGATAATACTGAATGAAGATGTTATTATTGGGGTCGAAACGTTGATTTTTAAATAAAGAAGTAAGTATTGCATTATTAATTTATCATTTTAACGGAAGATTAAAAGAAAACGAATATTTATTGAAAGAAAAATGCGCGTTCGCTAAAAAAATCTTTATTATCGACACCTACCTACCTGTACTGATTTAGATAACCCGTAATATATGATGCAAAGGCCGGCCCCACCGCACCGAAGGCGTCATCTATTAGTAGCTGTACAAATTTAGATTTAAATTTCATTAAAGTTAAAGTCTGCAATGTACCTGTGAGAGGGTTGAATAAAAAGTAACAGTACAGCCCCACCGAAAGAACTTTTATACTAACCTTGGCTTTGTTAAACATATTTTGTATTTTATCAAGTTGTTCTTTTTTCTGATCATGTGTAAGAGTCTTTAAATTTCGCAGATATTCGTCTGCAAGGGCATCAATATTTTTCATTAAACTTCGAGCTCTTTTGTCCAAATCGCTCATTAACGTAAAATTTCGCTGTAACTCATTGGGTAAATGCTCCAAACCTACAAAAAAAGATGTGTAAAATTAAGTAAACATGATAGTTCTGTTAGTAAGAGTACTAAGTTATTAGGTAGGTACCTACTATAAATTTTTGGTAATTATCAAATATACCGACTGATCATGGGAAATTCCACGTTAAGTTTTGCTACCCTCAATTATTGGCAACCCTATTAATTCTACCGTCAAATTTTAGACCTTTTTGAAGGTCTTTGCATGATGGACTCAATGATCTTCTATAAGAATTTTTTTGTAGTACATACCTACTTACTTTCTCAGAAAATAAGGTATTATAAACAGGCCATCCTCTAAATTTTTCTTTAATTGATCTACTAATGTGAAATAAAATTGTAGGTACTTGTAAACTGTACCTATGGTGATGAGGTTAATATAGGTACCCTCTCGGGTACACTTCAACACATTATTGTTTTTTAGACTAAAGTTATCCCGAGGGGAAAACCACCCTAGGAAGCAATATTTTCTGAAAATGCAGGCAATACAGGAATTATAAGGAAATATACAATAATTACGAGGCAATACGGATTTTATAGGCAATATGGGCAATACATAGGCAGTATAAGTAATAATTCGGCATTAAAATGCATTATTTAAGAAATATTAGGAAATATAATGCCTGCGAAAGTGCGAAACGGCCCGAGGAATGAGCCGAGAATACGACATTCCAATTCAAATTTCTCAAGAAGGAGCTGGATATCCCGATTGTTCATCTTTTGAAGAAAAGTTCGTCATGTATGGTCCCCTAGAACTGATAGGAAATGCTCCTTTTCAATTAAAAAGGACAGACATTATAGAAATAAATAGAAAATATAAATATTTCAAATCCAAAATCTAGGGGTGTTAGCGAGATATATACAATATGGGGTGTTTTAGAAATAAGTATAATACCTATTTTTTACGACGTAATCTACACCAAAAATAATAACGGTTTATAAAAACTTCCCCTAAAAATACTGTGGTTTTAAAGATTTCGATTTAAAATTCGATACGCTTAATGCGTAAATACTTAAACACGAGCTTAAACATTAATGGCTAGTTTATTAGTTAGTTAGTTATAGTTTTATTAATACAACAGTACTTACAACCTTTTTTTTTATTAGTTCCTATAAAAATGTGATTAAATACCTATAAGTATTTATTAATTATATTATTTTAGTATTGTTTAATTTGTTTATTTTGGTTTTGTTTGTCCATATTTGTTAGGTAGAAAGGTAGGTGATTACCTGATTATTACCTAATAATAAGAGTTAAAGTTCTTTTTGTTTTGTATATTGCATATTTTGGTAGATTTTTGAATATCTGCATTCTGGAATAAAACGCTACATAATAATAATATATACTTATTGTTGAAGTTTATTTATACCTAATTAAACCTATTATTGCTCAATACTTGGCTGTAAACATGCTGCGAGGTATGCTGTGTAATCAAGATTAATAATCATCAGTCAATAAAAAGATGTGAATATTTTTTTTATCGCTACTTGCCGTTATACTTACTTACTAATTTAAATATTAAGCTCCAAAATTTTAAAGACGTGAATACAAATAAAAGGCAGTATTACACGAATTATAGGAAATATTAAGGCAATATATAGGTAATATTAGGCCATAAAAGGAAATAATTAGACAATACCAATAGGCATTATTTTGCGGAAATATGGGGAAATATGAGTAAATATTGTCTTTTAATGCCTCAAAAAGGCAATATTTCCCAAAAATTGAGTAGGTGGTTTCCCCTCGAGTTATCCTTACCAAAAGCATACATAGTGCTGAAAAACTATATAGTTTTGCTAATGAAAATAATAAAATATTTTATGGTAAACTCAAGCTTATAAAACAACCCTCTGACTCTGAATACCATTCAAACTGCATTTACAATAAAAATTCAAATTCAAATTTAAATTCCTTTATTTATGTTAATACACAAACTGTGCTTACACACGTCATAATATAATAAAACCTATAATTTAATGTGGTAATATTCGTAAATCTTTAGATTAAGGACACAACAATACAAATTAAAATGATAAAAGTAAACCTAAGCTAAAAAAAAGTAAAATAAGTACAATCACCAAAACATCAAAATCATGAAACTATACACTTGTTAAAAAAAAAGAAAAGAGCATATAAACATTTAATGACAAATTTAATAACCTAAAACTGGGTGATGTCACAATTAAAATTTAAGAATTCAGCCACATCAAAACATGCCCGACTAATGAGAAAAGTTTTAATCTTTCCTTTGAATGATTTTATTGTTAAAGTCCTAATAGCAATAGGTAGTTTATTAAAAAAGCGAATGCCGAGACTACCCGGACCGTCCTGAGACCCCAAGAGTCGCTTGTAGGAGGGCACCAAATTATCTCTACCACGAGTACCATACGAGTGCAGGTCAGCATGAGTCTGATATTGACCAAAATGGGTACTGACAAACACAAGACTCTCCAGGATAAAAAGTGATGGTAGGGTTAAGACGCCAAGCGACCTGAAAGCAGGAAGACACTCCTCTCGATAAGATAACCCAGCAACTATTCTTATCGCCCTCCTCTGCATCCGAAAGACATCCTTCGCACCCGAACTACCTATGTCCCCAGGCTAAGATGGCATAGTTGATATGGGTCTGGCAAACTGCAAAATAGACATGCCTAAGAGTGGACCGGGAAACACATTCAGAGAGTCTACGCAAAAGAAATACACTCGAGGCCAGCCGGCCCATCATCCCTTCAAGGAGTCCGTATGAGAGCTCCAGCGCAGTCTAGGATCCAGATTCACCCCAAGGAACCCTACAGTCCCAACCTCATCACCCTCAGGAAGCTGTCTTGTTGAGAAAACTATGTTTTGTGTCTTATCCACATTCAAGAAGAGTCTATTCGCCGTAAACCAGCTCTCAGCCCTCGACTGCGCCTCCCGCAAAGCCTCTACAGACCCAGCATGATCCATTCTATTGCAGGATATTGTTATCGTCCGCAAAGAGTGTGTACATACTTTCAAGGTCCGCATTCGGCAAATCGTTGATATAAATTATAAACAGAAGGGGTCCAAGAATGGAACCCTGTGGTACACCCACTGTCACACTCCTCTCTACAGACTCTACCCTCCCCACTATTACTTTCTGTGTTCTATTCGAAAGATAGCTAGATATCATTAAAGAGCTATCAGCACTAAAGCCATATTTTTTTTATTTTTTGACAAGTAACTCATGGGAGACGCAATCGAAGGCCTTGCTCAGGTCACAGAAAGCACTGGCCAAGTACTCACGAGACTCAAAAGCTTCCTGGATACGCGCAGCAAGGTTCAGAATGCCCAAGATGGTGCTGCGCCCTCTTCTGAAGCCAAACTGATTCTCCACTAGCAGGCCATTAGATTAAAAAAACTGAGATATCCTGGAGGCCAAACACTTCACAAAGATTTTTGATAGAATTGGCAGTAGTGATATCGGCCTATAATTTGAGGGATCATTATTATCACCTTTTTTATACACCGGTGTCACTCTTGCTTGTTTAAGAATGGTAGGGAATGTGTTTTCCTTAAGATATTGATTTATAATCTTGGTTAAAGGGCTACATATAAGATTCTTTATCATTTTTATAATCTCAACTGTAAAACCGAACGGGTCCCTACTCTTTTTATTCTTGAGATCAGTTATAACATCACGGACCTCAATTATGGTGGCCCCCTTAAAAAAGAACGGCTCCAAGGGAGAAGTGTGGATAAACCGTAGGGGGTCAAGAATGGAAGGGCCGATCTGGCTCTGCAGATTGAGTGCAATGTTAGCAAAGAAATTATTAAACTGATCTGGTGTAACAGTAGTATTACTCGGCCCTTTCCCCAATAAGCCTCTGTGTTCATTTACAATGTTCCACATACGTTTAGTGGGATTAACCACGCCTCTGATGAGGTTATCATTTGCCGACTGTTTAGCCTTTTTTATAGCAGATCTCTCGGCAGATCTATAAAGCTTTTTATAATTTTTTATTGTATTTTTTATTTCTTCTGTTGGAGACCGGTTATATATTTACCGTAATAAGCTTAAGATCTCTCTCATTGATTTCAGATCATCATTGAACCAATTGATGGTTTGGTTTTGATCTTTATTTTTAGACAAATGGTTTATCAGTATCATCACACAAGTACTACATTACTACTATACTCGCTACTATACTAGCCAAAATATAGTACCTACTTAAGTATTGGTATTAAAATAATTTTTACCTAAAATTAAATAAATTACTGTATTAGCAAGTAACATTTATTAAGATATGAAAACTATTTAAAATTAAATCAGATACCTACTGAGGTTACTAAACAACGCTTACCTAACATGAACAAACAGTACAAATAAAAAGTTTCATTAAAATTCATAAATGAAGCCTGCCTAATCCGCGTAGCTGTAAAAGGCCCATCTAATTAAGGGGCTATTTTAGTTTTAGTGCTTGATAGGCCGATCAATCTTTAATAACATTTTAATGTTTGTTAAAAAAATGTAGACAGGTCTGTCTCTAACCTTTCAAGATGTTGCAGCATTCAATTGTGTTTCACATAGTATACTTAATCATGGGTCTTTATGTGTTCGGTAAAGACTGATTTGGTTTTTATATACACAAGGTTGGATAAGGTTAACTGAGAAGTAAAAAAAGAATTTTTAGGTTGATGAATGAATTTCTGCAGTAGGCTGCAGGGAAAGCCAGCTAGTATGAGGACTGCCATTAATTGTCATTGTCAAGTGGAGAATGTGAAAGATACAGCTCGGTACAGAAAGAATAATACAGCACACTTGCTTATATGTTATTATGACTGCTGGAAAGGTATAGGCGGCATGACTATGATGTGGTCACAAACATTTGACTGCTTACTTAGTGTAATATCTTATACTGTAACTGTAACTTATGCATGTCCACACTGCTTACTGTAAATTACTATTATTATTGTGTACTGTTGTACTATGAAAGTTACCATCTAGATAACAATAATAATTGTAAATAACAAAACAGCCAACATTCTCGTGATAAAGCTTTCCATAGTGTAGCTTGTCTTAAAACTAAGCATTCAAAGTGTGTATTAACTTAGGTATTAACTTACTATCAAGATAATGCTCCAAATAAAGAGCCGAAGTCATCTTAGGTCTTGTATCTTAAACAAAAATAATTACTGTTTAATAGGGATGCGCGATACGATACGATATTTTTGAGTATCGATATTTTACCTTCCGATACCCGATATTTTGTATCGATATTTTTTATTCGATATATAATGAGTATCGAAATATTTTACTCTGTATCGTTCAGATAGTATCGATACATCCCAAAATTCCCAAACCCACAATTTTATTAATTTTATGATGCGGTTTGCAAAACAGAAAACCTCGAGCGGAAAATGCCCGGTTCGACCTTGAAAAAATAATAGTATTTTCGAGTGGTGGTTTTTTAGAAACGTTAAAAATCGTAAAACAAAAAATAACAACGCGGATCGAAAAAGTATCGATATTTAGGGTATCGATATTTTTCAAACCGATATTTTATTGCATCGATACTCTACCATACGATCCGGATCGATACAAAAGATCGATACTTTCAGCGTATCGGAACATGCCTACTGTTTAATCTCATGTAGAAATATCCTACTTATTAATAATTTTAAATCCTAAATTTCTAAATACTCTGTCAAAAAAAAATTTTAGGCTATTTTTATTTTTCCAATTTCGCTATGTTGCTAACTTCACGCCATGCGGCTATGCCGCTATATAGTGCGTTCGGTTAATGCAAATCTGTCTCCTCGGTCTGCTCATTGGTGCAGTGTTGCGTTCGTTTATTGGATCTATGACCTCGGGTGTAACTGCTCGGCGTTCGATATTTGACAAATCGAGCACTCGGAGTTACCTCGTATCGCCTCACCTAAAAATATGGAGCTAACGGAGCAAACTAATTGAATTTGTTTTGACAGCAAATTTGGAAATTTGTTTTACCTAACCTAACATACAAAATCAAACATAATTCCCGTACCGAAATCATTCCAAATTGGACAAACACCAGATCATAACTAAAAGTTATTTTTCCAATGGTATTGATGGATGTCCTTTGTGAGTTGCTTCGGGAGGCAAAATACTGTGCACTTTTTGCAATAGAACTTCAAAAGTTTCCGGTGTTATACGAAAATTATATTGAAATTGTTTGTCAGAGAATGCTGGGACAATATTTTCGGCATAGCCATCAACTTTTGTAATCGAACTCGAACAGCTTTCTTCCTCGTCGCTATCATCATCAAACATCATCATTTGTGGTCCCCTAAGTGCTGGAATATTTTCCATTTTCGTCTCTTCAAACCACCAACATAAAGTGAGGTTAATTTTATATTTTATGTCAGATGGAACTCGACAAACTCTATAAGGGTTCGGTAAATGCTACGCGCTCGTTTAGCCCGAATATCACGTGACATTAAATCTGCATCTGCTCGCTCTGCTCGACCCTTTCAAAACCGAACGCACTAATAGACGTCGTAAAAGAAATTTCTTTTATGACCTCCTATGACCCAACCACAGAATAAAGAATAGGACTTTATTCAATGGACCCAACGAATACTTACACCAGGCTATGACCATTGATTAAGGAATGCCTATGACCTATGCTTCACGCCACAACTGCAATGACCAAAAACAAGGCTTGAGGCTTAGACTAGGAAATCTAAGGCTTGAGGCTTGTAAAGTTTGTCAACACAGAACACAAACGAAGCTTTCCAATCAAGCCACAGAAAATAAATGGAGGTGATGTCGATGGTCAACAACAGAACACAGATCAGTGTCAACGGGAAAGAATAACAGAGTTCCATTTAATTACTTTTCAACAGCAAAGTAAAGCCAACTGTGTTAAGTGTTCCGTTCCTTTTAAAAATTTAACGATTTTTTTCCCTTGCCGCGGTTATGTATCTACACTACTCAAAACAATTATCGCATATTTTCTTAAATGGCCATATTTAATCAGCAAATAAAAATAACTTTGATTTAAATATTTTTTACAGAGTAAGGACAAATGTTTGAAGGAATTTTACGAAGTGTTGAAAAATTTACACAAAATTGACGAAATAAGGCAACTTTTAATTTTTTATTGTTTTATTTGCATTAAAACCAAAGAACAAAATTAATATAACTGTCCTTCCATAACGAAATTTACACTACAAAATATACATTAATATCGAGTATTACCCCCTCTAGCGGTTACAACTGCCCTGCAGCGCCTCCCCATACTTAATATTAAATTTTGAACATACTGTTCGGAAATTCTATTCCATTCCTCTATAAGAGCGTCAGACAATTGTTCCAAAGTTTCCGGTGGATTTAATCTTCCTCTAGCGGCTCTTCCGAGTGCATCCCACATGTGTTCAATTGGATTTAGGGTCAGGTGACTGTGCTGGCCAATCCATGACATCAATATTCGTGTCCCGCAAGAACCCCGTCACAATGCGTGCTGTGTGTGGACGGGTATTATCATGCATTAATATGAAATTATCGCCTACAAATGGGGCAAAAGGAATCACATACTTTTGAAGGATATCAGTAATGTACCTTTCACCATTCAAAGTACCGTGTTGTACAATATGGAGGTCGGTGCGTCCATGCAAGTTTATTCCTCCCCAAACCATAATGCCTCCTCCACCGTATGCATCCAACTGACGAATGTGGGCTTGTACAAGTCGGGTTCCTGGTCTTCTATATACCCTTACACGACGATAATTTGTTGAGAGTGTAAATCTGGACTCGTCGGTGAACAAGACCGTGCCCCAATCAGCTGCTCTCCAGTTCAGGTGTTCTCTGGCGAAGGCTAATCTGTGTACGCGATGTTGCCTGGTGAGTCGTGGTCCCGTTGCTGCTCGTCTTGGCCTTAATTCATATTCTCTCAATCTGTTTCTAACCGTTTGATCACTGATCCTAACCTGGTAAGTTCTTCTTAGCGCATTTTGTAAATTCCTCGCTGTAGTTGTACGGTTTCTTAAAGTTTGCAACCGCAAAAATCGATCCTGTGCTGCAGTTGTGGCCCTATAGGACGGCATTGACCAGGACGTCTTGAGAATGCCTCAGTCTCCCTATACCGTCTTAATACTCTACTTACTGACGATTGGGTAACATTTAAAATCTGCGCAATGCGGACTTGATTGTATCCCTCAGATGACAGAATAACAGCCGTTTGTGCCTCAGCATTTGTCAAATGTCTAGTAAGGCGTCTGTTGTTGTCGTTCATATCTCAAATTTCAGCAAATTAAAAATTTCGTGCAAAACTCTATGGTCAACTAATCGAATAGTACTGCCATTGATAAGTAAAAAATATAGCATTTTGCAGTTGTAAGGAAGACCATCAGAATAAATGATAACGAACCACATAAAAACTCATATTTGCTGGAATTTGCATAAAAAGATTTAATGTTTTTAGTACTAAATATCTTAGTTTACCAATTTTATGAATAAAGTATTTTACACAGGGTTTTTAAAATATGCGATAATTGTTTTGAGTAGTGTACTTACGGTGGTACAAAGTTGTTTCCGAAGCGTTCCTTTAACAACTTAGCTAATAAAAGATGTTTATTTTGCATTGCTGTTTAAAAGAAGCAATAAGCGGAAGTTTACGAAGGACTCTTCAAAAATAACGGCTTCAAATGTCATTGGGCCATACTGTTGTTCTTGGCTTTACAAAGATATCTTATTTGTTGGTACGGCTAATCAGTGGCGCAACCAGAAATTTAGTTCGGGGGGGGCTTTAACTTCTTGCGCTAAAGGCGCTCTTTTGCGCCGCAGGCGAAAAAAATTTTGGGTGCCACGCCCTTTTTTGGGTAAAATACGTATGATTGACGAGAGCGACAGCCCCCTAAAACTTCTGCAATAATACGCCGCTGGCCCTAACTAAATATTTATGAAAAAAAAATTAGAGATTTCATTTTAATTAGTAAAAATGTATTTAAAATAAGTAACGCATATATTAATCATACTTATACTAAAACAAAACAAAAACCTTATATAATAAGTTGTAAGTAATTACTAATAATACTAATATTAAAGTAAAATTCTTCGTTTTGTTTTTGCCTTTTCGTCCAGAATTTCTGCCACGGTAATATCAATATCGTGGTTCGCATAAAGAACTGCCAAACCATTTAATCTGTCCTCTTCCGTGGTGCTACGCAGATATGTCTTTAAATATTTTAAATTTGAAAAGGACCTTTCAGATGTGGCGGTTGTAAGTTGTAATAGGCAAAGTTAGAAAAATTTGTAAAAGCCCTTTTATTGTAGGAAATATATTGGCATCACATCCGGAATACACTTTGTCCAAATCTTCCTTCAGTTTTTGTTTTTGCATTTTTTATACCACAGCTCAAGTTCAGCTTTTAACATCGTTTTAATGGAAAACTCTTCAAGGAACTCATTCTTGTAGAAGCTGTGAAGTTTCAAAAAACATTTAAATTGACTATCAAAATCTTGATTATCATATTATGGAAAGAGGCATTCAAAATTTTGAAGGGTTTCTCGATGTTTTAAAAACCGATCCTCGAGATTCGCTATGAGGCCATCTAAAAACGGAATAAAAATTGTTATTTTAAAATTCTCAGCAGCGGAATCGGTTTTTATAACCAATCTTTGTGTTTGTCTTGGCGGTAGTCTAGGTATACTCTGATTTCAATATCGTATTCCGAAAGTAGATCTTGAGCTTCCTTAAAAATATTTTGAAAATTATCATCTGCCATCAGGCCTCTTATTTCTTTAACTTAATCTGTTACGTCATTAGCTAACTGTAATGCTTAAAAAAGGTTTAAATCGACTGTTTGTAGAATCTTGCGGCATATATTATTTCTGTACAGGGGTTTTCTGTATATTTTGGAGCACCCCTGAAGCTTTTATTTGACGACCTAGAAAAAACTTTAAATTACCAAAGTTGCATGATTTCTCCTGAACTGCCAGAATTTGTTATCGGACAAAACAAATGAACATCGTAAATGTGTTTAATAATGCCAATGTCGATTTTTTTAAATGGAACACCCTGTATATTAATTTTTTTTTAACTCCTCACTCTTTTCTGATTCCAAATATGTATAAATGTTATATGTTTACTTTAGTCGTTTAGGCAAAATTGCATTTCAAAATATTGCGGATTAGAAAATCTATATTGGTTTGAGGAAAACATGATAGAACATAATGCTTATTCAGTAACAATAATTAATATAAATAATGATAATAATTTATGAAACAAACATATAACATATATAGATATTTGGAATCAGAAAACAGTGAGGAGTTAAAAAAATAATTAATATACAGGGTGTTCCATTTAAAAAAATCGACATTGGCATTATTAAACAAATTTACGATCTTATTCATTTGTTTTGTCCGATAACAAATTCTGGCAGTTCAGGAGAAATAATGCAACTTTGGTAATTTAAAGTTTTTTCTAGGTCTTCAAATAAAAGCTCCAGGGGTGCTCCAAAATATACGGAAAAACCCTGTACACATTAGTGCGATCACAAATTTGGGACTTATATAATGCTAGCCAGTAATCCAGATGCCTCAGTGGAAGTATTTCGGTCGGTACATTTAGTCAGACGTAGTATAACTTCACTATTGATAACATGATTGATGTAAATTATGTGGCTGAATATAAAATATTAGTAAAAGGCGTGACATGAAAAATTGGTTTGCAATTAAACGAATAGGCTAAGTTTCTAAGCTCGGGGGGGGAGGGGGCTGCAGCCCATATTGCTACTAGTAGATACATCTTTGGATATATGAGAATTTTATTTTAAAAAACCCTTGAAAAATTATGGAAATTTCTAGATGTTTCTAAGAGGTCTGGAAAACAAGTGTGTTTATCATCGCCATCTAAATAAGGACAACTAGAATCACAGAGATTCGTTATGGTCAATTTATAAATTTCTACTTTAAAACAGAAATATTATCAAAAAACTTTTCTATGCTCTTTGGCAGTATACTAAGCTTTAAAAATATTTTATTTTGTATTTAATATACCTAGTATGTATTAATCCATATTTTTAAAGTAGTTATTACTTATGTAGGTGTATGTATAGTTGCAATGACAAAACGTCGAGAATTTAAAAACTAATTAGTTACCTAAGATTTTTTAGTACTTAATTAAAATCCGTATTGTGAAATTAATCGTTGTTTCGTTTCTTTATAAATTTAAAAAACAAAGTGTGCGAACTTAGAAACCTTATTCTTATATCTCCGAAAGTATTTGAAATGTAGACCAAGAAACGCCACCTTCCCTCAATTTAATCGTTTTACTATTTCGGGATCTTTATGTAGGTACGCACTGGGATTTATAGCACAATCCAGTAAAATATCTGTACCACATAATATTCTTTACACCAAAATAATTTTGATTATAGCACAACCAAAAATGAAGCGTAACTATAGTGGCCAAACAAATAGCGAAACGTTCTCAAAAATCCTCACAATAAACATGTAAGTATTAAAGGTAGCATTTTCCCAATCTAATATAAATTCTGGATAACATTTGTATTTTGAGTTTTTGCTCTACCTTTTTGCTTAAGGGGGGCAGGAGGGGACACATATTGCTACGCAAAAATATTTACAACTTTGGTTTGGCTTATCGGAATTTCACAAGTTTGAACTCGTTAAATAGGGATTATTTTTTTTGTTTTTTATCAACTATATTTTTTTTTTTTTTTTTTTTTTTTTTTTTTTTATGATCGAGCACAAGCACTATAGGAAAATCCTTTAAGGCGCTCTGGGAGCGGTGCGTGTGCGAAGAAAGCGATTCACGTTTTTCTTGAATCGTTGGAGGTTATATTCGGTTGGAAACACGGTCTCAGAAAGGCCGTTCCACAAAGATGACGTCCTCCAAATGAAAGAGTATACAGTGGCGGCTCGTGACATGAATGTCTGGGGGTTCACAAATACGGGAAACGCGGCAGGGGGTACGGGGGGCGGTAGCCCCCCGTATAACAGCGCCGCAGGCGATTTTTTTTTGGAAGTTCAAGGTCATGTTGTTTTGTAAAGCAGTCTTTACACCTATGAAGTTCTTCGTGAATTTATTCATGAATTTATTCGTGAATTTCTCCGTGAAGTCGGTAGCATTTAGTACACTGTGCATCAGCTGATTATTTTGCATGTTAAATTTTCGTGAATAATTTTACGAAGAAATTCACGAATTTATTTGACGTCCAAGTTGACCATTTACATTATCAAAGTTAGCCCTAAAGTGACTTCATGAATAAATTCACGAGGAACTTCACAGATGTATCCCAGATAGCATACCTCGTCCAAAGGACGTACATTTTATGTCCATTTTACGTTTTTACGTCCTGTGGCGTATTTTGGACGTACAGTGTACGTTCAACGCGTACGTTCAAAGAACCTACATTTTTCTTCGTATATTTTACGTTCATTTTATGTCCTTTTTTATGGGACATATGTCGGACGTCCTTTGTGCTTATTAAATGGAACGTATTTTGGACGTAAAACCCAACACGGTCCAACTTTCTTGATTATCTTATTTAAAAAGAAAATATCATTTGTGATCAACATGATCCAATATCCAATATTGAAATGAACGGCCCAAATCAAGAATAAACAGTAATAAAGCGGTTGAATAGTCCATGTGGGACATTCACAACCTCACTTTTCTAACTATTTTGAAATTTTCGTCCTTTGTTATCATATAACTCCAGGGGGGTGGGGGGTGTCACTAATATAGATAGGAGGCCACGACGACAGACGACTTACCCGGCACACCAGCAGGATCGACGAAGCGGGGCAGGGGTGCATACGTATCAACTAGGGACTTGTGTTTTACACTAAAAGTTTAGTTTTATTAATAATTCTCGTTGTTTATGCAAATTTTTGTAAAATTATTATTATTCACGTTATTAGAAATTATAATTAATTCTTTTTAGCGAATTTACAAGATTTCTATTGTAAATTTTATTAAAATCTCAACTTAGTGACAAAGGTGTTGGTTGGTCACACTGTTTTTAGCATCGCCTTGCCAATGCCATTCAGCCATTTTGTTAGTTTGTTTATGGTGTGTATAGGGCCGCTGATCGCTTTTTCTTATCGCGGAATTTTCAAGTTTTGTTGGAATAAGTAGACTGTTTGAAATGGAAGGAAGTGTTATGTTTTTACGTAAGTTAAGCTGACAATTTTTTTAAAATTATTTTTGGTAATTGAAGTTTATCTGTTGTAGTTCAATCTGTTAAATGTTTAATGGCATCTTTATGGGAGACGCTACGCCACGCCATCCTGGGTCTAGTTTTTGGTAGTTTGGATAATTTGTTTTATACAGGTAATGTAAGTATACCTTGTATTTATTAATTTTTAAAAGGGTTTTTTTCACTAATCTTCCACAAAATGGCTTATTAAACCTTCAAGGTCAGTGGGTCAAAATTTCAAAATACATAACAGGTATACGGTATACCTCTACTTTCCGGCTATGTTACCTTACATTTTGCATAAGAGGAACACAAATCAAAAAAGTTTTAAAATTATGGCGAAGGTAGGTAGAGCCAGGTATTCGTGCAAATTCCCAAATTGTCTGAGTAATTATTTAAGTTATTGTCCAATTTTTATTGAAAACTACGTTCATAAAAAAAATTTTTTCCTGAAAAAAATAAACACCTGTGTAAAGCCTGGAAAGATATCTGTAAAATTAATTATGATATAAAATGTGCAAAGTTTTATGTTTGCGAACACTACTTTTTGCCATCTGATTTTTACAGCTCGATCAGAATAGATACTGCTTTTGTTGCCCCTTTTTTTCAGGATACTTCCACTGCCCTGAGTGCCGCTGCTGCTGGCCAGGGGATTTGGTGTCTGGTGGCTGTTGCAGTCAACAGAACTGCATGATTTTGCATACTTACATAATTTTTGATCTCAGATTAGACTTTACGAATGGAATTTATAATATTGTACATACTAGTTGTTTTTAAAATTTTAATAAATGTTTTTTCTATATAATCATTATGTCGTTTAGGATGTTTCTAAATATATTTAAGTAATTTATAGTCATAATAATGGGTAAAATAGGTTTTGTTTGTAATATCTTAATTATTGCATTTTAGAAAATATTTCTTCAAGTAGATAATTGTTTCTAAATAAGAAATAGGCACGCCTATACGTGTTTTAAAGAAGAAAAAAATTAAAATAACATTTAATTTTGCGGCGTGCCTATTTCTTATTTTGAAACAATTACCTACTTAAAGAAATATTTTTCAAAATGCAATAATTATGATATTACAAACTAACCTTTTTAAATATTCCCGCCAGTATCATTCGATAAAAAAGCTATCTTTTTTACCGATATACTGTCACCTGCTATGTCCACAGTATGTTCACTTTTTGTTCAATTCCATACATGCATAGTACGTACATAATTTGCGTCCATTTTATGTCCATTGTACGTACTTTATGTTCACAGTATGTTCACTGTTCGTTCAATACCGTACATCCATAGTACGTACATATTTTCCGTCCATTTTATGTCCATTGTACGTACTTTTGGACCTAAAATGGACGTACATTGGACGTCCACCTGGTCGGAATTTGGACGTCCTTTTTACGTCCTTCGTTCCTAAAATGGATTTTATGTACGTCCCATGGACGTACATACGTCCGGAGAGTTTGGTACGAAAAACGTCCATAGGACGTACTTTTGCTATCTGGGTAAAGATCGCTTAATATGAACTTAAATGAGCCTAATTAGGTACATACCTACCTATAATATAGGTAGGTACTGAAATGTATGTGTAATTTTTTTATTAAACATCAAAATATTGTGCATTTGTATCCTGGCCGATATTTTTAACAACCCTTCCTTAAAAAGATTCCAATAAAATAAATAAATAGCTTACCAATACGATTAACACCACTTTTAACCCAACACGGTTCTGCCTTTTCGCCGGCAAATAACAAAGACGGGAAACAAAATAGACTATTCTGCTTTTTACATCCGCACAGCCACTCATGTTTTTCATACAATGCACTCCTAAAGTCTTAAAAACTCTTTTAAAGTCCCGTTTTTGACCTTTGTTTAGTTGCGTTATTTGGAGGTTAGGCACTGGTTTTCCCACATTCTTTACAATAATCTTATCATCGAAACTTAACCCTGAGAATGACTTTTTTTAAAAACTCACTGTATTTTTGCAATTATTTAAATATTGCACCGAGACCGTTGCCGTCATTTTTATATTATTTATTATTTTTTAAAGAAGCCGTAAAATAAAACCGCGGACATACTATTACATAAATCACTAAAAGGCTCAGCCAGCTGGCGCAGCACAACAGCAGAGTAAAAATTGATTTAGAAAACATAATTCAGAACAAACGAGCACTTTCGCTTAAAGTTGACTAATCATAACGTGCCTAAACCTCATGATCACCAGAAATTTGTGCCATAAAGATAGAATGAGATCGAAAATAAAACTAGCTATAAAACAAAGATAGAGCTATCGTGCTCCTCGACTCGTAAAAAGATTGCGGCCGTTCTGAACATTAAAAACGTCTGGCACCGGCGGCACAATGATACAAAGAAAGAATTTATTGTATCATGCGGCGGCACCGTATTCTGCCGGTCGTTATGCCGTTCAAGCGCATGAGTCACCGCGGTTTAAGCGAAATTTTTTATTCGACGCAACATCTAACAATAGGGAAAGTAAAGATATCACAATTTAACGTTACGTAAAAGATAGGGTGATGATAATTCACAAAACGGTAACTAGTACCTATAGATTTTTTTTATTTTGAATTTTAACAATTTAAATTTTAACTAGGGGGGCACGTGCTCATGTGCTCTTATGCACAAGCCGCCACTGAGTATATAATATAAAAACAAAGTTGGTCTGAATTCCGTTGCGACAGCTAGAGGGAGCAGAATCAACAATAACCTAATTTTCCTCGAAATTTAAATGTAATGATATATATTTTTTAACTTAAGCATAAAGAGGAAGAATATCTGTAAAAACCGCAAGCCAATTTTTTTTTTAACCGGAGATACTTATGTAAAATATAATATAAAAATGTGCTCCATAAGAATAAACTGACGTTTTAATAATGCATTTGTAGTCAAGAAATTACAAGTACCATACTTGTGTGTCTACTACAAAGCTAAAATTAACGCAATACTACTTTAAATTAATGTTCTGTAAATTTAAATTATTTAGAACAAAAATAATAGAGGTATGAAATTTAACTTATGAAAACTTCCATACGTACTATTTCATATTTAAATCCCTTTCTTTGCTTCAAAGCCCACTCAGAATTATACTGCAATTTTATTTTATTAATTCAACCATCTATTATTTTTATTGTAAAGGCAATTTAAAGAACTGTTATTATGATTAGGGCTGTTATGTTCGATTCGCAGGTTTAGATCGATCCGGATCGATCTAACTGATCTAATAATCTGTGTTCGATTGGCAAATTATGATCATTGTTCCCCTACTACCGTCAAAGTGAACCTGGGAAATTGTAGCATCACCAAAATCAGATCAGTTTGTTTTGTTTACTTTATGGTTTTGGAGGTTATAGTTCCATTCTGTCTGTTTTTAGATTTTCGTTAGGTATTTATTAGTATTCTTTGATTATGTATTTTTTCAAGAAAATGTGATGTAAAAGTAGAAATGGATGAATTACGTCTTTTTGAACACAACTAGGTAAATAATATTTTCATGTATGTGAATGAGAAGTGCGGAAATAAAATATGTTAAAGTTGTTATAAAATACTACTACGCTTCTCTCGACTCTCGACTAATTTTTTAATATGAAATGAGGTTAAGTCAAAATCGAAACTCAAACGAACAACTGACATGAAAAACCGTTTTTCACCTTGGATCACTGCTGATCGGTTAGATCGATCCGGATCGATCTAAACCTGCGAATCGAACACGCCTCTGATTAAGATCGATTTGGATCGATCTAACTGATCTGACCTGTATTCGATTAGCAAATGATGACTGTTCCCCCACTACCGTCAAAGTTATAGTTCCATTCTGTCCCCGTTTTTAGATTTTAATTAAGTATTTCTTTGATTATGTCTTTTTTCAAGAAAAAAAATACTGTGATGTAGAAGTAGAAATGGATGAATAACGTCTTTTTCAACTGATCTAGGTAAATAATATTTCCCGTATGAGAACAGTGAAAATAAAATAGGTTAAACAAAGTTGTTTTACTTTAGTCCCCCGCTTTATAAAATACTACTACGCTACTTTAGACTAATTTTTGAACATGAAATGAGGTCAAGTCAAAATCGAAACCCAAACGAACAACTGATCCTTGGATCACTGAACTGATTTTTAAGATCAGATCGATCCAAATCACTTTCCTAATCGAATACGGCTAAGGTGACTCGATGCTGAGCAACAATGTATTAGTATATAAGAATTAAGGCATAGTATAAAAAATAATTATTATCTACTTAAGGAGATTCTTATTGTTTTATAATCGTCGCATTTATAATTCAATACTATTAAATTTTAATATAGTACTCGATTAAAGAATTTGTCGCTGTATTTTCATTTTGTCCCGGGCTGTCGCCTTGTCGTCTACGAAGGCGTAGAAGGGCCACAATTTATTTTAAAAAAATATACACCCAAATTCCAAGTTTTAACTCGGAATTCTGAGTTGTAACTCGGAATTCCGAGTAGTATCTTGAAATTCCGAGTTGCATCTCGGAATTCTGAGTTGTAACTCGGAATTCTGAGTTGTATCTCGGAATTCCGAGTTGCATCTCGGAATTCTGAGTTGTAACTCGGAATTCCGAGTTGTATCTCGAAATTCCGAGTTGCATCTCGGAATTCTGAGTTGTAACTCGGAATTCTAAGTTGTATCTCGGAATTCCGAGTTGCATCTCGGAATTCCAAGTTGTCGGTATGTTTGCAGTGTTGCCATTTGGGGCGGCAAATCGCCAAAATGACGACTTTTTGTCTATGAAAGTGTGGCGGCGATTTTCAATAAGAAGCTTATTTTTGGCGACTTTTTACAGGTGAAAAAATTGAATATGTTGTATACAATACGTAGAAAGAAACAACGTCGCAACAATAATCATTATTGCACCGAAGGATTTCTCAAAGAGAATATCTGAACGCGCCACGAATTGTACGTCAAATTTTGGGGAATCCCCGAAAGCCTACTTGTCGGTCGGTCGGTCGATTGTCGAATATTCATATCAAAGCCAGTGCCATTGGGAGGCGATAACTAGACGAACAAATTCCGTCTAAAAGGTATATTGGCAACCGGTTTGTTCGTTGTTACCCAGAGCATTTTTTTATTTCAATTTTTTCAACTAATATTATTTTATAAAAATAAAATTTTAATTAAATTTAAAAAAATGCTCTGGGTAACAACGAACAAACCAGTTGCCAATATACCTTTTAGAAGGAATTTGTTCCTCTAGTTATCGCCTCCTAATGGCACTGGCTTTGATATGGACATTCGACAATCGACCGACCGACAAGTAGGCTATCGGGGAATCCCCAAAATTTGACGTATAATTCGTGGCGCCTTCAGATATTCTCTTTAAGAAATCCTTCGGTGCAATAATGATTATTATTGTGACGTTGTTTCTTTCTACGTATTGTATACAACGTGTACCTATATTCAAATTTTTCACCTGTAAAAAGTCGCCAAAAATAAGCTTTTTATTGAAAATCGCCGCCACATAGAGACAAAAAGTCGTCATTTTGGCGACTTGCCGCCCCAAATGGCAACACTACAAACATACCGACAACTTGGAATTCCGAGATACAACTCGGAATTCCGAGATACAACTCGGAATTCCGAGATACAACTCGGAATTCCGAGATACAACTCAGAATTCCGAGTTACAACTCAGAATTCCGAGATGCAACTCGGAATTTCGAGATACAACTCGGAATTCCGAGTTACAACTCATAATTCCGAGGTGCAACTCGGAATTCAGAGATGCAACTCGGAATTTGGGTGTACATTTTTTTTTATAAATTGTGGCCCTTCTACACCTTCGTAGTCGTCGGCAAAGACACAATAAATAAAAAAAGGACACATAAACATATTTAAAAAGCCTGCTCTACATTTTTTAAGTAATTTCTAAAAATAAAGGCGAAATTATTTTTTTATTTTTTTTTTATTATGGCTTCAATTTAAATATTTTTTTTGAAAACTCAAGTGAAGAACTATCAAAATTGCAGTTTTTTATTCAATATATATTTTTTTCGAGAACATCATTTAGCTCAGTTAAAATTTCTTTTCGTAAATCTTCCAAATTAATACTTTTTTTTACCTAGACTAGAACAGAAGAGTAAGTAGTAGGTAACAATATTATATTTCATTTGTGAATTTTACATAAAATAAAAGAAATATTTTTAAAATTCGTCATGAAAACTTCTGGCAGTGTCCACCATTTTGGATTTAAGAAACAAATCAGGATGTGTTAAAATCTCTTCCAAGGATAGCATATTATCATGGTCGCCATCTGCAAGAGCAAAGAGGGCCTCCGCTTCATGTTCTGCGTGTCGGGGACTTTGTGGGGCAACGTAGTGGAACAATTCTCGTCTGTCTGCTCTTCCATCACCATTTAGGTCTATTGCAGTACGAAATTCATAGCGCCGTTGTTCTTCATCCTGGCGCACTATTAAAGTTTCATCTTCAGTGCCTGTAAACCAATAATACGTTTTAAAATGTGGAGATGTTGTAGGTAAAGCAAAGTCAGCATAAAATCATTTGGTATTTTAACTATACAGGGTCCTGCACCTCACCTCCCGTCTTCTATAGCTCACTTAGTAATTAAGTTAGGATTTTGATATTTTGCAGACCTTACCTGTATCTTGGGGCGCATTTCAGAAAAATATTTTTTTTCGTACAGGGTGTTCCAAAAAAGTGTGACATCATAAGGATATATTTTTTAGATTACATGCCATATATTTTCTAACTTATTTGGGTGTCTCCTATAGTTAGCTACATAACTCTAAAATTTTATTGAAATCGATTCAGTATTATAGGCGACAAAAAAAATAAAAACTGAAAAATATCAGTTTTGCACCACTGGTTTTAAAAATTAATCAAAAATAAAAGTAATGCCTCATTAATAAAATTATACAAAGGTACTTATTAAATAAAATCTAACAGTCTTGTTAGCCAAGTTTAATTATTACAAATTATATAGGGTGTCCAAAGTTTAGTGTCAAAAATAGCAAAGTTTAAAGCAATTTATTTTTCTTATTTCAAATAGGAACCCCTGTATATTTTAATGTCATTCGATGCAGAATTAAAAACCAAACATTTGTCCTAATTACAACCCTATCGCAATTTCTAACGCATCAAGACTTTATTATTTGCAGAAAACTCATTTTATCAACTATTCCAACAGTAATTTTTATAAATAAATATCGAAGGTGGCTTTAATAAACAATTTATTGGTATTAAAGTTTATTAAAGTGACTAGAGATCATTTTGACTTTAGTAATCTAAAAGTTTCAAATATTGTTCAATTGTTAGTAATTATTAACTGGAAATGATAATCGTTGAGACGGTTATCCTTTAAAATTCGTTGAACTGTTCTTTCGCTTACATCAAGGTATCAGCGACTGCTTGTTGACTAGCTGAGAATATGACAGATACTAGCACAGCCAATTGATTTTCTTCAGTTCGGACCGGTTTATTTTTCACTGGTTTTGGGTTGTTTACATTTTCCGTTTGTACAAACCTCTCTAATATGTTTTGCAGGCTTCTTTTGTCTGGATGTCGTCGTTCCGGATAACGCTGTGCGTAAAATCGGCTTGCCAAAAGAGAGTTCTTTTCGCATGCTCCTAATATAAAAATCATATCTACGAGCTCTTCTTGGTTGTAGTCCATTACAAAAAAACAATGTAAAGTACCTACTTATAACAGCTTAAATAATTACTAACAATTTAAACTTATTTGAAACTTTTAGAATACTAAAGTCAAAATGGTCTCTTGTCACTTTAATAAAGTTTAATACCAATAAATTGTTATTGAAAGCCACCTTCGATATTTATTCATAATAATGACAGTTGGAATAGTTGATAAAATGAGTTTTCTGCAAATAAGTCTTGATGCGTTAGAAATTGCGATGGGGTTGTAATAAGGACAAATGTGTGATTTTTAATTCTGCATCGAATGACATTAAAATATACAGGGGTTCCTAACTGAAATAAAAAAAATAAATTGCTTTAAACTTTGCAAAGTTTGACACTAAACTTTGGACACCCTGTATAATTCGTAATAATTAAACTTGGTTAACGAGACTGTTAGATTTTATTTAATAAGTACCTTTGTATAATTTTATTAACGAGGCATTACTTTTATTTTTGATTAATTTTTAAAACCAGTGGTGCAAAACTGATATTTTTCAGTTTTTATTTTTTTTGTCGCCTATAATACTGAATCGATTTCAATAAAATTTTAGAGCTATGTAGCTAACTATAGGAGACACCCAAATAAGTAAGACATGTAATCTAAAAATATACATCCTTACGATGTCACACTTTTTTGGAACACCCTGTACGAAAAAAAACATTTTCCTGAAATGCGCCCCAAGATACAGTTAAGGTCTGCAAAATATCAAAATCCTAACTTATTACTAAGTGAGCTATAGAAGACGGGAGGTGACGTACAGGACCCTGTATATAAACAGGTTCTATTATTTCCTATAATTGGTAGCCGAAGAAACTACGCATCCACGAGACTCTCAACTTACTCAAGGGAGGAGCAATACTTACCGGTTAGAATATTTATCTGATTCTGTAGGTGTGTTTTGTATTTTGTTTGTCTTGCTCTTTTGGAAAATTGTATACTTCGGTATTACAATCAGCAGTATTTATTTATTTATTTATACTGGTTTAGGATGCTAACAGAACTACGTGGGTTCCAAAAACAGCATCCACTGTTTACTAGTATTAGTAGTATTACATAATATTAGGTAAAACAAACTAAAACTATCTAAAACTAAGCGAGACTAAAATATAAAATGAAATACTGCAGTACGCACTTTTCTTTGTAAATATTCTACACAAGAATCTGTTGTAAGAAATATCTTCTTACTCTTAATTTAAATTGGCATAAATTTAAATTAAACAAATCGATGTTCTCACAGTGTTGGTTATAGGTTCTCTGTAGCCTGGTCAGAGGGGTGTTCAGTCCTAAATTAGTTCTTTGATAAGGCAAATTAAATAAATGTACATCAATAAGAGCATTACGACTTAACTTAAATAAGAAAGAAAGGTCCGTGACATGCCTTTTATCAGAAAAGGGGAGCAATTTATAAGTCCTTACTGCGGTCTCGACAGTACAGTTAGCCTTAAAGGCAACAGATTTTTCTGAACTGCTTCAAGACGTCTGATGGTGGGTGTAAGATATAAAGGATTCCATATAACCGAGGCAAATGACAGCCTACTATAAACAAATGCAAAGTACAGGGAAATCAAAGTTCTGGGATATCTAAACTCTCTGCACGTTCTTACAATAAAACCTAACATTCTGTTTGATTCGTTGATTATTTTATCAAAGTGTCCACAAAATGACCACCTGGAATCCAATATAACACCCGAGTCTTTTATTTGATCGACACTGTCTAAAATAGAGTTATTAATGTTATATACGTATTTAATTATGTTCATATTTCTGGTAAATGTTATGGAAAAACATTTCTTTATATTTAAAAACAGACTGTTTCGATCGCAGTACTCAACCAGCCTCCTGAGATCCTCCTGGATATCCAGACAGTCCACCTCGTATAATCTTGTCATCAGCATATACCAAGAAATTTGAGTTTTGAAAACATTTAATTATATCATTGATGTAAATAATAAAAAACAGAGGTCCCAAGTGACTTCCCTGGGGAACACCTGATGTTGCTAAAAAAGAATCAGAATAATAGCCATTAACTGAGACAATTTGTTTACGATCATAAATATAGGACCACACCCATCTTTGCAGACCGCCATATACGCCGACATCAGCAAGCCTCTCTATCAATCTTTTATGATCGATTTTATTTACACTAAGTAGGTAAGTATACCTTTATTTGGACAATGTTTCTCAAGGGCTAAAAATTAACTTTAAAGTCGCTTTTTACTCAGTATTAGTTGTAATAGAAGTAGATTATTTAAATAAACAGTATGTACAACATATAAAATAAAATTATAAAACAAAAAACACTTTGGAAATAATAGTAAGAGAAATGATGGCATACTGTGTGTTGATATGTGCCTTTGATGCTAGTATAAATTGGTGACAATTAGGTTTTCTATAGCATCAATAAGCCAGAAATCACAATAACTGTATGTGTATGTAGGTACGGCACTATTTTAGCTATATTAAAACTAGTTATTAAACCACTGCGAATAAGAAACAAACAAAATAAATATAAATCCCATAAAATCGGAACAATAGCAGCAACACTACTCTCGAAAACTTGCAGAAGATAGAGAACAATACATAATTCAATCACTAACTGAATACCACATACAGGGCCAAGTAATACAAGCGACAGAAGAAATAATATGGAAAGCAGTCAGATCCATTAGGAACGAAAAACCAGTAGAACCAGAAATATTCGCGCAGAATTATTAAAGAAGACACACAGAAATTAATAGAAATATTGACTAACGTATTTGATAAATATGTGAACGGTGATATAATACCACAGGCTTGAAAAGAACCATTATGGATAACTGCAATACAGAAAAAAAGAAAAACAGAAGTGACTGCCAGAATTACCGATGTATGTCATAAGAATGTACCTTAAGTAGAGTATATATACAGGGTTAGTTGAAATAACCGGAACGGCTAATTTTCTTCAAAACTACCAAGACTAATTCAATGAATTTTGGTACAGGTGGATAACTTAAAAAGTTGAAATAAAAATGGACAATTGCGATGTTGCCAGATTTCTAGTTTCTTCTGTAACTCAATGAATGTTTTTTTTTCAAATGTAACACTACTATTTTTTTATTGAATTCGATTCCTCCCATCAACATTACCTTTTCCTGATAGTATCAAATTTTTATCTCAAATAGTTCTATGGAAAAAAGTTAATTAGTTGCAACTCTAAAAAAATTCAATCTATTTCCATTTAAAAACGTTTCAAATAATGTGAAAAGAAAGGTTGGTAGACATAATGTATAGTGTTTCTTAGGTCAATTTAATGACATAAAACAGTATGAAACTCCTAACCATAGGCGTCCCAAATAACTAATTAAAATGCGTAGGGTATTGTTTCAATTTTTTAATATGATAATAATATTATAAATAAAGTAACTTTAATACGTAACACGTTTTAAACAAACATTATTAATTCAAAATGCAGTGACAATTTAATTGCTTTTTTTCCTTTCCTTACTTTACCTTTCTTCACAAAATTAAATGCGTAAATAACAGCAAATTAAACCACCTACTACACTGTCCTATTCCCTTTATAATCTGTCGCACCAGTGCTAATGGCTTAATTATGTGTTAGCAGGTAGAAAAAATTCACTCGCCTTGTCTAGGACATATAAATTTGCAACTACCTTTGTCTGGACCGACCGCTGGCGCCCGTACCGGCGCTTGTCTCCCATGGGAACGCGAACAAATTATATGCTGTTGCCAATTTTTCTAAATTTTCGGATTTGTAAATGCAATATGTAAGTATAGGTGAAACAAGGGTTTGTTAATTAGTTGTTATTAAACACTAAAAACACTTTTTATCTTGATTTCAGTTATATTGTTTCTTAAAGACTAAAGAATGTATTATTATAACAATAAATGGCTTGTTATTTTTTTCTGTCACACTCAAAACTCCTCGGTTTAAAGTATATTTGCAAACTAGCTTTTAAAGAAAGTTACTGACTAACAATTGAATACTGATATAAAAGAAATATTTTTAATAAAAAAAACTTAAAGAATTGAAGAAGAAAGAGCTGACAACCCTGTTCTTCTTTGAAACCGTTTACCGCCGTTTTAATGTCCTCAAACTGAGTTTGGAAAAAGTTTATAACTCAAAAATTCTATACACAAAACTAAAATCAGAAAAATAAACCTGACACGGCACGACGACACTGATCAGAAAATGCTTTAATTTTTTTACCCGAACTCCATTCTCCGATCTAGTCGCCGGCCCGTCCATAATTCATAACCACGTATATTTTATCTCCGTTTCTTCCACGCCATCCGCGCTCACTGGCCTATCTCTGTCTGACAAGAATCGATCGTTGAACGGGCCGGAGACTGCCTCTGCTATACCAGCCGCAGGTAGCTTCTGCAACCATCAGTACCGATCAATATATATTTTGATATTTTATTTCAATTCGTCATGCGGTATTTTGTGGTATTTTGAGCGGACCACATAATGTCACGCCGTTTTAATGTCATCACACTGACTTTGGATAAATTATACCCAATAGTACACACACTGGCACCTTAACCTGATGTTGATGATGTTGCCAGAGTTCTTGACCAACAACACTAGCACTATATTTGAGGTTAACTATGTTAGCAGGATGTACCCAAAATCGTCTTTTTCTCTTCGCTCATAACTTCTTGCGGCGGTTTACCATAGACAATTTACCTTTAGATAAACAAACAATAATCACGAATGTGGCAGTTTTATGGCCTCGCGCATGTAAACAAAACTGGGAACTATTAGACATGCGCACTGCAACATTATCGTTTGACGAATGGGAAAATAGACAGGTCCGGGCTTTAAAATTTAAATTCTTGCTCATATGCCACCATAGAGGATTTATTTTACCCCTATTTGGGCATAATACAATTATATAACGGCTGCAACTAGTACTAGTCATTGTTTATATTACAATCCGAGTCACTAAAAGCACAAACACAATTCACTAACTAAACTACACAAAAACCAAAAATCCATAAATATTAAACACCAGTCCCACAATCCACGATAGCCGATCCGATAGCTGAAAACTTTAGAAAACTACAAGGAATCCGCAGAGAAGAGAAACCTTAAAACACAACAACAAAAATGGCGGCCGAGCCGGTTCTGGAGAGTATTTTTGAGCGCGTCGATTATTGTCGATAAAGTAGGACGGCCGATAACACGAGGTTTGTGCGCATGCACGAAGGTTCCCCGAATGAAGACAGCTGACCGACGAGTCATGCGCTCGGACGTATTTTTTCACCCATAAAACGTAACTTTTGTTTGCGCAGGAGATAAGCTGTAGGTATCTAAAGGTAAATTGTCTATGCGGTTTACCCACCACAACAAAATGACGTCTTCATCCGAGGACATGTTAAAGAATACTGTTATAGAAGCAAGTTTCTCGAGTGTGCATTGACATAAAAAAAAGTTTGACGTAACTTGCTTTAGCCACAAGTTTCATGAAACTTGTTTCTCCAGTGTGTCACCCGTCTAACAAACAACTACTAACAATAACATAGCTAGTAAAAATTAAAATTCTGTCGAACAAATCTGGAGCCATGGCACTTTCGATATTTTCCGGTTATTTCAACTAACCCTGTAAATTAAAATCCTAAGAAACACAACTCAGGGCGAATACAACCCCCAGGAAATGGAGCAGGAATCGGATTTTAGTGCCGGAAGATGTTTGGATAATAAATTAGCCTTATCCAACTAAATAAAAAAAAAATACGTCATGCAACCAACAGAGAATTGCAGTTTCTGTTTGTGTATTTGACTAAAGCCTACGATACCGTCTCAATAAAAAAAACTATTGCAAATACTACAATTATCTCCAATCAATGGTACAGCAATTGTAACAGTAAAAGAACTGTACCCATGCAGTCATACCTACTCTAGGAAGAATAAAACCAGAAACAACAATTACAAAACAATATTTAAAAAAACTATTGACAGTGAAAACCTTTATAACAATAATATTACCTACCTTCTGTTTGTAATATTGCAAACTCATTTTCTGTTAATATTTCGTCACCATCTTTATCAAACTTGTCATATAATTCATCAACTAGAGATAACTGATTAGCGACACTAGATTCTGGATGTGTAAACGACAAAAATTCATCAATGGTTAATGAATCTGGACTTGATTTTGCAGCTTCCAACCAAAGTGCACGATCCTTCATAATTTGTTCTACAGATAACAATATATTTATTAAATTGAATATAAATAATCCATTTGCTAGTAAATAAATGCAACTCTCGTTATCATCATAATCTTGGCTGTTCACAATTTAAATTAAAAACGTCGTGTTTGCAACTAAAAACATCAGAACTTTTTAAATATTGCGAAAATAATATTACCGATCATTTTTTATAAAAGCGTGTTTTTCAAATACGTACAGAAAGCACGCTTGAATGAAAGGTTAACGGTTAAGGGCACAGTTCTCAAGGTTAATAATGTATAAAAGACCTATAAATGGCTTGAATGCAGGGGTAGGGGTACCTTCCGGAACCTTGCAATTATTAAAAAAAAATTAGTATCTAATTTTGAAAGGGCTGTTCAGGAAGGCATTGACGAATAGTATGCCGGTGTTTTTTTTTTAAATAAATGCACAGAAACTTAAAAAAAAAACATTTTTTGAGACCACCAAATTTCCACAATTTACCTTAAAATCCTTGAAAGTAAACACGTTGATTTTCAGAACTGAAGTAAAAACAACAACTGTTACTGGTAACATGATACTTTCTAGTCTATCTAGATGTCATCTCTCCTAAGAATTCTAGAGAATATGTGTTTGTTTTAAGAGGAAAGGTTCCGTAATTGCACAAAACACGAAAGTAAACAAGACTATGACCGGCTGACTAACGTCTGCCTTGCTCTAAAGAAATTTGGTAGTGACGTCACCCTCCGGAGTCATAACAATGTTTTGGCATCATTTGCCTATTTTATCTAGATGGCTGTGCTGCCCTTGCATCGACAAGTGGCATTGTCAGATCATCCATAATTAATTCCTGATATACTTGGAAATAGGTTTTCTTATTTTCCTATGTAATGTCTTTACTATTTATGCTTATAACATTACATAAATTTTAATTAGTAATTTCTTTAGTTATGTTACTTAATTATTATTACAGTTAATGGAATTTTACAGATTTAGGTATTGTATTGGGAATATTTTGGTTACATGTGTGCAAACGGTCCAACAGTGCGACTAGTGCAAGTGTTTCGGTTTCCCAAAAGTAAGGAATGCCTCAAAAATGTCGGTGCAGTTCATCCTGAAATTTGTATTTCCGGTGAAAGTAGTAGAGTATTTTATTGCCATTTTGTAGGAGTGGATTTTATTTGGCAGATTTCCCAACAGGACACGAAAACGGGTAAGATGCAATTAAGAATTTATTGTTGAAGATACTTTTAATATTATAACTAATTTAGGCAGTGGTGCTATTTGCAATATCCTAGAGATCATGTAGTTGAAACTGTTATGGTTTCTTAATCATGGGAATAAATTCTTAAACATTTTCTCTGAAAAATCATTTGACTAATTTCGAATAAGTATTTTAAAACAAGATTTTTTAAATTTAATGATTAAATGATGGCTGCAATACATACTCGGTACAAACAACTATTAATGATACGCATAATTTACTTCAACGCCAGCTTAAATATGTAAATAACGATAGTTTCAAGTTTATGGGAAAATTTAAAAGTCACACAAAAATATAAATCTCGAAAAACATATAATAGGTACAACGTATTCATTTATTTATATGACTCCGGATGATGACGTCACAAATAAGCGCTGTGTCCTTGTTTATATACCATGCGCATGGGTTTATCTTCTTTAGTAATAGCATTACTTTTCGAAACTGTTTGCCACAAAAATATTGGCTTACCAGTACATACCTTTAACAGTTCTCGGCAGACCTTTATGTCTTTGCTCGTCGTGATTGTTGACATAATTCTTATTAAACCCTTTCTTTTTTAAGAAATATGCATGATATTCCTTCCAAGTTATTAAGCCATTTTTCGGGTTAATATCTATTTGCATAAAAAGCCCATAATTATTTCCGATAGCTTTCGATATGTGCTCTACTATTTTTGCCCGGATCCACTGTGACAGCTCCTTGGAGTCCAATTTGTTGTTTTTATCTTTATCAGCTCTGTAAAGTCCAAAAATTATTAATAAATATCACCATTTATAACATGTAATTACAATACAGTGTT
Organism: Polydrusus pterygomalis; assembly: GCA_963969555.1. Taxonomy (NCBI): domain Eukaryota; kingdom Metazoa; phylum Arthropoda; class Insecta; order Coleoptera; family Curculionidae; genus Polydrusus; species Polydrusus pterygomalis. Next base: position 76,414,767 of record OZ018376.1, on the reverse strand, counting down.
GCCACTTCTAACAAATATTAGTATAGTTGTAGAATTTTACCGTTGATCTTTTGACTGCAATAAACCCTCATTATCCCTTTGACCATAAAATAAATAATGAAATCCCAAATTTTAAAACCTTTCGAGCCATCGAATTGAGAATACAAAGGAAGTAGGATTTTGCATAAACCGCCTTACAACGCAACCGACGGAAGTCGGCCATTTTGAACCCCCATCTAATGTCTAAATACGACTCCATGTTTGTTTTGGTGGTTGACCGTGGTTGACACTAGTTGACGTTCAGTTGACAGGTCGAGCTGTGATTTCTGCTTTATTTGCTGTTTTTGAGTTAATTTCCATTTTAATTAGTTAAGAACCATATTTAACGAATTCTAGTAAACTTATAATTACTTTAGTGTGACAGTGGAGTATACTTTTAGCGCTGGACAGCGATTAAAACAGTTTAATTGGTTGGTATTATGGGTTAATTAATAAGCTATAAATATGGTTAATTGTGCTGCTTGTGGGTGCTCCCAAACGCTAGGAAGTAAAAAACTGGGCATTACATTTCATCGGTAAGTTTATGTTTAGATATATAAACTTTTTTAATCTGTAGAGAAAAAAAAATGTAAATATTTTAATTTAATATCAAAATACACATAACCTCCGAACCTCGCATGTCATTCGTCATTCATGGGCGTTCGTCTTATAAAACCAGAAAAATATTATTTATTTATTAATCGACTGGGTTTGTTCATTTCTACAGAAAAGCAAATTAAAAATACTTATTGGTTTTTAGTTTTCCACGTAATTACCTAAGAAAAAAGGCATGGTTGAAAATTGTAAACCGAAGTGATTGGGATCCTACACGAAATAGAGTTCTTTGCTCGGAGCATTTTTCTGAAGATTGCTTTGACAGAACTTTAAGATTGAAAGTTAGATTGGTCCCAACTGCAGTAGTGCCTACTTTTGAAGTAGCCAGCTTAAAAAATGTAAGTTTTGAAACTATTGTATCTGGTCATTACATAATATATTGGAAAATATGTAGGTAGGTAGGTACTTAAGAATATGAATACAAATAATTCTGCATTATTTATGCTTCTGAGGAAGCTGCTTTGTCACTTTTTCATAAATTATGTATCGATAACATTTTTTAGATGTTTTATTGGTTTAATCTACTTTTAAAATTTTTAACCCATGGATAAAGAATGTAATAAAATATGGGAGTGTAGGTACGATAAACAAAGAAATTCCTATTTAAAGATTGAAGACAATGATGTTTCTAGAATGATAGAAACATTTTCCCAATATTCACCTGAGGACGACTGGATACCATTGATTAAAGAAATAAATTCAAAGCTAGTCCCAAACCTTCTATCATTCAAAGAAATTCATATCAAAATATAAAAAAAAATTTACAAAGAAAGGTAGTATCACGTTATAGGTACTTTTGTGTCATTTGGTAAAGGTGCCAAACAGATAATTAAAAAACTTATATTTTTTTGGCAGGTACGTTCCTATGCAATATCTTATAAGACACCATGTCAAAACCTGCCTGAAGATAATTATCCTACTGTGAATCTAACTGGAACACCTTCTGGTTACAACATATATTGGACATAACTCTTCCAGGACATGGCTCTTCCAGGACATGGCTCTTCCAGGACATGGCTCTTCCAGGACATGGCTCTTCCAGAACATTTTACTATCCAACAACACACCTAAGATTTTAGTATCTTCCTTTAATCTTATATGACAATCATTAATGGTTACTGTTTCCGGATTCTCCAAAGTGTATCGGTTAGTCTTAAACAAGGTGATAACGGTCTTTGATTTATTTAATATCAGTTTATCTTTGGAAAACCAATAATTATTTACTTCAATCATAATTGTTAAATATGTTGCTCGAGAAGCTCATGGTCTTTATATGCTAGGATTTATTATAAGAACTTGTAAATACTTTAAAAATGTTAACGCCATAATAACTTTATATTAATCCCTGGTAGTTACAAAACTTTAGTATGCATGCACTATTTGGGATCCTCAGTATGCCAATAAGATTACTCTTTTAAAATATATTCAGCGTAAATTTTTAAAATTTTCGTACTACAAGTCATTTTCAGTTTATCCGCCAAGAGGTACAGATCAAGGGCTTTTGTGTAATTTGTTTAATTTCCCTTCTTTAAGACTATTGCGTATAGAAGCAAGAATTATTTTCTTATATAAAATAATTAGAGACAAAATAGATAATAAAGAGTTCTTAGGACTGCTTCCGTTTAGAATAGGCTTAGTCAATACTAGATCCGCACATGTATTTTATATTCCTACACCGAGGACAAATCTATACAAAAACTCATCACTATTTTAATAAATATTGTGGAGACATTGACATAATATATAATTTAAACTATGAAAAATTAAAATTAGGGAATGAACTGCTTAGGCAAATGCTAATTGAATATTTATTATAGCTTTTAGAAATGGGGTTTATGCATTTATAATTAACTTGTTAAGTTGTGCATCCTAGAAATAAATAAAATGTTTGTATTATCTGCATAGTTCGTCATTTGACAATTTTCTTGTATACTAGAAATCTCATTATTATTATTTAGGTACATATAATAAACAGGACTATATTGTATTATATTATATATTATTATTTTCTTGTGATTTGGTTCATACTATTACATTATATGTAAGGTTGTTTAAAACTTCATCAGTATTTATTATCTGAAACAATTTGTTTCCTACAATTTTTTTTTAATGTATAATAGGTGTTTTTTAGTTATTTAACCAGATATTTACATTAAGGACCCTTTCACCTCCGTTACCTTATTTAAATAAATAATTAAAAGAAATAGTTGTATTGTTTTATTACACCAACCTTAACGTATCTTATAGGTATATATGAATCTAAATATTTTTTCTATTTTCTTCGTCAAATAAAATTTCATTAATCATTTTATTATTACCATTTTAATGATACGCCACAGGTGGACCGGAAACGCGTATGCGTCAAATGTTGCCGCCATCGGCCCCCATCCCGGACAACTGTCAATCTACAATACCCTACTTCCTTTGTATTCTTTATTCGTAGTTTCGAGCAGAGCCGGACCAGGTACAAATTCAATTCATACCTATGCCTGATTCATATATAAATAAAAACTGATTTTTAATAATTTTAGTCTTTAGTGGTTTTCCGGCGAGTAATTTTTAGTTAGGCTTATTATTAGTGGTTGAATGTGGCGTCCTTGGAATTGTGCTAATAGGGGGGCATCTTCAAGTGTCATTTTTAAAAGAATTCATTTATCTACCGATGCCAAACTAATAATTAAAAATGTGTATCAATCTTTGTTGAGTAGAAATTTTAATTCGATGGATGCTTTAGCAGAGACGTCTACTTTGACAATAACTCCTTTATCTTCGGTAAGAGACATATAGTACTTTAACCTGTTAATCCTAGAGAAAATCGGAGTGATTCTGGCACATTTAGAAGCATTGACGAAAATGACATGGATTTATTAAGAAGAAAGATTTACCAAATGTATGAGGCACAAATTGTACCCACTTCAAAGAGCGGCTTATTAAAGACGAAACAAATATCTCTTGTTGCCTTTCAAGCCTTAGGAAAATATTGCGTAAGGGTTTTAAATACCGAAGCAATAATAAAAGACAAACATTAATGGAATCTCAACGTTTACGGGAATGGAGACTTAAATATTTAACAGCTGAAAATCGTCCCAATTATTTACCTTGACGAAACATGGTTCGATACCCATGACACTCCAAGAAAAGGTTGGGATGATTCTTCCAAAAAATGTCAAACCAAGGCACCATCAAATAAAGGCAAAAGAATCACAAAATTACATGCTGGTTTAGAGAACGAGTTTGTTCCAAATTGTCTGTTGCTTTCAGCTAAAAACATAGCAGATTCTTCTTTAGATTACCATCAAGATACCGACGCACAACTTTTTGAAGATTGGTTTAAACATAAACCCCTTAAAAATATACCTGAACATAGCGTCATTGTAATGGGCAATGCTAGTTATCATAGTCGGCAAGCAAAAATCATTCCCAATTCTAATAATACAAAAGCAGAAATTCAAAATTTTATGATTGAAAATGATTTATATTTTGAAGAAACTTACAAAAAACGAGAACTGCTAGAAGTATTAAAAGCTTTTAAAATAAATAAGGAATACGAGTGTGACAAACTTGCAGCAGAAAATGGGCATACAGTGTTGCGTCTTCCTCCATTGTATATTCAATCCTATTGAGCTAATATAGCACCAATTAAAAGCCAATATTAGGAGAAATAATATTTCTCCTACATTAAATGCATCTGTAGTAGAATTAATTAAAAACGAAGTAAGAAAAATTTCTGCAGACAGCTGGAAAAACTGTGTACAGCATGTACTTAAGGTGGAAAATTCTTACAATTTTATGATTACAAATGCTCAACCCTTAATTATAAGTTTAGGCTTAGATGAAGATAGTGATAGCGATACAGAGTTAAATTTTGAATAAATTATCAATATTTTTTTAGAATTTAATTAATTTTTATTGTACTTGTTATCGTTATAGTTATACTTTTAAATTATATTATTTTCAATTATCATTAATTGTTATCATTATTTTACATTTTATTATAGGTACCTACCTAAAACTAAAAATACCTATCTATTTATTTTAAATTATAAAAATAAATCATGTGGTGTAGGCACATCTTCAAGCCCGACCCTAATCCCATTTAATCCCTTTGAAGAGATTGAGGCGTATACAATAGGAAAGGGTTTAATCAGGTAGTTTATTTTTGGCAGTAAGAGTCAACGCCGGTATAATTCTGCAAATACTATATCAACTTCGATATTTTCAATAGAACACCCTGTATTTTATTTTATTTTCAGAACCCGTAATAATTTCTCAACAACTTTCTTTAACATTATTCTACTATATTACCGTTTCTAAAATAATAATTAAATTCCAATTTTCCGGTGACTTAAAAATATGTTATTTTTTTCCTATAAAATATTAAGATCCTGCTCTATATAGGCTATTGATTATGTCTTAAAAAGCAGGGCAATAAGGAAGTAAGACTTTCACGGGTTTTTATTATAGGAATCGATCAATGGGTTATAAATGAAGAAAAAACCGCGGAGTGCTATTAAATTAGAGGGTGGAAATTGAAGATAGGGGTGAAAAGTCACCCCTTTTGGTTTTTCAATATATCTCGTAAACAAACCAAAATTTCGATATATCTCATATGAAACTTTTTGTAGGGAATCAAATTTTCCATCCGAATAGCATTTTTTAAATATTAAAAGAAAAATTTCATGCCGAAACAGTCGAAACAAACTTGAAAAAAAAAGCGAAGATTTCGATTTTTTGATTTTTTTTTTGCTTTTTCGCCTGTATCTTTTTTTTGGGCTTAAATAGGTATAGGCATTGCTTCAGATAGAAAGAAACAGATTAAATTTCCTTTAAAATGGTGGGCGAAACAATTTTTTTTAATGAAAATTGACCGAGATATGGCCAGTTGAAAATTGCTGTTTTTTTTGCATTTTATCCCTCTTGTACGAATATTGTCTTTGTTCGCATTTTATTTAAAAAAATTATTGATTTACTTAATTAAAAAAGTTTTTTTTACGTTTATTATTTGGTAATACGTGACAAGTACACCAAATTAATGTTTGGAACAATAGTTGCTTATTATTTGACAAGTTGTCTTGGCTGAGCTAACTAAAAGAAATTTCTTGACTAAATTGCAAATAAAACAACCATTGACAAGTTGACAGTGTTGACACATAAATCAGCCAAAAGGAACGATCTCAGTCACAAATCCGGTAACCTTAGCGTAGGTAAGGGGGGAGGAAATTTGACTGAGATAATCTGACTTACTTGGTCAAATAAAACGGCAAGGTATAGTCAGTTTAGGTCAGCTCAGCCAAGACAAGTGGTCAAATAATAAGCAACTAATGGTGCTACTACATTTCAACAATAATACTGTCAAACTGCATATCGATATCATCATCTATATCTTTAGTAATGTCGTTCATATTAGAGATGATTTAAAACCACTAACAAAACCAGACAATTTTTTATCAAACGAAAACAATAAAAATAACTTCATTGCATATTTGATTGAAAAATTGAAGGAAGTAGACATTGATGCAGTGCAAAATTGTTTGATAGAAATAGTTTTAATTTTCCTCAGTTGCAGAAATATTAGGATTTATTCACGCCTACAGTGGTTGTAATACCACCTCAGCTTTCTTTAACATTGGCAAAAAAAAATTATGAATTTTATAACTAAAAACAGTGTACGACTTGAGCCATACATGGAAATATTCTTACGTGACAATGCAACTGTACAAGATATTACCTCTGCATCGGAATACATTGCAGCTTGTTTGTATGGGGCAAAGACGAACATGAGTCTGAGCAACTGCCGATTTTTAAAGTTTTGTAAGCTGTCTAAAAATGCCAACTTTTTTCTGAAGCAATTATCACCAACACGTGATGCTATCAAACAGCATGGCTTGAGGACTTATCGTCAAATGCAGCAGTGGAATGGAAATATCTTGGACCCTCTGAGTTGGGGTTGGAAAAGGTCTAAGTACGGGTTAATTGCGATTCGCACAACGGCACCTCCAGCGCCAGAGATTTTGCTGAAAAAAGTTGCTTGTGGTTGCACTACAGGTTGCCATGGTAACTGTGGTTGCAGAAAAATGAATATCACTTGCTTAATTTTTTGTAAATAATGCATGGGGATTAATTGTGACAATATAAAAGAAACTGATATTTCAGAAGACGACATTACTAAAGATATAGATGATGATATCGATATGCAGTTTGACAATATTATTGTTGAAATGTAGTAGGACCATTGTTCCAAACATTAATTTGGTGTACTTGTCATGTATTACCAAATAATAAACGTAAAAAAACTTTTTTCTACGAGTGACCGCAAAGAATCTACTTTGCGCACACTTTTGCATACGCAAAGTAGCACTTTCCCGCACACTGTGCGGGAAATTTTTTTTCCCGCACACTTATTTTAAAGCAAAATTACCATATTATAGACGCGTTTTTTTCTTCTATTTTATTATTTTTTTAGATATTTATGCAAAAATATTGTAACAAGACAAAGTTGACAGGTGGTTTATGTGTTGCCTTATAAACTATACCGAAGTATTGTGCCGTGCGGGTCAAAATTTTTTTGAAATCTGCATTATTATATTTTCCTCTAATTTTGTTCAAGTTAAAAAAAAAACAAGTATTTTTGTGTCAAATGCGGTTTATTCCCTTAGCAACCAAAATACATTGTCATACAACGCTTTCATGTCAGTTTAGAGGTCTTCTTCAAAATTTTCACTAGCATTTTCACCTATTTAAAATAAAAAAAACTGTTTTAAAAATGGATATCACTGAAGAAGCAGAACTTCCAGAAGATGTCCTAGAAGCCGCCAACATGGCTAGTTTGCAAATACGAGAGACAGTACGAGTTGTTTTCCAAATGGTGCGAACAAAGGGGGATAAAAACGTTAAAGGAAGAGGTACTTTTAGCCTACTGAATCACTGACATAAAACGTTTGGGGGGTTGGAAATCTACTGCGGTAGCTGAGGGATACATCGATGAGTCCACAACTTATAAAAAAGGGCTGAGCAACAAAATTTTAAGCTGCAGCCCTAAAAAATGTGAAGCAGTTCCAAGTACTTCAAAGAATGGATCCATTTCTTCCTTTTGCAACACGACAGTACTGATGAACCAGGAAATGACATCTACTACAACATTTTCACCTCTAGTTGCTAGATCTGCAATAAATGTAGAAAAAGCGACCAACTGCACATTCCATATTAATGTAATTAATAATAATAAATAGGCAATTTAGGTATAAGTACTTATAAGTTGTTTTTGATGTCAATAAAAATTTAAAATTAAAAAAATATATAGTTATTTCACTCGTAGAAAAAATATTGTTCCTAACACGTGCGCCAAGTAGTTTTCCCGCATTTAAAGCTTATCCGAACTCCGCTTCGCGTCGTTCGTCTAACTGCTTTCGCGTGCGGGAAAACATAACTTTGCGCACTGAATAGGAAAACTACTATTTTAATTAAGTAAAACAATATTTGTACAAGAGGAATGAAATGCAAAAAGAAACAGCAATTTTTAACTGGCTATATCTCGGCCAATTTTCATTCAAAAAAACTGTTTCGCCCACCATTTTAAAGGAAATTTAATCCGTTTCTTTTTATCTGAAGCAATGCCTATACCTATCTAAGCTCAAAAAAAAGATACAGGCGAAAAAGCAAAAAAAATCAAAAAATCGAAATCTTCGCTTTTTTTTTCAAGTTTGTTTCGACTGTTCCGGCATGAAATTTTTCTTTTTAATATTCAAATATTCAGCTAATCCGATGGGAAATTTGATTCTCTACAAAAAGTTTCATATGAGATATATCGAAATTTTGGTTTGTTTACGAGATACCAAAAGGGGTGGTTTTTCACCCCTATCTTCAATTTCCACCCTCTAATTTAATGGCACTCCGCGGTTATTTCTTCATTTATAACCCATTGATCGATTCCTATAATAAAAACCCGTGAAAGTCTTAGTTCCTTTCTATATGACATAATCAATAGCCTAATAGTAAAGGCCGTTTAAAGACGAATATATGCTAATGTAACGGCATCTTTAAAATGTCCATATTACGTCTAAAGACGTTTAGGCTAAAATTAGGCATAAAGTGGACGTGTAGTGTGCTATCTGGGCTATTAGAGGTTCTACTGATTAGTTTGTATGACACCCGCTGCTTTGTTTTGATAGCGAATTTATGACAATTAAATTATTTATTATTTTATGTAGAAAAGCAGCTAATGATTGGAATAAACATTTAAAAGTAGTCAGTGCCGTCTTTCATATGATTGGTGCCCTGGGCCCAAGGCGGAAATGGGGCCCTGGGAAAAAAATTTGGGTGCCACGCCCTAATTAGGGTGTTTGGAAGGCGCCGAAGGCGCTCTTTTGCGCCCGCTTAAAATGAATAGTTAGGAATTCGACCAGCAATGCAATTATTTTTAAATATTAGGTTTCACAAGAAAAATCTTCAATTTGCAAGGTCAGGGTCAAATTTTCGTAAAATTTAGTCGAATTTTAACATAATATTTTAAAATCGAATAGTTACCTGGACACCCGATGCTAACTGTGTTTGCTCGATTTCATATCCTAACTAGGATGGATATGAAATTATATCCGTTCAGTTAACTACAATTGCCTGCTTATCCATTCTGTAGATTGTGCAAGAAATACCTAATATGCAGATGAAAGTAGAGAAAAACTATTTATTCTAACTAAAATATAAAGATGAAATCTCATCCTAAAACATTAATATATTAATACCAATAACTGTAAATAATCCGTGCTATGTAAATGATTGTTTTCTTGATCGTATAGGTGTGCAACATCGTCTATTATGTCATCAAAATTTATTCCTAGTAACATCTCATTTTCTATGCACATTAAGGATAGACTATTTAGTCTCTCTTGCAGCATGGTATTCCTCAGTTCGTTTTTGATTCTAACCAATTTAGAAAATAAACGTTCTCCACTGCAGTTAGTTATCATTATTGATAAAAATATTCTCAATGAAATGGCAATGTTAGGAAATGTATCCTCTAATTTGTTAGTTGTTATAATATTGTATAGGTCCAATAAACCGATTTCCTGGGTTTTATATTTTTCGTCTGAATTTAAATATTCTGCCAAAAAAATGCATTCGAACTCTAATTCTTTTCCATTGACATCAGAACCGTAATTTTCTACAAATCTTAAACAACTAAGGTGCAAATCGACTTTACTGATTGTTTTTAAAATTGTTTCCGTGTAATTAGACATACGTTTTTCTAATTGGTTATCAATGTTATCATCATTATCATTACTAGTTTTATTGATGGTTTTTGGTGCTGGGGCCCCGAAGACGAAGACAGCGAGGACCGTGAGGCCCCTAAAACAGCGGGGCCCTGGGCCCGTACGAAAAGACGGCACTGAAAGTATTAAAGAGGCACATATATAAAAATTATAAAAAAAAACAATACTTACTGATTAAATACTTCTGTCAAGATTTGCGTTTCCCCTTTTCTAGCATTTTCGGCATTATTTACATTTACAAGATATTCATTCTTTTCCATCGGTTGCATGACATTTTTATCAGAATTAAAGTTGCTATTTTTAATTCTTATTTCAAAGGAATCATCCAATCGGCTTGATTTAATCAGCTCCTCTAATGTTATTTTCGGCTTAAGGGGCACAGTCAGCATGCAGGTCATTATAAACAACAGTATATAGCATAAAATCGGAACCGTATAAGACCAACGAATAATTTTTAAGAATTGAGTATTTTTAAACACTTGCATTTTTTGTAGCCAAACGTAAATAAATATGACATTATAGGAAAATAAATATTTTTTATTTTTACATTATCTTTTATTAATGAATTTATATTAAACAAAGCAACTAACGACCGATGGTAAGGTAAGGATAATAAAGCACTTTTTTTAATGAATCTCAAGCTTCTTATACATGATTATATGTTGTAATAACTTTTTTTACATATAAATCACAAGAATATTAATTGTATTATTTGAACCGAATATTTTAAGTTTGCTGCTCAATGAAAATATAAACTTCACTGAAGCAGCGTGCACGAATCGATAGAAATGGCGCAGGACAGATAGATAATAATGCCGTTGTAGAACGCATGGTCTTGAATTATATTATTTGCGTAGAAGTACTTAGACATAAAAAAATTATTACAAATTCCTTAAAATTTCGTTTCATAATAAAAAATTCTATACCTATACCGTGCGAGCAAAAATTATTTGCATCAATGAGGGCTTGGATTAAAAAACGTGGGGCTGGGTTTAAACATTGGTTTAGATCACAATGATATGGGGACGATATATCTAACCAAATCTAGGTTATAATTTTATCAAATTCATATTATGACATGATATGCCAAACTAATGAGTAGTAAAATAAGTATACACAAATACAAATTTATTTTTGTTGTTTACAAAATTAACAAAGTAAAAATATACAGAAAGAAAAATAATTACATAAATTGCTGAAATTGGCCACCGCCATGCTCCAAGCATAAATTCACACGTCTCTTCATATTTTCGAAAGTGTTGACCAGCATCTCTGGAGAAATGTTATCACATTCTTGGATAATCCTTTCTTGTAATTGTTCTAAATTTCCAACTGGTGTTTTAAAAATAGTGTTCTTTAAATGAGGAAAAACGAAGTAATCCATAACCGTTAAACAAGGTGATCTAGGTGGGAATTCAATGTCTGATCGAAAACTCATCAATCTGTCGTCGAAAAAATTGCGTATTGTAGTTAATAGTTTCGGCGGCTGTATGTACGGTTGCACCGTCCTTTTGAAACTATCCAAAACGTATGTTCGTCGTCAAGTAATTGCTCCACAAATGGATTCCAAATATTGTCTCTATACCGCTGTGCTGTAACTGTGTCATGGAAAAAAATAGGACCAACAATTCTTCTTCTTGAAACAGCTAACCAGACACCAATTTTTTGAGGATGCAATGTGGACTCCACATGCGTGTATTCTGAGAATTTACATAACCGGAGAGGTGGAACCAGGCTTCATCCGAAAAAAATGTCAGGTCTAATAAATCGTTTCTTTTCAATAAATTTTGGGTAAACCATTGAGAGTAATTCCTGCGTCTTTCAAAATCTGCGGTTTGTATTTCTTGGAATACTTTTAGCTGCTTCTTAAGAATAGTCCTGCATGTTCCATAAGATCTTCCCACTTCTTGGGACAGGCGTCGTATAAAATTTGTTGGCGTATTTTGCGTTATTTCACGAATGTTTGCAACAAGTTCTTCTATTCTTACAGATGGTCTTCCTGCTCCTTTTTTTGTGTTGTATAGAACCTGTTTCCCTAAACACAGCCACAATTATTTTCAGGAAATGATAAAAATCCCCAGCAATAAAAACAACGTTAGGAAAATGTTCGAGAAAATCGTCCATGCACAAACCCGGATTGTATTGCCACTCACCATTTACTCTAACCCCGTTTCGAAAATACGCTTAAACCATGAATGTTTTGTGCTGTTCCGTAAAGCCCATTGTGTGAATTGTTCAAGAAATTGGAAAAATTAGCGATGAAACAAATTACTTGTAACCACTGTCAAAGATAACGGATTCATTGTTAATTCAGGTAGCTACTGACACCCAACAGGTATTAAGCTCTACGGCTAAGCATTACGTCCTTAGATGCAAGGCCCCCTTTGAGGCAAATAATTTTTGCTCGCACGGTAGAATAGAATGCATTGTTTACTTTTAAAGAAATCAAAGATTCCAGCGTTCACAATTTGTCTGGTTAGCTGTATGATCCAATGATCGGGTACTGTCATTCAGATCGCACATGTCATTCATAAACGCTATTAAAGTTGACAACATCGTTTGTAGGAGAGTTACCTTTAAATGTGACCTTGCTATTATAGGATAGGAAAAACCTAACCTACAAATAACCCAACTTTCTATTTACTCACCCATGAAAAGTAATAATTGCAGAATTATTATTTTCCGCAGTCTCGCATACTTGGCACTTGCGACTCATCTTAATTAGCTTTCAGAAAATAGCACAAAACAATATAAACACATCAAATGCGTATTACACAAAACCGATAAAAATTTTAAACCGCTGTCAAAGAACCCACAAAGAAACACCAAACGGAAATATAGATGTTCGATATGCTTCGATGTATCGAAAACATCGATATTTTCAATGCGATTTATCGTTTTTAAGCAATGCATCGAGGCCATTTGAAATTTATCGATGTGTTAGGTCCTAATATTACTGTTGCTTTTGTTTTGTAATTATAATTCTATTAAATCGTTCTTTTCGATTCATCGCAAACATCGACGTTTTTCCAACGTCATGCAGATCTCTTACTGCTGCGTTGCCATATACTGCATAATTTCTAAGGTTTTAGATAAATATTTAAATTTCCCACTTCATGTTGATACGTTTAGCGGCGTAAGTTAGGCAAACAAAGTGGAGGGGCGAAATTCGGATCTCCATTTACTTCAGAATAGAATACGATTTTGGCGATAGGTTCATTTGGTATTGTTGCATCTATACCAGATCCTTGGTATGGTCCACTATACTTAACATGTGCATCAAAAGAAACCCTGTTGTTATCAAACTTACATGTAAACATAATTATTAGATTCATAAAATTAATAAAATAACGGTATAATTCAGATAAATAACCAACGTTAATAGATAATATATAGTTACATAGGACAAAATCTAGAATAACAGCGAGGTTGTCGTTATATCCATAGACAAGCGAGTTGCGCACTCTCAAGGATAGATAGGCAACTTAACATACTAAATTGGTTCCCTGATAGCGCCACATGCGACCGGGGGCGAAACTAAATATAGTCGTGGTGGGGGTAGGCGCCAAGCCTAAAAATTTAAATTTCATTATTACTTTAAATTCAAATTTTCGCGCTTCTAACTTAACAGAAAAGTTTGAAGCGCGAAACATCTGATTCAAGTTAAAATAATTTGGGAGAACGAAAGGAAATTATAACAACGTTTCTGATATGGCGACAAGATTTATTAATATTAGATATTTACATAAATAGGTTTTAAATAAAAAAACAGCTTATATTTTTATATTATTATTTTCTGAAGATTTTTCTAACAATTCCGTGTTATTTTCAAAGTTTTTATTTAATAAACTAGTTATTGTACCTTGTAGTTCATTAAGTTGTGAAGTAAAGTTTCTTTCTATATCTTTAATAGCTTTCTCTGTACTTTCCAATCGTTGGGCGACATTAATGAAGTCTTCAGGAGGTTCCACGCTTTTGTTAATTGCCTTGGTTTTTCTTCCCGATTTCTTTGGTCGCGACATATTAAATATATACCTATATTTACGATTCTCAAACTACCGACTGCGCCATGTTAAGTTTATAAATTATATATGAATAATTATTTAATAATAACTTTATTTTTTATATATTTTACAAATCAATCATAAAATGACAATGACAATCTTTCACCAGTCCAGGTAAGACTTCAGGATCTGTCACAACAAGCCATATTTTTATCTTTCTCGCACATATGATGCAGGTACAGAGAGAGAGAGAGAGAGAGAGAGAGAGAGAGAGAGGTACAGAATGTTGGCCATGCTCATTCTAAATGAATATTCTGTTCCTACCAACGTTAGGAGATGAACAACCTTATAAAACAAAATTCCTACAATAGCGCCACTAGCGACCGGGGGCTAAATTAAACGAAGAGGGGACGACCTTCACCATTTAAGTTATCCTAGCCTGGTTATATCATTTTTCGCGTGTCGGCTTCTTACTGTTAGCAGCAAAAGCAGCTGTGTTTGAAAGAAATGATTTAAATGAATTTTTAGTGAACTTTTTGCGTTATAAAACTATTGAAGGAAACACTTTTTAATATCGAATACTGTTTTCATTATTTTTCAGAAAAACACTAGGGAGCCACCCACCAATAAGTTTTAATAAATACTTATAAAAATTGAAACCGTCAAATTAAAGTAAATATTTTATAATTCGGCCACAAGCACTTACTTCTGCGGGATCGTTGACCGTATCGATCCCGGAAAGACGCACGATGACCCACGAGTAAGGGGTCACAAAGTACTGGACTATCTGGACTTTTTAACAACTTTCGACGACAACTAACTCCTCGAGAAGCATTCCTACAAATTTATACCTTTTTCCGCGTCGTGGCGCATTTCCATATTTGGGCATAACTAGCAAGAATCTTGAAAAAGTGAGTGAATAATTATTAATTTATTTTTTTTAAATAGTTTTTATTGACCAAATTTGAAAAACACTTTTTCTTTCTGAATTAATAAAAATATTTTATTCAAGTTAAATTTTCTTGATAAATGTAAAACACTTAGAAATATTTTCCTTTTCGGAATTAAATTAATTTTATTTATTTTCTACAAAATATAAGACAGTTCAAAATTTTTCTTTCTTCTTAATTAAAAATAATTGTATTTATTTTTAATTTCATTTCTAAAAATTTTGAACACTTAAAAAAAACTGTTGATAATACTTAGAAAACTTTCCTTTATTCTTAAAATTTTTTAAAAAAATTTCTCACTTCAAAATAATTTTAAAAAATTTTAATTTTTATTTAAATTCTGAAAAATTTCTTGCTAAACCAATTTTTCTACTTCTCCTGAATTAAAAAGAATTTTAATTTTATTTATTTATTTTTTAAATAAATTTATTTAATTTTTAATTGACAAAAGAATTTTCTAAAACACTTAGAAAATTTTTGAACTAAAGCAAAAATTTATTAATGCAAAATTTTATTGAATACCTATTACTCGGTAACAATAACTTTTATTTATTCGGAAGGATTATTAGCGAGGTGTCCCCGGTCGCTACATAACAATAAAAACTTAAAAAGTATTAAATTTTTTCCAAAATGATGATTTTTTTTCTGTTCCCTTACGGGAACATTATGACCAGGATTTATTATCGCAAATTGCAACTAAAACAATTTTTGTGTCATATAAGATTTATTTTCCTAATATATGGTAGGTATCACCAATAAAACTTCTTATCTAAAGGGTATGAAAAGTTAAAAAACAGTTTTTGTTAGAATTACAACACAAATGCACCTTACATTTCGAACACTTTACTCTAGATTTCTCTAGACTGATTTCTAAATCGTCTTCTATTAGTTGGAAATTCTCTTGTAACTCGTCATCAGACAGTTCCGAGTCTTTACTATCGCTGGGTATTGGTATTATTTTATCAACGAGGGTATTTTTTGGACGACCGTAGAAGTTTTTTACGCAAATTTCTTGAAAAAGATCTAGATCCATTCTGAAAATCAAAGTGATGACAGTTAAAAACTTGCACCCAAATCTTCGTGAATATACAATACATTATTATATCGTATCTATTTTCATAATGTTGCCGTACGGGAACAAAACGAAAATAACGGTTTTCTAGAGTATGTATATCATACTCATAATGTTCCCGGACGGGAACAAGAACAAAAACTCGTTTTTTTAATACTTATTTAATGTAATAAGATATATTTTATATCAGAAAGCATTCTATAAACATTATTCGCATTAAAAATAATAAAATAAGAAAAATATACATTTACCTAAATGTAAAATCTTCTTACCAAAACTAAACAACAGGTGTACGTATTTTCAAAGTACAGCCACATCTGATTGACAGTAAAAATTGACATAACTGGCATCTATGGAGGACTTGAGGTAGGAGGCCGATCGCAATGCATTGGATTCGGTCCCAAATTAGCATCGGTAATTCAGCTTTACGAGTCGCTGTAAGATGGCGCGCGTGTTCGAAGTGGGCTATCAAATAATGGTTTCTTATGGACGCAATAACTATTTTTATTTAAATTAGTTCTTTAAGGAACAAATAAGGACTTTTATATGAATTTACACTTACTTTGTTATACTTATTAGTAAACTCGGCCTGTATAAAGTTCCAACGATGCTTGGTTTTTAAAATACAGGGTATTAAACATTCTAGCTATACCTTTGGAGCTAGAAAGAGACTTATTTGGCTGCGTTTTCTCTCTGAAAAAGATCCTGTCTTACACCCCGACACAAAGCAAACTCTACTTTTATAAATTGTACCATTATTTATTGTAAATATGGAAATTAATTACAATACAACGTTTTTGTCTTGTCTTGCCTTCAAACATTATTTGTTATTTCGAAAAATAAAATGTCAATTGTCAAAAGTAAAAGCACAGAAAAATAAAGGGTTTAAGTAAAAGTTAAAAACTATGGAGGATCTAGTTTTCCATATTAAAAACGAAAAAGAAGAAGACAACATCAGCCCACTTCGGACGCGAGAGCCATCTATCGGCCAATAGCGAACTAACCAAAAAACCGGGACAGAATTTGAAAATGCTGCCATTGTCGATCGGCCTCCTACCCTATAGTTCTCCATACTGGCATCATAAATTGTTGTTTACTAGGGTTTTGCTAGACGTTTTAAGCAACAAAAATCTGTTGAATTATAATTCTCGTGTATGATATTGACAAAATTTTAAAAAGTTCCTTTTCGGAAACATTATGCAGTAGAGGGTTAATTTAAGAAAGAGGTAATTATTGGTACTTGTTTTATTTTTAAAGTATGTCGATTTTTGGCCGCAATGTCCCTCAGTCTCGTATTCATTATTGGTATTAGCGCCAAAAATAAAACCTATATTATGCTGAACAAAACATTTCTTAGAAATTTCGAATAATGCGGAGGCATAGCAAAAATCATTTCGGATAATCCGGTTCGTGGCTCGTTTCGGATAATGCGGAGTTCGCATAATCGAGTTTCGGATAATCGGGAGTCTACTGTATTTGTTTTTGCGATGTCGTGGTTAGTCGTCGGAACACTCGTATATGTACGAGTTTTGTGAGTTTTGTGTTTTTTTTTTAACTTTTTGTGAAGAATTTTTCATTTTATTGTTATAAGTATTTAACAAAATGGTGAGTCAGTGTCATATTTGTGGAAAATTAGATTCTCTTACTCCGGAATAATAGTTTCACAGGTAAGGTTGTAATCTATATTATTTGCCCATTCAGTCAGTGGTGTAGGTAGTAATCGGGAAAATAGTAAATAAAAATAATTCTTGTTAACATTTTTATCTGTTAGAACTTATAAATATACCATTATTGGAACAATTATTGTAGTCAAGGTATAGCTAAGTGGGTTCAAGCAGGACATTAATAAGTTGTACCTTATGCATATATTTTACTCATATTTTATGGAATTTGAAACATTCAAGTGTAAAATAACATACCTAGGGCTCCCTCATAAAAGCAAGAAGCAAAAAAAATTATACTTCTATTTATGTCCTGGCATGTCAACAAAAAAATATTTCTCTTTCAACAATTAAAGTACTTTTTAAATTATGTACTACAATACAGCATACCAGAGTATGTACAAATATCCTCTGCGGTTATACATGATTAGGGGAAGGTCGCCTATGATGGAACCTTTTTTTACTACTTACCTAATATATTTTTTAGTTCAAAGGTTTTAAGCCATTTAACCATGTTAAAATTCGTTACAACTTAAGTATTCATTATAAAACTTTAAAAATATGCAAACTCTATATATAATATAAAATATATATACCTACTATTTTTTTGGTAAAAAAAAATAGAAAAAAAAAGCACCAAGTATGCCATCATAGGCGACTGCATTGTTGACTATGATGGCATACTCCAGTAAAATGCAAAAATCTGAAGGACGCAAACATGTAAAAGGAATATTTCTGTCAGTTTGCACATTTTTATTGTTAAAAAAATGCAAGCACATAAAACTGTTTACAAACATTTAAAAATATATTACATTCTAGGGAACATGTTTAAAACTTTTAAAAAAGATAATGAAAACATTATCAGGGAAGTACAATCTAAAGATATATTAAAAATCTTTAAAAAGCATATAAGTAGTTACATATTATCTAAAAGAAAAATAAAAGTAGCGCCGTTTTGAATATGACGCCTATGATGACATACCTATTTATATGTATTTATAGGTATGCCATCATAGGGAACCAATGGATATGCCATCTTAGGAATATGTCACACTTCTAGTAAATAAATGATAAAAAATTAAAACCACAACGTAGATTTAAAATAATCATAGCAAAGTTGCAAAGTAACATCTAGATATATATAGAGGTAGTTATCGGAAAAAAATCGTCACCTAATATAATAAATTTTTGGTTTAAAAACTGGAACGGAAATTTAACGCTCTCTCTCTCATCTGTCTTTGTTTCATAGGTACGAATGTTTGATGCAAACAAACAGTCTATTTATGAATGATAGACTTAGTCTAGCTATAAGAAGTCTTCTTCTTCTTCACTTCTTTATGGCGTCGGCTGCGGTAAGCGCCATTCGCCAGCACAATTTGGGTGATCGTAAATTGGTCAAGAAGTCTACGGTAAGATCTTTCAATATTGTTAAATTGAAGGACATTGTATGCGCGGTTTCGGAGAAACTCGACGACAGCGGAGAAAATAAATTGTGTTTATTTCAATAAAATAAATAATTTTTAACCAAATAATTTTTATTTATCTGTCTAAAACTACTTATATGTGACAATCTTGACACACAATTAACAAATACAGTTCACATGTTTAGATTTACAACTTAATACTAACTAAATATAAACACTGAGTATGTTTAACAATAAAGCGATGTACTAAACATTACAAAAATAATCACAGAAAAAGATAACTTCTTAGTTTGTAAGCTTGTGTTTCCAAGGAAATAATCTAAAAATCACTCTAATAAACTTAAACTAAATTATACCAACTGGTGCCACTAATACATATACAGGTTTAGGCGCGGATCCAGGGTGGGTTGTTGAGGTATCCGCCCCTTCCCCTCTAACAGAGAAATACAAAGAAGAAATATAATTAAACAGCTTTGTCACAATAAGACAGTGTAGGTATTAAAATTGGCATAATTCATCCCATTATCATCGATTACGGCAGCAGAGGCAATTTTAATTATTATGGAAACGCGAAATAGAAAATGATAGTAAAATACATGTAATCGATAACTGTGATCCTAATTTATACCGGGTGTTTTTCAAAAGACGTCCACACCCCTATAACTTTTTTATATTTATAGATATTAAAATGAAATTTTGAAATTATGCATAAGAGATGAGTCTGCATTTATTGGCATCATTTTCAATTTGTTAGCGCTTCCGGTTTGACCGGAAGTGACCTTGACTTTGATATTTTAAATGGGACATCTTGTATATATTTTTACTTATTTGGGTTCAGCATAACATTATGAGTGAAATGACACCTCACTTGTCATTTTTTGACGTGTTATAACATTTTTATGTTAATTTTTTATTTTCCATCTAGAGTGCTACAAATTAATTAAATCTGTTAATTTATAGTCAAGTAGTATACGAAAATTACAATTATGTCATAATAATTGACTTTCTAAGTTCCACAAGCTATTAAAAAATGAAATTTTGTTTTCTTGACGTTTACTCCATTTTTCCAAATGGAACTATTAAAAAAAGAAATTTTGTTTTTTGACGTTTACTCCATTTTTCCAAATGGAACTATTAAAAAATGAAATTTTGTTTTTTGACGTTTACTCCATTTTTCCAAATGGAACGATGGTGGTTATACCGATGTGTACAGGCAGTAGTAAGGGCTAGAGGAGACAATAGAAATAATAGAGATGTGTTTAGGTAAGTGAAAAATAAGTTGTTGTTACCTGTTAAGTTTGTTTTGCGAAAATGTTATTTTTTAAATCTTAGATATACGCAAATATGTTAAAGACATATTTCTTTGAGGGGTTGATAAAGTGAATAATACAAATTATCGTTCTAGTGTCGGTATCAAAATTAACAAGTGTTTCTTTCTTATCGTAAAGTGCCACTTGATCATCTAGGGGTGGTAACATACAGGGCGTAGCGTGCAGGGGGCCAGGGGGGGCGACCGCCCCCCCGCCCTTTGAGCCTTTCCCAAACGGCGCCCCCTTCCCACTCTCCCAGTAGTTCCCAGTTCAATTTCACTTCACATGATAATTGATAATATTGTTGACCTATAGCAGCAAGAGGAAATTTACTATGTTTATCAATATAAATGATAATTATATAACAAAATCCTCATTATTTATTACTATTATTATTATAAATATTTTTTAGTTCTTTGTTTCTGTTTATATTATAAGATGACCATTATCCGAAGAATAGTATTGGCAAATATGGTATTTTGTGAAGCTCTCTTTCTCTTTGTTTTTAAAGTATTTTTATGGGGTTTAATTAGCGTTATTATTAGTTTATAACTTTTAGAGTAAAGAAGAAGATAAAATAAACCTCTTACTCTGTTACCTATTTTGAGATTCTATTTTATTTTCACTATTTGATTTACTTTATAATAAAAATATTTTGGCACGACCAATAGTTTGTATTCTTTCAGTTATTTTGCTTTAAAAATTAAAAACTGCTTGAAATCTTTAATTTACTATAGAGACTAAATTTTATGCGTGTTATTGTCGCCAATGAGAATGAATATATGCTCATATTATTATGTAATAAGTATGCCTAAAATATTTTATAGAGTTTTAACAAAATTTCCCTTGCCGTGTTCATATTCTGTTTTCATGTGGCCATTTTAGACATGACGAAACAAAAACTTTATTTCTCAGGCCAAAATTTACTAAATAAACAAAATTATACATTAGCAGTGAGGCGCCCTTTGAACAAGGGCCCATAATGAGCCATGAAAACGAAGCACTTTTTTTTACTTGATCAATTTTTTTGTGATTTTCTTGAGGATCTTGTGTATTTTATATTTTAAGGGCGTGGCACCCAAAAAAATTTCGCCTGCGTCGCAATTTTTTTTTACCCCTCCCTATAAAAAAAATATCTACGATCTTACCTTTGAAGCTTTCGCCCCCTCCACCCCTTCAACCACGCTACGCCACTGGTAACATACCTTTTAAGAGCAAAGAGAGAAATATGTTTTCATAAGTTTACCTAACGCGGAATTAATTATTTCGATAATAAGGTTTATAAAAATATGTTGAGCTATAAAACGGTGTACCTCCTCTAATAAGAGATAAATGATGTAAAAAAAGAAAAGAAAGATGAGCTAGAGTCTAACTTCAACGGTTATATGTTATGATTGCTAAAGTATACTCCACCTCACCATCTCCACAGGGCGGCAAGACCCATCGAAAAAAAAACAGTTTTATTACACCCGGTATAAAACAAAAATTAACTTTTTATTATAAATAGCGAAAACTATAACCAAGGATTCAACCTAGAATGCAAAATAAAAATCATCCAAATGGGATTATAGGCTTAGAAAAAAAATAACACCAAATATGTGGCAAATTTATCTATTATTGTGTTCATTTTGTCTTGGAGTTTATGATTTGCTATTCAATAGTAATTAATACTCTGTGATGTCCTAAACTGTTTATGTATATTTCTTTCATTCATTCATTAATACATTAAAGTAAAATTTCCTAACAAGTGCGGAAAGTAATACTTTACCACACGCGACGCTAGTCAAGCGTGAAAAAACGTGTGTAAAATTTTACTTACAAGCATCTATAGCTTCAAAAGTATACTCGGAAAAATATAAAAGCAGAAGACCTTATAAAAAATAGTGGAAATTTAAACTAAGAATTATAATTCTATTGCCAAATATTACAAATACCTACTACTAAATTTTTTAGTGTGCGTAATGTACGCTACCGCACGCAAAACAGTGCGGTAATGTACGTTACCGCGCGCGAGTAGGTAAAATCTATTACTGTGTCTTGAATATTACCCCCCACCAAACGTTCTGGATCCGCGTCTGTACAGGTTACAGTAGTTTAGGAACTGCTGTTTTAATTTGGATAATTCTTATATTAAAAACTGGAAATATTATTTTTACAATAACCTTTCAATAATAAAGTTTTTTTATATTTCTATAAAGGTAGGTAATTAAATTGTACAATTTGGTAGAATAATTGAAAATAAAGTGCTTTAGGAAACATTACTATGTACACGTTGGCCGAACCATAAATGCAACTGGATTTTTCATATAAATTGTAACAAAAACTATAAAATTTAAACTTTAACC
Source organism: Polydrusus pterygomalis (assembly GCA_963969555.1). Lineage (NCBI taxonomy): Eukaryota > Metazoa > Arthropoda > Insecta > Coleoptera > Curculionidae > Polydrusus > Polydrusus pterygomalis. Next base: position 76,392,102 of record OZ018376.1, on the reverse strand, counting down.
ACGATTATTTTTTAAATTTAAATTTGAATCTCGAATATTAATTAAATGTAAAGTTTAATGTCGAATATCTTTTAACTTGAAAGTATAATGACGATTATTTTTTAAATTAAAGTTTAATATGTGGCATATTTTTCAATTTCACACACACATAAATGTTATTTAGAGCAGGGAAAATACTTAAATGCGAAAGCCTATATACAGTGTCACCAGTAAAGTCCGCATCATATGGGATTTTTTTTATTAATAGCTTTATTCGAAATTTGACGTTGGCATCAAGTTCTGCTTCGATCGAGTTGAAAATTCGCATTATCTGTCAAATTTTAATTTGTTCCAAAAAATAATTCAAGAGTGGGGTTATTTCTCAAAATATCGAAAAAGTTATTATAAAAAGTTTTTTTAATGCAGTTTCTAGCCCACGTGCAAAATTTCAGCTGCATGAGATAATTTTGATTTTTTACCTATATTTTGTAAATTGCACCACTTTTGCAAAATAAGGCTCAACCTAACCTACATAAAACTTCTCAGTTTTGAAAAGGCTTTATTTCAGATACATTTTCTTTGAAGTATAAATATGTGTTTTTCTACAAAACCAAAATTGGGCTATTAAAATTTGGTCGCGTGTGATGCAAAGTTTATTTGTTTTTGACCCTGTATAAGGTAACTTCATAAAATAGGTATTTTTGAAAACGTAGTTTGTGTCTGAAAGTAATATACGTTAACGTTATTATGACGTAGCTTAATAATAAATTATAATATAGGGGTTTTAAATTAAATCGTTGAAAATAGATAAACTTTACGTTGTTAAAATAAATTTTATTTTCCACTTAAAAAACACTTTACTGAAGACACTGTGTTCTTTTTTGTCTTAATATTAAGGTGTATTACTTTTAGAAACTACGTTTTCCAAAATACTTATTTTATGAAGTTACCTTATACAGAGTCAAAAACCAATAAACGTTGCATCACATGCGGCCAAATTTTAATAGCCCAATTTTGATTTTGTAGCAAAACACACATTTAATATGGCGCTATTTTAAAGAAATGTATCTGAAATAAAGCCTTGTCAAAACTTAGAAGTTTTATTTAGTTATTAGTATAGTTATAGTATATAGTTGTGTCGAGACTTATTTTGTAAAAGTTACAAAATATAGGTAAAAAATCAAAATTACCTTATGCAGCTGAAATTTTGCATGTGGGCTAGAAACTGCATTTAAAAAAACTTTTTCTAATAACTTTTTTCCATATTTTTAAAAATAACCCCTTTTGAATTATTTTTTGGAAAAAATTAAAATTTGACAGATAATGCGAATCACGTGACTACTATTTTTTTGCTTAATTTTCATCTCGATCGAAGCAGAAGTTGATGCCAAAGTCAAATTTTGAATAAAGCTATCAATAAAAAAAAATCCCATATGATGCGGACTTTACTGGTGACATTGTATGAACACCCTATATATTTTGCTGTCATCTTATAGCTGATCAAAAATTCTTAAACTTTTGTCAAGAACGTCCTGCACCTATTTAAAAGGTTTTAAAATACTTTCATTTTTCGGTATTTTCTCTTCTCATTATCTTCTCAGCATCTTTTGTCAATAGATCTCAGTAGCCATGGAAAACAAATGAAAATAATCTTAGTTTATAGTATTAACCAATGATCTGGTACCTATAGAGATGAATCAATAACAAATAACATGACAATGACATACAAATTTCGCCCCTCCACTTGTGTTTGCCAAACCTACGCTGTGTTAAAAGTATTAACATGATGTGTGATTTAAATATCTGTCTAAAACACAATAAAAAGTCAGCAGTATGGCAACGCAGCAGTAAGAAATCCGCCCCCCAAAGCCGCGACATTGGTCTGAAGGCATGATGACGTTGTTTCATTAATTTCCTGTTAGGGATGTTTACAGAAAAGGTATCGCGGAAAAACATCGATGCATCGGAAAAAAAATTTAATAGAATTAAAATTACAAAACAAATCACAAATTTAATTATTTTAAGCTCACACCTTAACTGCTAAATTAAGGCCTAATACATCGATGCATCGGCAAATATCAAATGGCCTCGATGCATCGCTTAAAAACGTCGATGCAAAGTTAAAAATATCGATGTTTTCGATGCGTCGATGTATATCGAACATCCCTATTTCCGTTTGGTGTTTCTTTGAGACAGCGGTCTGAAAATTTCTTGAGTTTATCGGTTTTGTGTAATAATTGCTGTGTTTTTAGTGTTTTGTAATATTTTTTGAAGGCTAATTACGATGAGTCGCAAGTGTAAAATATACGAGAATTCGGAAAATAACAATTCTGCAGTTACTTTTCATAGGTGAGTAAATAGAAAGTTGGGTTATTTGTAGGTTTGGTTTCATGAAAAGGTTTTGAATTTAAAATGGTTTTAATATGACAAGTGTAAAATGCATTTTCGAAATTTTGTTTAAGTAAAAAAAGATAACAAGAATTATTTAGGTTTATACTGATCAATCACTATGTTATACAGCGTGTGCGTGGATTTGCTTGCCAAATGGAAAACTTCTTTATTATCAATTTTTCGAAAAAAAGTTATTTTTTATAAAAAGTTTTTCTTTTAAAATTATTAAGATTGGCATAAGAATTTATTTTTATTGTTGTACATGGTGTCTCAAAAAACGAAAAACTTTTAAGGTTTTTACCTTAACATTTAATTATTTATAGGTAAAAGTTTAATTTATAATTATTAGGCTTTATTTAAAACTTTACTTAATGAAACAATAGTTTATTATTGTTCTGTATGGTGTATGATGGACAACGTGATGGGCTTATTTATCCATATTGTTTATCAAAAAGTTAACTATTAAAAAAAAACTTTATCATTGTCCTGTACAGTGTGTCCGTTTGAGTTCTGTATATATGGAAAACTTTTTTATTATTAACTTAACGAAAAAAAGTTATTCTTTATAAAAAGTTCTGCATGGTCCAAAACCTAAAATGCAACCATCAAATATCGAAATTTTCTAGTCATGTACGAGGTTTGTCAAAAAACGTGAATTTTTCCCAAGAATGTAAATTTTTCCCAAGCGTAAAGTACCTTTATTTTTGACATTATCAAAAATTAAATTAATTAAATTATTAAAAAATTAAATAATTAATAATAAATCAATAAAATAATTTTTCAACATAAATGCGTATAATTGCACATTTAGCCGTAGTTTTTAGTTCTGATCAACTTTTTTTTATATCAATTTTTGATAATGTCAAAAATAAAGGTACTTTACGCTTGGGAAAAATTTACATTCTTGGGAAAAATTCACGTTTTTTGACAAACCTCGTATATGACTGGAAAATTTCGATATTTGATGGTTGCATTTTAGGTCTTGGACCATGCAGAACTTTTTATGAAGAATAACTTTTTTTCGTAAAGTTAATAATAAAAAAGTTTTCCATATGTACAGAACTCAAGCGGACATACTGTATACTACAAATTAGTTGACGATTTAATGCGCTTTTCGCGCTTTCCAATTTGCCGGTTAATAAATATTGGTATACGTTTTTCACATTTAGAATTAAAGTTTTTCGTTTTTTGAGACACCATGTGCAACATTGAAAAGAAATTCGTATGCCAATCTTAATAATTTTTAAAGCAAAACTTTTTATAAAGAATAACTTTTTTTCGAAAAATTGATAATAAAGAAGTTTTCCATTTGGCAAGCAAATCCACGCACACGCTGTATATAACTAAATTTATTTTCGCCAACACATCCTGATGCAAAAAATGATTTTTCTACGAGCGTGTGAAAAGTTAGACTTTTCACGCCCATTTCAGTGTGAAAAGTTTTACTTTTCACACGCTCGTAGAAAAAATCTTGTATGATATACGTAAGAAAATATCTCGTTTAAGGCACTCATATGAATTGCGAAACTCGTTTCGCTCGTTCCGCAACTTTTCATATGCGTGCCTTAAACGAGTTATTTTCACACTTATATCATAAATAGCTATTACAAAACAAATTGATGCGAAATATTTTAAAATAAAACACGTTTTAAATTAGGTACTAGGGATCGCAATGACATGAACAAAAAACACTGGACCTACAAACAGTTTTTATTTTCATAGTTATTAGACGCTACCTTAATTTAAAGTCCCTGTATTTAATACACGGGGGTTGATTCTTATATGATTTGAGACAAAATTAAAATAATATGATCGTTTAGTTACACCAAACATTTCTGAAAGGAAGAAAAATACAATACGGTATACTCATCGTAGTTAAATTTCGAAGCTCTCTAAAGCCATCGCTAAAAGGATGAAACATGTGCTAAATTTTATAGAAGCTCCATTAGGGTTTTACACCTTCTATCATTTTCCCTTCTGCTAACACCATCAGAAAGCCTTTTCTGTCTCCCTATTCATTCTACGTTTTTCTTTTGTTTCTATATTTTTGTTTAGTTTTGTGTTAAAATCGGGAAACCCTAATTATCGTACATAAGTACGATGGCCGTACCTTTAATAACTATAATTTAAAACGTGTTTCGTTCTTTCAGCGATGATCAATGTTGCTCTCTAAGAAGCTAGCTCTATCCCTGTGTTTTGTGAAGGTTTAGACAATGCATTTCCTGTGCTTGCTTGAAAACGATAGCAATTAGAAAAAAGTGTTTTACATAAAACTTGGAGAGATATCGATATTTTCAATATCTTCTAATTCAGGACCTCAGTGATAAATATATAAAAAATATAAATATAATAATAACAATTTAAAAACTTGAAATGGCCATATCTTAGGAACGAAAAACTGAAGAAAAAAACGCAAAAAACAGTTTCTATAAAACGAAGGGGGAACAAAAACAAGCATATTATCCCACCCTTATCTGCAACCCCTTGGACAGGGTGAGATACACCCCTAAAATCTTAAATAGAAAGGGGGGTCGAGTGATACATCATTTTGAAGCTCTTGAAAAATGCTTTCCAATGGTACCATAAAAAGCTACATTTCAGGAAATTCTTCTTTGTTTATTTAGGAAAACAATAAATAAAAACACAATTTTGAATTTTTTTATTATTATTTAATTAAATGTTCAAAATGATTGCTACCAATATCCTGGCATATTAAGAGATATCTCTTAAGAATTCTAAACATTTTAAGCCTAGGTATTTTGTTTTGGTTTATTTGCTATGTTTTTTTGTCGAAAAAAAAAAATTTCTTTATAAATATTCGCATTTTATTATCACAGAATTTACTTTAAAAGTAACTTGTACTAGTATTATTATTTTAAGAGCAGTTGACTTTCGGTTCAGTTTAAACGAAAAGCAGCACTTCTTATCTTTAACAATGGTGTACAGCACAGCTGAACGTGTAGAAATTATTTTCATTTATGGTTCCCAGGATCAATGTTTCTTAAGGACAGCTCAACGTTTTAACGAAATGCATCCAGGTCAAAATGTAAGCCCGGAGTATATTCGCCAACTAGTAGCCAAATTTGAAGACACTGGTTCTGTCGCGAATAAAAAGAGAAATCAACCGAGACTAGCCGACGAAGCAGCGCAAATTGAAATTATGTGGCAGTTTGCAATGAATTCAACTTTATCAACTCGTCAAGCAGCTGTAGCAGCTGGATTATCTCGTGAATCAATAAGAAAGGTACTTAAATTTCATAAGTTTTGTCCCTATAAACTGCACATACTTCAAGAACTTGGTGACGACGACCCGGACAGAATAATTCAGTTTTGTTAAATAATGACAGATAGAATTACGGCAGAACCTCGACTAGTTAAAAATAGTTGCTTCAGTGATGTACCTTTTATTTAAATGGGCGTGTTAATAAGCAAAACTGTCGTTACTAGAATGACGAAAACCCCCACGTATTTAGAGAAGGGCATACCCAGTACCCCCAGAAAATTAATGTTTGGGCTGGTATATTGGGAGATGGTATTATCGGTCCAATATTTATACAAGGAAATTTAAATGGCGACAGGTATGCTGAAATGCTACAGAGGTCTATCGAATCACTAATAGTGCGAGAATTAGAAAATCAGAGGGACATACTCGGAAATTTATCTTTAGAAGAACGCTTACTACATTTCCAACAGGATGGAGCATCTCCGAATTATGTAGTTCCCGTTAGGCAGTGGTTGGATGATAATTATCCTAACCAGTGGATTGGAAGAAGAGGTCCTGTTGAATGGCCACCTAGATCCCCGGACCTAACACCTCTTGACTTCTTTTTGTGGGGTCACCTAAAATCTGTGGTTTTTAAAACGCAACCTGAGTCACTAGAGCAACTTCAGCATACAATAGTTCAGGAATGCCGTGCTATATCCAGAGAAACATTTGCAAATGTACGTGAAGAATTTGAAAGTAGGCTTTATTATTGTCTTCAAAACAACGGAAATCATTTTGAACATTTAATTAAATAATAATAAAAAATTTCAAAATTGTGTTTTCATTTATTGTTTTCCTAAATAAACAGAGAAGAGTTTCCTGAAATGTAGCTTTCTATGGTACCATTGAAAAGCATTTTTCAAGAACTTCAAAATGATGTATTACTCGACCCCCCTTTCTATTTAAGATGTTACGGGTGTATCTCACCCTGTCCAAGGGGTTGCAGATAAGGGTGGGATAATACGCTTGTTTTTGTTCCCCCTTCGTTTTATAGAAACTGTTTTTTGCGTTTTTTTCTTCAGTTTTTCGTTCCTAATATATTGCCATTTCAAGTTTTTAAATTGTCACCCTGTATGATAAATTAAACTAGTGAGAAGCCCATTATATTTTGTAGGTCTTTTGTAACTTTACATCGCCGCAATTTTTTAAGCCACGTTGTCTCTCCAAAACTATCATAAAAAACACTTTTATCTGTTTGCTGTCGTTTTCAAGCTACAGTTCGTCCGCACACTGTTGGGACACCCGGTGTATAAGTTTCTTCGTTTCAGGAATTAGCCTAATTTTTCAACGGTCTCTTTTTCATATATTTATTATAATTTATTTTCTTACGGATTACCACACTAAATACCTAAATTATTTTTTAAATATTTTGTTGGTCTTCGACTCGAGATGAATCTCGAGACATAGAGCAGTCTCAAAAAATGTCTGAAAACGATTTAAGTGATGTAAATGAAAATTTTCATTGATGGTAATAATTATGTAATTCCTTTATCAGTAACCTCATTATTAGGGGGTTCGTACTTTTTCTAGTCGTTGCCTTGTTTTAAATTATTTAATTTTAAATTATGCGAAGCTAGGTGAAATAGTTTCTCGCTGTTATTTCGCGTGCCACCACTGCGTTTTCGCCCCGAAAGAAAGCATGTAAAGGATGGAAGCTTGAATTTAACATAAAAATCAATCAATTTTTAAAACGAAATTGTGGCCGTTTGGGGATAGATGGCCGCAACACAGTTACTGGCACATTGGAGATCTCGATTTTCGCTGGACCGCTCTCGAACATGTGATACACAGCATTGTTCACCAAGAGACGCCTTGTGGAAAGTCCTTACGTCAAATAAATGTCGTGAAGGAAGTTTTCTATATCTACACTCCCGTGCAAAAAAAAAACGGGCATCATAAAACTTGTATTAAGTTTAGGGCTATATAACTTTTTTATTTATACTCCGATTTAAGTGATTTTTTAGAGAGCTCTAGAAACATTTGTTAGTTTTAACATGCATATACAAATTTTAAGAGAAATTGGTTTTTGGACATATTATACAAGGATAATCGAAAAGATTTTTTTGCCTAGTGTCAAAACACCCTGTGGAATAATTAAGAAGCAAAATTACTTCAAAATATCAGTTTCCATTAAGCCGCAAATGTTCTTTACATTTTGGTTTTTGGTTCATGTCAATGCGTGCATTTGATCTCACCCAAATGCAAAATGATCTTGATGATGTCAATAATTTAGGAACCGCAAAACTAAAGCTGTTAATGACCGATTTCTTGTACTTAAAACTCTTCCTAATCGTCGTTTGAAGTCAGTACAGGCGAAAATTCAACTTCGAGAGGTTCGAATTAAAAATGTTAGTTCTTGAACAGTACGTCGAAAATTACACAAAGGTAATTTAAACTCACGCAGACCAGCAACTGGAGCTAAATTACTACCGCGTCATAAGAGTCAAGAATAGAGGAATATTGCCCAGGATGATATTCGCGGGCTAATTGATGGAATGAACCGCCGCACAGAGGCGATTTTTCCCAAAAACGTGGTCGAAACCCTAAACAGTCAACATTAAAATTCTGGGAAAAACACATTACTAATCGATTATCTTAACCCCAGCGTGTTATAAAGTACCTTCTTTAAAAGTTTGGTATCATCGGGTACCAAGATATTTCAGTTGAAAGTAGAGATTTTTAGCGAGTGGTAAAAAGTCGGAGAGAAGTGCTTTTAAAATTTACTGTTTTCTGTTGTGGTTTTCTGCTTACTTCTTTTGAATATTTTTAAAAACTGTTATGGAGCCTATTGCTGGTGGTAAGTAAAAGCTAAAAAAGTTAAATAATCAAGACCTCCTGACACTAAAGAAAGCTCTACTTAACAACAATTTTTTTATTACGGCTTTGAATTTCTCTCTTGTCAGCTCATGGTAATTAGCAGGAAGTTTATTATAGAATTTAATTGCATAGTATCCTGGGCCATCCTGACACCTTTTCAATCTGAGGTATGAAGGTACGAGATTGTTCTTGTTTCTAGTATTATGGCTGTGGACTTCCACATGCTTTCTGTATTCATCTTCTCGATCTTTCGCGTACAGCAGGTTCTCAAGGATATATGCCGAAGGCAAGGTTAGTATTTGAAGTTGTTTAAATGCTTCCCTACAATCGTCCCTGAAACCCAGACCTGCCAGAATTCTAATAGCCCTCCGTCGCAGCCCAAATATTCTGTCGGTGTGCGCGGCATGTCCCCATACTAGCAGTGCGTATGTCATGATTGAATGAAAGAGTGCAAAATAGGTCATCGTAAGGGTCTCCCTCGGAACGATGTCCGCCAGCCTGCGCAGCGCAAACACACCACTCCTCAATTTCTTTGCCAATTTATCTATGTGTTTATCCCACCGCAACAATGGGTCCATGTAAACACCCAGAAATTTAACGTCTGTGATATCGTCATTGGCATCACCAAGTTCCCGTAGGGAGAAGATTACTCGCTTTGTTTTTGAGTTATAGGACAAATATTAAATTTCATGAAGTTTGCTTAGACAAAAGGTAAATTGTTTAACATAGTTTAACATTGATATTAAATTTTTTTTATGCCTTAAAGAGTCCTTTTTTAGATTTTATAAAAAAATGTTGCGATCTTGCCGTAAATTTGTCTGTTAATTCCTCGATATTATGACAAATATCGATCACCAGATAAACGACAATTTTTGTTTTGTTACAGGATCTGGATCGAAGTACGTTTCTGTGACCAGAACAAAACTTGTTGAGTGGGTAAAGGACTGTAATACATAAATAAATAAATATTTTTTTAATAGTATCTATCTATGCTGTTTTTTAAATTTATTATTTTGTGGTGTGCAGAATTTACAACTTTTTAACACTTTTTTTTGTCATTACTAGTATCTATTATAATTTTACCCATTTTTAATAACAAAAAAACAAACAGTTTTGGCCAGGATATCTAGAAAATTCGCCTGTGTGCGCCGTGTACAGGTAGTAGTAAGGGCTAGAGGAGGCAATAGAAATAATAGAGATGTGTGGAAGTGAAAAAGTTGTTGTTGGTACCTGTTAAGTTTGTTCGGGTTTGTGCGAGAAATTCACTTCGAGAGGTTCGAATTAAAAAGGTCAGTTCTTGGACAGTTCATCGAAAATTACACGAAGCTAATTTAAACTCACGCGGACCAGCAACTGGACATAAATTACTACTGCGTCATAAGAGTCAAGAATGAAGGAATATTACCGAGGATGATATTCGCGGGGTAATTGATGGCATGAACCGACGTGTACAGGCAGTAGTAAGGGCTAGAGGAGGCAATAGAAATAATAGAGATGTGTGTAAGTGAAAAAGTTGTTGTTGGTACCTGTTAAGCTTGTTTTGCGAAAATGTTATTTTTTAAATCTTAGGTATACGAACCTTTTTTCGTAAATTTATTTTTTTATTAAATCTTGATTATTACAATAACATTTGTTTTCTTGCATTTTAATAGTTTATTTTATTTTGAATGCAATAGCAATGAGAAAATTATGGAAAAATTTAAATTATTGACATCATCAAGATAATTTTGCATTTGGGTGGGAACAAATGCACGTATTGAAATGAACCAAAAACCAAAATGCAAAGAACATTTGCGGCCCAATGAAAACTGATATTTCGATGTAATTTTGCTCCGTAATTATTCCCCAGGGTGTTTTGACACTAAGCAAAAAAAACAACTGTTCGATTATCCTTGTATAATATGTCAAAAAACCAATTTCTCTTAAAATGTGTATAAGCATATTAAAACTAATAAAAATATCTATAATAATCAGAAAATAATTCAAAAGTGGGGTTATTTCTGAAAGTATCGAAAAAAGTTATTAGAAAAGGTTTTTTAAATGCAAAATTTCAGCTGCATAAGATAATTTTGATTTTTTACCCATATTTTGTAAATTGTACCACTTTTGCAAAATAAGACTCAACGCAACCTACATAAAAGTTAGTTTTGACAAGGCTTAAATGTGTGTTTTTCTACAAAATCAAAATTGGGCTATTAAAGTTTGGTCGCATGTGATGCAAAGTTTATTTGTTATTGACCCTGTATAAGGTAACTTCATAAAATAAGTATTTTTAAAAACGTAGTTTGTGTCTGAAAGTAATACACCTTAATAGTAAGACAAAAAAAGGACATAGTGTCATCAGTAAAGTGTTCATTAAGTGGAAAATAAATTTTAGTGGTGGGTAAAAATTCAAAATTATCTTATGCAGCTTTAATTTTGCATGTGGGCTAGAAACTGCATTTAAAAAAAACTTTTTCTTATAACTTTTTTCGATATTTTCAGAAATAATCCCACTTTTGAATTATTTTTTGAAAAAAATTAAAATTTGACAGATAATGCGAATCACGTGACTACTATTTTTGCTTAATTTTCATCTCGATCGAAGCAGAACTTGATGCCAAAGTCAAATTTCGAATAAAGCTATTAAAAACAAAATCCCATATGATGCGGACTTTACTGGTCACACTGTATTTAATAATTGAGAATTTCTAGTTTTTCGCTCAAATGCGGAATCAGCGGCTAAATCTCAATCCCAAAATCAGAATCCACAAAACAACACACAGGAGCTGAATTCAAATAATGTTATAAATCTGCATTTTCTTGGACCAGAGCAAACACACTTATTTTACTAGACCTTTATAAAAAAATTCTGTCTATTTTCCAAGTTTCCAACAGTATTTTGTCTTTCTTTTCTAAACGTCATAACGTGACCGTTTTAAAAATACATACTGCGCAAGTCTCCACCATAGACATTTACCTTTAGATATGTACAGCTTATCTTGGGCGCAAATAAAACTTAATTTTTATGGGTGAAAAAATACGTCTGAGCGCACGGCTCGCGGGTCAGATGCCTTCCCTGCCAGCAGAATTGAGCATGCGCACACAACATGCTCAAAATACACGCCAGAACCGGCTCGGCGCCATTTTTGTTATTGTGTTTTAAGTTTTTTCTGTGTATTCATTGTTGTTTTCTTTGCTATTGTGGATTGTGTGTTTAAAATTTACATATTTCTAGTTTTTGTGTAGTTTAGTGAAATGTGTTTATGCGTTTAGTAACTTTGATGCTCGAATTGGAATATGACTAGTAAAAACCGTTGTATGATTTTATTATGTCCAAATAGGGGTGAAATACCCGGTATTTCGTATTTTTAGTTAGTATGGAGTGCTGATGTATCTTGATATATAACTTTATTTTATTATGATCAATTTAAACACATCAAACTAGGCCTAGGCTAGAGTTGGCCCAAGTTCAAAAGGGTACATTAAATGGCGGCCACTAAAGTTGCGCAGTGGTTTGTTTACGTTCGTTGCCTAGCGACGGCCAAGATGCAGCGTCTTTTCAAGCGATTCAGTGTCGTAACATTGTTAGAGGGTGGCAGAAGTATTTGTTTCTTGTGTTTATAAAATATTATTTTTGTGATTTATTGAAATGGCGCCAAAGACAATTGGAATTAGAGGAAAACCTCTAAATAGTCAAGTGCGGGAAATAATAGACAATATTGCTAGATTTATGGAGAAAGAAGCAAACGAAGGAATGCAAATTCCTTTAAAAAAGTACAGGTTAGTGCAAGTTAAATATTACATTAAAAAAGTATATGTAACCAAATTGGCAAATATATAATATCTATATAACTATTTATCTTTAAGTATACCTACCTATCATTATACCTACTACCTATGTTTTTCATTTAATCAAACGTTACACTTTTTGCGACAATGAGTATCAATTCAACATGAATTAGCTATATAATATGTCTTTACTTTTAAAAAGTGTTGTTACTTGTACTCGTTATGTAATCCATATACTTTAACAGTTTTTTGACATTTTATTGGTGGTATATAGGATAAATATCGTTTTTCCATATTTTAGAGAACGAATTTTAGCAGCAACTGGCATCGGAAAAAATACTTTGCAACGAATTAGAAAGGAAGGGCAGAAAGTACATGCCAATTTGGCCACTACATCTTTTAAAACGCCACCAAAAAAAAGACCTTCCCATAAAATTGTCCTGAGTCCTGGAAATATTTATGATATTAAAAATATTATTTACGAGTTTTTTGCTGTAGAAAAGCGATCGCCTACGGTTAGAGGCAAGTATTAAATAACTAACTAAGTTTTTTGATTATGCCTTACAAATATAGAATAAGAACTAATAATATATTATGATTTTCAGCAATTTGGCAAAAAATGCAAGATAGAGGCATGGAGTTTAAGGGAAGCACAGAAACATTAAGGAAATTAATACATACTATGGGATTTAGGTAGCTATGCATAAGATAAAAATATAATAAATTAATAGTGTAAATTAAGTTAGAAAATATGTAGCTATATTGCATATAAATGTTTGCTTTATATAATAAAGTTTCCTAAAATTGCTTTGTAGATGGAGAAAGACAGAAGACAATAGAAGTGTATTAATGGAAAGTCATGATATTCGTTTGAAACGAATAAAGTATCTTAAGCAAATGATACAATACAGAGCCGAAGGAAGAAATATCGTATATACCGATGAAACTTATATCCACAGCAGCCATACGCAACCCTATCGGTGGTCAGATCAAAGTGGCAAAGAGTTAAAAAAACCCATTTCGAAAGGAAAACGGCTGATTATTGTTCATGCTGGGGGAGAAAATGGTTTTATTCCTAATGGGTTATTAATTTTTAAATCAGGTAAGATATTATTATTATTATTTAAAATTGTAAAGGCTACGAGATACCTACTATAATTTTCTATATTAGTTTTATTAAAATATTTCCCATGCTAATCTAAATTGACCTGCAAATAATATTTCTTGGTATGCGAAGAGCCCACTTAATTATTTTTAGCTCACTAATTATTACATGGTCTACTTAAAGATATTAGTGGGTGCTATTTAGGTCTTTAATCCCCTAATATTCATTTACATTTATTGTTAAAAATGGTGATATGTACCTGGCCTATAAGGATCCTTTAAATAATTAATTTGGGATTGTTTACTATTTTTATGAAATATTTTAAGGCAATTAAAATTGTTGTTAAAACTTCTTTGTAATATTTGCAATGTATAATATGTTTTATTATCCGTAGGATCCAAAAGTGGCGATTACCACGACGATATGAACCATATAAACTTCATGAAATGGGTCGAAACTCAGCTGCTGCCTAATTTACCGGAGAAATCAGTTTTGGTAGTAGATAATGCATCTTATCACAATGTAACTGTAGAAAAAAATATAACATCGGCCAGCCTGAAAGCGGACATGATAAGATGGCTCCAAGAAAAGGACATCCAGCACGATCCAAAATTAACAAAACCAGAACTATACAAAATAATCCAAGACAACAAATACAGATTTCCGCTGGCATATAAATTGGACAATTTACTGGAAGCCCACGGACACAATGTACTTCGTCTACCACCTTATCACCCTGACCTAAACCCAATAGAAAAAATATGGGCATCTGTCAAAAACTGGGTGGCAGCCCGTAATAGAACTTTTACGATAGCCGATGTGGAAGCATTAACTCGCCAAAGGTTTGAAGAATTGCCGGCTGAGGAGTGGGTTAACATTTGCACACATGTTAAAAATTATGAAAATGGACAAATTGAAAGAGAGCATTTGCTGGATACCACCATGGACCATTTACGCTTTACGGTAAATACTGGGACATCGGACGAAAGCTTGTCAAGTTCAAGTGCACAAGATAGTAATAGTAGCAGTAGCTTAGGAGCACACTCCTTGTCTGATTCAGACTAGATAAGGATCTTGGTTTTTAAGTCTTAATTTACATTCAATGACATTGTTTAATTATAGATATTGTGCATATTAATTTAATATATTATTATACATTTTCATTTTGGTTAATATAAAGTTAAACAGATGCCTTATTGCTTGCATACACTGTATACATGGCCTTATAAACAAAATGTTACTACCACCTGACAAGTACAAATTCTGTGTTTTTACAAAATGTAATATTCTGTTTGTTGTATATGTTTTAAATAAAGACCTTTATTATTGCTATTATTTATATATTAAAAATACTTATTTTTAATTTGTCTTTCATTTTTTAAATATACCTACACTCAAAATAAATCTCATCATTAATACAAAAAGATACCCCTATGCTCTTATACCATATTTTCCACGTTTTTATACTCCCTTCTATAACATCTATGTATTAAGAGATATATTTTTTAAATCCGTTTTTTTAAACTCTTAATTCTCCGCTACTGACTTTGACGTCATACCTTCGCGCATTGCCATACACGTGGCTGTACCCTTTTGAACTTTGGTTAACTCTACACAAACAGGGTATGAAAATAAAGAGAAACACACACCAAGACAGATTATCCCGATGCATGTTTTAGTATATTTTATTTGCAGCCCTGCAATCTAATTAGGTACGCCTATGGGCAATATATTGCTTCAAAATGTTTAAAATACACTTTTCTCTATACTTACATTATATAAAAGAAAAAAGTAAATACCTAGGTATGTTTATATTAATCCAAGGGTGAAAGTATTCCACGGGTCAAGTTTTCGGGCAAAAACTTTTTCAAATTCTTGAACAAGAAATTGTGCTTGAAAATGTTTTACACGTACCCAAGTTTTTGCCAAATTGTAAAAATCAGTACAAGTAATATACCAAATAATATTTGACTTGAGGTTAGGTACGCGATAACATCGAAAATTGGTTATTTTGCTGGTTTTGTTTGTTTTTCATATTCGATTTTACAAGTTTTATAGTTTAATTGACGTGTTCTCTTCCTTTTTGAACTAAAAACACGACGAATCATTTTTAAACAAATTTTAGAAACAAACCCTTAAAAACAATTTTCTATCCTTCAAATCTGATAGGTTTGCAACTACTAAAAATGCCAGAAATCACTACCTTTTTTCCCAATTTGATCGAAAATTGAGAAGAAATTTCAATTTTTTGGCAAGAATTTGGGGCAAATTTTAGCTGTTTACACGTAAAAATAAATTGATGGTCAACTTTTACAATTTCTTGGGCAAGAACTTAAATTTTAAAGCCCGGACCTGTCTTATTTCCCATTCATCAAATGATAATGTTGCAGGGCGCATGTCTAATCGTGTGTAGCTTTGTTTACATGCGCGAGATCATAAATTTGCCACTTTCGTGGTTATTGTTTGCTTATCCATTGAATATCAAACTATAAAAATAGCGGATCTTCGAGAAAACTTGACAATTGATGTCGTGGTGTTGCCGCATACCGTATTTTATTAGAATTTTTAAGGTTTTAAGCAATTTTAACAGGCAGAGGTTCTTAATTCCAGCCGAATGTATGTTTTTGATAATAATATGTACGCTGATTACTCCGGGGTAATTGGGCCAATTTTCATAATGATTTTACCGTTGCATTAGGTGGTAAATGTTATACAAATAAAAGTAGATAAAAAGCGACTATTTGTAGTTGGGTCGAAAAGTCACTTAATGAATTGTGCATATAATAAATACTATTTTGTAAAAATATATTAAAAAAGGTTTGTACATATGCACATGACAACTTCGTAGGCATAACATTATTGCACATTTTTTTAATAAATCACTTTAAACTCCGCCATTTCTTAAAACTGGGTTTTACTCAAAACTGTCAATTTTGACTTAATGAATTTTTGCACTAAGCCGACGCTATATTATGCCAGTGCAAGGCAATCCAGGCGCCGCGATGCGCGTGACGGTATGGTTATGGTAGTGGGGAGAGGATCATGCAGCAAGTCAAACAGACCAGACAGGCGGCAACAATGTTTTAATTTAGCAGTGAAAAGGCTTGTCGTTAGTGGCTGCATCAACACGCTTTATTGTTTAACGTAGCAGATTTAGGAAACCTGCTTATATGACCTTCTTATAGTTTGATATTCAATAGCTTATCTAAAGGTAAATATCTATGGTCTCCACCTAAAAATTCGCTTCTAATCACTGAATTATTCTGACAGTTAGAAACCGATCCACAACCAACAATTCGCTTCTGCGAACGCCTGATTTTTTGGCAGCGGTTTGGGATTTATCGTGTGCGAATGCTTTTAAACTAATATCAATCAAATAAAGTATTCTAATCAAAGTCTTAAATCCAAACAGTTCCAACAACTAAATCGGTAATAAATGTATTTTACATTTGCCTTATTTTACATTTACCTGCTGCTACATAAAACTTGTAAAGGATATGCACCAGTTTAATTCTGCACAACTGAATACTTAAAAGTATATGAAGGGTAATATTAACATCGAATTAAATTATTTTTACATCTTTATCAACAATTTGTTCACACTGTCTTCATTGAAGAAGTTGCCAAACTATAGGTTCAATAAATAATTTTCAAAATGTACAAAATACATTTTGTAGATTTTAAATGCTACACTTAACATACGGATCACTTTGTTATAACTAGGCTGCTTGAGAAAATAAATTTCCGATGTTTTTATGTTATGTACAATAAAATACCTTGGTCAGGTACCACGTAATTGTTTTTTGAGGAGTTCTGGTAGGATTTATTTACAATAATATATTAAATATACCTACAAATATTGATTATAACATTCAAACACCGAGCAAAAGCTAATTTAAAAAAACAAATGATTTTTGAACTTTCAACAAAACAGAACGAATTTTTGCACCAAATTGCGTAAATCATTTCTCTATAGTTATGCTCAAAAAATAACTAACCGGTTCTATGTACCCAACGCCGAATTCAAGAAATTGATATTGCGAACACTTTTAGGTTTTTTAATCACTTTTTTGAGGTTATTTATTTTTATTTATTTATTTATTTGCACAAATAAGATGCCAACAAGCCAATGGCCCAGGCTTGGCATCCACAGTTTACAACGTTGTGGACAGATACATAATAACTAAGATTGTAATATTACCTTTAGTTCATTAATTAATATTAAGAGCAATAGTATGTTTTCCAAGCCTTTTTTTAAAGGTTGATAGAGGTAAATTAAACAAATCAATATTGTGGAATAAAGTATTATAAAGTGTGGTTAAGCGATTTATGGGATAATGTTTACCTAAATTTGTTCTATAAAAACAGTTGCAATAGATTATTATGACGAAAGTTTCTTGAAGGAATATTAAAACCAATACCGAAAAGCAAATTCGGATCATCAATATAGTTTTGTTGATAATTTTAAATAAAAAGCGAATATCAGCTTGAGTACGCCGACACTCAAGAGGCAATAACTGAAAAGTCCACTGAAGATCTGAAAGATTGGTGTGAGGGTCGAAAATGTCGGTGCTTTTAAAGTTTAAAAATCTGAGAAACTTGTTTTGAATACTTTCCAATCTGTTTTTATATACCGCATACTGAGGTGTCCAGACGACAGAGGCAAAACTTAGTTTACTATAAACATAGGCAAAGTACAGAACTTTTAATGAGTGAACGGAAGACAGAAACTTGCACGTGTTACTTGTTAGCAACATAACTAATGTGTTCGTTAAAAAACATTTTTTTATCATAATCACCAAGATCCTTATCCACTTTGTTAAGTAAAATTCCATTAAAGTTGTAAAAAAAAAGAAAAGAAAAAATATTTACATTTCTTGAGAATGAAATAAATTTACATTTATCTAAATTCAAAGAGAGTTTGTTTAAAATACAATACTGGAAAAACAAATCCAATTCACTCTGTAGCAGTAAAGTCACCAATACTTCCTATTGTAACAAAGATTTTCATATCATCCGCGTAAAGCAAAATTTTACAAAAGTTAAAACATTTTTTTACATCGTTTAAATATATAATGAAAAGTAATGGCATCAAGTGGGAACCTTGGGGCACACCAGAAGTTACATTGTAAACAGGAGACTGGTGACCGTTCACCGCCACAAATTGTGATCGATTGAATATACAGGGTGTCCCGAAATTAGCTGACAATATTTTAAGGGGATAAAGTACATTCAAAAATAATACTAAAATTCTCTATTAATATACCTTCAAAAACGCTTCGTTATGGGGCTAGAGCCCCCCGAATTGGAGCTATGACAAGCAGTTTTTTTACAATATCTCAGAAACCGATTAGGGTATCAAAACAAAATTTGATACATGTTTTACCCATAGCTAGATGCAATAAATGGTTTAATTAGCTTAACTGTATTTCTTCCAGTGGCGTCCTACTGGGTAGGTAGTTGGGAGAATATTGCCCTAAGTTTTTTATTTGTAGGATTTTCAACTTTAGGTGAAATTTTTAGAAGCCTTGAAGTCCTTTGTTGAAAAAAGGTACTCTGGTTTCATTGCGGTAGGATTCACCATTTTCCAGTAAAACCGATTTTAAAATTTTCGGTTTTTTGAAATACGGTGAAAAGGCTAAGGTTTTTTTTTGCATATCTCAGCAAACACTTAATATTAAAACATCAAATTTATTAGAAGTTCTACTAGCGACAAATAATAATATTACATGATCATTGGGGATTTATTACATAATATCCCACTGAATTTACGTTTAGGGCACTTCTTTCAACATGATGGGGCACCAGCTCACTACGGATGTCAAATGAGGAATTGGCTTGAAGAAAATTACCAGGTGGGTTGGTAGCCATAGCCTGGCCACCAAGATCACTTGATTTAAATCCCCTTGATTATTATTTTTGGGGACACATGACTGGTACTTGTTTAAGAATTAGTTTCCCGTGTGGTTCACAATCAAATTTGATTTGCAATTTGTTACTATTTTTTGTTTTATTTTAAAACTATCTTAAAATCTCCATGAAAATAAATATTTAAAAAACAAAGGAATCTAAAAATATGTTTAATTTAAAAACGTTACATTCTTTCAAATTACAATAAAGGAAGGTTTTATTAACAAAAAATTTAAAATTAAAAAAAAATACGTTAAAACTATGAAATAAAAAAAAATAATAGTAATATTTACTTAAGGCTCCACCCGTGCGACGTCACTGGAAAAATATTTTAAAGTAACATCCTTTAATACATTATGCTTTGTCGCTAGTAGAAGTTCTAATAAATTTCATGTTTTAATATTAAGTGTTTGCTGAATATGAAAAAAAAACCTTAGGCTTTTCACAGGATTTCAAAAAACCGAAAATTTTAAAATCGATTTTACTGGAAAATGGTGAATCCTACCGCAATGAAACAAGAGTATCTTTTTTCAACAAAATACTTCAGGGCTGCTAAAAATTGCACCTGAAGTTAAAAAATCTTAAAAATAAAAAACTTAGGGCAATATTCTCCCAACTACCTACCCAGTGGGACGCCACTGGAAGAAATAAAGTTAAGCTAATTAAATCGTTTATTGCGTCTTGTCATGGGTAAAACATGTATCAAATTTTGTTTCGATACCCTAATCGGTTTTTGAGATATTGTGAAAAAACTGCTTATCATGGTTCCATTTCGGGGGGCTCTAGCCCCATAACGAAGCGTTTTCGAAGGTATATTAATAGAAGGTATTAGTCTTATTTTTGAATGTACTTTATCTCCTTAAAATATTGTCAGCTAATTTCGGGACACCCTATATAGGACGCTATCCACCTCAGTTATGAAAGGATTGCCGAGTCAAACTAAACCCGAATATAGACTCAGCGACCACATAGGGTGAGATTACAGAAGCTCTGCATCTGACGTCTGCAGCTGCAAGTAGTAGTTTGCAGCTCCAAATGGCAAAATCGGAATTTCAGAAAACGTTTATCATACTTTGCGTCTGTAAATTGGAGAAGGTTGGAAGGCCCTACAGAATTGCAGAATGTATCAAATTTGTTAAAAACTAACCTATATTTTGGGGATTTGACGGACGACGGTATTGGTTGTTATTTACAATTTGTAACCGATTTTTATATAAAAAAAAACAAGGGAACGTTAAGAGTTAAGTTCATTGTTGCCATGGATTTGGGCATATTTCACTTATTTGACGGTCGATATCAATAAGCCAGAAGTAGTAAAACGGTTTAACCACGGTAAAAATGCCGAATTTGCAAATAGTTTTTGGAATGTCAAATATCTGCAAATGATTTTGCATCTGCAAGTCCGCCATATTTGCAGATCTGCTAAGTTACAGGTATGCATTTTCTGTAATCTCACCCAAAATATAATCGCTTTTCATAGGTTGGAACTAGTGATGGGAATAACCGTCTTATTTTAATAACCGACTACCGAGTATTCAAGTGATTTTAAAAACCGGACGATAACCGGTTTTCACCCGAATTTTAATATTAATATGGGCGGTGGTTTATCTACAATAGTAATGACTTTCCGGAAGATTCTGGGAGAACAACGCTGCCGAAAAATATTTTGACTTCTAAAAAAAAAGGTTGCCAGTTCAAAAAACCGTTCTTTTTTCCAATAACCGTATGCATAATCGCTTATAATTCGAGTGACCTATCTATTTATGAACCGCCAATTATTAGTATTCGAATGAAAAACCGTTACGTGTACAACGCGATGCGGTAAAAAAAACCTATTATTGGTAAAAAACCGGATTATTCAGGTTTTTGAAAAAACCGCATTATAGGTTATTTTTTACTCGAGTTATCCCAACACTAGTTGGAACTTTTGTCACCTTATTCGAGGTTAGATACGAAATGCGATCTTATCGAGTCGAATCAATCCCGGATTCGGATTCAGCGACCCCAAAAAAGTATAGAACTGTTTTGTCACGTCTGGTCTGGTTTTTTAGTGTTAGTCATGTACCTATTATTTTTTTAAATCAAAATACTCTTTATATAAATCTTAATAACAAATTGTGTCCTATACAGGATGATTCACGTTGAGTGCCTATTAGAAGATCTCGGAAACGAGTTAAGTTATCACTTTTTAAAGTTGATGGCAAGCATAATTGAGTTTGAACTTTTAAGACATTATATTTTCACGTTTGATTCACTTTCGGTCATACAGGAAGTACAGTAACTTTGAAACAAATAATAACATTTAAAGTTTTGACATATTTTAACTAAAACATAGATCTTTACATTCCATAACTTAGGTTTTACGTTTTCCGTACAGGGAGTTTGTTTTTAATTGTGTCAATCTAGCAATTTAGATAAATGTGCATAAATCAATTTTCGTCAGAGAAACACCCTGTGTTTTATCTTACTAACGTTGGTATACCCTGTATAATTAAAAATAATTTTAAATTGTAAACCTAATGCCTCCCAATACCCCTGTTTTTGAAAAATATTGAAAAGTTAAGTAGTTTAGATGCTATGATATCTTGAGTTGAGAGAACAAACCCGGTAGTTACTTGATTCATTCACGTATTCATAAAAAAAGGGCATGCTTATATTGCAGAATATGAAGGAAATCCTTCAGCTCGCATTCATAATATTCCGAATAAAACCTTATACTTATAGAGTATGGGCATATCCTTCCCAAAAAAGTGTTTGCTTATTCATAAACGTTACCTTTTACTCTAAATAAAAAGGATTATCCTTCAATAATTTTGAGTGTGGTCAGTAGCAGACTCAGTCATGTAGTGATCGGTTGTAGCGATGGCAGATGTAGAACTGAGAAAGATCAAATACTACAAGCAGCGTTTATCAACACTTGTTCATGATTACACAAAGAATTATACCGATTTGAAGAGGAAAATGTGCAATGGCTTGCCAACACATTTTTGGGAATAAATGCTAAAACTGGAGGAGGTGCCTTATCATTCGTCCTAAAAATGAAGGTATGTTTACGCTATCTCAGTGACCCTGGGTATCAGAAAGGCATTGGCCAAGAACTGGTTGTAAGTCAACCTACAGTATCTCGTACGGTGACTGCCGTAATTGACAGCATAGTTGCGCAATCAAATTACTACGTAAAGTTTCCGTCTACTTACAATGAACTTATGGATGCGAAACAGTTCTGGCAAAGCAAGTATAGGTTTCCGACAGCAATTGTTGTAGTTGACTGTACCCATATAGGAATACTGAAACTAAATCGCCATGGTGATGAGTATGTCAACCGAAAAGGTCATCCTACACTGAATGTGCAAGCCACTTGTGATGCAAGAGAAATGTTCACTAGTATGGACGTTAGTTGGCCTGGATCAGTCCACGATTCAAGAATATGGAGAAATTCACAAATAAGGGTTCATTTACAAAATAAAAACAACGTCGTGCTACTTGCTGATGACGGATATGGTATAGAGCCGTGGCTCATGACTCCATTCAGCAATCCCTCGAGGTCCTCAACTAAATTATAATAACAGTTTTGGTCAACTGAAACGTCAATTTTCTATTTTGCAATATGTTTGCCGAGTGAAATTGGAGAATGTGCCAAAAATAATTGTTGCCTGTAGTGTATTGTGCTTCATAACGTGGCAAAAACTTTGAAAGACATCGCTTTTGAAGTACCTAAAGAAGAAGTGCCAGAAGAAGATGACAATGATAATGACGAATTTGATCTACCTCTTCGCCAGCAAGGAGAAGTCAGAATTAATTTGAGCATTGTAATAAACAACTTTGATAATTAAATGTAGGTATAAAACTGTATAACATAAAAGTTTAAATTTAATTTAGTTTTAGTATTTACGCCATAATAATATCAAACCATTTTGGTTTTTAAAAAACAAAATTCAAATAATTATAATAAGTTTATTCACATACCCTTTACTTAAGGGTAAGGTAATCATTATGAATACGAAAAAAAGGAAATGCTTATACTCCTACCTTTTTTTTCAACTTAAAACCTTATACTTCTTTCTACCTTTTACTTACAAGGATATCCTTTAGTTTTATGAATACGGCTCATTACCACGCCAGTACAAAAATCCGTTTGCCACCAAAACAAAGTGCCAAAGTTTAATGAAATAAATTTTAATTCGCACCTAAAAATAATGATATAAGTACAGGGTTATCCAACCAAGACTAGGCAAGGCGATTTTTGACTTTTCCTGTACTTTTATGAAAAAACTGAAATAGCCATCTTAAGTCATTTTCTCCCGCGAATTCGAATATCTTCAGCAAAAAACAATTGAACATCAAACAAAAGTACTAGGGGTCACTTTGATATTTTTTTAAATGGGATGCCGTATTTTTAATGAGCTTATCCGATTTCTCATATAAATTTTGATCTAAAATGTTGGATTATTAATTCAAAAACGCCTTTTTTCTTCAGTTTTAAATTCGGAAAATGTTCGTCTACCGCACGATTAATACCTGATAGATGGATACCCGTTTCACCTGTTCACCTGCTTAAAAGCGTCCGTCAGTTAGACAAAATAATCAAGTGTCAAATTTCTATATATTTTTCACGAATTAATTACAAATTTATTGTTTGATTAAAGTTATTCACTTTAGTTTATAGTTTTTTCTAATATGTCATACTTTTTTTATACGTAAGCAATAATAGATTTGCAAAAACTACTAAATTTGTAATTAATTCGTGAAAAATATATAGAAATTTGACACTTGATTATTTTGTCTAACTGACGGACGCTTTAAAGCAGGTTAAAGGGTGAACAGGTGAAACGGGTATCCATCTATCAGGTATTAATCGTACGGTAGACGAACATTTTCCGAATTTAAAACTGAAGAAAAAAGGCGTTTTTGAATTAAAAATTTTAGATCAAAATTTATATGAGAAATCGGATAAGCTCATTAAAAATACGGCATCCCATTTAAAAAATATCAAAGGGACCCCTAGTACTTTTGTTTGATGTTCAATTGTTTTTTGCTGAAGATATTCGAATTCGCGGGAGAAAATGACTTAAGATGGCTATTTCAGTTTTTTTTATAAAAGTACAGGAAAAGTCAAAAAATCGCCTTGTCTAGTCTTGGTTGGATAACCCTGTACAACACCATCGGTGTAAGTACAAAACGTTTTAATTTCCCAGGCAATTAAAACCAGTCTAATATTTAGGATTTTGTCTCGTTTGGGCGATGTTTAATCAATATTTTAAGATATATTGTAAAAGAAACCTTATTAAATTGGTTCCACCTTTAATTACACTTGGGACAGGTTTGAGAACTCCTCAAAAAATATGTATTCTATCTTCTACTCTTTGATCGTTTTCGCCTTCCAACTGCCAACACTTTGGAGTTCGTTCCTCCTGTAAGTACTGGTGGATTGTTCAACCAAGGTAACCCAAAATTGCTAAAACATTTTTAATATTAAAAAAGGG
The DNA here is from genome assembly GCA_963969555.1 of Polydrusus pterygomalis. NCBI lineage: Eukaryota > Metazoa > Arthropoda > Insecta > Coleoptera > Curculionidae > Polydrusus > Polydrusus pterygomalis. Next base: position 76,367,381 of record OZ018376.1, on the reverse strand, counting down.
CACACCATGTTACAGATTAAAATTTTGGGGAGCTGACTTGACCAGATGCAGACAAATTTTATACAGAATACTTTTATATAAGATTCTTTTATACCATATCTATTGTATATGTCTTTGAGTAAGGAACAATTTTTACCGCATTCATAACAACATTGTACTAAACCAATTCTTGTTTGCAGATTCATGTTCACATTGTTACAATTTACGTTTATGCGAGTAGGCATTTGTATCAATCAACGCTTTTATTTTCCATAGATACACTAAATTCCCGTTATGTAAGCAACTAGATTTCATTTACTTTTTGTTATTAATTTGATTTGTTAAAAATATACACTGTGTCCACTGGTAGAGGAAAAACTTTTTATTAGTAGGTATAAAAGAAAAAGTCATTCTTTATAAAAACGTCTGCTTGTGCTGAAACTACAATTTCGAATATCAGATTTGCGATTACTATACAGGGTTCGTCACAAACAACATTTTTAGTTTTTTGGATCTTTTTTTTTAATTCCTTTATTTATTAAATTAATTTTGCTAGTGTTGAAACTACAATTTCAACTATTAGATTTGCAATTATTCTACAGGGTTCGTCAAAAACAACAGTTTTTGTTTTTTGAATTTTATTTCATTTCTAATTTTTAACTCCTTTTGATGATTGGCTAAATAATTACTTTGGGAACAAATGGATTGGAATGTACCTAGGGTCCAAATCAGTTGGCACGTAGGAGTCCCGATCTCACAATTATTGACTTTCATTTATGAGGATATCTGAAGCCATATGCAGGGGCGGATTTGGGATTTGTTCTAGGGGGGGCACAAAGGGGAATTGCGCCGAAGGCGCAAGTTAATCTGCGCCAAAGGTGCTCTTTTGCGAAAAAATTTTGGGTGCCACGCCCTTTTTTGGGTAAAATAACCGTAAAGCTTAATCTGCGGCAATATGCCAGACTTTAAAACACTCTTTTAATTTAAAAGAAATTCGAAATTTGAAAGGTCGACAAAATAAACAAGTTTGATTCGGAATCGATACTTTGGATACAGCCGCTACTGCTACTTTTTGTAATACTTATTTCAAGTTCAAGTGCATTTGGTAAAGTCAGAGTTGGTTAGTTGGTAGGTAGATTTCTATTATATTTTAAGATATATTATTTTGTAATGATTTAATCGTGGCCACGTGATGTAATGTAAGTAAAAGTGTTTTTATTTTAAATTATAAAGTATCTGTATAATATTTTGTACAGTACCTATATACTATTATATGGTAAATATTATAAAATGGTACAACTCGGGAGGGGGGGGGGGCGCCCCCCCCTCTAAATCCGCCCCTGGACATATGTGTATAAAGTCAATTTCAATGAAAGAAAAAATAAGAGTAGTTATTGCAAATATCCCAATACACCAAGTTAGGAACTGTTATTGGGAATTTAGATGTCAAGTTGAACTATGCGCTAATAACTCGGTGGTACGTACCACGTTTAAATAAAAGTTTTATAATTTATGATTGAATGAATTGAAGAAATACGACATGTAATAGTAAAAATACTCCAAAAGTAGGCAAATAAAAAATGGTTTTCTTACAACAAAATCGTTACTCGACCAGATATAAAATTATATTCGAAGTAAGAAAGCAACAATAGTTGTTTGTTTTTACGTAAATTTACTTTCAACAAATTTCAAAAAACAAAAACTGTTGTTTCTGACGAACTCTGTATAGTAATCGCAAATCTAATAGTTTAAATTGTAGTTTCAACACTAGCAAAATTAATTTAATAAATGAAGGAATTGAAAAAAAAAATCTAAAAAACTAAAAATGTTGTTTGTGACGAACCCTGTATAGTAATCGTAAATCTGATATTTGAAATTGTAGTTTCAGCACAAAGCAGACGTTTTTATAAATAATGACATTTTCTTCTATACCTACAAACAAGTTTTCCCTCTTCCAAACTCTATCTGTGGACGATAACCCCATATACAGGGTGTTACAAATTCGACATACCAGCATTGAAATCTCGGAAACCATAGGAGTTAGAGAAACGGTTACATGGGGGCAAAGTTGTGCAATTCTGTGCTGATTATAATGCCGCTTTAAAAGTTTTCAAATTCCGAATGCTTCCGATTTTTTTCGAAAAAAACCGAAATTTTGAAGAACTGTTTTTATTTTTCCTGAACTCATTTCACTAGCTATTTAAAAATAAATGACACTTTGCCATTGCCACTTTTTCTCCTCTACAAAATGACGTTACTAAACTAAAGATCCGCAGTTTCGTCTCCGAGCGGCCATCACCAACTTTACTTTTTTAAATACGGACCTGGATTTTTTTAAACCGATTTTTAAACCTTCCCACACCCAAAATGTAATGGCGATATTACTTACTTCTTATCAGTCCGGTCCTGGCAACGAATTACAATATTAATTAAAAACTTTATTTAAAACATTCATACATAAGTAATATAATTTATTTTATAAGAATTTTCTAATAGTTCTAAATTTACTAATTATAAATCCTAATTTTCTAAATGTTCAAAGAGATTGCCGTTTTGCTCAATACAACGATCGATTTTTCTTCCAATTTTGGCGACAGCCCTTTTAACCGATCTTCTCATTATCCTACCAAATGCAACCTGTATGCGTTCTTCCATGGTATCTATGTAATTTTTATAAATAACTTTTTTAATGCCCCCCCATAAAAAGAAATCCAGCGGCGAAATATCTGGTGACCTCGCTGACCATTCTATTGCCCCAACATTTCCGATCCACCTATTTAGGGAACTGTTCATTTAACCCTTAACTGCTACCAACGAATACTTACACCAGGAAGAAGACAAACAAGCATGTTAATTGGTCGAAGCAAAAATGTCATTAAAGAAATGTCAAAACTGTCAAAAAGAGCGTCACCATCGTGTCTGGTTGGAACCTCAAGGCTAGAGGCGGGACGTTTAAACGCCCATAGTTTTGTTATTTTTTTCTGGCGAAATATTTTAAAGTAATATTTAAGCCAAAAAAACTATTCAAAATCCCGTTAGTTGATTTTATATGTAGTAAAAATCAAATAGCAGCATTCTGAATAACCTTTTCGACTAAAATATCACTTTAAAATAAAATACTCTATATTGTTGTTGGTCTAGCCTCGAAGAAAATAAAAAATAAAACTCAAAAATGCACATGACATAATTTTATTAAAATATTAAAATCACAATAATTACCACTTGAGTCTGTCTTATAATTTCTCGTAATCTGCTGATCGAGTTCCTCGTTAACTGGTTTTTCATTCATTCTCTACTTGAAGCTTTCTAAGCAATGTGCATGCATTTTGAATAAGAATACATATTTCCATTGTCAGCCTGGAAAAGCGGAAAGGCCTGGGTAAAAACTTTTTATAGCTAACCTTAAGGTGAAGACAAAATCTTGTCTCCAAAATTCATTCTTTCACATAACGAACAGCTAATCTAAAACAAAAAATACCACAATGTAAAAAAACCAATTATCAGATCATGGAAAAACACTTCCGAGTGGGTTAAAATAAAATTATTTCCACTTGAGTTTAGTAGGCAGAGAATCTACAAAAGGTTTAAAAAAGATCAAAAAAATAGATCGTATACATTGAAATGAATATTCATTTCAATGATCGTATAATATACATACATAGAGGGCAAGAATCAGCAAGATTTAAATTAGTATCGTAGGGTTTAGTAATTAAAATATGCGTATTTATAGATTTACCAAAATTTAGGAGAAAATAATCGGCACATTTTGTTCAATTATAATAATAAAAAATGTATGTTATGATTTGGATTTGTACCTATAAATCATAAAAATAATTAATCAAAGTTAGCAAACTTACCTTTAGCAGAATAAAATGTAAACAGGCTCGTGTTCATGAACAATATTAATAGAAAAGATCAAGTTATACAAACTCTCTCATAAACTTTGTCAGCCATTATCATTTTATTTTAAGGCGAGGTTGAGCTGGGCGATTCCATTATTTTTGGCCGAGTCCAAGAAGACACTGAACGTTTAAAAATAATTTAATGGCTCGGGTAATTTGTAGCATAGATCTGTCTCTGTCTGCATCAAGTTACCTTCGCTATATATAAAGAGAGACAAGTATAGCTCGAACGAAGAAAGGTCGCTTTTCTTAGTAAACAAATTCAGTTTAAACAAATAACGACGTAGGAGTTATATTAACTCATAAATGATGAGGACCTTAGACAAGGATAGACGACAAGGATGGGGACGGTAAACGTAGAGCGGTTCTATTGACAATTGTCTGGCATATGTGACGTCACACTCTGACGTCACATGCTTCCATTCCGCCAATCTTTGTCTCACCGGGCTGACTGCTACCGACGGGGTCAAAATGACCCAGAAGAACACAAACAAATCCTGCCGCCGCGCCTTTAGTTGAATAGTGGGAGGGCTGCGCTGCTAGTTATTCTCTAGTCGGTCAGGGTTGAGTTGAGAATGGTAAAGAGTGGTTCGCTCGTTTTTTTGATAATCGAGATATTTACGTTCGCGGGTCAAATTGACCCGTCTGTAGCAGTTACGTTAGTGATTTCAATTTTATGCATACAGGTATTTATATAATATGTTTGATTTTTTTTTACCATTTTTTAGTTTAGGTTTGTGCCACTCAGTCGCGAAACGACGGGAGGGGGGTGCCGATCCGTTAAACAATAGTAAAATGTAATTGAAATATTTGGGATATATGTAGTAGTAGTAGTAGTAAAAAGATTTATTTAGCACGTGGCTACATGATACATTTTAACAAGTTTATACTCTTTTTTTATTTATTTTTTGAATTAAATGACCTTTTGAAACTTTATTTGTCCTGTTGAGTTAATAAGAAAGATTTTAAACTTTTTTTAAAAGATTTTAAACTTTTTTGATTTTTAACTAACTTGTTTAATTTATTAAATTCAATAAGACCCTTATGAAAAACTGATTTATATGCAATATTTTTTGAAAAACTATTAAGAAAAAAATTATTGTTATTTCGTGTTAAATAATTATGTTGATCACTATTTAGAACAGTCAATTGCTTTAAATGTGGCGGTAACAAATCATTTTGAATTTTAAAAATAAATATTAGAACCAAAAACAATACTAAATTTTTTACATTTAACCATTCTAATTTTTTTAACATCACATTAATTTTTGTATATCTATCCATATTAAGTAAAATTCGCATTGCTTTATTTTGTAAAATTTGTAATCTATTTATTACACCTTCATCCGCCATAAACAAAATTGTAGAACAATAAAGAAAATGTGGTAAAATTAAAGTATTGTATACAATTTTTTTCGAATAAAATTTTAAATTTAAACTTATTCTTTTAAAATAACTAATTTTTATGGATGCTAGTTGGGAAAGAGATTTGTTACAATTGTACCCCCAGTAGAATGATGTACTTCGGTGCGTCCAAGGGCGGATTAACAGGGAGTAAAGGGGTAAGTACCCCCCCCCCCCATGAATTTTAGGGATTCCGTACTTTTTTCGACGTTCTGCGATCCCCGACCCCGACCATACGGTCGAAATGGGAACAGAAATTCAATGTAGAATTTATAATACAAAGGTTCCCCGCAGACTGCGTTCGCTAGCATCAGACATTACTGGAATTAATGCAAAAAAGTTTTGTCTGTTTCCTTACTTTTTTGCATTAATATCTGTGGTCCGGCACTTGTACCGGTTTTGAGAGCGCTCTTGCAAAATTTTTTGTTTTTACAGAATAACCCCTTTACGACTGACCTTTTCTAAGGTACCGTACTGGGACGCACGATGTCGCACCGGGTTCTATAATTCCCGTCGATTACTGGAATTGTTTTAGAGGATATGCCTATTCAAGGACAAGTCCAGGAAACATCAAAGAGAAAGCGTTGAACTGGCCGCGTTTCCCCAGAAAGGTGCCCAAAACACCATTCACTGGGCGAGCATATTTTACATATATATATTATGTACATTATATATTATTCAAGTTTAGATAAGTGTAATTCAAATGTAAAAATATGAATAAACGTTTAAAATGAAATGAATGCAATTTGTCCTGCAAGAAAAGACCGCAAAACAAACTCTTGCTGCGCGATATGCAATTTACCAGTTTGCCGCCAGTGTGCCCTTACAGTGTGTCCGAACTGTAAATAGTTATGTTTTTATGTTTTTTTGTTATATATTATTACCAATACTCTTATTTATAAATAAATAAAAAAATAGTTTACTACAATTGCTTCGTTATTTCCTAATTTTCTATTGGGTCACTTTGACCCGTCGGTAGCAGTTGCGTAAAAATTATTGGTCAGTAGCAGTTAAGGGTTAAGAACAATTTTACTGCCCTGGTATTGTGCGGCGGCGCCCCATCTTGCTGGAGCCAAACATGGGGTAACCTAGCTAAAGAAATTTCGTCCAGATAGCCTTGAAAAGTGGTGTTTAGGATTTTAAATAAAATAAAGTTTTTAATTAATATTGTGATTCGTTGCCAGGACCGGACTGACAAGAAGTGTAAAAAATATGAATTTAAAAAAATAAGCAAGGACAATTTCATCATTATGAGAAAGTAATATCGCCATTACATTTTGAGGTAAGGAGGGTTTAAAAATCGGTTTAAAAAAATCCAGGTCCGTATTTAAAAAAGTAACGTTGGTGATGGCCGCTCGGAGACGAAACGGTGGATCTTTAGTTTGGTAACGTCATTTTGTAGAGGAGAAAAAGTGGCAATGACAAAGTGTCATTTATTTTTAAATAGCTAGTCAAATAAGCTCAGGAAAAAATAAAAACGATTTTGCAAAATTTCGGTTTTTTTCGAATAAAATCAGAAGTATTCGGAATTTGAAAACTTTTAAAGCGGCATTATAATCAGCACCGAATTGCACAACTTTGCCCCAATTTAACCGTTTCTCTAACTCCTATGGTTTCCGAGATTCCAATGCTGGTATGTCAAATTTGTAGCACCCAGTATTAAAAGGGTAATAAAATTGTTCACATAATTTTGATTTTTATCCTCCATCCCATCTTTGTCTTGTTACTAAATCCAAAGTTAGCTGTTAAACTAAAAATATATCACAACCAAATTACTGAAATTTTTATAGAACTTACTCCATGGTAATTTTTGGAATGGGATGACCAAAAGCTGACACTGGTAGCTCTTCACTTATTTCTAAAAATTTAACATCCTCGACCTTTGGCCACAAGCTGGTCAAGGAATCATGATCGTTTTCTCCTTTGGATCCCGATGCTATTCTGTCTTGTCTTTGCTTAAGTTTCTCAATCACTCTTTGCTCCCTTATTCGTTGAACATCCCACCTGTAATTAAAAAAAATTATTTAAAATCATGTTCCAATTTTGAAGTTTTTATAAGATAATGAGAGAAGATTTTCGTTGTTACTTTTTTATCAAAGGGAGATGCTGCAAAAGTTCTTCGTCTGCAAGAGGACTTATTTTTAATTTGATCATACTTAGGTTATAAGAGCACAGTTATCAAGGTCAATCATGTATAAAAGACCTAAAAATGGCTTGAATGCAGGGGTAACTTCCGGAACCTTGCAATTATTAAAAAAAATTAGTATCTAATTTTGGAAGGACTGTTCAGGGAGGCATTGACGTATGCCGGTGTTTTTTTTTTAAACAAATGCATAGAAACTTACAAAAAAACAGTTTTTTGAGATCACTAACATTGCCACAATTTACCGTAAAATCCTTGAAAGTAAACACGTCGAATTTCAGAACTGAAGTAAAAACCACAATTTTTACTGGTAACACAATATTTTTTAGTCTATCTAGATGTCATCTATCCTAGACCTCCTCTAGAGAATATGTTGCACCTTTAAAAGTAAAGTGACAAAACTCGAAAACTGTATAAACTGTATATTTCTAAGATTAATCATAAAATGACATTAAATACCGCCCTCTATTAGCTCCCGCTTGACCTAATACCAAATCACTTCTCCTAAATTAGAGGAACCTATTTATGCCTTTTTCATATTAACGGTATTCGCGCGTCTTTTTAATACTAAAGAGTCAGTATGTTGTCGCATGCGACGAAAAATTGACACTGCTTAAAGTATAAACTGACTTGATTCCAAACATTTTACAAAAAGGTAACTGGTCCTTAATAAAAAAATTACATTATTCTAAAATGACTCGCTGAATAAAACGACAATTTTAATGTTAAAATGGCATAACTCCAAATAATTCGTTCGTTGTTAAAAAAAAATTTGGCAGTAAAAAGACCTAACTTGTTTTTTATTTTTTATTTTTATTTTGTTTACTATTAAAGGTAGGTTTTAATATCACATTTAAATAATTGTCTTCTAGTAAAACCATTTAGCTAATGTTTCCCCAAATTTAACATTTAATTTAATTTATTACTTGGGCTTAGGAGACAAAAGAGTTAGAGGGGTCCAATATATTTTACAGTTTTTCCTGTTTTCTTTAAAACTCTATTTTTTGGATTGTGTCACTTTAATTTTACAGGTGCGATGTGTTTGTTTTTTACAGGGAAGGTTCCGTAATTGCACAAAACACGAAAGTAAACAAAACTATCACCAGCTGACTAACATTTGCCTTGCTCTACCAGCTCCAGAATATGTCTGTCTTTCTTCTTCGTATGCTAAAAGCATAAAAATAACTACACTGATCAACACAGCACTGCAGTGCGCATGCGAATCGTCAATAGTTAGGCAAATCAAATTGACGATAAAAAATGGAGTCGTTAATCCCACCTTAGTCGCTATTCTATAATTCCTTTGTTCAGAAAACATATACATTTAATTTGGCTCACCCTGTACCTAAGATTGGAATCTCGTTGCATCGTGGTTGGCATGCTAGACAAGTCCGGCGTAGAAATCGCAACCCTTTATGTCAACCGGCTGACAGGAACTTTTTGTTGTCATGACACCTTCTGTCTTCCGAAAAAAGAATTACAGTCCACTGCTCGTTCATGGCGCATCTTTGCCTAGATTTAAATTAGTTTCTCTCAGCGCGAGTACAGCGCGTTTTTAGTGTTTTAGTATTAAAATGCTGACTTTTGGTAATCGGTTTCCGTCTCAGCGCGAGTGCAGCGTGAGTCGGTTTAGTTAAAGTTTTTACCTCGGTTTTTGCTTTCTAACCTGTATAAAGTGCAACTTTTTGTACCTAATAAAAATTGTTACTGTTGTTACCCAATGAGTTTAATTAAAGAAAGACGACGACGATCTCCCTAAGTACGAAATAAATATTGATCCAGACGACCCGGATTATTAACCAGCTGACACCTCAACATTGGGTAACACGAAAACAAAAATAAAATAAAAGTGCCACAAAGAAATTCGACATCTCAACAGAATGTAAGTAGCATTTTAATTTATGTTAATGTAAATGCTATATTAGAGATTTTCACGGGTTTCATAAGAAAACCAATTAATGAAAAATATCCGAATTTAATAGACTTTCAAGGTTTTTTCAAGAAAAACAATTTAATAGACTTTCAAGGTTTTTTTCAAGAAAAACAATTTAATAGAGACTTTCAAGGTTTTTTCAAGAAAAACAGAACTTTAGGATAAAGTACTTTTTACCATTTTTATGACCTTTGCTCGAGTTTTTGAACTTATTTGATTTGTGCGAGATTTTGTTTTTATAGTTATTACTATACCTACGTTTTAAAATCTAGTTTTGTTAAGGTTGTTTTAGGATACATTTATTAATTATTAATATGGAAACACTAAAAAAGCAAAGAAAAGTTTGCAAACAGAATATCTCGCGGATAGACAATTGGTTTAAAAGTCAACAAAATATCGAACAGGATTTTTATAAGTTTCAGATTCGCGAACTTGAATTAAATTCGCACTATGCTAAGTATAAAGAGATTCAAAACGATATTGAAATCTTAGATACAGGTGACACCGATACTGAAAATAGAGAGGACATAGAATTAAAATATTATGATACTTTAGCGGGTATATTACGTAAAATTTCCGAATTGAAACCAAAGGCTGTGATAAGTCATCAGACAGTACAGCCAATTTTAGTTCCACAATCTACACCGACTAATGTCAAATTACCTGAATTAAATATCCCTAATTTTTTAGGCGATTTTACGGAATGGACGTATTTTTATCAACTTTTCACAACTTTAATAACCAATAACTCGGACTTAACTGATATTCAAAGATTTATGTATCTTAAAACTTATTTAAAAAATGAACCACTTCATTTAATTGATAATTTCCAATTATCGGACGTTAATTTTAAAATAGCTGTAGATATTTTTAAAAAAAGATATTCTAACAATTCATTAATTGTCAGTGCTCATATTCAAAAATTGTTAGATATTTCTCCCATTACTAAAATATCTTCTCAAACTTTAAGAGAGTTTTTAACAAATATTAAAAGGCAAATTGAGTCGTTGCGAAATTTTAATCTACCCGTCGACCAATGGGGCGTACTGGTAATTCACATTTTATGTCAAAAACTTGATCAAAATATGCGTAAAGCTTTTGAGTATGATAGAGACAGAACAAAATTACCAACAATGCTAGAATTTTATAATTTTTTGGAAAAGAAATGTGAAATTTTAGAAACGGTTGCTACATCTGATACTCATTATGAAAATAAAAATTTGAATAAATATCAAAATAAATATACAGACAAACATAGATCAACTTTTAGTACTCATATGAGTATTTTAGACCCAAAAGGAAATTTTAATAAAAATACTACTTTGAAATGTGCTTACTGTAATCAGTTAAATCATTTTTTAAATAAATGTGAAAAATTCTTAAATTTGCCTCACAGTGAAAAATTAAATTTTTTAAATACAGATCAAAGATGCTCAAACTGTTTTGGAAAACATGCCTTTTCACAATGTCGTAGTGAAAGACTTTGTAATATTTGTCATAGAAAACATAATACTGTTTTACATATAAATAAAAATCCATTTTTCCAAAATAATAACAGAAGTCAAGCAGGAAATACTGCTAATTTATTGTCAGGGCAAGGAAATACAGCTACACAAAGGGTATTTCCTCAAGGTCAAAGTTCTCAGAGTGTTACTTTTGTTTGTTTTGAGTTGACTTTTGTAAACTCGAATCGTCAAAACTCAAGAAATGAGTTACCTGTTACTACTGTAACTACCATGTCAAATACTACTTTATCACAGAAGTCAACTTTTGTTCTATTAGCGACTGCCCAAGTAAATTTAAAAGCTAATGATGGTTCCATTATTACGGCTAGAGCACTAATTAACCCTGGAAGTCAAACTTCTTTTATAACGCAAAAGTTAGTAAACAAATTAGGTGCACATCCCTATGATATGCAGACTCGTATTTCAGTCATATCAAACAAAAGTACTATAGCCAATAAAATGGTGGATATAAATTTATTCTCAACTATTGACAAGAATAAATCTTTTGATGCGTCTTGTCTTATTATTAATGAAATAACTAGTAATTTACCTCAGGTTCAAATTAATAAAGAAAGTTTATACATTCCATTTAATGTATCCCTGGCGGATCCTTACTTTTATATTCCTTTAGAAATAGATATTCTCCTAAGTGCTGAAGGCGACTCTTTTTATTTAGCTGAAAAAAGATTCTCATATCTTGAAACCAGATTTAAAAAGAACCCTGAACTTTTTGTCCAATACAAAAACTTTATTGACGAATATGTTGAGTTAAATCATGCCAAAATCGTGTCCCCGATAGAAACAAAAAATTCTCTATTCAGATATTATATGCCTCATCATTGTGTGATACGTGAGTCAAGTGTCACTACTAAACTACGGGTTGTTTACGATGCATCCATGAAAACTACTTCTGGATATTCATTAAATGATATTTTACTAAAAGGTTTTCCAGTACAACCAGAATTATTTGATATAATTTGTAGATTTCGTTCCTCGGAATTTGTATTTATTTGTGACATTCAGAAAATGTATCGTCAAATTCGAGTTAATCCCGAACAGTCGTTTTTACAAACTATTTTATGGAAAGATAGTACAGAAAAGTCCTTAGAAAAAATAGAACTGACAACTGTCACCTACGGTACTAGTTGTGCCCCTTATCTCGCCACTAGATGTCTTAAAGAGCTCGCTGATAGAAATAAAGAAAAATTCCCTCTCGCTTCGCAAGCTATCCTAAATCAGTGTTATTTAGATGATTTTCTTTGTTTTGCCAAATCTGAAGAAGAGCTTAAACAATTGTCTCAAGAATTAATTTCTCTATGCTCCTCTGCTAGTTTTTCACTACATAAATGGTGCTCCAATTCAAAAAATTTTCTAAAATCTTTGCATGAAAATTATGTTCAACAAAAGTATGATATTATTCTAGAAAATACATCCAATAAAGTGTTAGGGATTACTTGGAATCCCGAAGAAGATAATTTTGCAATTTCATTACCAAAAAATATTCATTGTGAAAAAGAAACATTTTATCGGTAATCGCTCAAATGTTTGACCCCTTGGGTTTCATTGGTCTCGTAATACTTAATGCAAAATTGTTCATGCAAGAATTATGGAAGGCAAAAATTGACTGGGATGAAAGGTTACCTGATAATTTATTGATGACATGGCAGTCATTTTCTAAAAATTTCTCAGAAATGTCTAAAGTAAGAATTCCCAGATTTTTTCTAATGAGTCATGAATATTCAAAACTTGAATTATGCGGATTCTCCGATGCCAGTCAAAAAGCCTATGGAGCATGTCTCTACATTAGGGCTGTATATAAAAATAAAGAAGTTTCTTGTCAACTAACAGTTTTGCTATCGAAATTATGTGCCCGAATTCTTTTCATATTTAAAGATGTTTTCAAATTTCAAAGTGTAAATTTATTTTCTGACTCTCAAATTGTCCTAGCTTGGATTAATTCTCATCCTTCTCGGTGGTCAACATTTGTCGCAAATAGAGTTTCTGAGATTCAGGAGTTAACTTCAGAAACATGTAATTGGTTCTATATTCCTTCTCAAGAGAATCCTGCTGATTTGGTCTCAAGGGGTTTAAACCCTCAAGAAATAAAAAAATTCCTCTCTTTGGTGGCATGGTCCATCATTTTTACAAAAAAATGAAATTAATTTTAAAAATTATGATACTAAAACTGATACCTCCGAAGAAGAAAAGGTAGTAAAATGTAAAATCCATCTTCAAATTAATGCAGATCTAGACTTGGAAGATACATTTTTGAAATTTTCATCAATTATAAAACTACAAAGAACAATAGCATATTGTTTAAGGTTCTGCAATAATATTCAATCAAAAAATGAAAAATTGACTGGTTCACTTTCCGTTCCAGAACTTCAAAAAGCGTTAGACTTAATCATTAAATTAGTGCAAAGAAAACATTTTTCACAAGAAATATCAGAACTAAAGTTAAATAAAATAGTTTCCTCTAATAGTATAAGATATTTAAAACCTTTTTTAGACTCTAATGGATTTCTAAGAGTCGGTGGTCGTCTTTCTCATGCAGAAATTTCTTATAATCAAAAGCATCCCTTGTTGCTTCCATCGAAAAATCATATTGTTAATTTATTGTTAAGAAAAGAACATCTATTACTTTACCATGCAGGAGCCAGGACAGTACTTTCAAATTTTCGTTTGAGGTATTGGCCACTGAACGGCTTACGAGAAATTAAACGTATAATTAAAAATTGTGTAAACTGTTTTAGATTCAGGAAGGAAACTGCTTCTCAGCAAATAATGTCTGACCTACCAAAAGATAGATTGACTATTGTTAGACCATTTCATTGTGTTGGAGTCGATTTTGGTGGTCCTCTTCTAATAAAGTCTTCCAATCTTCGTCGAGCACCCTTAACAAAATGTTATATTGCTCTTTTTGTCTGTATGACAACAAAAGCTGTTCATATAGAACTCGTGTCAAGTCTGTCTACAGATGCGTTTCTGTTGACGTTAAAACGGTTTATTGCCCGTCGTGGAAAGCCACATTCAATATATTCCGACAATGCTACTAATTTTGTTGGAAGTCGAAATCAGTTGAAGGAAGTTACTGAGTTTTTTAAGCTAAAAGCTACTTCAGAAGTTATAAATAATTATCTTTCTTCATTAGAAATTCAATATAAATTTATTCCTGCCCGAAGTCCTCATTGGGGAGGCCTATGGGAAGCGGCTATAAAAAGCGCAAAATTTTATATTACTCGTATTATCGGAAATAGTCATTTAACTTTTGAGGAACTAAGTACGGTTCTATCTCAAATTGAGGCTATTCTTAACTCTCGACCACTGTGTCCTCTGTCAGAAGATCCTTCTGATCTTGAATGTTTAACTCCAGGTCATTTTTTAATAGGAACCAGTCTTATGTCTTTTCCAGAAAGAGACTTAACTGAAGTTCATGTTAATCGCCTATCTCGTTGGCAATATTGTGCTAAATTGCAACAAGATTTCTGGAAAAGATGGACAACAGAATACTTAAATACTTTACAAAAACGTTCAAAATGGCTTTTGGAATCAAATAATATTCAACCTAATAATATTGTATTATTAAAGGAAGATAATGTGCCGCCTTTAATTTGGCCAAGAGCCAGAGTTATAGAAACAATTCCCGGACCTGACAATAAAGTAAGAGTAGTAAAATTGAAAACCAAAGATGGAGTTTTTACAAGACCCATAACAAAATTATGTCTCTTGCCAATTATTGATAATTTATAAATAGAATAAAGTAAGTTTTTTCTTTTTGAATTTTGCATATTAGATTGATATATGTTAGTCTGTTTGTCTATCCTATGTCATATATATACGTGCCTTATGTTTATATGTTAAAAGTACTCTTTTAATAGTTTGTCTATTGTAAATATTTCTCATAAGGCTTAAAGTTAAATATAATTTTTTTGCCTTTATAACAGTCATGTTGTCATTTGACGTTTTCACGCCAACGGGGGGAGTATGTTCAGAAAACATATACATTTAATTTGGCTCACCCTGTACCTAAGATTGGAATCTCGTTGCATCGTGGTTGGCATGCTAGACAAGTCCGGCGTAGAAATCGCAACCCTTTATGTCAACCGGCTGACAGGAACTTTTTGTTGTCATGACACCTTCTGTCTTCCGAAAAAAGAATTACAGTCCACTGCTCGTTCATGGCGCATCTTTGCCTAGATTTAAATTAGTTTCTCTCAGCGCGAGTACAGCGCGTTTTTAGTGTTTTAGTATTAAAATGCTGACTTTTGGTAATCGGTTTCCGTCTCAGCGCGAGTGCAGCGTGAGTCGGTTTAGTTAAAGTTTTTACCTCGGTTTTTGCTTTCTAACCTGTTAATTTCTGCTAATAACTTTAATACAATATACAGGGTCCTGCACCTCACCTCCCGTCTTCTATAGCTCACTTAGTAATTAAGTTAGAATTTTCATATTTTGCAGACCTTATCTGTATCTTGGGGCGCATTTCAGGAAAATATTTTTTTTCATACAGGGTGTTCTAAAAAAGTGTGACGTCATAAGGGTGTGTTTTTTTAAATTACATGCCATATATTTTCTTACTTTTTTTGGTGCCTCCTATAGTTACCTACATACCCCTAAAAAAATTTTTAAATCGATTCAGTATTATAGACGAAAAAAAATAAAAACTAGAAAATATCAGTTTTGCGCCACTGGTTTTAAAAATTAATAAAAAATAAAAATAATGCCCTTAAATAAAATTATACAAAGATACTTATTAAATAAGGTATACCAGTTTCGTTAACCAAGTTTGGTTAATACGAATTGTACAGGGTGTCCAAAGTTTAGTGTCAAACTTTGCAAACTTTAAAGCAATTTATTTTTCCTATTTCAAATAGGAACCCCTGTATATTTTTATGTCATTCGACGCAGAATTAAAAATCAAACATTTTTCCTAATTGCAACCCAATCGCAATTTCTAACGTATCAAGACTTATTTGCAGAAAACTAATTTTATCAACTATTTTAACAGTCATTATTATCAATAAATATCGAAGGTGGCTTTGAAAAACAATTTATTGGTATTAAAGTTTATTAAAGTGACCAGAGACCATTTTGACTTTAGTAATCTAAAAGTTTCAAATATTGTTAACTGAATTTAACAAACTATAGCTTATTTTAAAAACATGTTTACCCTGATGGATGGATTATTTATACAGTGTCACCAGTAAAGTCCGCATCATATGGGATTTTTTTTTTAATAGCTTTATTCAAAATTTGACTTTGGCATCAACTTCTGCTTCGATCGAGATGAAAATTAGGCAATAAAATAGTAGTCACGTGATTCGCATTATCTGTCAAATTTTAATTTTTTCCAAAAAATAATTCAAAAGTGGGGTTATTTCTGAAAATATCGAGAAAAGTTATTAGAAAAAGTTTGTTTAATGCAGTTTCTAGCCCACATGAAAAATTTCAGCTGCATAAGACAATTTTGATTTTTTACCCATATTTTGTAAATTGCACCACTTTTGCAAAATAAGACTCAACGCAACCTACATAAAACTTTTTAGTTTTGACAAGGCTTTATTTCAGATACATTTTCTTTAAAGTAGCGCCCTATTAAATGTGTGTTTTCTAACAAAATCAAAATTGGGCTATTAAAATTTGGTCGCATGTGATGCAAAGTTTATTTGTTTTTGACCCTGTATAAGGTAACTTTATAAAATACGTATTTCTGAAAACGTAGTTTGTGTCTAAAAGTAATACACCTTAATATTAAGACAAAAAAGAACACAGTGTCTTCAGTAAAGTGTTTTAAGTGGAAAATAAATTTTATTTTAACAACGTAAAGTTTACTTATCTATTTTCAACGATTTACTTTAATTATTAAGCTATGTCATAATAACGTTAACGTGTATTACTTTCAGACATAAACTACGTTTTCAAAAATACTTATTTTATGAAGTTACCTTATACGAACAAACCCGACCAAATTTTAATAGCCCAATTTTGATTTTGTAGAAAAACACACATTTAATATGGCGCTACTTTAAAGAAAATGTATCTGAAATAAAATCTTGTCAAAACTGAGAAGTTTTATGTGGGTTGCGTTGAGTCTTATTTTGCGAAAGTGGTGCAATTTGCAAAATATGGGTAAAAAATCAAAATTATCTTATGCATATTTTCAGAAATAACTCCACTTTTGAATTATTTTTGGAAAAAATTAAAATTTGACAGATAATGCGAATCACGTGACTACTATTTTTTTGCTTAATTTTCATCTCGATTGAAGCAGAACCTGATGCCAAAGTCAAATTTCGAATAAAGCTATTAATAAAAAAAAATCTCATATGATGCGGACTTTACTGGTGACTCTGTATAAATATTATTAACATTAATTCGTGCAGTTAATAAAAGGGGACACTTTAAAAAATATATGTATTTCAATCTTCAATTTCTTAAAAAATTAAAAAACTCTATTGTATAACTAACTAGTTAGTAAAGAGAACTGCAAAAACCGCAGGACGTTTCCTTTGTATTTTAAAAGTAATAGCAAAAATAGTGGGATAGTGTAGTTCCATTTCACCTTTTAACAAAGTTTTGCAATTTTCCTTTTATTAAAATGTTAAAATCCTACAGGAATAGCCTATTTGGCTATATGTATTAATTTTAGGCGTTTTTTAAAAATAAATTAAGGTCTGGATTTTGGTATGCAAGTTACAGAGTTATTTTTTTTATTCTTTTACTCCCAACCAACTTTACAAGTTTATTACAGGAATAAATAAGTATATAAAAATAAACTCTAACTTATTAGTACGTATATATTTATAAAGAAAAGAGAGTTAAAAAAACATTTGTTTTGTATGAACGTTTGATTAACTTATTAAAAAATAAATTTAAATACGGGTAGTTTTTTTAATGTTTTAATATTTTCGGGTAAAATATTATATAATATTAATCCATTATATAACAATGACCGTTTTCCAGAGTTGCTGCTTATTTTAATAGTTTGTAAAAAATTAGTTTGTCTAGTATCATGTCATGAAGATCCATGAACTTTAGTAAATGTTATGTTAACATTTATTTGTTTTAAAAGTAAAGAATGAATAAATATACAAATGTTTAAATTATATAAATTATTTATATGTAGGTATTTATTCGGTTTATATAAATTTGTTGTTGGTTCTAAGTGCGGAAGTCTATGAATACATTTAATAATTTTATTTTGTAGTTTCTTTAAAGGTTTCAGTACTATCCAATTGACTGAACCCCAAATAGAAATAAGATACTGAATTTTTGAATGTACTAACGCATGATAAATAGTTTTCTAAATAATTTAGAAGATATACAATGACGAATTTTAAAGAATATCCCAATTAACGGAGAAATGTAAGTTCGAATATGTTCTAAGTGTTTTCGCCAGCTTAAATTTTGTTCAATATATAAACTTAAAAATGTTGTTATCTTTGTAATCAATATTTTCCCCATTGAATATTATTGGTTGCTTCTCCATATCTAGTCTTTGGTTAGCAATGTACCGGGTGTCCCACTAAGAATAGCTCTCGGCCGTATCTCAGAAAGGGTTAGTCGTATGGCTTGGGCAAAAAATTTTTTTTAGTAAAAGTGGCATTGAGAAATTGCTGGAAATTATAGTTCCTCATGTCGCCGCAAGAGGGCACAATTAAAATTTTTTTTTTAAATTCTAAATTTCTCCGAAAATTCCTATATTAAGGTATAACTCTGATTACATCATCGAAAAGCTTAGACAATTCGGCATCATTTTGGTTTAAGGCTCCTTGGCGTTCCGACCTTGATAATAGTGGGGGAAGCTATTGAATGTGTAAACATTAAAATCGCTGTAACTTCTAAACGACTTATCCGATTTTACTAAATTTAAGCTTGTTTGGAAGGGAAAGGTAAGTATCTTCAATCGCCGTATCCAATAGTACACGATAGTGTTTAATAAAATTGCTAGAGGGCGCAATTTGTAATAATAACAGTTTTTTCGATTTTACCCCGAAAATTCAAATCATACGGTATAACTGTGACATCATAATCGGAAAGTAGATGAAATTTGCAAGAAAAGATGTGAAGACCGCTGTTCGATATCCTTGTTCGTTTCAGAGTTATCGCCAAAGTAATAATTATTAATACAAATAGCGCCCTCTAGCAATTTTATTAGAAACTATCGTGTACCATTGGATACGACAATTGAATGTACTTCCAAACAAGCTTAAATTTAGTAAAATCGGATAAGTCGTTTAGAAGTTACAGCGATTTTAATGTTTACACTTTCAATAACTTCTCCCACTCTTACCAAGTGAAAGTGTAAACATTAAAATCGCTGTAACTTCTAAACGACTTATCCGATTTTACTAAATTTAAGCTTGTTTGGAAGTACCTTCAATTGTCGTATCCAATGGTACACAATAGTTTCTAATAAAATTGCTAGAGGGCGCAATTTGTATTAAAAATTATTGTTTTGGCAATAATTCTGAAACGAACAAATATATCGAACTGCGGTCTTCACATCTTTTCTTGCAAATTCCATCTACTTTCTGATTATGATGTCATAGTTATACCGTATGATTTGAATTTTCGGAATAAAATTGAAAAAACTGTTATTATTACAAATTGCGCCCTCTATCAATTTTATTAAACACTATCGTGTACTGTTGGATACGGCGATTGAAGATACTTACCTTTCCCTTCCAAACAAGCTTAAATTTAGTAAAATCGGATTAGTCGTTTAGAAGTTACAGCGATTTTAATGTTTACACATTCAATAGCTTCCCCCACTCTTATCAAGGTTGGTACGCCAACGAGCCTTAAACCAAAATGATGCAGAATTGTCTAAGCTTTTCGATGATGTAATCAGAGTTATACATTAATATGGGAATTTTCGGAGAAATTTAAAATTAAAAAAAAAATTAATTGCGCCCTCTTGCGGCGAAATGAGGAACTTAAAAATAATTTCCAGCAATTCCTCATGGCCACTTTTACTAAAAAAAAAATGTCCGCAAGCCATATGACTAACCCTTTCTGAGATACGGCCGAGAGCTATTCTTAGTGGGACACCCGGTACATAAATCAAGATTTATTAAAATTTTACGTTAATTTATAAGATTCTAACCAGTCAAATATAATTTTTAAATCTTTTTTGATATTTAATTGGATGTCTGCAATATTTTTAGCATAATAAATAATTGTTGTGTCGTCGGCAAAAAGTTTAATTTGTGCATATAATTTTAGTTTTGAAATAGAATTGATATACATAAGAAATAATGTGGGTTCTAGAATGGAACCTTCTGGTACTCCACATGTTGTTGTTTGATAGGAGCTAATATTAATTCCTATTTTAACGCATTGTTTTCTATTTTTTATATAACGTTGAAACCAACGATAAATTATTTATTAATTATTTTTCACTAAATATTAAAGTTTAAATAGGTTGGTATTTTTATTTTCTATGCAGACTACTGGCACAAGTAACAATCAAGTGATAATATGTGTATTTATAAATTAAAAGCAGAAAAAAAATATGGACAAATCGGGCAAAATTTCGTTTCATGCTTTTTGCTTTTTTGGTCACTTTTTGGAGAAAACGAAAAATAATCGCAATATTGATAAGAAAATGAAATGGCGAATGCGTCACTGGTGTTTGCTCTTAAAAATAACTAAATTACCTTTTTCTTCGTCGCTCGTCAATTTCTAGCCGCAAATGCCGTTTATTATAGACGTCATCGTCGAGATTTTCAGTGCCTTCCATCGTATAACAACTGGTATAGTGTTTAACGCGCCATCTTGGGACCTGAAATAACATTTTTAGGTTGGTAACACTGTCAACTGAATGTCACCCTATTTATAGCTCCAATAAACCAGGATTAACAAATCCGCAAATATGGAAATTCTAGTGGCTTTGAATTTTATAATTGTAGAGCGAAATTAATATATTCATATTAAAATTTGCATTAGTAGGTATTTAGTAGAAGATTTTTACTTTTATCGCAGAAAGAAATGAAAGTTTATGATATCTTAAAAAATTATTTTTCGAAATTGTTTTAAATGATGAGATATTTTAACCTAGGGATACAAAGGGAACAATATAAGTACATCACTTTTTTTTTAAATATTTCTTGGAAAGAATTATTATTTTGAAATATATTATCCTTGGCATTTGTAAAAATTTGACTCGATCATACAGTGTAGACTACTGTAGACTAGGGTGGAGCGAATTTAATCCAAATTTTTTTTTTTTTGAAATCGAACTAGCCTTAGTGCGGAAAAGTTGTATTTTATGTTCTGATTTAATATTATGTTTTATTTTTTGAATTTGAAATAGGTCCTGAGGGTCCACCGCACCCTTAAATCTTGACTTTTAATTTTTTTTTTAAACAAATTAGCACTAGTGTAAAAAGTTGCATTTTGGGGTCTAAATTATTGTCATTTTTTATTTTTTAAATTTAAAAAATATCATTAGGGTCCGCCCTATCTTTTTATTTTATTAATTTTTTGAAGTTGAATTTGATTAAAAAAAATTATCATCTTTTTTTAAATTTCTTTTTAAATGTAACTCAATTAGTCTTATAATTCCCCCTTTTATGCCAGTATTGGTAACAGTTCCATCACATCCTAAAGCGATGAGATGTGATAAGTCGGCAGAACTTTGCAAGTAATTAATTATACTTCTTGCGCAACCGATTGAGTTTCCGGATTCTGGACTCACGTGGCCTATATATTTTGAATTGGGTTCTTCAATTAACACAATGTGTTCTTCCACGACATTTACTCTGTAATATTTTTTACCACGTCGTTCCATTTTTAATGTTCGGTCATTTCTGCCGTCAAAATAAACTGATAGAGGGTATTGGGTTTCACGCTTTTCAGCAATCTGAAGTAAATTCCTCTGTCGTTTTCTCGCTCTTCGAATTTTTGATCGGTCTATTACATTGCTTGTTGCACTCTCCGTCATGATACCAAAACCTTTTAGAACAGCAGAGGCAATTCTGGCTGCTGCACGATCGGAAACAGAAGTCCTATCACATTCTAAAGCCACTGTGGGTATAGATTTTCGCTTTTGAGATGACCTAACCCCTGAAGATGTAGACGGTTCATATTGTATTTTACAAATAAACTGTGGATCTATATTTTTCTCGGGGGTTACTTCTTCATCTTCGATATCAATGGATTTCTGAGTATCACTTGTCGTTATTTTTAATTTTGTTACCTTATTTTTAAAAGCTAATTGCCGAGCATGCTTCTTAACCATTTGATTTGTTGTTGTAATATCGATGTTACCAATACCCATTTTCCGAACTGTCCTCTGGTCGACAATAAATTGCCGTTCCAATTTAGGGATTTTCTTATCTTTACTGCACTTACAACTTGAAAACTCCTTGCACTTACAGTAAGATACATCAAAAAGTGTTGTTTTTGCGTGTTCTAAAAAAGATTCACTTTTTATTTTAAAAAGATCTTTTTTGTTTGAAGATTTTTTTATCTTCATATATTTTTTATGATAGTCTTTCAACATTTTTACCATTCTTTGCTTACTGAGGGTTGGAATTGAAGCTGTATCCCACAGGTCTTGTATTTTTTGTATAAGAATCTGGGAAATATCAAAGAACGTTGCTTCTTTGGAATTAACTTCAGGTATAAGACTATCACGGATATGTAAGTAAACCTTCATAATATCGTAATATGTCGGTAACACTCTTTTGTCCAAATCACTTCCTTGTCCAAATATGGGACACGCAGATTTTTTTCTAGTTTTTACACTACTTGCACTTGCCATTTTATACTAATATAATAACAAAATTCACTAAACCAATAACGAACTTTAAAAATTAATATCTCTTGATAAAATTATTAATTCCGTCGCTCTACTTTCTCGTATACTATTTCGCACACACTAAAGGCATAAAAGTGCTGGCCTGGGGAATAAGGCCTGGGGTAATAAACAATGATTATAAATCAATTAAATGCCCCAGACAAAACATCTGAAAATATGCCGACAAGAGGTAGGGCACATGGTCCTGCATTTTTGGTATGTTAATTAGCTATGCATAGAAATTCCATAAAATGGCACTTTTCAGGTACGCGGCGGACCCTGAATAAAACATAAATGTTTAGGTTAAATATTTTTTTGATTTTAGATGTCCTCCAACAACTTAATCATGGATAATGCCAAACAAAAATAAATATTTTTTCCTACGCAAAAATATTTTAGTATAATAGGTAAAATTTGGGCTACATGATTTTTTTAGGAGTCAAGCGGACCCTCAAGACTGTCTTTGATCAAAAAAAGTAAAATGTTTATTTGATCCCTAATATACCAGGCAACTTTTGATAACTAAGGCCAATCAAATTTCAAAAAAAAAAAATTTCGCTCCACCCTACTGTAGACCATAGACATTTACAAAAAGTTGAAATACACTGTTCTCTGAACTTATAATAGGTATATATAAAAAAAGTAAATACCTAGGTATGTTTATATTAATACAAGGGTGAAAGTATTCTACGGGTCAAGTTCTCGGGCCAAAGCTTTTTCAAATTCTTGAACAAGAAATTGTGCTTGAAAATGTTTCACACGTACCCAAGATTTTGTCAAATTATAAAAATTATTACAAGTTATATACCAACTTATATTTGACTTGAGGTTAGGTACGCCAGTGGCGTAGATATGGGGGGGGTCCAGGGGGTCTGGACCCCCCCCAGAGATAGTAAGACAATATCACGATACGTAAGTTAAACAATTACAATCAACATATTCAAAGCCACAAGGAAAAAGGATTGTTGAAAAAAAGAAAATTATCTCCTTTTAATTCCATTAGCGCTTATCAAAATAAAAACGTCAAAACGTTCGCGTTACGTTATACAGTGTCACCAGTAAAGTCCGCATCATATGGGATTTTTTTTTATTAATAGCTTTATTCGAAATTTGACTTCGGCATCAAGTTCTGCTTCGATGGAGATGAAAATTAAGCAAAAAAATAGTAGTCACGTGGTTCGCATTATCTGTCAAATTTTAATTTTTTCCAAAAAATAATTCAAAAGTGGGGTTATTTCTGAAAGTACCGAAAAAAGTTATTAGAAAAAGTTTTTTTAAATGCAGTTTCTAGCCCACATGCAAAATTTTAGGTGGATAAGATAATTTTGATTTTTTACCTATATTTTGTAAGTTGCACCACTTTTGCAAAATAAGACTTAACGCAACCTACATAAAACTTCTTAGTTTTGACAATGCTTTATTTCAGATATATTTTCTTTAAAGTAGCGCCATATTAAATGTGTGTTTTTCTACAAAATCAAAATTGGGCCATTAAATTTTGGTCGCATGTGATGCAAAGTTCATTTGTTTTTGACCCTGTATTAGGTAACTTCATAAAATAAGTATTTTTGAAAACGTAGTTTGTGTCTGAAAGTAAGAAAATAAAAAATGAAATAAAGGGGTTTTAAATTAAATCGTTAAAAATAGATAAACTTTACGTTAAGTTAAACTAAAATTAATTTTCCTCTTAATGAACACTTTACTGATGACACTGTGTTCTTTTTTTGTCTTAATATTAAGGTGTATCACTCTCAGACAAATTTTAATTATTTTTTGGAAAAAATTAAAATTTTACAGATAATGCGAATCACGTGACTACTATTTTTTTGCTTAATTTTCATCTCTATCGAAGCAGAACTTGATGCCAAAGTCAAATTTCGAATAAAGATATTAATTTAAAAAAATCCCATATGATGCGGACTTTACTGGTGACACTGTATAAGAAATAGGTATATTTTTTAAAAAATCTATCCATTTCAAAATAACAGGGAAAACTTTGTTGAATTGATACTTTAAAGCTACATTTTAAGAGCTCAAAACAAAATTTTAGGGCGTGGCACCCCAAAAATTTTTCGCCTCCGGCGAGGCGCCTCCAGCGGGGAAATAGCCCGAGACCCCCCCCAGAATGAAAAGCTATCTACGCCACTGAGGTACGCGATAACATCGAAGATTGGTTACTTTACTGGTTTTGTTTGTTTTTTATATTCGATTTTATAAGACTAGTTTAATTGACTTGTTCTCTTCCTTTTCGAACTAAAAACACGACGATGAATCATTTTAAAACAAATTTTAGAAACGAATCCTTAAAAACAATTTTCTATCCTCAAAATCTGATAGGTTTGCAACTACTAAAAATGCCAGAAATCACTACTAGTCCCCAGTACAAGGACACTTAATTTTAATGACACATACAAATGTCAAACTGCGTGAGTGCCTTCTTTGGGACGAGTCCGACAAACTTTCTTATGCGAAAACTTTCGGCGCTGCTGCGTTTTCGAATGCCCGAATCCCAGAAGTGTCGATATGACGTCATTATGACTCCCCGTACATACAAGCTTGATTTTTTAAAAATTGTTTAATAAAATTAATTTAAAAATTGTGATCAACTTGTCCTACAAAAATCATGCTGCGTGTGGAGTGTCCACCACCCCCAAAATGTCGATATGACGTCACTATGACTCCACGTACATGCAAGCTTGATTTTTTTAAAATTGTTTAATAAAATTGAGTTAAAAATTGTGGTCAACTTGTCCGACAAAAATCATGCTGCGTATGGAGTGTCCACCACGCCGAAAATGTCAATATGACGTCATTATGTCTCTCCGTACATACAACTTTGCATTTAATATTTTTCGATTTAAGATAAAGTACTGATTGTAAAAAAATATGTGATTGTGAAAAATATTAAATGCAAAGTTATGTATGTACGGAGAGACATAATGACGTCATATTGACATTTTCGGCGTGGTGGACACTCCATACGCAGCATGATTTTTGTCGGACAAGTTGACCACAATTTTTAACTCAATTTTATTAAACAATTTTAAAAAAATCAAGCTTGTATGTACGTGGAGTCATAGTGACGTCATATCGACATTTTGGGGGTGGTGGACACTCCACACGCAGCATGATTTTTGTAGGACAAGTTGATCACAATTTTTAATTAATTTTATTAAACAATTTTTAAAAAATCAAGCTTGTATGTACGGGGAGTCATAATGACGTCATATCGACACTTCTGGGAATCGGGCATTCGAAAACGCAGCAGCGCCGAAAGTTTTCGCATAAGAAAGTTTGTCGGACTCGTCCCAAAGAAGGCACTCACGCAGTTTGACATTTGTATGTGTCATTAAAATTAAGGGTCCTTGTACTGGTGACTATACCTTTTTTCCAAACTTGATCAAAAACTGAGAAGAAATTCCAATTTGTTGGCAAGAATTTGGGGAAAATTTTCGCTGTTTACACGTAAACATAAATTGAAGGTCAACTTTTACAATTTCTTGAGCAGCAAATTTTAAAGCCCGTACCTGTCTATTTTTCCATTCGTCAAATGATACTGTTGCACTGCGCATGCCTATTTCTGTGTGGTTTTGTTTACATGCGCGAAGCCATAAATTTGCCACTTTCGTGTTTATTGTTTGCTTATCTAAAGGTAAATATCTATGGTGTAGCCAAATCCATTCGCACCCTTTTCAAAATTCAGTGTTTTCCTATATTTCACTTTTTATATGAAAAATTGCAACAATATAAAAAACTTAATTAAGTAGATTTAAATAACAGCCCTGATCCGAACCTTACCCAATAATAATTTTGACTTGATAAAGGAATGACAGTAATACGGATAGTGTAAAGGCAATTTATAAGAATTGATGATAAGACTGATATGAATTTCGATTTTATCGTCTTTGCGAATAGTATACTGTCACTATGGCAAAGTTCCTATTGATAATTTATAGTTAGTTTTGACTTTTTATATGAAAATCTCAAACATTCTCTTATATGGGTACTTACTTCAAGAGTGGGGTTGCCTATAAACTCCACAATTTCTGGCTCTCCAAGGGTTAGGGCATCCTCACTGGTACAAGTTACATAATATGGATCCCTTGAAGTCAAAATTTGGGAATCTTTTGCTAAACCTAAAAACCATAAATATAACTTTACTTTCTGGTGTTTGGTTGTAAGTCAGTGGTAGGTAACTGTAACGTCATTATATATCGCGAAAAACACTCGCGATATATATATATACAGGGTGGGCCGATAAAAACGAAACAAGGCTGATTTCTCATAACGTGCGAGCAAAAATTATTAGCATCAAAGAGGGCTTGGATTAAAAAACGTAGGGCTTGGTTTAGATCACAATGATATGGGGACGATATATCTAACCAAATCTAGGATAAAATTTTGTCAAATTCATATTATGACATGCACAAACTAATGAGTAATAAAATAAGTAGACAAATACAAATTTATTTTTGTTGTTTACAAAATTAACAAAGTAAGAATATACAGAAATAAAAAGAAAAACAATTACATAAATTGCTGAAATTGGCCACCTCCAAGCATAAATTCACACGTCTCTTTATATTTTCGAAAGTGTTGACCAGCATCTCTGGAGAAATGTTACTACATTTTTGGATAATCCTTTCTTGTATATTCTTGGAATACTTGCACTGTATAAGGAAATAAATTTAGCTGCTTCTTAAGAATAGTCCTGCATGTTCCATAAGATCTTCCCACTTCTTGGGGCAGGCGTCTTATACAATTTGTTGGCGTATTTTGCATTATTTCACGAACGTTTGCAACAAGTTCTTCTGTTCTTACAGATGGTCTTCCGGCTCCTTTTTTGTGTTGTATAGAACCTGTTTCCCTAAACACAGCCACGGTTTTTTTCAGGCAATGATAAAAATCCCCAGCAATAAAAGCAACGTTAGGAAAATGTTCGTGAAAATCGTCCATGCACAAACCCATATTGTATTGCCACTCACAATTTACTCTAACCCGGTTTCGAAAATACGCTTCAACCATGAATGTTTTGTGCTGTTCCATAAAGCCCATTGTGTGAATTGTTCAAGAAATTGGAAAAATTAGCGATGAATCAAATTACTTGTAACTTGTAACGACTGTCAAAGATTACGGAATAACTGATTGATTGTTAATTCAGGTGGTTACTGACACGCAACAGGTATTAAGCTCTACGGCTAAGCATTACGTCCTTAGATGCAATGCCCTCTTTGATGCAAATAATTTTTGCTCGCAAGGTATTTATCGCTCCGTAGAGAAAAATCGCTTGGCCCTTTCGATTTTTATTTCGAGGGGAACAATTTTTGGGCATATTTTCAATCTTGTCACCTTTTTGTAGACCCTGTATAAAAATGTGGTAAAAACAGTATTACAAGGCAGTACCAGGTCTGTAATAAATTATAAAAAAAAAATATAATTTATCATTTTTTTTAATGATATTGACATGAAATTTGAAGATATCTTCTGCTTACAACGTAGGCATCAACTAAGAAATTTTTTGAAAATCAACCCCTAAGGGACAAAAAGGCAAAATTTCCGAAAAGATAAATGTCATGAGCCAGGCAAACAAAATTCTGACTGCGATCTAGCATATTATTTTGTTTCCTTCCTATCCTGATCAGTGATCATGAGGGAGTTCCTTTAGCTTAATAACTGGCTTCCCAGTTTGAAATCACAGGGTATTTCAAACTGTATTATATATACTAACACTAAAATTGAATACTTAAAGTTATATTGCCGAAGTTGGTGAAAGAATCTCAGTGTCTCCGTGGAGAAATCGGTAGAGCGCTCGACTGGTAATCGAGAGGTTCTGGGTTCAAATCCCAGCGGAGGTGTAAATCTTTTTTCGATTTTAAAAACTTTGTCTGCATTTTTAGTTACGAAAGGTATTTTACTTAAATCTATAAAGACTGGTGTACGGAGAAAAAGGTAAGAAAAATAGTCTCAGACTTGTTGGCATATTTTGGCGATATGAGCAAAAATAAGAAACTGTCTATACACTTTGATCATGTAGTATAACATGATAAAATCAAAATCCATGTTAGCTTTCAGGGAGAGTTTTTAAAATTTGGGAAGCTTGTTGCATTCCTAAAAAGGCAAAATAAGGGCTATAAGTAAAGCAACCAAGTATAACACAGTTTCAAGAAAAAATATAGAAAGAAGATTTTCTTCAAAAGGCACCGCAGGAATTTCTTCTTCTTGTAACTAAAAAAAATTTTTTTAGAAGATTTTGAAAAAAATTTACTTTTTTTCGTATGCCTATTTCAGAAAAATCGCCTTTAAGCATTATATTATGTTGTACTGTTTCAGGTGACACTTATAATCAGTGTATCATTCATTTAACTATATCTTTAAGGGACGATTTTATTCTTCAATAATAAACAGGGACATCTGTTTCAAATAAAAAGTTAGTTTCCTTTGTAACTGACTCCCTCCAAATACTATCTACCTAACAGCAAGAAACTATTTATTGTACCTGCATACTTAAGTACATATTTACCCCAAACACAAATATTCTTTATTTATAAATCCGCAATACACAGCATTTATGTACCTATAAGTAATTATTATTGTAATTTACTCTATGTAACTGCTGTGTTTCTTTGCTATTTGTATTCCTCATGTTATCTATTTTTGTGACTAGTCCGAGGACTAGTCTTATAAATTGTATAATCTACATTTTTTATGATGAATAAAGAAATTTGTATCTGTTTTAGAGAGTTTCTAATGCTTTGAGAGTTTCGTGTTCAACAATCCAACAAATTAAATCAAAGGGGATAGAGAAGGATGCATTCCAAGCGCGTATTTGAGAGGGGGAGGGGGGGTAATGGGGGTAGTTACCCCCCCATGAGCCATTTTTTTTGCATAAGATTTTTTAAAATTGGACAGGTGGAAATCGAGAGCAATAAATTTTGATTGATTTTCTTGTAAAAAAAACTAGTCATGGTAAAGAACAGGTAAATTGCTGAACAGGTTCGAACAGTTCGGTTCTCACCCGGGAACCTGTTCCGTAAACCTGTTCACCTGTTCTTTTGATCATAAATTATTGTCACTTACTCACTTGGTATATTAATATTATTCTTGATAGTATGGCGGAAGCGGAAGAAAAGAGCGGATATGATTTTTAATTATTATCTGTACAGCATAATACAATTTAGTACACAGAAAAGAAATAACTGAGCCGAGCCGAGCGAATGCAAAGAAAACAGCAAACACACCAAAATTCCCGCCATCGCGTCGTTTAGCCTGCCACTCCTGCCAGTTCAGCGGTCCCCGGTCCCCGTGTTCGATCGAATCTCACTCTTTTAAAGAACCGAACCTACTCAAAGAACAGTTGGGTAGAAAGAACAGGCTGTTCTTTTTCATGAGGCGAGAGCAGTGAGAGAGCACACACACGGTCACACGGATGCAGCGGTGTTTTAGGTTAAGCGAGCGCAATCATCTGTCATAAGTTGATCTAAAGAACCGGTTCAGTTCTTTTACAAAGAACAGTTCACTGAACAGGCTATCTCTAACCTATTCTAACGAACCTGTTCGGTTCTTTTCTTAACAACTCTAAAAAAAACTGTATTATTAAAAAAAAAATTCATAACCCCCCACCAGAATCATTACCCCCCCCCCCCCCCCCCCCCCATAAAGATCAATTCCAGATACGCGCCTGATGTATTCTGGGCTAATTGAATTGACAAAATTCCAAATACCAGTTGGTCAAAAAGATTACTTATTGCATGGTTAGAACAAACACAAATTCCGGTTTCACCATTTGCAATGAAGGATCAGATCTGAATAAGAGTGAAGCAGCATATCCCACCCAAACGTTACAAGTAATCTGAAGTGCCCTAAATTTAGGTACCTATTATATTTTTAATTATTTTTATTTTATTTTAATAGGTTGGACGAACTAGCATTGCAACATGGACATCAAGTTTTAAGACTTCCTTCATATCATTGCCACTTTAATCCTATTGAAATAGTTTGGTCAGAATGTATGAGCGCTAGTATGATTCAAATATAAGTTCTATGCATCCTGTAACAAATGACGTAGTTTTTAGTCTGTGGAATGGAGCCATAGAAAATGTAACAGTGGAAAAATGGAAAAATTATGTGTGGAAATGGGAACAAACTTATCGATGAGTAATAGATGTGTTTTGGACTTCCATTGCCAAACTTATCGATGCTTCAGATAGGTACTCTTCCTCTTATTATTAACTTGGATGAATCTGATGATGATGATCCTTGTGGAGATGATTTATTTGTCATTTTTTATTATATTTTCCTCCTACTATACTGATTTTCAAAACAATGATCCCATGATACCTTTTAACCTAAATAAGGATTTAATGAAACTACCTATTTATTTTTAATTCAGAACAATGAACAGTATAGGAACATATTAAAAAAATATTTTAAAAAAATCAACAGTATACAGGGTGTTACAAATTCGACATACCAGCATTGCAATCTCGGAAACCATAGGAGTTAGAGAAACGGTTAAATGGGGGCGAAGTTGTGCAATTCGGTGTTGATTATAATGCTGCTTTAAAAGTTTTCAAATTCCGAATCCTTTCGATTTTATTCGAAAAAAACCGAAATTTTGCAAAATCGTTTTTATTTTTTCCTGGGCTTATTTGACTAGCTATTTAAAAATAAATGACACTTTTTCTCCTCTACAAAATGACGTTACTAAACTAAAGATCCGCCGTTTCGTCTCCGAGCGGCCATCACCAACTTTACTTTTTAAATACGGACCTGGATTTTTTTTAACCGATTTTTAAATCCTCCTACCCTTAAAATGTAATGGCGATATTACTTTCCCATTATGATGAGTTGTCCTTGCTTATTTTTTTAATTTCATATTTTTTACACTTCTTGTCAGTCCGGTCCTGGCAACGATTCACAACATTAATTAAAAACTTTATTTTATTTAAAATCCTAAACACCACCTTTCAAGGATATCTGGACGAAATTTCTTTAGCTAGGTTTAGTGATGTAAAATTCTCGGTAATAATCTTTTGGAGAATATTCTCAAGTTAGAGAATTTTCTGAGAATGGTAAGAAAACCGCTAGAAATGGCAATAAAAAGAAATTAAAAATTACCTATTCTGCTTATTTTCGGCAAATGTCAAACGGCGTTAATCAAACAAAACGTAAATAAATAAAATTTTTATTTAAAAAACATAACATACCTTCCCAAGAATAACTAAAAACTAAACAAAAAAAAAAAACAGTCAAATAAAGAAAGATCACATTTACCTATTAAAAACATAGGAGTATACGTTCGCGCTTCTAGGGGATTTCCCTGAATCACTGTTGCCAGACGTAAAACACTGTTACCAGAGTTATAGAAAAGGTTAGGAAAACTCAAAATTTTAAAAATCATTGCAAAATTTTTCAGTGTAAATCGAGGCGGTGTAAATTATGTAGAAAAACTTCTCTAGAGAATATTCTCGGGAGAATTTTCTTACAGAGAACATTCTCTCGAGAATATTCTCCTTTCACATCACTAGCTAGGTTACCCCATGTTTGGCTCCAGCAAGATGGGGCGCCGCCGCACAATACCAAGGCAGTAAAATTGTTCTTAAATGAACAGTTCCCCGATAGGTGGATCGGAAATGGTGGGGCAATAGAATGGTCAACGAGGTCATCAGATATTTCACCGCTGGATTTCTTTTTATGGGGCATTAAAAAAGTTATTTATAAAAATGACGTAGATACCAGGGAAGAACTGGAAGAAGGAATGCAGGTTGCATTTGGTAGGATAAGGAGAAGATCTGTTGAAAGGGCTGTCGTCAAAATTGGAAGAAAAATCGATCGTTGTATTGAATAAAACGGCAATCTCTTTGAACATTTAGAAAATTAGGATTTATAATAAGTAAATTTAGAATTATTAGAAAATTCTTATAAAATAAATTATATTACTTATGTATGAATGTTTTAAATAAAGTTTTTAATTAATATTGTGATTCGTTGCCAGGACCGGACTGACAAGAAGTGCCTGTAAAAAATATGAATTTAAAAAAATAAGCAAGGCCAATTCATCATTATGAGATAGTAATATCGCCATTACATTTTGAAGGCAGGAGGGTTTAAAAATCGGTTTAAAAAAATCCAGGTCCGTATTTAAAAAAGTAAAGTTGGTGATGGCCGCTCAGAGACGAAACGGCGGATGTTTAGTTTAGTAACGTCATTTTGTAGAGGAGAAAAAGTGGCAATGACAAAGTGTCATTTATTTTTAAATACCTAGCTAGTCAAATGAGCTCAGGAAAAAATAAAAACGATTTTGCAAAATTTCTGTTTTTTTCGAATAAAATCGGAAGTGTTCGGAATTTGAAAACTTTTAAAGCGGCATTATAATCAGCACCGAATTGCACAACTTTGCCCCCATTTAACCGTTTCTCTAACTCCTATGGTTTCCGAGATTCCAATGCTGGTATGTCGAATTTGTAACACCCTGTATAGAACTCGCGCTTTTAAGAAATAAAAAAGTAGTAGGTATATAATACATTTATTATACCTACATTAATACATATAGTTTATGTTTCTGTATTTTTGTTTTCGTTGTATAGTTTAAACAAAAATAGTAGTAGTGTGTTTTAAGTCTTTGAACTATCCCTTGAATTTCTTTTTTGCAGTTTTTACAAATCGCTCTACACCCGGATTTATTTAATTCTGTTGTTTTAACATAAAACTGCCATATCGTCACCTTAGAGTTATACTGTTGTATGTCGCATTTTTTCTGAAATTGACTTTTTGGTGTTAATAAGTTGTATGTACCTCAAACTTGCCTTCCAGAGAATTACAATGGTGTATGTTACACCATATGTCATTGGCAACCATAAATACATTGTTGTATCAACGTGAATTGCGATTTTTAGAGTCTCATAGCAGTGGCGGCTCGCCCGATGACGCAGGTGAAGCGCTGCTTCACCTGCCTTTTCACCTACCTCATATTATTTCCAGACTGACTAAATAATTATTTAAAAATTCATTCGTTTCTATAAAACTTTGTTTTCTGATATTATTTACATATATTATGATGCGTTTTATTCAATTAACAGAATGCTACAGTTTTGATTTTATAACACACTGGAAAAACCATTCGGCAACCTGTAAAACGCGCTGCTTCGCGCTGTGAAGCAGTCTTGATGACGCTTCCGCTGGCTCACGTCAGACACGAGGGATGCGGCGGTTGCCATGACAACACGACGCGCGGTCTCGATTCGGCCGGCGACAAGTGATGCAAATTTTCCACCTGCGTTTGTCGCGTGCCGGGTATTGTTTCTTTGCAGTATTTAGTTTTATATTTCACAATGTTTGAGGCTGACACAACTTATCAAAAATTTCGATCGAAAAAGAACTATTAAATGAACTTATACTTGCACAGCCATTTTACGAGGACATTATAAATAAGTTTGCAAATTTAAAGGACAGAAGAATTTGCCTCACATTCAAACAGTAAAATATTTCTAAATTAGTCGTGTTACCTTCCTAATTTCCCTGATGTTACCGAATTTAGGTAAGTTTTTGGTAGAAAATTCATATTATTAACATATTGCAATATTATTTTATGTGTATGTATACGATCCAAATTTAAGTATCAGGTAGGGGGCAAGCGCGGATCCAGGGGGGGGGTCATGGGAGGAGTCATGCCCCCCCCCCCCCCCCCAATTTATAGGTATGCTATGAAATTGAATAATTTATCATACACGTGTTTACTGCAAATATTAGAAAATAGTGGACAAAAACGAAATTTGGGCGTGGTCCCCAAAAATTTTCGCCTGCGGCGCTTCTCAAGGGATGCTGCATCACCTATTTATAATGTCACGAGCCGCCACTGTCTCATAGTTGTATATGTGTCACATACACCTTTGTAATTTTATATTTTATTCCTATGGTCACAAATAATACACATACAACTTTGTTTTTATTTGGTTGGGTCGTTGAGTTAGTGTGCTAGTGAGTGGATTCCTGAGGTGGATAAGGCATACTATATGGCTATACTTCCCAAAAATTATAATGCCTAACATATTTATTTCTCTAGTTCTGGATTATATTCTTATTTGTAGTTATTTTGTTTTTTTGTAACGTTACAGAGTTGTATGTTTTTATAATTAATAAAAAAATAGAGTTACATAATTGTATGTGTTTTTTCTAGTGCCCAAAATATAGAAAAAACAATGTATACCGTAATTCCGTCTTACTTTGCCCACTATTTTTAAGTTTTTTAAAAATATCTTTTTTACCTGGATGTTTTTTTACAGACAAAAAATAGCAACTTAACGTACATACTTTCTTAATTCATGTCTTCTAAGGGTAGGTCAATGACACCAGAATTTCATTAAAAAAAAATAAAAAAGTTGGTGGGCAAAGTTACCCTGAATTTTTGGTAACATTGCCCACCCCTGAAAAAAGCCTTTAAAAGCAAAGTTTGGAGATAATATAGGTAACATTGCCCAGTAAAATGTGTTTTAAAAATCTTGTATATAATTTCACCTGCAAAAAAAAGGAAAAATATCATTAAATGCAGCTATAATCAAA
Source organism: Polydrusus pterygomalis (assembly GCA_963969555.1). NCBI lineage: Eukaryota > Metazoa > Arthropoda > Insecta > Coleoptera > Curculionidae > Polydrusus > Polydrusus pterygomalis. The sequence continues at coordinate 76,332,154 of OZ018376.1, read as the reverse complement.
CTTTCTTTTATTCAGACCAACAAATAACGCCCTTTAAACTATTTTACACCTAACACTAGGTACCAAAAATAAGTTGTAACCTAAAGTGCATCAAAATAAACAAAGATAGGAAAATACAAAAAATTCAACTAATACACACATTAAAAACTTTACTTTACAAGTATTTAAAGCCGTATTTAACTTATCAAATAATATATAAACACCTCGTCGATCCACCGAAGGTGTTGGCAATTTTGTTTTAATGTCCAATGGAGATATATCCGATATATTATCTTTAATGGGAAAAATGTATCCCCCAGTTGTAGACTTCCTTAAAAATTTTACTGTTTTTGTGTTTTTTATTCATCTTACACAACAAAGTTTTTCTAGGGATCTTAAATTGTTCTTCTGCATTTCTACTACTAAGCCATCTTCTCATGGCAGCAACCGCTTCATTTAACGTTTCCTCTGTATAGTTTTTGTAGTGCCTAGCACCCAACTTTCGTTTGTACTTAACCATTACTTAACCTACAACAGATTAAAAACAGTCAATAAATGTTTTCTTTACTAAAACTTAAAAAATAATTTCATAAAAGTTTAGAAGGTTACTACATTGCCCACTTATTGTGCCTTTTTTAAAAAAATACTAAGGTTTAGAATTTTACTTAACCAATAATATCAGTGCTTTCCCAAAATTCCAAAGTATACTACAATAATTTTCCAAAATATATCCTTTATTAATAACTTGTGGACAGACCTTACTCTAACGGGTAAAAAAACCGATCAAAAATGCACAAAAGTACTTACCTTTATAAAACACTTAACACGCCGGTTAGAGCTTGCAAAGAAGAATAAACGATGGCCAACTGATGTTAACCTTCAGTTTTGAATGTTGCCACACTTTCCACTGTCACCAGTTTTAACTCAACAATTAATTACTTATGAGATGTAGCTGGGCAAAGTTACCCCACGGTGGGCAAAGTAAGACGGAATTACGGTATGTGTATATTTTTTCTAAAAAACCGTAATAATTATAATGAAACTAAACTAAGTACAAATTTTCTTAAGTGTAGGTCTGTCCATAGATATCCAAGAAAAAATTACTAAAGAAAAAAACTATTTACTTCCACTCCCTTGAACAATCAACATTAAAATAAGCGAGACATATTGGGCCACGGCAGTTCATAGATCGGGAATGCATCAAGTCGCGACAGGAATTTTCTTGCAAGAAGCGCATTCTGACAATATTTTGGGTAGAATTTAGACCTACTATAATATTCTTAGACCGACATTAAAATAATTTTTATTATTTTGAAAAGAGAAAATTGTTAAATTTTTAATAAAATCAATAAAAATCAAAAAATCTCGCAAAAAATCAATGATTTTAGATTTTTTTTTTTTAAATCAAATTTTGCCCAATCCTGCTTATTTCTGACTTCATTAACAGTATAAAAATTAAAATTAAAAATTTTAAAAAACGCGCTCGTATTTTACTTGTTTACATGCATCCGTCTTTATGTAGATCAAGCCTAATAAAAATCATAACCATTACCAACGGTAAGTCACACTGACTGAATTAATTTATGAGGTAGGTACCGCAAATATATGGAGAATATGACTTACGGTCAGTGGTCATTGAACAGACTTTACCTATTGGGTATATACCTACCAGCATGCAGCATCCCCCCTAAATCCAGATTATCCTTTAATCACACTTACGATTTTAAATCACTAGCCATCATCCCAGAAATAGAGTTAGGTACTTATTATTAGGTAGGTACACATTAAAAATAGGTTCCAGTTATTTTGGCTCCTAGTGTACATTTACATTTTGATAATTTAATATAAAATTTAATTAAATTAAAACATAAGTACTTACTTCGTCTTTTCTTCTTGATTCGTCGTAAAGTCTTCTTCTCTCCCAAAAGAGTAGGCTCACTGTTAGACAGGACCGATGAGCCACTAATCCTTTTTCTCCTAATACTCATTTTAATGTTCTTCATAGGATCAAACTCACAAAAATTGTTTACTGAAAAGTTGTACTCTGACAATGAGTCTTTGTTACACTCAGCAGTGTCACTTTCTGTTTTAAAACTATCACTTAAATCGTTACATATATAGTCTACACTTTTAAATTTGTCCTCCTCTCGGTTCTCCTCTACTGCAAAAGTATCTTCATCTATTGTAGTATCTACTTGAGATTCAACATCACTAACATGATTTATTTCAAAATTCGTTGCTTCTAAAGAACATGTTACATCATTACTTTGCTGAGAATTAACAAGTTCAATATTTTCTTTACTTTCTTCTTCGTAGTGACCACATGAATCCTGGGTCATGTCTTCTAAAAGAGATTCTTCAGCTGTATTTTCAATTACTTGACTATAGTGTTTTTCAGGATTAAATGGAATACCTTTCTCTAAGCAATTGAGACGCTCCTTGAGCTAAAAAACAAGATAGGTTCATTTAATATTTGTTTGCTTGATCAAATCAGTTTTGTTTTTATCCAGTTTCAAGACAAAACTAGATAGATACTTGTTTATGCCTACTTATTAGTAGCTAGAATACTTACCATTTCATTTTCCTGTTGCAAAAGAAATATTTGTTGTTCTTTATCAAGAATTTCGTCGTTTTGTTGTTGTATTAGATCATTGTGCAAGATCAACCACTCTTTTAAAGACTTAACCTCACTTTCGGCTGACTGACAGTTTGCGTCAGAAGAGCTCACTTCTCCGTTTTCAGTAGAGCCTGAATACGTTTGATTATGGGGGCAATTCAGAGCCTCATTAGTCGCAAAATTAGAGTTACTTCTACTAGTTTGATTAAAATAAGTTATAGAATCCACACAATTCGGTAACTTTGAATTACTTTCATGTTGAAAATCGTCGTTCATTTTCGGGAACACTCGACCTATGTTTTGGTCATTGTTTATGCTGGGCGAACGCATAATCATCCGAAAAAATGTAATTTTTTATAAACATTCCAATTTGAACATTTAAATTTGACATTTTATTTTTTAACTGCATCACCGTAGAGTAGGCAGTTTATTTATTTATTTAAGAAATAGGTACGCACTTTCTGAAGTATCCCACGCCAGTTTCACAAATTGTCTATGGTTTCACACAACTAATTATTTGCAGTAAATAGTTGTATATTATACAAGTTGTTTTGTTTACACTTTTATTACAAACTTAAGAAACCGGGTGTACCGAAAACTGTAGTTTTTACTAAAACAATTTAAATTTACATTTTAAAATATTCTAACAAGTCTTGGGTCTTGGCACACGATTTTGCACTTTTTAACTTTACACAGCAGACACACAAAGCATTATATTATGATCAGCATAGGCAAAGACGAGATAAACGGCAGTACAAAAATTGTCTTTAAATGGCTATCCAAGATGTATATTATATAATATAACGACAGCTTTCTTAGAAGAACCTGGACATAAGCAGTGGGCATGTCCTCTAACCAAGGAACTGAATTTAATGCATTTCAACCCTTAAGAGTCAAACAAGTAAAAATACATCATTCGATACTATTAAATTGATTGTTATTAAAATCGAAGGTATACCAAATCGAACATGGTTGACCCTTTGCATTTAAAATTCGGTATAGGATTCACTACAAAAAAGCTGACAAAATGTAAATAATGTTAATACATTTCATAATTTTTTGTTGGTTGTTGCCACGGCCACGCTTGTCGCTTGTCTTGTTGTTTTGTCTCGTCTGTCACCTGTCCCCTGTCCTGTCACTCATCCTGTCATATAGATTCTTGTCGCCGTCACAACACAGAAAAGGAAATAAAAGTAACTAGGAAGGGCTAATAACTATCGATATCTTCAAAACATCGATATTCTTGCATTAGCCGAGTTCCCTTTAGCTACTACACACACATACAGAAAAACCTATAGAAATTCTATTAAACTTGCAAAGATTGCAGCAAATGACGAATTCATAAAATATTCTGGTAACCCCCAACAAGCCATGTGGAAATTTAATAACAATAAAAAAAAACAATAATATTGTCGATTTTAATATTAAACTAAACGCAAATGACTTCAATAACCATTTTTGTTCAACCGCTGAGAGTGTGATCGGTAAGCTAGAAACTTCCCAACAGTCTTTTGAGGCTTACCTGACATCCAGGCGATTGGATAACATTCCGCCCTTTAATTTTCAACCTGTGAGTTCCAATGATGTTATCACGGCTATATCCGAGATAAAAAAACAGTAATAGTAGGGATCCCGACGGGATCAATACAGCAATCATCAAAAAAATAAAAAATATCCTAGTTAATCCTCTTACAATGTTAATAAATCAATCTATAGCCAGTAACACATTTCCTAAAGTTTTCAAAACCGCAAAGGTAGTACCCCTCTTCAAGAATAAGGGCTCTACTGATGACTGTAACAACTATCGCCCAATATCTCTGCTGCCTGTCTTGTCAAAGGTTTATGAGCGTGTTTTGAAAGACCAAATCAATAAGCACTTTGAATTTAACGGTCTGTTTGCCATAAACCAGTTTGGATTCAGAAAAAAAAGGACCACAACTTTTGACCATTGACCACTTTTCAAGTGCCATTTTGGAGGGGTTCGAAAAATATCTTGATACTCTTGCCTCCTTTTTGGACCTCACTAAGGCATTCGACTGTGTTACACATAGCATTCTCCTGAGAAAGTTGCCTTCTATAATTTTCAGGATGGTGCTGTTCGGTTGCTTGACTCATACCTTTCGGACCGTGAGCAATATGTTCATTTTAACAGATGTGATTCAGGAAAGTAACCCCTAAAGTTCGGGGTACCTCAGGGGTCAGTCTTAGGCCCCATTTTATTTCTCATCTATATAAACGATCTGGCATACTCTCAGGGCCGGGGAGTCGACACTGTTTTATTTGCTGACGACACAACCTTTTACCTGAGCTATCACCCCTCAGAAATTGCAAATCTCGATTACCACACTACAGATAAAAATCTATTTCAATGGTTTTTGGCCAATCGTCTCTCTTTAAATAACTCTAAATCTCAAAGTGTTAATTTTACTCTCAGAACCAACACTGAAGTCGAACACCCTTTGCTGCCTCGCTGTACATCAGAGGCCAAGTTTCTAGGAGTGCACCTGGATGCGGGATTAACCTGGGAGAAACATCTTGTTGATCTTTCAAAAAAACTATCCCGCCAACTTTTTCTGTTCAGGAATCTTGCGCGGGTGACTTCCAGGGGTACTCTTTTAACAGCGTATCACAGCAATTTTCATTCACATCTAACTTATGCTATTCTCTCCTGGGGCCACTCATGTCATAGCGATAAGGTGTTTGGTCAGCAGAGGAAGTGCATACGTATCATTTCATGGCTTGGTTTCAGGGAGGAATGCCGGGTTTCCTTTAGGGATCTAAAAATTTTAACTTTGCCCTGTGTGTACATTATGCAGTGTTTGTTGCACATTAAACAAAATCTCAATCAATATAGCTCACATGCGAGGATATTCACAACTACCCCACAAGAAATAACAACAAACTTGTTCCGGACTTTTGCCGGCTTGTGAGATCCAGAAACGGTTCGAGGTATTTGGCAGTAAAGTTTTACAATTGCTTGCCAGCACATATAAAAACTCTCAATCTATATCAGTATAAAAGACGAATCAAAAACTACCTTACACTGAATGCTTTTTTCTCATTTGAGGAGTACTTTAATTCAAATTTTAATCTGTAATGTATTGTCTCAATTATATTTTAATTTATTTTATTTTATGTAATACTTGTATCGTCAATTGACTATATTTTAAAACCTAGGCTAAGATAGTATATTTCTAATCCTAAAAAAAAAGACAAAGAAAAAACTTTTTTATTACTTTTATTTGACATGACCTGTAAAAGTGCTCATTGCATGTTATTACCAATAAATATCTATCTATCTATCTATCTACCTATCTATCTATCTACTATAGCTGGGTTCGGGATTGTTTACGGAGCTGGAGTAGAGTTAGAGTGGCGTTTTAATCACGTGACATTAGAGTTTTAGGTGTATGAATGGTCTGTCCCGAACACTCGAGAGTTTTTAGAGTTAATCACCATAACCTCAATCGCTTGTTTCGTCTTGGTGGTTTATTATTTTATATTATGTAAATATTTTGTGTTTTCTGTACCTTTATTATTTAATTTAAAATATGGATTTTTCTCGTCATCTGGTGTTAATACTTAATTTTGTCAGAGAAATATTTTTTGAAGATTTTTCTGATGAAGAGAATGTTGAAGTAGTTAAGAATTTTGCAGAGATTACAGTACCTCTCATGTCCAATCAATAAACAATTTCTTCATTTCCGGAAGACAAATAAGCTAAACTCATAACCTATGAATATGTAAAATACTAAAAACACGATCAATGCGCATGCCCGCTTCGAAGTCCTTCTCTCGCGAGGTGGAACTCTTGGAGTGAGCTCCTTTAACTCCGTGTCGCAATACCCGACCGCACTTCGAGTCACACCTTTTACTCGAAAGGACAATTTCCGAACGGATCGGGAGCGTTTTGTGCACATAGAGTTAAAAGAGTGAGCATCCCGAACCCACCTTATAAATCCTGGTGTAAGTATTCGTTGTTATAGCTGGGTTCGGGATTGTTTACGGAGCTGGAGTAGAGTTAGAGTGGCGTTTTAATCACGTGACCTTAGAGTTTTGGGTGTATGAATGGTCTGTCCCGAACGCTCGAGAGTTTTTAGAGTTAATCACCATAACCTTAATCGCTTGTTTCGTCTTTGTGCTTCATCACTTGTGGTTTATTATTTTATATTATGTAAATATTTTGTGTTTTTCATACCTTTATTATTTAATTTACAATATGGATTTCTTTCATCTGGTGCCAATAATTAATTTTGTCAGAGAAATATTTTTTGAAGATTTTTCTGATGAAGAGGATGTTGAAGTAGTTTTGCAGATATTACAGTATCTCTCATGTCCAATAAACAATTTAAACTTTATTTCCGGAAGACAAATAAGCTAAACTCAAACCTATTAATATGTAAAATACTAAAAACACGATCACTGCGCATGCCCGCTCCGGAGTTCTTCTCTCGCGAGGTGGAACTCTTGGAGTGAGCTCCTTTAACTCCGTGTCGCAATACCCGACCGCACTTCGAGTCACACCTTTTACTCGAAAGGACAATACCCGAACGGATCGGGAGCGTTTTGTGCACATAGAGTTAAAAGAGTTAGTATCCCGAACCCACCTTATAAATAGCATAGGAAAACAAACGACTCAATTGAGCATTTCTTTTAAAACTTTCAGCAAAGATTCTTCCTCGTCCGGTTAAGTTTAACCCTCTATAAGCCATGCTTGATTGTATGACAACAAAAATTGATCAAACCCGAAAAATTTGGTCAATTTTTAAAAAGTAAAAATAAAAATAATTTTTTTTTCCGAAAAAAAAAATTATTTTTAAAAAATTACACTCTACCGAAACACTATCATCCCCCCCAAAGGACAATTGTCTTTTAATTTCAGAAAACCCAAAGTGTGTAAAAGTGCTCAACGGCACTAACACGTTAAAACCCAAGAAAGAAGAAGTAAGATATTAGGTACTTTCCATTTGCTTCTCGTAAACAGCAAAGCACAGTAAATATCTTTGTTTAGCTAAGTTATTAAAGGAACGCTTAATGAACAACTTCGTATAGTCATATGAGAAATATAGAGTGGAATACTTAACCGCGGCAAGAGGGGGGGAGCGGGGTTAAGCGTTGCTTTTTAAAAGGAACTAAAAAGGAAATCGGCTATCTATTTCCCTTTGCTATTTAAAAGAACAAAAGGAAAGTACCTAGTAACTAAAAAGCCATTTTTTGTTGTGAAGCGGTTTTAAACCGTATTTAAAATATTATATCGTTTTCTTGCTAAACGATGACGTCACTTACGTCGCGTATTTCATTGCTTTTAAAAATATCCCGGACCACGGTTTAAAACAGCGCCTATGGGCGGAGTTAAAAATCGAGCTATGACAAGCTCCAATAATTTATTTTTTCTACTCATCTCCCAAAAAACGGTAACTACCACACCAAAATATACCTATATCTTCCCTTTTTATAAACTACAAACATAGAACATAACCCTCTATCATTTCAACAAATCGTGTTTTTGTTTTTAAAAACTTGTATTTTCGTGATACTCTTGATCGATGACGTCAACAAAGAATACGGTTTAAAACATTCGTCAAATACGCTGAACAAGAAAAAATGCCTTAATGCAGATTACTGCAAAACGGCGTTTTGATAGATCTCGGGATAGTCGGTCCCTTTATTTTTCTGTGGTCGGGATATACTTCTTCTTTCTTGGGTTTTAACGTGTTAGTGCCGTTGAGCACCTTTATTGGAGTTCTGTGTTGAGCACTTTTACTACACACCATAGAAAAAAGAAACCTTGGTTTCTTTTTTCTATGCTACACACTTTGGGTTTTCTGGGATAGGTTATTGAGTGGCAGAGAAGCTCGGCCCGGGGTCCGGGATTCTGAATTTGTCGCAGACCGCAGAACGCAGAACAAATCTTCTCAATTCAACGTTGTTAGTCAGTCGCTAATTGCGGCTAATTAATTACTATACGCAACAAGATTAATTTAGCTTATATGTATTTACTTTAATTTTTTGTCAGAGAGGGGTGCTATTTTTATATTAGGGGTTTTAGCCCTCTCAGGCCCCCCTTAGCTACGCCAATGTTAACAACTTAGATAAGCAAATATATATAATTCCATAATTTTCGTATAGGTTTTATGGATACTTTTGTTTTTTCGGTGGTTATGTTTAAGAATTCAGGAGCGGAAAAAGTTTAATTTGTTGATATACCTATTTAATAACAATTCTCAGAAATGTTCGAACAAATAAGGGAATTATATGAGCCCAACGTCGCGGGCAGCCATTGCGTATGACAAGTTGCCAATAGAACAGAAGAGCATAGTGCAACATAAGCATTTTGTAAAGTTAGTTAAAGTACATACATCAATTTTGGAATTTAAAAATAACACAGAGCTAGACATGTGGATTATTGGAGTTTATTTTTGAAATTTTGTTTTGTATAAAATGTGATAGGGGAGAACGGGAAGCATTCGGCCACCTAATAATAACTTAAGTTATTCTAAAATCTATTTACATTTTCCGCGTTTTTTAGGGAGTACAGTATTACCAACTTTCTTATTCGCGTCCTGAATTATAATAAAATAAACACGTTATTAGGCAATCCAAACCACGTGGTAAAAAACTGACGTTGGTTGGCACACATGACTGACAGTCATCCATAACCATAACCAAAGCATTTATTTTTCTGTATTGAACTGTTTGGATCGTATTTTTAAGTATTTTGGTATCTTTTTTCTTTTAAATAAACTAAATTCTTCTGTAAGGGAGAGTGAATATCTACGAAAATTATTAGTAGAGAATCCAGATGTTGGTCAAAGGTAGGTTTAAGTGCAATCAATTTTCTTGTTTACCTTTGTAACCATTGTTTTCTTTTTAGGTATCAACTGAAATTAAAATTAATAAGCAGCTTGGATCCGTTTCTTATTAATTCTCAGGACCTTGATTATACTATTAATGGTGTTCCACCTATATCAATCATGGACATTATTGCTTATTTGGTTTTTCCCGTAGTTTTTATTCAAAAGAACAAAATGAAGGCATTTAAAAGTTTGCAGGCATACAAATATTTTGAGTCTGGCTTTCTTGTACAAGCTGGAACTAATTGGAAAAGTAAGATGTTTGTTTATTCATTACCAATTTTGTGCTTTTTACTCATAATGTCATTATATTGCTTCAAAAATTGAACACCAACGATCGATGTTATAATGTAATTAGGTAAATTAATTACAATTTTACTTATAACTTTTCACTTTTAGGTCAAACATTCTCAGAGAACCACTTTGAAACCATTAGAGGCCTGGGTAATAATTGGAAAAGATGGAAGTGTGTGCACTGCCCACTGTACTTGCATGGCAGGGAACAGCGAGGTCTGCAGCCATGTATGTGCATTACTTTTTGCTGCAGAGTATGCTCACTCCAGGAAAGAAGCATTGTCTTCAAGTATTGTGCACATACAGGCATTGAGTTGCCTAGGCGAACAAACCCGGAACCATATTTTACAATGTTATACCTACGAATAATTCTGTAAATTGTTGAAAATTATGTAAATACTGAATTGAACTGAAATATTTGTGATAATTCAAAATTGAGAATAAACTGTATGAAATATTTTTTACTTTTGACTGTATTTTCTAAATTTTTATTCTTAATTTTAATAAATATCAACGACTAAAAAGTATTTTTTTATTAAAATACAATTAACCAAGATTAAATAAAAGACAAAGAAACAACTAAAGGTGAGAGAATATTAAAAACCAATACAAATTGTTTAGTAATTTTATTTCAAATTATATAAATACCTATTTCTTTACACATCACATCTTACTATACTATAACTATCACGTGTAGTCTCTGCTTTTTTTACAATAATATAGAATTATATTTCTTAAATCGTTTCGTTCTGGCCATATTGTTAGTGATTTAAACCTTCTATATAAAATATCTATTAAATTTTCAAAGTAACTAGAAGCAGTTGTCGGAGATATTTTGAAATTATAAGCAATTAGTTTTAAATGAAGATCTAATCGTAACTTAATTAAAGTTAATACTAATTGACTGAAGGCACTGAGAGCTGTAGTAGTTGTAGTTGGGATGTATGTATCCTTCAAATGTATCTCCATTTTTTGTCGTTAGAAGTATTATCCGAATGGTGAATTATCCACTTTGCTTAGTTGCTGAAATTTTACTGCAAGTTGTTGTATCGGTCTGAATTGCAGTTCCTCCATCTTCCCCTTCCGAGTCAACATTTAGTTCAGTGATATCACCTTCACATATTCTCCACCTGCAAATGTTATAATTTATTTACCAAATATTATCTTTAAACGAATCATAAAAAAATCACTATTTTAGCTTTTTTGCTTAAGGTTGATATAGGAAACTTGCATATCCTCATGGTAATGAGCTAAGTTTAAACACACAAAAATCAATATCACAAAAAAAACTTATGCATTTAGAAAGTAAAACATCTAAGTTCAGTAATAATCTAATAAAATATCAAGAAACCTCTTACTTCACATTGTAGCATCTTTCGTCTTTTCTCTAGACGTTAATTTCTTTCTAAAGCTTCAGGCCTCCTTTCAACACTTTGTGCAATATGCCCCATATTTTGAGAAGGAACCCAATCTGGATATTCTTTGTTTTCCAATATGGCAGGCTCACCTATTAATCATAAATGCATTAGAAACAGAAACTAAAACCACTGAAATTTCCATTCTCAAAACTCTGAAGAAGGTTTTATTCTATGGAGTTTTAGAACTTACCAGTTATAAAATGTTTACTGCAGACTCTCTGATATTTTAGCTTTGATTCAGTTAAATCATCGCGCTTTATAGCCGCTATCCACAAAGCCCTACGTTCTCTCGACATCTCATTTTTATGGGGCTTATTAGATAAATTCAGTACGGTGGGAATTCTATAAAACGACACATTGTCACGATCGCGCCTACTTCCGCAGTTAACAACAATACAAAATAATAATAAAGCTCTTTAAAAACAGTATAAAAATACTCAACAGATAACAAACACCAAAATAAACTGTAAAATATGAATATAAATAATACTTTTTACGCAAGCTCAAACGGTTGTTTACATACATGTGTGCCAACCACTGTCATATTTGATAGGTCGTTGGATTGCCTAATTGGAGCATCAGACCAATTTTACCAAGAAAATAATAAAAACTGGCTTTTAGGTAAGTTTTTTTTACTAAATATATATTCCCCATATTTTCTTTGAAGGAACGATATTTAATTTTATGTTTTGTAAGTAAAACGTGCTTCTATAATGCTGTTTTTATTCCCGAATCATTTTATAATTTATAACCTACAAAAATTGGTTACTAGTAATATGACGTTTGATTTTTGATTTAAAATATTTTGGTAGCTGGGGAGCATTCGTTCCACCTATACCCGGGGTGGGGACTCTTTATTTTTCAGTGGGGTGGGGTGCATTCTAGAGGTGGGAAGTTCAATTCTTTTTGGTGAATCAATTCTTTTGATTCATTCATGCAGTTAAAAAGATTCGTTCTCAAATGATTCTTTTATTTTTAAAATAAATGGAAAATGCTGAATCGATCGATATATACAGGGTGTCCCAGCCGAGAGTGACCCATTTTAAATGCTTATAACTTTTATACCAGTTGTGCTAGCCACCTACGGTTTACGCCATTCCTTTTCTATTGGCATAACGTTTTTTCTAGTTGGTACCAAATTTTGTCGACAATTATAGGTACAGTGGGAGTAAAAAAATTGCCTTTTTTCGACATCAAAATTTACAACTATTTTCAATGGAACACCCTGTATATTGCAACGCCATAATTAGGAGTCGTGTCCAAGGTAACCATGTACCAATAAAACATCGGACTTGTAACTTAAAGTTTTAGCAGCAAAAAATTAAAATAGAAATCTGGGTATTTTAGCAAACGTATTTTTTATTAGCATATATTTACAACGCGAATAGGCAGATTTTGATTATTTTTTTTTGACCATACATTAATAAAGAAATAAATCTAAATCTAAAAAAACTGCTGTATATGTTGGCCGTTCTGTTCCACGCAATTATGAAGTTGGACCATTAAAGGGTTGAATGAATTGTGTAACATATCCTGGGGAATCGCTTCAATTACGTTACGAATATTCCTCTTTAGATCATCCAAACTATGTGGAAGGGGGTTAGAGCACCTATCCTTGACATAACCCCAGAGAAAAAGTCTGGAACTGTCAAGTGAGGAGAGTAAGGTGCCCATTCTATAGGACCGGCTCTTCCTATCCATTTTGATCCAAATGTCATATCTAGTGATGCTCTTGCTATTAAAGAATAATGAGGTGGAGCACCATCTTGCTGAAAGCAGTAGACCTCATCCAAGATACCATCCTGTATTAACTGTAGATAAAAGAAATTTTCCAACATATCAGTATATACAGTTCATGTTATCGTTGGCTCATTAAAAAAAAATGGTCCATATATTTTTTCAGTGGAGATTGCGCACCAAACTGTTACCTTTGGAGTATCTCGCTGGAACTCGTTAAATGCTCTTGGATTCTCTGATGCCCAAATCCAACAATTGTGCTTGTTACACCTACCATCTATGTGGAAACTAGCCTCATCAGACATAATTAACAGCGTATTTGGGTTAACTCTAAACAAGTCCAAAAGAGTTTCGCAAGTAAACAATCTCTTTTGATAGTCCTCCTGACGAAGCTTTTGAAATGTTTGAAGCTTATAAGGAAATAATTTTAAACATTTAACACATCTCTCGCACTCACTTTTAGATAAATTTAATGCAGCCGCCATTTTCCTAAGAGATATTTTCTGATTATTAATTGCAATAATCTCATGGACCGCTAAAAGTCTGTCTAAATATTCAGGATTAAACATATTCCTTTTTGGCCTCTTGACCTCCAAGTATCCATGTAGTGAAATTTTCTGATGCCATTTTTTAATAACGTTTTTGCTTAGCGGATTTTTCTGGAATCTAGTTCGAAATCTTCTTTGTGTCGTTATTATTGATCGGGTTTCGATATAAAAGATTGCTGTTTTTGCTTTTTCAACTAACGAATAAATCATTTTCTTTAAAATTTATGTTAAGGTGGCATTCTCAACGTCATTTAATTCATTACCAACCTATAACCTATTTCGCATTATTTTTTCAAGTTTATTATTTTATTGACTAACATTTAAATAAAATCAGTATCGTCGGCACATTACTTAGGTAATATCTGATATATTACAAAAATATAAATTTATTTCATTGCTAATTTTGGGAGAATTGTATAATGAAAGAACAACGAGTGACAATGACATAATAATGTTAAAAAAAATCTTACCCGATATTTTTCGCTATACAATTCTCCTAAAATAAGTTATGAAATTCCTTGATATTTATTAAATATGGCAATTATTACCTATAGAATATTAAGTCGATACTGATTTTATTTAAATTGTGTGTAAAAGCTAGAAAACATAAATAAATCTACGCAAAATAGGTTATAGGTTGGCAAACATGTTGATACTCCTACCTTAACTTAATTTGATATTTTACTCTAACAGTGACAATTGTTTACTATGGATACCTAGTACAAAGGTAGATAGGTACCTATACCTATTTTAGTTTTAAAAAATATACCTCGATTTATATTTTAATTTTTGCTGCTAAAACTTTAAGTTACAAGTCCGATGTTTATTGGTACATGGATACCTTGGACACGACTCCTAATTATGGCGTTGCAATATACAGGGTGTTCCATTAATAATAGTTGTAAATTTTGATGTCGAAAAAAGGCAATTTTTTTACTCCCACTGTATAATTGTCTACAAAATTTGGTACCAACTAGAAAAAACTTTATGCCAAGAGAAAATGAATGGCGTAAACCGTAGGTGGCTAGCACAACTGGTATAAAAGTTATAAGCATTTAAAATGGGTCACTCTCGGCTGGGACACCCTGTAATATCAACGCATGAATGAACACAATGTAAAAGATCGTACTATATTATTTAAAGGAATTGAATGATTCTTATCCCCTATTTCATCCTATATATTTTTGTCTCTTTTCCTTCAACTGGACACTCCGTGTACCTTTTTTTTACGCACACGTGCACGCTGCTGTCCACCAATACCAGCAACACCTGATCGAGCGTTTGCGAACGAGTGATTTACTGAACTGAAATTACTTTAATCGGGTTTTGGGTACCAGTGAACGAGTGAACGAAATGCTAAGCCAACTCTTGAAATCATTCCTGAATTGGTGAATCAAAAAAGAAGGATCGAATCTTTTTGGAACGATGAATTAATTCTTTCAATTCAGTGAAGTGATCCGTTCGTTTTGAACGAATCGTTCGCGAACGACACACCCCTACATTTGGGTTTGTTCGTTATTTTACTTTCAGATGCCGCGAAAACGTGTCCTTAAAACGACAAGAAACTTGATAATATATTATTTATTATGTTATTAGATTTATAAAGCTATGCTTTACCAGTTACCTTAGGTACCAGATACGTCCTTAGTGATGTTAAAGAACAGGTAAATTGCTGAACAGGTTCGAACAGTTCGGTCCTCACTCGGGAACCTGTTCCGTAAACCTGTTCACCTGTTCTTTTGATTATAAATTATTGTCGCCCACTGACTTGGTAAAAAAAAGAGTAAAAGTGAAAGGTGGGGAGTAGTTTTGTTAATGACTTTCTAAAAAAAAAAAAAGGTCGCTACTTCCGTAAACTAACAACACGGAAAGAACACCGCTGCATTCCTGTTTCCTTGCGGTGTTCTGTGATTTTACTTTGTTTACGGAACTGACGACCTTTTTTTTTTTTTTTTAGAAAGTGATTTAACAAAAAGCGGTTTTTTACTACTATGGTGACCTTTTACCTCTTTTTTTGTGACAATAGAACAGGTGAACAGGTTCCCGGGTCAGAACTGCTGAACTCCCGCAGCAATTTCCCTGCTCTTTAACATCACTCCACCGCAATCATCTGTCATAAGTCTATCTAAAGAACCGGTTCAGTTCTTTTATAAAGAACAGTTCACTGAACAGGCTATCTCTAACCTGTTCTAAAGAACCAGTTCCGTTCTTTTCTTAACAACTCTATACGTCCTTTGGCCGAATGCTGCCTAGGGATGGGGAGCAATTCGGCCATTTGTAAGTATATTTTTTGAAAAATTAAATTTTATTAGAAAACGTGATCTTTTAATTTTTCTTTTTTATTAGGTATATGTTGAGATTAATGTTAAACAATATGTATACATATATGTTAGATTTATAAAGCTACTTTACATTACCAGTTACCTTACCAGATACGTCCTTTGGCCGAATCCTCTCCTTTGAATGGCCGAATATGCTGGCTAGGGATGGGGAGAATTCGGCCATTTGTAAATATTTTTTGAAAAATAAAATTTTATTAGAAAACGTGATCTTTTAATTTTTCTTTCTTATTATATGTTGAGATATTAATGTTTATCATTCCCCGAAAGTACATTTTTTTCACAGTTAAACATTTGGTTTACTCCTTACTTAGAGAGTTGTACGTGCTTTGTGGCCGAATGCTCCCCGTTCTCCCCTACACACTTTTGTAAATAAAAATACAAAGATCGATACCAGGGTTCTAAACACTGTTTAGGTCTTAAGAAAGATGAGTGTTTATACATGTAATTATTTGGAATAAAGAAATCTTGTTTTTAAAAAAAAAAGTTTATAAATCCACCAAGAAGATGCCCGTGGACTCAACGCAAACGGTACGACGGCAAGTTAATAAATCCAACTTTACCCCGCCTAACATTATTTTGTTTCATTAAAAGTTTTATTATATTCAAATTTTTACGTAGCAAATTATGATATTATATTAAATTAAAAAAAAAGAAGTGCTTATAAATACCTTATGTATATTAGGTGAAGTAAAAAAGGTAAACAGGTTATTGTGTAGTAGATTTTCGTGACCTTGTTAATACTACAATATTTAATTGTTATTACATCGATTAAATCAAAGTTAAAAACATTTTCTGTGCACAATAAAGGGACCAGACTCATCATATTCCTGTTTAGATATCCACATCTGCTGAAATGTAGTAAGACTTGCCAGAATACTACCTCCAATCCAGACTGAATATTTTCTCTCTGGTGGGGCTATAATTTTTATTTTCATTGAAGCCGGAGCTAAAGCAGCTATTTCTTTTTGAATTCTGTCAGCTATGCCTAAAAGTAAAATTAGAACCATTTAGTCTCCAGAAATTCACTGACGGCAGAGCACAGCAGAATTCTCGCTCCATATGGAAAACTTTTTAGTAATAATAATAATAATAATAATAATAATAATAATATCTTTATTGTCATAATAAATCATTCACGAGTGAACATTGACAACGTCAGTGGAAAAAATTACTAAGATAACTAATAATCTCACAGTACATAGTCAAACAACAATTATATTCAAACTGAAGAATACCCTATTATATATAATATATACCTACACATACACAAAAAGTCAATAAGACAATCAAGACAAAAAATAAAAACTTTAAGACAAAATAAACAATAAAAGTAACAGTTCAAAAACAAAAACCGGAGCAGCAAACTGACACTTCACTAATTATGTGTTCAGAAGAAGAAAATCATTAAGCGTGTAAAATTCTTTGTCAATTAAAAAGGTCTTTAAGTGACGCTTAAACAATTCACTGCCCCTGATGGCCCTAAGATTATCAGGTAAAGAGTTATATACCTTAATGCAACTCATGAGAGGACCCTTATGAAATAGAGATGTTCGGTGAGCCGGTGTTAGCAAGTCATTTCTACCCCTAGTTTGAATGTTATCATAAACATCTCTATTTCGAACAAAAACACCAGGATTTGACTTGACAAATACAGCACAGCTATATATAAAGAGAGATGGCACAGTCATGATGTTTAGCTGTTTAAATTTACCTCTACAAGAATCCCGATAATGCATCCCCAACATAATTCTTACTATTCTCTTTTGCATCACAAAAACTCTATGTGCATTTGCAACCGAAGCACGGTACCAAAACATGATACTATATGCAATCACAGATTGCACACCGGACATATAAAAAATTCTTACAACATTCAAACTAACCTGGTGATGCAAAAAACGAACAGCGTATGCTGCCTTGCTGATTTTACTTACAACGACGTTGACCTGTTGTGTCCACTGAAGTCTCTCATCCAAAGTGACTCCTAGAAACTTGACAGATTGTGCCTGCCCTATACTTTTTCCTTCAATAGGGACGTATAAAGATTCATTAGAATTATTTCCTCGAAAAACAATTAAACAGGTTTTTTTGGTATTTAAAATAAGATTATTGGCTGAAGACCATTCTAATACACTTGCCGCAATCTCAGTAGATTTTGTTGATAGTAAAATCTTGCTCGCACAGGACACTATGCATGACGTATCATCAGCGAACTGATACAGAGATGAAATGTCAATTTTCTTGTTGAGATCATTAGCAAATATCAAAAATAAAATGGGCCCCAATATAGAACCCTGTGGTACGCCCTTTTTAACTGTTATTAATAGTATCTTATTAAAGCCTGCATGGTTTACATTATTTCGTGGTAGACAATGAAGTACTCGTAATATCAAAAAAATTACCTTGTCGGACTTCCATTGTCTTTATTTTTTTACTTAACACAGCGTACGTTTCGGTTAATTAGTATATCTATATCTAACCGTTTTCAAGTGTAAACTCTGTGTAAACTTGAAAACGGTTAGAGATACTATATAACTAACCGAAACGTGCTGTAACAAAATAAAGACAATCGAAGTAGGGGGAAGTCGGATAATCGTGCGCGGCGGCTAACGGTGCGCACCGTAATACCAATCGAAAACGCCTCTTATTCATTCAAATCCGTATACGTGGTGCGACCTCCTGGACGGGTTTAGAAGTAACGCTGATGTGGTTCGTACGATTTGCTGCTAAAATGAGCCGGCGGTCATCGTGTTTGGCGGTTTATCGGGTTGTTTACATTATTATTTGTGCGTGTGAAAATAAGCCATAAGTTTTTAAATAAGAACATTTTTGTTTCGGAAAGTATACTAAAATAATCAGTGTGGTTCAGATTGTTATTGTAGCAAGGTAAATAACGTACAATTTTATTTTTATGAATTTTTGTTACCATCATGCTCCTGTCGGTTAATGGTGCGCGATGCGCGATCTTAGAACTTCTAGTGGAATTTAGTATGAAAATATATGTTCCTTTTATTATTTTAGATGCCAAAATATACCCGCAAAACAAATAAAGGTACCTGGGACGCAGATAAAATGAAAAAAGCTCTATTATTCACTATTCAGTTATGTGATAACGATGAACTTGATGACATGGAGGGCGATCAGGGGACAGTTGCTTGATTTGCGATGACTTTAGCAAAAAAGACGAATATTGGTTTCAATGCTCATTGTCAGTGGCGGCTGGTTAATGAAGGGCGCTGGGGCGCCGCCCTCCCTGCAATTATTTCAAACAGAATCCAAAAATACTTTACTTAAAAAACCAATAACGCAATGTATGTAAGCAATCAATTAAAATAACTCAAACCAAACGTAGCCCTATTCTAACGGGCAGGCTATACTCATAGACAAGCGAGTTGCGCGCTCTCAAGGTTGTACTAAGCGCGGGCGGCGCGGCGGCGGGCGACCGATTATCCGTCCCGATTCAACGCGCTAGAGTTGTGTAGTTCGCGAACGAACTAGTTCAAAAGATCGAATCTGCCAACTGAACTAAAAGATTCAATCAGTAATTACTGAGAGATTGAAACAAGGCGAACTAAAGTCTAAACGGAATGTACTACGCAAGCGAGAGCGAGACGACCGAGATTATAGGTTTTATCACCTGACCGACCGATGCATGCGGCGATATGCCAGTATAAATCAGTGAACTAAATGAACTAAACGAACTAGTCTTTTGAACTATTCACTTTATTGAACGAGAACGAAAGATTGAAATCGGCAAAGTGAACTAAACTTCCCAGCACTACAACGCGCCTTCTCGATCGGTTGTCATGACGACGGAGGCCTGACGTCACCTACACATCGCACAACGAGCGGCCACGGAGAGCTCCAATTTTTCGCGCCCACTGTTCGCAAATCGCGATGCGACCTGTCGTCTGTCGATGCCGTTGACTCGCTGACGTTTTGTTTAGAGTTATTTATTAATTACGTTATAAAAGTGGAAAATGTCGTGTAATATGAAGGTCAGTGATTTACAGAATCTTGTGTTTAGTTCTCTGAGCTTAAGTGAAAAACTTAAACTTGAAAAATGCTAGAAATTAAACATAGTACAAGTGCAATCAAAATGTAAAAGTAAGGCACAGTTTACGCGTAAGTTTGAAAAAGAAATATATAATAAAAAATCCTGGATATGCGGTTGTGAGGACAAAAATTCTTTTTTTTTGTTTCGTGTGTCTTTTTTTTTGACGGGGATGATAATTGGACTATAAATGGGGTGCGACTTAAAACATCTTTCAGAGAAAATAAAAAAACGAAAAATAGTGCAAGACATAGTCATAATGTGGTAAGTTTTGAGATGTTAGGACAAACTAATATTTTAACTTGTTTAAGTAGTGCTTATGCTAATGAAATTAAAATTCACAACGAGAAAGTTAGAAAAAACCTCGGAAAAAACAGACACGTACTTTCGAAAATAGACATTTTAAATTTTTTTATTTAAAGCCAGCGCCCCCTGACTCGCTAGTCACGAGCCGCCACTGCTCATTGTGTTGCAGATGGGCACATGCGTTTTGCAGTGGTGTCGACTCTCCCGAAGGTTATATCTGTGACTTTTGCGATCATTAATTTATAGTTTTTAAGTTTGCAATAAATATCTATAATATGTATTTTGTATCACTTGCAGGGGCGGATCTACGGGGGGGCCTGGGGGGCCCAGGACAGGACATTTCTGAAAAAAACTTTAAAATATCTCGAGAGAAATACTGAGGAAAACTAAAATAATACAAATATTTTTTTCGTGAAACCTAATACTCAATATAGTATATTAGAGTACACGTTTCATAAGAAGCGGTTTTAGCGCACGCGTCTATTTTAAAAAACGAGCCACAAAGTGGGGAGTTTTTTTATTGACACGTGCGCTAAAACGCCTTATGAAAGATGTGCTTTATACATTTTTTTCTATTTCACCTTTTATAATCAAGAAAAATACATTTTAAAAAGAAAATAAATCCTTCAAATTTTGTAAATTTTTATGTCTAAATTTTATGTTGGTAATACTATTTTTTATCATAGTAGCCTCTGGACAACAAAAATTATTTTGCAAACTGTAATTTTTTGATTTATTGACCCATTTTCACCACGAGATTCTAAAGTTATTTTAGCGATATGAGATTTAAAATTGGACGGAATACGTTGTGTGATCCTCGTACATTCGGTACATATACAGAGCAGAGCGTTCGGAAATTCGGGAGATTTTGCTACTTTTTTCGAATTTCAAAAGACGTGATTTTACGTCACGGCATTGCAATTTAGTATAGGGAAGATGGAAAATTCAAATAAAGTTTAAGTTAAAATCGACATCGGAAGGTTAGTAGATTGAATTTTGGATAGGATTTGGCAGAAAATGATAGGTTGAAGCATCTACAAAAGATTGATTTATAGATTTATGCAACCAACATACATGACTGTTATCCACACAGAATAAAAAGTAGGTTATCAAGCTATTTTCCTCTGCGAAAAATGGGTTTTCTCGTAAATCACAAAGGCCGCGCAAGTCAATGAAATAAAACATTTAAATGTTACCAAACATAAGTACATCAAATAAAGAAAAAACGCGTATCAAAATAGCTTCATTACGATACGCAAATGCGTATCGTACTGAGCTTATTATGAACGTGAAATAGAAAAAATAAATTTATCGCTGATCGAATTGCTAACTACTTATGATTTCATGCCAATGATAAAAAAAAATTTCGGTTGCTTTATTATTTACATAATTTGATACAATTTGGGCGTGATCCTAAAAAATTTTGGGCTGCGGCGTTATTTGCTTGCGAAGGCTACCAAAAATTGTGGCTGCGCCAATGTGGTGCCCCCCAATATTTTGGGTCTAGAACCGCCCCTGATCACTTGTTTTCATTCTACCCTTTGCGCACAATTGCCCTCATTAGCGCGCACAATTAACCGCATAGGGTGAACAATCGTGCGCGGAGGCAGTTTTTATCTTATTTTGTCCCTAGGCTCAGAATATCTTCTTTTGTATTTTTTTTTTGAGTTGGACCGTAACCTACACAAAGAAGAACATCTCTGCCAAATTTCAGAATTCCATGAACCATATTTTAAAAAATATCAATTTTTTTCTTAGGTGCGCACAATTCACCGACTTTCCCCTACAAGGTAATTTTTTTGAATGTTTACTTTAGGTGCAATCACTTCATGCAAGCTATAGCGAGGCAATTAATTGCATTGCAACACCGCGCGTTTACGTATAAAGCAATTATTATTATGCAAGTATCTTGGCAACAGATGTAATCAACTTTTAAAATCCATCCAGTTTCAGCTGATTTTATTGTAAAAGTATGCTTCTATTATTTTTCTTAATTAAAACAATGGATACAGAAGTGGCGAGGTCCGTGAAGTTAGCAGAGTTCCTTTAAGCTTTTTTTAAATAG
Organism: Polydrusus pterygomalis; assembly: GCA_963969555.1. Lineage (NCBI taxonomy): Eukaryota > Metazoa > Arthropoda > Insecta > Coleoptera > Curculionidae > Polydrusus > Polydrusus pterygomalis. The sequence continues at coordinate 76,309,940 of OZ018376.1, read as the reverse complement.
CAAGGCAAAGCCAACGGCTAAGCTGAGCGTTCCTTTTAAAAATTTAACTTAGCACATCAAAGATTTTTTCCTTCCGTCTTGCCGCGGTTAAGTATGCCCCTCTCTATTTCCCACACGAACTACGTATAGGAACTTGTTCGCGAACCGTTCCTTTAACAACTTTGCTAATTCGCTAATTTCTTTGTTTCAGTGGCGATACTGTCATCGGGTTAATAGAAAATTTAAATATATAATATAAATATATATATAAAATACATACCTGGAAACATGGTACTTCCACCTGATAAAACGGTGTTAGCGTACAAGTCTTTTCTTATATCCATATCCGATCTCATTATTGAGTTAAAAGTAGTTTCAGCAATCCCTGGCGTCTCCATACCTAAAACAAGTCGGTAAAATCGCTGAATAATTAATTGGTTACATTTTTGTGTCAAGATGTCTCATCTTTGTAATTTTCCGAAATCTTGTTTTTTTGACTATTTCTATAGTATTAACAGCATCTTCTACGAGAGCTGAAGATTATTTTTCCATACTCCTCCATCATTATTGGTCGAGCCAACATTTTACATATACAGGGTCGCTGAAAGTGTATGGAAATGGAAAAAGTAAGATGAAAACTGAAAAATGTTGAACTTGATATTTAAGTTTTTTTCAAAATTCTAAAAAAAAATATCAATACATATTAGGTATAAACTTTTATAAACCATATCTAATTTGTGTTGGGCTACATGCCACATAACACCTACAAAGGTGTTATGTGCTACATGCTTGGTCGTGAAACTGTTGTTCCATTTTACGCAGGATGTAAAAATAACCACTTTTATTATGTTTTACAAATTTATTCAGTTTCCTGACACGTGTTTTGGCCCTTGCGGGTCATTTTAAAAGGAGTACAAGCCGTTTTCGAGATATCGAGTTATAAATATTGTTTATAAACTTAACGGAGATTATTTAATAACTTTAGTGTAAGGGTAACTGGAAGGCGCATTTACTCGTCCCCCCATAAATTGTAATTTTGGACGTTATATGGTATAATTAACAGCTAAATATATCATTTATAACAAAAAACGACTTAGTACGTCTTAGTTCCCCCACGGAAGAGATAAGTTCAATGAAAGATGTTAAAGAGTTAGCCTGTTTCTTGATCATTCAGAATGCGTCGTTGCGTCGTCCAGTTATCCAGATGTGTGCACAGCACTTCTGATGTTCCTTACTGTCCCTGTCACTACTGCGAAAGCTGAACGGACTTTCTCCAAATTGAAGTTGATAAAAAAAACTACTTGCGTACCTCAATGGGACAAAATAGACTCAGTAATTTAGCGCTACTGTCCATTGAAAATCGAAGAGCGCGCAAAATTGACTTTAATAAAGTGATAAACGAATTTGCCACTATAAAATCTAGAAATTGTAAGTTCTTGCGTTTGTGACAAAATATCATGAGAGCGCGGTGTTTACGTCGATTTTATGTGTAGAAGATTGCCAGATTATAGTAATAGCTGTTCCAACAAGTTGGTATAAGATACACTAAATATCTGCATTAACAAAATACTGTTATTCTTACCCGGCATTAATAGTGTGGTATTATCAAAAGTAATTTTAATAAGGGGTCCCAAAATTTGTTTTGCCCCGGGGCCTATTCAGCTCTAGCTCCGGCCCTGCTCTTAGGTTTATGAAAAAGTGTAATAAATACAAAAGTAGGATCATGCACAATGTTCACACCAGATCTGTAAATAGTGGGTGTCTAGTCGTTCCACTATCCTCATATACTGCCTTGCAGAGGCACATTATGTATATCGGTCCTAAATTGTTCAATATGTTACCCTTGAATTTGAAATCTGTTGTGAATTTACATACCTTCCTGTTGGGCATTTCTAGATAGATAAAGATAAATTATCAGCAAATAACCTGTACGGCGCCTTTATTGAATGAGTAAGTACTAGAGGGAATTTTGAAGTTCTATTTGATATCTATTAATAATAACTTTCAGTGAATCATTCTAACATTAGTGATATTGTGTTTGGACTAATTTAACTTGTGCTGTGTGGTTTGTTTTTGGCATATCATTATGGTCTTTTTTTTTGTTCTTAAGGATTGTAAAAAATATTCATGACCTGAAATCCAGACAAGCTGCCTGTCTTTGGATTTCAATCATGAATACTGTGTTATGGCGTGTTATAATAGGAAATGTAAATTTTTTATGAATAAATTATGAATTATGAATTATAAATAAATTATGAATATCACTCATATCAGGTATGTGAAGTAACTTTTAAATTAATATATATTATAAAATAAAATTGTTAATGATCCAATATAGAATTTTATGTACTTAGATGGTTTTATGGGTTTAAGATCTTAGGGAGCGAATGAAACCCAAATGTTAATTTGCCAACGTTCTGGAAAATATATTTCCTTCCTCAGGGATCTGAAACAATAGGATTATTTCTTAGGTTTCAACAATAACCGATAAAAACTTTACATTATGGATTTGTTTGGAAAAATGACAAATCCTTTTTTTGGTAACATAACATAACAGAAAGTACATCTATATATCCTTGATATATTAAAGAGTCACACAGTTACAAACAGGTGTCATTTTTCTTTTATGATATATAAATAATACACATAAAACCACCTACATTTTAAATTAATTCCATCTAAAATGTGTAGGACTAGGTACCTACTTCTGGTTATCATATTCTTCTTTATTGTTATGTGATATTTAAAAGTCAATTTGTAATCAACCCCAAGTATTAAATGTTTAATTTTTGTTTAGTACAGAACTTTTATAGTTGGCGATGAATTTTTAATTTTATGGTAAAAAATTATAAACTGTATTTTCTTTGCATGTACTTCCAATTTCTGAAACCACGTTTTATAGTCACAAATTTGTAGTGCTTGCACTGCTTTTGTTGCATTTTACGGTGAACTATCATTGAGGTATCATCGGCAAACTATATTAAATATGGTATTTTCAGCAAAACTTGATTTTGATCTAGAAATATGTCGAAGCAAAATACATTATATAAAACCGGGGGTGATAGTGGTGAACCCTGATTCCCTGCTTATAATAAAATTGCATTGAATGAACTCCATTTTTAACTAAGTGTGGCAATGGCTGGGCACTGATGTTGATACAATTTGAAGAGAATGCCTTTATGCTAGACGCTGTCACATATGCCTTTTTAATATCCAAAAAAAAACCTGTTGAATATTTTTTAAAGGTACCTAATCCAGTGAATCAGAAATATTTTAATAGGTATATATTTCAATAAACTTACTAAACAAATGAAAACTTGCCTAATAAAGCTGGTTGAAACATAGCTTCGGGGCATCTGAATCTTTCATTTCCTAAAGTAATAATTTGGCCATCTGGAAGTTCATAAGATTTTTCAAAGCAACTTGACGAATTAGCTATTGCCAAGTCCTTTTCAAAGTCCAACGATACGAAACATATTTTTTCCTGCAAATAAAATAACATTTGATTAAAACATAAAATCGACGTCGATTATTTTTTAATGAAACCTATTGTATATTTTCACGTTCTACAATAAATTCTACACATTTTTCATAAATCATGCCCTAGCTATACAGTGAGCTCAAAAAAGTTGGAATAAATTCGTTTAAAATTCAGGTGATTATTTTCTGGAAAAACGCTTGGACATGTCGATTATTATTTTTAATTGCGAATTTTTTGACATAATAAATGTCTATACAGGTTGTCTCAAGAAGAACATATACCGTCAACATTAATTTTTTTAAATAGAACACCCTGTATATTATATTATTTTTAAATTATACGATACATTATTCTGAAAATTCTTTTTGTATATATTGACATTTTTTCTGGTACGAAAACTACAATTAAAAATTAACTCTTTACATCTATTTAGTCTATAATATTTACATAGGCTATATTAAAGTTTATTTTAATAAATGTTGAAATTGACCGCCACCAACTTCCTGGCAATATGCAAGTCGATCTTTGAATTCTTCCAAAACGTTATGGATTAAATACCTGTGGCTCTATTAATCTAACCTCATGCCTTATTCGAGCTTTAAGTTCATCAATATTTTTAGGTTTGTTAAAGTATACTTTAGATTTTAAATAGCCACACAGAAAAAAATCTAGCGGGGTCAAATCTGGTGACTTTGCCGACCATTCTATTGGACCCCGTCGACCAATCCACTTGCAGAAGGAAATACTGTATCCAAGTACTCACGCAGCGGGCGTGTGTAATGGGCTGGTGCTCCGTCTTGCTGGTACCATAAGTTATTGTTGGGAATATCTGGCTCATCTGGATTTGGATAGAGTACAGCAAGTGCCGGTATTAACTCAAATTCTAAAAATTCTAGATACAGTTCGCCATTTAACGTGCCATCAAAAAAGAAGGAACCTAAAATCCGGTTATATCAACAATTCCAGCCCAAACATTCACTTTTTGCGGGTATTGTGTGTGGGACTCCATGATCCAGTGCGGATTTTCCTTAGTCCAATATCGACGTTTTGGCGATTTGCATGCCCATTTAGAGTAAACGTTACTTCATCAGAGGACACAATTATTTTTAAAATTTGAGGATCTTCAATGTATCTGTTCATCATTATTTCGCAAAATTTTGTTCTTCTATCCGGGTATTCTTCATTAAGTTCATGAACCAACTGTACCCTATAGGGATGCCTTTTATTTTTGTGTAAATAATTCAATACGGTTGCTTGACAAATATTATTTTCCATGGCAATACTGCGAGTAACACTATGGTGTGGTTTTCTTGAAAAGCTAAGAGGACATTTAACTGCACATCTTCTGAAATCCTAGGTCGACCTTGAATTTAATTATTTGTCTCTAACATGCCCCAAATCCCTATATTTTTTTACAATTTTACTAACAACAGATTTAGATATTGGTGCTCGGTTTGGGTACTTATTGTTAAATAACTCACACACTTCTGTTTGGGTACGCATCCAATCTCCATAGCCAAGCATGATTAGTACCTCTATCCTATCTTTTTCACTTAACCCCATTTTTCCAGAATTACTTAAGTTAGATAGATCTAAACAATTTGAAGAATTTTTGACAAGAAATAAATGTCTGTGTCAAAATTAATTAATTCAGGTAACATGTTACAATAATAATAAAGAAATGCGCAATTAAAACTAAAAATCCACGAATCTCAGCTTTTTTTCGGAAAAATATTAAAAAGTCAATATATCGAAAACCGTTGATTTTGGAGATATGGTATTATGTTATACCTACAAAAAGTGTTCAGAATGTATCGTTGAATTTAAAAATAATATAATATATAGGGTGTTCTATTAAAAAAATTTATGTTGACGGTATATGTTCTTCTTGAGACAACCTGTATAGGTGCTTACACATTTCTTATGTCAAAAAATTCGCAAAAAATAATAATCGACATGTCCAATCGTTTTTCCAGAAAATCATCACCTGAATTTTAAACGAATTTATTCCAACCTTTTTGGGCTCACTGTATATCTTCAACCGTTTACGAAATATTAACACTTTAATGCTGGTATGTACCACTGACGACATGTTTGTCGACTTGGGAGATTTCCCGGTGCGCCGGTCCCTCAGGCGCCGATAGGCGCCGCCGCTGCTTGCGAACTATTTTCTTTTCTTTTTTAACAATTTGAATTAATTTTGAAAATAATCGAAAAAGCAAAACACCAGAATTTATTTATGTTATCTTTATGTTAAACATTTTTTATTTAATTTTTATATTAAAGTAATAATAAATATTTTTTTCACCTAAATGTGTTTTAAATGTAATAAATATAGTTTAAAAAAACTAAAAAACACGCTTTAATAATTAATCAAACTAAAAAGCGGAAAATAACTATAGTTAAAAATAAGTCTTGAAATTCTTAATGTAGGCAGAAAATAATAACGAACGATAAACATTAGTATTACTGTGAAAAAAGCATGGGGTGTTCGATATACGAAAAATATAGCACAAAGCGCCCCACGCTTTTTTCATAATAATACTAATGTTTATCGTTCATTATTATTTTCTGCCTATATTAAGAATTTCAAGAATTATTTTAAACTATATTTATTTTCCGCTTTTTAGTTTGATTAATTATATTAAAGCGTGTTTTTTAGTTTTTTTAAACTATATTTATTTTGCATTTTTTAGTTTAAGTTATTGTTAAGAATTTTTTTTTAAGTAGATTGAGCTAGATTAGTAGATTATTGTATTGTCAGCGGTTCTTGATAAGTCTACAAAATTTAAATTAAATCTGACCATTTAAAGTGGGTCAGAATCGGGTTCAAAGAAGTTGGTTACAAACAAACATACATACAAACCCGATCGTATATGCCGAATTATAAGAAAAAAACGATATTTGCAATTTTAATTTTCCGACATTTTCCATACATATTTCAGGAAAATTTCGTAATATTCATAAATTTTTCGCAGAAAGTATAAACTTTAGTAAAAAAGCCTATAATTCAGATAAAAAGTTGTATCTCGAAGAAATCTACATCTCAGCTTGTTATTATTTTTTCGTATCTCTTACGGTTTTCGAGATATCGGCCAAAATATGATTTCTATATTTTTCCTCATATCTCGAAACTGATAATACTTAGACGAAAATTTTTAAAATAAAAAAGACGCGCCTTCAAACGTTCCATAAATATAGTTATATAACATTTTTCTCTCAAACTTACAATAACGGAGTTATTCGCAAGAAATAAAAAAACGACAAAAATTTTCAAAATTAAAAAAAAAAATTGTCAAAATTTTGACAGGTAGAATTTTTTTTATAATTTTTCTCTATTCTTATCAACAATATCTATACGACCCCACGTTTGTTTCATTACTATCGGTTATTGTAATAATCGTGACATATTGCGCAGATGTCAAATTTTGACAAGAGAATTTTTCGCGTATTTTTTTCAACTTTCCACCGTCAATATACATACGACCTTATAGTTTTTTCATTATTATCATTTTTTTTAAACGATTTGACATATTGACAGCTGTCAAATTTTTACAGGAGAATTTTTTGCTTATTTTTCCCGAAGTCTCCGCATCGAATACTATACGACTTCATAATTTGTTTCGTCAAAATCGCATCTTTGTTTTATACCTGACAGCTGTCAAAATTGTATTGTCAGCGGTTCTTGATAAGTCTACAATATTTAAATTAAATCTGACCGTTTAAAGTGGGTCAAAATCGGGTTTAAAGAAGTCGGTTACAAACATACATACAAACATATAGATGAAGCTAATAATGTAAAAAAAGCGTGTTAAAAAATTAAGTTTGTTTTTTTATTTATGAGTTATTATAAAAAATATGTCGTAAGTGGATGAAAAAATACATATTTATGTATTTTCTTTTTTTATTGGATCGACACGACGCGGCGCCGTTTCAATTGACTTCCCGCGCGGGTCCGAGGTGTCCCATCCGCCCCTGAGTCCCAGTATAATGAAATGGTTAATGTCTGGGCGGGCATTGTTAAAAATAGGGTATAATCGGACCATTTTTCGTTGACTGAAGAAATATATATCTAAATTTCCTTCGAAATTATCTGGTTTCAGCTCTTGTAGCCACTTTATTTCCAGATGATAATGATCCTGATTTACCATCAAGTTTCAGCTTATGGTTTAAACAGGATGGTGCTTCCCCCGCATTATGCTGTTCATGTAAAGGAGTATTTAAATACATTTTTTCCGGGGCGGTCGATAGGTATAGACTGGGGTTAATGAAGTGGCCACCCAGATAGCCCGATCTTAATCCACTGGACATTTTATGAATTTCAAAAAGATACATTTAACGGGTCCGAGCGATTCTTGGCTATATAAGTCGGCGGTATTCTATATAAAAGGCTTGATCCGTTTCTTTATTATAAACCCTGTAGATATGACTTATACATAGCCTTCTCATATGGACTTTACATTATACGACTAGAAATGTTTGCTTTTACTATAAATATACGTACCTTAAGATCTCTTATAATTTCCCGCTCTGCGGTGGTCGTAAAGCTGTATCCTCTCTCTGTCAAAATTTTCATGAGATAATCGGTAAGATCACGGCCTGCCAAATCTAAACGAAGTATTGCATGAGGTAGGGCGTATCCTAAAAATATATATAAAATATTGTCAGATAACACAGGCCTGCATTTTTTAACACTGAAAGTTGATTTAAAACTTTTAACTGTTTTCTAGTAATTGGGTAGCGCTGATTTCAAATCTGCTTTCAGTTTTTTTATATCACGTAAGGTTATTTTTCAAACCGGTAAAATCCAAAAACATAGAAAAAACACGATTTATTTCATTTATAAGCTAGTTTTTTAATATATTAAGGAAAAAAATACAAAATATACACATATAAACTATTATAAATGGTTATTTATTCGTTACGCTTCTTCAAAAAATGTTTTCTTTTTTCAGAAAAGCTTCTTTTAATTGTTTTTCTGTTTCAGCTAAAGGAAGATCTCTTCTCAATGTCCAACAGAAATCGGCCATCATTTTTGTGTCCCAGCGCCCCTGGTATCTTTTTTCCATCTCTTTAATATATTGATGAAATCTTTCACCTTGCCACGTCCCCAAGATTTTCCGGGAATTAGTCCAAATGGGAATGTAAAAAGTGAATTTTTATGCTCATATATTGACATTCCTGAAATTTTCCAGCATATTTTCAACGATCTCAACATAGTAGTAATTTATGTTCAACTTCTTTAAAAGCATCCCATGCATGTTTTTCCTTATCTTCCATTACCTTTTCAAATTCTGTATCTTTCATCAAGCTGCTAATCTGCGGCCCTACAAAGATTCCCTCCTTTAATTTTGCCTCTGACAGAGCCGGAAATGTTTTACACAAATATTTAAAACAATTTCCTTCTTTGTTTAATGCCTTAACAAATTGTTTCATATACGTCCAAGTTTTATGTGAAGTGGTGGAAGTAAAACTTTTTGAGGGTCAATAAGACTTTCGCGAATTACATTTTTGTTTCCAGGTGTTAAAGTCTCTCTTTGTGACCAGTCTCTTTTTATCCAATGCTGTTCTCGCTAGCTAGACCACTCGCACAGGAAACATGGAAATTTAGAAAATCCAGACTGCTGACCTAAGAGAAGACTTAAAATGTTTAGATCTTCACACACTTCCCAGTTGTGATTGTATATGTATGTTATTGTATTCTTAAAAGTAATTCCTCTAAATTTTCATAGTTTTCCTTTTATTTAACTTAACTGTAGACCGAAACAGAAGCAAAAACATTGTCATTATGTAAAAGAACAGCTTTAAAGCTCCTTTTTGAAGTCGATAAAAAGTCACCAGTCGGAAGGTGTGTAGCACCAGAGAAAATCATTTTTTATTCATCAATCATTTAGAATTTGAAGTACTACATTCATTTTAAAATGTATTAAAACGCCTATTATAAGTTTTTTTTATATTTTTTCTTTTTTTTTATTAGTTATTTCTATATAAAAACTAAGCTCAACAAACAAAAATCACGTCATCACAAATTTCACGCAGGCCTGTGTAATTAATCAAACTTAATTTTGGATAATATAAAATTTTTTTGGGTTATATAGATACATATCAATAATAAATGTGTACAACATTTACAGTTGGTATACAGGGTAGCCTAAAAGGTATAAATGGTAAATAATTATTAAAGTCAAATTTCTCTAAGATTACGCCTCATCGTGGCTAAGTCACCTGACATTTCTGGCAACCTGTTGACGTCTGGTCTATTTTACGTTAAGGGCCCAGTTCTCAAGGTCAATCATGTATAAAAGAGACCTCTATAAATGGCTTGAATGCAGGGGTAACTTCTGGAACCTTGCAATTATTAAAAAAAAATAATTAGTATCTAGTTTTGGAAGGGCTATTGTTAAGGGAGGCATTGACGAATAGTATGCCGGTGTTTTTTTTTAAATAAATGCACAAAAACTTAAAAAAAAGCAGTTTTTTGAAACCACTAAAATTGCCACAATTTACCTTAAAGTCCTTGGAAGTAAACACGTCGATTTTCAAAACTGAAGTAAAAATAACAGTTCTTACTGGCAACACGATATTTTCTAGTCTATCTAGCCCAGGCAACCACAAGATGACGTATGACGTGATAAAGACGTCAAAAAATGGGTTAGGTCGCAAGGTCACCGAAATATGACCTAAAAGAAACGTCATACGGTGCCCAAAAAGAAACGTCACTTGTGAACCGTGTTTAACGCGTCAAAAAAAGTCAGCAAAGTGACTTAAAATTGCAAAAGTTTTACCAAATATTTAAAAAATATTAAAAACACTTTTTTCTATTTTTATTTTGTCTCAGCTAGAATTTTGTTATTCGTTTCTCACATATAATTTTTTCAAAGTATTTATTAGAATTAAAAGTAGATCGGGCCTATAGGAATATTTGGATGTCTTTGTATACTTAAAATTTTGAATTAAGGTGCCAATAAAGCGTTGTCTACGACAGGCATAAATTTTGCTGAACCTAACCCCCCTCGAGCCAATAGAAACACCAGAACATCGATCACGTGCCATTAGACCCTTCAGGTACCGCTATCGATCGCTTCAAGTCCACCCGACTCGACTGTGGTACGTGACTGGAGATTGTGTTGTAAATCTTGTAACTTCGGGGTAGCCATTTTGGGACCCCAGACAATAATTTTATTTTTGAAAGTGTATGTGAACTTATTCGATAAAAACAAGTAAGTAACTACAAGTTTTATTTGTGTTTTATAATCAAAACATGTTTATTTGCATTTTATGTACCTAATGTAGTAGATAAATCGTGGCTATTTAATTATATGTCTTTGGAACATAGCTAATAATGTAATAATTAAAATAAATAATTGATTTTTTTAAATGTTTGTTGGTTATGTTTTGTTGTTTTAATAAAAGAAACATAGATATGTAATGTCTGTGGTAATGTTAAATTGTCTATTTTAAATTTTCAAACTCGTTTTAAAAATATAAAAACCTCAAGTTTTGAGTAAATATATAGTTTAGGTAGGCGCTATTAAATATTTTTCAATTCAAGTAATATTAGTTTTAGAGAAAGCCTCAACACCAGAAATTTCATATCATCTTTTTAATTCTTTTTAGGATCTAGTTATTCTATCACGGGTCATTTGAGAACCTCAAGTACTTTGTCTGCAGGAAATTGCGGTAAGAATATTCAGTAATGGTAAAAGATGATTTTTTAAATATTTTTATCAACATTGTAGGATGTCACGAAGTTGTAACTACACTTTTAACTAAAATAGTTAAAATTGAGCAACAAAATGGACAAATATTGACCGCACTTAAGCAGCAAACTAGAGAAAAAATCATATCTGCACCCAAATTGAACACCAACTTTGCTGCAAAAAGTTTAGATGATTTACGTCTTTTAGAAGAGGAACTAACAGAAGAAAGTGAAAGTTTTAAAAGTGAATGAATTATATTTTATGTCTAGAGGCTGAAAATGTAAAATATTTTTAAATATACGTTGTAAAAAACGAAAATGTATTTAATTTTTTTTTAATTTAAAAAACGGAAAACTATCCGTATCTTATTATTGGTTACAATACACGCAAAAACGCTGAATAGGATGATTTAGGTCACCCGGTCATATAAACGTTACATCTACGTCGAAAATACGTCAGCAGTGACGTGAGCTGCTGACGTTTTATCGACGTCATCAATATCACGTGATTGTGGTGGGACTTATTCACGTGATTTTGACGGCAATAAAACGTCATTTGGAAACGTGATTATAGGCAACTGATGACGTTTTTCTCACGTTTCTGTAACGTGATTTGGTTGCCTGGGAGATGTCTTCTGTCCTAAGAATTCTAGAGAATATGTGTTTGTTTAAACAGAAAAGGTTCGGTAATTACACAAAACATGAAAGTAAACAAAACTATCACCGGATGACTAACATCTGCCTTGCTCTACCAGCTCCAGAATATGTCTGTCTTTCTTCTTCATGTGCCAAAAGCATAAAAATAAGTACCTGATCAACACAGCACTGCAGTGCGCATGCGAATCGTCAATAATGAGGCAAATCGAATTGACAGTTAAAAGCTAGAAAATGGCGTCGTTAATCCCACCTTAAGATGTTGGCGACAGAGACAGGAATGGGCTAACTTTTTAGCGCATCCACCATATTTTAAACTTCTACCGGGGTCTTAATGTTATATTAGCATAATAGCTTACAAAAACACAGTGTGAATTTTATTTTCATGCCCTAAACTTACCCTGGGAAAACGCCGAAAAATGATATCGAACGCCGGCGGTCTTCGCATTTTTTCTTGCAAATTTAATTTGCTTTCCGATTATGATGTCATAGTTACACAGTATGTGATTTGAATTTTCGGGATAAAATCAAAAAAACTGTTATTATTATAAAATGCACCCTCTAGCAAGTTTATTAGAAATTCGCATGTACCAATGGATACCGTAATTCCGTCTTACTTTGCCCACTTTTTTTAGGTTTTTTAAAAATATTATTTTTACCTGGATGTTTTTTTACAGACAAAAAATAGCAACCTAACGTACATACTTTCTTAATTCATGTCTTCTAAGGGTAGGTCAATGACACCAGAACTTTATTAAAAAAAAATAAAAAAAGTTGGTGGGCAAAGTTACCCTGAATTTCTGGTAACATTGCCCACCCCTGAAAAAAGCCTTTAAAAGCAAAGTTTGGAGATTATAAAGGTAACATTGCCCAGTAAAATGTGTTTTAAAAATCCTGTATATAATTTTACCTGCAAAAAAAAAGGAAAAATATCATTAAATGCAGCTATTATCAAACTTTCTTTTATTCAGACCAACAAATAACGTCCTTTAAACTATTTTACACCTAACACTAGGTACCAAAAATAAGTTGTAACCTAAAGTGCATCAAAATAAACAAAGATAGGAAAATACAAAAAATTCAACTAATACACACATTAAAAACTTTACTTTACAAGTATTTAAAGCCGTATGGTAACTTATCAAATAATATATAAACACCTCGTCGATCCACCGAAGGTGTTGGCAATTTTGTTTTAATGTCCAATGGAGATATATCCGATATATTATCTTTAATGGGAAAAATGTATCCCCCAGTTGTAGACTTCCTTAAAAATTTTACTGTTTGTGTGTTTTTTATTCATCTTACACAACAAAGTTTTTCTAGGGATCTTAAATTGTTCTTCTGCATTTCTACTACTAAGCCCCCTTCTCATGGCAGCAACCGCTTGATTTAACGTTTCCTCTGTATAGTTTTTGTAGTGCCTAGCACCCAACTTTGGTTTGTACTTAACGATTACATAACCTACAACACATTAAAAACAATCAATAAATGTTTTCTTTACTGAAACTTAAAAAATAATTTGATAAAAGTTTAGAAGGTAACATTGCCCACTTATTGTGCCTCTTTTAAAAAATACTAAGGTTTAGAATTTTACTTAATCAATAATATCAGTGTTTTCCCAAAATTCCAAAGTATACTACAATAATTTTCCAAAATATATCCTTTATTAATAACTTGTGGACAGGCCTTACTCTAACGGGTAAAAAAACCGATCAAAAATGCACAAAAGTACTTACCTTTATAAAACACTTAACACGCCGGTTAGAGCTTGCAAACAAGAATAAACGATGGCCGACTGATGTTAACCTTTAGTTTTGAATGTTGCCACACTTTCCACTGTCGCCAGTTTTAACTCAACAATTAATTACTTATGAGATGTAGCTGGGCAAAGTTACCCCACGGTGGGCAAAGTAAGACGGAATTACGGTACGCCAATTAAAAGTACTTACCCTTCTCTTCCAAACAATCTTAAATTTAGTAAAATCAGATAAGTCGTTTAGAAATTACAACGATTTATGATTACACTTTCAATAACTTCCTCCACTCTTATCAAGACCGGTACGTCACTAAGCCTTAACCAAAACGATGCATAATTATCTAAGGTTTCTAATGATGTAACCAAAGGTCTACCTTAATATGAAAATTTTCGGAGAAATTTATAATTTTAAAAATTACTTTTCAATTGTGCCCCCTAGCGGGGCAATGTAGAACTTAAAAATAATTTTCAGAATTTTCCCATGGCCCCTTTAATCATAATTTTTTCCGTAAGTTTCTACGCTTAGTAGTTTCTGAGATATGGCCGGTGGCCACCATTAATAAAACACCCTGTATAATAGAGAAATTTTGAAAATTGTGTTTGATAAATTGTTGTGATGTCCAAATATTATTAGCTACTTTGTTTTTTGACCTTTCGACGAACCCAAATAACATTACCCTGTATTATTTCAAAAGTGAAGATTGTGGCATATCGGACAAGTGTGTAACTGTTTTTTATGTTGGAATACACAGGGATTCAAGCACAATGGATACCCTGAGGCGGGTAGACCACGACGGCCGTTTTGTCCTTCTTAGGACTCTACGGGCAGTCATAACCCAAGCAATTTCACAACGGCGGTAAAATGTATTAAAAGACTTTTTGCAAAATCAAAGCGGCCATCAATACCTACACCGTAGCGCCATCCCAGCGGAATTAATTCCAATATAAAAGGCAGTCACACTGGTAATATCGAAAGGTAGACAACTAAATAAACCACAAAGTGGATCACAATCAAGTATAGGGTAACGCTATTTGCGTTTTCACCGAAAACATCTGCCATTTTGCAGTGGCGTGCAGTGACATTGGAAACAGGGTGGGCATAAAGATTTGGCGGGGAAAAAGGAAAACCGCCGGAGGCAATGCGCCGCAGGCGAAAATTTTTTTATGCCACGCCCAAATTTCGTTATAAATTCGGTCAACTATTATTAAATTTCTGAAATTAAATTAGATTAAATTTGGTTGTTTGAATATTTTTTGAAAATAGTAAACACGGCCAACAGAACATTTTATTAACATGACTGCAACCTGTAAGCCACTTATGATTATCATAACACTTATCGCTAAAATACCTGTTGCAATTTTTCTTTTGCTGCACAATTTTAAGGGAGGGAACAGGACGCCCCGTTAAAATTATGGCTTGTTTATTTTCAAAACTTCTGGACCGAAACGGAATTGTTTTTAGCCCTTGTACGCAATTTTCATTATCACTGCACTGACACTCCATTGTTGGGTAACAGGGTAACAAACACTAATTATCTGTAAAATAACAATTAAACGGGACACTAAAAACGCAAAATTATTATTAAAAAAGAAATATCTTTATAACGCAATAATTGCAAATCGCGCACGTGTCCGGACTGCGTCGCTGGGCCGCGCTGGCGATAGTAAACAGTTAACTTCCGCAAAATCCCGAACGGAACTGTAAGACTCTCTTTTAATAAAATTCCGCAAAAATATAAAAGCTGTATTACTGCACGACGGCTTTACAAAAACTAAAACTACCTACTTCTATCCGTACCCTTGATACTTCTAAACCTCATAAAAATGGGTATGTTTATATACAGAAAACTAATTCTAAGCGTAACATGATACTTTATATGGGCCTGAAGGCGCCAAACTTTACTTATCAATATATTGTCTTTGAAAATAATAATATAAAGTCAGTTCTACAGAACCGAAAACAATGCGACCTGCCGTTTTACACGTGACAAAATTAATTGCGCTACGACATTTGCCAATCGCTCTGTCTCGTTATACTCTTACTCTCATAAGGCGCTACATCCCTGCCTTTAAATCCGTACTGGAAACCTGAAAATATAGGTGCTGCCTTCAAACGAAGCTATAGCCTGCATAAAAAATTTTAAAACACCTTCGTCCTGCTCATATGGGCTACAAAGGAAATATTATGCTGATTTCGGTCGGTTTTAAATGCGATTATTACGTTTGTTTGATGATTTATGTTTATGTTGGGACAATCCTTGATACTATTATAGAAATATAGTATAGACGATTAATAGTTTCATAAAAACGTAAATAAGGAAACGCATAATAATATGATTTTCTGTAAAAATTAAATTGGTAAATGTTATAATTTTTTTTGTAAATTTATGATTTTACTAGGGTAGGCAATGCCTTTTTGCCTACAATGACTGCACGCCACTGCCATTTTGCAGACCAGAAAACAAATCAACGCCGGCACCCACTAGAATGCGCGCAATCCGTTTAAGTTTTGAGCCATAAAAATGTTTAGACGCGAAAATAATTAAAAAGTGAATATTGTGGCATATCGGACAAGTGTGTAACTGTATTTTATTGATAGCCCTATTCGTGCAGAGTAGTGTGCCATTTATACAGCCTATTAAGCATTATACTATACACTACCTTCATAAATTGGTACAGTATGAGAGACTCCATCACCAGAATCCATAACAATTCCCGTGGTACGTCCAGAAGCGTAAAGGGATAATACTGCTTGGATGGCCACATACATCGCTGGAGATCCAAACGTTTCGAACATAATTTGGGTCATTTTTTCTCTATTTATTTTTGGATTTAGTGGCGCTTCTGTTAGAAGAACAGGATGCTCTTCTGGAGAAACACGAAGTTCATTATAAAAAGTGTGGTGCCATATCTGAAAAAATAATTTAGTGTTATTTTGTCAATTCAGACTGTTTCGTATTAGTTTATTGTGATAGTAAAGCATCCTACCTTTTCCATATCGTCCCAATTGTTAATAATTCCATGTTCAATTGGATACTTTACGGTCAATATCCCCCGTTTGGTTTGAGCTTCGTCGCCAACATACGAGTCCTTCTGTCCCATGCCAACCATAACACCCTGTAAATGAGTATTAAACACAAGTTATAACTCTAATAGGTGGGATGTACTATATCGGAATTCTTTAAGAGCTTTGTGTATTGTACAAAATTATATTGTTAGAGTTATGTTTAAACTTAATAGAGGCTTTTCCACTAATCTTCTGTACTCGCAGGAAATTCTTGATGTTCGTTATCACAGTCTGTCAACTTGCTCCTACGTTCATAAAACTAACAAGAAACCCTATGTTAACCATAATTATGGGACTAGAAGTAATGTGAATAGACATTTGGAAACCCCAGTTTCCCAGTTAACAATAACGCAAAACATTTAAGATCCTTTACTTATTTGGCACCTAAAATGTATAATATTTTACCCTTTGAAATTAGGCAGTTGCTTAACCAGAAGAAATTTGTTTTAGGTTGCAGAACTTGCATCTTTCAAAATTTAAATGGATTTAAGGCCTGGCCTTATTTTGAAATTATCATGAAAGTTTAATATATTGAGTTATATTCTTATTTGTATTTTATGTATGAATTTTATTCTTGATACATGTGGGTGTATAGGATAGTTTAGTATTGTAGGGACGGTATTATCATTTTATTATAGTTTTTAGGATCATTTTTTCATACTTCAGTATTAAAAATTCATTAGCATCGGGAACTATAAAAAATATAATGACGGTTAAATGGGAAAAGTTGTAGGCAATTTTGTTAGTAGTTCATTGGTGCTTGCGGATCGATTATGCTTCTTCTGGTTTTTGAGGTATTTTGAATAAACTAAAATGTTGCATTTCCTTAGATCGGTTGTAACTACTTATGTTATTTCCCAATATTTTTTAAATCGGTAAACACATTTTTATAGCAACTTTTTACACAGAATATGCCTATTTTGAAATATTTTAGTTACACCGTTATGGTAATACCAAACTAATACTAAGGTGCAAAATGTATACAATTTTTTTTAATACACCCCTCTGACTTTTTTGACAGACCTGAATACACGATGAACGATATTCTGGGTAATAGTACTAAAAATATTCCGAGTTCGTTGCTTAATAACGTAGCGGGTTTCAGGGTATACCTGATTCTTGAGAAATTCCGATAAATAAAAGTCTAATGGCCGGGGACCTAACAGGCCCACGCACGGTGTCACCGGTAGACATTACTTTTTCACTGAAAGTCTCCGCTAAAAATGTTTATACCTGTCTGAAATTAGGCGCTGGGCAACCATCTTGCTGAAACCACTCGTTATTAAATTAATCATTTGTAAAATAGTTATAACAGTTTTACCTTAATTAAGAATAGTATAAACAGATATACTGTTATTAAGTTAACTTATTCCTAAGTAAAAGGATCATCCGATATGTCGGTGTTGCCAAATGTTAGAATTTTTAATTTATAGTATTCATGAAAATGAAATATGTGTTTACAGATTTAAAAAAATATGTGGAAATAACATTCTTCATTCACAACCGAACATTTTACTTTATTTAAAATATCTCAAAAACAAACAGAACCAGAATCAATCCGCAAGCACCAATAAAATGCTAATATAATTGCCTAAAACTTTTCGCATTTAACCGCTTTTCTATCTCTTATACTTTCAGAGATGGCAATACTGTCAGTCACTAATTTAGGGCACCCTGTAACCCTGTATAGCTCCTAAAAACGCATTAGTCAATCTTTTTTAAAAACTCTAGATATGCTGGATTGATTGGAATAACAACAAGAAATAACCACAGGCCTATCAAAAACAGTAAAATGTTTTAATCCCTATGGAACTTGTTTTATTAAAATAGTATCTCCAGAAAAGTCTGTCTTGACGGGGAATTAATTTTTTCCCTAGAAAAAAGTTGGAGACCATTTGAAATTTGTAAAGATGTACCTAAAGAGAATCCTGTATATTACAGTAAAAAGTACCTACCTGATACCGTGGTCTTCCCACAACACTAGGGAATACAGCCCGGGGGGCGTCATCTCCGGCAAATCCCGCTTTACACATTCCTGATCCATTGTCCACCACTAGGGCTGAAACATCGTCGTCACACATATTCTAAAAAATGTAACAGAGACTAGGCATATTACTTACAAATTTAAATTACTAGATACTTAAATAACATTGATATAATATTATGCCATATGGTATGCCCTGGTACAATTATGGTATGCCTCTACGGGGGTTGTATTCCAAACATGCAGAGGCATGCGAAAGCAATATGCTTCTCCAAAAATATTGCTCCCTTAAAAGTTAGAGTTATCGTATATTACAGAAGATGGTCCAACGAAAACTTAACACCTCGATTTTCCTGCTTTAAAATGAAAATGTGGAAAATCGCTCGGACCCGTCGATTTTTATTTCGAGGAGGACATCTTTTGCGTATATTGTCAATCTTGTTACTTCAAGCCCCTAGGAGGGAGGGCGGGGGGTAAGATCTAAATCTTAAATGGATACCCCTATTTTATATAATTTTATTGGATTCTGCATAAAATTCTGAACATTTTTTAATAAATAGATTATTAGTCTATACTTAACAGTTTCCGAGATATTGACTCTTAAAAAATTACATTTTTGAACTTTGACAGCGTCTAGCTTTCTAACTGTACGTCTTAGAGCAAAACGGCTTACATGTCCCTATATCTTCGATTTTTAATATCTTTCCAATAGTGTCAACTTCCGGTTAAACCGGAAGTACTATATTTCTTACATGTTGTTAAGTATAGACTAATAATGCTTTTATAAAAAAATGTTCAGAATTTTATGCAGAATCCAAAAAAATTATGAAAAATAGGGGTATCCATTTAAGATTTAGATCTTACCCCCCTCCCTCCTAGGGGCTTGAAGTAACAAGATTGACAATATACGGAAAAGCAGATGTCCCCCTCGAAATAAAAATCGACGGATCCGAGCGATTTTCCACATTTTCATTTTAAAGCAGGAAAATCGAGGTGTTAAGTTTTCGTTGGACCACCCTGTATAAAACCCCGTTTCTGTCAATGTATGATCGAAGTGCACGGTTGTAAAGTCAAATTTCTCTAACAACACGCCGCATCGTGGCTAAGTCACCTGTCATTTATGGCACCTGTTGAAGTCTATTTTACGTTAAGATGTTGGCGACAGGACTTGGCTAACTTATTTTACCATCGCATTGGTAGAACTGGCAATCGATCATAGTTTATGCAGGTTGCCATGGAGACAACCATCAAGAACGCTGTCTCGAACACTCTCAACCGACCTGTCAATAATACTAAGACAAACGCAATTGCAAATTTCTATTATAGACTAGAAAGGCGGAATATTTTCAGCGAATGACGATATTTCTATCTACCTACTAAAAGATAATTGAGCCATCATCACTGCCATGTTAGTTATTAATAGTTTCTTAACCCTTTCGGTCCCTGCGTACACTGTATAGTGTACCGAAAATTAACGTTAGCTAAATACAAGTTGTAAGTGTATTTTGATCGTTGCATCCCATTGTGCTCTGACGTGTACACCTTTCTAAGATGTACGCACTAACTGCCATATCTATGTGTCGAAAGTCAAATGAACGACCTATTAGTAATATCACGCGCACTATTATGTCGAAAGTGACCAGAACGTGTTTGTTTATTGGTTATTTATTTATGCAAAGTTGCAGTGGTGCATTTTGTAAAATTTTGTGTTATAAAAAATAGTTGAAATATACCATATAATATTATTTAGTAAACTGGTGGATATATTCCGTATACCTACTGGTCCATCAAAGATACGTACACTGTCGTGTACATTGGGTCTTAGCAAAGTGTATACCTAACTTTAAATTTTTTTGAATTGCACAAAATAGTTTTGTTACAGTTTTCAAAATGAATAAAAAGCCGCTATCATATGAAGAACTTGTAAAGTGTTTGGAGAATGATGATTCTGACCTTGACTGTCTTAGTGAGGATGATGATGGGTGGGAAATATATATATTGCTGAAGCTCTTATCGGGTCAAATAAAAACTTAACAACAAGGCAACGAGGAAGACCTTCAAATTCATCCCCTTTGCTACCTACAAGTAGCAGAAATACGCGACTTGAAGTACGTCCTGTTGCTGAAGTCCGATTAGATGGCTATAATCACGGGGATGAATGTGGAATTGGGCAACCCGCAACATCTTGCCACCGGATATGTCAGCCACCTGGCCATATTTGAACGTATGTGCAAAATCAATTGAGACGTACGTGCGATTAAAATTTGACATTGTTGACGTTTCGTTTTCGTAACCTTTCTTTTTTTAGACCGCCTTGTGGAAATGTTTTATTTTTTTTTGTGGTTTTTATCGCACCGGCATTATTATTTATGTTAAAAATGTCACTGAAGTTCTTAGTATTTCTCTTAGTAAGTACTAAATATTGTAATATT
Source organism: Polydrusus pterygomalis (assembly GCA_963969555.1). Lineage (NCBI taxonomy): Eukaryota > Metazoa > Arthropoda > Insecta > Coleoptera > Curculionidae > Polydrusus > Polydrusus pterygomalis. Next base: position 76,288,885 of record OZ018376.1, on the reverse strand, counting down.
ATTATTAAGCTAAAAATATTGCAGCCGAGAATATTCCATTTACTTCCAAATAATGTTTCTTGGAGGGATGATTTTTTATAACCTTTGAAATTGAAAGTCTGTACCTGACTGTGAAACTTGCTAATTTATATTCTAGCGACGTAACTAATCAGAATTTATTTGTTTCATTTAAAAAATATGATGAAAATACTAGACTACTTATGCCAGTGACAAACTAGTTCGCTTACTCGATGTAATTCCTCGAGAAATTGTATTGTTTCCTTAATAATAGTGGCATTGCTCACTTAGAAGATAAATTTTTAAATATTTATGGAAATGAATTTCAAAAATTTAACTTCTGTGAGCAAGACGGCATATGTAATGAAATTGTTAAATTATATGTTCGATTAACAGTTTACAAATATTTAAGAGATAAAAATAATCAAAATCAAACTTTAAGTGCTGGACACTACAAAAAGCATAGCATTTTTAATAAAAGTAAAGTTAATGACCCCAGTAATAAAAGATTTAAAACCAATTAAACAATTTTCTCAGTTTCTATTTAAAAATAATTCTTGTATTAAAACATTTTACTAATGTATGAGATTATTCTGCCCAATTTTTTTTTTCATGTTATAATGCATACCTAAAAGACTAGCCCAATGTTGACCTCCACCGGATTAAGACTTGCCCCACATGAAGACCTAATTTTAATATGAAGACCTAATTTTAATAATGACCAGCAAAATTGAAAAGCATAGGCAAGGAAGCCGTTGAACGACACCACTGTGACTCTAAACTTGTACCTACTAGGGGTGATATAAGAATCACTGGTGGACACCTTAGATGCTTCCTTGGCTTATATTTTTGTACAGGCCCAGGAAGTTAGTCGACTCTGAATACCACCTTTAATCCCTTAGGAAACTTTTATTTTTGATAGTACAATGTTCCGTAACTAGTTCGTACCAGAAGTTCATATAGTTATCAAAAATTCGTCTTGTGTTAGACTCATTGGAAGTTATGCCTTCTGCATTAAGATCTTTTTTGATCTAAAATTGAAATAAATTATAAACAAAATATGGTCGTTTTTTTTTCTAGAAAAGTCTTATTGTTTTTTATAGTAAATTAATTTTTTAATGTTGTTTGCTTTGCTGTTTTTAATCATCTAGAATAAACATAATTTTTCGCAGAAAATTAGGAAGCAAAGTAAACAAACATTAAAAAATTAATTTACTAACCTGCAATTAAAATTCAGCATTCCCCTGCCTTCCTCACCCCCCTGCCACCTAAGATGGCGATCGGTTAAACGTCATTCCCGTTTCGTCCAATTAACATGCAAATAACGTTTCTCTTAGTTGGTGTTTTGTGGCTATAATCATTTGCCTGCCGTTGATGACAAAAAAAGCTTTGCATCTCGTTGCAAATTTCCGGAATGTAAAAGCAAAACACACATAATGTGTCAAAAATGTGTTGTACATTTATGCATCACAAAAAAACAAAATTGTTTCATGTTATGCCATAAAAAATAATAAATGATTAAGAAGGAAAGAAATAAGAACACAAAGTCTTCCTCCACTTTTATATTAAAGAAATAATTAAGGGTTGAAAAATTCTCTACATGTTTCGAATGCAGAAGCATTCATCTTCAGGAGAATAAGTAAAAAGAAAAAATTATTAGATATCACCTTAACGGAGCATCAAAATTTGTAGGCACAAAGAAACCGCTCCGCCATGCTCCGTTAAGGTGATATCTAATAATTTTTTCTTTTTACTTATTCTCCTGAAGATGAATGCTTCTGCATTCGAAACATGTAGAGAATTTTTCAACCCTTAATTATTTCTTTAATATAAAAGTGGAGGAAGACTTTGTGTTCTTATTTCTTTCCTTCTAAATTTCCACTCCACTTCAAGTATGGACTACTTCTTCAAGTTAATAAATGATTGTTACAAGCTTTAATTTTTGCATTATTATAGGAAATAAAGAAATCATTATTTTCCATAAATTTTTAAGTGATCGAGACCGTATAAGTCCCATTACACTATAATGTACACATCAAATGTCAAATTAGGGTAACCCTAGGACTTTTTTCCAAAAATATTATGTTATTATAGGGCAAAACAAACTAATTTACCAAATATCAGAATTTTTGGATATCAAAAAAAAAATTGAAACTGAAAGGGTTAAGGGAAAAGGACAGTGGAGTAGGTGGTTTAACATATTTGCTATAATTTACATATTTAATTTTGGTTTATAACTGTGTGGTTTTGGACAGATACGTTTTTACTTGGTAGGTATATATTTTATAATCAGCAATTACTTTTTGGCGACCATTTGAAACAGCAGATCAAGGTGAATTATATTGGTGCCAACATGCTCGGTGGAGTCGGCCTTCGAGAGCGCAACAAGTCCGGAATTGAGAAGCAAATATTTACATGTTCAATATAATAGTATATTAAAGTATAAGTGGATATTAAGGTCTTTAAAACACGCGCGATTTTGCAAGCACGACGGCGCAGCCGGAGTGCTTGAAATAGAGCAAGTGTTTTAAAGACCAGTTATCCACGAATACTTTACATTATTTTTTTTTATTGGTACACTTATTGGTATTTATATTACAAAAAATGGAAATAATAACTTAGTAAGTAAGTGAAATGATCGAATTCGCGATGTGATATACCTGTCGTTGTCATGAAAATGAGGAGAACAAAAAATAACTTCCAATCTGTCACATAAGATTCATTGTTGTCACCGTTGACATTAGTTGTCTATTGCTTAAAAAAAATATTTTATTTGACGTTAAAAGGTAATTCTGTCAAATCAATAATTAAAAAGTTGACATATTTAGACTTCACGTTTCACGGGTTGTTGATGTTGCCATGGTAACTTTAAAACACGCGCGTTTTGGAAAGTGGGATTTAAACACGCTGAGGCGTACTTTAAATAAGCGAAATAGGGTATCAATAAAAAAAACATATTATTTTAATTTTAAGAGCAGCTCTCCTTACTCCTTGATAATATTCGGCGGGTACTTAGCGACATAAGTAGGTAGATTTATGGAAAAATTGCGAAGCTCGTGTTATAAAAGTAGATCCCTATTGCCTATAGCGCCAATAGTGATCCAGCCTGGAAACGATTCTACTTCTGAAAATTTTGATGATTCCAGCAATTAAATTGTTACTGCAGCTTAAATCAATAATGTTCGTTTACAATGTGTCAACTATTTAAATTGTTTTATTTATATTATATTATATATACAGTGTGTCCAAAAAAGTATGCAACATATGGGAAAGTTATTTATTACCGATTTCTCAGAAAATTTTATTCTTGATAAAAGTTGGTGCATGCCTTAAAACTATAAATGCATATTTCATATTTCACCTGCGGCTAATAGTAAGGGAGCAAATGCCATTTTTTCGAAATTGCCGTAGGAGTAGAGTACCTTAATTATTAAAAATACAGCAAAATTTTATATGGAAATGTTTTTGCAAATTAAAAACATGGTCCAAATACGAAATTTGAGTTAGGTGTCTCAATTTTTAATTTTTTTTCCCTAATCTCTAATTTCCCCTAAACGGTACGCCTCTGGTCGACTTTTTGTTTACGCAATTTTAATATATTTATCAAATAACTTAAACGTGGGTTTATAATAAAAATGCATTAAGTAGTTGCAAACTTTTAAAAACTTCAATGAACCCGGTCGGTTTAGATATAAGCATGTTGCACGCCTACTTAAACACATTTTAGCCAACTTCTTTCTGTTCGAAACTAAATTATAATAGAATTCAACCCTATTCATAATACTGGAAATAACTAATAATTTATTTGTCATAATAAATAAATAAATAATTACGAGATGGCAAAATACCTATTTTATATGCATTTTTTTAAAGTAGGTTTTTGGACTTCAGCGTACTGGGTGAAAATGACAAATAAATTATTAGTTATTTCCAGTATTATGAATTGGGTTAAATTCTATTATAATTTAGTTTCGAACAGAAGTTGGCCAAAATGTGTTTAAGTAGGCGTGCAACACGCTCATATCTAAACCGACCCGGTTCATTGAAAACTTTTTAAACGTTTGCAACTACTTAATGCATTTCTATTATAAACCCACGATTAAGTTATTTGATAATTATATATATTAAAATTAAGTAAACAAAAAATCGACCAGAGGCGTACCGTTTAGGAAAAATTAGAGATTAGGGAAAAAAATTAAAAATTGAGACACCTAACTCAAATTTCGTATTTGAACTATGTTTTTAATTTGCAAAAACATTTCCATATAAAATTTTGCTGTATTTTTATTAATTAAGGTACTTTACTCTTAAGGCAATTCCGAAAAAATGGCATTTGCTTCCTTACTATTCGCCGCAGGTGAAATATGAAATATGCATTTATAGTTTTAAGGCGTGCACCAACTTTTATTGAGAATAAAATTTTCTGAGAAATCGGTAATAAATAAGTTTCCCATATGTTGCATACTTTTTTGGACACACTGTATATATATCATATTTAAAATTTAAAACATTATATACCTACCCTGACGCCAAAATCAAAACTTGTAAAAGCAATAAGTACATTATTAACGTAGAACGTAGGTAAGTAGTAGGTTTAGTCAAAAATAATAGTCACACTCAGGAAGGTTGTAACATCACTAGTCTAAATAACTGTTCTTAAAAATATACATTTTTTTCCAATCTAAACTATCCTCTTCAAAAAAAAACCCGCATTATAAGAAAGATTTCCATATTCACTATTTTTCGTTTGCAAAAATTAAGATAAGATAGTTTTTTATTTTATTTCATCAATTTTTTCGCCTCAATTTAATAGGAAATAATACAATGAATTATGGGCGCATTCTAACACATTTATTTTCAAATTTCCCTCGCTTTATTGCAAACGTTGATTGGGCGGTTGAAAAGTTCACAGCCAGACTCTTGACTCTATGACTCTAGACGCCTGTGAGATACACAATATGAATTTGGTAAATTTTTCCCAACCTATATTTTTCTTATATTTCTGACCGCTTCGCCTCAAATTATGAAAGAGGGGTATTTTATACGTAAAAAAGTTGTACTTTATTAATCTCGATATTTCAATTATTTCATTACTATTTTTGTGTTAATATTTAATAAACAATTTTCTACTTTTCATGATCTTTTTAATTGCTACTTTGTGATTAAGTATTAATAGATCGATTCTTACTCCAATAAATTAGCCATAGACAAGGTATATAGGTATATGTCTATGAAATTAGCCCATTTTATCCTTTTCAGTGTATCTTTAACTTTATAATGATATAAGTACATCTCGCGTTTTCATCTTGGTATAAGATTTTATGACGGCAATGGGGGCCACCTAAAAGAGTCATATCGAGGCGATTACGCATTTAATGCGGTTCTGCTAATTAACGAGCGTTAATGCGTATTGAAATAAACATAATCTTCACCTATGCAATGCTCTACTGCCTTAGCAGGTCGTGTCCCTAGTCCCCTTTTTACTCAGTCAAGGTAAAAATGATAATTTAAGAGATAGTTAAATTAGCATTTCACTGTTTTAATATCCTATTTTTAGGTGAAATAAATATTTAATTTTAATTAATTTTTTTAGCTCCTTAATTATCTATACTTTATACCTACTACAGGAAAAATCGCAGAGAACATTCTTGAATGCTGTAAAAGTCTTGAAATTATAATAAAACGTCTATAGTAACTCTAGTAGCATTTAGACCAGGGTCGATAATTTTTAAAACCGAAAAAAATAATAGTAGGATGAAACCCATTCGAAAAGTAAGAGAATATAACAAAAAAAAAGGAAAAATAATTTACGGGCGATCTGAGGTCGGGAAGTGGAAGGGGGTGAGTTTTTAAGGGTAGAAAACGATTTATCTCGATTTCCGGCAAAACTACAAGTCCTTTGGAAAAACGTTAAATGGCAAAGTTGTAGGTCATAAAAAGATCTACAACTTCTGTATTTAAACTTTTTTACATAACCTCAAAATTTATGTGAAAAATTCAAATACCTAACCAAGGTTTTTTATTTTTATCTTTTACAAAAAAAATTTTTTTGCACGAAATTTGGTGAAAAATTACCTTTTTATGTCCTAAACACACTGTAATTTTTTTGATTTAAAATATTTATTTTTTCACCTTATTTTGACTTAATATCGAAAAAGCACCCTAATTTTCAATCGAAAATTCTCACGTCAAAAAATCTGCTTTTTTAAAAAAGTCGGTGGGCTTTTTGTTCGTTGAAATCTCTACTTTCTGATGGTGTAAAAAAATATACATTACTATGGTAAATGTTCTCAAAAAATGCAAAGAAACGAAAAAAGCTATTTATTAAAATGTATACTTTAATTACTCGAAAAACGTAAGATTCCATGTTACATTGATAAACAAAAAATTACAAATCCATAAAACATAAAGATCGCAAAAAACATGCGAAAATAGTTGTTCTTAATATAAATAAAGGTAGGATTTAAAGGGGATTTCATCACATTTACCATATATTAATGTATATTTTTTTTTACACCATCAGAAATTGGAGATTTCAATGAACAAAAAGCCCACCGACTTTTTTAAAAAAGCAGATATTTTGACGTGAGAATTTTCGATTGAAAATTAGGGTGCTTTTTCGATATTAAGTCAAAATAAGGTGAAAAAATAAATACTTTAAATCAAAAAAATTGCAGTGTGTTTGGTACATAAAAAGGTACGTTTTCACCAAATTTCGTGAAAAAAAACGTTTTTTGTAAAAGATAAAAAATAAAAAACCAAAAACTTGGTTATTTGATTTTTTCACATAAATTTTGAGGTTATGTGAAAAAAGTGTAAAAACAAAAGTTGTAGATCTTTTTATTGCCTACAACTTTGCCATTTAACATTTTTCCATAAGACTTGTAGTTTTGCCGGAAATCCAGATAAATCGTTTTCTACCCTTAAAAACTCACCCCTTTCCACTTCCCGACCTCGAATCGCCAGGAAATTATTTTTCCTTTCATTTTTATTATATTCTCTTCCTTTTCCAATGGGTTTCATCCTACTATTATTTTTTTCACTTTTTACCATTTTCAAAGGCTTCAGCCCTGGTCTAATTGGCATTATCATAAATTATTTATTACTGGTTGTTTTTATTGAGGTATGTATGTATCAGAGAAGTATTTACTTTTTAAGAATTTTACAGAGTTTTTTCTAAATAACTTTTAATTGGCTTATTAGAAAATAATAAAATTTGGTGTGCTAGTCCACCATACAAGGACCTTTATAAAAGTCTAATACCATTTTGAGGTAATATTAATAGGACAGTCAATATTTGAGGGATAGAGCAAAATTTGCACTGTCTGCACGACCCGGTAGGTATAGCAAAACCCATTGCCAAGTTCCTCGTTAATGGCAAGAAATTTCGGCGTCCACTGTTCCATATGATTTTAAGTGGTGTTTTGAAGGAAACACGTATTTTAGTGCTAAATATTTGTGTATTTTTTATTTCTGCATTATATATTATAAGGTGTGCTACGTATGGTTGTGACGTGGATAACCAAAAAAATAATTTCGATAAAAATATAAGATTATTCACTTTTCCGTGATATAAAAAAAAAATTAGAATGGCTTCGTTTGTGATAAAAGCGAAAAAAAATATTTGGCTTTTTGATTTCTTCTTTTAGGCTCTTTCAGTCTGATGCTTCAAAAAGTTTGATTGAAAAATGTTTAATTCCCAATTAATGGCCAATTCACGTTTAGATATATAGTTTTTGCGCACTAACAAAATCATATTTTTTAAATATGAATCTTATTTTTAAAACTTATAATATATTCTAATTCACTGTATTATTTTAAAAGAAAAAAAATAAAACATGACACTTTAGGAGAAGAAGACATTACATGAACATAGCACCAGACATTTTATAAATTATCAAACTATACCCGTAAAAAGTAATTTCGGAAAAAAATCGCTTCTATATAACGGAATAATGATATACCGGAAAGTGGTTCGCCCCTCTAACCTTTTTGTTTTTCAAGATAATGAAATAAAATTCGGGGGATTTATATACGACATAAAACTGCATTTTTTGACAGGTGACTCAACATTATGGAACTTCCGGTTTAACCGGAAGTGATATAAACTTTCGATTTTTAAATGGGACACCTGGTATATTTTTACTTTTTTTGACTTCATATGACATTCTTATTACAACGATGTGTCACTTGTCACTTTTTGTCATCAAGAAAATATTTTTTTTCCAAATTTATTGTTTTATCTAGAGGGCTAGTGTTTGAAGAATGTAGAAATAATTCAACCGATGCTGCACGACTTTACGCACAAAGGTATTTTAATCATCCATCCCGGCACTATTAGGTACCCAAAACTGGTTCCGAAAAATGCGAAATGAGCCTGACAATAATAACATTAATAACATATCAACTATTTCACTCCTTGTAAAACTATTATTTTCCATGCTTTTTAAACAACAAACTAATTTACTTTGGCAGAAGCTGTTGGCATTTCAATTTTCTTCAAGGCATGATTTTGTTTTATCAGTTTTGCTGGTCACAGGCTGCATCAAGTCATTTAAATCTAAATTTATTCTCAAAAGATGCTTCATTTTAGAAAAGTTCTAAGTTAACTTTTTAAAGTTTTTTAATGGCAGCTTTTCTAAAACTTAATAGTGTATGGTATCAAAATAATCGTAATAAAATCCTCTTTTTTCTTAACCCGACGAGCCACCATGTTGCCATTTAAAAAAAATGAGTTATACAACTTTAAAGATTAAATTTTACATGGCACATAGCATTGGACCAAAAATAGTAAAATTGTACTGAATTAAGTGATTTTAAGGTATTCATAGCCCTCTAGATAAAACAATAAATTTGGAAAAAAAAATATTTTCTTGGTGACAAAAAGTGACAAGTGACACATCGTTGTAATTAGAATGTGATATGGAGTGAAAACAAGTAAAAATATACCAGGTGTCCCATTTAAAAATCGAAAGTTTATGTCACTTCCGGTTAAACCGGAAGTTACATAATGTTAAGTCAGCTGTCAAAAAATGCGGTTTTATGTCGTATACAAATCCCCAGAATTTTATTTCATTACCTCGAAAAACAAAAAAGTTAGAGGGCGAGCCACCTTCCGTGGACACCCGGTATAACAATATTCTAAAAAATATCAGAAGAATTAAAAAATTTACAACTTTTAAGAATCAAAGAAAGATATTTTACTACCTAGATTAAATGATTTATAAGTACAATTATTTTTATTGATGTTATTAATTATTTAAATTACCTATTGCATTAAATTCCTTTTTTAAATGTTAATAATGGTTATTATTTTCTAAATTATGAACTGTTACAGTTGGTTTGGAATAAATGCATTTTTTTTAAAGTAAAATGTTAAAATATTATACCTACCAGACTTGACATAATATACAGTGTGTCCACGGATAGAGTTTGGAAGAGGAAAAACTTTTTTATTAGTAGGCATAGAAGAAAAAGTCATTCTTTATAAAATCGTCTGCTTGTGCTGAATCTACAATTTCGAATATCAGATTTGCGATTACTATACAGGGTTCGACAAAACAACATTTTTACTTTTTAGAATTTTTTTTCAATTCAAAAAGTTATTAAATGAATTTTGCTTGTGTTGTTTCAAAGATCACATTTGCGATTACTATACAGGGTTCGTCAGAAACAACATTTTTAGTTTTTTGGATTTCGTTTAAAATAAATTTACGTGAAAACAAACAACTATTGTTGCTTTCTTACTTTGAATATGATTTTATATCGGGCCGAGTAACGACTTTGTTCTAAGAAAACCATTTTTTATTTGCTTATTTTTGAAGTATTTTTATTTAAAATATATTATTATTATAAAACTTTAATTCAAACGTGGTTAGCGCATAGTTCCACTCGACATCTGAATTCCCGATAACAGTTCCTAAATTGTTGTATTGGAATATTTGCAATAACTACTTTTATTTTTTCTTTCAAGAGATCTAAAGTTATTATTGAAATTGGTTTAATACACAAGGGGGTTCAGATATCCCCATAAATGAAAGTCAATCGGAAAAAAACTAAAAATGTTGTTTTGTGACGATCCGTGTATATCAGTGATTCCCAAAGTGGTCCAGGTGGACCCCCAGGGGTCCACGGGAGACTCGAAGGGGGTCTACGTTGGCGTGACCAAAAAAGGGGGGTTCACAATTCGTAAGCGGGGGTCCACGAAAATTTATCTGGTTTCGATAGTGAAGAACTAATTTTTTTTGTTTTTATAGAAGTTACGTTACGTTATTGTTTATTTTTAATTATATTACGACTGTTATCATATTACAATGTAATGTAAACCTTACAATGTAATAATGATAACAATAATAATTAATAGTGTAATAATGACATTTGAATACCTAAATACAACACAAGAAAATATACTATTTTTCTATTTATTTTTATCACTCCGTGAGTTTTCTAAATAAAATAGGGGGGAATTGATTGGTTTCTTGCGCGGTGAGTAGATACCAAAAAGTAAAGTTGTATGTAATCACTTTTTTGATCAGCCAACTTTACTTTTTCTACATCCGCTCACAGCACAATCAATTAATTAACGCAAGCAAGGCCAATTTTCATAGTTAGATCTAATCTTCACATTTTTTGTCGATTTTTGGGAATAGCTGCAGGGGGTCCACCGGAACCAGCAAAGTTTTTAAAGTGGTCTATGAGAAAAAAAAGTTTGGGAACCTCTGGTGTATATAGTAATCGCAAAAAATATGATCTTCGAAATTGTAGTTTTAGCACAAGCAGACGTTTTTATAAAGAATGAATTTTCTTCTATACCAACTAATAAAAAAGTTTTTCCTCTTCCAAACTCTATCCGTAGGCACACTGTAGATTTTTGCAATCAGATAAAGAAAACTTTTATAGTTTTTTAATCAATTCGCTTTTTTCCCATAACTTTTTTTTCGATCGAAATAAGTTGTTTCCACAATCTGTGTACCTACGATACTCCCCTTTCTTGGAGCGTTACGTGCAAAAAGGCTAAATCAGCCCTTGACTAGGATTTGGTTGCGCAAGGAGACCTGACGCACCATTGCAGTTGTACCGTGTAGGTACAGTGTACAGTGTACAGGTACCTACCTACATACAAATACAAAATTTAATTTTTTCTATCTTAAGACGTTTTTTAATGTTCGCGCATTAGTGATCAAATGAAATGGGAAAAACATTTAGGATCCTTGTAGATTTTAAACCGTTATTGACAAAATTATTGAAAAAAAATTTACAATTTTATTTTTAGTTAGGTCCCTACATAAAATTATTTTGAATTTTCTATTTTTAAAATTGCTTTTTAAAAATTACTCACTTTTTTCTAAGAATATTTTTTTAAAACACACGCTAGCACACACGCACATGAACTAAATAAATTTACTTCAATAAAGTATCCAATTTAAAAGATGCGCTGAAGGAATTAACGTATAATAATTAATTTAAAATGCGAACCGTTCAGTGATTTTTGCACCGTTATACCTACCATTAATTGCTCGCACTCCACATTTTGTAAATATTTTTTTACTAATAATTTTATTTTATATACAGTAATACAGTTCATTTTTTTAATTAATATTATTTCCGGGCCTTTAACAATTTTGGTTCGAAAATTTTTAATTTTCCTCGAAAGAAAAAATAATCGACAAAAAATTGTTTTGATGATTAAATTACGAAGTTTTCGGGTCTATAGGAAAAAAGCAGGGTTCCTGGTTCCTGGTGGGTGGCAGTCAAATTCCGCCGCGGGCTTTTAAATTAGGGTTTAATGATAATTTGCTTGGCAGAAAGTCATAAATATTTATTATTATTTATTATACCAGATAAACGGTTCGGATTCAGAAATGAACACTCATCTGGACTGCAGGCACTAAGAATAGTTTAGACGGCGACAAAAGGGTTCCAAGGAAAGATGTCGACGGGTTTATTGCTATTAGATGTAGCCAGAGCCTTCGACAGAGTCTGGCTTCAAGGACTAATCTACAAAATGGCCACCTCGTACTCAGATAATATGGAGTTATCTGCAGAAACAATCGCGGATTTCGGGGGAGGGTAAGGGGGGTAATTACCCCCCCCCCCCCCTGGATCCTAAACCTAACCAAACTTGAGTGCCCTCTTATACTTATAAATATTTTATAATAAAATCACTGTGTACCTGCTGACAATTTTAAAGATTATTACAGAATTTCGACATATAGGTACCGATTATAGATCATATCATAGAAGACACACAGTTTAGATTTGATGAGGATTTTTTTTCAACTTTTGACCTCAAAATTCTGGAAAATCTACATACCTACTGTAAGACCCAACGACGACGATGAGTCGATCAATAATTTGTGCTCTCTTCTTGAGCCCTTTGTGGATCCAGAGATGTTGTTTCAACGTTTAAGACTGACAGAAACTGACCTGTGGAGATTATCAAATGCAGAGATAAATCAAGATTCTCCCATCGAATTTTTGTTTAGGAAATGTGACGAAAGTAGAGTTTTTCCGCTTCTGCTTAAATTATTTATTCTGTAGCTTACTCTCCCAGGAAGTGTTGCATCTTGCGAAAGGTCATTTTCTGCTCTTAAGCGGTTAAAATCTTGGACCAAAAGCAATATGGCTCAAGAAAGACTGTCTGGTTTGGCTTTGATGCACATTAACCGCGATATATCGATGTTGAAAGTGTCATTGATCGGTTTGCTGACCTCAAAAATCGTTTAATAGATTTAATTTTATAAATGTGTTTTTACTAAAAGTATTTATAATATGTTTCTTTTATTCTCTTTATAAGTTCTTGTAAATTTTGTTGTAGGTTGTAGGTGTTGGTACCTATAGTACCTAATATAATAAAATAATGTTTCGTTAATGTAATGGTTTGTTTATTTTTCAATAATTATTAGACAATTTGACACTAAAAATATAGGTACTTAAAAGATATGGGTTAACTATAACTATATTAAAAAAAATATCTTTGAGATCAATTTACCTCCCCCCCTAGATTTTGACCCAGATCCGCGCCTGTGCAGAAAAGAACCTTTAGCGTCAAAATAGGACAAGTAAGATCAGAGCCAAGAACGCTAGAAGCAGGAGTACCGCAAGGATCCGTAAGGCCCCCACCTGTATTGTATATATGTCGTAGTCTTATAGTGAAATCCGTCTTTTCATGAAGAATCTAGTCATATCATGAAGCGTCGGCATATTATGTAAAAACATGAAGCTACACCATCTGCCTAGGCTTTTCAAGAAGAGCCCATAGCACTTCGGCATATAACGTCGTGACATAACCTGGCTAAATTTAAAGAGCGGCACTTTGTGAAGTACGAGATGTCAATAGGAGGCGATAACTAGAGGAACAAATTCCGTCTAAAAGGTATATTGGCAACTGGTTTGTTCGTTGTTACCCAGAGCATTTTTTTAAATTTAATTTAAATTTTATTTTTATAAAATAATATTAGTTGAAAAAATTGAATTAAAAAAAATGCTCTTGGTAACAACGAACAAACCGGTTGCCAATATACCTTTTAGACGGAACTTGTACCTCTATAGTTATCGCCTCCTATGTCAATGCTTTAAAGCAAAATTGCAGTGTAATTCTCGATGTCACAAAAGTGGTCCCTGTGTTAATAACTATAGAAACAAATGTTTGATGTTATTCTTCTTATTAAAGTCAATTTTTTTGTTAGAATATCTAGATAATCATATATACCCCTATATTGAAACTGGTACACTCTATATAAAGCAATGTATCAATTACAAGCTCGCAAAGTTCACTTAAACACAATATGCCTTGCCTTTGTGGAAATTTCACGAAACCGCAATATTTAAAGTTAGGCAGGTTGTAGTATACACAATTCGCCGAAATGTGATGGGCTCTTCTTGAAAAGCCTAGGCATATCGTGTAGCTTCATGTTTTTACACAATATGCCGACGCTTCATGATATGACTAGATTCTTCATGAAAAGACGGATTTCACTATAATACTACGACATATACATATAGGTACACAAAGCGACATGCCAACAACACCAGGTCCAGGTGCCTTTCTAGGACTATTTGTAGATGACACCGTAGTTACCGTAGTAGCCATGAAACATCAATGTAATCTGCAGAATGAAGTCGACAGATTAGTATATACAATATGGTGCATAAGACGGAAAATTAAAATAAAACAATTTTTCATTGAAAATATCACGGTTTAGATTGGTAATTAGAGATAAATAAAAGTCTAGTTTGGTATCGTTTTAGTAACAAAAAAACACCAATTCTTATGATATAAAACATCGTGGCTAAATCTCTTACGACAGCTTATAATTATTGGTAATATAAAGGTAATTTTCAAATATTCTAAACATTCATATATTTATTATCTCTATACCCAAAAACCATTGACTTTTTTGTTGATATGTTTGAAATTCCAATTTTAGTGTAGTAGAAATTACCAACTATACAGGGTGTCCCAAAAGTAATGGGACACAGAGCAACAGCAGACACGTTCATTACCGACGGCCACTATAGTGGCCCTTGCGGTTTCCTGTAGTGAACCGCGGCCACTAAACTGGCCATATATTCTACATTCTCTACGATACAAAATTTAAGCGGTCCGTGAGTGGTGCTATTATTTATTTCTCCGGTCTATTCTGGAAGTCCTTGCGCGCGCAGGACCACTTTAATGGCCTCTGGTTCTTTAGGTTAGTTTGGTTTTGTAACCCATGCCACGAGTATTATAGTGTGTTTTTAACATCATTGTGCGTGATAAATACCAGTTTAAAGTTTCTTATTGACAATAATATTGTATTTAGACTATTTAGAATGGATTCTGCTCCTAGTACAAGGTAAAAATAAATTACTAAATTATTATTTCTGTTTTTGAGGTTATGATTTTTAGCAATTTGAAAAAAAGAAAAAGCGAAGAAAGCAGGCTTCGCCCTCTTACTAACACTGAACTAGAGGAGTTAGTAAATCAATCTGATGTTTCCGAGGATGATGCTTTTTCAAGTGATGATTCGATTGCCGACAAAAATTACGAAATTTCGGAGGATGATAAACGTGAATCCGATTCAACTAGCGATGACGAAAGTAGCGATGTTGCGCCCATTTCTCCGGCGCCCATTTCTCCGGGCCCCGTAGCGACTGGATTAACTCCAAATTCTAATGATTCGGACGACGGCTGGACTGATTCCGAAGAGGATCCTGCAATTTTTTTACATCGACGCAGTCTATTAACGTAGATATTCCTGCGGATACCTCCGCCCTTCAATATTTTGAACTGTTTTTTGACGAGAGTTTATTCGACATTGTTGTTACAAAGACAAATCGGAGGGCAAACGAAGTAGTAGACAGTCGACCAACCTCTACCAGAGGTGGCAAAAGGCTCAATAAGTCGTGTAATACGACCAATGAAGAAATTTAAAAATTTATTGGTTTGTGCTGTTTAAGTGGGAAATATTCGGTTTCCTGTTGTAGTTAAACAGTGAAGTAGAGATCCATTACTATCACCCCATTTTTGGAGAGACGTCTCGTAATCGTTTTACGACAATTTTAAGAATGTTACGAGTCAATCACTCCAATGTTGACACAGATGATCGGCTCTACCAAATTCGTCCAGTACTAAATAAAGTAACTGAAAATATCAAAACTTTGTATTCCCCAGGTCAGCATTTGAGCATTGATAAAGCAATGATATTATGGCGAGGGCGATTAAGCTTTCGTCAGTATATACCGAATAAACGACACAAATATCGGATCAAGCTGTATGAATTGACCATGATGATGGGTACATCCTAAGTATTATTGTTTACGTAGGAAAGGGTACTTTAGCTGAACAAAATGAATCCCATGCCACCTCCGTGGTGAAGGAGCTATTAAGGGATTATTTGGGAAAAGGCCACATTTTATATGTGGACAATTTTTATACCAGTGTTCCGCTTGCTGAAAATTTGTTATCTGAAAAAACTGAAATAGTGGGCACTCTGCGTCAAAATAGAAAGGGAAATCCCAAGAAAATGTTAAGCACGAAACTTAAAAAAGGAGAAGCAATTTGGAAACGAAAGGGAAAAGTAGTTGTTACCAAATGGAAAGACAGAAGGGATGTGAGAATGTTAAGTACACGGCATAAACATGAAATGAAAAAAATTACACTAAAAAGAGGAATTGAAAAATTGAAACCACAGTGCGTTTTGGATTATAATGCACATATTATGTGCATGATTTCCCTTTCTATTTTGACGCAGAGTGCCCACTATTTCAGTTTTTTCAGATAACAAATATTCAGCAAGCGGAACACTGGTATAAAAATTGTCCACATATAAAATGTGGCCTTTTCCCAAATAATCCCTTAATAGCTCCTTCACCACGGAGGTGGCATGGGATTCATTTTGTTCAGCTAAAGTACCCTTTCCTACGTAAACAATAATACTTAGGATGTACCCATCAACGGTCAATTCATACAGCTTGATCCGATATTATATTATATTATATATTATGTCCGGAATAGATAGGGCAGATCAGATGATGTCGTATTATTCCAGCCCGCGCAAAACACTACGTTGGTACCGGAAAGTGTTTATTCACCTAGTAGACATTTGTATCTGGAATGCGTATTTACCTTTATAAAAAAAGAAATAATATGTCCAAATTAACTCTTTTGGGGTTTCGCGAACAAGTTATAAAGGGACTATTAAAAGAACCGGCACAAGCAAAACCAAAGGTGCCAATTAATTTTCAAACACACCACTATCCAGCAGCAAACGCCGGTGAAAAAAATGCAATGAAAAGATGCCGATGGTGTCCAAAAAAAATATAAGAAAGCGTACGAAGTACCACTGCCCAAAATGTACAGATTGTCCTGGCCTTTGCGTCGTGCCATGTTTTGAAGAATGGCACTTAAATATAGCTTAGATATATTTGTAATATTTTTTTGTAATATATTTGAGTTAAATTGTTAAATTATTTCGTTATTTGTTTAGGGCCATTAAAATGGCCTTTGGCGTATTATAATGACAGGCATTACTCACAGACCTATGGCCATTTTAATGGCCTCACAACAAAATGGCGGAATTTTATTCAGCAACACCTACTGACCCTATCTGTGTAAAAAGTGTTTAAATATTCATGCATAATACTTTTAAAGATATCATACTTGGTCCATACCAAGCGACTGCCGATTAGCGTCCGGTAATGAACGTGTTAAGGCGAAATAATGCGATTTTTTTAAACTTGCCTTATCCCAAAATTGATAACAACCAAGATACAGGGTGTCAAAGTTTTAATTTTGTTTTCGTTTTTTTGCGATTATTTCTTAACGAAACGACATAGCAGTACAAAATTAAGGGTTTTGCGGTTTTTTGAGGTGAGGAATTCAAAATTATCCATAGTTTTTGTGTTATCAGTAGAGGGCGCTGCCTACGGCATGACCCACTCCTTTTAGCTGACATAACTTTGTTTAGGCTTCTTATATCGATCTGACTATTAAAAAATAAGTTACTTTACTTGTTTTACATCAAAAATATATAATTTATTGAAGTCGCTAGGAGCAACCATTTTCGAGATAATCGCATTTCATAAGTCCAATGCAACTAAGTACGTGGTCCAAAAGCAACGGTGAATTTCTGACTTAAAATTATTGTAAATCAGCTTCATTTGCTAAGTGTCAGAGTTAATGTAAATACTTAAGGTTGACTATTTTTTTCTAATGAAAACGCTTTTTCGTATACGGAATTACTAATTTTATTCTAATAAAAAAAATGTTGTCCAAACGAGTCGGTCATAAATATTTTGAATTAATTTACGGTTTGGTTGCCTTCTATTCGGGAACATTTCTTGGTACCTGCGCCCTGCACTTCGACCGTTAACATTTTCTTGTGCATAAATACAAGGCATGTCACGCATTTTCGCATTGGAAAATAAATTATGTCGAGGCATTACTAAAAAAATTATAATATCTACGTATTGTACGTAGAAAATTAAGAACTTTGACAGATGATACTTTGTGTAACATGTTGCTGTCTAAGAAACGTTGTTGTTTTTAATCAAGGCCAATAACTGTGATAAATAATACTAAAACGAATACACAATTATTTCAAATATTTTAGCATTCTGCATTAAAAATATCGAATGCGATTATCTCGAAAATGGTTGCTCCTAGCAGTAAGTTGTACATTTTTTATGTAAAAGAAGTAAAGTAACTTATTTTTTTAATAGTCAGATCGATATAAGAAGCCTAAACAAAGTCATGCCAGCTAAAAGGAGTGGGTAATGCCGTAGGCAGCGCCCTCTACTGGTTACACAAAAACTATGGATAATTTTGAATTCCTCATCTCAAAAAAACCCAAAACTCTTAATTTTGTGCTGCTATGTCGTTTCGTTAAGAAATAATCGCAAAAAAACGAAAACAAAATTAAAACTTTGACACCCTGTATCTTGGTTGTTATCAATTTTGGGATAAGGCAAGTTTAAATAAATCGCATTATTTCGCCTTAAGGAGTAGGCTGTTGCTCTGTGTCCCATTACTTTTGGGACACCATGTATATGTGCAAGTGTCGGACAGCTATGCTATAGTGCAAAACATGTAGTCTAAAAGGCCCCTCGTCCACGGAGCAACTGGTTTCTGATGAAACTGTTTTAACCGTAGTAACAAACCAGTTGGATACTCATTTCTCGTACACGTAGCCACGCAAACGTTATTAGAAAAATATCAGTATCCGATAGTTTATTAAAAGGCGAAGAAGTTGGCTGTGTGATATGGTAAATTATGGATGATTTATGAGATGGCTATTTTGTACTATTACAATCGAAGATATAGACGCAGAAGAAGGCGATCTTGGGTCCATCCCTTCTTAGAGAGAAATTTAAACTGTAGATTATTTGTAGCCGCTTCTGTTATGTATTTTCTGGAGTATTATGCGATAATTTATAATTGTACAAACAAGGTCATTTTTCCACTTCCTGGACAAATTTTATATTTTTGTGCCAAATATCCAAAGAAACTATCACTCTGCGATCGACAGTGCCAGTCTCCTGGCGACTAATCACTTGCAAGTATACGCTACCGATCCGTGACTGGGTACGTCGTACGTCCGTGTACGAGATACAATTTAAATCAACAGGCAGGGACGCACAAGAAACTGGCAAGTGACGAAAGTATTAAAACAGTCAGAAACCAGTTGCTCCGTGGACGAGGGGCCTAAGGTAAAGGGTTTTGTTTCACAGGAGATATCCGTTACATCTGGCGTATCATAGGGCAGCCATTTTGGGTCCCTACTTATTTATAATTAATGTTGGAAATGATATTTTCACAGCGTTTGTTCTTTGCTGATGACCTAAAATTGTTTGCTGCTATAATTAAGTCAGTTTATGATGCTTTGAGAATCCAAGAGGACTTAAACAGTGTGTACCTATGAGTGGTGTGTTAGAAATAAAATGGACTTAAACATTAAAAAATGTAAAATAATTACTTTTCATCGCACAATGCATCAGCTACTTAACTATGACTATAAATTAAATGATTGCATTTTGTAAAGAGTTACCACTCTGTTGTGACTTAGGCGTTCACTTGGATGTTAAGTTGGATTTCCATATTCACTATGAATAGGTACTTTGTAAACAAATCATTAAAGTTATTGAGATTTATGTGTAGAAATGCTAGAGATTTCCAAAATATTGACAGCTTGAATACGATTTACAAAACTCTTGTTAGCATGAATAGCTTTCTTGTGTGTGGTCTCCGTCATATTTGATACATAGGTATTCAAAATATCGAAAAGGTACAAAAAAAATTATTAGATTTATTGGATGCATACAAATTTAGATTGCCTGTCATGCCTGTTGACTCCTGATGGTCTGAGGCGGAGACTGAGTTTGGACTTACTTTCTGAACATAGAATCAAATTTGATTTACATTTTTTATTTAAATTAGTGAATGGAATAATAATTGAATGCCTAGATCTTCTACATCGGGTTAACTTTCGAGTTCTACCTCTAGGGACACAAGAAATCACACAAACACAACAAGACATAAAATTAAACTAATGAGTAGGTAACCGGTTCTGTTCGCATCGAAGCAACAGATGATTACCATATAATATATTACATATTGCGCATGCTCACTATCCCTGTACCGAGTCGCATAGTGGCTCACTACGCTCCTAGTATAAATAGTAATGAGTGACCTCACTTTTCAATAGCCTGGTTGCATACCATTGGCAATAAACTGGTTACATAGGTGATGGCCACGCCTGCGCTTTTCGACAGCGGTGCCATACCGAAAGAATATGTTAGCAACCTGCAACAATACTTAATCTTGTTTATTTACAGTCGCCAACTTAAATAGCTACAAAATCAACAAAATTAATTGTTATTTCAAATAATTATTTATTATTTTTAAAGAACTTAAAATGAATTAATTTAATTTTGTTCAAAATAAAGTGCTACCGATTCCTACATATCATATAATATGATCAAAACTTTAAAAATCGTGAGGTCGCATTGAATATTGTGAGATTTGATACGAAATCGGTAGATCTTACGATAAATCGCGATATCTGGCACCACTGAGCTTGGCTGCTTTGGCGACTTTTTTAACTATATGACTTCTGACTGCCAACTTCGCCTAAAAGCCCATTTACTGAATATTTAGGTTTCATCCAGATAAACAGGTTTTAAAGGGAAATTGAGAGTTTCCGTTATATATTCTTTAAAATTCTACTCGTTTTTGAGCTATATATGAGCTTCCTCTATTAAAAAACGCCTGTTTGATAACGCCATTTAAATTTTAGTTTTTATAAACAGTCCGCTAATGAACCTTTGGATATTTCAACGCCGTCAATGATTTTAAGGTTTAACACAGTTCCAAGTTTAACATATAATAAGTATACAACTACAATATTTCTGCTTTTCTGCCATAATTAGGCAACAAAGGATATTTCCAATAATTATTATTTTGTAGAATTCTTTTTTTTCTTTATTATATCCAACACTAATAACTACCAGTATACTAACTACATAAAAGAAAATTCAAAATACGTGAAAAGCTTTACCACCCAAAGTATTTGTGATTCAAAATATTTGTTAACGGTTTTTTCAAATCGATTTTGTTTCACAGAACCTTGTTTTAGGCAGCGTGCAGCGATTACAAAAGTCGGGAGAACATTTATCCCAAGTATAGGACTGGGCGATTACGCAATTTTATAATTGGTTTTCTATTATAAAAAAAACTATTTTTTAAAATGCTATAATATTTTCTCCACCCCTAGTCCAGTATTGTTTATGTTAAACATGTTTTTTTTTAAAAGGTCTCGTGCATAGAAAGATATTTTACATACATCAATAGGAGGACAGTAACTTTTATGTTAAAATATCACAGTAAAATATCGATGATTTCTGTCTAAGTATCGATGTTTTAAAAATAGCGTATCGGTCAGCGGTCCCATCCCTATGATCGTGATTGCCTACTTTTTTTCCTGTGCTATTAGGCGAGTTCCTTTTAGTTACTTTTAAATAGCATAGCAAAGCCAACATGTGTAAGGGAAATTCAGATCGCGAATATTATTCTCATTGGCCGATTCACTAAATTTAATTTGAAATAGACCAAAATGAGAATCGTCTGTATGAAATTACTTTATGTTGAGCGTTCCTTTAAACATTTTTATAAGCTCAGCACAGATATTTTCATCTCCCCTTGCCGTGGTTATATAAGGGTGCCCATTACCTATCTAGACGTCTATTCTCCAACAAGAGAAGTGAATGCTCTCTCGAGAGAAGGGACCATTCACATCATATGCTCACATCGTCTGATATCGTTCTCTTGCAGTCACTGTATTCTTTTGCGATATTTTCCTTACGACTATACGAAGTTGTTAGAAAAACGGGCGTTTCTATTGTCCAGACGCACGTCGTCTATAACGTGCGTTGTATACACCAGGAAAACGTTCAAAGAAAATAAATGCTGTTGAAGTTGCAACATTTTTGCGTCTTACTCTAAAATAATTTTAAAAAAACACACACACACCTAACAAAAGAAAATGATTGGTTCCTGAATCCAATAAATAGAGAACGATATCGGCTTGGTCATTTTTACACGTTATACCCTGATCTAAGAGCAAACCCTGAAACAAACACACTACCTTGTGTATTTTCATACACCGCGTGTGTCTCAAGAAACGCTGGTACCGTCGTCGGTGAGTGTGACCCAAGGTCTCTATAAGGTGTGACCCACAAATCTCTTAAAACAAGAGAGATTTGTGGTGTTACCACTCTCAACTCTCATGCACTCACAGGGTATTCTAAAATGAGTGTGGCATCGACGCGCATCCTGCATGACCGAAAGTCAATTGAGAAAATACACGATACACGTCGCTTGACTCGCTTGTGTGGTTCCTCCTATTTCAGTTCGAATAAAGCCTCGTTCTCAGAGCTACGTTGTGTCGCCAGCGACATCATCTTGACCAATCAGGACCGCCTTACGTCATTACCCCTAACCCCCACCTAAGTGTCGCCA
Organism: Polydrusus pterygomalis; assembly: GCA_963969555.1. NCBI lineage: Eukaryota > Metazoa > Arthropoda > Insecta > Coleoptera > Curculionidae > Polydrusus > Polydrusus pterygomalis. The sequence goes on along the minus strand of OZ018376.1, from coordinate 76,266,390 downwards.
GATCGGTGTCGTTGTCGCTCAATTATTTCAACTTCAACGGCGTGCCGTTTATTTGCAGCAGCCACAGAAAAAAAAAAGGGTTTATCAGCAGCTATTTTTGGATTTTGTTTGTGTTTTGAATATTGTTTTGTGAATTTTCAGTTTGATTTTAAAATTTAATGCCCCATATTGGTACTGACAGTTCGGGTATATACAGGTATCCAAGGTGTGTTTGAGAAAATGTGTTGTCATATTCTACAGAGCATAAATATACAGGCTTAAAGACATTTTTATTGACCCTTGAAAAAGTTTTAATATAAAACGAAACGTTGGGAGAAATACAATTGTGTCATTTCATTGCCTGTCCTCATTCCCGCTATACTTATTTAAAATTTAATTTTGGAAAATACCTGTACCTCCTCCTCTTATCTGGTTTTCCTTAGTACTGGAGCGTTTGGCTTTTCGCCAAAGATAATACGCTATTAATAAGTTACGCCTTTCCATAATAAATTATTCAAAACAAGTTTATAATATTATATTACAAAATACAAACAAACAAATCAATTAGGGTTACGTTTTAATGTGACAGATAGCATAGCGACAGTCTGTTTCTGCTTCACCGTCGCCGCGACACTAGAGTTGTGTAGTTCGCGAACGAACTAGTTCAAAAGATCGAATCTGGCAACTGAACTAAAAGATTCAATCAGTAATTACTAAAAGATTGAAACAAGGCGAACTAAAGTCTAAACGGAATGTACTACGCAAGCGAGAGCGAGACGACCGAGATTATAGGTTTTGTCACCTGACCGACCTACCTACCGAACTAAACGAACTAGTCTTTTGAACTATTCACTTTATTGAACGAGATCGAAAGATTGAAATCGGCAAAGTGAACTAAACTTCCCAGCACTACGCGACACCCAATTGATAAGAGTGGGGATGTGTCGCCAGCGACATCACCTTGACCAATCAGGAGCGCCTTACGTCATTACCCCTAACCCCCACCTAAGTGTCGCAAGATCGGTGTCGTTGTCGTTCAATTATTTCAACTTCAACGTCGTGCCGTTTATTTGCAGCAGCTATTTTTGAATTTTGTTTTGTGAATTTCCAGTTTGGTTTTAAATAGAAATTAGCATAAACATAGCCTAAATTAATTTTGGGAAGTACCTTTTACCTCCTCTTATTTCCTCTTATACTCTGATCTAGTTTTCCTTAGTACTGGAGCGTTTGGCTTTTCGCCAAAGATAATACGCTATTAATAAGTTACGCCTTTCCATAATAAATTATTCAAAACACGTTTACAAACAACAATATATTACAAACAAACAAATCAGTTAGGGTTATGTTGGACAGATAGCGACAGTCGGTGCTTTCGCTTCACGGTCGCCGCGACACCCAATTGATAAGAGTGGGGATGTGTCGCTGGCGACAACCGTAGCTCTGGGAACGAGCCTTTATGCTAAAAGCTAAAACGCACATTATATAAACGCCCGTGTGTCCCCGGCCTAAGCAAAAATATTAGGTACTTTCTATTTGTTTCTTTTAAACAGCAAAGCAACGTACAAATCTTTGCTTAGATTGCTTAGATATTAAAGGAACGCTTCGCGAACAAGTTCGTATGGGAAATAGAGTGAGGCATACTTAAGCGCGGCAAGGGGGGAGGGAAAATTCTTTACTGTGCTAAGTTAAGTTTTTAAAAGGAACTCTCCACTGAGGCCGCTTCGCTTTGCTTTGCTGTTTAAAAGTAACTAAAAGGAACTCGGCCAATGTGATGTTGTGTGTCTGTTGGTGTTTTGTGTTGTGTGTCGTTTAAACTTATTTGTTTTGTTCTGTGGTTTTAAACAGACAGCGGTCATAAAAAAGTGGATTGCTTGGTTTTTCTTGGTTATTTTGCCATTAAAATTAAAATTATAAATTATTTAGTTTTCGACAGAGGCCATAGACCACAATTTCAACAAGTCTAAATATGTCCCAAAAAATTGATTGGGCCAATTACGTAGCACAAACGGAAACAAAGGTAAATATTCGGTTTTTTACGCATGGTACCTCTTATGAGAACTTTTAAAAACTTTTAGCTATCCAAAGTTTCTGTAAAAGATCCACATATCGGCGAGCCAGACGAAGATGCTCCGGAAAAATTTAGCCCTGCAGAGGCCAGCCTTCTTGCAAAAATCATTCGTAAAGGATTAGTTGAAAACAAAAATGATATTGAAGTTCAACGAAAGGATCCCAAGTCTCCATTATATTCAGTTAAAACTTTTGAAGCATTAAACTTGTAAGTATTTGCTTTATGGGACGTATTGGCTGTTTCATATAGTTTACAGTTAATAGGCATTTTTTGTGTTAAGTTTCATTTTAAATATTTTAATTAATATTAACTAGGTAGGTACTCTTCGAGGTACTCTTTTAATTTTCAATACCTTACAATTTACAAAACGTAAAAATTGTCAATTCCATCTAAATTCAAATTCCAAATCTTTTTTATTTAAGGAAAATAGGTTACAATCACATTTTACAAAATTCGGCAATCAAACGATGTGTCAGTAATGGCGGCTGTGGGCAAATACTGCTTTGTAATTGGTACATGAGACTATAAAAATTACATTGCTGGTAGTAGGAACCGGTGGTGTAATGTTTTCTGCCTACAGTAGTAATTTGGTTTGAATTGGCTAATTAGGCCTAATCGAATGTTGAGTCAAAAATAAAATTTAGATAATATTCTTAAGTGATATTAATAAAACTTTTTAAAAAAATACAGTAGAATCACAATATATTGAACTAAGTAATGCACATTCGGTTCACTAAATTGAATTGTTCACTATTCAATATTTTTTTAAATTCGTTAAAACGGGTTTCTTCAGTAAACCTTATTTATAAATATATGTCATACAGACAAACATTACATGAATAATTATATATTTTATACAGTGTGTCCAAGAAAGTATGCAACATATGGGAAAGTTTTTTATCACCGATTTCTCAGAAAATTTTATTCTTTATAAAAGTTGGTGCATGCCTTAAAACTATAAATGCATATTTCATATTTCACCTGCGGCTAATAGTAAGGGAGTAAATGCCATTTTTTCGAAATTGCCTTAAGAGTAAAGTACCTTAATTATTAGAAACACAGCAAAATTTCATATGGAAATGTTCTTGCAAATTAGTAAGTTAGTACAAATATAAAATTTGAGTTAGGTGTCACAATTTTTAATTTTTTTTGGTTAATCTATATTTTCCCCTAAACGGTACCTACTCCTCTGGTCGATTTTTTGTTTACGCAATTTTAATATATTTATTAAATAACTTAAACGTGGGTTTATAATAAAAATGGATTAAGTAGTTGCAAACTTTTTAAAACCTTTCAATGTTACGAGTTGGTTCAGATATTAGCGTGTTGCACGCCTACTTAAACACATTTTAGCCAACTTATGTTCTAAACAAAATTATTATAGAATCCAACTCTATTCATATTACTGGAAATAATTATTAATTTATTTTTCATTTTCACCCAGTATGCTGAAGTCCAAAAACCTATTTTAAAGAAATGCATATAAAAAAAATTAAAAATTGACACACCTAACTCAAATTTCGTATTTGGACTAAGTTTTTAATTTGCAAAAACATTTCTATATAAAGGTTTGCTGTATTTCTAATAATTACGGTACTTTACTCTTAAGGCAATTTCGAAAAAATGGCATTTGCTCTCCTACTATTAGCCGCAGGTGAAATATGAGATATGCATTTATAGTTTTAAGGAATGCACCAACTTTTATAAAGAATAAAATTTTCTGAGAAATCGGTGATAAAAAAAATTCCCATATGTTGCATACTTTTTTAGACACACTGTATACAGGGTGTCCCGAAATTAGCTGACAATATTTTAAGGGGATAAAGTACATTCAAAAATAAGACTAAAATCCTCTATTAATATACCTTTAAAACCGCTTCGCTATGGGGCTAGAGCCCCCCGAATTGGAACTATGACAAGCAGTTTTTTTACAATATCTCAGAAACCGATTAGGGTATCAAAACAAAATTTGATGCATGTTTTACCCATAGCTAGACGCAATAAATGGTTTTATTAGCTTAACTGTATTTCTTCCAGTGGCGTCCCACTGGGTAGATAGTTGGGAGAATATTGCCCTAAGTTTTTTATTTGAAGGATTTTTTAACTTTTGGTCAAATTTTTCGAAGCCTTGAAGTCTTTTGTTGAAAAAAGGTACTCTTGTTTCATTGCGGTAGGATTCACCATTTTCCAGTAAAATCGATTTTAAAATTTTTGGTTTTTTGAAATCCGGTGAAAAGGCTAAGGTTTTTTTTTGCATATCACAGCAAACACTTAATATTAAAACATGAAATTTTTTAGAAGTTCTACTAGCGACAAATAAAAATAATACATAATCAACTTGGGGATTTATTAGATAATGTGCCACTGGATTTACGTTTAGGGCACTTATTTCAACATAATGGGGCACCAGCTCACTACGGACGTCAAGTGAGGAATTGGCTTAAAGAAAATTACCAGGTGGATTGGTAGCCATAGCCTGGCCACCAAGATCATTTGATTTAAATCCCCTTGATTATTATTTTTGGGGACACATGACTGGTGCTTGCTTAAGAATTAGTTTCCAGTGTGGTTCACAATCAAATTTGATTTGCAATTTGTTATTCTTTTTGTTTTATTTTAAAACTCCTTGTCTTAAAATCTCCATGAAAATAAATATTTAAAAACAAAGGAATGTAAAACTATGTTTAATTTAAAACCGTTACATTCTGTCAAATTACAATAATAGAAGGTTTTATTAACAAAAAATTTAAAATTAAAAAAAAAATACATTAAAACAATGAAATTAAAAAAATAATAATAGTAATATTTACTTAAGGCTCCACCCCGTGCGACGTCACTGGAAAAATATTTTAAAGTAACATCCTTTAATACATATGCCTTGTTGCTATTAGAACTTCTAATAAATTTCATGTTTTAATATTAAGTGTTTGCTGAGATATGCAATAAAAAAACCTTAGCCTTTTCACCGGATTTCAAAAAACCGAAAATTTTAAAATCGATTTTACTGAGAAATGGTGAATCCTACCGTAATAAAACAAAAGTATCTTTTTTCAACAAAAGACTTCATGGCTTGTAAAAATTGCACCTGAAGTTAAAAAATCCTAAAAATAGAAAACTTAGGGCAATATTCTCCCAACTACCTACCCAGTGGGACGCCACTGGAAGAAACAAAGTTAAGCTAATTAAATCGTTTATTGCGTCTTGTCATGGGTAAAACATATATCAAATTTTGTTTCGATACCCTAATCGGTTTTTGAGATATTGTGAAAAAACTGCTTATCATAGCTCCAATTCGGGAGGCTCTAGCCCCATAACGTAGCGTTTTTGAAGGTATATTAATAGAGTGCATTAGTCTTATTTTTGGATGTACTTTATCTCCTTAAAATATTGTCAGCTAATTTCGGAACACCCTGTATATATGGAAAATCAAAAATGTACTTCAATATTTAGCTTCACTTTGTATTCACTGTGAAGCCTAAGATGCATCATTAAACCAGTCACAGGAAGATTTTTCCCTCTATTCTTTAAAAACCACTTATACATATAAAGCTTTTTCCATTCTAGGGCACTCTGAATCTCAGTTTTCATTTATTCTGGTCCTGTGTAAGTGTTGACCCTTTACAAAATCCTTACCCTTCTGCTTCGAATTGCGCATATGGTGGATTTAGCAAAAATTTAGATAAAACGGTCACTCCGACGCCATTCCTGAAGCCTTCCAGTATTTTAGCTTTATCACTTAGGGTTACTTAAATGTTTCCTTTTGTGTGCCATACCTACTCTTGGCGCGCCCTAATGCAACCAAATACTGCAGAAAACTGGAGTGATCAATTGCCCAACAAAACGTCTAAAACCGTTTTCCTGTTTTAACATGTTTGTTACACTAAAGAACCTATAGGGTTCACTATTTCACTGATCAATTTGTTCACTCTACAGAATACATTAAGAAAAATATTATTGTTCACTATTTAGAGTAGTTCATTATACAGTATGTTCACGTGATTCAACTGTATTAATTTTTTTTTGCTTTATATCTTATGTGTAGTATATTTAATAGATTGGCAAGTGATATGGTGGTTGTATGAGCAGCGCATGTTGGATACCGCCACCATTTTTATCAAATAGTTGTAAAACTTGTTTAATTGGTAAATAAAGGCATTTATTATTAGTATTATTATTATAAATGTAACTACCACAACACTAAGTATATTCACAAAATCTGTAAAAACTAAACCACAAAACCAGAATTAGGGTATATTTTAGCTCACATTACTTGTAAGGTTTTTATTAAATTGGTTTGATGTATCTGTAAATGGCAAGCAGTGCTTTTGTTGATGCTGTTTAGATCATTCAATTTACGAGACAAAATCATTTTAAGTGATTATCAAAGTTTTGTCAGCATCACCCGCAAGAGCTGACCATAATATTGGAATTTTTACTATTCTCATTACTGTTGTATTATGTACATTTTTGTCTGGATGTCGGTGATTAAATATTTCTTCTGCTTCCCGAAAAGTTTTATAATTTACCCCCTTGTAGTGTAGTAAAACTAACATCTTGGTGATAAGTATTATTGTATATTGATAACGTGGATTGTACCTCTCCGTAGAATCACTGGGGTTACCTCATAATAGTTTACGTATCAAATATAGTAATAAAATATTGCCCTAGTAATTAAGCTGAGTCTGCACAACAGCTGGAACCGGGTCAATGCAATAGTTCAATGAATCATAACTTATTTAGCATTATTTAAAATAGTTTAATAACATAAGCTATCACCACAATTAACACAATTTCTATTATTTCTTCCACACTTAATATCGCCGACATTTTACTTACTTAGACTCTTAAACTAACATACCTACTTATTATACATTATATAGTAAGCTAATTAGTTTGAGAAGTACTGGTTCCATTTCCTAATTTTCGGATGACACCATAGTCTCGTATACTGAAAATACCTGGAAAGAAGTAAAAGAGTGTGTAGAAAATGATTTGGTAATACTGAAAAATTGGTTTGACAACATGTACCTACACAATAAATTTCGACAAAACAAACTATATCGCTTTCAGTTATACCATAAGAAACGTTTCAAACATTATAGCAATAATAGTAAAGCAACACAAAAGGATTGTTATTGCATGTAATTAAAAAGTCCACATGTAGACGTGCACGTTTAAATCCTTTTAAACAGTGGAACAATAATGTATACCATATTTAAGATGGTAATGTTAATGCATTTAAAAGTTTTTAAATAGTTAAACTAAATGTTATGTTATTGTTATTTTAGAAATCAATTACTCTTCCTTTATATTCTTTTTGGACCATACCCCAAGTTATTTTTTTTTTTATTTTGGGAAAGATTCTTTATAAACGTCTACTTGTGCTAAAACTACAATTTCAAAGATCACATTTGCGATTACTATTATACAGGATTTTATATCTGGCCGAGTAACGATTTTGTCATAAGAAAACCATTTTTGATTTGTTTACTTTTGAAGTATATTTATTATTACATGTCATATCTTCAATTCATTCAATCATAAATTATACATATATATCGGCGTTGTGGTCTAGTGGTCAGTGCAGCGGCCTCACAGATCCCCTATGCCGGCAACGTCGATGTTAAATTTGGAATTTATTTTAAGAGGTGCACCGTCTTTCGGAAGAGACGTTAAACTGTGGGTCCCGTGTGTTGGATGTTGGCACCACAAAACACCAACTAAGGTTGGCACGTTAAAGAACCCTACCCTCGACAAAGAGGGATTCGGCAAAAATTACCAGATAGTGTGTGACAAATTCCCTGGCGTCGGTGATTGGCCTCGTTGCGGAAATAGGCCGACGTAAAATAAAAAATATAAAAAAATTAAATAAATTATATAACTTTTATTCAAACGTGGTACCACCGAGTTAGAGCATAGTTCAACTCAACATCTGAATTCCCGATAACAGTTCCTAACTTGCTGTATTGGGATATTTGCAATAACTACTCTTATTTTTTTCTTTCAAGAGATCTAAGTTATTATTGAAATTGGTTTTATATGCATGTAGCTTCAGATATCCCCATAAATGAAAGTCTATAATCGTGGGATCGGTACTCCTACGTGCCAACTGATTTGGACCATAGGTACCTTCCAATCCATTTGTTCCCAAAGTAATGATATAGCCAATCATTAAAAGAAATTTTAAAAAAATCCAAAAAACTGAAAATGTTGTTGTGACGAACCCCGTATAGTAATATTCGAATTTGTAGTTTCAGCACAAGCAGACGTTTTTTTATAGAATGACTTTTTCTTCTATACTTACCTACTAATAAAAAAGTTTTTCCTCTTCCAAACTCTATCTATGGACACACTGTATATTGATTTTATTGTAATGTAACATAACTGTCTGATAATATTGACAACACCGCGCTAAAATATTGTAGCTGCGAACCAATCAAGCGGCAAATCAGGGTTGTGATTTTGTCCACTTTTTTTGATTTTGTCCAGGACATGGACAAAATTGGACAAAAACGGACAAAATCGGACAATATTGGACAAAATCAAATTTCATTACATTTTATTAAATTTGTTGATTTAGGCAACCCAAAATACACGTTTGTATTGTGTATTATATAAACAATAAATACCAAATTAAAAATTCCAGAAAATGGCTATTTGTTATTTCATTATGGGGCCTTAAGGTAGGAGTATCAACATGCTTGCCAACCTATAACCTATTTCGCGTAGATTTATTTATGTTTTCTAGCTGTTATACAAAATTTAAAGAAAATCAGTATCGACTTGATATTCTATAGGTAATAATTGACATATCTAATAAATATCAAAGAATTTCATAACTTATTTTAGGAGAATTGTATAGCGAAAAATATCGAATAAGATTTTTTTTAACATTATTATGTCATTGTCACTCATTGTTCTTTCACTATACAATTCTCCCAAAATTAGCAATGAAATAAATTGTTATTTTTGTAATATATCAGATACTACCTAAATAATGTACCGACGATATTGATTTTCTTTAAATGTTAGTTATTAAAATAATAAACTCAAAAAATCAACGCGAAATAGGTTATAGGTTGGCAATAGATTGAATGACGTTGATAATTCAACCTTAGGGTAAATTTTCATGCGTCCGTCATCCGACGGCACGATGATCCGACGGTATCCCGTTATTGTTGTTTAAGTTTTGTTTGACACCCTAATCCTAATATAATAAAGTTTTTTTAATTTTATATGTGTTTAATTTGATTTTGTACAATTTTGTCCATTTTGTCCAGAACAATTGATTTTGTCCGGACGGACATAATTGGACAAAATCGTCCAATTATGTCCACTTGGACGAATTCAACCAACCCTGCGGCAAATGGTGCGCCTGCGTATGTTGCCGGTTAAATGTATCTTTTGTATATGTTTACAACTCAATTAGTCCATGATATCTGAGTAAGTTTACACCTTATGACAATGATAATCTAGTGAGTTAAGAACTGAGGAATCAACGCTACTACAAAATATATAAAGTCCGCGTCACCGATTTTGAGCTGCCGGTAACGAATGCGGGCAAAAAATATACATTGTTGTCGTAGTGCTCAGCTCAAACTTCAAAATATTTTTATTTATAAATATTTTATTCACATTTATTTATCTCATTAAAGTACATACTATACTCCTCCGTCCGTAACATACCCTGGTTATATTTTTTCACATTTAAAATAATACCAATTGTTTAAAGTAAATTGACGAAGCGATGGATCTAAGAGTATATTTAAAGAAATCTTGATAAAATCGATTATTTTGATTAAATATGACAACCCAGCTATATTCACAGTATCGGGCTTGTCCATATCGTGCGCTAAGTTCTCCCGGTTACTATTCTATCTCCTTGTTTAACATATACTATTTAATAATATGTCATGCCAAGGTAAATTTCCAACATCATAAATTGTAAAAACAGAAATACTTTTCAAAAATTGTTATTAGGAAATTTTTAATTCCAGAAAGCCAAACCTCCTAAAGGGGGTATATGAAATGGGATTCAATGCACCTTCAAAAATTCAAGAGACGGCGCTGCCCACATTGTTGGCGGATCCATGTCAAAATTTGATAGCACAAGCTCAATCTGGGACTGGAAAAACGGCTGCATTTGTATTAGCCATGTTAAGTAGAGTTGATGCATCAAAACAATATCCACAGGTAACCTAAGTCATACAACTATTATTCAAAGTTGGCAGGATATATATCCGTGATAAATATCCTGATATATATTGATTAATATCATGATATTTATACGACGATATTTATCCTGATATATATATATATATCAATATTTTTTGGTAATAAATTTGGTAAATATTTAACCAATACCATAGGGCTCTTTGCCATAGTCCCAAATCTTAGTTGCAATATACAGGGTGGTTGAAAAATACACTTATTCTGGTAACTTGATAAAGTGACCATAAGTCCTTTTTTTTAAATGTAACACCCTATATATTATTACGGATTTGAAAAGCTGCTAAAATTTCACTTCATTCTTGTATATCATACCTGTACCTAACTAACTGGTTTAACCATTTTTTTGACGTATTAAGCATAATTTGTTAAATTTTCTATACAATTCAATTTTTATTCGGTTATTAGTAAGTTAGCCATGACAAAAACTGATGTTTACGTATGTTACAATGGTTATCGTTTTGACATTTCATTAAGTTTAGATACAAGATAGAAATACAGTTTAAAGTCATGGAAGAAAACTATACAAATGCAGTTTTTATGAATTTATTTATTTTATTTGGACAATGTGATAGAATTATCGCCAGGACATGTATAAAGTTTAACGAAATGTACTCTAATTTACCGCCAATGAATCTTAGAAAATTCATAAGGATCCAGAACAATTTTATTAAATGTTAACTAGGTAGTCAAATAATAAAAGACTACTAAAATTATAACTAATAAAATGCTATTTTAACAGATGTTCAAAACGCTGGCCGTTTACATCCAAACACTTTAATATGCGGGTGTTGACTGCATGGATTTCAAGAAAAATTTAGTTTTAATATTTTTTGCATGATAATGCAAACACACATTGTCCAAATAAAGTAAATAAATTCATAAGAACTGCATTTGTATTTGTATAGTTTTCTTCCATGACTTTAAAGTGTATTTCTATCTTGTATCTAAACTTAATGAAATGTCAAAACGATAACCATAGTAACATACATAAACATCAGTTTTTGTCATGGCTAACTTACTAATAACCGAATAAAAATTGAATTGTATAGAAAATTTAACAAATTATGCTTAATACGTCAAAAAAATGGTTAAACCAGTTAGTTAGGTACAGGTATGATATATAAGAATGAAGTGAAATTTTAGCAGCTTTTCAAATCCGTAATAATATATAGGGTGTTACGTTTGAAAAAAATGACTTATGGTCACTTTTTCAAGTTACCAGAATAAGTGTATTTTTCAACCACCCTGTATATTGCAACTAAGATTTGGGACTAGGGCAAAGAGCCCTATGGTATTAGTTAACTATTTACCAAATTTCAGGGTTTCAGTGTTAGAGTTCAAAATTATCAGCATTTTTAAAAGTGACGTTTTCGGACAAAAAAAAACGGAAATTAATTTATATCTTAGAAACGGTCAGAGATAAGTATAGAGTAGACTTAATAAAAATTATAAGGAAAGTAATGGGGGATTCGAAACTAAAATAAAATATAGAGTGTTGCATTTAAAAAATCGAAGTTACTATTATTTTTGTGTGGAAGCGGCAACACTGTATTATTAAAAATATTTTAGGTTGGTAGAGCATGTCCGTTTATGTACGGGACCAAATTTTCAGAACGATTCCTTTACTGGTTCATCAGAAACGTCTAACGTTCCATCCACCGTGAATCACCCTGTATATATCAGATATATATATCGATATACAGGGTGTCCCGAAATTAGCTGACAATATTTTAAGGAGATAAAGTACATCCAAAAATAAGACTAATACCCTCTATTAATATACCTTCAAAAACGCTTCGTTATGGGGCTAGAGGCCCCCCGAATTAGAGCTATGATAAGCAGTTTTTCACAATATCTCAAAAACCGATTAGTGTATCGAAACAAAATTTGATACATGTTTTACCCATGACAAGACGCAATGAACGATTTAATTAGCTTAACTTTATTTCTTCCAGTGGCGTCCCACTGTAGTTGGGAGAATATTGCCCTAAGTTTTTTATTTTTAGGTTTTTTTAACTTCAGGTGCAATTTTTAGAAACCTTGAAGTCTTTTGTTGAAAAAAGGTACTCTTGTTTCATTGAGGTAGGATTCACCATTTTCCAGTAAAATCGATTTTAAAATTTTCGGTTTTTTGAAATCCGGTGAAAAGGCTAAGGTTTTTTTTGCATATCTTAGCAAACACTTAATATTAAAACATGAAATTTATTAGAAGTTCTACCAGCGACAAGGCATATTATGTATTAAAGGATGTTACTTTAAAATATTTTTCCAGTGACGTCGCACATGGTGGAGCCTTAAGTAAATATTACTATTATTTTTTTTTTAATTTGATACTTTTAATGTATTTTTTTTAATTTTAAATTTTTTGTTAATAAAACCTTCTTTCTATTGTTGTAATTTGACAGAATGTAACGTTTTTAAATTAAACATATTTTTAGATTCCTTTGTTTTTTAAATATTTATTTTCATGGAGATTTTAAGAGAGTTTTAAAATAAAACAAAAAAGAATAACAAATTGCAAATCTAATTTTATGGTGAACCACACAGGAAACTAATTCTTAAGCAAGTACCAGTCATGTGTCCCCAAAAATAATAATCAAGGGGATTTAAATCAAGTGATCTTGGTGGCCAGGCTATGGCTACCAATTCACCTGGTAATTTTCTCCAAGCCAATTCCTCACTTGACGTCCGTAGTAAGTTGGTGCCCCATCATGTTGAAAGAAGTGCCCTAAACGTAAATCCAGTGGCACATGGTACATTATCTAATTAGTCCCCAAGTTGATTATGTATTATTATTATTATTTGTCGCTAGTAGAACTAATAAATTTCATGTTTTAATATTAAGTGTTTGCTGAGATATGCAAAAAAAAACCTTAGCCTTTTCACCGGATTTCAAAAAACCGAAAATTTTAAAATCGATTTTACTGGAAAATGGTGAATCCTACCGCAATAAAACAGGAGTACCTTTTTTCAATAAAAGACTTCAAGGCTTCTAAAAATTTCACCTAAAGTTAAAAAATCCTACAAATAAAAAAACTTAGGGCAATATTTTCTCAACTACCTACCCAGTGGGACGCCCCTGGAAGAAATACAGTTAAGCTAATTAAACCATTTATTGCGTCTAGCTATGGGTAAAACATGTATCAAATTTTGTTTCGATACCCTAATCGGTTTTTGAGATATTGTGAAAAAACTGCTTATCATAGCTCCAATTCGGGGGGCTCTAGCCCCATAGCGAAGCGTTTTTGAAGGTATATTAATAAAGGATTTTAGTCTTATTTTTAAATGTACTTTATCCCCTTAAAATATTGTTAGTTAATTCGGGACACCCTGTATATCGAATATTTGGATATTTATAAAAATATCATGATATTTGCCAACCCCTGCTATTATTACAATCAGTCATTTGAGTGGTTTTGAGAGAGATAACTACAGCGATAAGCAACTAAACTAATCTTACAAACTTCCTCTGAACCCTTTCTATTTCCTCCTTAAACAATAGTATTTTTCTACTACTAACGAGAAATAGTTAAACATTAAAAACGATTTTCTAACCTCAAAATCTGATAGGTTGGCAGCCACCAAAAAACACCAGAAATCAGTACCTTTTCCCCCAACTTGGACAAAAAATGTGAACAAGTTCCAGTTTTATAACAATTAAATGTGGCAAGAACTTTGGGCAATTTTAGCTGTTTACACGTGAAAATAAATTGAAGGTCAACTTTTACAATTTCTTAAGCAATAACTTAAATTTTAAAGCCCGGACCTGTATATTTTTCCTTTCGTTAAATGAAAATTTTACAGTGCGCATGTCTATTCCTGTCTGGTTTTCTTTACATGCGCAAGGCCGTCAATTTGCCACTTTCGTGATTATTGTTTGCTTATCTAAAGGTACCGCGCGAGGAAAAATTAATTGCATCAAAGAGGGCTTGGATTAAAAAACGTAGGGCTTGGTTTAGATCACATATGGGGACGATATTTCTAACCAAATCTAGGTTAAAATTTTGTCAAATTCATATTATGACATGATATGCCAAACTAATGAGTAATAAAATCAGAAGACAAATACAAATTTATTTTTGTTGTTTATAAAATTAACAAAGTTAGAATATACAGAAAGAAAAATAATTACACAAATTGCTGAAATTGGCCACACAAGCATAAATTCCTGCAGTAATTCCTGCGTCTTTCAAAATGTGCGGCTTATATTTCTTGGAATACTTGCACTTGATAAGGAAATAAATTTAGCTGCTTCTTAAGAATAGTCCTGCGTGTTCCATAAGATCTTCCCACTTCTTGGGGCAGGCGTCTTATACAAAAATTTGTGGGTGTATTTTGCATTATTTGACGAACGTTTGCAACAAGTTCTTCTGTTCTTACAGATGGTCTTCCTGCTCCCTTTTTGTGTTGTATAGAACCTGTTTCCCTAAACACAGCCACGGTTCTTTTCAGGCAATGATAAAAATCCCCAGCAATAAAAGCAACATTAATGTTGGAAAATATTCGTGAAAATCGTCTATGCACAAACCCGGATTGTATTGCCACTCACCATTTACTCTAACCCCGTTTCGAAAATACGCTTCAACCATGAATGTTTTGTGCTGGTCCGTAAAGCCCATTGTGTGAATTGTTCAAGAAATTGAAGAAATTAGCGATGAATCAAATTACTTGTAACGTTTCATTAATCTTCGTAAGCAGCAACTACCAAAAGAAAAGCGGTTAAATAAATTTTTTATTTGCAGGTTTTGTGCCTTTCGCCGACTTATGAATTGGCTATTCAGACTGGAGAAGCTGCTGCATATATGGCAAAATTTTGCCACGAAATTAATATGAGATTTGCCGTTCGAGGAGAGGAACGTAAGTAAATTCAAACAAACCACACACACGTTATAATAAAGAAAACCTTTTCTATAGAATAACGCCCACTTAATCAAGAATCGCTCGAACCCGTCAAATTATTTTTTTAATGAAAAAGACATACAGGTTGTATCATAAAAATGCTACATTTAAATTTTTGACGTAGCTAAATAAAAAATAGTTCAGTGGGTTCTTTTTGTTTTAGGTTATGTAAGTCGATTTTCCTTTAGCTACGTTTGTTTGGCATCATTTTCGATACATTATCGGTACAGTGTTTCTGTTTTGATATTTATAGCTACATATTACACGAAACATTATAGAAACCCAATACTAGAAATTATGTCTCGACTCCATTTTGAACCAGAATAATATCTCGCGTGTTAAGGTTGAATTCTCAACGTCATTTAATCTATTGCCAACCTATAACCTATTTCGCGTTGATTTTTTGAGTTTATTATTTTAATAACTAACATTTAAAGAAAATCAATATCGTCGGTACATTATTTAGGTAGTATCTAATATATTACAAAAATACCAATTTATTTCATTGCTAATTTTGGGAGAATTGTATAGTGAAAGAACAATGAGTGACAATGACATAATAATGTTAAAAAAAATCTTACCCGATATTTTTCGCTATACAATTCTTCTAAAATAAGTTATGAAATTTCTTGATATTTATTAAATATGTCAATTATTACCTATAGAATATCAAGTGGATACTGATTTTCTTTAAATTTTGTATAAGAGCTAGAAAACATAAACAAATCTACGCGAAATAGGTTATAGGTTGGCAAGCATGTTGATACTCCCACCTTAAAGGCCATTTTGACAAACGAACTTTTATATGTTGTTAAAATTAGTTTTAGTTAAATTCCTGCATCTTTTGAAAATCCGTAAAGTTGTCACATTATTTCCATTTTACTAGCCAATTCAATTTAAAAAAGAAATAAGTAAAATTTTGAAAATATTTTCGATTTAATTTTTTCGCAAAATATTATTTTTTCTGTAAATGCAAATAAATTGAGAGCGCGTTAAAAATATATAGCTAAATTACATGATATCATTTATTTCGTCATTGCTTATTTCTCTTTTGCAATAAATCATGACCTATAGAACATAATCTATTAACAGCTCCTATCACATGCGTACTGTGTATGATATTCCCCTTCCGATACCAAAAACAACTCTCACCAAAAATTCCTTGATATTTGAGAGCATCAAAATTTATAACCACATTCCACTGACTTATCGGCAGGTGATTGATGACAGGATTTTTAAGCAAAGACTAAAAAGGCTCTAGGCTTACTAGACCCAACTATACTATCCAGGAATTTTACAAGGATAATATATAGGCATTCCCTTTAATTTTTTTAAAACTGAATAGTGTATATTCTTGCCAGATTTTTTGTGATGACTATTTTGTTGTCTCATAAGGTGTGATTATCTATTTATTTATTTATCTATTTATTGGATTACTTTTTCCTACTTTATATAGTGAACATTGTAATTTCCATAACAGTTTCAATACAACAGTTTCAAAGCTTTGTTAACAAGATGTGTACTTCTTATAACAATAAAGTGTATTTTGATTTGATTTGATTTGACATACACTTGCGACAAATGCATCATGGCGAAATTATTTCGTCTTCATATTGTTTTTTTTTTAATTCACAACCTGCAGATAATTGAAATTATTTGTTTCCTTATTGTATCCATTTTCACATCTTCAAACAGCGCCCTTTAAGATTGAGAATAAACGCATTTGATATAACAGTTACGAAACAGCGAAAGTCACAGGTAGTACCAACCACTCGGAAACACATGCAATAGCGCCATTTAAAATACGTACGTTTCGAAAATGTATTCAAATTTGTAGCCTTCCTTTTTGTGTCTAAAATAGAAACATAGTACATTTACCAAAATGTGTCCAAAATGCTACTGGCGTAGTTTTGTTTATAAAAATATCGATTCATCAACATTATTAAAAACCTCGTTAAAAACATATCTATGTCATTACAATAACGCTTACAGAACGTTTCCATGGACTTTGCATATATAAACACTTTAGGGATAGAATTGATTGAAATATCGAAATACATACCTTCATAAAGAAAGTATGTAAACATTTTTTTTTGATATTGTCATTTCAAATAGTAAAGTAATCTTTATTTTTAGTTGCAAGGGGCACAAAACTAACGGAACACATTATAATTGGTACACCAGGAAAAGTTTTAGACTGGTCTTTAAAATTCAAAGTTTTCGATCTTAAAAAGATCACAGTATTCGTATTGGACGAAGCTGACGTTATGATAGCCCAACAAGGCCATCAAGATCAATGTATTAGAATACACAAGTAAGTTAATATTTAGGTAAACCCGTAAAATCAACTGGAATGCTACTCCTGACGCGTACCCAGTTAAAACAAGTGACTGGATTGTTAACGGGCCATTGTCACGTAAGGAAACTCCTTCAACGAATAAGAATCGAAAATATACCCATTAAATGCAGACTTTGCGGTGAAGAGGACGAAACCGCCTTTTCTATAATACGCGGCGACAACCTCCCGCCTGACAAACTTGGTGAAAAACTATTTGGACCTTGTGGAAGGAACAAACCTTTTCTAACGAGACGGGAGCGCACAATAAGCCAAAAGGCTATAGAGTTAAGTAGCCCACAGACTAGTCGAGCGGCACGCATATTTGTAAATAACACCCAGGATCGCCAATCGGCTTTCGCCCGAGCATGTCTGGTGAATGGCGGACTATATGACAAATCGGTTGGGTTTGTTCGGTTTGTTCGGGTTTTTATATGATTTTTGTTCTATTTTATATTTCCTATTAAATTCTACCTTATAAATAATTTAAATTTATAATTGTCTGTTCAATATCGACCAAATTTGCGATTACGGGTGTTAGTTACCCAATCAATTTGTCATATCGTCTGCTATTTACCAGAGGTGTTCGAGCGAGGGCCGATTGGCGATCCCGGGTGCTATATACAAATATGCGGCACGTCGAGATTTTGTTTGTAAATCCTTTGTATTATGCCATCATTTGTATCTCACTAGAAAATAGATGTTTCCCATTTTCAATAATGGCCAACTTTAAAGCACGAAACGCAAAAATCTCATTACAATTCTTACGTCGAAAAATGCAATTTTAATCTTGTTTTTCACATCATAATAATTAATTTATCAAACTTAAAACCATTACAAAAGTTGCAAAATAAAGTTATTAAATGTATACACAAATCACCACATTTAGAACCAACCGTTAATCTATACAGGGTGTTCGAAAAATAGACCGAGATATTTTAGAGGGTGATTCCTTGTTAAAAAATATGAAAAAAAGTTTCTCTAAACATGGGTCCGGAAATGCAGGGTTTTCAAGATACAGGATGTTAAAAAAATAGAAATAAAAAATGAAATTATTAATTAAATTAAAAATACTTACTCGATGCTGTTGAAATTTGGCAATGATATTTGTTGTATTAAGAGGCTAATTTAGCCCTAAATAGATTAAAATTATTGAGTCCAGTGGCGTCCCGGGGGGCACCTTAGCGAATATTATTATCAAAAAAATGTACGCCACTGTCTTTTTTGTAGCTTTAATATTTTTTGTTTAATTAAGCATCTAAAGATACAACTTCTTTGCCTCTTGTATTTTTTTCCTATCTCACTTCATTTTCGAGAAAAAAAATAAAAACCGTTTTATTGTATGTCATTGGACAAAATTGGTTTATTAATTTCTACTAAAATAAATCACAAGTGCATTGGACCACAAATAATAAAAAACATTTCTAGGAAAGAATGTTATTGCAACTTTTCCAATACCATAACATAAACTACAACAAATGTTGGAAATGTCCACCATCCATTTCCGTACACCTTCTCACTCGACGCATCATTGAACGACGAACTCGAGCTAACATTCGAGGTCTATTTTTTATTTCTTCGCAAGCATTAACGATTTTATTTCTTAGTTCTTCTATTGTTTCTATGGGAGTAGTGTAAACCATCGTCTTAAGGTGTCCCCATAAATAAAAATCTAATGGATTTAAGTCAGGGGAGCGAGGTGGCCAGTTAACTGGTCCACCTCTTCCAATACAATTTTCACCAAAGGTGTTACTCAGATGAGTTCTGACAGGTCTACTAAAATGAGGAGGAGCTCCATCGTGCATAAAAGTTATTTGGTTACGTATATTTAGAGGAACTTCTTCTAGCAGTACGGGCAATTCTTGTAGAAGAAACTCTAAGTAAGATTCGCCGTTTAATCTTAAGGGTAAAAAGAAAGGACCAATTAAATTGTTACCAACAATACCCATCCACACATCTAAAGAAAATTGTTCCTGGTGGCGACGCTGCACGAAAGCATGGGGATTTTCGTCACTCCATACGTGAGTGTTATGGTAATTAACAATACCATCCCGCCGAAATCCTGCTTCGTCTGTAAAAAGTATGGTTTTATTAAAATTCCTATTATTATTAACCTCTTGGTAGAACCATTGGCAAAACTGTAAACGAGGAAGAAAATCGCTTGGTAGTAATGCTTGCACACGTTACGTTGGACATGATAGGGATACAAGAGTTGCTCGGAGAGAACCTGCCACACAGTGCTGTTGGAATGATTACGCCCTAATCTAGTTGCTATAGTCCTAGTACTGATACCAGGATTTTGTTCCACGGCACGTAAAACTTCATCCTTCATGCAGAAATGATTATTTGTTTTCCAATGCACTTGTGATTTATTTTAGTAGAAATTAATAAACCAATTTTGTCCAATGACATACAATAAAACGGTTTTTATTTTTTTTCTCGAAAATGAAGTGAGATAGGAAAAAAATACAAGAGGCAAAGAAGTTGTATCTTTAGATGCTTAATTAAACAAAAAATATTAAAGCTACAAAAAGACAGTGGCGTACATTTTTTTGATAATAATATTCGCTAAGGTGCCCCCCGGGACGCCACTGTACTCAATAATTTTAATCTATTTAGGGCTAAATTAGCCTCTTAATACAACAAATATCATTGCCAAATTTCAACAGCATCGAGTAAGTATTTTTAATTTAATTAATAATTTCATTTTTTATTTCTATTTTTTTAACATCCTGTATCTTGAAAAGCCTGCATTTCCGGACCCACGTTTATAGAAACTTTTTTTCATATTTTTTAACAAGGAATCACCCTCTAAAATATCTCCGTCTATTTTTCGAACACCTTGTATAGACCGAAAGGGTATTTACACGTTCAAAACTTTTATAAATTAAAAAGTTGTATTCTAATAGGGAACTTTCCAATTTTTTTTTTTCAATAATATGATTGAGTTAGGCCTGAAAAAAGGTATTCCCCAATTATTACTCCTTAAAAATCAAAAATAACTTGGTAAAAATTCTTTAATGTTTCGCGCGTGTCGAAAGCATTTCAAACGATCTCTAAAGCGCGCGAAGCCCGATGACGTCAGGGGGCATGACTTTTGGTCATCCGTCATCCTGACACTCCTGACAGGTGCCGAGCGACCCAATTTGCATTTGGATTGCCGTGTGTTATTGTTATTGTATTGTTGTTTTAAGGTCGTGTCGCTTGACGCGTGGATGTCAAATCTGACAAATCATCAAATTTATTGAAAACCTATAACCTAGTTCGTGGATGTCACACACAAATCTGACAAATGATACCCCTTGATGTCACGACTACTAGCAGCGCGTTTTACCCGCTTGAAATAATTTGAATTTTGGGGCATTTTTAAATCTTTCTAGCGGTCTTTTGAGACGAAATATGTTGTTTTTTTTGCTGCCATATGTTTTATGACAATATGTACTTATGATTTATAGAATTTTTTCCCCATTTAAAATTTTTGTCAAGTTCCCTATTCACTCTATCATTTTAAAAGAAAAAAAAATCAAACATAACACTTCTGGAGAATAAGACATTGCATGATCATAACACCAGACATTGTATAAATTATCAAACTATGCCAGTAAAAAGTAATTTCGAAAAAAAATCGCTTTTATATGACGGAATAATAAAATATAACAATCTTCCAAAAAATATCAGAAAAATTGGCAACTTTTAAAAAACAATTAAAGAGATATTTACTAAATTAAATTATTTATACTATTTTTTTTTAAATTGATTTTATTAATGAATTAAATTGGATTAACTTTTTTTATTGTTATTTTTTTTATGTTTATTATTTTCTATATAATGTTGTCACTTTCCATGTAATGAACTGTAAAAGTTAGTTTGGAATAAAGACATTTTGAAAGTTAATTATTTCCATAATATGTCGCTTTGTGCAGCGCACACTACTTTAAACGTCCCGTCGTAATTGTCAACAAATTGTCACAGGTAGGTAAGAAAATTTTGCATATCACTTAAAATTGAAAATTGAAATATAAATTGGATATACCTATTATCCTCTTTTTTTGGTCAAAATAGAAACTTGAGCTATCACAAATAATCTATTTCGTACAAATTTGAAGTTCAAAACGTTAAAATAACTTGAAATGAAGACGAAATACTCTCTTCTACAGATATTTTCATGGCAAGTGTTCGACAGATATTGCCCGCTCGATTCCACCTAGAGTAATGCATAGCAGAAACACACGACGAACCACTGCCGCCCATCCCTATGTGGTTCAACTTAGTACACCCCGAACATCATTGTTTCAGAACTCTTTCATTTGGAGGACGTCATCTTTGTGGAACGGCCTTTCTGAGACCGTGTTTCCAACCGAATATAACCTCCAACGATTCAAGAAAAACGTGAATCGCTTTCTTCGCACACGCACCGCTCCCAGAGCGCCTTAAAGGATTTTCCTATAGTGCTTGTGCTCGATCATAAAAAAAAAAAAAAAAAAAAAAAAAAAATTTTGACAGCATATTTAATTTCAATCCAGACGAAAATAAAAAACAAATTTTTCCAAAGCCGTCTTTTCAAATTCTAGCTGACTTCAAGATTCGAGACAGACTCGGGGAACAAATTTTAACTAGTTTGTATTCCCCAACAATTTTTTTTAAACATGGATGTTCGCCAGATTAGTAGGAAGAAGCAAATCGCCATCTTCCGTGTTTATGTTCATAAATAAATGAAATAAAATGTTTGTCTTTCCCCCACCCCTTAATTTGGGGAGCTGGAGAAGTGCTGAACCAAAGTTGCTCATAAATATGTCGAGAAAACAGCACATAATTTTTAATACGGCTTAATTAGGCATATTAAAGAGAAACCTTCGTTTTCTTAGTTTAGCATTAGTATTACGCCCTCTAGCGGACACCTGAGAAACTTAAATAATTTCCAGCTATTTCTATTGCCCACTTTCCTTATAAAAAAAATTTCGAAAGCTGTATAGTCTATAGGGTTTTCTTTTATATTTAGGCCCCCTATTTAAAGCGAGAACAATAAGAGATAGAACTGAAGTTTTAGGATTTTTAAGGAATGATCAGAATCTTAGCAAAAAATTATCAAAATACTACTACAATACCGAAAAAAATAAGCAAGTTATGTTTTTTAATTGAAACACCCTGTATCTATTTTATTAAAATTATAGATTTTTTTTCCTGATTCCAAAAATACATTAACTCCAACCGTTTTAAAGATAATAACGATATAAAATAAAATTAAAAATACATTCCTTTATGATATTTTAAATTAAATTTAATACAAAATGAAACAAAAATTAGAGGAATATAGAAAATTATTGATTTTTAACATAACCTCCTTAATTTATTATACATTTTTAAATATTTCCTAATAACTTATGATTGCTTGGGTTCACAATGGACTCTGGATAGTTAATATTTAACACCAAAATTTCTTCTTGAATTCTTTGTTCAAAACTCGAATGTTCTCTGGCCTATTGTACAAAATTTTATTTTTTAAATAGCCCCAAAAAAAAATATCCAGCACCTTCAAGTCAGGTCTGTTTGCCGGCCACATTATTGGTCCGTTTCTTCCAATCCACGTATTATATTTTTCATTTAAATATCTTGTAACAGGGGCAACATTATGGGGTGCCGGACCGCCGTCCTGCTGCCAAATTATTGCTGAAGCTCTTCTAAAATATTTTCAATGTTATTTTGTTATTTACAAAATTCTAAATATCTTAGGCCAGTTAAACTTCCATTATGAATTATTGGACCAATGACCTTATTTCCTATATTGCCACACCACACATATATAGACATACGACCGTGAATTCTAACAGGCTGAATTTAGTGGAGATTAGAAGTTTCCCAAAAGTGTTTATTTTTTCGATTGAACATACCAGCTGCAGCTGTGCTAAAATTTGCCTCGTCAGTGAATAAAATTTTGTTTAAAAGATTCCTATCAATTTCTCGCCTTCTCGAAATATCCAAACAAAACTCTAGCCGCTGTCTCTTGCGATCTTCTGTTAAATTTTGGATTGGTTGAAAATTATAGGGATGATACCGGTATTTTACCAACATTTCGTGTATTTTTGATAAAGGTTTATGAAAATGGCCCACCGCATTTGGTACGGAATATTCAGGATTTTCTGTAATACAACATTTAAGTAATTATTACAGGAATTAAAGATTAGTATAAAATTGAAATGGTCACCTTCAAAGAACAGAATGACATTTAAGTCTAATTCCTCATCTCTCATTACTGTCATCTTTTTCCTTTCTAAGGCTTTTGGTCTCTTCAAATTTATTCACAACATATTTAATTGTTATTTCGGAAGGTAAAATTTTATTGGGAAATATCCTGTGGTATTTATTACGAGTTGTAGATGAATTTCTATTATTTAAATAATATGGATGGATAATATCGAATTTTTCTGCTGTAGAATATCCTATGTTTTTGTTATTATTTATAACAACTGTTTTCAACGGCGACAGACTTTATCATTTGATTTCCAAGGCATTCTAGACTAGAAACTAAATATGTATGTACAACTTTTTAAAATTTTGATCGGTTATATCTTAAAAACGATTGGAGTTAATATAGACAAACTTTGTATTTTTGGAACCAGGAAAAAAGATCTATAATTTTAATAAAATAGATACAGGGTGTTCCATTTAAAAAAACATAACTTGCTTATTTTTTTGGCATTTTAGTAGTATTTTGATAATTTTTTGCTAAGAATCTAATGATTCAAAAAACATCCTAAAACTTTTGTTTTTAAAGTTTTTTTCTAACTCTTGTTCTTGCTTTAAATAGGGGTCTAAATATAAAGGACAACCCTGTACGACTAATAATGGTTACCTAGATTAAGCCGACGCCCTCGCTTATTTGACCAGCCTGTACATATCAGATTTTGCTTTTCTAACTGTTTCTTCTTTAGAATTTAAATAACTATTAAAATCATACTTATCCAATTAAGAGATTACTTTTCCACGGGTTTCTAAACTACGTTTTGTATATTACAATTATTTTAGAGAGTTGAGTCCCTCTTGTCAAATGATGTTTTTCTCGGCAACATATACTGAAGAAGTAATGGATTTTGCTGAACACATTGTTAAAAATCCCATCATAATCCGATTGAAGCGGGAAGAAGAAAGTCTTAATAACATATCTCAATATTACGTAAAGTGTGCCACGGCGGATGAAAAATATAATGCGGTCACAAATATTTATGGAACACTTGGTGTAGGCCAGGCTATTATTTTTTGTCATGTAAGTAGAAACAACTTTTTTATGTCAATAAATATACTTTTCTTCCAGCGGCGCCTTGTGCAGTAGGGTCACAGTGAGTGCCACGCATAGACAATTTACCTTTAGATACGTACAGCTTATCTCCTGCGCAAACAAAAGTTACGTTTTATAGGTGGAAAAATACGTCCGAGCGCATGCCTTCCCTCTGGGCACCTTCAGGCATGCGCACAAACCTCGTGTTATCGGCCTACCCTACTTTAGCGACATGCTCAAAATACACTCTAGAACCGGCTCGGCCGCCATTTTTGTTGTTGTGTTTTAAGGTTTCTCTGTGGATTCCTTGTAGTTTTCTTAGCTATTGTGGATTGTGGGTGTTTAATATTTACGGATTTCTAGTTTTTGTGTAGTTTAGTGAATTGTGTCTGATTATGAGAAAATTAATTCTGTCAAAGTTGCTGGTTGGTTAATTTTTTGGCTAAAATCTGTACACTCCGACATTAAGCTTTTGATAAAGCCAGTATTCCACGGGTCAAGTTCTCGGGCAAACATTTTTTAAATTCTTGAACAAGAAATTGTGCTTGAAAATGTTTTATACGTACCCAAGTTTTTGCCAAATTGTAAAAATCAATACAAGTTATAAACCAACTAATATTTGACTTGAGGTAAGGTACGCGATAACATCGAAGATTGGTTATTTTGCTGGTTTTTTTTTTATATTCTATTTTATAAGTTTTATAGTTTAATTGACTTCGAACTAAAAACACGACGACGAATCATTTTTAAACAAATTTTAGAAACAAAACCTTCCAAAACAATGTTCTATCCTTAAAATCTGATAGGTTTGCTACTACTAAAAATGCCAGAAATCACTACCTTTTTTCCCAACTTGATTAAAAATGAGAAGAAAGTCCAATTTTTTGGCAAGAATTTAAATTTTAAAGCCCGGACCGGTCTATTTTCCCATTCGTCAAACGATAATGTTGCAGTGCGCATATCTAATAATGTCTAGCTTTGTTTACATGCGCGAGGCCATAAATCTGCCACTTTCGTGATTATTGTTTACTTATCTAAAGGTAAATTGTCTATGGTGCCATGACCCTACCTACATGTAGATACACCAAGCTAGTTATTCGCATTCACACTCATAATTGTTACTCTGTCTTCCTACTGTCTTCCTAAAAACGTTAATGTTTGAAAAGACCTAACGGCTAACGATTATATTTGGCCAAACTGTAAATCGCATAATATGTTATTATGAGAGAGATAAACTACAATAAATATATATCCCTCTCTTACTGGCGGACAATGAGTTTTGTGCCTTGGCCTTTATAACAGTGGGTTATTCAGGGTTAGGTTGATCAGTTTGTTCTAACCCTTTATCACCTTTCAAAATGAATAAAATAAGGCGCTTTCCTAAGAAGAGAAAATACATGTGAAAGGATTGGATCGTCCCTTGCCCGATTTGTTTATAACAAAAACTCAGTGGGCAGTAATCACGGCTTCGAAATTTAATAGGAATAGAAGATGATATAGTGTCCGCGAAAATAATTAAAAGAGAATATTGTGGCATATCGGACAAGTCTGTAACTATTTTTTATATTGGAATACACAGGGATCCATGTTTAATGGATACCCTGGGGCGGGTAGACCACGACGGCCGTTTCGTCCTTGTTAGGACTCTACGGGCAGCCATAACCCAAGCAATTTCAGGAACGACGGTAAAATGCCTCTTTGCAAAATTAAAGCGGCCATCAATACACCGTAGCGCCATCCCAGCGGAATTTACTTAATATAAAAGTCAGTCACACTGGTAATAATAGAAAGGTAGACAACTGCATAAACCACGAAGTGCATCACAATCCAGTTTAGGGAACGCTATTTGCGTTTTCACCGAAAACATCTGTCATTTTGCAGACCAGAAAACAAATCAACGCTGGCACCCACTAGAATACGCGCAATCCGTTTAAGTTTTGAGCCATTAAAATGTTTAGAAGATGATATAGTGTTCGCGAAAATAATTGAAAGAATTTTGTGGCATATCGGACAAGTGTGTAACTATTTTTTATATTGTATTGATGGCCGCTTTGATTTTGTAAAGAGGCTTTTAGTACATTTACCGTCGTTCTTGGAATTGCTTGGGCTATGGCTGCCCGTAGAGTTCTAACCAGGACGAAACGGCCGTCATGGTCTACCCGCCCCAGGGTATCCATTAAACTTGGAAACTATGTATTCCAATATAAAAAATAGTTACACACTTGTCCGATATGCCACAATATTCTCTTTTAATTTAATAGAATTGTTTATTCTATCTATGTTTTTCTTCAGAAATTGAGAAATACACTTTATTTTATGTGTTGCGATTTAAGACAATGTCCTTATTATGCTGCATTGTTGGGTAAATTCAGAATCTGACAAGGATTGAAATATATCTAATTTTAGTAATGTGTCCTTCTATAAATAAAAGAAATGGCAAATACCCCAAATACAGTGTTAGGTTTTTAACTGGAATTAATTCGATTACAAAAAATCCATACATTCCTTGAAAACATCCAAAACACGGGCACCTTTTTTATTTAACAGTTTTTTTTTGCATTTCCGTAAATGTTATCCTTCATACTGAGATGGAAACTAACTTAACTTTAATTACATACACATACTACATCAGTGTTTCCCAAATACTCGAAGCAAGTTCTCAATTTACGTACATCAAATATATTTACTCTATTATTCCAGTCTCCTTTAAGTCTTTCCCAATACTGATTATCTCATTCATGTGAAAGGTATTACCTTCTGAACTAGCTAATAATACCCTTTCCTTAATCTATAAACTAATTCATTTGGTTCATTCGGGAGCTGTTTTTGGATTTTATACATATCCTCTAAGATGTTGCTGTGGTACAATTCGTAATTGCTTTCCCTCTATCTCTGACAACACTTTCTTCTCGAATCTTTTTAAGGATTGGTTTTATTGTGTGCCTATATTTTACGTCCTCATTTCCTGCTATCTGCGCATCGGGATCAAAATTTTTGTGGCTTCTGATTTTTTGGAGGTCAATTTACCAGCTCATTATTTGTGAGGTCAGAGATAGTCTGACTTTAGGAGGTCATACTCTGGACTCTAGTGTCTCTTCAGTGTCAACTGCTGTGTAACTGTGAATGTTCTCACTGCTCCCTTTCTCCTTTACTTCAGTTGTTTAGGGAGTTAGACATACACAACACAGGTGACAAATAAACTCTTCTCGATCTCGGGCAATGGGACACGCAAACGGAAGTACCTCGGGTTGGAGTTGAAAGTTGGCGAATAAGGAGACTGCTTCCTTTGGGGGGTATGTTTGTTTCGGGAGAACGGGCAGTAACCCTGCATATTTACTGAAATGTTTTGTTCAAAATTCCAAAGGGTAATTAAGGCTTGCTAAATGAAAATGAACACAAGCATTGGTGGTAACACAATTATTCCATGGGCATGGGCATTCTCTAAAATAGACGTTTTCAATAAGTCATGGTATTCGCTTTAAGGTAAAATGACAACAGGCAAAATAGTTCCATAGTGTTGCGAATCTACCCCGAAACACTTGGTCGAAACTAAATAGAGTCCGCACAGGTCACGGGCGTTGCGGTGACTCGTTTTTCAAATGGGGAATAACCCAATCTCCCCAATGTGACTGTCAAAATGGTAACCAGACGATCCGCCATATCACGACCGAATGCTCCACTCGCGCATATCCTGGACCCCTCTCAGATTTTGTTGGACTCCCCCAAGAAGCTATACATTGGCTAAATAGACTGGACGTCGCGCTCTAAAACTATTTGTATTATTAACAGAATTTACCTGTCGTGTTCTTGACTATATACTATATCTATGTTCTATGTTGTATATTCTAACTTTTCGTTAGTTTAGTTTTTATATATATATATATTGTATTATGTGTGTAAAGCGCCATACGCTAAATAAATAAATAAAGTGTTGCGAATTTACCATTTTTCCTACCAGTTACACCAAGGGTTGTTTGTCCAAGTACACACAAGTTTTTATATAATTATTCTTCCGATTAATAATAATAAGAATAAAGTTTTTATGATTTAATTTTTTCTATTAGACCAGAAAAGCGGCAGCATGGTTATCAGAAAAAATGAGTAAAGATGGACATGCAGTAGCAGTGTTAAGTGGCGATTTAACAGTGGAACAAAGAATTAACGTATTGGATAGATTTAGAGAAGGCAAGGAAAAAGTTCTCATAACAACAAATGTCTTGTCTCGAGGTAAACAATAAATTGATATATTTTATCTTATAAGAATGTGTGATTTAGACCTATTCTGCTAATTTTGTAAACGGTATTTTACTTTTAATGTGCTTTATTGTCCTAAAAATATAATCTTATTGGCAAAGCTTACTAAAACTAATGCGAAACTTATATTGCTAAGTATTGGTACATAACTTCAATTTAAATAAAAATGCAAATAGCGTCACAGGCATCCAATACAATAGGTGAACAAAGTAAAAACAAGAGTTAAAAACGGAACCAAAATTGAATATATTTAAAGTTTATACACAACAAGGGCAAAACAAAATTTAAGAATAGGAAGCCGGATGTCATGATTTCTCTAGTTGCGTATCTATTAGATATATTATTATGAAAAGGAGAGTCGGTTGTACGCCGTATTTCAACAAATAAAACATTCTTTTTTGTATTCAGCGCAATTTATTCACTATCGCCTAGCGCTTTCGGCCCATTATGAGGCCATCATCAGGGCTTAGGTTTCGTCAAATTATGCCCAGGAGACAAGAAACATACTCAAAAGGTTTTGAAAATTTTTCAACAAACTTTCAGATACAGGTTTCCAATATAAACAACACCTGACATATACTTATATTATTAAACAAACTGTTTCCAAAATAAACAAACTAAAGACAGTCAACAGTTTATGAATATGAACACATCATATACTTTTGCTTTTAACTATGGTTCAACTTAAACCCAGAATTACTGGGCTTGTTAATTAGATCAAAATGAACCCAAACTGGATTTTTTTATTTTTGGCTTTGTAAAATTGTTATTTCATAAAACAAACAGCAAAATATTGCTCCGTTCAATCAGAAATCGAAACTAAATAAAAATGCCACGCGGCAAAGAACAACAGGTGGTTAACGTCTCGGAAAGATGGGGAATCACCGCATCGTAAGCACTAGTAAGCAGCATAATACGCTGTTAGCGGCAGCGGGGCCATATTTTTATACTGATGAATAGAATTTTAGAAAAAAAAATATTGATATAGTATATCAGGATAAATATCGTCGCATAAATATCATGATATTTATCAAGGATATATACCCTGCCAACCTTGCTTAAAATAATAGAATTTACAAGCCTTAGTTTGGTATCCGATCATCAATATTTGTATGAAATCGAGGACGGCCAGACTCAACTCTTCTAGAATAATTTCTCGTTTCTAAAAGCATATTTCTTGCCGTTCTAGCCGTTGCTTCTGGCACCCCAACTCTTTTAGCCGCATAACTAACGCTGTTTCCTTCTTTCACCAATGCCATAACTCTCGCCATCTACACTTTGAAGATTTCGACTAAAAATTACAGTTTCTGACAGATGTTATAATTTTTTTAAAAACCGAATCTCATGTTACCGAACAGATAGGAAAATGATTCAGAAAACAAAATGTTGCTAAAGGACCATGCTAATTAATGGTTTTTTATTAGTTGAGTTCTGGTTGTCATGTCACTCCACAGGGCGTTTCAAAAATTAGCATAAAAACACTTCTTTTTCTACCCCTTTTATTGGAACGGAAAATGTTATTTAATAGACAATTAAAACTTTATAGGTATCGATGTTGAACAAGTTACCATTGTGGTGAACTTCGATTTACCTGTTGACCTTAGTGGAGAAGCAGACTGCGAAACTTACCTACACAGGATTGGTCGAACGGGACGTTTTGGAAAAAGAGGAATAGCAATTAATCTAGTCGATTCTGAAACAGCTATGAAAATTTGCAAAGATATTGAAAAACATTTTGGTAAAAAGATTCATTATCTTAATGCCGAAGACTGTGATGAAATTGAAAAGATTGGTCAGTAAAACGAATTATTTATTTTTTCAGAATAATGTTTTTTTTTGTATTTAATAGGTAAGACGTTTTTACAGATTTGATAATTCTTTATAGTTGTTACCAATTAATACTTTACTTTTAATAATAATTTTGTAAATATCAAGCTACATCTGTATTTTTATTATTTATTTTAAGGTAAAAAAGACAAAGAATGTTTTAGGTTGTGTTGTTAATAATGAGCTTTTTCACTAAAAATGTCGATTTTTATCCTATTGCATAGAGAAAGAACAAATAAAATTTTCTAGGGTTTTAGTTTTTAAAATTTTACTTAACACCCGCACTCCGCAGGATAAGAGCGGTTTTGTATACAGGGTGATTCACGGTGGATGGAAAGTTAGACGTTTCTGACGAACCAGTAAAGGAATCGTTCTGAAAATTTGGTCGCGTACATAAACGGACATGCTTTACCAACCTAAAATATTGTTAACAATACAGTGTTGCCGCTTCCACACAAAAATAATAGTAACTTCGATTTTTTAAATGCAACACCATATATTTTATTTTATTTTCGAATCCCCCATTACTTTCCTTACAATTTTTATTAACTCTACTCTATACTTATCTCTTACCGTTTCTAAGATAAAAATTAATTTCCTGTTTTTTTGTCTGTTATGGTTAAGGATAGAGCAATAATACCACCGAGTTACTAAGTACTATAAAGTATTTATTGGGTAAACTCCGTTTCCTTAACAGCGTAAATTCATACTGCCAGCGATACTTATCGAGTTGGTTTACCATCCTAACACATGCGCTGTTACTACTAAATCTAAGGTATTAACTAAATACATAACATTCTCCTCCCCTACAGAAAAAAAAAATATATATATTCTGTATGTAGAAACATTCAACATAATATATAATAATACTACTATCAATACATCTTTATTTATTTATAAAGAAGTCTTTCAGGTTGTTTTATATTTCTTTTAGGACGAGAATCTGCCTCTTTATTGTCTCCAGAACGCACTAAATCCTTGAACGGATTATTTAAATTTTCAGTTTCACACTCACTAGAGTGTTCACTAACACTTTCAAAATCTGGCGCAAACTCAGAACCGTCTGAATCATCATTTTCCGAATTGTACGAACTATCTGAACTTATAGAGACAATGTTATTGTCTATACCATTACAATCTAAAGAAGAAGAAACTGACTTATTGTTATAATCAATAATTTGATTAATGTGTTTTTTCCAAAGCTTGTTAACTTCATGGATATATATCATATAAGTCCTGGGACCCAATTTTTTATATATTGTGCCAGGAATCCAACTAACATTATTATGTCTATAGTCCCTGACAGCCACAGACTCATTTATATTATATTCCTTTTTTCTTATACCTCGAAAATAATATTTTTGTTTACCTTGATTTAGTTTGACATTTTGAAAAACTTTACTGGTATCTACTTCCGGTAAATTAATATTCTTAGGTCTGACTAAATCAAGCCTAGTTCTTAAGCTACGGTTAAATAATAATTGTGCAGGAGAAAAGCCTGTTGTAGAATGTGGAGTAGTTCGATAGTTTAGTAATATTTTATTTAAAACAATATTCACATCACTTAATTTGTTTTGAGATAAGCAGGATTTTACCGCGTTTTTAATTATTTTTACAACAGCCTCCGCTGCACCATTCGTTTGAGGAGAAAAGGGAGGAATGCTCTGAAATTTAACACCATTCATTGCTAGAAAATTTTGAAACTCATAAGAGGTAAAATACTTAGCGTTATCAGAAACAATTGAATATGGTAGTCCAAAATGAGCAAAAACATTTCTTAAACAATTTATAAGAATATTTGAAGTCATGTTACTTATAACAAAAGCTTCTACCCATTTACTGAATGCATCAACAATTACAAAAACATATTTACCGAAAATAGGACCAAGGCAGTCAAGGTGTAGGCGATCCCAAGGTTTCTTGGGAAACTCCCAAGTTATAAGCGAACTTTTTGTTGGTGTTTGTCTTTGAGGCAAACAATATTGACACGAATTCGCTAGATTTTCTATTTCCTTATTCATGGTAGGCCACCATACATAAGAGCGTGCTATACTTTTCATTTTGACTATGCCTTGATGAGTAGAGTGGAGTTCAGATAAAATATTTTTTTTGCAGTAAACTAGGAACAATTACTCTATATCCAAACATAATGCATCCATTCTCAATATACAAATTATTTTTTATGAGAGAATATGATTTAGCAAAACTTGGTACTTTACGAGGCCAACCGTGTTCAAGGAAATTGTAAATACATTTTAGTTCTTTATCAAGCAACGTTTCCTTTTTTATTTGTTCACAATCGACTGGCAAAAAAGTATTGTCTTTAACATAATTTAAATACGAAATTTCATGAAAATGTTCATCACAATTTCCTGGTAAAGGTGACCTGGAAAATAGATCCGCGACATTTTTATTTGAAGGGACGTACTCTATTTCGTATTGAAAATTTGCCGAAATTAAACTCCATCTTTGTAAACGATTTGCTACCATTTGAGGAATTCCCTTATTAGGTGCAAAAAGTGATACTAATGATTTGTTATCACAAACAATTGTAAATTTTTTTCCATAAAGGTACTGATAAAAATGCTTTAAGGCAAAAATTAAACCCAACCCTTCAAGTTCTATTTGTGAATACTTTTGTTGAGCAGAATTCAATGTGTGTGAAGCAAATTCTATAGGTTTTTCAACCCCATTAATGACATGTGAGATTACAGCCCCCACCCCTATGGGACTTGCGTCAACGGCCAATTTAATTGGCAAATCCGGATTAAAGTGAACTAAGACCTTAGAAGAGCATAAAATATCTTTTACCTTATTAAATGCAAAATTACAGTTTTTATTCCAAACCCAATTTACCCCTTTCTTTAAAAGATTATATAAAGGCTGTAAAAGTTTAGCACAATTAGGAATAAATTTATTATAATAATTGACTAACCCTAAAAAAGATTTTAATTGAGTTTGATTCTCAGGTATTTTAACTATTTGTATAGCCTTAACCTTGTCTTTACAAGTATGTAAACCTTGGGAATCTATACGGTGTCCCAAATAAAATACCGATTTTTTAAAGAACTCACTTTTTTCTTTTGAAATTGTTAAACCATGCTTACATAATCTTTCCATAACATTCTCTACACGTTTAACATGCATAGGTCGCGAATCTGCTGTTATTAAAATATCATCCTGAAATACACAAACACCCTCTAGATCAGATAATATCTGCTCCATAATCTTTTGAAATTTGGAAGGAGCACATGCAACCCCAAAAGGTAACCTTGTGTACATAAAAAGACCTTTATGTGTACTAATTGTAGTAAGCTTTTGCGACTCATCGTCCAGCGCCACCTGTTGGTAAGCCTGGGAAAGGTCAAGTTTTGTAAATTCTTGTCCACCTTGTAACTTACTGAATAGTTCTTTGATACGTGGTAATGGATGTTGATCTACTTTTAAAAATTTATTAATTGTTACCTTAAAATCCCCGCAAATGCGTAAACTGCCATTACTTTTGACTACTGGTACAATAGGGGAACCCCATTCACTATAATCCACAGGCACCAAAATTCCATCACTAACTAAACGCTTTAACTCATCCTCCACTTTACTTTTAATGCCATAGGGCAAAGGGCGTGCTTTAAAAAATTTTGGTACAGCATTTTCCGCTATATTTAAATGTATAGTACCGCCTTTAAATAAGCCTAATTTGGAAGAAAAGACATTTGAGAATTTATTGTGAAATAAAGATATTATTTTATCAGTGTCATTAAAATTCACAATCGAATTATTAAGTAATGGTATATTATGTGCTCTATTCTGACTTAATAAATTTATATTTAAATCGAAAGCATAGAAAAAATTTCTACCAAGAAGTGGGGGTCCTCCACCCTTGATAACATACACCTCAACCTCCTTGGTCACTCCCATAAAAGTTATAGGCAATAAAAGAAAACCAAGGGGTACTATCGGTACACCTGTGTAATTAAGAAGAACTTTCTGGGTATCTTGTAAACTGTAATTGTTAAAATGTGTAATATACATACTATAAGCAACTACAGTTACACTAGCCCCAGTGTCTAATTCAAAATTAAAATTACTATTGTCAATTCGAATTTCAAACATTAATGGATCATTGTTTGCGTTTAAAGTAAATAAACAGTCAACAGTCTCATCTAAAAAATTATGCCTATGATCATTATCATGATATCTTTTACAGACCGATGCAAGATGTCCTCTCTTGTTGCAAATAATACAAGAATATTCGCGAAATTTGCACACACTCGCGTGGTGAAAGCCTTTTCCACAAACAGAACACATTTGTTTACCTCCTGAAGTACCACCTGTTAACTGCCTGTCGTTAACAACATTCGAATTCCCTGCAACTGCTGTAGAATCAAATACATTGTTGCCAGCACCTGCGCGTTTCGCAAATATTGTATTATTGTTGTTATGATAACTGCGCTGGCCTTGAACACGCTGAAATGGAGAATTGGCACCAGCTGAAGATGCGCCTCGTGCTGGCTTTTTGAAACCACGCATCTGCGCATGTTCAAAACGAAATATGCCGGCTGGGGGCTCCTCTTTTACCCCGCCTACGTTAAAGTCCAAATTCGCTCGGCCAGCTTCCTTTTTACATGCTATAGAAATTGCATTTTCTAACGTTAATTTTTCATCTTCTTCCAATAGTCTGTCCAATATTGGACCTTTTTCAAAACCCATAATAAATTTGTCTCTTAATGCTGTTTGTAGTTCTGCACCAAACTTACATTTAGAAGACAAATTTTTTACTCTTGCTGCCCATTGAGAAACGGTTTCACATTGATTCTTTGCAGCTGAATAAAACCTCTTCCTTTCAGCAAAAACAGAGGTAACTGTACCAAAGTGAGCATCCAAAAGAGTCACAAGTTGAGTGTATGTTTTTTCCACCGGAGTATTAGGTACACACAAATCTGACAATAATTTATAACAGTCCTCATCACAACTATTTAGTAAAATTGCCCGGCGTTTGTGTACAGTACCCGCATCTACATTAATGTCATTAGCAATAAAATATTGCTCTAATCTGGCTTTATACACTGACCAGTCCGTGTCTCTCGTAAACTCACGAATTTGTCCCACGGTCGCCATATTTTAACACAACTATACTTCGCGAACTACTAAATAGCAATTTTTTTCTTAGAAATAACGACTTGTACGCGGTTATGAGTCCGTTTACATCCTCGTCGCCATGTTATGGTTAAGGATAGAGCAATAATACCACCGAGTTACTAAGTACTATAAAGTATTTATTGGGTAAACTCCGTTTCCTTAACAGCGTAAATTCATACTGCCAGCGATACTTATCGAGTTGGTTTACCATCCTAACACATGCGCTGTTACTACTAAATCTAAGGTATTAACTAAATACATAACATTGTCCAAAAACGTAACCTTTAAAAATGCTGATCATTTTGAACTCTAAAACACTGAAACCCTGAAATTTGGTAAATAGTTAACTAATATCGTAGGGCTCTTTGCCCTAGTCCCAAATCTTAGTTGCAATATACAGGGTGGTTGAAAAATACACTTATTCTGGTAACTTGAAAAAGTGACCATAAGTCCTTTTTTTCAAATGTAACACCCTGTATATTATTACGGATTTGAAAAGCTGCTGAAATTTCACTTCATTCTTGTACATCATACCTGTATCTAACTAACTGGTTTAACCATTTTTTTGACGTATTAAGCATAATTTGTTAAATTTTCTATACAATTCAATTTTTATTCGGTTATTAGTAAATTAGCCATGACAAAAACTGATGTTTACGTATGTTACTATGGTTATCGTTTTGACATTTCATTAAGTTTAGATACAAGATAGAAATACACTTTAAAGTCATGGAAGAAAACTATACAAATACAAATACAAATGCCGTTCTTATGAATTTATTTATTTTATTTGGACAATGTGTGTTTGCATTAACATGCAAAAAAACATTAAAACTAAATTTTTCTTGAAATCCATGCAGTCAACACCCGCATATTAAAGTGTTTGGATGTAAACGGCCAGCGTTTTGAACATCTGTTAAAATAGCATTCTATTAGTTATAATTTTAGTAGTCTTTTATTATTTAACTACCTAGTTAACATTTAATAAAATTGTTCTGGATCCTTATGAATTTTCTAAGATTCATTGGCGGTAAATTAGAGTACATTTCGTTAAACTTTGTACATATCCTGGCGATAATTCTATCCCATTGTCCAAATAAAATAAATAAATTCATAAAAACTGCATTTGTATAGTTTTCTTCCATGACTTTAATCTTGTATCTAAACTTAATGAAATGTCAAAACTATAACCATAGTAACATACGTAAACATTAGTTTTTGTCAGGGCTAACTTACTAATAACCGAATAAAAATTGAATTGTATAGAAAATTTTACAAATCATGCTTAATACGTCAAAAAAATGGTTAAACTAGTTAGTTAGGTACAGGTATGATATACAAGAATGAAGTGAAATTTTAGCAGCTTTTCAAATCCGTAATAATATACAGGGTGTTACGTTTGAAAAAAGTACTTATGGTCACTTTTTCAAGTTACCAGAATAAGTGTATTTTTCAACCACCCTGTATCTTGCAACTAAGATTTGGGACTATGGCAAAGAGCCCAATGGTATTAGTTAACTATTTACCAAATTTCAGGATTTCACTGTTTTAGAGTTCAAAATTATCAGCATTTTTAAAAGTGACGTTTTCGGACAAAAAAAACGGAAATTAATTTATATCTTAGAAACGGTAAGAGATAAGTATAGAGTAGAGTTAATAAAAATTGTAAGGAAAGTAATGGGGGATTCGAAAATAAATTAAAATATATGGTGTTGCATTTAAAAAATCGAAGTTACTATTACTTTTGTGTGGAAGCGGCAACACTGTATTGTTAAAAATATTTTAAGTTGGTAGAGCATGTCCGTTTATGTACGCGACCAAATTTTCAGAACGATTCCTTTACTGGTTCGTCAGAAACGTCTAACGTTCCATCCACCGTGAATCACCCTGTATATTATGTAGTAAATTGTTTAGCGGCCTAAACCCATTTAATGAATACTTGCAAAAAACACACATTTATAAAAAAAAATGTATTTTAAAACTGATAAGCATGATAACATTTACAAACATTCTGTGGTAAATTTTCTATAATGTTCAGATGTTGTTTTTCTTTTGTACCATATTTTCCTAGTGGTTTATTATCATCATCTTAAATATGATATGATGCTTGGTACAAAAGCATATATAAATACAAATAGACCTCTAAACAAAAAAAATATAATAACTACTTAAAACTCATTTATATGAAGTCGTTAAAAATTAAAAATTCCTTTTAAGTTTTTATTTTGTAATAAACCGATTCTATCATTTTATACTTTTATTTATCCTCATCTTAAAACCTGATGTGGTTTATTATTTAGTTCAATATTAAGGTTTTTTGAACTTCGCCTGTTTCTTCTAAAATAATGCACCACTGGAGACAATAAATTGTCATCAATTTTTTTTTCTTTATTGAAACCTAAAAGAAAAAGATATGGTTAAGAGCGTTTTTTGAGGATCCTTATAGGTTTGCAACTACTAAAAATGTCAGAAATCACTACCTTATTTCCCAACTTGATCGAAAATTGAGAAAAAATTCCAATTTGTGGCAAATTTGAGCTGTTTACACGTAAAAATAAATTAAGTCAACTCTTATAATTTGTTGAGCAAGAACTTAAATTTTAAAGCCCGGACCTGTCTATTTTCCCATTTATCAAATGATAGTGTTGCAGTGCGCATGCCTAATCGTGTGTAGCTTTGTTTACACGCGCGAGGCCATAAATTTGCCACTTTCGTGATTATTGTTGGCTTATCTCAATGGGAACAACCAAATAAACGAGCTGTCGTGCCGTGCCTTTAACGATGCGGATATTGCACGATCGTAGAAATTTGGGACGGGTATAGGATGTAGGTCAACTGGAGTGATCACAAATTCATAAATAATGTTGATAGCAAATTTTTAAAATCAAAATGAAATGTTGCGGTCAAATAGCTAGTGGTCAATTGATCATCCCCAACTCTAGGTAGGTATAACATACACTACGCCCATTAATTGTCGAATATTCAAATATGCATGCTCAAATTAATAAGCTGTAATTTCGTTAATAATGAACCAATTTTGAACTTTTTTTTTAAATTATAGATAGCGCAGAGTAGTTTGCGTCCTGACACGTCTTATTGTACGGGGTAGCGCATAAACTCTAGATGCATGTAAATTTCCTTAAATTTAAAACTGACATCTTACATAAAAATTGAATTTAATTTATTTTTTGAACGAAAGCAATTAGACATCTATCTGCGCTAGAAACTGGGCCAAAAAGTTTCGCCATGCCACTAGAGGCAAAGAAAAAAATACTGTTTCTTCGAAATAAATTCTGTTGCCGAAACAATGTTTCGTAAATAATCAATGAGTAATTTTATCACTTTTGGCTTTTAAATTTAGAATAAAAAACATGTCAACAAATAAAGTCTATAATACAGAGTGCTACGGAAATATCTAACCATTTAATTAATATCCTTAAAATTAAAAATACAAAAATAATAATACAAATACAATTTTAGGGATACATTCTGTGAACGAATTAAATGGATAAGTTTTTGCGTGTCACCCTGTATTATAGACTTTATTTGTTGACATGTTTTTTATTCTAAATTTAAAAGCCAAAAGTGATAAAATGACTCATAGATTATTTACGAAACATTGTTTCGGCAACAGAATTTATTTTGAAGAAATGGTATTTTTTCTTTGCCTCTAGTGGCATGGCGAAACTTTTTGGCCAGTTTCTAGCGCAGATAGATGTCAAATTGCTTTCGTTCAAAAAATAAATTAAATTCAATTTTTATGTAAGATATGTCAGTTTTAAATTTAAGGAACATTACATGCATCTAGAGTTTATCCGCTACCCCGTACAATAAGACGTGTCAGGACGCAAACTCTACTACTGCTCTAAACACGAGAATCATATATCTATATTTTAAAAAAAGAGTTCACAATTGGATCATTATTAACGAAATTACAGCTTATTAATTTGAGGGTGCATTTTTTAATATTCGATAATTAATGGGCGTAGTGTATATAGTGAAAAAAAAATATTTTCATCGTACCTACTCAGTATGTAGAAAAATATTTGTAGAAAAAGAATTTAAACATTTGATAAAAGAAAGAAGTCCAAACCAACTGAATGGAGGAGGAAGAAAAATAACACTCCTTAAAAGAAGATTTAAAAGAGAATAAGAAAAGAAATAAGACTGTTAAATTTTTCATAATGCTTGACAAGGTCATGTCTCTATTAAATACAAAGTGAAAAATGTTAATCGGCGTGCAAACAAAAGTTCTCGTGTTTTTTGTTAAAGAATGTGCATTATCACTGGTCGCACCTTTATGCCTTTTCTTCCAAAGATCTTGTGATACCGCCCACTTTACCACACAGTGGAAAAAATCTAGTCTATTTCCAATTTTTAAATCTGGCTCAAGATGCGATATTAAAAACTACAGACGAATTTCCTTAATATCCATAATTTCCAAGATCTTTGACACCATATTAACAGATGAAATATTTGAATATTTTAAACAACTTCTGGTTCCAGAACAACATGGGTTTTTCAAGGGGCGGTCAACTGCCACCAACTTAGCTGTTTCAGGATCATCTCATTCAAAACAGAGAAGAAAAAGGTTCTCAAATTGACGTAATCTACACTGATATTTCTAAAGCGTTTGACAGTGTTTCTCATACCCTGTTGTTAGAAAAGTTAAGAACATACGGAATGGCAGGCAGTTATCTAGATTTCATCAAATCCTATCTGACCGATCGAAGACAATATGTTGGAATGAATGGCATAACATCAAGAGAGATTGTAGTCAAATCCGGAGTGCCACAGGGATCAAATTTGGGCCCTATAGGTACTGTTCTTGCTCTTTGTCAACGATGTAACTTTTAATTTAAAAAAATGCAAGTGTCATTTGTATTCGGAAGATCTCAAGTTCTATTACGTCATAAATTCCATGAAGGATTGCGAGGTGGTCCAGTCCGAGATAAACAGGTTGGTCCTCTGGTGTGAAGGAAACTATCTTCACCTTAATTAATGTAGGAAAATGCAAAGTTATGAGCTTTTATCGTCGTAAAGAACCAATACTTTTTGATTATTGTCTGACTGGAAAAATTCTTGAAAGTGTTACCAAGATAAAGGATTTGGGAGTTACCTTCGATCGAGAAGTAACTTTCAACGAACACATTTCTGATATTACCCTTAAAAGTTATAGAATGCTGGGTTTTCTGAGAAGAAACTGTAACCATATGTACGATGTTTCCGCCATAAAATGCCTCTGATTGTTCGGAGTATTCTGGAATATAGTAGTATAGTTTGGTCGCCATCATGCGAGTGTCATATAAATCGCCTGGAAGTAGTCCAAAACAAATTTGTTAAATTCCTCTTGTATAAACACAGATTTCCATATAGAGATATACTATATACCACTAGGACTAGATAGTCTCGAAAATCGACAAAAAAATGGTATAGTGCTTTTCTTACATAAAATTGTTAAGGTGGGAGTATCAACATGCTTGCCAACCTATAACCTATTTCGCGTAGATTTATTTATGTTTTCTAGCTTTTATACCAAATTTAAAGAAAATCAGTATCGACTTGATATTCTATAGGTAATAATTGAAATACTTAATCAATATCAAGGAATTTCATAACTTATTTTAGGAGAATTGTGTAGCGAAAAATATCGGGTAAGATTTTTTTTAACATTATTATGTCATTGTCACTCATTGTTCTTTCACTATACAATTCTCCCAAAATTAGCAATGAAATAAATTGATATTTTTGTAATATATCAGATACTACCTTAATAATGTACCGACGATATTGATTTTCTTTAAATGTTAGTTATTAAACTAATAAACTCAGAAAATCAACGCGAAATAGGTTATAGGTTGGCAATAGATTGAATGACATTGAGAATTCAACCTTAATAGCAAAATAGACTGTGCTGAATTACTTTACAGTATTAATTTTCGCATTCCACAAGGAGATACTCGAAGTAGGCTGCTCTTTCAAGAACCACGGCATCGAACTACTTATGGATTTCAAAGTTGTGTCTGAAGACTGATGAAGTATTATAACTCGAACTTCCTGGATTACGACCTATCTCATCAGTCATTCGAAACTTTCAAATGAAAGATTTTAAAACTTTAATCCGTTGTCTCTGGTCTTTGTTAATGTATTATTTTCTTTTTGTATATAAGAATAATGTTTTTAATTGCCTACCTATATCATTTGGAGACAGATCCCTGTAGTGTATTGTGAATAAATAAATAAATAA
Organism: Polydrusus pterygomalis; assembly: GCA_963969555.1. Classification (NCBI taxonomy): domain Eukaryota; kingdom Metazoa; phylum Arthropoda; class Insecta; order Coleoptera; family Curculionidae; genus Polydrusus; species Polydrusus pterygomalis. The sequence goes on along the minus strand of OZ018376.1, from coordinate 76,224,137 downwards.
AATTAAAATTGAAAAAAGTTTTACACCTCCGCTGGGATTCGAACCCAGAATATTTCTGTTCTGATGGCATTGACTCAAAGATTATAAAGTACTGTCATTTGCATTTTGTGGTTCCATTGGTCCATATAATTAATCTTATCTTTCGTACTGGAAAGGTACCTAGTGCCTTTAAAGTTGCAGTTGTTACTCCGGTATATAAGGCTGGGAATAAGTCTGACATTAATAACTATCGCCCTATAAGTGTTATTGGTTCCTTTGCGAAGATTTTCGAAAAATGTCTAAAGGATAGACTGGTTGCTTTTCTGGAACAAAATAATATCTTATCAAAAAAGCAGTTCGGGTTTACAAAGGGACTAAGTACCACTGATGCGATATGTAAACTTACTGAATGTATTTCAAATGATTTGAATAATAATAACAAATGCTTGGCCGTCTTCTTGGACCTTGCGAAGGCATTTGACACGGTGCCTCACAAATCTCTTCTTGAGGTACTTCATCAATATGGAGTGAGGGGCAGCGTGTTGGATGTCTTTGGGAGTTACTTGAGGGATAGATCACAGGTTGTTAGAATAAACGATATAACCAGCAACACCTTAAATATCAAAATTGGAATTCCGCAGGGCACGGTGCTGGGCCCCATACTTTTTATAACCTATATAAATTCTCTAACTAGTATTGATATACATAACGGCTCAGTAATTTCTTATGCTGATGACACCGTGGTGCTGTTTTCTGGCGACTCCTGGACTGCAGTTGAAGGATATGCTATTGATGGTATAAATACAATTATGGACTGGTTGAATACATTTAAACTGACTTTAAACATCCCTAAAACTAAATATATTGCTTTTTCTCTAACAGCGGCTAATCGCCCTGATTTCCAAAATATTTTTATAAACAATCTGAATGAGGCCATAGTCGAAGTTGACTCCATCAGGTATTTGGGTGTAACAATTGATAAACATTTAAAGTGGGATTATCATGTAAATAGACTGACCAAAAATATTCGGAAATTAATATATAAATTTTATATTATAAGAGAAATCCTAAATACCCATCTTTTAACACTCATTTATAGGGCTCTGGTTGAGTCGCTGATAAGATATGGTTTGGTGGTGTGGGGTGGACTATATCGGAATTCCTTAAGACCTTTGTGCATTGTACAAAATTACATTGTTAAAGTTATGTTTAAACTTAATGGGGGCTTTTCCACTAGTCTTCTATACTCGCAGGAAATTCTTGATGTTCGTTCACTTTACTGTCTATCAACTTGCTCCTACGTTCATAAAACTAACAAGAAAGCCTATATTAACCATAATTATGAGACTAGAAGTAATGTGAATAGACATTTGGAAACCCCAGTTAACAATAATGCAAAACATTTAAGATCATTTACTTATTTGGCACCTAAAATGTATAATCTTCTACCTCTTGGAATTAGGCAGTTGCTTAACCAGAAGAAATTTGTTTTGGGCTGCAGAACTTTTATTTTTCAAAATTTAAATGTATTTAAGGCCTTATTTTGAAATTATCAAGTATTATATATTAGATTGGGTAATATTCTTATTTATATTTTATGTATGAATCGTATTCTTGATACATGTGGGTGTGTATAGGATAGTGTAGTATTGTAGGGATGTTATTATTATTTTAGTATAGCCTTTAGGGTGATTTTTGCATATTTCAGGATTAAAAATTGATTATAAATAATTGCACATACAGGTGTTAAGTCACTTAGGTGTAATTTTTAAATATCTGTGGTTTGTTAATTTAAGGGTTGTTCATGTAATAACTTATATGTACTTAATGCAATTTGAAATATATTTGATTTGATTTGATTTGATCAAATTGGGGAAGAAGACTTGTGTGACTGAGTTTTTTTTTCTTTCGTTGCCAATATTTTAATAATAAACAAACCATTGTAATTTCGATTAACGAACCCCGGACGTCGCTCATCCCCCAGCCATACCGGATACCCTTTACGTATATCATAGATGGCCATGATTGAACTATGACCTTTTTAAACTCCATCACCTAATTGATAATACATTTACCTGTCAAATAACTGACGATTAATCCCAGTATAATAGTAGTCGTTGTTCCTAAGGGCGTGTAATACATATAAGACATCCTGTACAGTAGAAATGGCGGATTGACTGGTTTTGATGTGGCATCTGTGGATAATGTTAGCCTTAAATATTCTGCGACCCAATCCGCGTTGCACCCTTCTACCGAAATTGGCTTTTGCGGGAATCTGATGAGATCTTGGGCCATTTGTGCTTGAGTTCCCACCGAGGTCCATGTTATAAGAAAGCCGCTTAGTAGACCGCCAACCAATGCTCCCTGAAAATTAAAACTGCGTTTAAAATTGACTTAAGGTTGAATTCTCAACGTCATTCAATCTAGTGCCAACCTATAACCTATTTCGCGTTGATTTTTTGAGTTTATTATTTTAATAACTAACATTTAAAGAAAATCAATATCGTCGGTACATTATTTAGGTAGTATCTGATATATTACAAAAATATCAATTTATTATATTGCTAATTTTGGGAGAATTGTATAGTGAAAGAACAATGAGTGATAATGACATAATAATATTTAAAAAAATCTTACCCGATATTTTTCGCTATACAATTCTCCTAAAATAAGTTATGAAATTCCTTGATATTTATTAAATATGTCAATTATTACCTATAGAATATCAAGTCGATACTGATTTTCTTTAGATTTTGTATAAAAGATAGAAAACATAAATAAATCTACGCGAAATAGGTTATAGGTTGGCAAGCATGTTGATACTCCCACCTTAACTTAAGGTGGGAGTATCAACATGCTTGCCAACCTATAACCTATTTTGCTTAGATTTATTTATGTTTTCTAGCTTTTATACAAAATTTAAAGAAAATCAGTATCGACTTGATATTCTATAGGTAATAATTGACATATTTAATAAATATCAAGGATTTTTATAACTTATTTTGGGAGAATTGTATAGCGAAAAATATCGGGTAAGATTTTTTTTAACATTATTATGTCATTGTCACTCATTGTTCTTTTACTATACAATTCTCCCAAAATTAGCAATGAAATAAATTGATATTTTTGTAATATATCAGATACTACCTAAATAATGTACCGACGATACTGATTTTCTTTAAATGTTAGTTATTAAAATAATAAACTCAAAAAATCAACGCGAAATAGGTTATAGGTTGGCAATAGATTAAATGACGTTGAGAATTCAACCTTAAATAATAAAATTAAAAAAGAATTAAAAATTTTAAAAAGCTGGTTTGATAACAATTTGTTAACAATTAATTTTAATGAAACAAATTATATTTGTTTTACTTTAAGCCTAAATAACCTACCACGAAATATGAATAGTATTCAAATAAATGAAGACATTCAAATTTTTAAAGTTAATAAAATAAAATATTTAGGAATTATTTTTGACAGTAAATTAAATTGGAATTTTCACTTAGAATACTTGATTAAAAAATTAAGAAGTTTACTACCGATTTTTAAAAACATTAAAAAAATTTTAAATGTAAGACATATGGAAATATTATAATACGCGTTAGTTAAAACTCGTTTAAATTAAGGAATTTTAGGTTGGGAGGAATAAATAGAACTTTAGTTAAAAAATTAGAAATATTACAAAAAAGGTTTTTAAAAATTATATTCAATAAAGATTATCTTTATCCTTCAAAAGAATTATATTCAGAAACAAAACAGTTGAACATAAGACAACTTTACATTTATAACATCTTAATATACAGGGTGGTGCATCGATCCACGCAACATGGGAAATCCCATGCAAATTTTGGGATGGTAAAATATTGGCTCCCATGTTTATTTAAGACCGATAATTTATTTAACTTTATTAAAGGGAATACTTTGACGAACTAACTGACGAAATTTTAGCGCGATTTATTAAGTAGTTAAGGGCTTATTTAAAAAAACGTAAATCTATAATTGGCGAAAATTAACAAATACGATTCCAAAGCTTTATAATAAAAACACCAGTAAATGTCAGTAACTGACAAGCAGGATGTATTATGACGACACATTTGTATTCGGGTAAAATAGGTTAAAAGCTTCAAGGTTTAATATTTTTAATACAATTTGGTTTGTCTCTTCGTTATACATACAAAAATGTATTGGAGGAGATTTTTTTTTTTTTTTTTTTTTTTTTTTTTATGATCGAGCACAAGCACTATAGGAAAAATCCTTTAAGGCGCTCTGGGAGCGGTGCGTGTGCGAAGAAAGCGATTCACGTTTTTCTTGAATCGTTGGAGGTTATAGTCGGTTGGAAACACGGTCTCAGAAAGGCCGTTCCACAAAGATGACGTCCTCCAAATAAAAGAGTTCTGAAACAATGATGTTCGGGGTGTACTAAGTTGAACCACATAGGGATGGGCAGCAGTGGTTCGTCGTGTGTTTCTGCTATGCATTACTCTAGGTGGAATCGAGCGGGCAATATCTGTCGAACACTTGCCATGAAAATATCTGTAGAAGAGAGTCAAATCACCAACCTGTCTTCGATGTTCTAAGCTGTCGAGGTTCTTAGTCAGCTCGTGGTCGCCGATTAGACGAACGGCTCTCCTTTGGATGGAATCCAACAACCGAAGGGTATGCTTCGGTGCAGAACTCCAGATATGAGAGCAGTATTCCAGTGATGGTCGAATCTGGGCTTTATAGAGTGTCAAAAGTTGTTGAGGTGTATACAACTTTTTGGTACGGAAAAGTATACCGAGCTTCTGAGAAGCTGCCCTGGCGATTGCCACTACGTGATTATGCCAAGACATATTTCCTCCCAGGTTGACACCCAGCAAATTAATAGACGAAGTCAGTGGAATTGCGTGTCCTGCCATAACGATATCGGGTTCTGCAATGTTGACCTTCTTAGAGAAAACTGCAGCCTGGGTTTTTTGAGCGTTAAATTCGACTTGGTTACTGTCACCCCAAGACAAAATTTCTTCCAGGTCTTTATTGAGGCGTGATACCTCATGTTGTCTGCGAAGATGTGCGTCAGTAGCCGATGTTTGAGGTTTCAAAGTAAAAGATGAGATAATTGTGCTGTCGTCAGCAAAGCAATATAATGGATTTTCTGTTTTCGCTAGAAGGTCGTTAATGTACAGTAAGAAGAGAGTGGGAGATAATATGGACCCTTGAGGAACACCAGCATTGATGGTGAAGGTGTCTGAGAGAAACCCGTCAATCGCCACTTGCAGAGAGCGGTCCTTGAGGAAGCTAGACAACCATGAACAAAATCGACCGGGCATACCATAAGAACGCAGTTTGCTTAGGAGCCCCTCGTGCCAGACACGGTCAAAGGCTTTAGAGATGTCCAGTGCAATAGCCCGGGACTCCCCATGATGTTCGATTGCGTTGCTCCAAAGATGAGTGACATAGGCTAGCAGGTCTCCTGTTGATCTGGACTTACGAAAACCATACTGATGATCGCTGATAATTTTAAGGCCTTCCAGGTATTTTATAAGTTGTTGGTTAATAGCTTTCTCCATCACCTTTGATATAACTGAAAGCAATGCGACTGGTCGATAGTTGTTTGGCAGGGTTTTCTTGCCTTTCTTTGGTATAGGCTGGACTCGCGCCTTTTTCCAGCAAGATGGAAATATTCCTTTTTTGTAGGATAGGTTAAAAAGTCTACAAAATATAAATCAATAAAACAGTTTTGGTAAACAAAAAGTACTTTATTTTTCGAGACTTTGACTTTCAATGCATAATAAAACAAATAAATTACATACTTAACTAATTATTTAATAAGATGTTCAAACAACCCCCCATTTGCTGCTAGACAATACCCAAGACGATCATAAAATTAATTTCGAACATTTCTTAATTGATACAAGGACAGTTTTTCACACTCTAAAGTATTAGATCCTTCAGCGTCTCGTATTTAAAATTTTTGTAGATGGTTGTTTTTAGGCGTCCCCACAAGAAAAAGTCATTCGGTGAAAGATCGGGGGACCTAGCTGGCCAATTAATTGTGTAATTTAGTCCAATAACATTACCTACAAAAACATTTTCTAAATACTCTCTAACTACTGCGGAGTTATGAGCTGGGCAGCCATCCATCTGGAACTAAATTTCTTGATTTTCTCGAACAACTTCATGCAACGCAGGCGTAATTTCATTTTGAAGCAGTTCAAGAAAATATTGTGCGGTTAAATTTTGATTTAAAAAGAGTGGTCCAATGATATGATGTCCCAAAATGCCAACCCATACGTTAACTTTTTGGGCATACTGCGTCCTTGTTTCAATAAACCGAAATTCATTTTTTTGGCTCCAGTATCGTAAATTTTGTACATTAGGTTCGTTATTCAAGGTAAAAGTACATTCGTCGGTGAAACAAATATTTTGCAAAAATTCCCTGTCATTGTTTGCCCTCTCCATCATATTAAAACAAAAATCAGCCCTTCGAATCATGTCCCCATCTCTTAATTCTTGAACTCTATGGTATTTATACGGATAATATTTATGTTTATGTAATACTCGTAAAACGGTTGCATTATGTTTCCCCGCTTCGTCTCCAATATGCCTAGTACTTATAATTCCCTTATTTTCTTCCACAATTAACAAAATATTTAAATCTTTATCAGTATCTGCATGATTTTTACCTTCGTCTTCTCTTTCGCATTTACATTTATTGAGAAGCGCTCCACTATTTTCAAATTTGTTAATAATTATTCTGATTACGGTGGATATTGCTGGAATTGGCCTCTCTGGATTATGTACTGCAAACATGTCGGATACATTTCTGCTGCTGTTTCCCGCATAATACCACTTAACTATAGCAATCTTTGCAGACGTAGAATTGTTCATAACGAAATAATATTTATGGTTAAAAAAATTGTCAAACTTGGTTTGAATTTGACACTGACATAATCAATCAAAATATTGTCATTAAAATTCAGACCCGTATTATCCATTTTGGGAAAATAAAAGATAATATTATTTTTAAAATAACTCTGGATAGACTGCATGAAAATTATTAAAATTTTGCAACTGAGTTTAGTTTATTGAATTCTTTAAAAAGTTTAGATAAACTTTTGCTCTAAAATAAATTGGGGAGCCAATATTTTACTATATCAAAATTTGCATGGGATTTCCTATGTTGCGTGGATGTATAAAATATATTTAAAAATAAAAACCTTATACAATTTAAAAACCATAATCATAATACACGTCATAAAAATGAAATAAACATAAAACCTAAAATAAATAAGTCCATAGGACAAAAAAATTTCAAATATTTATGTTTTTATTTAAACAATTTTAACAACAAAAATTTTAAAATTGATTTCATTAAAAAAAATTTAAGTTGAAATAAAAACATGGATATTAAAAAGAGAAAATTTAAAAATATTTTTAGAAATGCTTTAATTAATTAATATTGTTTTGAATAATTTATAGTTTACTTTATAAGTAAATGTATTTTATTTACCTCTGGTGTCGCTCCGGGAAAAAACATTCCCAGAGAAAACACTCCCAGAAGCGGTCCTGCTGTAATTGATCCAATACTGCCTGCGGCTTGTATAAGTGTTCCCAGTTTTTCTACGACAAACACCAAGCCAACGCAAATAGCACCAACAATAAATACTATAATTTTCATAAGAAAACTAGCTTGAGCCTCTGATAGCGGTTTCTTTATCCTAGGTTTTATTAAATCCTCGAATATTACGCCGGTCATTGAGTTGAGACCAGTCGACATCGAACTGAAAAGCAGAATCATGTATGTGAGGTAAAATACCGAAACCTGGTTTTAAAGCTGAGCAAGCTACTGGAAAAAAGTAGCTAGCTACAAGTTATTTAAAATTTAAGTAGTTCAGCTGCCTTGTAATTAAGCTACAGGCTACTTTTTTATAGTTACCTATAAGTTACTCAAGCAGTTATGTTACAGTAAGGTAATAGTAACAGATATTCGCGAGCATATTTTTTTTGATGTACAGTGTTTTCTTTTATATTTAGACCCCAATTGAAAGCGAGAACAATAAAGGGATAGAAAAAAACTTTAAATGTAAATGTTTTAGGATTTTTACTGGATCATCAAACAACATACATTCCATTTACTTCATACAAAAATAAACTTCCAAATATTGATTTAATAATATGCAATAATAATATTAACATAAAGGAAGGTGAAAATAATAAATATCTAGGAATAATTTTTGATAAACATTTAAAATGGGATTTATATAGTGACTGCATTGTAAAAAAAACTAAGAATTCTTATAACAAAATTTAGACACCTTAAACAATTTTTAAATATAAAATAATTAGAAATATTTTATTATTCTTTAGTATAAACCCATTTAAATTATGGAATACTAGGATGGGGAGGCATAAATAAGAATTATCTTAATAATATTGAAACTATTCAAAAATACATTTTGAAAATTATTTACGAAAAAGACCACCTATATTCTCTGATTTACTATTTAAAGATAGCAAAAAAATGGATATTAAACAAATATTTTCTTACAACATGTTAATATACAGTGTGGTTGTTTCAGTGTGCAACATATGGGCATTTTTTTTTATTACCAATTTCTCAGAAAATTTTATTCTTGGTGCATGTTCGATAATCATATTAGGTGCACTTGGAATGGTTGCAAGTCAAACGGCGTCCAGGGTAGGCCAAAAAATATAAAACTTGCACAAGAATAAAGGTTTTTAATAAACATTTAAAATAAAAGTTTTGCACGTTAAATGATAGTTTTTTTAATTGGCATATTATCATTACTAATGTTTTATCTTGTTAAAAAGAATTTTTAGGATATTTTAAAGTTCTGTTTAATATCGTTGCAACAAACATGAAGTTTGTGATTCCTTAATAAGTTAAAAATTCAAGTAAACTTTACAAATATGCGTGAATTTGAACAAAGATATGTGAAATTGATTTGATTATGATTAATTTATGAAGGTCTTTATGGTGAATATAAAAAAAAATTTTGGGAAATTATTAATGTTTTTTAAAAAAATATATTTTTTTATTTTAGGAGGTCACGTTTTTGAATGTATACATAACTTTTAATTCTAAACAACAATTTGCTGAATTTTCTGAAATAGGGGTACTTTATTCTTGTACAAGTTTTATATTTTTTGGCCTACCCTGTACGCCGGTTGACTTGCAACCATTCCAAGTGCACCTTATATGATTATCGAACATGCACCAACTTTTATCAAGAATAAAATTTTCACTTATAATCTCCCTAGCAGCAGAATTATTATTAATCATGTTTTTGTTGATAGAAAATTTTCCTCGTCTTCGACTCGGAATAATTTTCTATCAACAAAACCATTCGTGACCTTGAAAAAAATTATCGGGAATTAATTCTGCTGCGTGGGAGATTCGGTAAGAAAATTTCATAAATTGGAGTTTCTTTTAATATGATGAGATGATGAGAGCTACGACCTATTCTCAATAAAAATTATAAGTTAGCAACAAAATGTATTTTGATTTTATTCTGAGTGACGTTTGCCATAAAAAATAAAGCACTTCATTTTTGACAGAAAAATTATCACTTATTAATTTTATTAGGTTAATAGGCTATAAACTATCGCGATAGTCTCCCGTCGCTATAAGCAACGCAAACAAAAAGGAGCCTTCTAATTGGTTGAAAATAAATTTATGAAATTTTCTGAGAAATCGGTAATAAAAAAAATTCCCATATGTTGCATGCTTAAACAACCACACTGTATATTTTTAACATAAAAATAAAATAAATTATATTAATCGCACACGTGAAACTCGTCATAAAAATACTATTACATATAAAAATAGAGTAAACAAAACAATAGCACACAAACATTTTTTAAACATCAATCCATATGTATTTTTGATTTGCTACCACAGTCAATTTAAATAATTATAGAAATAAAATTAAAAATTGGATATTGTCCAATCCAAGAGATATATTTAAACACGTCATTAATAAATAATAAATATACCAAGCTATAATAAATAAAATAAATAAATATATATATATTATATAGGTACATGACGTATTGTATCTTTGTATACTCTAGTGATACAGGGTGGCGCACCGAAAACTTTCCACCCAGGTTTATTTTCTTGTTAATAAATAAATCAAAATTCGCTCGAACACGGGAACCTTAGTTCTCAGGGGGACATATTTTTTTGCTATTTTCATCCCCCTGCTGGAACCCCCACGACGGGGTGGCTTCCACCCTTAAAATCTTAAATGGAAAAGGGGGTCGAGTGACACCTTATTTTAAAGGGAATTGAATTGCCTTTCAAACGCGACCTTGCTCGTTTAAATCGAGTGAATAGTTACTGAGAAATAGGGCTAAAAAGAAAAAAAAATTAAAAGTAATAAAATTTGTTACCGCTTGTATTAATCAAGTAAATGTTGAAAATGTCCACCTACAAACTCCATGCAATTGTAAAGGCACTGTCCAAAATGTTCGCGAACACGCGTTACAACACACTTTTACACCCTGTATAATTAACATTTTACCTCAGTGCGGCGCTGAATACTCCACTAACAAACATGCCTGGTAACCCTGGTATATATCCAACTGTATCCATTATAAAATATGGCAATAATTGGTCAGATTTATGTATCCATCCTCTTGTAACGGGATCACATTTATAGTAATATGCGTAAATAACCATTCCCATGTAGCAACTCATTGATACTAATGCCACTAGGCCCAGAAATAATATTCCAACTGTGCTGTTGAAAAAAAATGTTTAAGAGAATTTTAAATTCTACCTACTTCGCTATAATTGAACAATTCTTGAATTAAAAAACTGACATTACAACAGTGTTCCAGTACAGTATTGATATCACAGACATGTAATATACAGTGTGACCAGTAAAGTCCGCAAAATATGGGATTTTTTTTTATTAATAGCTTTATCCAAAATTTTACTTTGGCATCAAGTTCTGCTTCGATCGAGATGAAAATTAAGAAAAAAAATAGTAGTCACGTAATTCGCATTACCTATCTGTCAAATTTTAATTTTTTCCAAAAAAGAGTTCAAAATATCGAAAAAGTTATAAAAAAAAGTTTTTCTAAATGCGGTTTCTAGCCCACATGCAAAATTTCAGCTGTATAAGATAATTTTGATTTTTTACCCATCACTAAAATTTATTTTCCACTTAAGGTGGGAGTATCAACATGCTTGCCAACCTATAACCTATTTCGCGTAGATTTATTTATGTTTTCTAGCTTTTATACAAAATTTAAAGAAAATCAGTATCGACTTGATATTCTACAGGTAATAATTGACATATTTAATAAATATCAAGGAATTTCATAACTTATTTTAGGAGAATTGTATAGCGTAAAATATCAGATAAGATTTTTTTAACATTATTCTGTCATTGTCACTCATTGTTCTTTCACTATACAATTCTTCCAAAATTAGCAATGAAATAAATTGATATTTTTGTAATATATCAGATACTACCAAAATAATGTACCGACGATATTGATTTTCTTTAAATGTTAGTTATTAAAATAATAAACTCAAAAAATCAACGCGAAATAGGTTATAGGTTGGCAATAGATTGAATGACGTTGAGAATTCAACCTTAATGAACACTTTACTGATGACACTGTGTCCTTTTTGTCATAATATTAAGGTGTATTACTTTCAGACACAAACTAGGTACGTTTTCAAAAATACTTATTTTATAAAGTTACCTTATACAGGGTCAAAAACAAATAAACTTTGCATCACATGCGACCAAATTTTAATAGCCCACTTTTGATTTTGTGGAAAAACACGCATTTAATATGGCGCTACTTTAAAAAAAATATATCTGAAATAAAGCATTGTCAAAACTTATGTAGGTTGCATTGAGTGTGCAAGTGGTGCAATTTACAAAATATGGGTAAAAAATCAAAATTATCTTATGCAGCTGAAATTTTGCATGAAGGCTAGAAACTGAATTTCAAAAAACTTTTTCATAATAACTTTTTCGATACTTTCAGAAATAACCCCACTTGATGCGGACTTTACTGGTCACACTGTATAACGAGACAAAATTGTTTACGTTTTGTCCCGATCAGAAATCGTTTTTAACAGAAATCAATGATGACAAATTTCTGCTGATTGCACTAGATCTGCCGCCTGTGCTTGAAAACTAAAGTTATATATTAATATTATATTAGATCCATGATACAAAGAAATTGTATCATGTATTAGATGCATTTGTGATGGCTAGGTACCAATTAAGTAAAAATAGGTAATATAGTAGGGGAGATCCGGGCAGCCCCGCCCACTTAAGCAAATATGGATGTTTTGAAAGATGTAATAACTGTCTCGATAAACTGAAAAATGTTCGGAACCTTTTAAAAATACATCCCAATAATAAAAATCTTACTAGAGGGTCACAAACTTTTCCTAGAGACAATTAAAAAGATGCCGCGCGAAAGCAGAAAGTTTGAAAACATGAGTTAAAAACCTTATTACATTATCTCATTATCCGCGTAATTTTTTTATTCATCAGCCTCGACGGATTATATTGTTATCCTTGTCTTGATAAACTAAATAGACAAGAACAGCTTAAAAATAGAAAACAACCCGCTCGATATTTAGGTAGATGCAGCGTTCGAGCTTCAGCTGAATAACTCGGTCCCATGGGTCGAGGCAGATGTGACGTCAGTGACTATTTCCGTATCTTGTTTATTTAATTTCCCAGTAAATAATTGAAAATTTTAAAAACTGAAACCGTGGAAATTTTATGTTTTCTTTCTTTATGCGATAGGATAAAGATCAGAATTTAGTGAAAAATCCCATTGTTCTCATTTAACAATTGTAATTATGTCGCGAGGGTTACAGTATGCATCAACTAACAGTCTAATATAACTATTGAATGACGATCGACATGAGAAAAATCCGACGTTCTAAGCGCAGATGATTTCGGAATAAGGTCGCGAGCGGTCGGATGTAGAAAACTATTATGCCTTCTGAATTATACCTAGTATTTTTTAAATTTTGATTTGTACTAATTTTATCTATTCTGGCGCCCCAGCTAAATTGTAAACACTTTTTTGCGCCTCTGTTAAACTGCCCTGGGGGAGGCTCTCCCCGTTCGCTACAGCCCGACCCTGCTTACTAACTAATAAGGAGGCAGAGCCTCCCGAGAAGCTTAAAAAACCTGTCTTACATTCTTGCTGATTTAAGAGTTGGCATTGCTAAACATCTCTGGATCATTGCTTGATTGATAGAACAGGAAGCCAAAAAAGAAAATAAGTTTCCAATTGTCACAGTCCAAAAAGAATGGCGTATAGTTGGATCCAAATCCATACTAAAAAAATATTAGTGTTTTATAATTATTATAACTATAATTTTATTGAAACGGCAATAAAAGTGTAGGCAAGAGCTGAAATAATGTATATATGGAGTTACAACGGTGATCTCCCGCAGGTAATATTTTAAAATAACGGGAACTGCTGTTTTTGCTCTAAAATAGTAAGGTAATATAGCGAGTGGTACAATGCTATTATTGCCATGGAAAATACAACGTAAATTTTGCTACCATCAAATATTGGCTTCACTATTAATTTTGCATTAAAATTGTATAACACTTTTTTGAAAGCCCTTGTAAGATGGACTCGTACACTAAATTTTATTATTTTCTAATAGTACAGCATAGTAGAACACAAGAAAATAAATCTGATTTAGAACTTGTACTCCATGTATAAGAAAATAATGGAATTAGTGTTGTTAAAGTTAAATATTGAATATTTTATTTTATGAAATCAAAAGCAAATCTATTTCAATTTAAATAAAACACGGAGCTAAGTGTTTAACAAATTTTCTTATTAAAAACAGTCAAGAAAATTAAAGAAAGACAGAAAAAAGGCGTGTTCCTGATTCGCGCATAAAAAGTTAGAAGCATGAATTACCAATGAAACAACACTAGTAATTACAACTCATTTCCTGTATTTGTTATTTTTATTCTCAGAACTAAAAATTAATGTCCATAAAAGAAACATACAGGAAGCTAAAAGCAATAAAAATGCCGATACTTGTGTTTATATAAACCCGTATAATTACCAAAATCCATTAACTTTGTTATTTTTAATAGTATAATAATGTCTTTCTTGACCTCCCGGTCTGAGATCATAGGAATACCGTTGCCATAGTAACCAGGAATCAAGGAGGTGTAACTTTCCTCACATCCGCTCTTTAAACCAATTAAAATTAATAAAGACTATTCCAGTAGGCGGGGTTAAATATTTTTCCTGCTATAAAAACTCGGCCAGAGCGACTGAGACTTCATATTAAAAAGTTCTTCTTGAATAGAACTATCCGATGTAGTTCTCAGTGCTAGTGTTAATTTTCTTAAAAATACTCTCTTGTTTTATTAAGGGTCAAAGAAACCGGAATGACCAAGCATAATTAAAAAGTATTTTAAACAAATGGAAAGAATATTATCTAAAACCCAAAAAGGGTTTAAGCTAGTGTAAATAAATTCTCGCACCGAAAAGGCATGACCTTATGTTTACATAAGTGAGTGAATGTAGGGGACATGGAAGCCAAAATAGTTATTAGGTTGTTTGGACTATTATGTAAGTTAAAAGACAATTAGAACTTTGATTTTCTTGAATTCAGTGAAAATAATAACCTTAATCAATTTTATGTATTTTACTAATCTAGTCGTGAGTACGACATAAAAGTAATGTAGGACGGAATTATTTTGATAGTAATAATGTTAAAACTAAGTACGCAGTACAACTAGTCTCCCCTAATTTATAAATTGTGAATATTAATACTAACAGAGTATGCAGTACTCTTTAGTTAAACGGGAAATGAAAATGAATAGGTGTTTTCAGCTAAATAGAAACCGGTAAAATATTATAAAATGTATATTAGTAAAAACAAATATTGTAATTAGCTAAAGACAATTATTCGGAGTATTTATTTATAAAAGATCCTGCAGGGATGAATAAACAGGAATTCTACTTAATACAGAAAATTACGTTAATTATTTCTACCCCGCAGGGGTGTTGATATCTACAGTGCATATCACTTATTTGATTAGAAATATTCCGCAGGAAAATCAACAATTAAATTAAAACTAGTTAAATCATTATAGGGGAGAACTAAGTTGGAAAAGTGTGCATGTATTATTTTCATTAGTTGATATAATGTACTAACAAAAATGTATTGTTGTAATTTTAACCGGATATTATGGTATAGAATGTATTTTATGATTTTGAGTATTAACAATTTTACATTAATGGAAATAAACGTATAGAAAAATCAATCGTAAGTGAATTATTATTTTCATCGACCAGAAAATAACAAGGTGTAATAAACAATTGATTAGGTTTTCAGAAAATTATTACATACCAAATAGAGAATATTAAAAGAACCCGAATAAAATTAATATCTCGTACGATACACCACGCCAAGTCTCCCTTTCGAAATAACATCTAAATATTATAAAAACTTTAATTATTTAAATAATTAATAACATTATAATACAGTGGTGGGTCGTTACATTAGCACCAGAGGTTTATTCGCAAAACGGTAGGAAACAGTACTGCGCTAAATACATGATATAAATATAAAAAATCTAAGGAATTGAGGGTAGGTGATGAATAACGAAGAGCCGATCTGCCCAGCGCTGTTGGTTCTCTCCCTGAAACAGCGGGGTCCCCGTTGCGGAGATGCGTGGGCACATAACATCTCATCTGAGCACAAACATCGCAAACACTAAGCAGTAAGCTTACTATCTAGTTACATTACAAAGCCAGCTTAGTACACCGCGGTACCAAAGACTTGGCGAGGTATGACGCAAAGCACGCATTAGGCGTGCAGAGCTGAAATACTAAGACGTGTGGTCCGCAGGTTTATACGCCTATAGCGCGGAAACCGCAGGAACACGGGGAGTTTAGTCGGTTAGCGGCCCCTCACAGGGGGTTGAATCCGACAGTACCTTGCCTCACAGGGTTTTTTTGGAAGATTCTTCTCGAAAAAAAAATGGCCAGTTTGGCGATGTACTATCCGCTATAAAACATAACAACTTACTTGAAAAATTCGATTCTGTCCCCATCCAAATTTCTTTGCCATACTTCTTTTACACCACCTATTTGTATGGTGCCTAATATTACTGTAATTATTAAAGCCCCGAACATAATAATTGTCTGAACGGTGTCGGTCCAGACTACTGCTTTTAATCCACCCTAAAACAAACCAACTGAAAAATATAGCGTTGTAGTTATTAACAAATTTTACGTCCTATATAATGGTGACAAGGTAGATTTGAAAATATATACAGCAGTGGAGTAACAAACACCCTCGTAGACACCGCACCTCGCAGGGGCCCACATCGACGGCCCCTTCAAAACTTGCTGCCAGTTTCGCTTTTCATAGGTATTTCATTTCATAATTAATTTTATTTTTTATATCCTGAAAATTTAACTTCGTTAAGTGAAGAAGAATATACATGAAAGCGCGGAATTTACAAACGATATACCATAAAGATTTATCCATTGACTTTCCTAGTCAAATTTTAAGCCTCAGAAATGCACTTGGAGATAGTATTTCAAAATAAAAAAACAGTGTATGAACTTATAGTGCCCAATCCGATGACCTGATATGAACTTATCCGAGCGGCTCGATAAGGTTCTGACCAAGTGAGGGGTTATAACACTAACTATTGGCGGGGTTCGGAAGATTCACGTGCTTAGTTGCAGTATCAACAACACCAGAATTTTATGTAAATTTAGTACTACTTATTCACACCAATTACCACCCTGTAATCTCTTTTTAATGTTAAATGCGTTCAGAGCAATTTATTTAAGACATCTCTTATTTATTAAAGCTTTTCCTTTTTAACCAAAGAAATTAAACACACAATTTAAGTTCACATAAACAATTCTATTTATCTTCTTCAAGGTTTACTTATCTTTCAACAACCCTTCTATAAACACATAACTATATTGGATACACAGTGGAGCCACCCAGTATTACTCACCTTTACATTTCTTAACAGGAGGCAATAAATTCACTAACTTATTTTTTATTCCTGCCAAAACACATACATAAATAATTCCATTAATAACACTTATATTCCTGTCATCACACTTACTTCTTCTAGTAACAACCGTGTCTTTTCAAAACTTTCGACTACCGAATTTCCTTACTTTTTTTTTGCGACAGGTTCGTATTCAAGTAAACGCGTGTAATGCTGGACAAAGACTAGCTCATCTAGGTCCGTGTCCGTCTTTTATACCCAATTTTCCCCATTAATTTTCAACCCCTGCTTGCTATCTGACAGTTTTATTACCCTATAAATCTTCCTGACATTCCCAGAAACAGGTGTACAAAAAACTAATTTATGACTGTATAAGGTTCATTTTCCCTTAAATTTAACCATATAAGGCAACGAAAAAACGAGAACGTGAATCCAAGCAATTAACGAGCGATTGACCTTTCAAAACTCATAAATCATACAAGGAAATGACGCATCTCTCCCTCGCAGGGTGGATGCGGAATTCTAGAATTAACCGGTTAAATGGGGTCACCGGCCACTTACGTGTCATAGGGGAAACAATTTATTACCGTCTATATTTAGATCAAGATGACGCTTTCCCGGAAAACGCAGGTGCGTTTGTGGAGTGGGGCAACATCTTCCTGGTTAGTTAACCCGGAGAACGCGTTTAGTTTTTAATGTTTCGCGCTCGTATCCAGTTGACACCAAGAAATAATTTAAGTTTAAAATGTTTTTGAATTTATGTGATACCCCTTGTGACATGAATCTCTGAATTGGTTTATCCTTCATAAACAGAGTGAGTTTTAGTTATTTTAATTTATTTTTTTCTTTGTTTTACCCTTTTATTAAATCCCATACTGAAACTTTAAAAATTTTAATTTTTATTCGTTAAAATAATTATTTTAATTTTATTCAAATTATTTAGAATTTCTTTTAAGCAAAAATAAATTTATTTTTGTTAAAAATATTGTCCAAATTCTTTAAATAAATAAAATAAATTTTATTTAAATTTATTTTTCCTACTTTGATGTAAATACTCTTACAATTTATCTTTTGTATATTTTTCAAAAACATTTTAAGGTTAATAATTTAAACGAATTATTTTCTACTAAAGGAAAATTATGTTGCCAATTTATTTTTAAATAAATTCCAATCATCAAAAATGAATTTAAAAAATTATTTCTTTTCTCAATAAAGGTGAACCAATTTTTGGATTCACTACAAACTTGCGGATCATTTATTAATAAAAAAAAATCAGTGTGTTTCTTCAAATTTTCCAGATGTATCTAGTGCAGTGATGTTTTTTCTAACTTTACCAGTTAGTTTGGCATCAGCGGAACGATCTTTTTCCAAACTTAAAATAGTAAAAACCTATTTACGTAATACCATGGGACAACAACGCCTGTTGGATTTATCCTTAATCAGTATCGAACACGAGTTTGTCATGTTTACGCCATCAAATTTACGCCCGTGAGGATCCAGTCTAAGAGAGCCATGACAAATTTGACGTCGGTCGCAATCTTTCTTTTCAATGTTTCATCAAAAAAAAAGGAACTAAAGTGAAAACAGCAATATTTAATAATTAATAACCCCAATAATTCCTGAAAGTGTTGAAATTGGGACACCAGTAGGTACATACATTTGGATTTCAGGTATGATGACTCAGCAATTATGCGATTAAAGCTGTCAAAAGTTCAACCTTTAAGGTTAAAAGTACTTGACAACATTAAAAAAAATTAAAAATCACAAAAATGGCAACAACTTCCGAAAAAAATGCGACCGATTTTGAAAAAAAGTCTTCAATGGTTATTATAAATGAATGCAACTCTTGTGAATCTCCTATACCTATTGTGTATGAACCAGAAGAAACTGCACCACGACGATCGCCAATAAATGTTGGTTCTTTTACCGAAGAGGATGAAATTTTACTAATTATGTTAATGATAGCAATAATGATTTCAGTGATTTTCCCTTTCTTAATGAACAAGCGTCTGGGTAGAGGGTCCGTCTATCGAAATAAGGCTTCGGCTTGAGTTTAGTCGATACGAGATACGATAGTTGATGTGTCAAAATTCGGTGCATACATAACCACAGATTTTGATTTGAAGTTTAAATCGTTCATTCGTTGAACGTTTAAATTCGTTCCGTAACGGTTTACAGTCGGCAAATTCAGGCAATCTACTTTGATTTGTATAATTATTGTATATATACGTGTTGTGGTGGAATATTCTAAAGAATGTATAATCTACAATGGCACATTGTGCAACAATACAACGCTATACCTAAGTATGTTTTTTTTAAATACGTATCAGAGACATGGAGTTACAATCAGTGGATAGTATTAAGTACCTAGGTTTAGTAATTGATGTTAATTTAAATTGGAGTGAACATATTATACACATAATTAATAAAATCACTTCTATGATTGGCGCCCTCTATAAATATAGACATTACCTTACAAATAGAACTAGAATTAATGTCTATAATGCATATTTCCAATCACACTTAGGATATCTTCTCCCAGTTTGGGGAACGTGTGGTTTTGTTAATTTTAGTAGGGCACAAATTGTACAGTTTTAAAAATATTATTTAATCTTGACAGACTTATGCACACGAGCGATCTGTACAAAATGGTGAACATTCTTAACTTACCTAAACTGTTGGCATTAGAGCAATGTAAATATGTGTATAAGGTAATAAACAAAAAGCTAAAGTGCAATACACAAATTATATTTGCAAATAGTATTCATAGTCACAATACTAGAAAGTGTGACAATATTTATCAATGTAAGGTGCATAGCAATATGGGGCTTAATAATCCCATATCTCAGGCATGCAGTTCATATAATATATTACCCGATGAACTAAAAAATTGTAACAAATTGCCAAAGTTTACAAGGCTGCTGAAACTGCACATAGGGAATAAGTTGTAATGATTGTTCTATAGACTTAAGTAGGAGCGTTACGGAGCTGTTCTCGTTACCAGTGTTTAATACACTGTTTAGAGACTGTTGTATATTATTGATAATTATTGTATATTGATATTCTGTAATATATATTATTAAAAAAAAAAAAAATCAAATTTATTATTCATAAAATTTAAAACCTTTATGGAGGTAAAATATTATTTTTCTGAAATAGTATATCTTAAAAATATGAACCTTTTCGACTCGTGCACTGTCATGCCACAAAAATATCTTAGTATTTTACTTAATGATTGCTACCAATGATCTTAGGTAGCAGATCATTGGTTGCTACTTTCTTTTAATTCATTTTTGACTCAGTTTTCGATTACAGGAAAACGTTTTATGTTCATGTCGTAGGAAAATCAGATAAGAATGATAATATGTTACTTTTCTAGTTCTAGTCTTGATTGCTATGGCCACCTGTCTTAACGACAACGATTTAAATGGCCCGCCAAATATGTTTGCCATCACGTATGTCGTAATTAACTTCGACCTACTTCGATTTGCACGTATGTCGTAATTAACGTCGACATACTTCGATTCGATAAGAATGTATTTGTATCGCGCATGCTCCAAGCTTTATTTCGATAGTCGGACCCTGTGCCCAGACGCTTGTCTTAATGATAATGTTTCCGTTCCTTTTGCTGGACAGCCCTTTATTAACAATTTTGGGAATTCTAGTAGCCGTGATGCCCGGAATATTATTGTCTTCGTCAGATGTTAGATCAGTAATTGGAGAACTGATTGATACATTTTTAAGCAACTAATTTAAACTACGTGTAATACTTACCAACGTGGTATAAAATATGCAAACAATGCATACGACCGGAGTCACAAGATGTAGATTAATTCCAGTTACTGCAAATAAAAATTAAATTAACTAAGGCCTCTGGTGTACCTAATGCCATATACCCTTTTACTTTGTATTTTATTCTCTCTACTGCAAGGGCAGAAGCATTGCAGACTAGAGCACTGCACGGGCCGGGGTTTCATCACTCTCGGGTTCGGGTCGAGCCGGGCCAAGAGGTAACAATTAAAGTTCGGGCTGACCGGGCTTTTTACGTTTTATTCGTAGGTAATACTCAACAGCTGATAGACCAAAGACAATATCAAAGAGTAAAGGATTCCACAGATCAACGCGTCTTTAACGCGGTGCGAATTTGCCGCAATGATAATCAAATGGTAATTCGCAAAATATTTCCGAATTCGCGTTGGTCTGTGGGATCCTTAATACACCAATAAGAGGCGAAAGAGGGCCTTTTCGCGATAACCAAATCTGTATGCAGCACATGCGCGAAATTGACGTTTCACTGGTGGTATTTCAATCAAATTTGCTGTGTCAGATTCTACTGTCAATCGTGTTTTGGTTACGAAATTGTAAACAAAATTGTAATAATTGCATTTTTCTTTTAGTATTTTGTTATTAGTGCGTGCTTTTGAATACGATTATTTGTTTTGTGAGTTGTCCTTGAAATACTCTTTGTTGAAATGTCGGAAACGAAGCGAAAAGGTGGCACATCGTGTGCTTACCGTGGTTCGTGGGTGTCTTAACAGAACCGGCGAAGGAATTTCAATGTTTGGATTTCCCAAGGATGCAGGCAGGTTTGTTAAAGGATTTTTGTTTATAAAAATGTAATTTATTGGCATTAGATTAGATTATCAGAGAGATTATCTAGCCATAACAAACATGGTTTTGTATATTTTTACACGCACTGTTTCATACGACTTTTTGCTGCTTGGATTGTGGAAAAGGACGTAATTTGTGGATACAATTTTGAAATATTCTAGCAACAAAAATACTATGGCATTTCTGTAAAAAATACTATGCCATGCTACACTTAGCATATAAAGTACCTTTAAATAATTATAACTTCTGAAAACATACCGAGAAAACGACTAAAATGTAACAAATTTATGGAAAATGCTTTTTAATCAAATACTTTATTCAGGAATATCTTGCTGATACACACTGAACTAATAAAATTCAATATTATATTAAAATGTTTAACATACTTATATTATCATAAAAAGGGAAAGATTTTTTCCCGTGTATCTGATGATTTCAAACAAAGTTATCATACTTTTTACTGTGTGATTTAGGGGTATCAAGGTCACAATATCAGGTTACATCAAAGAAGCCGACAAAGCTTTCGCCTCTTTGACAATACATCATAGATTCTAATAGTATAAGCTTCATGTTATGGAATACGTCCCGTTACCAGTTAAACAATATAGATTAAACTTCACTTGAAAAACTTGTGACGTTTAGTCTATTGTTTTCCGGCCGGCTGGGTTTTTCGACCGACCGGGGCCGGGCATTTTTGCTTAGTTAATAATTTCTTCGGGCGGCGTCAATGTCTTGGTTACCGGGCCGGGTCGGGCCGTAAAATTCCGGCCCGTGCAGGGCTCTATTGCAGACTTCGAATGGGAACTGGGTCGGTCTTAAACCTATTATACTCACTATACTAGCCCAGACCCGATTCCCAACCGGGACTCGATATATGACTCATCTATATACGGTTGTCAACGCATTACATCGACATAAAACGAGGTCATTATTGAACAAAAAAGCTTTTATCTCACTTATGAACTACCCGACCATGACTGATGTGCGACTTGTCTCTCATCACACCATTCATTAGCGGATCGGTCGGCGGACAAGTTGGGACGGATCATTCCGTCGGACGAATCCGATATTAAATGGGGGGGGGGCTTTAGAGTAGTAACTAGCAGAAAAATGCTAAGAAAAACATAACCCTTTCCACCGGTAAGTAAGTCAAACTAACTGAACTGAATTAACCAAAGAAAATTTATAGGGTTAGAAAATATTAACTCCTTGTCAAAAAATCGCAACACAGTAGAGAGAGAAAGAAGAGAGAGTGAGAGAGAGAGAGAGCGGTTTTAGTGTGCCTGCTGGCCATCAGAGGCGCAATGGCGGGAAATTTGAACAGCGGTTTTAGAAGTTTTCAATTTTATTATTAACTTTTGAACGAGTTTTTATTGATTTAATTTGTGATTTAATATAAATATTATTAGAATCTAGAATAGAAACTAATAGAATTGTATTAAAATTATAATAAAAATGAATATAATTTCCTGAGAAAAAACGTGGACCAGAAAATTGACAGTTTTGACATGATGGGCTGGCTGGTTTGTTCCAATGAGCTCCTGGTGCAGTTTGGGAAGCGTTATAGTAGGTCAGAATATAACTGTCCTCTTCTATACGTCAAACATATGCGACAGAACCCGGTTAGTCGGCGAGTTGGAGAATCATCAAGCGACAACAGCGCCAATTTGACTCTGATAGCCAGATGGCCGCAACTTGAGATAAATCTGACCTTGTGATGCAAGATCGCCCATCTCAGTTTTACCGGGGTGGAATTAACGACGTACCGCAAATATGGAGAATATGATGTAACGGTCAACGGTCACTGAACAGACTTTATGTATATTTCTATTAATATTAACATATTATTTACCTTGACTGAATGCTAACGCTGGTACATATATTACTATGGGAATATAAAGCAACATCTTCGTTAAGAACAAAGTTGATCCCAGCATACGAACGGTGTTGTTAAACCTTAGGTTGAGGTACTTAAAAAGAAAACTGACCAATTTAATATAATATATACTACTAAATGAAATTATCTCTAAGGTACTTACTTCATAGGTCGATGTTATTTGAAGATTATAGAACACGGGAAGATATGCATATGCCATTATAATGGATACGAATATTTCCGAAAACAGGGTCATCCAAAACTGTGTTCCATATGTGTACATTTCTGCTGGAAGGCCAAGAAGACTTATTCCTGATATGTAACTACAATTAAAAACCTGCAATAATTATTATTTCTTTACATACCACTTAAACCGGATGTTTATTTGAAAAGTTACCCCTCGTTTTATCTATACGCGTAGGTACGGGATTTAGTGAGAAAATCGGTGAAACAAGTCAAAACGAGCAAGGGTGACGAAATTTACATAAGTAATATATTATGACATAGTTCAGGACCCTACCCCCTTCACGAAACCTCTCAAAAATGTTAAAAATTAAGGGGGATTGAGTGCAAATATATTTTTATTATCTACATTTTTGCGTTTTTTTTTTTTTTATTTGGATAATTCTTCTAACAGTTATGCACATTTGAATTATCTTACTTCATATTTTTAAAATACACAATAAAGTGGCCAATATACTGCTATGTTCACATTTGCGAGTCCCTCTTGTGAGAAGTGGCGACGGTTTCTATTGTGCCTTGTCGTTCACCTGTCATCTTTTTGTAATGAATAAAAGTTTGCCCATTTGCCACTATTGGTCTGTCTGTCGGTTTGAGTTGAAAAACTTTTTAGTGCAACGAAAAAGTAAAGGTAAGTCCTAAATTTTGTTTTGTTTACCTTACGTTTCGCGCTTTTATTTAAATATTTTATGACATTCTGCGTTCCGTTAAGAATTCGGCGGAGTTCCGCTTTTCCGTCCACCGCCTTTTCGCCAATGTGAAGTATCCATAAAATGGATAAGGCTATGAAAGGAAGCAGACTTGTGGATGGAGCATGGAGCTATCATCACAGAAAAATAAACGGTTTGTGTTCTATGCCGAACAAACCCGAACAAACCCTATAAATTTTCTTTGGTCTATGCTATCTAGTGATGGGAAAAATCGAGTTATTTCAATAACCGATTACCAGTGATTTAAAAAACCGAATGATAATCGTTGTTCACTCAAATTCTATATGAGGGGCAATTTAAAAAAAAATTTTTTAATCACTTCAATAATCAAGCACATACATTTTTAGACTTCACTCACTTCGTTCGAGTGATTGAAAAAACCGAGTGATCAGTTATTTTTCACTCGAGTTATCCCATCACTAATGCTATCATTCTCTATTCTCTGTGGTGTACATAACCAAGATAGTTTTGTTTTGTTGGTTTTTACGGCTTTATATTTTCCTTTTTTGATAAAATAAAATTACTTATCTGTGTTTAAAATATCAAAAAACCAGAGGTATTTTTCTATGCAAAAAGAGTTCTGTGAAAATAACTTTCCTAGTTTGGATTGTTTCACTGTTGTGTGTAGCAAAGGAGGTAGGAAATCAAACATTGCTTATTTATTTATTACAATGACGTTATAAATACTCAAATTTATATTGTCCGCCACACGCACTGTGTTTCATGTATGACATGATAGCTGGTGAAAAGAAAAGTAGCACGCGGATAAAATTTACTTGCCAATTTCACCTTAATAACTAATAGAGGCAGGACATTCTCTCGGTCAAATTATCTAGATAGAAAGTCAAAAAGGTAAGAATTACTGCTTTCCATCGCGTGCTTCAGCCAAGCCTCGAAAATTATATCTTTGTGTCTATCTAAGTACAATAATAATTTTAAAAAATAGTTCTTTCTATACCAAGGTAGCAGCAAAACCGAGAGCAAAACTAAACATCACTATAGGTCATAGGTATACATGGTGATTCAAAAGTAAGCGGCATCCTTTCGGGGGCGTAATCCGTGCATTAAAATAAGGCAAAAAGTTTCTATTAACATGGGTCTGAAAATGCTTCCTAAGGGAGCTACGCCCCTTTGGACACCTTAAAGACGATTTTTCTCTAGTACTTTATATAATATACCTAGAACAATGTTGTAGCCAACACATTTTAAAAATTTAATCAGGATATATAAGGATACATTTAGATTTGAAATCCTAATAAAGATTTTAAATAACTACATAGAGAAATATGGCCACATTCGCAGACAGTAGGAATTTGAAAGAGGTCAAAAATTCATCACTCTTTTTTTTACAGAATCGTGTTTATTTTTGTCCAAATGTGACGAATTGTATAAAAGACAAATTTTTGTTGCATAATTTTTGACAAGAAACAGACGACGGTTATTGCAGTTCTGTCCCACGACACTGTAACTCTGATTATGGGACTATGGTGGTCGAAACAGGAAACCTACTCAAATACCAAAAACAAGTAAAAAAATATCGTCAATCTATACACATCTACACGTCGCGCAAAGTCATATAAAAACAATACTGAATTTGCGCGAGAACTACGTGAAGATACGTGCATTTTAAAGCGCCTACCCCTTCCATTACTCTGGGAGACTTCTCGCATTAACACGCTATCAAAATACCGTTTTCCTCTGTCTACTGGGACACACGGTAAAGTCTGTCATATGAATAACACGTATTTCAGGCCTGCTGGGAACGGTTCGGCACAATAGAAAATGCCTGCTATAGCAGGCGTGTCGCAGCACTCATGACGGCTGTAGCAGGTCTGTCCGCGAACGTGTTAGGTAAGTAGATACTGTTGGTCTTATTATTTTTGCTTTACTTATTAAAAAAAACCTTGGGAAATGGTTCATAAAATCCTAATATCCTTATTACCCTTCACATGGAATCCATAAGCTAAAAAATTGGCTTAAGTTACTCAGTCACTAACTTTATTAGTTCAACAGTATGGCTAATAGCTATAGGTACTACAACACGGGATTGCATGTTAAAATGTGTTATTAAAGAATGGTGCATACTTACAACCGATGTCCAAACTTTTGGGGTATAGCTTTATGAGTGTGACTTAATTATAACTTTACTAGTGACCTTTGTTCAGCTTGCATGGTATACATGAAACACGGCGGCACAGTTCTATAGCTACAATACCTAAGGAGACCGGGGGATAAAATCATATACCTATATGTAAATGCCTTAAAAGGTAGTTTTATTAATGTTTGTACCAAAAATAAAAAAGTTAGTGGTACCTATATAGGCATGCGTTGCGTATGATATATTCAGTTTTCATGTACCCTGGCTAAACATGTCTTGATCAATAACAGCAGGAGGTAATAAATCTGAATAAGATCTGAATATAGCATAGTAAGTAGGTAATAATTTAGATGTTCATTAGAAGTGCTTGATAATAATGTAAAAAAAGCATTACTTAAGAAAGTAATGTATGTTTCCAATCGGTATTGTTTCAGTAGCTGTATAACCAGGTACTTGGGTAAGTATAGCAGAAAAACCAATAAATTCAGACTGTATTGTGTATTTATGGTCCTTTATATTTCGTTTGGTGTACATTCGGATGAGTAATGTATATAACAATATGAACCAAATAAATATGCTTTTAACTTTAAGTTCTACCTAAAACTATTTTGATGTTTATTCATAAGGACTAACAAATTTAGTCTCATATAAATCAAACATTTTGAGGAGCATGGAGAATCATAAGCAGATTGATTCAATATATACTGATTTTTCTAAAGCATTTGATCGGGTCGACCATCGAATTATTTTGCAAAAGTTACAAAAAATCGGTCTGAATCGTCAGCTGGTGCTTTGGTTTAGTAGTTCCTTGACTGGTCGTGTGCAATATGTTAAAATTGGTGGATATTTTTCCGAGTCCATTTATGTAAGTTCCGGTGTCCCTCAAGGAGGGCACTGTTCACCTCTACTTTTCAATATATTTGTGAATGATATTATACATTGTTTTATACATAGTAAAAGTTTAAAGTTTGCTGATGATTTAAAATTTTGTAGAACGGTTGAGAGCACATTGGATCAGGAACTTTTGCAGCAAGATTTAAACCGATTATGTCTATGGTGTAAGGTTAATAGGTTGGATCTTAATGTAAAGAAATGTGTATTTATTAGTTTTACCCGTAAAGTAAATAGGTTCCAATCTTCTTATTTTATAAATGATAGGGCTATTGAATGTGTCGCCAGCGTTAGAGATTTGGGTGTTGTTATGGATAGCAGGTTATCATTTATTGATCAAATTAACTCTGTATTTGTGAGGAGTACAAAAATGCTAGGTTTTGTTTTAAGAAATTGCCAGTATTTTTCTGTGGGTGCTACCAGAATGGTTTATTGTTCCTTGGTTAGGTCACTTTTAGAGTACTGCTCTATTGTATGGTCACCATA
Organism: Polydrusus pterygomalis; assembly: GCA_963969555.1. Classification (NCBI taxonomy): domain Eukaryota; kingdom Metazoa; phylum Arthropoda; class Insecta; order Coleoptera; family Curculionidae; genus Polydrusus; species Polydrusus pterygomalis. The sequence continues at coordinate 76,196,231 of OZ018376.1, read as the reverse complement.
CTTTCAGAATCACTCAAGTTCCTTAGAAAGAGTTCAACATAAGTTTTTAAGAGTATGTGCTTTTAAGTGTGGCAGTAGAGTGGTAGATCATGATTACACGGTAGTGGAGCAGCAGTTGAACTTACCTCCTCTTAGCATTCGGAGGGAGAGGTTTGGAATAATGTTTATTTTTAAACTGGTGAATGGCATGTTGGACTGTCCTGGCCTTTTAAATTCTGTCGGGTTCAATGTACCTTATCAAGGGCTGAGACAGCAACTGCCTTTTTGCATACCCTTTCACAGAACTTCTTATGGCATAAATAGTCCAATTGATAGATATTTATCTGTTTTGAATAACCGTAACATTGATATTTTTAATGTATCTTTAAGTCAACTGAAGAGTTATCTGAATAAATATTAGTTTGGTATTTGATGCTGTATCTCTGTGGTGATGTATTTACTTCTATATTGTTGAATATATTGTTGTTTAAGTGTAATATATTATAATTTATTGTTGTTTGAGTGTAACATTGTTGTATTTCAGCTTTGTTATACTGTAGAATTATTTTATTTAGGTTATTATTTAGTTTATACCTAACTTTATCATTATTATTATTGTAACAGTTAATGGGGTTTTCCGTACTTAATAAATAAATAAATAAAATAAATAAATAAGGATCATGTCTCGAAGTAATGTCGATATTTTTATATTTAAACTGAGATTTCAAATCAAATAAAACGTTTATTGTCCCAGAGACAATTTACAATTGTACGGGAATAAATAGTCTGGGTACATTTTCAATTTTAAAACTAGAAACTTAAGTAACTATTTAAAAATGAACAACAACAAACAAAACATTTCAATACGCAATATAAATAAAACATGTACAATTACAAACGTTAAGACAGATAATTAAAAAACTCATCCAAGCTGTAGAAACATTCAGATATTAAAAATTATTTTAATGACTTTTTAAAACATTGTATACTATTACAAATACAATCGTTAATTTTTTCGGGCAAAACATTGTAGACTCTAACACCCAGACCTTTAGGAGAATTATAGGCTACTAATCCTCTAGAGGGCGAAGCACGAAAACTATTTTTGTGCCTTGTATGAAAACCGTGCACATCCCTGTTTTGTACAAATTCACCTTTATTACAAAAGACAAACACTGCTAATTCCAATATGTATAGGCTAGGAAGAGGTAGTATATTAAAATTTTAAAAAATCTCTCTACAACTATATTGATTAGAAACACCTTCTATACATCTTAAGATTTTTTTTTGTTTTGCAAAAATATTTTTAAATAGGGTCGAAGTACCCCAGAATGTCAGACCATATATCTTAAGTACGATTCTACATATGCGTAGTACAACATAATTAGGTGTTCTTTACCTAACATAGATCTAAAATGTATAAACAGATAAAAGGATGAATTGAGTTTAGACATAACATGTTCACAATGTAACTTCCATGTCAAACATTCGTCCAGATGAATACCAAGAAACTTGGTGCTCTGAACTTGGCACAAGGATTTATCATCAATAAATAAATTAATACATTATCCGTTTTTGTCTATTATGAAATCTAACAAACTGGGTCTTGTCTACATTTAGTAACATCGAATTCTCCCCAAACCAGGCACAAAATTCAGTCAAAACACCATTTGATATCTGCTCCAAGATATTTGAAAACCTGTTTGAAACTAGGAATGATACATTATCGGCAAAAGCCGTACGATGAGCCCTTTGTCCCACAAGATCAATGTCATTTAGGTATAATAAAAATAACACGGGCCCAGAACGGAGCCCTGTGGAACGCCAATATTAGTTTTCAGGGGTGGCGGATCTGTCATTCGTTTGGACTTACCTTCAAAGTTGGTTAAACTAACATACTGTTGGCGATCGATTACAAACGACCATATATTTTTTAAATGCACAACCATTAATGTCAAAATTAATCAGCTTTTGGAAAAGAATTTTATGATCGACACAATCGAAAGCCTTGCTAAGGTCGCAAAAAATCCCAACGGAGCTCTCGCTCGCGTCAATAAATTTAGTTAGTTTATCATAAAAAGCATGCATTGCAGTATTGATAGATCTTTCCCTCTGAAAACCGTGCTCGCTTGGGGATATTATTTTCGATTTATTAAGATAATCAACTAGACGGTCCAAGAAACAGTACTCAAAAATCTTAGAGAATACTGAAGTCAATGTGATTGGCCTATAATTTTCAACACAGCCCTCATCGCCCTTTTTATGGATTGGTATTATTTTACCCGTTTTTAAAGTCCGAGGAAATTTTCCGTTACAGAACAAAAGATTCACAAGGAAAACAAGTGGCCCTGTAATAAGATGTAGAACTTTCTTAACCAAAAAGAAAGGCAGGTATACCATCAGGTCCCGCTGACGGCTTATATTTTAGTATGTAGTTTTTAAACGTTCTATTAACTGTTGTAGGTAACAATGTCGAAACGTGAAAATGAGCGAAAAATACGAGAAGAACAAGAAGCCACTGCCCATGTTTTTCAAGAATTTATACACACATTTCAAGTATCTCCTGCAGCCACTAAAACTTTCGTTAAATCAGGCGTGTTATATGCTGATAAAAATCAGGTCAAGCCATTGGAAGGACAGCTTTATAATCCAACACCAATAATTAAAAACTCCACTGCAATCAGGAATGCAATGGAATGTGCAAAGCTGCTGAATGAAACTAAAATTGATAAGACAAAAAAGAAGGAAAAACCTAAATCTAATTTAGAGTTGCTGAAAGAAGAGTTAAAACAACGTCATTCCGAAAAGGACGAAAGGGATAAATTAAAGGTAATTTGATGCACACATTTTAATAACATTAAATACTTTTAAAATAATTTAAGCAAGAAGTAAGATTACGTTCAGTATGTCAAAATAACATCTGTCAACAAATAACTGAAATATTTTTATCCCTTCTCTTTATATAACATGAAGTCGACACCCAACAGTAAATAGTTCTTAGACAAAAAGAAAGAGTGTGTTAATAATCGCAATAACTAAACTTATAAGAAATTTGTTAAAAATCAGAAAAATCATTCTTTATTTTTTGATCTTGTTTTGATAGAGTTTAAGTTTAAAGTGAATCAATTATTATTCACTTATTCAAATATCAACAACAGCCATTGACAGATACAATTAAAGTCTCTACAGTCGTACTATAAATACTAGATATACACTAAACAAGGTACTTATACTATTTTACAGTTAACCTGATGTCCAATAATTTCTTAAAACTAGGTAGGTACCTATTTAAACTGGTAATATCTAGATCAATTTTAGATGCATACTCATTAAACAAGCTACACATTTGATAAATTGGCGAGGTCTTGCAGATTTGTCCTGAGAAAATCTAAATAGAACACTTTATTAGTGTTGACACGATTTATTGAAAAAGGAAGCTTACTTAACAACTCCCCTTATCAGTCTCCCCTTTAATAACTTATATACTTAAGTATTGTAATAAGTCATATTTTAATTCGTCTTTTTTCCAAGAACTGTCTACCATATTAATGAGAAAAGGGCGAATTATATGCACTTCAATTCAGCCAAAATATGTGCATATATGCCTTGTTTGCCTTTAAAATATGCAGTTATTTGCATTTTTTTTACCAAATATGCATACTGGTATGCAATATTTCTTAATTTATTATAGTAAAATGAGGTAAAGAAATGCATTGGGTTCTAAAAAATACTTATGTTTATTTTTTTTTAAATGCAAAAAAAAAACAGAAAAATAAAAGTAAACAATTTTTTAACCTAAAATTGTGTAAAAGGCAGTTGCTACTAAAAATTTTCAACTAAGAAGGATTGTCTACTAAGTATTAGTAAAAATATGTTTATACAAAGAGGAGCTTCTTTCAACATCTACTGATGTAATCGGACAATACTGCAACTTAGGTAGCAAAATATAAGGCCAAGATACAACTTCGTTGGATGGTTTACCTTCATAAATGCTTTTTACTGCAGTTAAGTATTTAAATCCTTCATTATTTTTTACAGTTACATCCAATTTGTTTCTTACTTGACTTCCTATTTTACCGGGAATGTTGTTACTTTTAGCGGAAAAAGATTTAACAATACTACTTAATTGAGTCTCCTAAACTTAAATTTCTACTCTCCAACGAAGATATTATGTCCGGTATAAAACTGAAATTAACCTTAATAAAAACAAGATATTTAGCTACACTTGCACTTTTTAACAACTCTTTACTTTGCACAACACACTGCGAATCGTCATCCAAATCCAAATTTAGTTCTTTTTAACTTTGATTGGAATTTTTATCTTGGAAACGACCTGCCTTATCCATAAAAAATATAAAAATTATGCTACTAACAGCTCCTATAACATGGGTACTGTGAATGATATTCCTCTTCCTATACCAAAAACAACTCTCACAAAAAATTCCTTGATATTTGAGAGCATCAAAATTTATAACCACATACCACTGGATCAGCAGGTGATTGATGACAGGATTTTTAAGCAAAGACTAAAAAGGCAACTAATTACTAGACCCTACTATACTATCCAGGAATTTTACAATGATAATATCTAGGCATTTCCTTTGATTTTTTTAAAAACTTTGATTAGTATTCTTGCAAGATTTTTTGTAAGATTGAGCTTGTCTTCGTCTTAGATTGATGTGTGTAAATTTTTGACCATGACATTATTTATTTATCTATTTATTGGATTACTTATTCTTACTTTATAATAATATAGTGAACATTGTAATTTCCATAATAGTTTTAATACTGTCCAAAGCTTTGTTAGCAAGATGTACTTCTTATAACAATAAAGTGTATTTTGATTTAATTTGATTTGATTTGATTTAATGGCTTCTAAATGCTCTGCGTAGAATATTGCGGCCTTAATCCATGCTCTCCACCGGGTAATACAAATTCTGAAATTAAACTAACTCCTGGTAATCTCTCCTTATACAACTGCGCTCTTAGAGATGCTTTTTACAAAGACTTTTTTAACATTTGAAATTAATTTATTTACCAAAGGTTTATTTACCAGAAGAAGGCAGTAAGATATGTTGTATTTTAAAAATAAAAGTACAAATCAAAAGAAAAATTAAATTTTTAACATTTAACCACTGAAGCTTCTCTAACATTAAATTTATTTTCTTATATTTATCCACATTTAAAATTATACGCATAGTTTTATTTTGCAAAAGTTGGATTCTATTAAATACCCCATCATTTGCTGTGTATAAAATAGTTGAACAATATAAAAAAATGAGGTAAAATTATAGTGTTAAAAATTGTTTTTCGTGAAAATAAACTTAAATTTTGACTAATTCTTTTTAAATAATTTTTTTTTTCAAATTTTAGATACAAGATTTTTAAAATGTAATTCAAATTTTAACTTAGAATCTAAAATTACTCCCAAATATTTAAAAGAGTGTATAATTTTAATTTTTCATTATCAACAAAAATATTTATATCTGTATTATTCACGTTATTTCCAATAACCATAAATTTTGTTTTAGAAACGTTTAATTTTAATTTATTTATCTTTAACCAGTTTGATATAGTTTTTAATTCAAAAGTTAAAATTTCTATACAATCAAAAATATTTTTACCCTTTATATGCAGCGTGGTCATTTAAGGGTACGGAGCGGCCATATCTCGGAAACTACTAAGCATAGGAACTTAAGAAAAAAAAATATCATTAAAGCGGTCATGAGAAAATTCTGGATATTATTTTTAAGTTCCTCATTTCGCCGCAAGGGGGCACAATTGAAAATTATTTTTTTAAATTCTAAATTTCTCTGAAAATTCACATATTAAGGTATAACTCTGATTACATCATTAGAAAGTTTAGACAATTCTGCATCATTTTGGTTTAAGGTTCATTGGCGTACCGACCTTGCTAAGAGTGGGGAAAGTTATTGAAAGTGTAAACATTAAAATCGCTGTAACTTCTAAACGCCTTATGCGATTTTACTAAATTTAAGCTTGTTTGGAAGAGACAGGTAAGTATCTATAATTGCCGTATCAAATGGTACACGATAGTTTCTAATAAAATGGCCAGAGGGCGCAATTTGTAATAATAATAGTTGTTTTGATTTTACCCCCAAAAATTCAAATCATACGGTATAATTATGACATCATAATCGGAAAGTAGATTAAATTTGCAAGCAAAAAATGTGAAGACCGCAGTTTGATATCTTTGTTCGTTTTAGTGTTATTGCCAAAACAATAATTTTTAATACAAATTGCGCCTTCTAGCAATTTTATTAGAAATTATCGTGTACCATTGGATACGACAATTGAAGGTACTTACCTTTCGAATCGAAAAAATTATTGTTTTTATAGCTTCGTGGCCAAAGTATTCCATAACGAAAAAATATTTCTCAACTTTATGATTCTGCAATGTTTCTGTTTATTACTTATTATTCCAATGGCCCAAAAAACTACTTTAGAATTAATGACATAATCTTGGAAAACTTCTAATATGATGTTTTTTAAAACAAATCTAGATAGCCGTGAAACAAAATAGGCAGTGCGCGGAGTGCTATTAAATTAGAGGGTGGAAATTGAAGGTAGGGGTGAAAAACCACCCCTTTTGGTTTTTTCAATATATCTCGTAAACAAACCAAAATTTCGATATATCTCATATGAAACTTTTTGTAGAGAATCAAATTTTCCACCGGAATAGCATTTTTTGAATATTAAAAAGAAAAATTTTATGCCGAAACAGTCGAAACAAACTTGAAAAAGAAAGCGAAGATTTCGATTGTTTGATTTTTTTTGCTTTTTCGCCTGTATCTTTTTTTTGGGCTTAGATAGGTATAGGCATTGTTTCAGATAGAAAGAAACAGATTAAATTTCCTTTAAAATGGTGGGTGGAACAATTTTTTTGAATGAAAATTGACCGAGATATGACCAGTTGAAAATTGCTGTTTTTTTTGCATTTCATCCCTCTTGTACGAATATTGTTTTTGTTCGCATTTTATTGGAAAAATTATTGTTTTACTCAATTAAAAAAGTTTTTTTACTTTTATTATTTAGTAATACATGACAAGTACAACAAATTAATGTTTGGAACAATGGTGCTATTACATTTCAACAATAATATTGTCAAACTGCATATCGATACCATCATCTACCGGGTGTCCACTGAAGGTGGCTCGCCCCTCTAACTTTTTTGTTTTTCAAGATAATAAAATAAAATTCGGGGGATTTGTATACGACATAAAACTGCATTTTTTGATAGGTGACTCAACATTATGGAACTTCCGGTTTAACCGGAAGTGACATAAACTTTCGATTTTTAAATGGGACACCTGGTATATTTTTACTTTTTTTTACTACATATGACATTCTAAATACAACGATGTGTCACTTGTCACTTTTTGTCACCAAGAAAATATTTTTTTTCCAAATTTATTGTTTTATCTAGAGGGCTATGAATATCTTAAAATCACTTATTTCAGTTCTTTAATCTTGGGAAAAATACAATTTTACTATTTTTGGTCTAATGCTATGTGCTATGTAAAATTTACTCTTTAAAGTTGTATAACTCATTTTTTTTAAATGGCACCATGGTGGCTCGTCGGTTTAAGAAAAAAGATAATTTTATTACGATTATTTTGATACCATACACTATTAAGTTTTAGAAAAGCTGCCATTAAAAAACTTTAAAAAGTTAACTTAGAACTTTCCTAAAATGAAGCATCTTTTGAGAATAAATTTAGATTTAAATGCATCAAGTAGCCTGTGACCAGCAAAACTGATAAAACAAAATCATGCCTTGAAGAAAATTGAAATGTCAACAGCTTCTGCCAAAGTAAATTAGTTTGTTGTTTAAAAAACATGGAAAATAATAGTTTTACAAGGAGTGAAAAAGTTGATATGTTATTAGTGTTTGGAGAATGTAGAAATAATTCAACCGACGCTGCACGACTTTATGCACAAAAATATTTTAATCGGCGTCATCCAACCCGGCACTATTAGGTACCTACCCAAAACTGGTTCCGAAAATGCGAAATGAGCCTGACAATAATAACATATCAACTTTTTCACTCCTTGTAAAACTATTATTTTCCATGTTTTTTAAACAACAAACTAATTTACTTTGGCAGAAGCTGTTGGCATTTCAATTTTCTTCAAGGCATGATTTTGTTTTATCAGTTTTGCTGGTCACAGGCTACTTGATGCATTTAAATCCAAATTTATTCTCAAAAGATGCTTCATTTTAGGAAAGTTCTAAGTTACCTTTTTAAAGTTTTTTAATGGCAGCTTTTCTAAAACCTAATAGTGTATGGTATCAAAATAATCGTAATAAAATCCTCTTTCTTCTTAACCCGACGATCCACCATGTTGTCATTTAAAAAAAATGAGTTATACGACTTTAAAGAGTAAATTTTACGTAGCACATAGCATTGGACCAAAAATAGTAAAATTGTATTTTTCCCAAGATTAAAGAACTAAAATAAGTGATTTTAAGGTATTCATAGCCCTCTAGATAAAACAATAAATTTGGAAAAAAAATATTTTCTTGGTGACAAAAAGTGACAAGTGACACATCGTTGTATTTAGAATGTCATATGGAGTCAAAAAAAGTAAAAATATACCAGGTGTTCCATTTAAAAATCGAAAGTTTATGTCACTTTCCATAGTTCAATAATGTTGAGTCACCTGTAAAAAAAATGCAGTTTTATGTCGTATACAAATCCCCCGAATTTTATTTCATTATCTTGAAAAACAAAAAAGTTCGAGGGGCGAGCCACCTTCCGTGGACACCCGGTATATCTTTAGTAATGTCGTCTTCTGAAATATCAGTTTCCTGTATATTGTCACAATTAATTAATCCCCATACAAAAAATTGAGCAAGTAATATTCATTTTTCTGCAACCACAGTTACCATGGCAACCTGTAGTGCAACCACAAAAAACTTTTTTCAGCAAAATCTCTGACGCTGGAGGTGCCGTTGTGCGAATCGCAATTAACCCGTACTTAGACCTTTTCCAACCCCAACTCAGAGGGTCCAAGATATTTCCATTCCACTGCTGCGTTTGACGATAAGTCCTCAACCAATGCTGTTTGATAGCATCACGTGTTGGTGGTAATTGCTACAGAGAAAAGTTGGCATTTTTAGACAGCTTACAAAACTTTAAAAATCGGCAGTTGCTCACACTCATGTACCGGGTGAACCACTAAGAATGGTCGTCGGCTATATCTCAGAAACTGGAAGTCATAGAGCTTTTAAGTAAAATATGTTTTAGTAAAAGTGCCCAAAAGAAAATGTTGGAAATTATTTTCGAGTTTCTAAACTCACCGCTAGAGGGCGTAAATCCAAAATTTTCCATTTTTTGATGGGTACACCCTGTATGTTTTTAAATTTTCAAATTCCACATAAAATTATAATTATTTTTTATTAAATGCATCATTAGTCTATATTTTATAGTTTCCGAGATATTGACTCTCGAAAAGTGATATTTTTGAACTTTGACAGCTTCTAACTTTTTAACAGTATGTCTTAGAGCAAAACGGCTTACATGACCCTATCTTCAATTTTTATTATCTTCCCAAAAAAATCAACTTCCAGTTAAACCGGAACAACTATATTTCCTGCTTTCGAGTTACATCCGGTTTAACCGGAAGTTGATTTTTTTGGGAAGATAATAAAAATTGAAGATAGGGACATGTAAGCCGTTTTGCTCTAAGACGTACTGTTAGAAAGTTAGAAGCTGTCAAAGTTTAAAAATGTCACTTTTCGAGAGTCAATATCTCGAAAACTATGAAGTATAGACTAATGATGCATTTAATAAAAAATAATTATAATTTTATGTGGAATTTGAAAATTTAAAAACATACAGGGTGTACCCTTCAAAAAATGGAAAATTTTGGATTTACGCCCTCTAGCGGTGAGTTTAGAAACTCGAAAATAATTTCCAACATTTTCTTTTGGGCACTTTTACTAAAAAATATTTTACTTAAAAGCTCTAGGACTTCCAGTTTCTGAGATATAGCCGACGACCATTCTTAGTTGTTCACCCGGTACGTCTTTGCCCCATACAAACAAGCTGCAATGTATTCTAATGCAGAGGTAATATCTTGTTCAGTTGCATTGTCACGTAAGAATATTTCCATGTATGGCTCAAGTCGTATACACTAGTTATAAAATGCATAATTTTTTTTTTGCCAATGTTAAAGAAAGCTGAAGTGGTGTCACAACCACTGTATGCGTGAATAAATCCTAGATATTTCTGCAACCGAGGAAAATTAAAACTATTTCTATCAAACAATTTTGACGCTACTTTTCCGATGTGTGGTTTCCAAAAATATACATTATCACTTTGCAACTGAGATAAAATAATGAGAAGGTCCACAGTTGTTTCGACTGTTTCGGCATGAAATTTTTCTTTTTAATATTTAAAAAATGCTATTCCGATGGGAAATTTGATTCTCTACAAAAAGTTTCATATGAGATATATCGAAATTTTGGTTTGTTTACGAGATATATTGAAAAAACCAAAAGGGTTGGTTTTTCACCCCTATCTTCAATTTCCACCCTCTAATTTAATAGCACTCCGCGGTTTTTTCTTCATTTATAACCCATTGATCGATTCCTGTAATAAAAACCCGTGAACGTCTTAGTTCCTGTCCTGTTATTAAGACATAATCAATAGCATAAATCCAAAGTTTGTCATACTCTGAGTCATACTATAAATATTTTTTTTTTATCAGGAAGAAATTATAATGAGTGGCCCTGCTCTGAGTTATTTTGATGGAGGCGACCCAAATTCCACTAATCTCTTTGTGGCGAACCTAAACATCAGTGTAACAGAGAGCCATTTAATGGAAGAATTTGGCGCATTTGGGCCGTTGGCTAGTGTCAAAATTATGTGGCCTAGGGGTACGTATTGATTGTATATACTACCAAAACTAAAACCTAATAATAACTGTAATAAAGTGTAATGCTATTGTGTAATATGTGTAATAAACCACGAACCAAATAAAAACTCGTTCCTGATATTATTGGAATAACCAAAACACAACAAACCAGACACCCACCAAGGCAGCGGATACTGGGAAGGTGCCGAAGGCACACATAAAACAAAGAAATAGGCAATGATAACATAAGTATAGCAAGCGGCTTATTGTGCAGCACTCTCAGCTTTAGAAAAATAAACACTATAAGAACATAAGACGAAAACAGATAGGACCGACACAGGATGATTAATCACACAGCTACAGAAAACACACTTAATAAAAGCATACATAACTATATATCTATACAGTGTGTTCACGGATAGAGTTTGGAAAAGGAGGATTAGTAGGTATAGAAGAAAAAGTCATTCTCTATAAAAACGGTACTGAAACTACAATTTCGAATATCAGATTTGCAATTACTATACAGGGTTCGTCACAAACAACATTTTTAGTTTTTTGGATCTTCTTTTTTCAATTCCTTGATTTATTAAATGAATTTTGCTGGTGTTGAAACTACAATTTCAACTATTAGATTTGCGATTACTATACAGGGTTCGTCAAAATCAATAGCTGTTTTTTGATTTTTTTTTTCAATTCCTTGGCTAAATCCTAAATCATCACTTTGGGAACAAATGGTCGAAATCAACTGGCACTGGCACGTGGTAGTCCAAATCAGTTAGCATGTAGGAGTCCCGATCTCACAATTATCGACTTTCATTTAGGGGGATATCTGAAGCCACATATGTACTTATAAAACCAATTTCAATAATAACTTAGATCTCTTGAAAGAAAAAATAAGGGTAGTTATTGCAAATATTCCAATACAGCAAGTTAGGAACTGTTATCGGGAATTCAGATGTTGAGTGGAACTATGCTCTAACTCGGTGGTACCACGTTTGAATAAAAGTTTTATAATTTATTATTGAATAAATTGAAGAAATATGACATGTAAAAATAAAAACACTTCAAAAGTAGGCAAATAAAAAATGGTTTTCTCACAACAAAATCGTTACTCTGCCAGATATAAAATCATATTCGAAGTAAGAAAGCAACAATAGTTTTGTTTTTACGTAAATTTATTAATAGTAGTAAGAGATTTATTGTGTAATAGAGTAATATATTTATTTTAAACGAAATCCAGAAAAGTTAAAATGTTGTTTCTGACTAACCCTTCCTACGATATTACCACATCGCTACAATTATTGTAGGTTTTAGCTTTATCAGTTTAAAACATTTAATGTCGAACTGTTATCTAAAATTATACTTATTTTAGGCGAAGATAAATTCAAAAACCCCAATACAAACTGCGGATTTGTAGCATACATGAGTAGACGAGATGCCGAACGCGCGTTGCGTCACATGAAGCACCGCACAGATATGCGCGTAGGTTGGGGAAAATCTGTGGATTTACCAACTCATCCAATTTACGTTCCTCAAGAACTTCTTCGTTTATATTTACCCCCACCTCAGTCAGGTTTACCCTTTAACGCTCAACCAAACAGAGAAATAGATATGAATGAAGGTTTGTACTATTTTTTTTTTAAATTGTTTCATTGAAAAATAATTTGACGTGACAGCGGAATTTCACTTACACTTTTGGAACTTGTTTGTAATCATACATCCAATGACAAAAACATATTTTATTTTTTGCGTAACTTATGGTTATATGAGAAGTTAAAGTGAACTCTAAAGACTCCCAGACTACTGCAGCATATTTCAAGAAGAAATTATGGCAGCGGATCGAGCAGTTAATATCCTGCGGGATCACCCTGGCTTAAGAGGAGCTGCGTGAATAGCTATCTATATAGACAGTCAAGCAGTGATAAAGGCGATTTGTTCCAGCAGCATTAAATCAAATTAGTAAGGCGCTGTCGCAACAATCTCTGCCTACTTGGTGCCCAGCATCGAGGCACCCGGTCTTGAGTTCCTGTCCATTGTGATATAGATGTCAACGAGGCAACTGATGCGCTCGCCAGAGAAGGCGCAGGCATGTCAGCAGAGAATACTGTGGCTAGACCACTGGGATCGGTCAAAGAGGAGATATATCGGATAGCTAAACAACTTGCCCACAGCAGATGATGGACAGAGCTAACAATTTGTGGCATCTCCAAGCTATTGTGGCCTCTACTTAATAACAGAAACCGCTGCGTTGCGTTGCGCACAAAGTATCACTGTCGTAGTCACCGGACGTTGCTTTTTCGGTAGATACGCAGAACATATGCCAGGTAATGACTTCTGCAGAAGTTGCAAAGATGAAGAGGAGGAGGAAAGTATTTAACGTTTCTTGTGTGAATGCCATGGCCTCGCGAGAAGAAAGTTCAAAGCCTTGGACGTGTGGAGAAAATAAGCAATTTTCAAATGGACCGACTCACGAAGTTTATTAACAGTAGTAGCTGGTTTAAATGAGCTGAGCCTGAGCACACATTTATTATTCCTAAATTAACAAGTAAAAAAAAACGTTTCGTCCATCATCTGCCACTAATCTCCAAAAACAATAATAATATCAAGGTATAAACTTAAGACATTAATAACTCATTTGTGTTCAAAAGTTGATTTATTCGGTTTTGCTTGCTTGCTCCTCAATTATTACTCTAACTTAGTATTATCCAGTAATTTAAGGCATTTTAAACCCCAATCTGCGGAAAAATTCCTAGTGAGCTGAATTTTTGTATACACCTTTATTATGGCGTTGTAATAAAGATGTGAAAAATCGACATTGATATCGTGCCGGCTAAAAAATTTATAAAGGTCAAAAGGTCACGAAAATCCGTTTTTCGCAAATATCTCGCGACCTATTGCTCGGAGGTCAATAGAGGTCATTATAAAAATTGTTTATCGTACAATTATCTACAAAAAATGTATCTTGCATTTTTCTGTAAAATTAACCGTTTCCGGAGTAGAGCGCTGAGAAAGTAACTATATTATGACAATGCACTCGTTTCCTCACCACCTTCGAGGTAGAATGCAAGGCGCGTTTTTTACATGGTTTCCGCCGTAGGCATAATCCATGATATGTAATAAGAGGTTCTTTTTTATTTAAGAGTGAATTGTTTTTTATTTGAATACTGAAAAATACAGAAAAATAAATTTTAGTATATACTTTTTTTTTTCGTTCATTGACGATATCTTCAGTTTCTATATCAATAACAATTGCTGACAAAAAGTCTAGTGGGCTTATTTCTATATTTAAATCGACATCTTCATCATTTTCATCGTTGGTTGACTCTGCCTTTAAGCATGACTGGCCACGGCAATGTCCACAAACTTGAACATCTTAATCCAATTTTTTTGCATCCACATTTGCCGCCACAACCTTTTGTACAATTACAAAAGATTGTGTTCAATAGATCATCGGGTGCTGGTGGTAATAAAGTTGTTATTGGCTGTAGTATATTATTTTTAAACTCCCAACCCCACTGTTCTGGATCAATTTCTCTTCCTAGCTAAGTTTGTATTTGATAATTCACTCGATAAATATGCTGTTGAGCTGCTGAAAAAGTAGGTAGTAGTAATGGAAATTTTACAGCTGTGCTTTGTCTTGTTAGTTTAGCAAAGCTACAGTATCTATAATTATCTATCGAATGTTCTGATTTTGCTAGTAGAAAATGTGTTCCAGCATTGACAATGATATTTCGAGAGCAATTTTCTTGTTGGAATATTTCTGCAGAATTGTTTAAATCGGGTCTTTTTTCAAACATCTTCATGACTTTTCTTTTCCCTTTCCCAAATAGTGCTGAAGTTGTGTCACATCCGGTCATGGCATGTAGAAATAGAATATTTTTCTTGCAATGTGGACACTTGTTGAGGCTATCAGTCGAGTATATTTTTGTTTTAACATTGTTTTTTCCTGGTTTTTTTAAAAAAATTGATCTAGGTTGATCAAGTATTTGTGTGCGTGCTATGAGAAGTACCAACAAAGCTATGTCTTCGCCAACGATAATTATTGTAGTATTTATTGATTTTTCAATCGCTGTTTCAACTATTAAGACGTCAGCATCATCACGTGATTGTCTTGTCGCAATACCAACTGCTTCGAACTTCTCAATAAGCATTTCAATTAATTTTCTTTTATTAAATCGATTAGATAAGATTTTTTCTTGACTGATAGGAACTTCCATCGATTCATTGAAGTGCACTTCACAAGATGTAGAAACGGCAGCGGTTCGTTTTAGTTGTTCCATCGCTTTGATATTTTTACTAGTATCAGAGTAACCATCAAAAATGACAACAGTATTTGTACCGAAATTATTTGATGAATAATTAATATATTTGTTAATAATAATACGAAATGTATCATTTTTTTGCCATACGACACGATGCATAAGAAATCCACCATCGATTATGTATGTTGCATTATCACAAACTACTTGATAATTAATTGGTTCGAAGTAGTCGTATATTTTCGATTTTTAAGTTTTTTTCATGCCAATATCAAATTTATTATATAAAGGGACGGGTCTCGAAACAATAAAATACGAAACATCTGCCAGTGGAGGTCGTTTGTATAATATATAGTAGATTTTACTAAGTTACCAAACCTCTATAATATAAGTATATTTTTGAAAAAACGCCCAAGTGTCAGATAGAAGTTTTGAAGACACTTACAAATATGAATAAAAAGCAATAGAGTTTACGCCTTGGTGTACGGTATACAATACCGTATGCGAGTGCATTCTAGTCGCTTTCTCAGCGCTCTACTCCGGAAACGGTTAATTTTACAGAAAAATGCAAGGGACATTTTTTGTAGATAATTATACGATAAACAATTTTTATAATGACCTCTATTGACCTCCGAGCAATAGGTCGCGAGATATTTGCGGAAAACTGATTTTCGTGACCTTATGACCTTTATAACTTTTTTAGCCGCCACGATATCAATGTCGATTTTTCACATCTTTATTACAACGCCATAATAAAGGTGTATACAAAAATTCAGCTAACTAGGAATTTTTCCGCAGATAAAACCTTAAATTATTGGATTAGTAGTATATATACAGTAAAGTTCGCATCATATGGGATTTTTTTTTATTAATAGCTTTATTCGAAATTTGACCTTGGCATCCAGTTCTGCTTCGATCGAGATGAAAATAAAGCAAAAAAATAGTAGTCACGTGATTCGCATTATCTGTCGAATTTTAATTTTTTTCAAAAAATAATTCAAAAGTGGGGTAATTTCTGAAAATATCGAAAAAAGTTATTAGAAAAAGTTTTTTTAAATTCTGTTTCTAGCCCACATGCAAACGTAGTTTGTGTCTGAAGGTAATAAAAATTAAGACAAAAAAGAACACAGTGTCTTCAGTAAAGTGTTTTTAAGTGGAAAATAAATTTTAGTTTAACAATGTAAAGTTTATCTATTTTCAACGATTTAATTTAAAACCCCTATATTATAATTTATTATTAAGCTATGTCATAATAACGTTAACGTGTATTACTTTCAGACACAAACTACGTTTTCAAAAATACTTATTTTATGAAGTTACCTTATACAGGGTCAAAAACAAATAAACATTGCATCACATGCGACCAAATTTTAATAGCGCAATTTTGATTTTGTAAAAAAAAACACATTTAATATGGCGCTACTTTAAAGAAAATGTATCTGAAATAAAGCCCTGTCAAAACTGAGAAGTTTTATGTAGGTTGCGTTGAGTGCAATTTACAAAATATAGGTAAAAATCAAATTTATCTTATGCAGCTGACATTTTGCACGTGGGCTTGAAACTGTATTTAAAAAAACTTTTTCTAATAACTTTTTTCGATATTTTCAGAAATAACCCTACTTTTGAATTATTTTCTGGAAAAAATTAAAATTTGACAGATAATGCGAATCACGTGACTACTATTTTTTGCTTAATTTTCATCTCGATCGAAGCAGAACTTGATGCCAAAGTCAAATTTTGAATAAAGCTATTAATAAAAAAAAATCCCATATGATGCGGACTTTACTGGTGACACTGTATAAAAAGACAGTTAAAAAAAATATACGTTTTGCATAAACGTTCGATTAACTCATTAAGAACAAATTAATTTAATTAATTTATTATTAATCCATTATACACTACGCCCATTAATTATCGAATATTCAAAAATGCACGCTCAAATTAATAAGCTGTAATTTCGTTAATAATGAACCAATTTTGAATTGTTTTTTTTTTTTTTAATATATATATAAGATTGTAGGGTTTAGGGCAGAGTAGTTTGCGTCCTGACCCGTCTTATTGTCCGGGGTAGCGCATAAACTCTAGATGCATGTAAATTTCCTTAAATTTATAACTGACATATCTTATTACATAAAAATTGAATTTCATTTATTTTTTAAACGAAAGCAATTAGACATCTATCTGCGCTAGAAACTGGCCAAAAAGTTTCGCCATGCCACTAGAGGCAAAGAAAAAAATACCATTTCTTCGAAATAAATTCTGTTGCCGAAAAAATGTTTCGTAAATAATCAATGAGTCATTTTATCACTTTTGGCTTTTGCTAAATTTAGAATAAAAAACATGTCAACAAATAAAGTCTATAATACAGGGTGGCACGCAAAAACCTACCATTTAATTCGTTCACAGGAAATTTATACAAATACAAATTCAGATACAGCATCATTATTAGGTAACCAAGGATATGGTAAATAAATTATGTCTGTATGTTTGACATTAAAAATTGTTTAAATTTACCATACTAAGTAATTATAAACGCTGATCGATTTTTAACACCAGAACAATGTCCCTATGCTAGGGGGTTGTATGAACATGAACAGGGTCTTTCTCAAGCAGATATTGCTAGAATTTTGGCCAAAACTCAGGGGACAATATGCAAAATTTTAAATAGATATCGAGAAACTGGCTCCAACCAAAGAAGGCAAGGACAAGGTCGACCAAGAAAAACCACTCATCACCAAAATGGGTTTATACGTCTGCAGTGTACAAGACAATGTTTCACCACCAGTACTCAGTTGCAGACGCAGTTTTCAAATACGTATGGTCCTATGCGAGTGTGCAAGCAAACCATCCAAAATCGCTTAAAAGAGGTTCAACTTAGGCCATACGAGGCAGCGCTAGGCCCTAAATTGAAACCAGTACATCGACGTGCACGTTTGGAATATTCTAGGGAACATGTGGCTTGGGGTGAAGGTGAGTGGGCTAATGTTCTATTTAGCGACGAGTCCCGGTTTTAACCTGTACAGTAATGATAGACGTCAAAAAGTGTTTCGAAGGCCTGGTGAAAGATTCGCACAGAGTAATTTAAAAAATACTTTTAGTCATGGAGGGGGCTCAGTAATGATTTAGGGGCAAATATCTCTAGAGGCAAAAACTGACTTAACCTTTATAGAACGTTTAACGGCCGGCCGATACATTACAGAAATTCTGGAGGAACACGTAATACCTTTTGCTCCTGCAATTGGAGAACATTTTATTTTTATGCACGATAACGCGCGTCCTCTTACCACCAGAATTGTCCAGGAGTATTTAGCTGACACTGGAATTTCTGTAATGAATTAGCCAGCTCGAAGCCCAGACCTAAACCCCATTGAGCATGTGTGGGACCCTATGAAGAGGCAAGTCCGTGCGAAAGTTAACCCGCCGCAAACTCTTCCACAATTAAAACAAGCGCTGCATCGGATATGGCAGAATATTGACCACGAATTAATAAGAAATTTTATTTTAAGCATGCCACGTCGGTGTCAAGAAGTTATTAATGCTCGTGGAGGGAATACCCGATACTAAAAATGTATCGCTGAATTTGTATTATTATTTTTGTATTTTTAATTGTAAGCAATTTAATTAAATGGTTAGATATTTCCGTAGCACTCTGTATTATAGACTTTATTTGTTGACATTTTTTTTATTCTAAATTTCGCAGAAGTCAAAAGTGATAAAATGACTCATTGATTATTTACGAAACATTTTTTCGGCAACAGAATTTATTTCGAAGAAATGGTACATTTTTCTTTGCCTTGAGTGGCATGGCGAAACTTTTTGGCAAGTTTATAGCGCAGATAGATGTCTAATTGCTTTCGTTTAAAAAATAAATTAAATTCAATTTTTATGTAAAATATGTCAGTTTTAAATTTAAGGAAATTTACAAGCATCTAGAGTTTATGCGCTACCCCGTACAATAAGACGTGCCAGGACGCAAACTACTCTGCCCTAAACCCTAGAATCTTATATCTATAATTTAAAAAAAACAATTCAAAATTGGTTCATAACTAATGACCGTTTTCCAAAGTTGCTGTTTATTTTAATAGTTTGTAAAAAATCAGTTTTTCTATCATGCCTGTGAAGATCATGAAGTTTTGTAAAAGTTAAGTTCGAAATTTTTTGTTTTAAAAGTAAAGAATGAATAAATATGCAAATTTTTAAATTATAAAAATTATTTATATAATTTGTGAAACAAACCCGAACAAACATGGTATTTATTCGGTTTATATAAATTTGTTGTTAGTTTTAAGTGCGGAAGTCTATGAATACATTTAATAATTTTATTTTGTAGTTTCTTTAAAGATTTTAGTACTATCGAATTGGCTGAACCCCAAATAAAAATAAGATACTGAATTTTTGAATGTGCTTGATAAATATTTTTTAAATAATTTAAAGTTCGAATATGTTCTACGTGTTTTCTCCAGCTTAAATTTTGATCAATATATTATTATTATTATTTATTATTATTATTATTATTATTATTTTATCAATAGCAAGCGGAAAGTCCGATGAAGCTATTGTTTTAGTCTCTTTGACTTTTTTTTCTTTAATTGTTCATCGTGATTTAAAATGTCTAAAAGTCCGTTGGCTAGTTTAAATTACTTGTTAAATTCGTACGCGAAAGTTATGTAAACATGTACACAAATATCATTAAATATTTAAAAACGAATGTCATCAAGCACCGTAATGCACAAAGTTTTGAATTAACTGCTCGAAATTACGATCAACTTGGTTTTTAAAGGAGTTTACACTATTTGCACAGACTGTACTTTCTTCAAGCGAGTTCCATGTGTACACCACCCGATTGATGAGGAAGTTCTTTCTTGGAAATGTCGCTGATTTTTCTTTGCTTAATTTTTTTGAGTGTCCCCGAAGCTGTTGATTCTGATTTAAATGAAACAAATTTCTCAAGTTACAAGAATAGTAGTTTGTTAGTATTTTAAAAGTTTCTATTATATCACCCCTGGTTCTTCTTTGCTTCAGAGTAGTTAGCCCAAATCTTTTAAGTCTTTCGGGATAAGGTAAACCTCTCAATTCAAATGGAATTCTGGTAACCCGCCTTTGGACCCTTTCCAAAATTTCAATATCTTTGATGTAGTAGGGGTTCCAAATATTGTATCCATATTCAATTTTTGGTCTAATATAGGAAGTGTACAGTTTCTTTACAATCTGTAGAGAGTGATCTTTGAAAGTCTTTTGCACCATAAAAATAAAACTATTGGCTTTCTTTACCATCTTAATAATATGTGCTTCCCATTTTAAATTAGAAGAAATCACTAACCCCAGATCTGTTTGTTCTGTAACACTAATAAGTTGAAGATCATTTAGCAAATATGTTTCACAAGGGTTGTTTGAGCCAATATGCAATACTGTACATTTTGATACATTAAGCTTCATGCACCACTGGCTTGTCCATGACTCAATACGCCTCAGATCTCTGTCTAAGCATTGCTTTTGCAACAATGGATTACAGAATAACTTGGTATCGTCGACAAAAAAAATTATGAATGTCTCAATATTCCATGACAAATCGCTGATGTAAACCAGAAACAGCAATGGTCCTAAAACAGATCCTTGAGGGACCCCACTTATAACTGGATGTTTATTGGATAATATACCATTGACCTTTACTTGATAAAAGCGTTTGGTGAGAAAGTCATTGATTAGACTAAGAAGCTTGCCTCTTATACCAAAATGTTCAAGCTTGTAGAGCAACAATGAATGTGGTACTTTATCAAATCAAATCCAGGTATATTACATCGGTAGGTTGCATGTCATCGAGAGCTTTGGTCCATTTATTAACGCAGCTTAAAAGGTTAGTAATTGTTGAGCGCTTAGAAATGAAACCGTGTTGTGAATCTGGTAGAACTTTGTTGTTAAGTAAGAAGTCAGTCAATTCTGTAGCTATGATTTTTTCTAGACATTTGCAAGGATTACAGGTCAAGCTGATGGGTCTATAATTTTCTGCAATATGTCTGTCACCCTTCTTATAAAGTGGAGTAACTACTGCTTGTTTCCAGATTTCTGGAATTTTTCCTGAATTCATACACTCCTGAAATAATAGCGAAAGGTGGTTGCTAATAGAGCCTTTGCACTTTTGCAGAAATATTGTTGGAAAACCATCCGGGCCTGGACTGGAGTCAGACTTCATTTCACTTAAAGCTTTGATTACCTTCTCTTCTGTAAATTCTATGCTGTCTAACGTATTAGTTACTCTTGACGCGTTTGGTAAAGTTGGTGTGACGTTCTGATTTGGACTGAATACTTTATTAAATTGTACGGCGAATTGTTCCCCCATATGTTTAGGATCAGTTATTAACGCATTGTTATCGTCTTTTATCGATATAGATGATACTCTAGAGTTAAGGCTTTTTGTTACATATTTAAAAAATTGCTTTGATGTGCCATTTGTTGCTATTCCATTTTCGTATTTTTGTCGTGCTTCTGCAATTGTTTGTTTTAGTTTATTACTTTGAATCCTATAATTCTGATAGTTTTCTATCGTTCTTCTGTTGACATATTTATCCCAAAGCCGTCTTTTTTTATTAATTTCTTTAAAAATATGCCTATTAATCCATGGTTTTTGAGAATTGACTCTTACGGAAACGTTTGGTATGAACCTATCTATTGTAGAATTTAAGATATTTTCAATATCATTGTAAGTAGTGTTGGAGGGAATTATGGTTGGTGTGACATTTTGAAACTGTTCTTGCAAGTGATCATTAATACCAACGTAGTTTGCATTCCAGAAGTTACGCCTGAGTATATTTTGGGTCGGTTTAATAATAGTTTTTATTTGCGATTTGGCAGTAATTACTAAATGATCACTTTTTCCGACTGGTGGTTTACTTTGTATATCGTAGACAGAGTTTTTTGAATTGCACAAAAAAAGGTCAAGAAGAGAGGAATTGTTGTTTCTAAATCTTGTTGGAAATGATATTAATTGATATGCGTTGATTTCGTGATACATGTCAAGAAAGTCCTGGGACTTCCTATCAGCAATTTCTAAAGAGCTGTTATTCCAATTTATATATAATATAATATATAAACCTTAAAATTTTATGTTATCTTTGTAATTAATATTTTTCCAATTAAATATTATTGGTTGCTTCTCCATATCTAGTCTTTGTTTGGCAATGTACAGGGTGTCCCATTTTCGACACTTTTGACGGGTATCTCCGTTATCGTTGATCCTATCAAAAAAGTAATATAGGTGTCATGTCCTCTTTTTGGGTCAAACTTAAAATGGTAAAATAAAAATTTGAAAATTTTCGCTCGCTTAAGAGATACGGGGGAAAATCTAAAAATTGACAATATCAAAATTACCCTATATTTTCTGATTTAAAAGAGATACATAAAAATATTTTATACAAAAGTTTCTTTATAATGATTGCTGAATAATCTACCGGTTTCAGAATAAGTATACGGGGTCAGGTAAAAAAGTTATCGGACCTAACCTCATTTTTTTAAATGGAACACCCAGTATATTTTAATCTAAAAAGATAGCATTTCAAATTGTCTTTTCAAATATATAACACATCATGGATGATATTGGTTTCCTAGGCGATTTATTTAAACTTTATTACTTTGAAACCAAACAGAAGATTCAGATTAAGGTAAAAACTAACTGGAATCATCGCAAATGTTCGAAAGCTCCTCCGTTGTTTTCAATGCACTCTTGACATCTTTTTCGAACGGATTTTAAGGCATTCATGATGTGTAATGGTCTTATTTCTGCAAAGGCCTCATGGATTCTTTGATCAAGTTGTTCTGGGGTTAAAATAACTTCTTTATAAATTTTATTTTCCAACACTCCCCAAAGAAAAAAATCAGGAGGTGTTAGATCCGGAGATCGTGGTGGCCACCTTATAGGTCCATATGTTCCTATCCAACGGTTTTCAAAGTGAGTATTTAAATAATCTCTTATTCGAAGGGCGTTATGGGTAGGGGCGCCATCTTGTTGAAGGTAAATATCTCTTACTTCATTTAAAGGAATATCGTCAAGGATATCAAAAAGGTTTAATCGTAGTATGTCCAGATATCTGTTTGCATTTAAATTTTCTTCAAAGATGCGATATACCAGTTTGTTTCGGAACAAGAAACAACTTATATTTACCCCAAATCGACCTTGTTGGCGAACAGGTCGTACCATGTGAGGATTTGTGGAGTTCCAATGTCTTTCATTATGTCGGTTATGAATACCGCAACTTGTAATTCGACATTCATCTGACCAAATAATTTTTTGATGAAAAGAACGATCCTCGTTAGATTTATTTAAAAACCAGTGACAGAATTCCAATCGTCTTACATCATCACCAGTTTGCAAATATTGGGTAATTTTAACAACATAGGGAAAATATTTATTGGACGTCAAAATTCTTTGCGCCTTAGATTTTGAAATTCCAGTTTCAGTTTCTACGTTTCTGACGGACGTAGATTTTTGTTCCTAAAAATACAAAAAGATTGTAGAGAATAAAATTAGGATGTGTATTAAGACCACAAGACGGAAGTGAAAACCTCACAAAGACGAGATTATCCATTAAACTTTCAGAATCTAACATTCTCAAATTCAAGACTATAATAGAATATTTCCATAAAAAGCAAATACACTATGCATTTGGTCATATTTTATTACCTTGCTTTTTTCCCCGACTAAACTAAACGCGCCTAAAGAAGTTTTCACTTCAATAGAAGTTAAGCTATTAAGCTATCACATATTACCTGATTATTGGCCTCGACAAATCCTAACACGCTTATTTCTTCATTTTCCTTGTTTTCTTTATTATAATTTTTTGATCTCGACATCGTAAAACAGCCGTATGTTTTTAAATTATGTTCCAGTCGTCGGAATATGTCCTGAAATGGTTGCCGTCTTTCCGGATAGCGCTCAAAATATAAATTTTGCGCTATTTCTTCGTTTTTTCCACTTTCAATGTAAACTGATATCATATCAAATTTTTCGTAATGTTGATAAGCCATTTTCACAAACGAATATGTAAAAATGAAATTGACGTTAAATGTTAAAAACAACCAGACTGTCAACATAGTTGTTTCTATAGGATATTAGCTTTTGTTTCATGGCCTACTGTGGTTTATGTAATAAAGTTTAAATAAATCGCCTAGGAAACCAATATCATCCATGATGTGTTATATATTTGAAAAGACAATTTGAAATGCTATCTTTTTAGATTAAAATATACTGGGTGTTCCATTTAAAAAAATGAGGTTAGGTCCGATAACTTTTTTACCTGACCCCGTATACTTATTCTGAAACCGGTAGATTATTCAGCAATCATTATAAAGAAACTTTTGTATAAAATATTTTTATGTATCTCTTTTAAATCAGAAAATATAGGGTAATTTTGATATTGTCAATTTTTAGATTTTCCCCCGTATCTCTTAAGCGAGCGAAAATTTTCAAATTTTTATTTTACCATTTTAAGTTTGACCCAAAAAGAGGACATGACACCTATATTACTTTTTTGATAGGATCAACGATAACGGAGATACCCGTCAAAAGTGTCGAAAATGGGACACCCTGTACATAAATGAAGATTTATTAAAATTTAAAGTTAATTTATAGGATTCTAATCAGTCAAATATAATTTTTAAATCTTTTTTGATATTTAATTGGATGTCCGTAATATTTTTAGCATAATAAATAATTGTTGTGTCGTCCGCAAAAGTTCAATTTTTCCATATAATTTTAATTTTGAAATAGAATTTATATAAAGAAGAAACAATGTGGGTCCTAGAATGGAACCGAGTGTTTTATTAAACTTTAAAAAAATTTTCAAGATTTTAAACAAATTTTATATAACATTAAACTAGATAGTCTTTATACAATGGAAATTACTTAATATATTTAAATTTTTGACTCCTTGGATTCAATACGTCCAGAATTTGGAAAAAATCGAATAAATCCATTATTTTTTACAAGGGAAATTTTTTTATCCTAAGGTCTTTTCCCTTGCCAGCTAACTGTTCCCTGCCCTGGAACAGTTTTATTTGTTCACCAGTTTCTTGTTATTGTAATAATTTTTTTGTTATTTCAGATCTAGATGCTGCTCTGTTTGATTCTGTGGTAAAAGTAACAATTCCATTAAATAAAAAAGTTCTAGCATTGGTTAACCGAATAGTAGAATTTGTTATAAAAGAAGGACCCCTGTTTGAAGCTATGATAATGAACAACGAACTGGGAAATCCCGAATACAACTTTTTGTTTGAGAATAAGTCTCCAATTCATGTGTATTATAGGCTAGTATTCAGGAACAAGCGGAGTTTTAGACCATTTCGGATACTTAACGCTAGTTTGTTTAATCATCGCGTGTTGGTTTAATTTTTAGATGGAAATTATTCTGTGTTCTGCAAGGAGAAGCAACTAGGCAGTGGAGTATGAAGCCGTTTAGGTAATATTTTTAGTTTGCCATCACAAAGAAATTCTGTGTACCAACGTATATTTTTATTTGCATACAGTGTGTTTTAACCAAATGGAATAAATTCGATAATAAATATATGGGGGCGTGTCCGAATAAAACGCTCGGACACGTCGATTGGTATTTCTAGTTGCGCATTTTTTTTAATAAAATGTTTTTATATAGGGTATATCATGCAGTGGCGCAACCAGAAATTTAGTTCGGGGGGGGGGCTTTAACTTCTTGCGCCGCAGACGAAAATTTTTTGGGGTGCCACGCCCTTTTTTTGGGTAAAATACGTATGATTGACGAGAGCGACAGCCCCCTAAAACTTCTGCAATAATACGCCGCTGTCCCTAACTAAATATTTATGAAAAAAAATTATAGATTTCATTTTAATTAGTAAAAATGTATTTAAAATAAGTAACGCATAATTATATTAATCATACTTATACTAAAACAAAACAAAAACCTTATACAATAAGTTGTAAGTAATCACTAATAATACTACCTAATATTAAAGTAAAATTCTTCGTTTTGTTTTTGCCTTTTCGTCCAGAATTTCTTCCACGGTAATATCAATATCGTGGTTCGCATAAAGAACTGCCAAACCATTTAATCTGCAAAACAAACAGCTCAATCTGCTGCATCTTCCGTGGTGCTACGCAGATATGTCTTTAAATATTTTAAATTTGAAAAAGGACCTTTCAGATGTGGCGGTTGTAATAGGCAAAGTTAAAAAAATTTGTAAAAGCCTTTTTATATTAGGAAATATATTGGCATCACATTTGGAATACACTTTGTCCAAATCTTCCCTCAGTTTTTGTTTTTGCATTTTTTATACCACAGCTCAAGTTCAGCTTTTAACATCGTTTTATTGGAAAACTCTTCAAGGAACTCATTCTTGTAAAAGCTGTGAAGTTTTAAAAAACATTTAAATTGACTATCAAAATCTTGATTATCATATGGAAAGAGGCATTCAAAATTTTGAATGGTTTCTCGATGTTTTCAAAACCGATCCTCGAGATTTGCTATGAGGCCATCTAAAAACGGAATAAAAATTGTTATTTTTAAAATACTCAGCAGCGGAATCGGTTTTTATAACCAATCTTTGTGTTTGTCTTGGCGGTAGTCTAGGTACTCTGATTTCAATATCGTATTCCGAAAGTAGATCTTGAGCTTCCTTAAAAATATTTTGAAAATTATCACTTGATACTTAATCTGTTACGTCATTAGCTAACTGTAATGCTTTACAAAGGTTTAAATCGACTGTTTGTAGAATCTTGCTTAAAGGCAGTGTGTAGGCATATATTCTTTCTGTACACATTAGTGCGATCACAAATTTGGGACTATAGTGCTGGCCAGTAATCCAGATGCCTCAGTGGAAGTATTGCGGTCGGTCCATTCAGTCAGACGTAGTATAATTTCACTATTGATATATTGATAATATGATTGATGTAAATTATGTGGCTGAATATAAAATATTACTAAAAGGCGTGACATGAAAAATTGGTTTGCAATTAAACGAATAGGCTAAGTTTCTAAGCTCGGGGGGGGGGGGGGGGGGCTGCAGCCCGGCAGCCCCCCCCCCTGGTTGCGCCACTGATGTCATGTAACAGTGACCAATACCAACTTTCTTATTTTAAATGCAACATCCTGTATATTATTCAATTTTCGGATTCTCCAGAAAATTTTAGACATAATATTTCATGTACAATATCCTATACCTATCTTCAACTGTTTCGGAAATATTAAGTGTTTTCAGATTTATTGTAAAAATTAACAACACACTCAAAAACTAAAGTAATACTTAGAAGATGATATAATGTCCGCGAAAATAATTAAAGAAAGAAAATATTGTGTCCGATATGCCACAATATTTTCTTTCTCTAAAGTAATACTGTTTATTTCTTGATAATTTAAAAAACAACAGTTTTTGTTTTTTGAATTTTTTTTCAATTCCTTTTGGTGATTTGCTAAATCAGTAGTTTGGGAACAAATGGATTGGAAGGTACCTATGCTCCAAATCAGTTAGCATGTAGGAGTCCCGATCACCCGATCTCACAATTATCGACTTTCAGTTATGGGGATATCTGAAGCCACATGTGTATAAAACCAATTTCAATAATAACTTAGATCTCTTGAAAGAAAAAATAAGAGTAGTTATTGCAATGACCCCAATACAGCAAGTTAGGAACTGTTATCGGGAATTCAGATGTCGAGTTGAACTATGAGCTAACTCGGTGGTACCGCGTTTGAATACAAGTTTTATAATTTATGATTGAATTAATTGAAGAAATATGACTTGTAATAATAAAAATACTTCAAAAGTAGGCAAATAAAAAATGTAGGAAAGAAAGAAAAACTCAAAGTCTTCCTCCACGAAATTTAATAGAAATAAATTCTTTAGGGGTCTCTACATGTTTCGAACGTAGAAACGTTCATCATCAGGAGACAGAAAATTGATATAGTGCTGATGGTATTAGCAGAAGAGAGAATGGTATAAAACCTTAATGGAGCTTTCATGGTATTGAAATGACGTATATAAGAAAATTGAGGAGAGTTAAAACATGATTTTTTAAATTATCTACACCTTCTCTCTGGAAGGCCCCTTTTTTCTTCCTCATTTAGTTTGGTTGTTTTGACTTCCTTTACTAACTTTCTTCACACGTCCAGCATGTTTTAACTCTCCTCAATTTTCTTATATACGTCATTTCAATACCATGAAAGCTCCATTAAGGTTTTATACCATTTTCTCTTCCGCTAATACCATCAGCAATATATAAAAAAAAATTCTGTCTCCTGAAAATGAACGTTTCTACGTTCGAAGCATGTAGAGACCCCTAAAGAATTTATTTCTAATAAATTTTGTGGAGGAAGACTTTGAGTTTTTCTTTCTTTCCTACATTTTCAACTCGACTTTAAGTATGGACTACTTCTTCAAAATAAAAAATGGTTTTCTTACAACAAAATCGTTACTCGGTCAGATATACAATCATATTCGAAGTAAGAAAGCAACAATAGTTGTTTGTTTTTACGTAAATTTATTTTAAACGAAATCCAAAAAACTAAAAATGTTGTACTGACGAACCCTGTATAGTAATTGTAAATGTGATATTTGAGATTGTAGTTTCAGAACAAGCAAAATTCACTTAATAAATCAAGGAATTGAAAAAGAATCTTAAAAAGAAAACAAATTGTTTTTGACGAACCTTGTATAGTCATCGCAAATCTGATGATCTGATACCTACTAATAATAAATAACTAAAAATATTTTACTTAAAAGCCTTCCAGTTTCTGAGATATAGCCGACGACCATTATTCTTAGTTGTTCACCCGGTACATATTATACATTAAAACTACAGAAACTAGTAATCGCAAATCTGATATTCGAAATTGTAGTTTCAGCACAAGCAGACGTTTTTATATAAAGAATTACTTTTTCTTCTATACCTACTAATAAAAAAGTTTTTCCTCTTCCAAACTCTATCCGTGGACACACTGTATCTCAAACAATACATTTTTTTAAATATTCTAAAATAAATTTTGTCTAGAATGTTTAAAGGTGGTTCTGTTTGGTTTCCACCCATCGCTCCCAACTATACCGAGGGCATGCCTGATCAGCTAATAAAAGACAAAAAAGAAATTAGCCTTCTCTCAGGTAGGGTTTTAATATTAAACTTAATTATTGCTTTTGTTAAGTTGTACAATTTTTTTCAAGATAATCAATGCGATCGCCTTGTGGAAATAATTCAGAATCTTAGTTTAAGTAGAACTTCAATCGCTGAAGCTATGATGTTTTGTCTCAACCACTTACCAGCGATTAATGATTCGTTTGGTATCATAGTTGATTCTTTATGCAACTCGACTACCAAGCCATTTCGTAAAATAGCGCGGTAAGTAATTCGTCTCATGAGTTTTATTGTTTCTAAAAATCTTTCCAAAGTGATTAGTTATTCCACACGAGTAACAGCGTTTTTCAAAAGCTGGACAGTTATTTTTTTTGGTGGTAAGGCCCAAAACGAGTACATGGAACATTCTTACCCTGTGCTGCTCTGTACTTTCTTGTGATCTGAATTTGTTACAACGTAATGGATTTTTAGGAAATTTGTCCTTCCTATACAGGGTGTCTCACGGTGACCGTCCATTAGAATATTTCGGAAAGTAATGCGATTTGAATCCTACAAATTTGGATAATGGGGTTTTCGGTGACGCTCTCCTCAAGTGAAATAAAAGCGACTATATGCGAGTTCCGGTTCTACCGGAAGTTGTCTCAAACTTGCTTATTTAAAATGAAGCACCCTGTATAATATATTTTCTTTGGGTTTGTTCGGGTTTGTTCCTTTCTTTATTTTTGATAACTTTTATTCGAAAGTTTTTGTATCTTACTCTAACCGTTACTAGGATTCGGGGTTTTAATCAGTCAGTTAGTTATTTTATATACAGGGTGAGTCGGGAGAAACGGACCAAACTTTAGGAGCGTAATATACACGCAAAAACAATTTGAAAAAACCCATATGTTCTTATTCAATAATCATGTGTTTTCAAGTTATAGCGTAATACCAAATAAATAAAAGTTCATTAATCATAGCGTTCTTTTAATGAATGTTCAAAAATACCGCCATTGACTTCTAAAAATGTTCTGCTTCGTCTGCGAAGATGGCCCCCGTTGCTCTTCTAATTGCTTCGTGTCTTCTTTAAAATTGGCTGCAGTATTTCCAATACGTCAAATTAGTGCATCCCGAGTGTCCACTTTTACTTTGTACACTTCATTTTTAAACCAGCCCCATAAACAATAATCTAGTGCTGTGAGGTCTGGAGATCTTGGAGGCCAATTAATAGGACCACCGCGACCAATCAAACACCCTGGAAATGTTTCGTAAATGTTGCTTAACCTGACTAGCAAAATGTGCAGGAGCTCCATCGTGCTGGTAATACATTTGCCTTCTGATATTTACAGGAACATCCTCTAGTAGTCCTTGTATTTCATGTTGTAAAAAATTTAGGTAGTTGTCTCCTGTGAGGCGATTCTCCAAAATGAAAGGGCCAATTAAATAGCTATCGAGCATACCACACACGTTAACCGAAAACTTATGTTGAAAATTACTGTTGCGTGGGAATTTTCGATTGACCATACATGAGAGTTACGAGTATTATTAATACCGTCACGGATGAATGTTGCTTCATCTGTAAAAAGTATACGCGATACAACACGATGATTATTTATCCACCAACAAAATTCAATACGTTTAGCATAATCTTCCGGTTTTAGGTGCTGTTCTCTCTGTACATGGTATGGATATAAGCCTTGCTCGTGGAGTGTGTTTAATACTCTTTTTTTGTGGAATGCCCAATTGAGTAGGTACCAATTCTTCGTGAGTACAGCAGCGTTGCATTTTCTTCTACTAAATCCAGAATATTTTCTACTTCTCCTAAACCTTGTCGAGTAGCTCGTTCAGATGTAATGTTGGCACTGGAAAGCTTACCATTCTCGCAAAAATTGTTAAAAACTCTGATAAACATGTTTCTAGTCGGATGTCTGTGATGTGGATACCGTTGACGATATTCTTCAACAGC
The DNA here is from genome assembly GCA_963969555.1 of Polydrusus pterygomalis. Lineage (NCBI taxonomy): Eukaryota > Metazoa > Arthropoda > Insecta > Coleoptera > Curculionidae > Polydrusus > Polydrusus pterygomalis. Next base: position 76,165,078 of record OZ018376.1, on the reverse strand, counting down.
AGCTGTAGCACTTCCATTACAGAAACCATAAATAAACACCATATTTGCATATTCTAAATTTGAATAAGTAATTGGCATTTTGTAACTCTTTAATCACTCAAACTTGAAAATAAACGTTTAATTACTGCCACAATACCTACACAGACACATTGTCGAGACAACATAGATGTCAAATAGTTTAGAGTCTTGAGCATGGCATACTCTAATTACTTGAAAATTTTGATAAAAGTGGAACGTAGAAAAAAATTTGATATTGCGCTATAACTTGAAAACAAATGGATATCGGATAAGAACATATGGGTTTTTTTACATTGTTTTGGCGTGTATAATACACTCCTGAAATTTGGTCCGTTCCTCTCGACTCACCCTGTATACTAGGATAGATATAGGTAAACTGCAAATTGTCAACATTATAAATATTAGGCCTGTATTTTAATATTACTTTAAATTTTAGATTTTACTTGTTGTCTGACGTCCTTAGTAATTGTACTAGCCAAAATGTATCTATTCCCAACATACATCCCATTCTGGAGACATCAGTAGAACAATTATATGATTGTTATCAAAACTTAACTCGTGAATTTGATAAACAGACATTTGCGTCCAAGGTGTTAAGGGTCGTGCATCAATTAGATGCACTTGGGATATTATCTCTGGAACTCATAAAAAAGGTATGCTTCATGAAATAAAGTTAAAGTTATCACTTTTGGCTAGCATGGTCATAAATATGTACTGTTTTGTTTAAGAATTATGTTGAAATTACCACCTACAAGCAATAATTATATTCCAGAATCACTCCTGGAAAGAACTGTTACTATTAGCAAAGATGAACGGAACTATGTTCCATCCGATTCCTCATTTTACGACTCGGTAATGGCAGCCTTTTAACTTTAATTTAGAAACGGAATTAGTATAAATTAGGTATAGTACTGGACCTAATATTGATCCTTATGGAACTCCACAGATAGTTTTTTTCCGAACTTTTTCTTTCTCCAATTTGAACAAATTGTTTACGATAGCTTAAATAATTTTGAAGTCATTTGAGTGTATTTCCACTTATTTCAATATTGCATAATTTTCTTAATAACATATTATGGTTTACGGTCTCAAAAGCCTTACACAGATCTAAGGAACTTTTTTTCTTGCTGTCTACATTTACTTGCATTTCTGTTACGAAATGTACAGCTATTTCTGTATCCTTAGATCTGCGAAAGCTATACTAATTAGCAAAAAGTAAATTTTGGCTTTCCAGAAAATCGCATAATTTATTATTTTTTCTTTGAAGATATTGATAAAACAGATATTGAGCGATAATTGTTGCATTTATATCTTTTGTCGGTTTTAAATACAGGTGTTACTTTGACAATTTTCATTTTTTCTGGAAAAGTTCCTGATAATTTACTTAAATAACATAAAATTGGAGTAATTTCACTTTCTAATTTCTAAATGACTTGAAGGATGTTGCTGCTTGCGATGCGTGAACGCTATTCTGTGCCAAATATTATTGTTTATACATTTTGTGAAAGTAACTATTTATATGGCGCAGAGCTGTCGCAATTACTCTTAAAAAGTAATTCAATTACAATTACCCATTACCCTCCGAAAAAGGCTTCAATTACAATAATACAAAAGGTACTGATACTTTGGTACCTTTTCGTTTGTTACACGTGTTTATTTGTTTTTGAATCATGATTGTGTCGTAATTTTTAATTTTTTAATTTAATGTTAGTTATTTATTTGTGTGTTGACTGGGTGCGTCTCGCTATGTGACCCTGTATGTGTATTTTCATAATCTCTACGCCCTGAAGATGACTTATATAAGCCGAAACGCGTAGGCAATTTTAGTAATTTATAAATATAAGAAGGTAGAAAGGACTTTTCTTTACCAACCAACCCTTTTAAAACTTTAACCAGTATGATATTATATTTTTTGGAACTTGAATATTTTCCTCAACAAGTGTCTTAAATCAGCTAATGTTATTCCAATAATTCATAACCAAAAAGGCAACTTTCCGAGATCCACCGTTAGTATACTTTTTTTAACATACTAATATTTTTCTTGTAGTTTGAAGATTACTTCAGCTCTATTAGTTCTGAAACCTTGGATGAAGGCAACTCCAGCAGTGATGAACCGTTAGATGGGGCTAGTTTGCTGAAGCGATCACTCAAGAATAGCAGCGATGAGTGCATTATTACTCCTTCCACTTTAAAAGCAAAGCAAGAATCAAGGGTAAGTGTGGATCAAATGAGAAATAGCCTGCCATTTGGAAGGTTAAAATAGTGTTTTTTTTGTGATATTGAAATCCAGGTATTAATTTACACACGCACTAAAATAATCCTTGTACAATTAATGTCAAGTGCCATATGCCTAAAGGGCACTTTATATTTTGCTTTTTTTTAAATTTCGATCATACCCAATTTCACCTGCCGTGTTCTATGTTGGGGCCCTCTGGAAGCATCACCATTTGCGACCTATTTACACCAGCGGAGTGGACCGTCCCAAGCCACCCATCCTTAGGTCTAGATTGGCTGGTATGACGTCATTAATCCATGATGGCAGCCATATGTAACACTTATTCATTTCATTAAGAATAACTCTTCAACGTGCTCATATTCGAAATTACCATAGAACATTTTCTGTTGTACATGAACCGATCATCCAAGTCCCCGAAGAATCTTCATGGTTTGTATATTCATCTTAGTCGTCGCACATTATCTTCGTCTCCACAGACACACAGACCATCACAGTTTAGTGCACTTTAGATTATACGAAAAGCATCATAACCCGATCATCCAAGTCCCCGAAGAATCTTCATGGTTTGTATATTCATCTTAGTCGTCGCACATTATCTTCGTCTCCACAGACACACAGACCATCACAGTTTAGTGCACTTTAGATTATACGAATAGCATCATGAACCGATCATCCAAGTCCCCGAAGAATCTTCATGGTTTGTATATTCATCTTAGTCGTCGCACATTATCTTCGTCTCCACAGACACACAGACCATCACAGTTTAGTGCACTTTAGATTATACGAAAAGCATTTACATGGTAGAGCACACTTACTTTTAATACAAGGGTACCTAATAAGCTGAAAAACTGTCTCTGGGGCGCATCATAGCATACACATAACAGAAGCATAATGGTCGTTTTTCGCTTTTAATTCCCAACCAAAGTTTAATGGGGAAGACAGATCTGGGTAGCGCTGGTCAGCACGACCGGGATGCTCTTGTTGGTAGCAAGTTTTCTCCTTGAGTTTCTTTCTTTGTGAACATCCACCACCTGAGTTCTCCAATGTTTGATATCTTTGTGCCAGGGACATAGATTTGACATATGAATGAAAATTATATCGTTAATCAAGAAACTTTTCCAAGATTGCTAACAGCTTCAAGAATGTCGTCATCGGCTTTGCTAAACACTATCCGAAAAGAGATTTTTGCTTTTATTGCCAATGCTTCTGTGGTGTTACTTCCGGGTAGTGCATACAGATCTAGTAAGTGTGAGTGTAAGAGCTTAGACAAAGCAAGGACTAAGACATCTGTATCAGGTGAGTAAATATGAATCTGTTGGGCACCACGACGACAGGCGAATATGGAATGCAAAATTATTTTCGTATCTGTCTTCTCATGTAATAAAGTGACTTATCACTGAAGCGTTTTTTAAACAAAAAAAAACCGTTCCTCCCTCCCAATTTTACAAATAGTACGCAATATAGGAGTTTTTCTAATCCCAATAACCCAACATACCAAATACAATTTTAAACATAAAAAAGCAGAGTAATCGCGTCCGTATAATTTATATCAACGAAAAATACTCTCAGCTGAAACTGTGAAAAGACCTGCACATTGAAGTACACAGGGATGCCAAAAACAATGGACTCCCTGGGCAGTGTTGCCGCTGGCTTCTTTTTTATTGGGGTAGACTACAGCCAGAGAGAGGGGTAGAACTGGGTCGGTTCGGGGTAGCTTAGTTAAAATTTGAAACTTAACAATTCGACATATTTTTTTGCGTAACGACAAATATTTTGTGAAACCGAATTCAACGAGACACATAAACAAAGTGAAAAATTAAATGAATTTTCAATTATCATTTTAATATGAGCAACTAGATGGCGCTGGTGTCAAAAAAAAAATTAATTTTGTAATAAATCTGGTTTCGTAGAGCATAATTATCTATGAAGTTGGTAGATGGCAGAGCGATAGCATTGCTTCATAAAAAATCAGCACAAGGATCTCAAATTTATATCATACACAATGATACAGATCTAGTATGTAATGTGACAGTAGGAATTTACTTTTAGAGTAGGTAATAAAAAACTTAAAACAAAACTGATTAACTTATAAAATAAAATTATGGTCACTAGACACTAACCCATACAAACTTAACCGCGAAAACGCATCCTGAACACGTACTTCGCCCTTTGAAATACCGTTGGACCGTTGTCATAGTCCGAAATTTAAAATATTAAAATATAGCTTACGTCGCGTCATCTAGTAAGCAAGTATCGCACTACGTACTCGCGCAACTTAGGGATGTTCGATTCGATCGATTTTTTTAAAGATCTTGATTTTTGTAATGGATCTTGCTTAATTTTTTTTATTGCGTTTTATATTATTTGTAAATATTTTTATTACTTAAACAAATTTTGTTGATTTGATACTGTAATCGGGGTAGATTTGCGTGAGGGGAGCGAGCGAGCGAGATTTCTCTGAAAAGGGGTAGATATACCCCGTTCGGGGTAGCGTTGGCAACACTGTCCCTGGGGCCGAGTGGACATTGACAGCTGTTTCGTCCTTGTTAGGAACTCATCAGAATGCCACAACCCAAAGCAACTCCACCGATAACACTGCAGCGCATTTAAACCCTGCTTAATAAAATAGCAAGTAGTAAATAAGTCGCAATGCCATCACGTTGGAATCAACAACAATGCAAAATACAGGTACACTGTAATGTGGATAAAGTGTGGATGTGAAAGGACTCCCAAAAAAGCACCTAGTATAGCAGATAGTATACGTAGGTAGTTATAATATGCAAAAGTCTGAATATAATATTGCCTGCTGCAAATATAGATCAGATAAAAGTCGAAAATATTATATATAAATTAGGGTTTAGTGGGTTTTGGTTAGAAGTAAAACTTTGTAAATGGTAATGTCGTATTTGATTACTTTTCACAGATCCAACAAGAATATTTTGTTCCTTCAAAATGGGATACTGTAGATCCTGAAGAGGTAGAAGCACAAGCTATGTCATCGACAAAACTTTACTATATGGAATTAGATAATTCCTCACCAACTAGTAAAGAAAAGGAAGGCACTTTATGTGAGTATATTTTACTCACATTATCATTCAATTTTTGATATTCTAATTCGGGGTCAGTCAATAGGCTGACCTTGTCTCACCGCACTGTAGAGATCACACTCCCAAACTTGTTCCATTATATTTACTTGTAGTTCCATTATCAACAACTTCATTAAATTCATCAGATTATTTTCATTAAGGGTAATATTTATTTTATACAGTATGTCCACGGATAGAGTTTGGAAGAGGAAAAACCTTTTTATTAGTAGGTATAGAAGAAAAAGTAATTCTTTATAAAAACGTCTGCTTGTGCTGAAACTACAATTTCGAATATCAGATTTGCGATTACTGGTTTCTGTAGTTTTAATGTATATGTACCGGGTGAACAACTAAGAATAATGGTCGGCGGTTATATCTCAGAAACTGGAAGTCATAGAGCTTTTAAGTAAAATATTTTTTAGTAAAAGTACCCAAAAGAAAATGTTGGAAATTGTTTTCGATATTGTAAAACGTCCGCAAGGGGGCGTCACAGTCACGTGCACCGCAAATATTAAGATTTTCTTCGTGTTTTGATTAAATATAAGAGGTACCGAAAACATCTTTGTTTTAATGCTTACATATTTCTTTATAAATTTTATAATTCATAAATTTCTCTATATAGTGAAATAAAGTGGTGGGGGAATTCAAATGTTTTTTTTACATAACTATGATTACTCCTATTTGGCATAACCGATTTTAACTAACTTGGTCTCATTTAAGAGAGGAGTATTTTATTTACCAATTGTGCCTTTTTTATTATATCCTTGAACTTTACCTTCGCCCATAGATGGCGTTAACTGAAATATAAGCGAATATTAGGCTTTTTCGCGATAAAGTTGAATACCATGTCTGTTTTAACAAGATCAGATAGAGAATTAAACTCTTAACATTTTCGTGAAAACCTCATATTCGTATCTTTTATAGAATCGGAGTTATTGAATAAAATAGACTAGACATTAATTATAAATGAACACACACTTACAAAAAGTGTTAACTATAACAATAAAAAATATTGTTGAACTACCTCTATTTTCACAATTTATAATAAATTATTTATACTGCAATTTACTTCTTTGAAATCGCACACTAAATATTGGGGGAAAATGTATTAATGACGGCCCAAATGTTCAAAATTACGTCCATCATTATTAATGCAAGCCTTCAACCTCTTCTGCGTGCATAAAACAGCAGTTTCAATTTCCGCAACTGATATATTTCCTAAGGCCGCTGTAATTTTCTTAATCATATTTTCTCTTGTAGGCCGGTAGGCAAAAACAATGTCTTTAACTCTCCCCCACAAATAAAAATCTAGGACGGTGAGGTCTGGTGACCTAGCTGGCCAGGGAAATTGAAACTGCTGTTTTATGCACGCAGGAGAGGTTGCAGGCTTGCATTAGTAATGATGGACGTCATTTTGAACATTTGGGCCGTCATTAATAAATTTTCCCCCAACATTAGTGTGCGATTTTAAAGAAGTAATTGCAGTATAAATAATTTATTATAAATTGTGAAAATATAGGTAGAAGTTTTCAATAATATTTTTTATTGTTATAGTTAACACTTTCTGTAACTATCTGTTCATTTATAATTAATGTGTGCGAAACGCATCCAATATATAAACTAAAAGGCCCTTAAAACGAAAAAATACGATACATTAGTCTATTTTAGTCAATAACTCCGATTCTATAAAATATACGAAAATGTTAAGAGTTTAATTCTCTATCTGATCTTGTTAAAACAGACCTATCATGGTATTCAACTTTGTCGCGAAGAAGCCTAATATTCGCTAATATTTCAGTTAACGCCATCTAGCGGTGAATTTGTAAATAAAATACTCCTCTCCTCTCTTAAATGAGACCAAGTCAGTTAAAATCGGTTATGCCAAATGAGAGTAATCGTAGTTTAGGTAAAAAACATTTGAATATTTCACTAGATAGAGAAATTTGTTAATTATAAAATTTATAAAGAAATATGTAAGCATTAAAACAAAGATGTTTTCGGTACCTCTTATTTAGTCAAAACCCGAAGAAGAAGAAAATCTTTATATTTGCAGTGGTCATGACCGTGACGCCCCCTTGCGGACAGTTGGAACAATTTCCAACATTTTCTTTTGAGCACTTTTACTAAAGAATATTTTACTTAAAAGCTCCATGACTTCCAGTTTCTGAGATATAGCCGACGACCATTCTTAGTTGTTCACCCGGTACGTAATTTTTGTAGGTACAGTTGAGTTCAGAAAGAAGTAGGACACGGATTCTTATCCTATGTAAATCATGCTTTTAAAAAACATCAAAAGTTTGACATGACACTGACATCCTTTTTTTAAATTTAAAAAAATATATTTTTTACAAATAGTTATTGATTCAAAGCATAATGCCTAGGCTTGACAATGTTTAAAGGGCTCAAATAATTGTGTTTTTAAATGACGGAATACCTATACGAGACGTTGCCGCTATAATGCACGTAACAAAAAAAAAGCCTCCTGGAAGACCAAGAAAAACAACGCAAGAACGTGACAATGGTCTTGTGCAATACTTGGAGGAAAATCCCTTTAAAATAATGCATGCGAGCTGCTATTCAACAAACAAATTTTCCTGGTTCGAGACCGACAGGTTGTCGCAGGGTAAAAGAATCACATTTAAAAATTATGTTGCCGCCAAAAAAATTAAATTAGGGGAAGAACACAAGCAGGCACGAATTATTTTTGCCTTAAACAATATTTTGTGGCCAGACTGGAATAGAGTAGTCTTTACTGACGAAAAAGTTTTTCAGTCGACGTTCAACGGACATATCAGGATATATACAGACCTCGCAATACAAGATATACTGAAAATTTTATCAGTAATTCCAAAAGATCAGGGAGATTTTCGGTAAATGTATGGGCATGGGTGAGTTATTGTGGACTTGGAATGTGTTGGATTGTAAATGAAAGGTTTAATGCAGTCACTTACAAAAACATTTTGGAAAATATTATGATGCCTAGTGTATCGCAACATTTCCCTGATCAGAGCTTTATTTTCCAACACGACAACTGCCCTGTTCACAGCGCGGGTATTGTCAAAGATTGGTTCCAGAGAAATAACGTGGAAACTTTGCCGTGGCCTTCAAAAAGTCCCGATATTAATATAATAGAAAACGTGTGGAGCTAATGACACGAAAAATATATAAAGCAAATTTCAGACCAGCTAACAGAAATGAACTTGTTTCATTTATTGAAGAAACGTGGAACGAGTTAAGTGATGATCTTAATTTTGTTAGTGGTCTATACTTATCGATACCCATGCAATAGACTGAATGAGCTTTTACAAAAAAATGGAGCGATTACTAAATATTAAATAGGTGTAATTTTCTTTTTTTAGTTAATTATTGTGTACAATAAAATGTTTGAATTCTAGTTAGACTTGTTATTTTTTAATGAAATGAAGAAAAATGGTAATACAAATTATGACACATATATAAGTCTAGCCCAATGAATAAAAAGTTTGTCTGTTATAATTTGAACGCAGTCAATAGCTTGTCCTACTTTTTTATGAACTTTCGGGGATTATGGGTAGGTTTACAACACACAATCGATGTCCTACTTCTTTCTGAACTCAACTGTACAACAGTTTAAAAAGAGAATGTGTCGAAAAAGTTTCACACCTGTGTCGGGATACAATTTGTTATTTCAATTCGAAAATGTTTTGAAACGTTTCTCAGCAAAGAATTTGTGTCTTACTTTTGGGTAAATCCTTATTTGGAAATTGATGCCCATTTTAGAGCCCAGGAAAAATTATTTTTTTAAAAGAATAAAGTTATGGCAACAAGTCCGTTAAACTTAAAGGAAATTTGTTAAAAACAAAACTATCGAAAGATCTTTTGTTTGGTCAGGAAGAAAACGTTTCTAATAGCGTCCATTTGTAATTTTTATTGTTTTTAGCTTTCAGTCGTTCTCTATCACCGGGAAGGCGTCAAGAGAAAAATAGAAAACGCAAATCTAACAGATCAGAGAAATCGCCCGAGAGGAGTTCAAGTAAATGTAAAAAGAAAAAGAACTACCGAAGATAATTTATAAAAACTAAGACTGTTTTAATTATTATTAGCTGAATTGTTATTACGTGCATATTTTTTATAACTAGGTATTGTAGTTTTATTTATTTTGACAAATTGTTATTGTTCTGTTCTTAACATATTAATTATTAAATAATTGTAAAAGAATAATATTTTTTAATACAAAACTAATTTGTGTTTTATTTTATCTTAGTGGAATATGCAAACTAACATATCTTTTGTTTTTGTATTATTATGCAAGTAAGGAACAAATTGGACGTAACTGTACAAAAGAATAAAGGATTTAAATAATTAACGGCAGTAAAAAGCATTTATGGGGGTAAATCATCCAACGAAGTTGTATTATCTTGGCCTTATATTTTGGTACCTAAGTTGCAGTATTGTCCGATTACATCCGTAGATGTTGAAAGAAGCTTATCTTTGTATAAACATATTTTTACTAATAGTAGACAATCCTTTTTAGTTGAAAATTTTTAGTAGTAAATGCTTTTACACAATTTTAGGCTAAAAAATTGTTTACTTTTATTTGTCTGTTTTTTTTTGCATTTTTTTAAAAATAAACATATTTTTTAGAATCCAATGCATTTCTTTACCTCATTTTACTATAATAAATTAAGAAATATTACATACCAGTATGCATATTTGGTAAAAAAATGCAAATAACTGCATATTTTAAAGGCAAACAAGGCATATACAGGGTGTCCCAAAAGTAATGGAACACAGAGCAACAGCAGACTCCTTAAGGCAAAATAATGTGATTTACTTAAACTTGCCTTATCCCAAAATTGATAACAACAAAGATACAGGGTGGCAAAGTTTTAATTTTGTTTTCGTTTTTTTGCGATTACTTCCTAACGAAACGACATAGCAGCACAAAATTAAGGCTTTTGGGGTTTTTTGAGGTGAGGAATTCAAAATTATCCATAATTTTTGTGTACCTAGTAGAGGGCGCTGCCTACGGCATGGCCCACTCCTTTTAGCTGGTATAACTTTGTTTAGGCTTCTTATATCGATCCGACTATTAAAAAAATAAGTTATTTTACTTCTTTCACATCAAAAATGTATAACTTATTAAAGTCGATAGGGGCAACCATATAATCTTTGGTTTTTTATTTTTATCTTTTACAAGAAAAATTTTTTTTCACGAAATTTGTTGAGAACTTACCTTTTTATGTCCCAAACACACTGTAATTTTTTTGGTTTAAAATATTTATTTTTTCACCTTATTTTGACAATATCGAAAAAACACCCTAATTTTCAATCGAAAATTCTCACGTCAAAATATCTGTTTTTTTTTTAAAGTCGGTGGGCTTGTTCGTTGAAATCTCTACCTTCTGATGGTGTTAAAAAACCGCATTCGAGATAATTGCATTCGATATTTTTAATGCAAGAATTCTAAAATATTTAAATCATTGAAATCAATGGTGGCCATTTTGAACAATTGCTATGCGTTACCATTTTTATTTCTAACCATTTTGTTACTTTTAAATGTTATTAAAGTAAGTATTAAAAAAAAAAATTGTTTAAAATAAAATTAGTAATTCCGTATACGAAAAAGCGTTTTTATTAGAAAAAAATAGTCATTAAGTATCTACAGTAACTGACACTTAGCTAATGTAGCTCATTACAATAATTTTAAGTCAGAAATTTACCGTTGCTCGATTTTCCGTTGCTTTTGGACCACATACTTAGTTGCATTGGACATATGAAATGCGATTATCTCAAAAATGGTTACTCCTAGCGACTTCAATAAGTTATACATTTTTGATGTAAAAGAAGTAAAGTAACTTATTTTTTTAATAGTCGGGTCGATATAAAAAGCCTAAACAAAGTTATGCCAGCTAAAAGGAGTGGGCCATGTCGTAGGCAGCGCCCTCTACTGGTTACACAAAAATTAAGGATAATTTTGAATTCCTCACCTCAAAAAACCCCAAAACCCTTAGTTTTGTGCTGCTATGTCGTTTCGTTAAAAAGTAATCGCAAAAAAGCGAAAACAAAATTAAAACTTTGACACCCTGTATCTCGGTTGTTATCAGTTTTGGGATAAGGCAAGTTCAGTTAAATCGCATTATTTTGCCTAAAGGAGCCTTCTGTTGCTCTGTGTAACATTACTTTTGGGACACCCTGTATGTAGCTATGTTGGCTGAATTTAAGTGCATATAATCCGCTCTTTAGTGATGAGATTTCGTTAAAAAAAATTGTTTAACGAATGTGCTACGTGAATCACCCCGTCTAAGATAACCAAATTAAGTCTAATGAGTTTATTAGTCATATAGGAACACTTATACATTAGGTACGTACTCATTCATATACTTTTCGGATAGTATTTGTAAAAAAATATAACTACTTACCTGGCAATTAAGGACATCGATATTGGAAAAATACCCATTGTTTTACCACCCATCAAATATTCTGACGTAGTATTTTGCTTTACCCTTGCAAAAAAAGCAAAATGTACTCCAATCAATGCGGACACAATTAACATAGCGGCGAAAACGATGTAGTCAAAAATATCAAAATACCTTTTTACATTATCTGCGTCCATTTTGGTTTCTTTCCTAAGACTGGTAAACCAAAAACGCAGTCTGAATATGTAAACAATGTAACAAGTCAATTACTTGGGTAAATGTAGTGACTTCGGTAACGCCAATTTAGGCACAATTGAAAAATTGAGACACTCATCAAAGTATTACCGCTTATTTAATAGATTAAATATCATGGTTGTGAAGATAAAAATTTAATTTTAGCGAATTTGTTTTAAGAATGATTTTAAGTGACCTCCTTATTTTTCGACCTATTTGATATTCTCACAGGTTCTGCTGTATCGTAATGAAATAATGTAATGCTAGCGTATTGTGCACATTTTTCAGAAAATGGATACAGTTTTTTTCGCCTCTGTGGGTTTTAGGTTTAGGTATGGGAAACACTATAACTAGACTGGGTACATATCGCTAATCGTCAGCCGAGAGTGCATCTAATATTAGTACTAAAAATTTGTATTAAAAAAGTTTTTTTCTTATTTTCTTTTTTTCTATGTTTTCTATTGCTTTTTTTGCCGCACATTCCTGCGGAACGTGAAGGGGAAACATATCGCCAAATTGTCATTATAACAACTGACCAAAACTAGAAAATAAAAAGAAATGGTGCAATATTTCCGTTTTCTCGTATAGATAGGTAGTTTTTGGAGACGGCATCGTATAGTGCTCGAAGTCCTATTTCGATGCCGTCTCGCTCGATTTGCTACGACTTTTCGTTACTGAAATATGATACCTATTTAATATTATGACATTGATATTGACATTGCACAGCAAACGTGTACAATGTGGGATATACTTTCCAAGTTTGTCCTATAAAAATATGTATTCAATCAATTTAAACATAAGGAAAAGAAACTATTCTTACATTGATTGCTGATAAATTGGTGAAAATGTTATTGTGCCCGTGTGCCGAGCCCTTCGGGTACGGCACTGTTCGAGTTCGTTCATTTAATTTCATACTTTTGACAAAACCATTTGTTAGCAACCTCTAATTGTAAAACATTTCAATTCGCGATAAAAAAATAAATTTAGTTTCTTCACAACCCAAGTTCGTTTTTTTCGTACCGAGGATTGTCGCTGTAAGAATCCGAAATTTAAAAACTTTCAGGGTACCTAAATAACGAAAAATTAAAAAAAATAAAAAGACCCGCCTGGAATTGAACCCGGGATCATCGTGACCACAAGTCGTAACCTATTATACACCACTAGGCCAAAGACCACTTTGAAAATAAATTATAATATAGAATATTATTGCAGTAATAAAGATGAAGAAACAAAAAAATTACTTTACAGCTAAGAATAAAATAAAAAGCATAGACCAGTTTTTCATATACTATTAAAAATTCAAAATACAGTGACGTTTATTCATATTCACGCAAATTAAAATTCTAAGGGCTGTATTCTTGTAATTAAAGAATGATAAAGATAATAAAACCTTGTTGCGTCAAATATGAATTTGCACCGTCGATCAGTACGGTCGAAATCGCTGTTTGAAAATTTTAAAGTACAATATGGTGACCTTGTGTTGTTCAACAATGACTTTGATCACATGACTCAAAATCTAGAAAAGCTAAAACATCCGTTGTTGTCATAGACATTTACCTCAAGGCTCAAGGTAAATATCTATAGTTGTCCCATTTTAAAGTGCAAAAATAGGGTCTTAATTTGTGGTAATCATTGTGTTTATATGCTGCAATTAGAAAAATAATACATACTGTTTACAATGGAGAATAACGTCTAAATGTTTTATGATATACCGTGCGAGCAAAAATTATTTGCATCAAAGAGGGCTTGGATTAAAAAACGTGGGGCTTGGTTTAGATCACAATGATATGGGGACGATATATCTAACCAAATCTAGGTTAAAATTTTGTAAAATTCATATTATGACATGATATGCCAAACTAATGAGTAATAAATAAGTAGACAAATACAAATTTATTTTTGTTGTTTACAAAATTAACAAACTTATTAACTGCTGAATTAACTGCTTCTTTTAAGAATAGTTCTGCACGTTCCATAACATCTTCCAACTTCTTATTGGGACAGGCGTCTTATACAATTTGTTGGCGTATTTTACATTATTTCACGAACGTTTGCAACAAGTTCTTCTGTTCTTACAGATGGTCTTCTGGCTCCTTTTTGTGTTGTATAGAACCTGTTTCCCTAAACACAGCCACGGTTCTTTTAAGGCAATGATAAAAATCTCCAGCAATAAAAGCAACATTAGGAAAATGTTCGTAAAAATCGTCCATGCACAAACCCGGATTGTATTGCCACTCACCATTTACTCTAACCCCGTTTCGAAAATACGCTTCAACCATGAATGTTTTGTGCTGTTCCGTAAAGCCCATTGTGTGAATTTTTCAAGAAATTGGAAAAATTTGCGATGAATCAAATTACTTGTAACGACTGTCAAAGATGACGGAATAACTGATTGATTGTTAATTCAGGTAGTTACTGACACCCAACAGGTATTAAACTCTACGGCTAAGCATTACGTCCTTAGATGCAAGGCCCTCTGTGATGGAAATATTTTTTCTCGCACGGTAGGTACAGGATGACTCCAAACTGCATAAACTAAACTACATAAAAAAATTTTTACTGAAACACCCTATATATTTTTTCTCTTTCTGATTCCGCTAGAAAGAAGCTCTTTAGTCATATTTACTTTTTGAATTTGAGGGCGACGTTGTCACGTAATTAATTATTTTATCGTATTTTAAAATTTTTATTGGAGTTATTAAAACAATCATAGTTGTCTATGGAATCAATAGAATTAAATAAAATTTTTACCATAAGTACCCTAAAGTACATAATATGTAACCATATCACTAGTTGTTCTATTTATTATACAGGGTGTTTGTGCTGTCTTGGCCAATCTTGCCAATTTAAATATGCAATATTTCAAATTTTTTAAATGGAACATTATTTTTTTAACAGATAAGGCGTATTTGTTTAATACCTTTATTTTTTATTAAATATGTCATGCACCTAACCTACTTTTTGAAATATTTTAAAATTTATGGTAAGCTACACGAAAATGAATAATTTTAATCAATAATGCCATAGACTAAATATAAAATATTTTTTTTTTTTTAATTTATTAAATAATTCCCAACGAACTTTAGAAGTCCATTACAGGGAAAATATTACACTAACTTAAAAATAAACAAATATAAACAAATTTTTTTTACAAAAATATAGAATTACAATACAGAATACAATACAAATAAAATTAATAAAATAGTCAAATTTAAATCAATTTTAAAACTAATTTCCGAATAAAATTAGAGTGTTTTTATTTTTTTTTTAAATACAATTTAGTTTTCTTTTTAAAGAGTGTCAATTTTTTTATATTTTTATACATATTTGGTAGGGTATTATAAATTATAACCCCATTGTATAATAATGACCTTTTACCAATATTGCTTTTAATATTTACTGCTAAAAATACTTGCATTTTGCCTTCTGTCATGATTATGTACGGTATTTAATTTTTGGAATGTGATTTTTGATTTTTTTTTATGAGTGGATATTGAATGAATAATTACACATATTTTTAATTTATACAAATTTTCTAAGTTTAAATATCCTAGTGGTTCGTATAAATTTATTGTTGGTTCTAAAAAAGGAAGCTTGTAAATACATTTAACAAGTTTATTTTGTAATTTTTTTAAAGGGTTTATTATTGTAGAGGTAGCAGATCCCCAGACGGATATTAAATATTGAAATTTAGAATAAATTAGAGAATATTAATATTTTTTAAAATTTAAATTGGGCATATTAAATAGAGTTGCAAAAATGGAAACATATTATATCAAGATGGTCATGACAAAATAAAATGAAATATTTTTACCTTGATATAAGATGTCATTAGTGTTTCTCTTAACACTTCATTATACTGGTATAATTATTATTATAAGTAGGTATTGTCTGCCTTATTTTGCAAAAGTGGTGCAATTTACAAAATATAGGTAAAAATCAAAATTTTCTTATGCAGCTGAAATTTTGCATGTGGGCTAGAAACTGCATTAAAAAAAACTTTTTTCGATATTTTCAGAAATATCTTTTGAATTATTTTTTGGAAAAAATTAAAATTTTACAGATAATGCGAATCACGTGACTACTATTTTTTTGCTTAATTTTCATCTCGATCGAAGCAGAACTTAATGCCAAAGTTAAATTTCGAATAAAGCTATTAATAAAAAAAATCCCATATGATGCGGACTTTACTAGTGACACTGTATAATAAATAGAACTAGTGATATGGTTACGTCCTATGTACTTTAGGGTGCTTATAGTAAAATTTTTATCTAATTCGATGATTCCATAGACAATGATTTTTGCCTTCTGTCATGATTATGTACGGTATTTATTATAATAACTCCATCAATAAAAATTTTAAAATACGAGAAAATAATTAATTACTTGGCAACGTCGCAATCAAATTCAAAACCATAAATATAACTGCAGAGCTGTTTCTGGCAGAATCATAAAGAAAAAAATATACAGGGTGTTTCATTTAAAAAAAAAAAAATTTGGGAAAAGAAAATTTTTTTGATCTTTTACAAAATCAAATTGAACTTGCATTAGAAATTGCTCCTGAGAATAAAGATATCTGGTTTCAAATGGACGGTTGTCCTCTACACAATGCACGAGAAGTAAGGAAATATGTCAAAATAAACGTTTTCGATCGAGGCACAATAATAGAATTCAATTTTACCAGGCAGGGTCGTTTCTGGCCTGTTAGCCGCCCTTGTGCGACATATGAACTGGCTGCCCTTCAAACCAAATCAGTTACTATTTTACAATTATCTATACCTGAAATTATTGCGCAAAGCAATTGTCACAAAAATGACCTCAATATCTTTAATAGGTGAAAAAGGTTTTTAATATTTTTCTTTTATTCATACTTACCTACAGAGGAGCTCAGCACTCCTAAATATTTCTAAAAGTGTTGCAGTAATATTCTAGGTATTGCAGAGAATCGCAGAGTGTTGCAGAATACTGCAGTGTATTGCAGACAGAGTACCTAATGCAGTGTATTGCAAAAGTATTGTAGAAGTATTGCAGGGATTTTGTACGGGTATTGCAAACAGTGATGAGCCTATCATTACATTACCTACCTAATAATAAATGTAGTCACGTCAATTTAAAAAAAGTTGTATAAATAAAGGGTTTTCCAATAAGAACGATATGGTTTCAAAATGAAATAAAATTAAAACAATTTCAGATACAACAAATATTATCTTAAAGTATAGTCGATAACATTTATGTTTTGAATAACACATCGTTTAAATCTCCTCCGCGACTTCGTGTACACGAGCGAATTCGACAAACCCAATTTTCGATGACTTTATGCAATAAATCGGGCGTGATCTGACGAATGCAGGGTTCAATGTTCAACCTTAATGCATCACGTTTAGTGTTTGTGGTCTGTTTTCATAAACCTTAGATTTCAAATAGCCCCACAAGAAGTAATCTAAAGGAGTTAAATCACAGCTTCTTGGAGGCCACTGAACAGTAGCATTCCTTGAAATTATCCTTTCATCAAACTTTTCTTGCAGTATATCGATAGTTTCATGAGCAGTGTGACATGTGGCACCGTCTTGCTGGAACCACATATCCTCCAAATCAAGTACATCTAAATTTGGCCACAAAAAATTTCTTAACATCTGTCGATATCGTTCACCATTCACTGTAACTGCATCTCCTGCCTCATTTTGGAAAAAAAATGGTCCGATGATGCCACCATACCATAAACCACACCATACGTTACCTTTAGCGGATACAAAGGCTTCTCATGAATCTGTTGTGGATTGTTTTCACACCAAAAACGGCAATTTTGCTTGTTAACGTATCCACTTAACCAAAAATGAGCTTCATCTGAAAAGATAATTTTTTTGGCAAAATTAGGATCCCTTTCAAGTTGTTCTAAACTCCAAGCAGAAAATTCTCTGCGCCGACGATGGTCCAGTGGCTTCTTGGGTCAAAACAATCTTATACGGGTGTAAATTCAAGTCTTCTTTCAAAATACGCCAAGTTGTCGTTTTTTTAATCCGTAACTCTTGAGCACGACGAGGAATTGATAAATTTGGATCCACTGCAACACTAGCTCTTACAGCAGCAATATTCTCAACAGTTCTTGCGTTTCGATGTCTTCTTGGTATTTTTACATCGTGAAGAGTAAAACTATTTTCAAATTTCTCAACGATGCGACGAATGGCAAGCAAAGGAGGACGATTATTTACACCAAAGTTTTCGCGAAGTGCGCGATAAGTGTTCACAAAAGATCGTCTATTTTCGTAAAATTTTTGGATAATAACCAAACGTTCTTGAAGCGCGTATTTAGCCATAATAAATTGTTATAGTTTACTGACAATAACTGACAACTGGTGACAGGTATAACTTTATTACCATGGTTACCATATCGTTTCAAAATCATATCGTTCTTATTGGAAAACCCTTTACTTACCCTTATTTAATTATAGGTAGGTACCTATATACTATTACAAAACTTTAAAACAACATTCTGCAAACACGTGCTAAAATCTGAAAAAAAAAACAAGAAACTAAAAACTAATTTTTGGTACTAATAAAAATAAACCTATATAGTAAATAAAACAGTAAAAAAATCAAAGAATTACTCTTCTAGCCTTTTTTGACGCAAACTCATCAATCAAGTGGTCTACCTTCAACTCTTCACAAATTTGGCTTTTTGATTAATTTTAACTTTGAAAAACTGCGATCGCCAGATGCAACAGTAACTGGTAGAGTAATATAAATTCTCAGCGCAACACAAAGATTTGGAAATGATGAGATTACATCTTTTTCAGTTATGAATTTTAGCGTATCTATCTACAATTGAATGCTTAATTGGAAAAATTTCTCGGAACGACAAAATTTCCTGGTAGAGCTCTGAGTCATCAATATCTTTGTTTGTGGGACTTCCTTGATCTTGAAGCGCTATATCGAGATATTTGCAGGATTTTAACAATTTCTCGTCATTTAATTATGGCATTAGCATAGCTAAAAGTTCGACAAAAACCCGAAAGTTTCATTACACTTATTAATTGAAACGAATCTCTCCTTAATTGATTCTATCACAATATCCAAAATCGAAAAATAAAAATCCACATTGAAACTCTGTTTGGCCTCGACGATGGGGTCATCTTTTGATTCGTAATCAAAATGTCTGCGGGTACTTTTTTTCAACGTCGGAAAAGTTATTTGTAACAGCAGAAACCGGACATCGGCGGCAAATTTAAATAGAGTGCGTTCTTTAGCCCTGTGAGTGTTTTTGCCCCCACCTACCCTACTACCAAATTAATAAGACCTACCTACATAATTACTCAAATAATATTAATTAGTTAATTTTTGGAGTAAACCTAAAACAAAATGTAATTGACGCGGGTTGCAGGGCGGCCGCCTCCGTTGAGAATTCTTTGTATTTTTCCGATACTTACCTATCTAAAGAGAAATCTCCAATTAACCCAAAGGGCGGCTGCCTCATTCTTTACAGCTACTGCATAATTTTTTTTTAGAACTGAATTTACCATTCTTATTTGACGAAGGGCGGCCGCCGGCCGCCTTCATATTTTTGAAAACTCCTAGAATTTTTTCTTTCGTCTACATTTTTTTTCTATGTAACTGCAGGCGGCTTTCGCCGCCCTTGTGCGGGGGCACTCCCAGCACACCACTCAGAAACAGCCCTGCAGTTAGGTCTCCTGATCTTTCACCAAACGACTTCTTCCCGTGTGGCCACGTTAAAAGTGTTATTTATAAAAATGTGCGTTAGCAAAATTTGGAAGAACTAAAGATTACAATTTCCGGGGTATGCTGTTTGGGCATCTGATTAAAAACATAACGTTTCCATTTAGAGTACTTGTTGTCTTAATAGGTATTTTTTAAGTGTTGTTTTCCACTTATCTTTAAATGTTAAAATAAATGAAGTTTTCATTATTTGAGTACCTACTTGCGTTTATTAAATTAGTCCTTTAATTATATCTTCTCAAATACGCTAAAAAAAAACTATAAAAAAACAAAACGTCTAGTAACTTTTGACATAATCATAATTATTACTAATGGGTTTATTGAGGTATGTACAGTGGCGGTTTCTTTGTAGGTTTAATTGTGCAGTGAACACCCTAAACACTCGTAAAAAATAATGATTTTTATAAAATAAATCATAATATTTATTATTAATTATTATTGTTTTATTATATTATTATATTTATAAATGTCAATCTATATTTACAATACTACCTTAATATTTACATTACAAAACAGCTCTAGCGTCTACAATCAGACTTCTGAGCCAGCAGTATCGGTAAAAACTGTGCGTTAGAAAAAGAGGAGTCCCAGCGCGTGAGATAGAAAAATATGTCTTTCTTATTTTAAATGCAACACCTTGGATATTATTCAATTTTTGGATTCTAATCTTAAATAGAAATTTCTTCTAATATTACTGAACATCTCAGACGTGACCGATCTAATCGCAAGCGTTATTCGTCTTCCTAAGTCAGCTAAGTCGAGGGGTTTAGTTTTGTATACAATATTTTTGACATAACCCCATAAGAAGTATAATGGCGTCAGATCAGGGGATCGTGCTGGCCATTCCATCGATCCACGCCTCCCTATCCACCGATTAGGAAAAACTCGGTTGATGTACTGCCGGACATTGATTTGGTAATGGGGCGGTGCTCCATCTTGCTGAAACCATATTTGGGTATGCTGGATAAGGATATAAGTTTGTTAAAGTTGGCAAGACATTATTTTGGAGCAGTGCTAAATAATTATCGCCGCTTAAATTGCCATTAATGAAAAAGGGACCTATGATATGATCTCCAACTATTTCTACCCAAACATTAACATTTTCAGGATATTGCGTATGTTCCTCTCTAATCCAGTGAGGATTTTCCCTAGACCAATAGCGCCAATTCGGACGATTAGCATGACCGTGAAGTGTAAAGGTTGTGTCCGTGTTTTATCTCCATACCCAATCATCTGTTAAATTGTTATTTTGTGCATTTCTGTTAAATAAACCATTGTGCTAATATGCAGTTAACGAAATTCAAACAACTATAACACTGACAACCACTGTCATGCAGACAGACAACAATTTGCTAAGGTCAAGAGTTTTAAACAAAAATAAACAAAACTATTTATACCTTTTTTTATTTCATCAGTAAGAAGAAACGCTGAAATGCAATAAATCTGAAAACACTTAATATTTTCGAAACAGTTGAAGATAGGTATAGGATATTGTACATGAAATATGTATAAAATTTTCTGAAGAATCCAAAAATTGAATAATATACAGGGTGTTTTATTTAAAAGAAGAAAGTTGGCATTGGCCACTGTTACATGACACACCCTGTATAAAAAGTTTTTATTGAAAAAAATGCGCAACTAGAAGTACCAATCGACGTGTCCGAGCGTTTTTTCGGACACGCCCCCATGTATTTATTATCGAATTTATTCCATTCGGCTTACACACGGTATAAGAATCTTCAAAAAACATACAAATTTACATGGATTTCCATGGGCAGTCTGGCCGTGCACCATATCATATAACGCACCTCTTATTGTTCAGCGTGAACAAATTAATATAGTTTTATTTATTAACTTGAAAAAAGGAGCCTTAAAAAACCTGGTTATCAAGCTCATCTTTGATGACTCCTAAACTCAAGTATAAAATATACAGGGTCGCTTTTATGCATGGAAACGATCGATTATTTGCTAAAGTAAGATAGCTAGCGAAGAATGTTAAATACAAAACTTTTAGGGTTTTTAGAAATCTATTACACTGCACATAAACTAAGTATACAGGATCAGTCGAAAAGCCATGGAAGAACAAAGTTACTTTATTTTAAATGGAACCCCCTGTATATTATTCAATATTTCAATTATTTACAAGATTCTAAAAAAATGTTAAGCACACCACATACCCAATCTTAACCGTTTTCGAGATATCGAGTTTCGAATATGGTTTTCGAATAAATCTAATAACAATAATAAAAAAGACAAACTAAGTTTTAGTAAACAACAATAATTTGAAATCCTATTTCATAAGGTGCTCAAAGTGTCCACCGTTTACCTTCTGGCAGTAATGAATTCGGTGAACAAAATTTTGTAGCAAATCTAAAAGAATATTGGGAGCAATACTGGAAATTTCATGCATTATTCTTTGTTGCAAATCTTTAATATTTTGTGGCCTATTTTTGTACACTACATTTTTGATATGGCCCCACAGGAAAAAGTCAAGAGGGATCATATCAGGAGACCTAGCAGGCCATTCAATTGCACCTCTGCGCCCAATCCATTTACCAGGAAACGGTAAATTGGGATTATGGTTCGGGAATAATCGTCTGGGCTGTGGAACAATATTCTCTTGTAAAAGTAATAAATATCGTTCAGAGTTCAAATTTCCATGCATAAAATAGGGTCCTATGACGTTTCCACCAATAATGCCACACCAAACATTGTTTTTTTTTTGTAGTCGTTGGGTATGAACTTGTTCCATCCAATATGGATTTTGGTCTGACCAATATTTACAGTTGTGTCGATTTACGTGCCCGTTTAAACAAAACTTTGATTTATCAGAAAATAAAATGTGGTCGACAAAGTTGACATTTTGATTCAATTTATCCATAATGATTTCGCAAAACTGAATTCTGCGATCAAAATCGTCTTCACTCAATTCTTGTAACAAATGAATTTTATATGGTTTGAATTTTTCTCTTTTGGTAATTTTTTGAATGGAATATCGACTCATATTATGATTTAAAGCCCGCTGTTGCGTCGAATTTACTGAATTTTCTACCACATCTAATACGACATTTAGAGAATTTTCTTCATTAGTAACGCTTACCGGTCTTCCACTTTTTGGTCGATCTTTCACACCTCCAGTTTCATGAAAACGCTGCAATGTTTTGGAAACAGTTGATTTAGTTATAAGTTCCCGATCTGGATGCAATTCTTTAAACATTTTCACCACTTGGGTAAAACTCCGTGTTCTATCGCCGTACCCTATCATCATTAAAATTTTAATGCGCTCGGTATCACTTAAATGTGCCATTGTTCACAAATTGTAAATGTAAGTATTTTCGGCATATCTGTTGTCAAGATGACAAAACAACATTGTTATGGAGATAAATATTTTTTCAGGTAACTTGATGGACTAGAAAATTAATGAATGTAATAATTTATTTGAAAACGATATTCGAAACTCGATATCTCGAAAACGGTTAATATTGGGTATGTGGTGAGCTTAACATTTTTTTTTAGAATCTTGTTAATAATTGAAATATTGAATAATATACAGGGGGTTCCATTTGAAATAAAGTAACTTTGTTCTTCCATGGCTTTTTGACTGATCCTGTATACTTAGTTTATGTGCAGTGTAATAGATTTCTAAAAACCCTTTACCTTAGTTTATGTGCAGTGTAATAGATTTCTAAAAACCCGTTTTGTATCTAACATTCTTCG
The DNA here is from genome assembly GCA_963969555.1 of Polydrusus pterygomalis. NCBI lineage: Eukaryota > Metazoa > Arthropoda > Insecta > Coleoptera > Curculionidae > Polydrusus > Polydrusus pterygomalis. The sequence continues at coordinate 76,141,658 of OZ018376.1, read as the reverse complement.
CTAGCTATCTTACTTTAGCAAATAATCGACCGTTTCCATACATAAAAGCGACCCTGTATAGAAAGATATATGATAAAGGCTGCAAATATGGCGACTGAAACTATTTATTGGACATTTGAAATAAAATAACATTGCATAAGGGAACACTATTTATTTTTAACTTAAGTGAATGAAGTTTAAACAAAAGTAGCCTGAATTGTATGCCATTATTAAATACAAAAACTCTGAAATAAAAAGTACTGACACGTTAATTACATTCAAGTTAGCCTATTCATCATCTACATCAAATATTTTTTGTAACTGAAATATGTGATTAGTACCTACATGTCTATGATAGTGATTAAGCACGCCCATATTTGTCTTTACCCAGTAGAAGTAAAAAACTAAGTGAAGCTAAAATATGGATTTACAAGAAATTCATAATCAAATGGGTCATCAATAAGATGTTGATTGTATTGACATCAAACCCGTTATGATGTGTATTTACTCACTTGTATGGAATTTCACCATTTTAGATTGATTTTAAGCCTCAATTATAGATTTTAAACGCGTTTAAGCAGTATTATTATGTTTTTCGACTACAGAAAACCATCGAATAAGGAAAAACCTAGTACTTTGCAATTTAAAACTATTTTGAGTATGATCCATACAGGGTGCTTTTTATAATTTTTTCAAAAAGAGACATACGTTTTTTGACCCCTGTAAATGTTCTTTTGACATCCCGGGGTTAAAAATACATTAACAACTATAATATTGGTGATTAGAAATTTCCATAATTTTAGTAGGTAGTGTTCAGAAAAAAGAACGACAAATAGTAGCCATATAAAATCATGGTAACCGATTGGGACATTTCCTTTTTGGTACGAAAAGAATATTCAAAAACCTAGACATGCAAGTGAAAGATGGACTTTAAGCAAAAAAATGTTTAAACAACATTTTTAAGAATGTTGTTCTATACACTTATAAGTATTTATCCTATTTTGGGCTAAAATGAATATCGGCCTAAAACAACTCTAATCGTTGAACGATCTCATTGTTTATAAAATTAAAACCTGAGTTATTCCTGAGGAATATTGTAGATGTTGATGTTTTATATCTTATTAATCGGTTCGGAAAAAACGTATTATTTCTAGAAATAAATTCTTTTCAAATTTCAAAACGAAAGTGACTCAAATTTATGAAATGTAGTAACCATAAATCCTTGGTTTTTTAAATAAGTGCACTGAAATTTGCACAAAAAGTGCGTTGAACAAGTTTAGGGTTCCAGCCACACATACCATTGCCGATACAATAAGCAAAACGATGTAAAAATATAGCGAATACAGACGGCCGACAAGCATTCCCACTTGCAAGATTGCGCTACGAAATATCAGAAGCTATCTTGAGCTAGATAATGACTTCTGCAAAAATTGCAGAGATGAAGAAGAGGAGGAAAGTATTCAGCATTTCTCGTGTGAATGCCCCGGTCTCGCGAGAAGAAGGTTCAATGCCCTGGCGAACCATTCTTTAATGATCTGGAGGCAGTGAGCAGCCTGCAACTGGGTCGACTCACTAAGGGCCGTTTGCAAAGGTTCCACTTACATCTTATTCATACGTAAGTGGCACCTAAATCTAAGATGCACCTTATGTTTATTTAATTTGCTAAGGTTTCACTTACCGAAAGTATAGCTAAGTTATAGGTAAAAGCGGCAACGTTGGAAAATATAGTAACTAACTAGGGATATTTCAACCTTTATGGTAATTTTTATGTCATAAGTCAAGGGGAATGGAAAGTTTGTTTACTTTGTTTTATTATTCTCGATATTAAAGTTTACTAATCATAGGGATGCTCTACTTCGGCTTCAATTTCAAATAAAATTAATAGTGCTGTGTTTTTTGTAACGCGAAATCTTTGAAAAAAAGTACGTTGATCAAAGGAATGAAAATATTCACTCCGATTATATCCTCCTAGGAATTCCAAATATTACTAAATTTATTTCATCAAGCTCATCATCTTCAACTATTAATAAATTCCTTTCAAATAAAGCCATTTTCAGCAGAAAATTCTTTAGAAATGAGAAAATGGGGTTAGAATCAGTTAAGGTGCGGTTTAAGCCGTAAAAATCGTCGACTTAATATTATGTCTACTTAAGCCCAGCTTATGTGCCGGATGATCGACTGTGCAACGGAAAATAATAGTTTAAGTGACACTTAAAGTTAAGCCCCACCTAAAACGTCTTAAGTGGAACCTTTGCAAACGGCCCTAAGTTTATTAACAGCAGTGGCTGGTTAAGCTGGTTTGAATGAGCTGTCAAGATTATTCTACGATCTACGTCGCGTTAACCATCAGGAAGCTGATGCGGATAGGTTCCGCGGAACATGTGTGGTACCACAACGGTTCTTATAAAGCTACGTGTGACTGTTTGGACAATGCCAAAGGTCTGCCACTCTAACCTAACCTGAGCTAATGTGAACCTTGCAAAAACAATAAAATTTTAATCTTTTACGAAATTTTAATTGTCACAAAAAATATATTCTACGTTAGAAAAATCTTCAAAGAAAAAATGTGCTGCTTGGCATAATTTATTATACAATTAATTACTCACTCCGGGAACATACAATGTCATATCATATTAATAAGAGGGACGGCTTCATAATTAGATTTTACAGAAAACACTCGATGCCGCCCGATAAGTTAGGAATGCTCCTCGCAATCTGTCTGTGATTGTGAAGTATTATTTCCAAGTTCCAGGTGTTATTTATTTATAAACCTATACTTTACACGGTTGACAGTGACATCTGACTTCAAGAAAGGAGCCTGTTCTGTCGATTATTTGCATCAACAAAGAAATTTTCGAACTGCGCAAACTCGACAGACCCCGATCGGATGCACACAGTGGGAACATGGGTAATTGAAGCATAGTATTAGCAATATATTGTATGTATATGAGGTTTTGTGTGTATGTGTGTTTCCCGCTCGTTTTCATCCTTATCTTATATTATTATGAACAAGTGCAGATTTAAAAAACCTATAATTTTAATGATTTATATAACTTTTACTTGAATTTGAAAATTTTTTCGAAATAATACGTTTTTCCGTCTACTATTAGATTTCGCATACTTCACTGTCGAATTGATTGGTAATGAAATAATTACCAAATAAGCACCATTAATATAATAACAATTCGCAGTTAAGAAAGCGAACGTAATATGAACATTTAACATACAGTATATTAGGAACATAGGTTTTATAAAGCCAAAATAACTGACACATTAATGTAAAAACAGGTTACAAGTATTGTCAATATAAAAAAATACATGACACTCGGACTTGTTTAAATGTGTCCAACGCTCGATAAAACTGTAAATATATGTAAGTTTTGCGTTTGTTCCAATAAAAACAATGGCACACTACATCAAATTATATTGACTATCATCTAGTGTAAACGGAAAATATGATACAAATAGCATTCACCAGAAAAATCTTAACTTATACCCAAGTAAAACATGACAACAAAATTATGTTTTATAGAAATATATAATTACTGAGGTAGTTTACTTCCTAGATCTCCGGATAGTTTTCAATACTTTATGGTAAAGTTCAGTTCAACCAAGACTATTACGATGTGTTAAATAAAAATAACTAATTATAGGTTAGTATTCTATTTGGCTCCGAGTAGTTTAGTTTTAGTATTAGATATTTTAGGAGTAGCCCTTTTAAAAGTCGTGGGATACCCGCCCCTAGGGTGTTCTCGTTTGATGTCAGATTATGTATTGTATGCCGGGTATCCCGCTAAGGTCCGCCACCGGTTGTATCTGGAAAACTATCTTCCTTTGTACAGCGGTCAGAAACCGTCATCAAATCAACGACGCATGGGCACGTGTTTTAAAAGCGTTCGCACACGACAAATCCCAGACCGCTCACAGAAAATCTGTAACGTGTTCGCAAAGCAAAAAAATTCCAACCAGTAAGAAACCATGCATGCGCAGAGGAAAATTGGAAATCGGTCGACAATTTGCTTGTACGAACGAAGCTAATAAAAGTGAAGTGAGAAAACGAATTTTTCACTTTAAAATTTTACCGCTAGATGGCGCATTCTAAAGTCAAAATCGAAAAATGAGAATATTTCTATAAAATCAAATGGGGATGGATAGTCAGTTGTGTGAAACGATTTTATACTCTCTTATTATTATTATCATTAAATTATTTATAGATTTTAGCCCATCGCTTCTAGCCGAATCAAAACCTGTAATAATAGTACTGACGTTTTTGTTTAATTCTGTACCGCTAGATGTCATTTTTTGGGTTGATATAACACTATGATTTTGACTTTGATACACTAGCAATTTATTTAATACTAGCGTGTACCCGGCCTGCGTTGCAGCCCGGCATTATACGACGTCGCTTTCTCTGAGTCACGTCAAGATTTATAAATACAAACCCGAACAAACCTCTAAATTTATCAGTGTTTCTCTACAATATTATGCATGTAAAACCTTCCTCTTGAATCACTCTATCTATTTAAAAAAAACCGCTTCAAAATCCGTTGCATAGTTTTAAAGATTTAAGCACATATAGGGACAGACGGGCGACAGCGACTTTGTTTTATACTATGTTAAGATTGGTTAATAAAGAAAAAGCTAACCTAGCAAACCTCTTGTATTAGATCAGTTTCCTCTGTGTTAATAATTATAACCTTCCGTATTTTTTAATTCCTTCTTGGGGCGTTATGCAAAATTAATCAGGAGTTTACTCAATTTTCCCTGAAAACGTAAATGGAAAAGGCTAAATTTTTATCATTTTTTTTTTAAATTACTAAAATCACCTAAGAAAAAGCAGAAACCGGGGAAGTCGCTATCGTGTTCTAAACTTAAAATATGAGCGATGATGTTTTGTGAATAAAATTTTTTAAATTTGAAAGTGAAATTCGTAATTTTTTCGGTACACCCAGTATTCAAATCGTTTTTCTGAAAGAGTTTTTTGGCTCTTAAGACTTACTTTTAAATTTATTTTAGTTTGGTAGGTTGCCAGTGAGTTTGCCCGTTGCAATTTTAATAAAAATTAACAAAGTCTGAAAAAAAAACTGACACTTTTTTTATTTGTATTTTGTTTGCATATTTATTAATTAACATTTAAATTAGCAATTGTTGATTCGGCTATTAAGTAGCTTTAAATCAAGACCAAGCTCGCCAAAATCGGTTGACGTAGCCAAAAATTATCCCAGAAATGGGCTAAAATGTCATATAAATAATTTTTAGAATGCTAGAGAGTCCAAAATAGTTCCACGTAACCTATCTTTCCTATAGAATTATCATTTTTCGATTTACATTTAAAAATACGCTATCTAGTGGTAAAATTTAAAAGTGAAAAATATTTTTTTTCAAAATTTGTTTTCCAAAAGCTATATTATGGCAATTATTTTTCTAAGGTGGTCAACTTTAGCGGCGGGACACCCGGTATATCAGATTTATGACCGTTGAGCTGTTATAGCTTATTAGCTTATAGCAAATATTTTCGAAAACTAGCTATGTGGTAATATAGGTTAGAACCTTCCTAATATTTTATCGTACCGTCAAACAATCCAAACAAACGTGGTGTAATAGATCTTGCCGAGTCGGCCGTTGGGCCTGGGTAGCAGCCCAGTAGGAATACGTAGCATTCGCACGTGCCTTAACCCATTAAGTACTAGCGTTCCATATAAGGCACGCAAAACAACGCATCATAAAATGGTTAAAAAAAAATTGTTTAATTTCAAAAACTCTTCTTAGGTCGATGTTTTCAGGTTGTTAAGTATTTCGGTAATGTTTCATATCAGTTTTAACGTTGAGTAAACAAAAAGAGTTCTTTAAAAACCATTTGCTCCATTCGGCTGTCTGGTGCATACACGAAAATGGCGCGTCAAGAGGGGTAAGTACAGATTTTGGTGGTTTTACAAATATTTAGACTGAAACTAGTAATGTTTTAGTAAACATTGGTGTACCGAACATTGATTTTTATTGATAGAATAATTTATAATATTTTGGTTTTTCTTAGTTTCGCATTTTATTCTGCTGTTCCTTATATGGAACGCTAGTCCTTTAGGGTCCGTAAAACTTCTAATGGAAAAAAAATTAAGAAAGTGATTTAAACATTTATTTAGATGATATAATTAATAAAACAAGATTTTTTTATTTCATTTAGTATGAAAATCAACAAAGCAGTCAATACATAGTCCTACGTCACATTTGCGACACTGCATGTGTGCGCACAGAACTACCTTTATGATTTTGTCCGGAGCATCGTCGGCGTTTGTTGTTGGGGATATATTCCACCAAATGATTTTGCTGTTTTTCAACAGTTTCTAGAATCTCTCCAGATATACGGCTTGATGAAAAAAATCATTTGGTGGAATATGTCCCCAACAACAAACGCCGACGATGCAATATAATAAAGGTAGTTCTGTGCGCACACAGTGTCGCAAATGTGTCATAGGACTATGTATTGACTGCTTTGTTGATTTTCATACTAAATGAAATAAAAAAACCTGTTTTATTGATTATATTATCTGAATAAATGTTTGAATCACTTTTTAATTTTTTTTTATATTAGTAGTTTTACGGACCCTAAAGGACTAGCGTGCCATATAAGGAACGGCCGCCATCTTGAAAATAACGAAATAACATTGAATAATTTGACCTAAAACGTATTTGTATTGCTAATTAAAGTATTAAAATATAATTTGTTCCTTAAAAATTCGAATATGAAAAACTCAGGCCTTAATGGGTTAAAGTAGGCGGGGATTTCGCAGCTTCTCTACGTTTATTGGCTAATTGTTCTGCCGTTACTATTAGAACCCATCACTTTTAAAACTATTCCTTAAAATATCCTTTAAATCGGCTTATCATAAATTTTCAAAATGTTAATTTAAGCTTCAACAAAATACATATTTCCATAATATGGAGCTCTGATATTCTAGTAAAAAAATGTTACTATCCGTGTCTAAGTATTACTAAATCTACGGCGGGCTGGTTTGCACAATCAGTCTCCTTCCAGCGTATAGTGAATTAACATGTACTATAAACTATGGTGATTAAAAAAAAATCCTATATTGAAATTTAAAAAAAAAAACGACAAACTATAAAAAACTAATTTTTATGGAGGAAATATATATGTACTATATTATAAGGGGTTAAATGATTGGAAAAAATCATTTCTGCTTTTTGCATATTATTAGTTACACTAATCGCCGACAGTGGTCCAGATGTAGATATAACTAACAACTTTGAGGTTCAGGGCAGTCATAACAAAATCTAGTATAAAGACTAAAGAGACTTAGACAACAAAATAACACTATCAGCTAGACTATTTTCTTTTTGTTATGACACTGACCGTTTTAAATGAATAAAAGCTTTACAAAAAGTTAACCACTATTAGTGTTGCGATGCTTCCAATAACAAGCTATAGGTGAAGCATGGTCGTTCTGACGTAAATGTATAACTACAAACTTAATAGAAAATTAATAACACTATGTAATGCATGTAAAATTGAAACTATGTTATCTAAATATTTTGCCTGCTAATAGAGCAATTTTGACCCATGAAAACTAACAAACCGTGGTAAGGTACGTGATTTAAACGTAATGGTATTGTTTTAGTATACTTAACTGTAATAAAATAATTATTGGTGAACTACAGTAACAGCAAATTGGCGCTACTTAACGTTAATTAAACAAGGTAAATTGTTGTGAAACATACTTTACGAAAGACTGGTATTATACGCCTGTTTCACAGAATAAGCACAAAATTTGATAAAGGATAAATGGATCAATACAAATTTTGTTATAAGCATTGAATAAAAAATAGAGTAGCATTAGGTATAAAACGCCAACCAAAAAGTGCGAAGGAAGTCAACCATATTGAAGAACCGAATATGACTCGTTGCTTTGGTTCTTTAGACAGACCGCGCTTTGATATAATAGCTTCGTTCGTACAGCTGTCAACCGTCAGCAAATTAAAGACGCATGCGTTCCCACACGATAAATCCCAAATCGCTGACCGAAAATCCGGCGTTCGCACAAGACAACGCAAAGAAAAATTTTCCAACCAGTTAACAGCCACGCATACGCAGAGAAAAATTTGAAATCGGTTGACAATTGCTTGTACGAACGAAGCTAATTTGTTTTTGCTATTTTTGAACTGAGAATTACATTTAGTCGGTGACTTCATGTTTCTCTAAATTGTATATATACATGGCGTCAAGTGTGATATAAAGTTAATAATAATTATTACTTGTTCTGTTTTTGTGCTTTTGCTGATATACAGGATGTCCTACTTTGGCGACATACGGGAAAGCTTTTTATTATTAATTTCACGAAAAAAAGTTATGTGTTATAAAAGTTCTGCTTGGTCCAAAATGTAAAATGCAACCATCAGATGTTAAAGTTTTGCAGTCTTATACGAGGTTTGTCAAAAAATATGAGTTTGGCACTAGAGTAAAGTACCTTTTTCTACGATCGATCAAAAAATGTCATTTTGTATATGAGTTTCTAAAAGTAGGTCTTTATTGCATACTATGCAATAAAGTACTTTTTGCCCTATTGCCATAAAGTAAATTACGTAGGAAACGAACAATTTGTTTTTAGTATGTGTATTGTGTGTTGCACACCGTCGATACCCTATCGAAATAGAATTCACGTTGACAGGGCGTCATAATTTTATTATGTTGAAGTCAATGGTATCTATGATCCATTTTCAAAGTTGAATTACAACTTTTGCACATAAAGGAGAGGTAATACAGAGCGATTTTAAACTTTTTTGTTGAATAAAAAAACGACCGTAGAAAAAATAGTGTATGTAACATGTGCAAAAAGTGTGTTTATTGCACATGGCATATTATTTACCTCGACTACGTCTCGGTGAATAACTTCTATGCCGTGTGCAATAAACATACACTTTTTGCACTAGTTGCATAAATAACTATTATTTGTGACAATATCGAAAACTGTAATTATGAAAAGTTGTTAGGTATGAAAAACTATGTTCTAATACGCAATTGCATACTTCTACCCTATAAAATATGTTTTGTTATTTTTACACAATTTTCTCGGTATCGGTAATTTGAGAAAAACTCTCGGACCCTAGTACCAAATTCATATTTTTTGATAAACCTCGTATATAACTGAATAAATTTAATACCTGATTGCATTATTGCATTTTAGTTTTTGGACCATGCAGAACTTTTTATAAAGAATAACTTTTTTTCGTAGTTTCCCATAAATATGTCGCCAAAAATAGACACCCTCTATATTATTTGGTTAAGACATATTTAGCAAGTTACCTAATCGTTAAAAAGGCAAATTAAGAATGATTATGTTTTAATTTAGGATGCTTCTTAGGGACAATAAACAATGAAAAGAAATAATTATATTGTTATTTTATTACACTAACCACCTTGACAAAATCTAGATATTATTTATTTTCCCAGTAAAATAACGTTTCATATTTAGTGTTGGTTATTATCACCACCTCAATGATACGCCACAGGCTGAACGGGAACAGTCATGCCGCTTTTTTTTACATTTTTTATTCAATGGTTATAAGAGATTAATGGAGGGAGGTCAAAATTACTTATTAACAGGGTTTTATTAGGCACTATTTATACCCATATTAAAATGTAAATAGCAATAGCATTTTTTATGTGACAGCTAAAATTTAAATACCGATGTATTAGAGTAAATGTAGTAGTATTAACCATGGTTACCAAAAACCAATGCGTTCTGGTGTGGTAGTAAAAAGCCGACAAACTGTTAACTTTTCCATTCCTATATTATTAGAACGTGTACTGGTTAGGACTGATCAAGTTCAGTTTGAAAGAAGCGAAATCCATTCTAACATTTTTGAAAGTTAAAATGAGAGCTTTCATAGATTAGGATTGCTGTTCGTAAACAGCAAGTACTGGAACATTTTCGTGAAATGTTAATAGGTCGGGTTGCTACGCTGTGGAGGCTAACCCATTTATGCCTAAATGTGGGTCTTTTTGGGGGGTCTGGGAATAGGAAATTCCATTAATTAAAAAAACCTTAATTTAACTTAAATGATTTTTTTACCAAGGGATTTCCTATCGTGAAATTTTGCAGCGGCCTGAAAATCGTGTTTTGATCTGTTTAGGTTTCGATGGTGTGTGAAATAAATGGATTGGATAACTAGTTTTTCCTTTTGTAACTAGACTTGTATGTATTCAAAGCCATAATATAGTTTTGTATATTTGTATGCTTAAAATGGTTGGTTTAAAATGTGTGAATTGTCATTGAAATCCCGAATGTAACTGGGTAAGTGCTTGAACTCTTGTCATTCGCAGAAATAAATATATGCACCCTTGATTATTTTTTTTAATAAATGCAGCTCTCTGGTAACATTCTTGCACTTTGGCACACTTTATAAATCTTTACAAATAATTTAAAATTTTTTTATACATAAAAATTTAATAAATATATCCATTTTTTTCACAATTTTAAAAATAGCGACCCCGCTATACTTTAACGTTTTTTTCTAACAAAAAATATCCTCCCCAACAAACAATTTTTTTATCAAAAATATTAATTTTACATTACTCCGGCCTTAGCTACAGGCTAGAGAAAGGTCCTTAAAGACCTAACTATCCCTCTCGATTTTGTACTATTAGGGACGCGGCTGGCCTTGACACAAGGCACCATGCCGCCAAGTAAGGTAAACTTCCCTACCGTCCTATCTGGTAAACCATTTCTGCAACAATAAGGTATGTCTACGCGAGGGCGACTCCGACTTCAAACACAATAATTTAAGAAGTCGTCCTAGCATGGGCACTTTCCAGAATATTGATTTAACAATCACCTAACAATATAATTAAAGTAGTTTAAAAAAATGTCTGTCGCATGCACGCCGTTTCCATCGAAAGTCCTTTTACGCATCCCGATAACGTTATTGAACGCTCAAACACCTCCAAATAGATAAAGCATTTCTCCTTTGGTTTGTTCCGAGGTGTAGCTTTACTGCCGCTCAATGTCTACGTCGAACGCACAATAACTTATCAAGAACACTATAACCGAAAATTAATTTTAGAGCTTCTTCACATTCACACTCAAAAAAATAATAACAGCCACATTAAGTGCAACAGGAGGATGCAGGGCAACAGACTAGGTCACGTCGATTAAGTCTTAACCTGCATCCCACACTTACAGTTTTACAGGAACTTTGGCGCCTTCTGATTTGGTGGTGCTTTTCCAAAATTAATTATAATGGTGACTAATGAAATCCTTGTGTTGCAATTTTTGTCCAATCAAAAATCTAAAACTTATTGTTGATCTGTTGCTGTTAAAAAATTTGATGAAGTAACACGCAATTGCGGAAATTTAGAAGATTATTATCTCGTGTCTCTGAGCACATCTTTGGTAGTTCTTATAATCAGGTATTTTTGTGTAATACGAACATTTTTACGGATGCGTGTTTAAATAACAAAAAAGTGATTGCTGAGGTTGCTATGGTTGGTTGCGGTATATATAACGGAAATTTCTATGGCTAAATATCTAATATATTTTGATTTCTTGAGGTAGATTGTAGTATGGGCATGTAGTCAACATACCATATGTTCTCCAAACTTTCCACTCTAAACTTATCTTAAAAGTAAAACTTGTAGCTACATAAACAAAAGACAAAAACAGTACCATTTTGTACTACTGTAACACCAAAACCTTTAAATATCCATTCAGGCGATGCCTAGGGACCAATATTGCATAAGTGGAAGGCCTCGAGATGATCTTATACAATAAGGTATGTATAACCTATGCACAAGGCAGTGAATGTTGTTAGCTGGTTTCTACTGTTCTTGTTGTTCAGTCGACGGCCCCTCCGATTGTGATTGGCTCGATTCTTTTGGTGGTCTTCCTTGACGCTGTCTTCCCGCTGGAGGTAGTACGGATTGCAATACCATGGCGCGGATTCGTCGTTGTGCTGACTGTAAGAAATAAATAAACATAGCATAAGCAAACACTTGCGGCGTATACGCAATTTAGTTCTTTGATCAATATTTCGTTACTTTTTCGTTTTATTGAAAAATTGGCCAAACGCCCATCTTTGGAGTACAACACACAGTACAGTTTCACCTTAAAAAAGGTTGGATTTATAAATTAATAAAAGCAGAAAAAGAAATATGGACAAATTTGCAAAATTTGATTTTTGCTTTTATTAATTTATCAAATATTTTTTAACCTTAAATTTGCTACCCCAAAGTGTTTGTTGTAGAAAAATAAACTAAATATACATGAAATGGCGAATGCGTCACTAGTGTTTGCTTAAGGGCACAGTTCTCAAGGTCAATCAGGTATAAAAGACCTATAAATGCAGGGGTAACTTCCGGAACCTTGCAATTATTAAAAAAAAAATAGTATCTAATTTTGGAAAGGCTGTTCAGGGAGGCATTGACGAATAGTATGCCGGTGTTTTAATTAATGCACAGAAACTTTTTAAAAAAGCAGTTTTTTGAAACCACTAAAATTGTCACAATTTACCTTAAAATCCTTGAAAGTAAACACGTCGATTTTCGGAACTGAAGTCAAAACAACAAATTTTACTGGCAACATGATATTTTCTGGTCTATCTAGCAGTGGCGGCTTAACAATAGGGTAAATGGTCATTAACCTCCCATAAATAATAAGTCAAAAGGACAGTTTAAAAACTCAACATTGAACCCTTCCAAAAATATTTAAAATAGTATTTTGAACATCTGAAATCTTCCCCGGTCAAAAGTTAATTTTGCTAAATAAATATAGCCTGCTTATTTAAATGTAAAATTCTATTTCCATAGCGGCCGGTGATTTATTAGAGCGAGAGAGAATCATAGAAGAAATCAACGCGTTAAATCGAGAGAAACTGCGACCCTAGGCTTTTGACCGCGAGATCACTGGTTCCATGCGATAGGTCACATTTTATGTCTTGTCTTATACCTCCGACCTATGCACCTGTGCGTGTCTCTCCTCGATCTCCGACGCAGATTGACAAAAGGCTGACGTCTATCGATAATTAATCTGTGTGAAATTGATTATATTATTTCATCCGGAAATTGTCGGTGGCAGTGTATTGTCGAGGGTGGCTCAAATTACGATAATGGAATGTAATTTCGGTAATATTTAATTAGTTTGTTTTTTAATTAATTAGGTGTTAAACAGTTAATATGTCGGACCGCTGCGTGTGAAATTGGGTATTTAAAAGAATTATCTGCTTATATTTTTCCTTTTCAAAGACTTGAAATATGAACAAAAAAGGGCGTGGCGCACTTTTTTTCTCTGTATTGACCGCCCTGCCAAATTGACCAAGAGCCGCCACTGCTAGATAGCAGTCATCTAGATAGATATCATCTCTCCTAAGAATTCAAGCGAATATGTGGTTGTTTTAACAGGAAAGGTTCCGTAATCGCACAACACGAAAGTAAACAAAACCATGACCGGCTGACGAACATCTGCCTCGCTCAACCGGCTTCGGGCTTCGGAATATGTCTGTCTTTTTTCTTCGTATGCCAAAAGCATAAAGAAAACTACTCTGATCAGCACGACACTGCAGTACGCATGGGAATCGTCAACAGTTCGGCAAATCGAATTGACGATAGAAAATGGCGTCGTTAATTCCACCTTAAGTACACAGCGTTTTACAAGATCAATATTTTAATTAATTTACCTTCGCCATTGTGTCAGCTTAGCAAATTCCTATTTGTTAATGATACAAAGAAAACAATATATGACATTGCGCTAGTGGGCGGGATCTACGACGGCGAGAACTGCGTCGCGCAACGAGTTTTTTTTACAGCTCTGCCCCATACTAGAACCGTCTGTTTATTATGTTAAATTGTGCTTTAATATTCAAGTCAAATTATTTATTTGTTTATTGCCGTAAAAATGCGTTGTGCAGTGTCAATAAAACGCCTCACTGACGATCAATCACAACATTTTACCAACGATTTGATGTTTTTTCGATTTCCGAATGAAAGTCTTGAGAAGGAACTGGTAATTGCTCGTAATCGCCTTGATAAGTTTAATGTTAAAAAAGCCAGTTTTTCTTCTTCTCAACATTTTGATAACAATAGTTAAGAACAAAACCTAAAATACGAACTTTTCGGGTATTCTGCACGAAATCCCTTACTACTAAATCGGGATCCAATACCAGAATCAGTTACTGAGTTTATGTATTGTAATTTTTTTACTACAAAATATGGGTAATAAGGTCCCGCAGGACGTTTAATCTATTGTTCTAGTAACTTATGTACTTTAAAACTGCTAATAAAATTTAACTTTAACACAAAGAATTTGTGTCTAAATACGCTACTTGGGATTTTTTTTATAAATTGGATTTTCTAAACAAAAGAAATAACTAACAGAGCCGTTATGAAAGTAGCAAACTTACTTGAACACTGAAGAAGGGACCGATGATATGTACGGTAGTTTCATCCTCTTGCGGCGAAGCACCTTGTTCCGGTAACTTAATAACGCTGCCGGTGACGCGTTGAAGTTCTCGAACGTTTTGCCCTCCTTTGCCAATAATACGTCCTACTTGAGAACTTGGAACCATGATTTCAACTGTAAGCCTTACATCATCTGATCCGGCGACAAACCCTTCTTCTCTCATCTTTTCAAAAATCAAATACTGCGCCTGTAACCAATAGTTTATTTTAATTTTACGTTGTAGTATTCAATGCGTTTAGATTAGATGGTAAGGGTGTGAGTACAGGGTGTTCCAAATTCGATGGGATCTCGGAAACTATAAAAGATACAGCAAATGTTAAATTGGGGCAACGTTGAATAATTTGGAGCTTAATTTAATGCCAGTGAGAAATTAAGAAAATATCGACTACTTCCGGAGAAAACCAAAAACCTAATTTTCCTTTTTTGTTTTTCTGTGACGCTATTTATAAACATATTGAAAACGGGCGTTTCGGTTTTCAGATATCAACTTCAGATCAAAATTTTTAAATACTGACCTGAAATTTAAATATTACTTTCTGAAGTATTTTGTTTCCCCAAAACATTAATCAATAACATTTTGGTAAAATTTCATTGTTTTGAACCGAAAATCCATCATCAGTAAGTTAAAGTTATTTTGCAATACGGTCCTGAAAATAAAACTCTAGCCAAAAAGAAAGGTATTTAAAGAAGTACTATTTGGGTAACAAAGCACAGTAAGCATATTGTAATTAAAACAAGAAATAATGTTAGAAAGCACCAACGAAATTTGTGTTTAAAAAATAACATGGACTTTGTTTCGATACTGAATTTATAACAATTGAATTGAGCGAGCGAAGCGGCAGGTACCGACTAGTCAATTATTAACTTATAACAACTTTTAGTACTATTTGGGTAACATAATAAACACGAGAATATCAATCTTCACTTAAACTAACTACCGTGCGAGTAAAAATTATTTGCATCAAAGAGGGCCTTGCATCTAAGGACGTAATGCTTAGCCGTAGAGCTTATATATTATACCTGTTGGGTGTCAGTAACTACCTAAATTAACGATTAATCCGTCATCTTTGACAGTCGTTACAAGTAATTTGATTCATCACTAATTTTTCCCATTTCTTTCTCCTCTTTCTTTCACTCATTCATGGTTGAAGCGTATTTTCGAAACGGGGTTAGAGTAAATTGTGAGTGGCAATACAATCCGGGTTTGTGCATGGACGATTTTCACGAACATTTTCCTGACGTTGCTTTTATTGCTGGGGATTTTTATTATTGCCTGAAAAGAACCGTGGCTGTGTTTAGGGAAACAGGTTCTATACAACACAAAAAAGGAGCAGGAAGACCATCTGTAAGAACAGAATAACTTGTTGCAAACGTTCGTGAAATAACACAAAATACGCCAACAAATTGTATAAGACGCCTGTCCCAAGAAGTGGGAAGATCTTATGGAACATGCATGACTATTCTAGCTAAGCAGCTAAATTAATTTCCTTATAAAGTGCAAGTATTCCAAGAAATACAAGCCGCAGATTTTGAAAGACGCAGGAATTACTCTCAATGGTTTACCCAAAATTTATTGGAAAGAAATGATTTATTAGACCAGACATTTTTTTCGGATGAAGCCTGGTTCCACCTCTCCGGTTATGTGAATTCTCAGAATACACGCATGTGGAGTAGTGAAATCCCCATTTTTTTTAAGAGTCTACATTGCACCCTCAAAAAATTGGTGTCTGGTTAGCTGTTTCCCGAAGAAGAATTGTTGGTTCTATTTTTTTCTATGACACAGTTACAGCACAGCGGTATAGAGACAATATTTTGAATCCATTTGTGGAGCAATTACTTGACGACGAACTACGTTTTGGATATTTTCAACAGGACGGTGCAACCGCCCATACAGCCACCAAAACTATTAACTACTTACGCAATCTTTTCGACGACAGATTGATCAGACATTGAATTCCCACCTAGATCACATTTTTAACGGTTATGGATTACTTCGTTTTTCCTCATTTAAAGAACACTATTTTTGAAAACACCAGTTGCAAATTTAGAACAATTACAAGAAAGGATTATGCAAGGATGTGGTAACATTTCTCCAGAGATGCTGGTCAACACTTTCGAAAATATGAAGAGACGTGTGAATTTATGCTTGGAGCATGGCGGTGGCCAATTTCAGCAATTTATGTAATTATTTTTCTTTTTCTTTCTGTATATTCTTACTTTGTTAATTTTGTAAACAACAAAAATAAATTTGTATTTGTCTAATTATTTTATTACTCATTAATTCGGCATATCCTGTCATTATATGAATTTGACAAAATTTTAACCTAGATTTGGTTGGATATATCGTCCCCATCCCCATATCATTGACCATACCAAGACCCCCTTTCTTTAATCCAAGCCCTCCCTCTTTGATGCAAATAATTTTTGCTCGCACGGTACATAATCATTCACAAATACTAGGTAAAAATAATAATTAATTCCTTATTATTAGAGCTGCTTTTATTTTTGCTAGTACACAATTATATCAGGACCGTATTGCTAAAATACTTAAAGTACGGATAATGGATTTTCCGTTTAAAACAATGACATTTTGGCAAAATGTTATTGGTTTGTGTTTTGGGGGAACAAAATACTTCAGAAAGTAATGTTTAAACTTCAGGTCTGTATTTAAAAAAATTTGATCTGATGGTGATATCTGAAAATCGAAACGTCGTTTTTTAAAGTAGAAAGTTTTTTTAATGCGTCTTAATAAGGTGCCTGTAGTAAGCGCTTTCTGTTTTTTAAGTTTTTGATGTTCTCCGATATATCCGGAAGTAATCGGAATTGTGTTATTTCTCACTGGCAATAACTTAAGGTTGAATTCTCAACGTCGTTCAATTTATTGCCAACCTATAACCTATTTCGCTTTGTTTTTTCAAGTATATTATTTTTGAAACTAACATTTAAGTAAAATCAGTACCGTCGGCACATTACTGAGGTAATATCTGATATATTACAAGAATATCAATTTATTTCATTGCTAATTTTGGGAGAATTGTATAGTGAAAGAACAATGAGTGACAATGACATAATAATGTTAAAAAAAATCTTACCCGATATTTTTCGTTATACAATTCTCCTAAAATAAGTTATGAAATTCGTTGATATTTATTAAATATGTCAATTATTACCTGTAGAATATCAAGTCGATACTGATTTTCTTTAAATTTTGCATAAAAGCTAGAAAACATAAATAAATCTACGCGAAATAGGTTATAGGTTGGCAAGCATGTTGATACTCCCACCTTAAGCTCGACATCATTCAACTTTGCCCCAATTTAACCTTTGCTGTATCTCGTATAGTTTTCGAGATCCCAATGGTTAGCTTCGAATTTGGGACACCCTGTATAAAGAATTGTGCGGGAGTGTTGAAATACACTACCAGAAGTAATTACGGAAAATTCAAAAATGCACTTTCAAATTGATAAGCTTTTATTTCGTTAATAATGAACCAATTTTAATGATTTTTTTTTAACTGAAAGAAATAAGATTGTAGAGTTTAGGACGAACTACTTAACGTGTAATTATACAGGGTAGCGCAAAAATCTAGATGCATTATACATTTCCTAAAATTTAAATTTGACAACATATAGTCAAATAGGGTTGTGCCTGGTCAATTGCGATTTTGACCGAAGAGATTTTGACCGGGTCAAATTCGGTCAAAAACTTTTGCAGCCTTTTGTGAGAGAAATTGGTCCTCATGGGGCATTGTCCATAGCAATCTTCGCAACCGATTGAAAACCACTCGCTCAGAAAAGCTTGTTTATATAAAGTACAACTTAAAGCTGTTAAGTGGCAGTGGAAATAAAAAAAATGGAAATTCGGAGGAACCAGCGCTAAATTTCAGTAGTGAGGGTGAAAAGAGTGATTCAGATTCTGAAGAACATAAAGGCAATGTCAGGGGTAAGTTCAGTGACGAAGATGATGTACCTTTATCTAAGCTATATACCAAGGCCAGTACTGCCAGCAGTCTCTCATTTCATCATTAATCAGTCACTCACTCATTGCTTCATTAGTAATTTAGTATTGTTAGATTAATATTATACATATGTAATAATAATGTGTCATTTTTGTGTTTTTTGTACCTCAGAATGGTTTCTTTATTTTTTGTTAGCTGTTTTTTAATAAAGACACGTTTCTATGTAATTACTCATGGCTTCATTTCTTTTGACAAAACTGCGGAATTTAACCGGGACTTAGTCAATTGACCACAAAAGATTTTGACGGTCAAAATCCCAACCCTACATATAGGTACAGTGTAACCAGTAAAGTCCGCATCATATGGGATTTTTTTTTATTAATAACTTTATTCGAAATTTGACTTTGGCATCAAGCTCTGCTTCGATCGAGATGAAAATTAAGCAAAAAAATAGTAGTCACGTCATTCGCATTGTCTGTCAAATTTTAATTTTTTCCAAAAAATAACTTTTTCTGAAAGTATCGAAAAAAGTTATTAGAAAAAGTTTTTTTAAATGCAGTTTCTAGCCCATATGCAAAATTTCAGCTGCATAACATAATTTTGATTTTTTACCCACCACTAAAATTTATTTTCCACTTAATGAACACTTTACTGATGAGACTGTGTTATTTTTTGTCTTAATATTAAGGTGTATTACTTTCAGACACAAACTACGTTTTTAAAAATACTTATTTTATGAAGTTACCTTATACAGGGTCAAAAACAAATAAACTTTGCATCACATGCGACCAAATTTTAATAGTCCAATTTTCATTTTGTAGAAAACACAAATTTAATATGGCGCTACTTTAAAGAACATGTATCTGAAATAAAGGCTTGTCAAAACTAAGAAGTTTTATGTAAGTAGGTTGCATTGAGTCTTATTTTGCAAAAGTGGTGCAATTTACAAAATATGGGTAAAAAATTAAAATTATCTTATGCAGCTGAAATTTTGCATGTGGGCTAGAAAATGCATTTAAAAAAACTTTTTCTAATAACTTTTTTCGATATTTTCAGAAATAACCCCACTTTTGAATTATTTTTTGGAAAAAATTTAAATTTGACAGATAATGCGAATCACGTGACTACTACTTTTTTCGCTTAATTTTCATCTCGATCGAAGCAGAACTTGATGCCAAAGTCAAATTTCGAATAGTTATTAATAAAAAAAAAATCCCATATGATGCGGACTTTGCTGGTCACACTGTATAAAAATTGAATTAGATTTGTTTTGTAAACTAAACCAATAAGTGAGCCATCTGGGTTAGATACTGGCACAAAAGTTTCGTCATGTCACTCCAGGTAATAAAAAAAATTACTATTTCTTCTAAATACGTTTTAGTGCCGTAAAAAACGTACCCACAGTAAGCCACAGTAGCCATGTTATATGATAGAATGTCCTCCATGAACAGTGTAAAAAAACGGCGTAAAAGTACGTTTGTTAATAAGATGTGTGGGTCTATGCTTGCTTTATCTTCGTTGGTACATACAACTCAAATTTAAAACCTCTTATAATAACACAAAAATATGTTTTAAATAGTATTTAACAAACATATTTTATTTTCCTTTAAAAGTATTATATCGGTTTCCGATATTCCAGTAGAGAGCCGGGTTTAATAGACAGCCTGTATAATGTGATGATATCTTACCTTCCACTGAGCTTCCGGCGACCCTACGATGGTTACCCTTCTTTCTGTTGGAGCTTCTTGTGGTTTGGATTCATCCAGGGGAGCAATTTTAACGGACGCTCCTGAGAAGCGGATAATGTTGCGAATATGGGAGCCCTAAAAAATAACATAGGAGGTTAATTATGTTTATCATTTTCATGAATTATTAATATTAAGCACATAAAGTCTGCTCAATGACTGCTGGCAGTTGACCGGTATAGTAAAAATCAAGTAAAGTTTTAACGCGTTTAGGTTAGGTTCTGTCATATTTGACATAAATTATGTGCAATATATGTCAAATATGACAGAACCTAACCTAAACGCGTTAAAACTTTACTTTATTTTTATTATACATCATATTCTCCATATAGTCTAAGATCCGACCATAGAACGACCTTCGCCCATCGCGTTACGGGATGAAACATGTTTTTATATAAAATTTAATATGTCAAAAAATATATTTCGTGAAGGTTGCCTGAAAATTTTGGTGCAAAGTATTTTTAATTAAAAATTAAAAAATGATTTTTTTTACTTTTAGCGTTTAGGTTAGGTTCTATCATATTTGGCATAAATTGTGTGCAATAAATGTCAAATATGACAGAACCTAACCTAAATGCGTTAAAACTTTGCTTAGTATTTACTACAGGGTGGCCCATTAGTGCGACAAAGGTCAATATCTCCTGTACCACTAAGATAGCGGAAAACTTTTGACGAAGCTTATTATTAAGGGTTAAGAGGTGCTTAAGTAGTCAACCCAGCAACTGCATATTGCACAAGCTATACATGCTTTCGATTTGTATGCAATTTAATACGTAACGGAATGAGTGCAATGTTTACAAAAAAATCATTTTTTAATTTTTAATTAAAAATACTTTGCACCAAAATTTTCAGGCAACCTTCACGAAATATTTTTTTTGACATATTAAATTTTATATAAAAACATGTTTCATCCCATAACGCGATGGGTGAAGATCGTTCTATGGTCGGATCCCCTACTAATATTTGCGGAGCGTCGTAAATTAATCCAGTCCAGTTTGACTTACCGGTGGTAAAGGTTATGATTTTTCTTAGGCTTGATCTACATAAAGACGGATGCATGTGAACAAGTAAAATACAAACGCGTTTTTTAAAATTTTTAAATATTATTTTTATATTGTTAATGAAGTCAGAAATAAGTAGTTTATTTATGATAAAAGGTATCATGGGATTGAACATTTTAAAAATCACTATGTATGTAAATTTTGTTTCAAATATTTTCATCTTATTTATAAAATCAGAAAGAAAAAAATATAATAAAAAATTAAAACACAACAAAATACAGTTTTTCAATAATTAAAATAAATCATCACCGCAAGGATCATCATCATCAGATTCCGCGGCTAAGTTAATAATAAGCGGAAGAGTATCTGAAGCATCGATAAATCTTTCCCGTTCCCACTCATACGTTCTTTTTTCTATTTCACTTTTATAATAAGCTCAGTACGATACGCATTTGCGTATCGCTATTTCGATACGCGTTTTTTCTTTATTTGATGTTGGTAACATTTAAATGTTTTATTTCATTGACTTGCGTTGCCTTTGTGATTTACGAGAAAACCCATTTTTCGCAGAGGAAAAATAGCTTGATAACTTACTTTTTTATTCTGTGTGGATAACAGTCATGTATGTTGGTTGCATAAATCTATAAATCAATCTTTTGTAGATGCTTCAAGCTATGATTTTCTGCCAAATCCTATCCAACATTCAATCTACTAACCTTCCAATGTCGATTTTAACTTCAACTTTATTTGAATTTTTCATCTTCCCTATACTAAATTGCAATGCCGTGACGTAAAATCACGTCTTTTGAAATTAGAAAATAAGTAGCAAAATCTCCCGAATTTCCGAACGCTCTGTATATGTACCGAATGTACAAGGATCACACAACGTATTCCGTCCAATTTCAAATCTCATATCGCTAAAATAACTTTAGAATCTCGTGGTGAAAATGGGTCAATAAATCACAAAATTACAGTTCGCAAAATATTTTTTGTTGTCCAGAGGCTACTATGATAAAAAATAGTATTACCAACATAAAATTTAGACATAAAAACTTACAAAATTTGAAGGATTTATTTTCTTTTTAAAATGTATTTTTCTTGATTATAAAAGGTGAAATAGAAAAAAATGTATAAAGCACATGTTTCATAAGGCGTTTTAGCGCACGTGTCAATAAAAAAACTCGCCACTTTGTGGCTCGTTTTTAAAATAGACGCGTGCGCTAAAACCGCTTCTTATGAGACGTGTACTTTAATATACTATTTCACAATTTGTGATTAAAAATGTCGCTGTCAAAAATGACAATAAAACTTTTTTGACTGGTAAAATTATACGACATACATTAATTTTACATCAAAATTGTATAAGACTTTTTTGAAGATCCTTGTAGGATGGACTCGCGTACCAAATTTTATTATTTTCTAATAAGCCAATTAAAAGTTATTTTGAAAAACTCTTAGGGAAATTCATATTTCAATAGGGTATCTTATGGTTAGAATATTTTGGAAAGTAATGCGATTTCAATGCAGCAAATTTCGATAATGAGGTTTTCGAAGACGCCCTCTTCAAATACAATAACAGCGACCATATGCGACATCCGGTTATACCGGAAGTTGTCACAAACTTGCTTATTTTAAATGGAGCATCCTGTATAATGTCTTTTGTGCTCCTTCCTTCATTTCCAATAACGTTTTTCGGCAACCGTCCGGGAAGTACCCACTTATCGGACGCTTTTCCTTTGAGAAAGTAGCATTTCTCCGGCCTAGTCCGGGAAGAATCACATCAATATTAGCAATTGCTCGAATTTTAATATATAAATATTAATATACATAAGAATTAGAATGTTTCTGTTAGTACCTATCTTCTGTTCGAATTTCAATATTTAATACAAATAAGAATTAAAATGTTCGAAATTTTGATTACAAAGAAATATAATAAAGAAATGTGTCTTATTGATTTGTTATTCTACACGGTTGCCGAAAAAATAGTGTACGCAACACGTCCGAAACCAGTTTTTTTGGACTCGCGGACTGCCAGGACTCGCCTAGAATTTTCTCGACTCGTCCAAAAAAACAGTATTTTCCGGACTTGTAACGTTAATTACTATTGTTAAATTTTTTTGTTTTTTACTTTATCAGTTTCGAAAAAAAATTGTTCTTCGCAAATTTTGTCCTGTAACAGGGTGTCGCCTAAAATTGAATATCTTTTCAAAGCTTGAAATCCCGGTTGTGGAATTAGATAGTATGGTGTTTAATAATGAAGTGACTGAAAATGGAATTTTAGATACAGGGAAGTGAAAAAGTAAGAATTTTTGATCTTTATTAATAAAATTTAATAGTAATTTACGTTACAAGTCCGGAAAATACTGATTTTTTGGACGAGTCGACAAAATTCTGGAAGTCTACGAGTAAAAAAAAACTGTTTTCGGACGTGTTGCGTACACTATTTTTTCGGCAACCGTGTAGAATAACAAATCAATGAGACACATTTCTTTATTATATTTCTTTGTAGAACAAAATTTCGAACATTTTAATTCTTATTTGTATTAAATATTGAAATTCGAACAGAAGATAGGTACTAACAAAAACATTCTAATTCTTATTTATATTAATATTTATATTAAAATTCGAGCAATTGCTAATATTGATGTGATTCTTCCCGGCCTAGTCCGGGAAGTACGTACTCTAGCCACGTACTTCCCGGACTAGGCCGGAGAAATGCAACTTTCTCAAAGGAAGTGGGTACTTCCCGGACGGTTGCCGAAAAATACTTTTTTTTAAAGACGATGCTACGTTTCTGGTGCATTAATTGGATAGGTGAGAACATATCCTATTTGACTATATAGGGTGTCCCTATACCCAAGTAGAATAATTTTAAACTTCTTCACTATTTTCTGCAAAATCCTTCAAATATAAAGCAGTCTAAGTGATTTTTGACTAGAATTAATATAGACGCGTGTTATTGCCAGTTGCAATTATAACTTTTGTTTTTCATGGCCTTTTAGCCAAAAATCAATAGGACTGCTCGATATTGGGAAGGTTTTGCGTAAATACGTTTAAAAATATTCTAGTTAGGTGGAAAAATAGGAAATGTTCTTGCCTATTCATTAAATAAACCAGCAAAGTAACGGCCGTAGCGGGGTCACAAATCAAAATCTTGTCGTTGCCGGTGTCGCTCCGCAGTACCTAACTAGTTACGTCGTCGTTATGGAGCGCGTTGGAGCGTTATCAAAATATACCGCTCCAAAATCGCGTTATCCAATTAACGACCCACCTCTAGTTTAATCGCCGATTTTTGCAAATCACGGTATTTCGATTTATTTTGAAATTTTCAGATAAAAATTCTGACGTGATGGCGGTATAATATCCATCGACTAAGTACTTACTTTAGTTCCAATAATAGCACCAACCGCATTGTTTGGAATGTATAAGTAGGTGGACTCCTGGGCGTCACTTGCCTGACCCCCTTGAGAAGGTCCTGCTGCTGGGTACATGCCAGGGTAAGGGGCTTGACCAGCGTAGAGACTTCGTGATCCATAACCAATGCCTGCAGTTGCCATCATGGCCATTGGATGTAGACCTGGTATAAAAGTGGTGGTTTTTAAATGTTACATTACCAGATCCAGTGGTAGCGAAAAGCCACCCATCCATATTAAATTGTTCTTATTAAAGTTAAACTAAAATCTGGTAATTTTTTTCATATGAAAAATGCCCCAAGCATTATACAGTGTGTAGCAGCCAAATCGAATAAATTCGATAATAAATACATGGGGTGATGTCCGAAAAAACGCCCGGACCCGTCGATTGGTATTTCTAGTTGCGCATTTTTTTCAATAAAAACTTTTTATACAGGGTGTGTCATGTAACAGTGGCCAATGCCAACTTTCTTCTTTTAAATAAAACACCCAGTATATTATTCAATTTTCTGATTCTTCAGAAAATTTTAGACATATTTCATGTACAACATCCTATACCTATCTTCATCTGTTTCGGAAATATTAAGTGTTTTCAAATTTATTGCAAAAATGAACAACACACTCAAAAACTAATAAGTAATACTGTTTATTTCTTAATAATGTAAAAAACAAAAAAAAACCATTAATGTACGAGATGTTGAAAATGCTCGCCGCGAACGTTTTGGCAACATCCAATATTAAATAGAAATTTCTTCTAATGTTACTGAACATCTCAGGCGTAATCGATCTAATCGCAAGCGTTATTCGTCTTAAGTCAGCTAATTCGAGGGGTTTAGTTTTGTATACAATATTTTTGGCATAACCCCATAAGAATAAGTCTAATCAGGGGATCGTGCTGGCCATTCCATCGATCCACGCCTCCCTATCCACCGATTTGGAAATACGCGGTTGAAAAACTGCCGAACATTGATTTGGTAATGGGGCGGTGCTCCATCTTGCTGAAACCATATCATATTCGCTGAAAGTTGTGGGTTTGCTGGATTAGGATATAAGTTTGTCAAAGTTGGCAAACATTATTTTGGAGCAGTGCTAAAGAATTATCGTCGTTTAAATTGCCATTAATGAAAAAGGGACCTATGATATGATCTCCAACCATTCCTGCCCAAACATTAACCTTTTCAGGATGTTGCGTATGTTCTTCTCTAATCCAGTGAGGATTTTCCCTAGACCAATAGCGGCAATTCTGACGATTAGCATTACCCGGAACTGTAAAGGTGCACTAATCAGAAAACAAAACATGTTCTAATTGGATCACATTGTTATCTAACATTGCCATCATTTGTTCACAAAAATACGTTCTCCTACCAAAATCGTCTTCCATGAGCTCATGAGTAGGTATCATTTTATAGGGATGCATTTTATTTTCTGGTAAGGTTTGAATAATATAAAGGATATCTATCTATCTATCTATCTAATCGATGAATGGCTAACATCGAACATTGGGGCTGTTTTTCGACTAGAAGTATGTGGGTTTTCCTTAAACTCAAGCATAATATCTAATTTATTACATCAGTTATTTAGTTAGTTAGTTATTACTGTTTGCTGGTTTGCAAGTTTTCTTGAGGGACGCACACAGCGTGTTAAAATCAATAATTTCGTGTCAGATCCATTTTTGGTTTATTCTGGGGTTCCGCAGGGTTCCCACTGTTCACCCCTTTTGTTTAACATTTTTATTAATGATATACTTAATTTTGTTGTGCATTCCAAAGGAAGTTCTTATGCCGATGACCTCAAATTATATAAGACAATACATTGCATTCAGGATAGTATGGACTTACAAAGGGATATTAATTCCCTCTGGGAGTGGTATCAAATAAACCATATTAGCATTAATATCGACAAATGTTGTTACATTAGCGTTTATAGAAAGGTCGCAAGAATTCCCACATCTTACCATATTAATAATGTTGAACTTGAATATTAGAATACAGTAAAAGATTTGGGTGTTTACTTTGATGAACGAGTAAGTTTTAATGACCATGTAGTGAGAGTCTCTCAGAGTAGTCTGAAAATATTGGGTTTCGTTTGTAGAAGCTGTCAGGATCTATCATTGGAAGTGCTAAGGACACTCTATATGAGTCTAGTTCGTTCAAATCTTGAGTATGCAAGTGTTGTTTGGTCTCCCTACTATCAGGCATATACTGACATTATCGAACGAGTTCAAAATAAGTTTTTGCGGGCTGCAGCCTTTAAGATGGGGGTTAATTTTCTGAACTACCATAGGGCTGATATAATGCAGCGTATCAATTTGGTTACATTGGAACAAAGAAGAACGTTTTTGGATGTATGTTTTGTGTTTAAAGTGTTAACTGGCTTGTGTGACTGTGATGGTTTGCTTTCGAGAATTGGTTTGAATGTTCCTGATCGAAACCTAAGAAATTATACACTTTTCCATTTGGGTTTTCATAGAACTAACTATGGCTTAAATACACCTTTGGATAGAACTCTGCGTACTCTTAACGCTATGAGCGGGCATATGAATTTTTTTAATCTGTCGCTGGAAGCTTTTAAACGTAAAAGTATGATAATTGTCAAGGGACTGTAAAACTGCATTTGCGGATGCTGTGATCAACTAGGGCTGTGATAAGTATTATTTATTGAAATTATTATATTTTTTCTTTTTAAATTAAGTAGTATATGTTTATTAGAAATACAAAAATTGTAAAATGGGGTATCCCGTATGTTTAATAAATAAATAAAAATAAAAAAAAGTTATTGCATTGGCAGCTACTTTTTTCAATCTGCTTTACATGCCCCTGGCGAAACTGCTTTTCTATTTTACTAATTTATAGTTATTGGCGGCAAATTTGGAATTTTTTTCTTAAAATAAGCGAGTAACTTCCATTTGTGTCAGTCTTTTATCTCCATAACTAATCATCTGTGGAATTGTTATTTTGTGCATTTCTGTTAAATAAACCATTTTTCTGATATGTGGTTAACGAAATTCAACCGACTATAACACTGACAACTACTGTCATGCAGACAGACAACAATTATTTGCTAAGGTCAGGAGTTTTAAACAAAACTAAACGAAACTATTTATACTTTTCTTTAATTTCATATCAGTAAAAAGAAACACTGAAATGCAATAAATCTGAAAACACTTAACATTTCCGAAACAATAGATAGGATATTGTTCATGAAATATGTCTACAATTTTCTAAAGAATCCAAAAATTGAATAATATACAGGGTGTTGCATTTAAAATAAGATAGTTGGTATTGGCCACTGTTAGATGACACACTCTGTATAAAAAGTTTTTATTGAAAAAAATGCTCAACTAACCAATCGATGTGTCCAAGCGTTTTTGTGGACACGCCCCCATGTATTTATTATCGAATTTATTCCATTTGGCTGATGCACACTGTATGTAGGTAGGTCCTGTTTAATTGGTAACACAGTTGCAAAGCAAAACTGGTCATATTCGACCAATTCTTTTTTTTAACACGTTTATTACAGGTCTGTAAAAATATTACTGATTCTAAAGAGGTTTGCAGAGTTGAAAATATTGTTTCTTGCAGATTAATAGTTTCATGGTGCAGTTTATACAGGGTGGTCCAACGAAAACTTAACACCTCGATTTTCCTGCTTTAAAATAAAAATGTGGAAAATCGCTCGGACCCGTCGATTTTTATTTCGAGGGGGACATCTTTTGCGTATATTATTGTCAATCTTGTTACTTCAAGCCCCTAGGAGGAAGGGGGGTAATCTTGTTCCTTCAAGCCCCTAGGAGGAAGGGGGTAATCTTGTTACTTCAAGCCCCTAGGAGGAAGGGGGGGGGGGGGTAAGATCTAAATTTTAAATGGATACTCCTATTTTGTATAATTTTTTTGGATTCTGCATAAAATTCTGAACAATTTTTTAATAAAAGCATTATTAGTCTATACTTAACAGTTTCCGAGATATTGACTCTTGAAAAATGACTTTTTGAACTTTGACAGCGTCTAGCTTTTTAACTGTACGTCTTAGAGCAAAACGGCTTTCATGTCCCTATCTTCGATTTTTATTATCTTTCCAATAGTGTCAACTTTCGGTTAAACCGCATGTAAGAAATATAGTACTTTCGGTTTAACCGGAAGTTGACACTATTGGAAAGATAAGAAAAATCGAAGATAGGGACATGTAAGCCGTTTTGTTCTAAGACGTACAGTTAGAAAGCTAGACGCTGTCAAAGTTCAAAAAAGTAATTTTTTAAGAGACAATATCTTGGAAACTGTTAAGTATAGACTAATAATGCTTTTATTAAAAAATTTTCAGAATTTTATGCAAAATCCAAAAAAATTATATAAAATAGGGGTATCCATTTAAGATTTAGATCTTACCCCCCCTCCCTCCTAGGGGCTTAAAGTAACAAGTTTGACAATATACGCAAAAGATGTCCCCCTCGAAATAAAAATCGACGGGTCCGAGCGATTTTCCATATTTTCATTTTAAAGCCGGAAAATCGAGGTGTTAAGTTTTCGTTGGACCACCCTGTAGACGAAAAGTCTCGTTATGTAATTTGATGGGTAGGTGTACCTACACATTGAAAAATTGAAAGTAAAAAAAAATTACCTGGAAACATCATTGTTTGGGGTGCCATAGCCTGTAAATCATTTTCATAGCTTTGTCTTAATTTAGAGCTAATTTGAGCCTCGGCCTTGCTCATGTTATCAATTGTGCCTTTGACAGTGATTATTCGCTCCAGATTAAACGAATTGATGTCGTTGATGCTGGATACCGTAATCTTGGTCTCAGTTTCCTGCATGATTCGTTTGATTGTATTTCCGCCTTTACCAATAATTCTTCCGATTAGATTATTGTGCGCCAATATTTTTAAAGATATTTCCCTGAAATAAAAAACAACAGCATTAATTTGTCAGTCTCCATTTAACAAAAAAAAACCATTGCGCAAGAGCAGTGCGCTCTGGTCAAATTGGTGAATCTCGCAAGGACAAAAAAATTAAATCGGTTACGTCCATAGACATAATATCGATACCTTTATGTAAAAAACCGCGTAACTTTAAAATTAAAAATTTTACAGGAGGCATGAAAAACTGTTTTAATAACAGAAGGTTTTCGTTGAAAAAAAAACGTGCCAAGAAGGTTAGGTGATTTTTCTTTTTATTAAATTTAAAATTACAGGAACTTTTTTGAGATATGAGGTTTACACATTAGAAAGCTTAGGTACTGACCTAACAGATGGTGCTCAAAGTTCAAAATCAAAAAAAAATTGGAGTTACAAGGTTTTCACATTAAGGTATCGATATTTAGATCAACAAATAATACTCACGAAAGTGGCAAATTAATTGCCTTGTGCATGTAATTAGTCATGTGCACTGCAAACTTCTTATTTAACAAATGGGAAGACTGTACAGTAGGCCTACTGTACAGGGTGAACGCGTATAATGTTACCCCCCTTTAACTTCTTTGTTTCGAAATTAAGAAAAAACTGTTAAATACAAAAGTTGTAGGATTTAATGTAAACTTCTTGCAAAATATAACTTCGTAGATACAGGGTGTTGCATAAAAGCGTGACAGATGAAAGTTATATTTTTTTAAATGGAATACCCTGTATATTGTTACATTATTGGATTCTACGGACAATTCTAAACATAATTTATATATACCACTATATATCTAAATTGAACCGTTTTCGACTTATTGATTGGAAATTACTATATATTATTTAAGAAAATAAGGTCATTCAAGTCAAGATGTATCGTTTCCATGGAAAAAACAGGATGACGATACTGAACTGAATATTTTGCCCACTATTAAAAAAAAAATCAAGCACAAAATGATGAACACGTAAACTGACTTGAAAAATGCTGTGCCATTTTCACATGATTATTATTTTTAATATAAGCCATTAAAATCGTCTGCTTTTCTTGAATAGAATAAGCCATTTTTGAATAGAAATTCTTACTGTTTATCAAAACTGACAATTCATGTTGTTCGAGTTTTTTCGAAATTTACCAAGTTACCATTGTGAATATTATTATCCATGGAAACGATACATCTTGACTTGAATGACCTTATTTTCTTAAATAATATAATATAGTAATTTTCAAACATCAATAAGTCGAAAACGGTTCAATTTAGATATATAGTGGTATATATAAATTATGTTTAGAATTGTCCGCAGAATCCAATAATGCAACAATATACAGGGTATTCCATTTAAAAAAATATAACTTTGATCTGTCACGCTTTTATGCAACACCTTGTATCTACGAAGATATATTTTGCAAGAAGTTTACATTAAATCCTACAACTTTTGTCAGTTTTTTCTTAATTTCGAAACAAAGAAGTTAAAGGGGGGTAACATTATAGGCGATCACCCTGTACAGGTCCTGGCTTTAGAGTTGGAAATATACTTCTTACTACCGTGCGAGCAAAAATTATTTGCATCAAAGAGGGCTTGGATTTAAAAACGTAGGGCTTGGTTTAGATCACAATGATATGGGGACGATATATCTAACCAAATCTAGGTTAAAATTTTGTCAAATTCATATTATGACATGATATATACCAAACTAATGAGTACCTAATAAAATAAGTAGACAAATACAAATTTATTTTTGTTGTTTACAAAATTAACAAAGTAAGAATATACAGAAAGAAAAAGAAAAATAATTACATGTATTCTGAGAAATCACATAACCGGAGAGATGGAACCAGGCTTCATCCCAAAAAAAATTCAGGTCTATTAAATAATTTCTTTCCAATAAATTTTGGGTAAACCATTGAGAGTAATTCCTGCGTCTTTCAAAATCTGTGGCTGGTATTTCTTGGAATACTTGCACTTTATAAGGAAATAAATTTAGCTGCTTCTTAAGAATAGTTCTGCATGTTCCATAACATCATGCTAATTCTTGGGACAGGCATCTTATACAGTTTGTTGGCGTATTTAGCATTATTTCACGAACGTTTGCAACAAGTTCTTCTGTTCTTACAGATGGTCTTCCTGCTCCTTTTTTGTGTTGTGTAGAACCTGTTTCCCCAAACACAGCCACGGTTCTTTTCAGGCAATGATAAAAATCCCCAGCAATAAAAGCAACACGTTAGGAAAATGTTCGTGAAAATCGTCCATGCACAAACCCGGATTGCATTGCCACTCACCATTTACTCTAACCCCGTTTCGAAAGTACGCTTCAACCATGCGAATGTTTTGTGCTGTTCCGTAAAGCCCATTGGGCATTGTGTGAATTGTTCAAGAAATTGGAAAAATTAACGATGAATCAAATTACTTGTAACGACTGTCAAAGATGACGGAATAACTGATTGATTGTTAATTCCGGTAGTTACTGATACCCCACAGGTATATAAGCTCTACGGCTAAGCAATACGTCCTTAGATGCAAGCCCTCTTTGATGCAAATAATTTTTGCTCGCACGGTATAAGCTTGAGGCTGGTATGTAGAGTCGTTAAAGGATGCCTTGGCCCTATTTTAAAATATTATGTACCAAGGTGTGCTTTTTAAACATAATAATATGAAAGTCGAACTTAGGTACCATATATACCTGTATAAAATAAAGCGTGGTTTAATTAGGCTTCCTCCCACCTCTCTAGGCCGATTACAATGATGTATAATTGTAATGCCTAAAGACTTCTAGATAAATTATTTGCAATGTAATGAATCAGTCAATTCTATACTATTCGATTCTATACTTAACGAATTGATTCCCTTCTTAAGTTTTATTATTTTTGGTAGTTTGAAGTTTCCTCAAATCACTTAACTTGGAACCAAGCTCTTTCTGTCATCTTAGAGGTCCGTTAGGACTGTTGTATGTACCTTTGGGATTTCTAATTTTTCTTTATTCTCCTGAGGATGAATGTTTATACATTCGAAGCATGTAGAGAATTTACCATCATTTAAATAAACTTCTTAAACATACCAGTAGATGAAGACTTAAAGTGTCTCATTTATTTCCTGTCAAACTTACACTCCACTTAAAGTATGGACTATTTCTTCAAGTATTTTACCTAATTTCATAGAACTAACTTTGGCATAAATATGCATATTCTTAACGAGCAGTATGGACTTTTTAATAATTCGCTTGTCAGCTTTTAAATGTATGACCCAATAAGTATGTAAAAAAATGTGGATCTGTATTTCAAGTGATAACTAACTAACTAAATACTATGACTTGTTAAGGCTGTTCTAAGTCTGAGGTTTTTTGTTTAAGTACATTTGTATTCATAAAAAAACGTACACGAATTAGAATGAGAGGAAACCTTAACCATATTTGCGTAAAACCGGCTTATCGCATGTTAAAGGTATAGGCGTTAGTTCAATAGAATAACAATTTTTTTTTTTTAATTTTATATATCTTAAACAGTTTTATAAAAATTACTATAGAAACAAAAAACGTTTAACAAGAATAAATAAAAATCTAATATTTGGTCATATATCCCTGTTTTTTTATTACTGGAGATCTAGCCAGTCTATTCGAAATTTACTGAATTATATTTGATACAATATTTGGATCAACCTCTTCCCAGCACGCATGTATTATTTCCCATAAATCTTCTGAATTTTGTGGCCTAAAATTTTGATTATATATATTTTTTACGATTATACCCCAAATATTTCCAATTGGATTGATATCGGGACTATAAGCGACCCAAGGCAGCACTTCCACATTATGGGTTTGAAACCAGTGGGTTACATCATTGGCAGTGTGGACTGGAGAATTATCTTGTCGAAATATGAAAGTATTATTGGGATATATTTGCTCAACAGATGGTAACAATATGTTTGCCAAAATGTTTATGTAATTTCCGGCATTAAATCTTCCCTCTATTCGCCAGCAAACACCAGGACCATGAACACTTATCTAGCCCCATGCATTTACAGATACACGCCCATGTCTAGTTGTTAGGACGATACACACGAATTTGTCCGTTATAAGTCGACTGGAACGTCTTTTCATCAGTAAAAATGATCCTGTTCCAAAATTGAGGTTTGCGGTATATATAATGTAATAAAGCAAAAATAATCCTAGGTTGTCGCTGTTCTTCGGTAAGAAACATTTTTTTTTGCAGCTGGGCGACATTTTAATTCAGATTCCTTGACTCTCCTGCTGGCGGTAGGTTGGGATTGGGAGGCAGGAAATGCTGTACCAATAACAGCATCCCTTGCAGTTGCAAATGGATTATTTCTTAAATATCCCAAAAAAGCAGCATCCTGTTCAGGGTTGGAACGTTTGAGACGACCTGAACCAATTTTCCTCGTTAAGGATCCTTCTTGTTCCCAGCGTTGCTTAATTTTCAATAGTTTTTTTTATTTCTATTATTTCTATTATACAACTGCGCTACAGCACGGATTGATCATCCTTCTTCGATTCTTGATACAATTTGAGCCTTTTCAACCATAGACAAGCGAGTTGCGCGCTCTTAAGGATAGATAGGCAACTTAACATACTAAATTGGTTCCCTGATAGCGCCACATGCGACCGGGGGCGAAACTAAATATAGTCGTGGTGGGGGTAGGCGCCAAGCATAAAAATTTAAATTTTATTATTACTTTGAATTCAAATTTTCGCGCTTCTAACTTAACGGAAAAGTTTGAAGCGCGAGACATCTGATTCAAGTTAAAATAATTTGGGAGAACGAAAGGAAATTATAACAACGTTTCTGATATGGCGACAAGATTTATTAATATTAGATATTTACATAAATAGGTTTTAAATAAAAAAACAGCTTATATTTTTATATTATTATTTTCTGAAGATTTTTCTAACAATTCCGTGTTATTTTCAAAGTTTTTATTTAATAAACTAGTTATTGTACCTTGTAGTTCATTAAGTTGTGAAGTAAAGTTTCTTTCTATATCTTTAATAGCTTTCTCTGTACTTTCCAATCGTTGAGCGACATTAATGAAGTCTTCAGGAGGTTCCACGCTTTTGTTAATTGCCTTGGTTTTTCTTCCCGATTTCTTTGGTCGCGACATATTAAATATATATGATTCTCAAACTACCGACTGCGCCATGTTAAGTTTATAAATTATATATGAATAATTATTTAATAATAACTTTATTTTTTATATATTTTACAAATCAATCATAAAATGACAATGACAATCTTTCACCAGTCCAGGTAAGACTTCAGGATCTGTCACAATAAGCCATATTTTTATCTTTCTCGCACATATGCTGGTACAGTTTAATACAGAGAGAGAGAGAGAGGTACAGAATGTTGGCCATGCTCATTCTAAATGAATATTCTGTTCCTACTAACGTTTAGGAGATGAACAACCTTATAAAACAAAATTCCTACAATAGCGCCACTAGCGACCGGGGGCTAAATTAAACGAACAGGGGACGACCTTCACCATTTAAGTTATCCTAGCCTGCTTTTCAACTTCAAGACAACTGATAAGGCATTTTTATGTTCTTCTGTCAAAGTTTATCAAACGTTATCACCATGCAGTTTCAAAATTAATTACACCGACGCCAATGCTTTGCATTTTTGATAATCTATGACGTGTGATAATCTCCAATAAACAATCATTTAGACAAGCCGGTTTTACGCAAATATGACAAAACTTACCTCTCATTCTAATTCTTGTACGCTTTTTTGTGAATACAACTCTGTACCCGGGAGGCATACGACACTATGTGCCATCAGCTTGATTTGTGGATATTTAGTAAAAACAATTAAGTTTAACATAATTTTGAGGTTAGTGTTGATTTATGAATGTATTATCTTACTTTCACTACACAAAGTCCTGCACAAAGTATTAATTATTTAGTGTTTCTTTGTAAATATTTTTTTTTTAATTTTAATTATCATAATTACAATAATACAAATTATTTGTATTTTAATGGACATAGTGTTCTATACCTGTAAAAAATTGTAAGCCATAATACTGTACTCGGAAGGCATACGACGCTGTGTCCAATTTTTACAAAAAATGAGTATATTAAATGGAAATGGTATGCATTTTGGTAAAAGGAAAAGTAATAATAGACCAAATAAAAACTTATTGCCGCCTAAATGCCGATAATCAGCTGGCGTTTAACATTATGTGTAATCCCCACCTACTATTATATTGATCTAGTTAGAGGCATATAACACCAAGTGATTATATAGTGTTCTATGCCGCTAAAGATATTACTAAAGATCCGAGGCATACAGATATCATTACCTTGGTGTCTTAGGCCTCTGAATAAAAATGCACATAGTGTTAAAAGTCTACCCTGTTTCTCAGCTACCTTAACTAATTGGACTTGGTGTTGTATGCCCCACAAAAGAGTTTAATTTTCTGAATAAAACTACATAGTTACCTAATTTTTGTAAAAATTGGATATAGTGTCTTATGCCTCCGGAGTACAGAACTGTCCTTAGACAATAATTTACTCTCTCTACTCTCTACTATAGGTTAGTAAATATCACCCTGACTTCAACTTACCCTTTATTTGTGTTATTAGCCTCCTGTTGCATTACGTCAAGAATTTTTTTACAAGCGTTCGTACAATTCTCGGGATTACCATAAATGGTAATAGCTTTTTCCAGAGAGCCGACATTATCCTTCCTGTGAACGTCTACTCGCGCCCTTGTTTGTTGTGTTATTTGTCTAATTGTTGAACCCTGTCTTCCGATAATAGCTCCTACCTGAAACAAATAAACATAATAATATTATCTACTATCAGGAGATATTTAAGTATTAAGACTTATTGTGATAGCTCCTTTCACTCCAGTTAGGCTACTGACAATAGATTGTCTATTCAATGACCGCTGACCGTTACGTCATATTTTCCATATTTGCGGTACGTCGTAAATTAATTCAGTCAGTTTGATTTACCGGTGGTAAAGGTTATGATTTTCCTTAGGCATGACCTACATAAAGACAGATGCATGTAAACAAGTATACAAGCGCGTTTTTTCAAATTTTTAATTATTCTTTTTATACTGTTAATGAATTCAGAAATAAGTAGTTTAATTAGGGTAAAAAGTATCATGGAATGAAACATTTTGTTCTTGAAAATCAGTATGAAATTTTTAATTGATATAAATTTACTGAAAAATAAAACTCATTGATAAAATTGAATCATATTTTTTTGTCTAGTGCATCAGTCTATAAATTTTGTTTCAAATATCGTCATCTTATTTATAAAATCATAATGAAAATATAATAAAAAAAGAGAACACAAAAAAATACAGTTTTTTAATAATTAAAATAAATCAGCTCCGCAAGGACCATCATCAGCAGATTCGACCAAGTTAATAATAAGGGGAAGAGTATCTGAAGCATCGATAAATCTTTCCCGTTCCCACACATTATTTATAATTTTATTAGTGCGTGTTACATCATTTTTCCATTTATCCACTTCCACAGACCCAAAACTACGTCATTTGTTACAGGATGCATAAAACTTATTTTTGCATCATATTAGCGCTTACATTCCGACCAAACCATTTCAATAGGATTAAAGTTGGCAATGATAGGGAGGAAGTCTTAAACCTCGATGTTAATGTTAGTTCGTCCAACCTATTAAAGTAAAATACAAATAATTAAAAAATAAAATAAACAGCGCTTTCCACGTTTGGGTAAGTAAGTAACCTTTTTAACCAACTTGTATTTGGAATTTTTTCAATCAGCCCAGAATGATAGGTGGCGTTATCCATGATAATAAGCGCCGGTTCTTCCAAGTTTGATAACAATTTTTCTTTAAACCATTTCTCAAAGTTTTCACTATTCATCGAATCATGATGATCACCAGATTTCAGGCCAGACTTGAATATCAAACTTGCATTATTCACAAATCCATTTTCAGAACCAGCATGTAGAATAATATACCGGACATCCTCTGACGATTTTTAGTATTGAAAATACTATTAGGATCGTGTTTACGCAAACTTTGCATTGCATGTCGATGTCGCTCATGTCGATGTCGCTCTGCCGTCTGTCGCGGCCAACAGCGCAATATCTAGATCGGTCTTGTAACATAATACTCTGATAACACTTGGAGAAATATAAATATGAATCAGCGTAAAGTCGGCAAGTAAATAATGAATAATGTTTAGTTTAGTTTGTGTTTTAAAGAACGCCATAGTAACTTTGTTAAAAAGTGTTTTATTGAGATAAGTTATAACTAAGGTAAGTTCACGTTATTTAAATCGGAATATTATATCGAAAAAAAAAGCGGGAGGCAAAAAGTTGGAGCACAATAATTGCATATTACAGGGTCCGCCCAAATTTGGTTAACAAATGGGATAATTTTTTTATTATTGATTTCTCAGAAAATGTTATTGTACCGGGTGATTGGTTATATTTTGCACCCCTACCTATCTCATGAAAATCTTCATGGTCTATTTTGAACGCTTGGGTAAATAAGTATAATTTAAAAACATAGCATAAGTAGGCTTAGACAATATGACCGATTGAATATAAGGCAATTGATCACCTTGGTTGGTCTGCTATGTGAATATTATTGTTTATAAACAAATTCATATTAATTATTCTTAGAAATAAAACCATACATTTAATATAATATGTTTTAGTTAATATACAGGGTGTCCCAAACGTAATGGGACACAGAGCAACAGCAGGCTCCTTAAGGCGAAATAACGCGATTTATTTAAACTTGCATTATCCCAAAATTGATAACAACCAAGATAAAGGGTGTCAAAGTTTTATTTTTGTTTTCGTTTTTTGGGATTATTTATAATATGTTTTAATTAATATACAGGGTGTCCCAAACGTAATGGGACACAGAGCAACAGTAGGCTTCTTAAGGCGAAATAATGCGGTTTATTTAAACTTGCATCATCCCAAAATTGATAACAACCAAGATACAGGGTGTCAAAGTTTTATTTTTGTTTTCGTTTTTTTGGGATTATTTCCTAACGAAATGACATAGGTAGCAGCACGAAATTAAGGATTTTGGGGTTTTTTGAGGTGAGGAACATTAAAATTTTAAAGCTGTGTCAGGTATTTTCAATACATAGGATGCTTGCGTAAGGTGCAAGATCTGTGAATTTTTTTTCTGTATGAAGAGTATCATCTTGCCAACTTCGCCTAAAAGCCCCTTTATTGTATATCCAGGTACCTATCATCCAGAAAAACAGGTTTTAAGGGAAATTGAGAGTCGCCGTTATTCTTAAATGCTGTTAAAAATTCCACTCGTTTTTGGGCTATATGGGGTTGCTAATAAAAAACGCCTGTTTAATACAGTATATTTACGCCATTAAATTTTTTTTTTAAATTAGTCCGCTAATGAACCAGTGAATATTTCAACACCATCAATGATTTTAAGGTTAAGTTGTATTAAGCGAATCGTACGTAACGTGTTCACCTGCTCTATACGTTCCATAAATACGCTCTCTTATGGTATGTTTAGAGTTGGGCATGGTCAATTGACCATGACGTATTTGACCGGTCAAATTCGGTCAAAATATATCAATTTTATTTTATTATTTATACATTTGTAATTTGTCCAGATTATCTCCTACCACCCAGGATAATGTTTAGTGTATCGTTATAGCGCCGTTATTTAAGAAAACAATAACACCTGATTCTGGAAATCCCGAATGCTCAGAATATATGCAACTTGCGTACGTGCAACTTGCGTACAAGGATTATTTCCTCCAACTTGCATACACGGGTAGGTAGGTCCCGCCACCAGGTAAAACAGCAAGAGTACATTATTCCAACTTGCGTACATACACAAATATTAGAAGCTTATAAACAAACTAAGGACATAAAAAAATGCTCTGATAACAACGAACAAACCGGTTGCCAATACACCTTTTAGAACAGATTGGAGAGGGCGTATTATTACGGTCCGTTTAAAACCCTGTATATGTACGCAAGTTGGAATAATGTACTCTTGCAGTTTTACCTGGTTCGCGGGACCTACCTACCCATGTACGCAAGTTGGAAGAAATAATCCTTGTACGCAAATTGGACGTACGCAAGTTGGAGGAAATCCCAATAGTCGGCCTCGTTTATTAGTGGTTCCCGGAAGCATCTAGACATTCCGCTACAGGATTCGGCACCCGTCTCTATTCTGATTGGATGATTTCAAATTCCGTCTAAAAGGTATATTGGCAACCGGTTTGTTCGTTGTTACCCAGAGCATTTTTTTTAATTCAATTTTTTCAACTAATATTATTTTATAAAATTTTTTTTTTTTTTTAAATGCTCTGGTAACAACGAACAAACCGGTTGCCAATATACCTTTTAGACGGAATTTGAAATCATCCAATCAGAATAGAGACGGGTGCCGAATCCTATAGCGGAATGTCTAGATGCTTCCCGGAACGGATTCAATCACAATGAAGGAAAGGAATAGAGAAGTTATTGTTATTCTCTTTTTATACCATTTTTATAGACATTTCCTTCTCAGTCTATTTATTTTCATTTCGTATTTGCCAGAGTTAGGGTTTGCACTTGCA
Source organism: Polydrusus pterygomalis (assembly GCA_963969555.1). NCBI lineage: Eukaryota > Metazoa > Arthropoda > Insecta > Coleoptera > Curculionidae > Polydrusus > Polydrusus pterygomalis. The sequence goes on along the minus strand of OZ018376.1, from coordinate 76,101,650 downwards.
TTGCATTTTTGTGAACTAACGACGCGACGTCGCATTTACGATGAATTTGGGGAAGTCCAAAACCAAAATTTGGAATTGTTTTACCGAAATAAGAGAAGAAAACAAGTAAAAGGGAAATGTATCTACTGTGGAGCAACTATTGAGATATACACTTATAGAATGTGTACCTGGATGGACCTAACTATATCATCCATTTGACCACCCTGTATAAAATTTAGGTATGGCAATAGACTTTTCAGAACAAGCAAAACTTGTTATAAAAAATTAATTTTTTCCAAAATACAAAATAAGAAATTTGGCAAGTATAGTTATAGGTTCATCCACTGCATTTTTAAATTTAAATTTATTTCAGTCAATTGACTGGTCAATTGACCGGTCAAATCCACAACCCTAGGTATGTTCATGAATTTCGTGAAGTTGTCGACCACGGGATGATAAAATAGCTACATTATTGCGATTCTTAAAATCTACATCCTTTTCTATTTCCTTTGCCCTAATTCGTTGGATTGTTGAACACGAAACTCCCAAAGCATCAGAAACTCTCTAAAACAGATGGGTATTTATAAAAACATTGCCTTATATTTTTCATGTTTATTATTTTATTCACTATTATTTCTGCTTTATTACTTACTTACCTCGTAAATTACGTTAAAGGGTAAGAGTCTTTTCCGCATCACTTTGGAAATAATAAAATAATTTTTAAATTAATGCTTGTTCTTTTTCACAATACCGTGACAATTAAAATTTTGAAATAATGTTGATTCAAAATGTCACTGTCAAAAATGACAATAACCTTTTTTGACTGGTAAAATTATACGACATTTATTATTGACGCAAATTTAATATCTCACCTACTACACAAATATAAGAAAGATAAGAACTAGCAGTCGAGTCGGTACGGACGGACGTAACGGTCAGCGGTCATTGAACAGACTTTAACAATTACATTACATTAAGGTTAATAAATTTACGTAAAGGGCGCCCGTATAAAATACTTATAAAGCAGGAGTTAATAAAAGCTGACCCAGGTCGTCGACTTCAATTTTGTAAAATGACATCGGAACAAAACATTGTTGTCCGGTTTTTCGTAACTTTTGGAATGGAAGTTAAAGTTTATTTCATTTTCCCACATTTTCGAAAAAATATAATGATTTACTTCTATCAACCTTTATTTATTTACAGCAAACTCAGTGAATATTTGACATTTTAAATTGAAGGCGGTAAGTTTTGGCATAGGATTTTTACTTGATAACTAATGACTGACATTTTTGACACCTATTGATATTTCAAAACAATAATAATGTATTTCTACTCTTTTCTTAATAATTAGTGCCCAATTATACCTAAAACGATCAGATAAAGTATCTTTATTTAAAATAATCTCAGCAAGGTACAGTACTTTTATAGAGAAAGGTCCTCCTATTAACTTAACATGTTTGTTTATGTTGCCTTGTCGATAAACAGTTTCATAATTTTCGATCATGTACCTACCATAATTGCCGAAATTTCCGTAGATCTATTATAGCGTAGAGGCTAGATCATTTTGTTAGAAACTTTTTTAAGGGCTGTAGATTCAGATCCAGTAGGGTCAGTTTATCTTTTTTTTCGTTTGGATTGTTTTTTTTATTGTTTAAAAAATTTTTGGTAATGTTTTTATTGTTACCTATTAGTCCGGTCAATCTAGACATTCGAAGATACATAAATTCGCAACAAGCTGAAAATCAGTAAAATTGTTCAAAACATAATTATAAATAAAATTTAAAAGTTCCCCATCATATGCAAAAAATTTTACTCCAGGTCAAAGGTAAAAACAATCAGTTTATCGCGATTTTCAGCAAAACGGCAAGTTTTATCATAAAAAAGGGCCAGACAAAAATTGGAGACCATAATATTGTCTTTAAAATATGTATCAATACTTTTTTTCCTACGAGCCACCGTTTCTGAGATATAACGATTCATAAAGTTGTAAAAGTTGTTATCGTCATAATATGCACACGTTTCCACACCACCTATGAGGTAGTGTCCTTAGCGCGTTTTTCAATTTGAATAATACCCATTATGTGGAGCGTATTATTGCCGTCTAGCGTATTTACATTAATATCAGCATTGTCTGCAACATGTTGAATAAAAGTACCACTTTCTGGTGGTAGGACATGAGGAGGACGATGAAAAACTGCTGCTGCCTCGTACATTATTGTATCATTATAAGATGCACATAACCAAAAGACGAAAAGATTTGTATAAGACGTTTGGACCCGAACCTTCGATAAAAAAAAATTGCGAGGCCTAATTGTAATTTAGACTTAAAAGACCTTGGTCGAACAGCAGTCATGATACAATGGCAAATATTTGTGCATATTAATTTTAAATTATCTAAATTTGATCGTTTATCTTTAAAATCACTCGTTCCACAAGATATGTCAACGATTCTGGGATTTCATTATTTAAATCTTCAAACATGCGACTTGGTGGAGGGTAAAGAGAATTATCAAACACTGCGGTTTGAATCTTCGCGAATAATAGCTGCAGATGCGTCTAAAACTCTAAATCGTTCTTCTTTTTTATTAATTTTTTTTTCATGATGATTATCCACTAAGCATATGAATGTTGATGCTCCCGATTTCTCAGTGATAATAAGTTTATCACCATACTTTAGTTTTAGTCGTAGCTTAATCGTTCTGTAATCTAAAGTCGTAGTTTTGCAAACACTTGTTAATTCGTTCAAAGTGAAGTGACAGTCATCGCTATTTTCAATGTAAGTAAATATTTCCTCCATTGCGAGATTCGTAGCTTCGTCTGTAGGACGACCGACCTTAGCTCCAGTGGTAGGTCTTAAGAAAGAAACATAACAATCATGATGATATTTAGTTTCAGCAGCAACTAAATCATATTCAAATTCGACTAGAGCAAGAACAGCTTTTGCTATAGCATCGTCACAAGTCCGAGCTACTTCCAGAATTGAATCTTTAAATTGAAGTGTACTTACTTGGCTAATTCGACGGCAAATATCTACGGATTTTTTTCTTTCATACTCTTCATTTAATTTCTGGCCACAAAATAAGCATAGTTCTTTAAAACAAAAAGCTGATTCACTAACACGTAATCTAGTACGAGGAGGACTTAATGTGGATGAACTGGCTTCTTGTTTCTCGCGTTGTCTTTAATTAGTTGCAGTAATAGAAGACTTTCGAGTATAATTTTTACGACAATTTTTATGTATTGTCACAGATTTCTGATTTTTGAGATATTCCGAAAATTCATCTGCTCTTTCGATACTTGCATTAATTAATGTCTTCGTACCACGTTCAACAGTAACAACTTCACTTTCAGTTAAAAGTTTAGCACAAATAAAACAATATTCTGACATTTTTGTTATAAAACTCAAAACAGCACAATATAGGTTAGAATAAACATTAAACACGTGTTTTCACTACAGAGTTGCGCTCAAGACTAACGGTAACGGTATTTTATTTATTATAACAGGTATAAGACCCTAGCAACGCACACCATAGAACATAATGTCTTGAAGTTACAGTGGCGTATAAATTAAGGGACTGGGTTACATTTTATTAAATATTTCAACATATATGTATAAAAACTCTAGAGATGTATATACGTGGCGTACTCATGCATATTATGACGATAAAAACTTTTACAACTTTATGAATCGTTATATCTCAGAAACGGTGGCTCGTAGGAAAAAAAATATTGATACATATTTTATAGACAATATTATGATCTACAATTTTTGTCTGGAGTATTTTTATGATAAAACTTACCGTTTTGCTGAAAATTGCGAAACTCATTTTTTTGACCTTTGACCTCGAGTAAAATTTTTTGCACACACGGGAATGATGGGGAACTTTTAAATTTTATTTATAATTATGTTTTGAACAATTTTACTGATTTTCAGATGTAGAAATCCCACATAACATATTTTACTGATTTTCAGCTTGTTGCGAATTTATGTACCTTCACTATCATTTTTTGGTCTAGATTGACCAGACTATATATAAAATTATTTACGAGAAATTTAACATTTAAGGATTTTACTGAAAATATATCAACTTACCATATCACTTTGTACAAGTATTCTTAAGGGGAAATCTGTCTGTCGGCTTTGTCCGGGAAGACCCCCAAAGGGGGCCCCCGGACCCCGAGGCCCTCGTCGCGAACGTTTTTCCACGGCTAATTCCACTTTGAGAGTTTTTCCTTCAACTTCGACGCCATTTAGCTGAGTTACTGCCCTAAAATAATAAAAAATATTTCAAAACAAAAATTATAATTCGAAAATATTTAGGTACTTGTGTACATGGTTGTTGTTACACGAAATATGGAATATAAAATAATGACACATTTCAATATTTTCAATACTGAAGATGGAATTAAAAAGTCGTATACAGTTGCGATTTAATTTGCTAATGGCACTACATCTATGGGCTCCTAAGCTAAACCTGTGGCACAGACCGTACTGGGAAAAATGAGTTTTTTAAATCAACCTACAAAAACTGCCTTTCAAAAACAATCTAACTGTAACGAAAGCGTCAGTTGTCACATAATCTTAATGGCTATACGGCGTTTACGCCTACACTTCGTACTACTGAGGCTACTTATACCGTGCGAGCAAAAATTATTTGCATCAAAGAGGGCTTGGATTAAAAAACGTAAGGCTTGGTTTAGATCACAATGATATGGGGGAGATATATCTAACCAAATCTCGGTTAAAATTTTGTCAACTTTATATTATGACATGATATATATATGCCAAACTAATGAGTAATAAAATAAGTAGACAAATACAAATTTATTTTTGTTGTTTACAAAATTAACAAAGTAAGAATATACAGAAAAAAAACGAGAAATAATTACATAAATTGCTGAAATTGGCCACCGCCATGCTCCAAGCATAAATTCACACGTCTCTTCATATTTTCGAAAGTGTTTACCAGCATCTCTGGAGAAATGTTACCACATTCTTGGATAATCCTTTTTTGTAACTGTTCTAAATTTACAACTGGTGTTTTAAAAATAGTGTTCTTTAAATGAGGAAAAACAAAGTGATCCATCGTTAAACAAGGTGATCTAGGTGGGAATTCAATGTCTGATCGAAAACTGATCAATCTGTCGTCGAAAAAATTGCGTAAGCAGTTTCGGCGGCTGTATGGGCGGCTGCACCTTCCTGTTAAAAGTATTCAAAACGTAGTTCGTCGTCAAGTAAATGCTCCACAATAAAAGCAACGTTAGGAAAAGGTTCGTGAAAATCGTCCATGCACAAACCCGGATTGTATTGCCACTCACCATTTACTCTAACCCCGTTTCAAAAATACGCTTCAACCATGAATGTTTTGTGCTGTTCCGTAAAGCCCATTGTGTGAATTGTTCAAGAAATTGGAAAAATTAGCGATGAATCAGATTACTTGTAACGACTGTCAAAGATGACGGAATAACTGATTGATTGTTAATTCAGGTAGTTACTGACACCCAACAGGTCTTAAGCAGTAGAGAGTAGAGTTAAGCATTACGTCCTTAGATGCAAGGCCCTCTTTGATGCAAATAATTTTTGCTCGCACGGTATTATTTATTCTTTCATAATATACCCACACAAAACGCCACTGTAAGTTCGAGCTTGCCGAAACGGAATGTTCCCTTATTTTGGGTCAAACTAAAATGTAGAAATCCCACATAACATATTTTGTCCAACATGTTCGCTCGAAAGGTATCAGTAGGGGAGCCCGACCTGAGAAATCCATTTTCGAGAAAAATATAAAATAAAGTTCACAAGAAGTGATTTTTTAACATTTTTTTCGCGTGCTACACTTAAACGCGTCTCTAATCGATAGTATTTAACCTATTTCCTATCATATTATTCACTGACAGTTTTTTTTGTCAATAAGATGCTTCAATCTTTCCCAAACACTTTTGCATAGGTATCTGAAGTTATAACCTAATACTTTTTTTTTATTTGAGAAATAAAAAATATTTTCAGAAGGGAACAGGGAAATTTTTACAAAAAACAAAATTTTAACATCTACATCGGGTCTGAAGCATAGTCACCTTTACATACGTACAACGTAGGTCGTGCGCAAACAAAAGTTAAGTTTTATGGGTAAAAAAATACGTTTGATCGGGCACAGAATATACAGGGTGTCCCAGATAAGAATGCACTCTACAGGGATCTCGTAAACCAAAGGAGATACAGAGATGGTTAAATTAGAGAAAAGTTGCGCATAACTGAATCCTGTAACGTCATGTTTTCAAATTTAAAAAAAAATCGGAATGCTTCCGAAGATATTTGGATAAAACCGAATTTTCGCGATTTCGTTTTAATTGATTTATGATTCTACTTGAAGAGATATATCAAAATAAATTTTACATTCTCATTGCCACTTTTTCTCCCCTACAAGACTGTTTAATTACATTGTTGATCCTACGTTTCGTTTAGTCACAACCATCATCAACTTTGTTATTTTAAAGTCGGAAAATTTTATTTTATGCTTAATAAATTCTACGTTTTATTCTAAATCTAACGGTGTATCACACTTATTATTTATTAGACGTTTCGATATAGAAAAACACATCATCAATGAAAATAGGCACATTATCGAAAATATTTTTGTTTTTATTGTTGTATTTAAACACTAGTTGGATTTTAAAACATTTTTTTTAAAGAAACTTATAACAAAACATAATATCTAATAAAACTTATTTGAAAAATGCAACAAGTAATAATTAATTTTAATTATTAAATACAATAATTATTTTTTATTTAAAAAAAAATGCATGATAATATTCAAACATACCTAACGTACCATTTAAATTCGGCATCATATGGGTGACTATAAAATTGATTGACGTTCGCAATTGTTTAAATATTTTCTTTAGATCTGTCACTTAGTTACAGAGACCTAACAGGTCTGATCTGATATTATTATTATGTTTTTTTTTAATTTTTAACTGTTGGATTGTGCAGTAAAATTTAAAATAATGGAACATTATTCTAACGAACGAAGAAAAATTTGACATGATGTTCTCCACTACAAGATGGTTTAATTATATTTTTGATCCGACGTTTCGTTTAGTCACAATTGTATTTAATAAGTAAAATTAATTATTACTTGTTGCATTTTTTAGATAAGTTTTATTAGTTATTATGTTTTGTTATAAGTTTCTTTAAAAAAAAATGTTTTAAAATCCAACTAGTGTTTAAATACAACAATAAAAACAAAAATATTTTCGATAATGTGCCTATTTTCATTGATGATGTGTTTTTCTATATCGAAACGTCTAATAATTAATAAGTGGGATACGCCGTTAGATTTAGAATAAAACGTAGAATTTATTAAGCATAAAATAAAATTTTCCTACTATTTAAAATAACAAAGTTGATGATGGTTGTGACTAAACGAAACGTCGGATCAAAAATTAAATTAAACCATTTTATAGGGGAGAAAAAGTGGCAATGAGAATGTAAAATTTATTTTGACGTCTCTTCAAATAGAATCATAAATCAATTAAAACGAAATCGCGAAAATTCGGTTTTATCCAAATATCTTCGGAAGCATTCGGAATTTTTTTAAATTTGAAAACATGACGTTACAGGATTCAGTAATGCGCAACTTTTCTCTAATTTAACCATCTCTGTATCTCCTATGGTTTACGAGATCCTTGTAGAGTGCATTCTTATCTGGGACACCCTGTATAGCTTTGCGTAGCTATACATTCTGTGGTTCGGGTTTGTTTTTTTATGCGAAATATCCATATATTATAAGAGCTTTGATTTTGACGGGTGGGGGGCAATTGCCTTCCCCCCTCCTGAGGCACGAGACCCAAGCACTTCAATTACCGGGTTTGTTTTTGTGCTTTTCTTGAGGATTTTGTGTTGTGTTTTTTATTTTTCCCGCTTGAAAACCAAGCACCATACTTCAAAAGAGGGCGTGGCACCAAAAAAATGTTCACTTGCGGCGCTTCTTTTTTGGCGCCATAATTACACGTTTGTTTTATGAGAAGATATACTCGCACCTGTTTTATGCATAGCATAATGCTCCTACTATCACACGTATGATGCGCCCTATCATTATTAAATCGTTGTAGATAAAATAATAAACATTAGTTGGTACTTAAACCGTTCAGTTGTGACGATAATTCAGTAACAGACCCTCGTATTCAAGACACCGTGTGCGCCTAACCGCTAAGTAAACATATGTCAAAAACAAAACCAAAACGAGAAGTTGGGGCACAAGCCCCATGTATAGGCACCTGCTTCGCGTCTCTGATAATTATCAGGCTCGTATCGAATTATATGTCGATTACATTCGTGAATATCCCTGTAATTACAAGATACCGTTACATCCTGATTTTAAATACCTAAGTATATTTTTGATATATTAAGAAACGAGTTTTTCCAACGGTAATATTCATTCATTATTTCAACAGTACATCGACTGTAAATAATTTTTTATTATAGGTATGGGGTACTTTATTATTATTTCGGTGGGAACAGTACCCCTGTACCCCCACCACATTTATTATCTTAGGATATATTACATTTCAATCGTTACATTTAGATGTAGTTGTATTAATAGCTAAAAGTTATCTCTTCTGCAATGTTTTTGTTAAGTAATAAATACTAAGATACAGAATCGTATCGAATTATTAAGACATAATATATTAATTTGAAGAAATAGTCCATGCTTAAAGTGGAGTTGAAAGTATGGGAAAGAAAGAAGAAACCTAAAAATTTAATAGAATAAAAATTCTCTAGGGGTCTCTACATGTTTCGAACGTAGAAACGTTCATCATCAGGAGACAGAAAATTTATTTACTGCTGATGTTTTTAGCAGAAGAGAAAATGGTGTTGAACCTTAATGGAGCTTTTATGGAATTAAAAAAATTTGATGTGTAGAAGAGACATAATATGAAGAAAATTGATAAAGGTTAAACCATACTGAGTATGTTAAAAAAGTTATTAAAAGGGGTCTAAACCAACCAAATAAACTGGGGAAGAAGAAAAAACCTTCCCGAATCTTCGACACCTTTTTGTCAGGAAGTTTTTTTCTACTTCCCCAGTTTATTTGGTTAGTTTACCCCCATTAATAACGTTTTTAACATACTCAGTATGGTTTAACCTTTATCAATTTTCTTCATATTATGTCTCTTCTACACATCAACATGTTTTAATTCCCTAAAAGCTCCATTAGGGTTTTACACCATTTTCTCTTCTGCTAAAAACATCAGCACTAAATAAGGTTTCTGTCTCCTGATGATGTACGTTTCTACGTTCGAAACATATAGAGACCCCTAGAGAATTTTTATTCTATTAAATTTTGTGGAGGAAAACTTTGGGGTTTTTCTTTCTTTCACCATATACAGGGTGTTCCTCAATGACGTGCTAATATTTTAGGGTGTGATTCCTCAAGTCATTTTATGAAGAAACATTTATATAAACATATGTCCTAAACGGCTTAAATTTGTTGCTACAGGGTGTTGAATTTTTCTTTTTTAATGCGTTTTTTGTAATACCTCCGAAAGTACTGTAGATAATATTTTTAATTTTGGCATGTGCTAATAGGACATAAAACCACATGTTTTAGTTATGAAAGTTATTTTTTTGTTCCACCAGTGGCGTCCCTGCAAACATGTCCTCTGATATTTTTTAGAAAAAAAGTGGTACGCCACTGACATTTTTCCATGTGGATATTATTTCTGATTAGCCTAGTCAATTCTACATAAAAATGGTCTCTTGAGTTTTTCTCCTCAGGCACACCATTCTTAATAATTCAATGCAAAGACAGGCGGAAGCATACCTATTAAGTAAAGGTGGTAATTTCCAACAATAAAATTTTTATAAAACAAAATTTTGCATTATCAATGTTAATAATAATAAATAGTAGAGCTAATTTAATAAAATTTAATTAAGAATGGTGTACCTGAGGAGAAAAACTCAAGAGACCATTTTTATGTAGAATTGACTAGGCTAATCAGAAAAAATATCCACATGGAAAAATGTCAGTGGCGTACCACTTTTTTTTTCAAAAAAATATCAGATGACATGTTTGCAGGGACGCCACTGGTGGGACAAAAAAATCTCTTTTATAATTAAAATATGTGGTTTTATGTCCTAATAGCATATGCCAAAATTGAAAATATTATCTATAGTACTTTCGGAGATATTACAAAAAACTCATTAAAAAAGAAAAAATTCAACACCATGTAGCAAAAAATTTAGCCGTTTACGACATATGTTTATATGAACTTTTCTTCATAAAATGACTTGAGGAATCACACCCTAAAATATTAGCACGTCATTAAGGAACACCCTGTTTGTAAACGAATTTAATTTTTTTTAGTGGAAGATTGAAATTCTACCATTTGAATTTATCGTCTTTAGTAAACTTCCCCAAAGGGGTAATTACCTGCTATATAGGGGGAACTGTTGTATACTGGGACAATATTTTTCAAGTGGCATTAATAATTTTCTAGTATGTTCCATTTCAGTTTTTATTTCTTTATTATTATGAGATCAACAGAATGTTATTAAAAATTGCTAAGACTGCCAGAATTACAAGAACTTAAACGAATAGAAGCCTTGTCCCACTATAAGCCCACGTCCCACTAAGCAACAACCCCTTGTTTCATAGTGGGACTAGAGCATGTGCATATTGGGACAATCTGAAATCGGTGAAGTTATGTATAAAAAAAATTCTACTTGTCAATGAGTTACAGAAAATAATATAAGCAGTATGATAAACGCAACGTATAGGGTAGAGGCACCACTTATGGCCAGGTTAAGAAAAAGAATTAGTATATCAGTTATTGGTATTCTTAGGACTATAAGAAAAAAATTTAAAAATATATATTTAGGGTCTCTAAGACCTACCCTTTTGGGTTAATTAACTAAAAATATATACTTTTTAAAATTCTGACAGAAATAAATTTTCTAAACGAAAAAAGCAAGATTCACCCCTTTTGGCCAGTTACAACCCACTTTTCGCCACAAGTTTTACCCACCATAGCCAGGAAAATAAATTAGTTTCCGAGTGTGATATATCAAATGAAATAATTTTATTAGGAACAAATAAGATAAGTGCTACATTATAATTATTGTTTTTCATAAACTTGACTAATAGAACCTGGGAATTTTGTTACTAGTCTTCGTCCATCCTGCTGTAGAACTGGATGTGGAAGCTGTCCAATTATATTTTTTTTTATTAACGATTGACACGTCAGTTTCTAAATAATCAAAAGTTGTTTTTTGTTTGTCGAGACTTTTCAAACACTTAATCTCATATTCTTCTTCGCTAACAACCTTCAATATAGTTGCTACATATTTAAAAATCATTGTCATTCTTTTTCCTGTTCCCGTAAACTCTACCAAAATGAAACATCCAGGATTAAGATTTTCTGGTGTCATAAGTTCAATATCTGGTACAGTTGCTTCTAAGAAATCAACATCATCATCGCTACTTCCAGAAGCTTGCCATTCTTCTTCGGAGCTTGTTTCTTCCGTCTAAGCTTCAATATGTTCTATTTTTTTTATTATTTTTTTTCTTTGTTGGTTTTTCTTCTACTTTTTGTTTTTTAAGTTCTATGGCTTGCTTTCTTTCAAGTTTTTCTTGCTCCTTCTGCATTTTGGTTTTTTTTTGTCTTCTTCTATATCGAGCCATTTATCCGACGTTATTACACTGCAAGGATCTTGTTTTTGTCGATTTTTAAGTTTCTTTGATTTCTTTTCACCTGGATAAGGCAGACAGCTCTTTAGGACTGTTGAAATATCAGACTTTGGTGTGGCAAATATATTACGTTTGGAAGATTCTATTTTTTTAAATTGAGTAGGAATTCTCATACTCGTGCTATAACTTTTAAAATATATGGCCATAAGTGGATAAGACTGTTCTACTAATGGCCACCACACTGGCCATATGTAGTAACTTATTAATTTAATGGATCCACTAATGGCCATTAGTTATTTTTTCTTTGTATGCAAATGCTGGCATCAAATATTATTAATAAAATTACCCAAAAACTGGGATGATTCTAGATTAATTTCTTAGTAAAAATCTTAAGAATTTCGAGGAAATCAAACATGCAGTCACTTTTAAAATTATTTAAAGACTGATTTGTTTTCGGCGGTTTGCATGCATCCTCCCCTATGCAAGTGGAATGGACCAACCCATATGCGCACCAAATGTGATGGGAAAACAAGGTCACTTGCTAATATTTGGCAACATACACATAAATGGTCATAAGTAGGGTACTGGCCATAAGTGGTGCCTCTACCCTATATATTTAAAATCTATTCAAAACTTATTTAATATTATAATGTTTTTATTAATTTACAAAAAAGATACAAATTTAAAGGGTTTTCTTATGTGGTTATTAAAAATAAAAATGTAATAAAAGGCTAAACAATTTTAGCAAACAAGGTCACTGTTCTATATTGTACGGAGAAAAGTCATATTCAAAATACCATTGTTTTGCAATGGTGGGACAGTCCCACTATACCCCTCACAATTTGTCCCACTATATAACCATATACATATTTTAGGTTATAACTTCATATTTAAACAAAAAAAAGACACAAGCAAAAACTCTCTACACCTACCTCTCAGATCCTCTAGGCAATGGGTACACTAAAAATCACAATTCTATTTTAATGAATAACTACAAAACACGGTGTAGTTTAATTGGGCAAAAAAAACATGAAGACTTTAGCTTGGTATGCATGCCGGTTTACGATATACTGAGCATTAGGCGGTGAGGTATTTATGACTATTCATAGAGGGCATTACACGCCTATGACACTCCAATTTATTTAGGTTTTTACATCGTGTGGTTTGCGGGAAATTTGAATAGTCCCAGTATGGAACCTGACCCAGTATACAACACTCTCCCCTACGAATTTCCAAAAAATCGGAGGAAAAAAGTTACAGGATAAAAACTACGGAAAGTAGCGTTTGTAAACGAATTTAAATTTTTTTGTGGCGAAGATTGAAATGTAACCCCATGGGGTAGTTAAATAAAGACGATGAATCCAAATGGTAGAATTTCAATCTTGTCCACTAAAAAAAATTAAATTCGTTCACAAACGCTACAGGCGGAATTGACACGTACCCCAAAAAACATTTCGTTGCTGCATAAATGGTGCTGATGAATGTCGCTAACTTCACACATGATTTCTTGTTTTATTTGCTATTGTTGGTGTTTAATATTTATGGATTTCTAGTTCTTCTGTAGTTAGTTTAGTGAATTGTGTTTGTGCCTTTAGTGACTCGGATACAATGACTAATGACTAGTAAAGACTATTGTATGCTTTTATTATACCCAAATAGTAGGGGTAAAATACCGGGTATTTCGTATTTTTAGTAAGTATGAAGTAGTGATAGTTCTTGATAATGTAATTTTATTTTAATATGATATTATAGATTTCTTTAGTTTAACACTTTGAGAACTAAATCTCTGTATGTGCAATTTTCAAATTTTGATATCAAATGTGTTTTAGTCAAGTCATGATTTATTTCACTTCGTTATTGCAATAGAGAAACAAAAATCATTGACGCAATAAATTTTATCGTTCAATTTAGTAATTTAGCTTTATATTTTTAATGCACTCTTAATTTATTTACATTCACAGAAAAAATAATATTTTACTAAAAAATAAACTTGAAAATATTTTTAAAATTTTATTTATTTTATATTTAAATTGAATTGGCTAGCAAAATGGAAACAATGCGACAACTTTTCGGCTGTTTAAAAGAAGCAGGAATTTAATTAAAACCAATTTTAAGGATAGGTATTGTATTGGTACATAGTACGATTAAATAGTTTTAGTTAGTGGGTTTAAGCCCGGGCTTTAGCTTCCTTATCAATTCTAGGACTTTAAAGACACTTAAGACGAAAGCAGATTACTATTACGTCACGTGAGTTTACGTGAAGACACATGAGCAGTAAATTTTATGAGACCCGTTTTTCCATTGGTACAAATTAACAATAACAAGAGACACACTATTGTCATGCGGTGTGTTCACGTGAATGCACATAATTTTGCAGGTCTTCACGCGCTCAGATTTTCTGTTTAAACTTCAATTTTGTGAAACGTGACTTTAGATAAATGAAGGAAGTTTTAACGACAATGAGCCTAATGAATAAAAATTAAGCAATTACTTTTTAGTAAAAGCAATTGCTTGACTAGCAAATGATATAAGTAAAAGCAATTGCTATATCTGGATATGAATAAAATTTTGAGGCAATTGCTGTTTTTCTTACACCTCTGTAGCAAATGCTCAATCAACACACGTTCAGACGTGCTTTATCCATGCACTTACTCAGAATATAGATTTCAAGTTCAGTTTGGTGCCAAATTTGCAAAAGAGTTGACGTTAATACAACAACGTTGGTCTATTTATAAGTACGATAGTAATCTATTACGTTTTTGTGGAAAATCGGAAACTTATATTTGTGATATGGCAGATTTCAGTGAAAATGAGGAAAGTGATAGTAGTGATGAAGAAATTAAAGACAAGCAATTGATATTCGTTCACAAATTGAAGAACATAAATAAATCTCTCTGACCATAACCGTTTAGCTTCCACAAAAGCTTCAGCACTTGTAGGAAATTTAATAAAAATATTGGCCTTTTCCAAAACTGCATCCATTACAGAAGTTCATGTCTTACAGACAGTAGTTTGGTGAACACTTCACCTAGAGAATTTTCAAACCCCGGATCCGACAATTTCCGCAGAAATACTTTAATCTTATTTAAAGGCGACAGTGCACCCCCTCGCCTTTTACCAGTAAAGTCTATTCACTCAGTAAACCTGCATGATGGCCGACATGTCATATGACAAAAGTCATTGAAAATGCAAAAATTTATTTTATTTAGCTGGAATATGACTTTTGTCATATGACATGTCGGCCATCATGCAGTTTTACTGGGTGAATCGACTATATCAGTCAAAAAATAATTTGCCAACCACTCAACATTTTCGCAGTCAAATCGATATAACTTTCTGAAATCATCATAATATCTACAATTTTTACGTACACTGTAGATTTTTCTTTTACGGACGTTCATATATTCAGCCATAATTGAAGACACAAATTAAGAGCAACGCACGTGTATGTCGCGGAGAACTAAAGTCGACTGCTACCACGCAAATGATGCAGGGGTCGACCTACCTTAAAAAGTTGAAAGCGATCGCTACACTAGATGTACTTAATTTATTCATCACAAATTTAAGCAAACGATATAGCAATCGCTTCAATTTTTTAAGAAAAAGCATTGACTAGAAGCAATTCCTGCACTTTTAAGCAATTGCTGGACACAAAAGCAATTACTTTAGTTTTTATTCATTGGCTTTCAAGAAATTACTCCGATTTTATAGGACAAAGCAATTATTGCTACATTCTTATTCATTAGGCTTAGTACATCTTAAAG
Organism: Polydrusus pterygomalis; assembly: GCA_963969555.1. NCBI lineage: Eukaryota > Metazoa > Arthropoda > Insecta > Coleoptera > Curculionidae > Polydrusus > Polydrusus pterygomalis. The sequence goes on along the minus strand of OZ018376.1, from coordinate 76,086,217 downwards.
CGATCTTCATCACCTTGCAATAACTCTTCGAATAAAGTGTGAAATTCACTTTTCTCCCTTCTTTTTAAATTAATGTCATGTATCCATTGTTTAGTTTTAAGTTTTTTAGTTACTATGACTGCATAGTGCACACCATCTTTCCAAATCTTCTTCAAACTCTGAAGATGAAGATGAACTATTATTTAGTTTTTACATTTTCTGGTTACGATTAGCGAAGCACCCCACAGCTTGTTTTTATAAAATGAATGATATGACTTTACGTGAAATAATAATAATGTGATTCTGCTTGAAATTCATGCATTTTATTTCTGGCGTGACAAGATGTGAACTCACGTGAGATGATAGTGATGTTTCCACCTTTATTGTATTGAAGAAATGCCCATTTTTCTAATAAAATGATTCTGCACTTAAGGCTCTTTTTTTAACAACTTTAAAAAATGAGGAGGTTATTAATTCGACCTGCATTGGATTTTTTTTATACAGGGTGTGTTACAAATTCGATGGTCACCATTGGGATCTAGTAAACGGTAAAAAGTACGTCGAAGGGTAAAATGGGGCAAAGTTGTGCAGTTTGGACATGACGAAGAAGCCGTCGAAAAATTTGGAAAATTCCTAGTACTACCGAAAAAGACCTAAAATAGTCGATTGTATCGGAACAGCGCGAAAAACTTCTATAAGTGTAAAGCTACCTATTGCCAATAGGATCACTAGTAACGATTTTTCAGCATTTTTTAACTCTCTGTCGTGAGAATCCGTCTGTAGAGGTAGCCTTCAGTGACTGGTATTTTCTTTTTTCTGGGTACTATTGTACGTTTCAATTTCTTACGTTAAATCATAATATGTGTTAATTAAGTAATTATTAAGCATTTCTACATGCTTTCTATACCTCCTGTTCCTGATATCCGAGGGATAAGTCCCAAGCTGTTTATACGTAGTACATAGCCATATATACATAGTCTGGTAAATTCCCTCAAACTAGAAATAACCAAAAACTGTTCGTTGGCTTTCAGAACGTTTTGGTTATTAAATTGTTATTTACAGGGTGTGTCCATGGGGCTTAATATTCTTATTTCTACCTAAATACATACATTTTTTCCATGCCTAGAAGACCATGCTGTTCTCTTCATATCTTTTGGGCTCAGGCCGTTTTAACTATTACATGTAATGTATGGGCGACTGTCCTTTGATCCGGTGGCTCTACCTACCACCTAGATTTAGCAGTTTTGGGATCTATTTCATTGCCATAAAGGTGTTCAGTTGGATCCACTGGAAGTTCCCGTCTACTTCTGGATCTAAGGCCAGTTTATTTTATTTTTTTAAATAATATTGCATAATTTAAACATTTCATTTATAAAACACTAATTTTACTTAACGCTTAAGTTCAGTCATGATTTTATCTCTTATAATTTTATTAGAAGCGAGTTTTCTGATTAATTACAGTTTTTTTCCACATTTTTCGGCACGTGTACTGTACCTGTATACTCTGTATATAAATGTACATACATAGCAGAGGGGTATTCTTTGGCCAAAGAAACGGTAATGTATACGTACTGGTAAGCCTAAAGTTACTAGAAGAATTTCAATGTAAATAAATGAATACAAAATGGACTCAACGTTGCCAACTTCGGTTCAAGCGCGTTTGAGGCAATATTAATAGGAAAGGCAATATTTGATGGTGGCAAAGTTTGCACTGTGTGCACGACCCGGTAGGTATGTCAAAAACCCTAGCCAAGTTCCTTGGTAATGGCAAGAGTCATCTTTCACTGTTTCGACTTCTTCGGTGACGTTTTGATATTATCACCTTATCAGAGGCCGAGGGGCCCTACGGTTATTTTCGCTACAGCTAGAAACGCAGACTAGTGTCGGAATGCACAAAAATTTTAAACTAACCAGCAAATTTGACTGTGACATAACTATCATTGGCAGAAATCGGGTAACTTTGAATGTGAGTAAATTATGTATGCCAATGTCGTTTATGTTACAGTAACAGTCGTCTGGTTAGTTAACTTATTGTTAAAAACAGTCTTACAAACCAACAAAAATCTTCTTATTCTAACAGAGTAGAAGTTTGTTTTAGGAGTTACTACATTCTTAATAAAATTTTATGCAGAAATCAAAAATAAATTTAAAAAATAGGGTTATACCGATGGTTGTAAAGAAATAAATTAAGTTTTCATAACGTGTTTTTCGGGCAACCTTTATACAAATTACCTTCAAAAAAACCCGTAACAAAAATAAAAAATTGAATTGTAGTTGAAGGATTCAAGCGACTTTTAGAAATAAAACAACTTAAATTTTAAATAAATTAGTTCCAACCTTTACATAGAAAGTATACAGGACCCCAAGATCCATATTCCAAAATGTATGTGAAATATAGGTACATGGTGTTCCAAAGAAAAAAAATGCATTTTATGACATTTATAAATTTTAGGAATAGCAGGAATCAAGGTATGCTACATATTATATAAAATTGTAAAGCAGCGACTGACTGAATGGATGATTCATCAACTAAACCTCTAATCCTAGAATCATGAAAAAGCGATTTTTCGAAAATCAACCCCCAGGCGGTAAAAACGGGGGTTGAAATTTTTATAGGAATTTTTGTATCTAAGAATCTAAAACTGGTGGAGGTCTAAAAATTGGTAGGTATATAAGTTCCTAAAATAATTATAGTATATACGTGTTTGGTACTATTGGTACTATGCTTACTCTGTTAAAATAAGCACGGTAAGTTCCGAAAGCTTTGCCCCGAGAGGGTTGCAGGGTTAAAGGTTTAATGTAAAGTTCGGTACTTATTTCATGGAATTTCCAATCTGAAGATTATAATAATTATAGTTACATTTTGGTTATACACAAGGTATTTTTTATGGGGTTTCCAGGGTTTGCAGGTATATTGTTAGGGGTTATTTATTATCACTTATTAATGCGTTATTATTACCTGCTTAACAAACTATTTTTAAATTAAAATAAATGAATTTCAAATGTAAAAAAAGCGTTTCTAAAGGCACCTCTAAGAGTGCAGTTGTATAAGGAGAGAATACCAGGAGTTGGTTTACCTCCAGAACCTGTAATTACCCGGTGGGGACATGGATTAAGGTCGCAATATTCTACGTAGAGCATTTCGAAGCCATTACAGAACTAATTTTGGATTTAGATGACGATTCGCAGTGTGTTGTGTAAAGTAAAGAGTTGTTAAAAAGTGCAAGTGTAGCTAAAGATCTTGTTTTAATTAGGGTTAATTTCAGTTTTATACCGAACATAATATCCTCGTTGGAGAGTAGAAATTTAAGTTTAAGAGACTCAATTAGTATTGTCGAAACTTTTTCCGCTAAATGTAACAACATTCCCGGTAAAGTAGGGGGTCAAGTAAGGAACAAATTAGATGCAACTGTAAAAAAGAATAAGGGATTTAAATACATACTTAATTGCAGTAAAAAGCATTTATGAAGGTAAAAACCATCCAAAGAAGTTGTATCTTGGCCTTATTGCTACCCAAGTTGCGGTATTGTCCGATTACATCAGTAGATGTTGAAAGAAGCTTCTCTTTTGTGTTAACATATTTTTACTAATAGAATACAATCATTTTTAGTTGAAAATTTTGAAAAATATTTAATAATAAATGCCTTTTATACAATGTTTTTAGGTTAAAAAGTTGTTTACTTTTATTTTTCTTTGTTTTTTTGCATTTAAAAAAAACAAACATATTTTTTTGTTTCTTTACCTCATTTTACTACAATAAGTTAAGAAATATTGCATACCGGTATGCATGTTTGGTAAAAAAATGCAAATAACTGCATATTTAAAAGGCAAATAAGGCATATATATGCGCCTATTTCGGTTGAATTTAAGTGCATATAATCCGCCCTTTAGTAATGAATATTTTTTTAATAATGATGATGAATCTATAGTTTTGGTATTATTTTCATGAACAAAGCTAGAAGATAAATGACATTCTTATCGAAAGAGAAAGAAAGAAGTAATGTAAGAAAGCACTAAAGCTATTTATTAAAAAAAAATGATATGGGTACCTATTAATGGTTCTATTGGGTATTGTATGGTACTTTGTGTTGATAACGAATGTATAACTATTGAAAAGCGCAAGCGAAGCATAGGCGTAGTTAGGGGGGTACTTGGGGGTGCTAAGCACCCCCTAAATCTAAATTAGCATCCCCAAAAAAAATTTACAATATATAGGCTAATTTTAGAACTAACCTATTTTTATAATATACATTATTGAAAAATTCATTATTATGTAATGAATTTTTCATATTAATATTTCAAGCATTCGAATTATGGTACAAATTCAAGTATATTTAGGTAGTTGCGGATTCTGTTCAAAATTTCTCTCCGTGTACCGTGTAGTTCACGCCCAGTTTACTTGTCAGAGCGGGTCTATGATCATAAAAATCTCGTAAAATACGGCATAATAGCTTGTGTATGTCATGTTCTGCAATTCTGCATTAATTTGCTAATTTAAATTTAACCAGTCGTAGTCGTTCAAATTCGCGGAAATTTTTAGCCGGTATTTTGACTATTTTTTTTTGTTTATTAAGGTTTAATATGTTATAATCATAAGTTTAAAGTTAAATAAACACGAAAAAACAATGAGTGCGTCGTCGGATATAAAATACACCGTGGAATTTTTGAAAAAATCTTTAAGCAAGTTACCGTTGGAGGAGAAAGTGATTGTCAAGAACATTGAAAGACCTAAACCCGCTATTAACATCACATTAAAATATTTACTAAAAATTATTGACCAAATTTGGGCGTGGTCTTAAAAAAATGTTGTGCTTTTTGTGCACCCCCAGTGTTGACCGTCTAACTACGCCTATGAAGCGAAGCCGCAGTTACTTCATAGTATTATAATATAAAATCTACGTGTTTTTAAATACCGACGCTGAACTACTGAACTAGCATCCTTTTGGTCAACTTAGAGAAACCGAACGACACATTTCTGTCACTCTTTATTATTATATTCCAAAATGCAAAATAACCTAATATAAAAATAAATATGCCAAATGTTGCTTAACACATTTCTTTAAACTCTTAGAGGAAAAGACCCAATTGTGAGATAGGCGCCTAATTTGAGATAGCTCCGCATATTAACGTAAATGTAACGCCATCTAACAAAAGTAGCGTAAACTTACTCAAATAAACTAGTTACTAGACTGCAGTGGTAAAGAGTTCGTTGAGCGCGTCAGTTCGTTTATTTCTGCGCAGGTACGTTTTTCTTCCGATTTGAGTCGTAAAGTTTTTTTGATAGTGTAAAAAAACCGGCATTTGCAGTCAACGTAAGTGGAAATAAAATATTTTATGTGTCGAAGTAGTTAGTTTAGGTGTTGCCTAATGATGTATTGTATTTAAGACTATCTCAAATTAGGCACCCAATACAACATTTTGATATTTTATTACAGATGCCTTAAAAACACAAGAAATGGGACCCTCACGCTATGGTGAAAGCTGTGAGTAATAAAGAGATGGGATATCTAAAAGCCTCAAAAGTTTTTGGTGTAGTGTCTCAAATTAGGCAACCTTTTATTTTATGGGAAAATTGACAAAAACAAACTTTAAGTTCAATAACTTCTCTGGATAGCTATTTTAATGTAGATTATTTGTTGCGATGTTTTGTTAATATACCAAGCAAGCGATTTTGTACAATAATAATAAAAATTTGTTGAATGATGAATTTTATTTCGAAAAAGTGTCTCAAATTTGGTTCTCTTTGGGCCCTTCCTCTAAATTATGGAAAGATGTAATCATTCATGCAGAGTTAATTCCTTTAATCAGATAAAAATGGTCAATGTTAAAACTTTGAAACCATTTACTTTATCGTGCAAAATAGGAAAATAATAATGTTTTAAATCTGTGAACTACACTTACAGCTGTGCTTGTTCTGTTGTTTCATATGTTATTTGTACAACTTGTGTGCTGGGATCCTTTGAGTTGAGTTTATCACAATGGATGACACGGCCATGTTGTGTTAGAAGATGTTCGATGTCTTCAAACTTAATTTGTGGACCCAAGTTTGATATTATGATTTTTGGCGTTTGGCTGAAACAAAGATTTTTTTTTAATTTTAAATTACAGCAAAATAAAAAAAAATTGTTTAAGTTAACATGTCTACTTCGTTTGGATAGGAATGGTTAAAAAATTTCTTTTGACTTATTGGTTAAGTTATCAATCTAATTTTTTTAAAGCAAGGATAATGACTAAACTAATTGGTAAAGTGCTCCCCAAGTAAAAGATGGTTATATTATTTGAGCCCTGGGCATTGGCATTTAGTAGAGTGTCCTGTAGTTCCTAGATTTGTTTGTCGTAAAAAAATCGTGGGATCCATAAGGGCTCAAATCAAAACTTTGTATAAATAATTGTACCACGAAATAGTGCTATTCACTACGCACCACTCAATAAAAAATAACAATATTTTTTATACACAAATCATATTTTTTATTGATTTATTAAAATTAGGATAAGCAGCGTGGGCCGTTATGGAATCTACAAACACAAAAATGCATTTTTCTCGGTTTGAAACTAAAATTTAGGTATTTTTAAATTAATTTTGTCATTACACCGCGATATCTTGGAAAGTATTAGATAAAAATGGAAAAAACTACAACATGGCAGTGGCGTAAGATTTTATTACATTGTTTTCATTTTAGTTCTTTGTTTTAACTACCTATTGCCAATTTGATTCCATTGTTATGTAAGCCGTAAAGCTAATAAAATTAATTAAGCAGTATATTTCAGGATGGTGGGGGCGATCGTCCTCGTAGAAAACAAAAGACAAGCTTTCTTGAAATTTAGTTTTGGAAATTAGCAAATTTAAGTTTAAATAAGTACTGGCCGTTTCAAGCTTGCCCCAAGTCGGTCCAGAGTGTTTTGCAAGCCAAGTTTAAACTTGCACTTGCAGAAGTACGCTGGATGGTTACTTGTGTCAAGTGGTCCTTGCTTAGTGGGAAGGCGTGTTTATGCAAAATGAATAATAATTTAACATGCTTTGTATACTGCAGGTGTCTAGGAAAATACATACTACGGCAAGAACAGTTTTAAATACATGTTAAAGTATTGTAAAATTTATTGTTTCTGTTCTCGTCAACTTGTATTAACTTGTACAAACTAGTGCAAACTTATAAAATACACAAGCTAACCGAGCCACTTTGATTGTGAGTAAATTATGTTTGTCAATATCATTACTGTCACAGTCAAAGAAACCTAATTAGGTAATTATTGTTAAAACCCCTTGTGCAATCCAACATAAGTGTCTACAAAATTTCAGCTTCCTGAGAGTTGCCGCTTTTGAGATATTGCTTTTTAATATTGGCATTAAATTAGGAGCAGCTCCCCCATGGGGAAAGGGGCGGCCGTCAATGTATGTATCCACTTTGTGGAAAGTACTATAATTAATTAAAAAATAAACTGTAAAATTTAAGTCTTTAATAATAATAAATAATATTTTCGAATTAGTCCTCATGCCGACTCTGGTTTAAAGGTCCTTTCACTACCTAATATCCGCTCTTTAGTAATGAGTAATACGGTTGTAGCATTATTATTACGTACAGGTTCTTGACCATATTGATTTGGAGCCTGGACTATCCATTTTAAATTAAGAAATTCCGGGAAATAATATCAAATTTTTAATAAAACAGGAATTCCCATCATAAATTGAAAGATATTTCAAAATCGCATTTCTTTAGTTTTGTTATTTAGTTTGACAAGTGAAATCCCAGCCTACTTACTTATCAAAATATTTTAAAAATTAGGCGGAAATGGCTATTATAAAGATCTAAATGAATTAAATATCTAAAATTATAGTGTTACTAGTAGAAAAAGTATACAGTGACTCACAGCTTAAATGATGCAGTTGCAATAAAATCTAAATAAGTGCTGCCACGATTAAACAATATATTTTTAGGGGACTTTAAGAATCTTAAATATATTTGTCACCTTCTTGAAATATTATTAGCTTATTTTAGCAAAAAGTTTTACACAAAACATAATTAAGTGTTACAATACAAAATATGGATTAATAATATGGCACAGCTTAAATGATGCAGATACAACAGAACAGTATAAAACTTATTAACTTAAAATTTATAAAGCAGGCATTGCATTGGCTTCTTATTGCAGTTGTTTTTTATTGACATTCGCCATTTAAATGCGTTACATTTAAGAGTGATACTAAATTATTTAGCAATGGCTCGTAGAACTACAATTGAAGAAAGAAATTTAATCATTTTTCACTTTAGAAATGGGGGGTATAGCCAAAGAAATATAGCCAAAATGGTAAATAAATGTCCATCAACTGTGCAGCATATAATTGAACGCTATAATAACGAAAATAGAGTCGCGAATAAATCGAGAGTGATGGCTCCAAATAAGATTTTCAATTATCGAGAAGAAAGATGGATTGTTAGAGAAATCGCCAATAATCCAAAGAAAAGTGCTCCAAAACTTCGAGATGAAGTGGATAGACAGTTTGGGAAAAGGTGTAACCCCGAAACAATTCAACGAGTGTTGCGGAAAAATAATTTTAATGGTCGAACTGCAAGAAATAAACCCTTTATTAGCGAAACAAATAGGCGCAAAAGGTTACAGTTTGCTCGGGAGCATATTAACAAGGATTTGGACTTCTGGAATTCAGTAATTTTGGCTGATGAGACTAAAATAAATTTATTTGGATCGGATGGGAAAGTTTCAGTTTGGAGAAAGCCAAATGAAGAACTAAAATTAAAAAATATGAAAGCTACGCTAAAGCACGGTGGGGGTGGAGTGATGTTATGGGGCTGTATGTCGTCTGCTGGAGTCGGTAACATACATTTTATTGAAGGTAATATGAACCAATACATGTATTTGGATATATTAAGACAGCATCTTGGAGCTAGTGCTGAAAAATTGGGTATTAATGGCAATTACCGCTTTTATCAAGACAACGACCCTAAGCACACGGCATACCGGGTTCATAGTTGGTTGCTTTATAACTGCCCACAAGTCGTTAAAACACCTCAATCCCCCCCACCCAATCACCAGATCTAAATGTTATTGAAAATTTATGGTTAATATTAAAAAAGAAAGTCAACAGTGCCCCTATATCTAACAAAAATGAATTAAAAGTCAAAATTACGGAAGGATGGAACACAATATCTCCGGAATATACAAGAAAGTTAGTCGAATCAATGCCTAGACGCCTACAATATGTAATTGACAATGACGGAGGACCGACAAAATATTAGCAGTTGATTTTTAATAAATAGAGTTGTTTGTTCTTATTAATTTTCTTAATTTTATACTCTGCATCATTTAAGCTGTGACATAAGATTTATCCATATTTTGTATTGTAACACTTAATTATGTTTGTGTAAAACTTTCTATTAAAATAAGGTACCTAATAATGTTTCAAGAAGGTGACAAATATATATTTAATATTATTTAAGATACTTAAAGTCCGCTAAAAATATATTGTTTAATCGTGGCAGCACTTATTTAGTTTTTATTGCAACTGCATCATTTAAGCTGTGAGTCACTTTACATATACAGTGTGTCCACGGATAGAGTTTGGAAGAGGAAAAACTTTTTTATTAGTAGGTATAGAAGAAAAAGTCATTCTTAATAAAAACGTCACTACAATTTCGAATACTTATCAGATTTGCGATTACTATATAGGGTTTGTCACAAACAACATTTTTAGTTTTTGATGGATTTCGTTTAAAATAAATTTACGTAAAAACAAACAACTATTGTTGCTTTCTTACTTCGAATATGATTTTATATCTGCCAGAGTAACGACTTTGTTGTAAGAAAACTATTTTTCATTTGCCTACCTTTAAAGTATTTTTATTAGTACATGTAATATTTCTTTAATTCATTCAATCATAAATTATAAAACTTTTATTTAAACGTGGGTATAGTATTTGTAGAATTATACCGTTGATCTTTTGACTGCAATAAACCCTCATTATCCCTTTGACCATAAAATAAATAATAAAATCCCAAATTTTAAAACCTTTTCGAGCAGAGCCGGACCAGGTACAAATTCAATTTATACCTACCTATATGTACCTACCTAAAACTAAAAATACCTATCTATTTATTTTAAATTATAAAAATAAATCATGTGGTGTAGGTACATTTTCAAGCCGACCCTGACCCCATTTAATCCCCTTTGAAGAGGTTGAGACGTATACAATAGGGTTTAATCAGGTAGTTTATTTTTGGCAGTAAGAGTCAACGGTATAATTCTGCAAATTAATACTATACCACCAAGTTAGCGCATAGTTCAACTCGACATCTGAATTAACGATAACAGTACCTAACTTGCTGTATTGGGATATTTGAAATTATTACTCTTATTTTTTTCTTTCAAGAGATTTTAGTTATTATTGAAATTGGTTTTATACACGTGGCTTTAGATATCCCCATAAACGAAAGTCGATAATTGTGAGATCGGGACTGCTACGTGCAAACTCATTTGGACCATAGGTACTTTCCAATCCACTTATTCCCAAAGTGATGATTTAGCCAATCATCAAAAGGAATTGAAAATTAGAATTGAGAAAAAAATCCAAAAAACAAAAACTGTTGTTTCTGACGAACCCTGTATAATAATCGCAAATCTGATATTCGAAATTGTAGTTTCAGCACAAGTATTTATGGATTTTTATGTTGTTGCCTTTTGTAGTTGGTAATTTGGTTAATTGATATCTGAGTTGAAATATTAGTAGTGTTAATTCGCGTAACTTTTTTATTATTATAGTTGAAAATGATATTTTGTCAAATAGGTACCTACCTAGTTCTGTTTGGTAGTTTTGACTCTATCTGTAGAACTTACGACTTTTTGTTTATTTTATACCGTGCAATTTACCGGGTGTTTCTCAAAAGACGTTCACCCGTATAACTTTTCTGTATTTATAGATATTCAAATTAAATTTTGAGATTATGCATAAGAGATGAGTCTGCATTTATTGACATAATTTTCAATTTGTTAGCACTTCCGGTTTGACCAGAAGTGACCTTGACTTTGGTATTTTAAATGGGACATCTTGTATATTTTTACTTATTTGGGTTCAGCATAATATTTTGAGTAAAATGACACCTCACTTGTCATTTTTGAAGTGTTATAACATTTTTATGTTTATTTTTTATTTTCAATCAAGAGTGCTACAAATTAATTAAATCTGTTAATTTATAGTCAAGTAGTATATGAAAATTAAAATTATGTCATAATAATTGACTTTCTAAGTTTCACAAGCGTTTAAAAAATAATTTTGTTTTTTTGACGTTTACTCCATTTTTCCAAATGGAATGATAGTAGTTCACTAGGATATTTTAAACGAGCATTTTTTTTTCAATAATTTGATACCATACACTCCTATGCTATTTTAAAATTGACGCGAAAAAATTTGCCTTAAGTCCCAATCGCAAATTTAAAAGCGTTATGCATCATTGCCGACCTGTATCTGTATCCAAAATCGTAAATTGAAGCGGTCAATGCCGTCATGATTTGTTTTTGGTGCAATTTTTCTGCAACTTTAATTTATTCAAGGAACATCGAAGCTGTTGTGGGATATTCTCAGTGTATATATGTATCAACTATTAAAAAATATTTATAAGAATAAGTACCAATATCGTAGTCACGGAATAAATCGGATTGATAACTTTAATTTACAATTTTTGGACTACTCTTATCACCTATAAAATTATATTTGTTACTATTCAAAATGGTATGTAGGCATTATAAACTTCTACTATGTATTACTAAAATCAAACAATTCTCTGAGTGGTTAAAATATGTTATAATGAAAACTATTTATGAACGTAAAGTAAGTATGTCCTTCAAAGCTTCCCGTCTGTTTTTCAAATAAAATGGGACAAAAATGTTATCTAATCCACTATTCCTGATAAGGCCTTAAAGCTCATATATAGCTATCACGTGTACACATCAGGACGTGTTGCATTGGTTACATTGTAGGTATATTGTGTGTATGTAATCAACTAGAAGGTAATGATTTGTATTAGGCAACGAAAATTCCTCAATTAATCAATGAAACAATACACTTAACATGTACATTATTAACACAGTTTACGATTTAAATTACTTGATGAAGGATTACTCGTATATTTAGAAGCCAGTTTTTGTCCCTTTGGTACTTTAAGTTTATCGTACCTCCCAGAACTTTTGGTTGTATAACACCTGCCTAGGATTATAGAGGTAATAAATAAATTTGAATAATTCAATAATGGTTCGCCAATGCGTGGTGTGTAAAGTCTGGACTATTCTAACCCCGTATTGATATACCTATCAGCGGTAAGTGAGGTTATTCCATAGATATTTAGCTTATCTCCTGCGCAAGCAAAAGTTACGTTTTATGGGTGAAAAAATGCGTCCGAGCGCACGGATTACCGGTCCGTGGCTTTCCCGCCCAGCAGCATCGGACATGCGCACAAACTCTTATTATTGGCCTGTTCTTCTTTATCGGCACGCTCAAAATACACTCCAGAACCTACTCAGCGCCATTTTTGTTGTTGTTTTAAGTTTTCTGTGTGGATTCCTTGTTGTTTATTGTGGGTATTTAATATTTAAGGATTTCTAGTTTTTGTGTAGTGTAATGAATGGTGTTTGTGCTTTTAGTGACTCTGATTGGAATATAAACAATGACTAGTAACAGCCGTTGTACTATTTTGTTATGCCCAAATAGGGGTAAAATACCGGGTATTTAGTATTTTCAGTAACTGTGGAGTAGTGATCTATCTTGATCTATAACTTTATTTTATTATGATCAATTTAAACACATCTAACTCGGCCTAGGCTACACAAATAATATAAGGTATGAAAATAAAGAGAAACACACACCAAGACAGATTATCTTGATGCACGCAAAGAAAAAAGTAAATACCTAGGTATGTTTATATTAATCCAAGGGTGAAAGTTGGGTAAAGTTTTCGGGTAAAAACATTTTCAAATTTTTGAACAAGAAATTGTGCTTGAAAATGTTTTACACGTACCCAAGTTTTTGCCCACTTGTAAAAATCAATGCAAGTTGAGGTTAGGCACGCGATAACATCGAAGATTGGTTATTTTGCTGTTTTATAGTTTTATTGACTTGTTCTCTTTCTTTTTAAACTAAAAACATGACGACAAATTACACCTTTCAAAACAAGTTTCTATCCTAAAAATCTTATAGGTTTGCAACTACTAAAAATGCCAGAAATAACTACCTTATTTCCCAACTTGATCGAAAATTGAGAAGAAATTCCAATTTTTTGGCAAGAATTAGGGGCAAATTTTAGCTGTTTAGACGTAAAAATAGATTGAAGGTCAACTTTTCCAATTTCTGGAGCAAAAACTTAAATTTTAAAGCCCGGACCTGTCTATTTTCCCATTCGTCAAATGATAATGTTGCAGTGCGCATGTCTAATCGTGTGTAGCTTTGTTTACATGCGCGAGGCCATAAATTTGCCACTATTGTGATTATTGTTTGATTATCTAAATAAGGTATATGTCTATGGGTTATTCAGGTTAGGTGTGTTTTTTAACGTAAGCAGTGGGTATACGTGCAGCTTACAGCGTTGCCATTTTTTCAAGTCATCTAACATATCTAAAACTGTAGAAGTATACATACATATACTAAGTATATGTATGTTTGTAAACAAACGACGTTTTATGAATGAAATGTAGATATTGTCTCTTTATACAGGGTGTTCATTTGAAAACTTCCCACCTCGATCTTCCTGCTTTAAAATGAAAATGTGGAAAATCGCTCGGACCCGTCGATTTTTATTTCGAGGGGGACATCTTTTGCGTATATTGTCATATATTGTTTAACGGTTATGGATTACTTCGTTGTTCCTCATTTAAAGAACACTATTTTTAAAAACCAGTTGCAAATTTAGAACAATTACAAGAAAGGATTATCCAAGAATATGGTAACATTTCTCCAGAGATGCTGGTCAACACTTTCGAAAATATGAAGAGACGTGTGAATTTATACTTGGAGCATGGCGGCAGGGCCGTTCCTGGAGCAGTTGGCGCCCTGGCAAGCTGACATTTGCCGCCCCAAATAATGAAAATGTTATATTTTTCAAGGTTAAACACATTAAATTAAAATTTAGAAAATTAAGGATACTGCTTAGAAAATGTATTTGACAGAAAAATAAAAATAGTACATTTTGATTGTTTGGCAAATTTTTTTCATGGTGGTCAAAATAGGATATTTTGCGTTCGGCCAAGAAAATTAACCTTTTATCAGCGCCCCTCGAGCATTGGCGCCCTGGTTTCTTGCGCCACTTGCACCCCCGGGTAGGCACGGCCCTGGATGGCGGTGGCCAATTTCAGCAATTTATGTATTTATTTTTCGTTCTGTATATTCTTAGTTTGTTAATTTTTTAAACAAAAAAAATAAATTTGTATTTGTCTACTTATTTTATTACTCATTTAGTTTGGCATATCATGTCATAATATGAATTTGACAAAATTTTAACCTAGATTTGGTTAAGTAGATATATCGTTCCCATATCATTGTGATTTAAACCAAGCCCCACGTTTTTTAATCCAAGCCCTCTTTGATGGAAATAATTTGCTCGCACGGTAGTAAACATAGTCAGAACCTCAGGCAACAATTATTTTGTGTGGCTGTTATCCTTCTGCAAATACTCTTATCTATACCCAAGTAGAAGTAGCACCACTAAAATAAAAACAAAACAAAAGAGAGGTTTCTGTCTGTATCTGCTGGGCCGAAGTTATTTCTGGACGATGCATTACTTTGACGCCGCGGCGCTTGATTGCGATTTCTAAATCGGCGTCGGCAGCTATTTAAATTTAAACGAATTCTGTAGACGCACATCTAAAAGAAGCACTAATGCTCCGAATATATGCATAGTGAATAACGCATTGGCTAGTGCTGTGTCTGAGCGCAACAAAACGAGGATTAATCGCTACAGAGAAACCATCCAATGTAAAAATGTGGGAAGTGGGAAGATCTTATGGAACATGCAGGACTATTCTTAAGAAGCAGCTAAATTTATTTCCTTATAAAGTGCAAGTATTCCAAGAAATACAAGATGCAGATTTTGAAAGGAATTATTCTCAATGGTTTACCCAAAATTTATTGGAAATAAATGATTTATTAGACCTGACATTTTTTTCGGATGAAGCCTGGTTCCACCCCTCCGGTTATGTGAATTCTCAGAATACACGCATGTGGAGTAGTGAAAATCCCCATTTTTTCTAGAATCCACATTGCACCCTCAAAAAATTGGTGTCTGGTTAGCTGTTTCCCGAAGAAGAATTGTTGGTCCTATTTTTTTCCATGACACAGTACAGCACAGCGGTATAGAGACAATATTTTGAATCCATTTGTTTCAACAGGACGATGCAACCGCCCATAAGGCCGCTGCTTACGCAATTTTTTCGACGACAGATTGATCAGTTTTCGATCAGACATTAAATTCCTACCTAGATCACCTTGTTTAACGGTTATGGATTACTTCGTTTTTCCTTATTTAAAGAACACTATTTTTAAAAACCAGTTGCAAATTTAGAACAATTACAAGAAAGGATTATCCAAGAAGGTGGTAACATTTCTGCAGAGATGCTGGTTAACACTTTCGAAAATATGAAGAGACGTGTGAATTTATGCTTGGAGAATGGCGGTGGCCAATTTCAGCAATTTATGTAATTATTTTTCTTTTTCGTTCTGTATATTCTTACTTTGTTAATTTTGTAAACAACAAAAATACATTTGTATTTGTCTACTTATTGTATTACTCATTAGTTTGGCATATCATGTCATAATATGAATTTGACAAAATTTTAACCTAGATTTGGTTAGATTTATCGTCCCCATATCATTGTGATCTAAAATCTAAACCAAGCCCCACGTTTTTTAATCCAAGCCCTCTTTGATGCAAATAATTTTTGCTCGCACGGTAATAATTATTATGCAATAATTTCAATAAAGAATTTACGCATAAAACCAAATAAAATGTTAAATCTAAAAGCTTGTACGGTGAGCACAAACTTGAAGGGACGAGAGTTGACCGGTTCGGTGTCACCCCACGAAGTCAATTTTAACCGCTCGATCTCAATGTCGCTGCAGGTCCCCGCACTTGTTCTCTAGTGGGCACGAGGCACGGCCATTTTTATGCTGTGATGATTTACTTACTCCCCTAGCGATGTGCTTTCAGTTATTTAGCATATCGCAGGTTTTACGGTTTTCACTGTTTCGTGATTTCCATTATGGCCTTAATGCTAGGGCGGATGTGCAAGTAGGTCCCGTTACAATGCAATGTGCAGTGTCACACCCCTTTATTGCAATTTATTATGTAGTTATGCAAGTACGTGCATTTAAATTTGAAAATACAAAATGAATTATTTAAAAAATTTATTGTGAACTGTGATTAGGTATAATTTTATTACTTTTTAAAAAATCCTTGTTAACTTGGATTGTTGCTAATTCGCCTGTACTCCTATAAATCGTACTTGCTATCTATTTTCTATTATTTGTGTCTTGTGGATAAATTGATGTCCATAGATTGTAAACTATTTGGATATTTCCATCTTTACTTTTTTTTAAAATTATTTTTTACCTGCTGGTCCTTGTACTCTTTGTTCATGAAATGTCTAAATCTTAAGTCGGCTATGAAATGTTTTGGATTGGTATATCCATTCTCCCCCGACTTTCTGTGTAATACGCCAAGACCGCCGCGCTATTTCGCGTTGTTTCAGCGACATTCACTGTTTATTTTTTTCCAATTTTATCGAAATTGAAACAATCAAAAATGCTGTTACCATGATATCGACTAATATGGACACCTGAAAATTTTAAAAATTACGAAGACGTTATCTGATATCAATGAAATTTAGACGAATAAAATCTATTTGCATTGTCGTAGATTCAATTTTGAATGATACACGTTCGATATGAACTTTGTTAATAAAACTTGTGCAATTAAACCACCACTCGGCTGACGCCGCGTGGTTTAACGTTGCACACGTTTCATTAAAGTGTTCACCGACCTAGTATCATTAATAACTATCTACTCACTGTTCTCTCTCCCGGCCATATTATCTTAATATCAACAAATATAATAATAAATACCGAAACCCAAAACAAAACAATATTAATACTCAGCAGATGATGTCATCGATCCTGTGCTGCTCGGATGTTTGTTTAGACTTCACCGCCGTGTTATTTATGTGCATGTCGCATGTCGCGTTCATTTTTCATGAAATATACCCGTATATACGCACCCAGTAGTATTTTCAATACTAAAAACCGTTCTTTTTTCCAATAACCGGATGCAAAATTGGTTATAATTCGAGTGACGTACCTATTCATGAGCCGCCGATTAGCATTCGAATGAAAAGCGGTTATCGTCCGCTTCGGTTTTTTTAAAACCACTTGAATTCTCGGTTATTAATAAAAAAAAAGGTCGCCAGTTCAATTAATTGTTACGTGTACATACAACGCGACGCGGTAAAAAAAAAACTGACTATTGATAAAAATCCGGTTATTGAAAAAAAACGGAAAATTGAGGTTTTTTGAAAAGCCGGATGATAGGTTATTTTTCACTCGAGTTATCCCAACACTAACCGTTGCACATCATCACTCTAATGGGGTTTTAGTTTTTAAAATTTTGAAATATTTACTGAGACACTAATTAAACAAAATACGCTCGCTCATAACCAGCGATCTACGCCACAATGCAAATCGACCAATCGCGGGGATTGGGGCTGAAGGTCGACCGTCCGGCATCTACCTGAATGATATTTCCGGTCTGTCTTCTCTTCTTTTCTATTTAACTAATCGAAATAGGGATTCATTTATCAGGATGACGTTACAAACAACTAAGTATCTGATCTCATGTTTTTAAACTTTGTGCTTTCCCGGCGTCTTTATCATTGTTTGTTTGTGACACCCCAGAAAGATTTTTATTGTTGGACGTATTATCATATTATCAATAGATTCGACGTAGGTCCAGCATCGAGCAAAAATAAGGAAAAAGTGAAAAATGTATCATCCCCAAACCAGGCCGGATGAGATCGGATATCTCGTGGGGTGCGGGGAAAGGAACACACTCCCCAATCGGTATAGGTCATAGAAAGTGCGAAACCAAGGGTTGATAGCCCTTGGGGGTGCTTCTAATGACTAAGGATCGTGGTTCGGAGCCCACGTTAAACCGTAGGTCCCCCCGGGAACGGCCCTGGCAGCGAACGAAGAGGAAAAAATCTGAAAATAACAACAAACAACTGCCGAAATAAGAATCCAGGGTTAAAATAGTCGGGTCTCTTACACACCACGCACTAGCGAATTATCGTAAATAATATAATAAATAGCACTAAATACATAGTTCTATTTCCAAAATATACTAAAATCTAATCGAAAATCGTAATTGATCACAAACACAGCTCATCGACACGGTAAAGTTAGGTAATGAATGAATATTAAAAATTCACGAGTCAACTCACGCGTAGTAAAAATGTGCGTACAGCGTTGTCAAAGTGATTTCCCTAAAACATTATAATTTTATGTAATTATTTTTCTTTTTCTTTCTGTTTATTCTTACTTTGTTAATTTTGTAAACAACAAAAATAAATTTGTATTTGTCTACTTATTTTATTACTCATTAGTTTGGCATATCATGTCATAATATGAATTTGACCAACTTTTTGATAGATGTATTGTTTGTCTTTATTGTTTTAAGTTTTAATTTGGTACACATGGTGCCCTCTTTACTCTTCTGTTATAACTTAGCTGTTTAAATGAATATATTTGTAATATATCGATTTGGTATTTTTCGTTAGTATAGGCAAGTGCCATTAGAGGATGTTAGTTTTATTGTTTAGGTACACAGAGTAGGTAAAAGAAAAAGAAGAATATGGCGTCTGTATTGTTATGATTGTTAGATTTATGGAGGACTTGAGGTAGGAGGCCGATCGCAATGCATTAGATTCGGTCCCAAATTAGTATCGGTAATTCAGCTTTACGAGTCGCCGTAAGATGGCGCTCGTGTTCGAAGTGGGCTATCAAATAAATGGTTTCTTATGGATGCGATAACTATTTTTATTTAAATTAGTTCTTTAAGGAACAAATAAGGACTTTTATATGAATTTACACTTACTTTGTTATACTTATTAATAAACTCGGCCTGTATAAAGTTCCAACGATGCTTCGTTTTTAAAATACAGGAACATTTTAGCTAGAGGGTTTTACCTTTGGAGCTAGAAAGAGACTTATTTGGCTGCGTTTCATCTCTGAAGAAGATCCTGTCTTACACCCCGACACAAAGCAAACTCTACTTTTATAAATTGTACCATTATTCATTATAAATATAGAAATTAATTACAATACAACGTTATTTGTCTTGTCTTGCCTTCAAAAGTTATTTGTTATTTCGAAAAATAAAATGTCAATTGTCAAAAGTAAACGTCACAGAAAAAAAAAGGGTTTAGTAAAAGTTAAAAACTATGGAGGATCTACTTTTCCATATTAAAAACGAAGAAGAAGAAGACAACATCAGCCCACTTCGGACGCGAGAGCCATCTGTCGGCCAATAGCGAACTAACCAAAAAACCGGGACAGAAATTGAAAATGCTGCCATTGTCGATCGGCCTCCTACCCTCTAGTTCTCCATAGTTAGATTGTAGTTAGTTAGAAATCGAAGCGCTTTGTTAATTATTAGATAAAAGACTTTATAAAAGTGTCGTTGTTGTTATTTCAAGCCCAATAATTCTAATAATTTTAACCTAGATTTGGTTAGATATATCCCCATATCATTGTGATCTAAACCAAGCCCTACGTTTTTTAATCCAAGCCCTCTTTGATGCAAATAATTTTTACTCGCACGGTAAAACCAGATAAAATAATAAAGTTCCATAATGTTGAAGAAACCAGTTTTTGGGACTTTTTAGCAAAATATGCCAAAAGGACTTCTTCTTTTACATTTTTCATTTTTTTTTTCGACACCAATTTTGAAATGCGTCGTATGACTTCTCGTAACGGGCTTTTGATTTTACTGGCATAATATCGTAAGTCGCTTTCCTTGCTGCTTCCAAAAGTTCTTCTTAAATCTCATTTTCCGTGTCGCATAATTCAAAATCTGAATTCATATTTTTATCTACAACCATTTAAGGTGCATAATACTTCTGATAATAGGAGCATTATGCTATCCATAATACAACAAGTGTAATTATCATAAAACAACAAGTGTAATTATTATATTTCCCATATGAACTCAACTTTTTTTCAGGCACTGTATAAATGGATGGTTTAAGATAAAGTATAGTATTTGACTCCCGTCAAATGAACCATAATACACTCGGATGATTTACAACACTCGCCCTTGGCTTGAGCCGTAAACTTCATCCGCGTTTTATTATGGCCTACATTATACGCTCGTTAAATAATATACTATTAAATATGCGCACTCGCGGAACAAGTTTGACATAAACAACAAATTAAAAATCAACGAACTGTCACACGACAATACATCGAAATGTTGTTATCATAGTAACGAAATTAAGGTAGATTTTATTATCAAAGAGCGATTGAAAAAATGAAAAAACAGGGACCGGAAAAATCTTTTGCCGGTACCTCACGTCCATTTTCCGGTCTTGATCGACAAAACGTTATTTTCTGGACGAAAAATAGTCCAGAAAGTGTATATTTTCTGGTCGGTCTTAAAAAAATTTATATTAATGTTGAAAGCTAACATTTTCGATATAAATTCATGACATAATATTACAATTAAGAATTTGCATAAAAAAATCCATTGAGTACGTTTGATAGAGGACCGAGATACTCTTAACACGTATTCACAGAAACCGGTTTCCTTTATGTAACGGAAGTATTGGACGTTATAATACGTCTAATATATTACGAAAGTATGTTTCCGGATTACGGAAACATTGCAAATTAATGAGTAATATCACAGAATATATAGCTACGCAACAGAAGTCTGGTGAGAATAATAGGGAAAAAGGCGCCTTCCAAAAAACCTTCCCGAAATGGGTTCTCGAAAGTTTTGAGGTGGCGCTGCGAATGCATTTATCGTATTTCGCGCTGTTCCGAGAAAGATTTTATTCGGTGATGTTGAGTTGCAGTTGAGTCTCTTGAAATTCGACTTACACTTACTTGGATTTTCACATGTTTATTTATTATTTTATATCATAATGCGGTTTATTGAATGACAGACGTGTCAAATTAAAAAAAAAATGTACTTATATAATAGAAGGGTTACATAATATCGTGCGAGCAAAAATTATTTGCATCAAAGAGGGCCTTGCATCTAAGGACGTAATGCTTAGCCGTAGAGGTTAATACGTGGGTTGGGTGTCAGTAACTACCTGAATTAACAATCAATCAGTTATTCCGTCATCTTTGACAGTCGTTATAAGTAATTTGATTCATCGCTAATTTATCCAATTTCTTGAACAATTTACATAATGGGCTTTACGGAACAGCACAAAACATTCATGGTTGAAGCGTATTTTCGAAACGGGGTTAGAGTAAATGGTGAGTGGCAATACAATCCGGGTTTGTTCATGGACGATTTTCACGAACATTTTCCTAACGTTGCTTTTATTGCTGGGGAATTTTATCATTGCCTGAAAAGAACCGTGGCTGTGTTTAGGGAAACAGGTTCTATTCAACACAAAAAAGGAGCAGGAAGACCATCTGTAAGAACAGAAGAACTTGTTGCAAACGTTCGTGAAATAATGCAAAATATGCCAACAAATTGTATAAGACGCCTGTCCCAAGAAGTGGGAAGATCTTATGGAACATGCAGGATTATTCTTAAGAAGGAAAAAGAAAGGATTATCCAAGAATGAGGTAACATTTCTCCAGAAATGCTGGTCAACACTTTCGAAAATATGAAGAGACGTGTGAATTTATGCTTGGAGCATTGGCCAATTTCTGCAATTTATGTACTTAATTATCTTTCTTTTTCTTTTTGTATATTATTCTTACTTTGTTAATTTTAAATTTGTATTTGTCTACTTATTTTATTACTCATTAGTTTGGCATATCATGTCATAATATGAATTTGACAAAATTTTAACCTAAATTTGGTTAGATATATCGTCCCCATATCATTGTGATCTAAACCAAGCTCTACGTTTTTTAATCCAAGCCCTCTTTAATGCAAATTATTTTTGCTCGAACGGTATAACTATATATTAGAAATAAAATACAGGATTTAACAAAAGATAATTTAAAAGAATGAGCCGGAAAATGACTCGAAAATTGACTATGATGATGAATAAAACAAAATTTTAATTTCTTAATTTTCGTTTAATTTTCCCCCGCAGAATTGTTAATCACACATTTTTTTTTACATTATGAGATGTCGATGTTTTGAGGTCCCTAGATGACGGGGAATGATAAAATTTTGTATATGGATTAAGTACCTATTAACCCCACTTAAAACCTGGTAGAATTAGTTTGATTTTGATATACCTATACAGAGTGAGAATCAGCAAACTACAATTGCTGAGTTTATGGTAAAGAGTTAAAGACGTAAAAAATGTTAATAAAAAAGTTGAAGGATAGCAAATGACCTATAATAACGTAAAATTCTTTTTGATTTTACAAGTTTTTTTTTTTAATAGAACACATTTTATAGCAGTTTCGACTTTTAGAGATTAAACTAATAGAAGTTGCTATAATGTCTCCTATACTAAAGCCCACACTTTGACATCAGGCTGCTCATATTATTTGTTGTAGGTACGAAGAAAAACCGCTTGCACATCCATATCCTCTTTTTTTATTCTTTGGGCAAAAATGTCAACCGTTATACTTAAACAGAAATAAATACAAAGCGGTCTAATAAAAAATATAATAATATATTTCTGGTGTTTTTAGTGGCGCCGTCGTTTTTTTAGTTCCAAAAGCAAGAAAACTAGTCAACTAAACTTACCTAATCAAATCGAAAATAAACAAACAATCAACACAGCAATCTTCGATGCTATCGCGAACCTAACCTTAAGCCAAATATTAGTTGGTATTGGTAACATTCAACAATTTGCCAAAAACGTGGGTATGTATAAAATAGCAAAGCCAACGGTTAAGTTAAGTGTTCCTTTTAAAAATTTAACTGAGTTCAGCAAAAATATTTCCTCCTCCTTTGCCGCGGTTAAGTATGTTCATCTATAAATATTTCTCATAGGATTTGTTTGCGAAGCGTTCCTTTAACAATTTAGCTAAGCAACGATTTTTACTTTGCTATGCCTATTAAAAAAAAAAAAAAAAAAAAAAAAAGGAAAGTAGGTACCTAACAGCAAGGAAATCCACAGAGATAACGTAACAACAAAAATGGCGCCGACCCGGTTCTGGAGTATGTTTGATGTCAAACAAACTTAATAACAAGAGGATTGTGCGCATACCCATCCTTGTTGGGCGGCTAGGGGATCCGACCGGTGAATCGTGTGTATAGTATTTGCAGAATTATACCGTTGACTCTTACTGCCAAATATAAACTACCTGATTAAACCCTATTGTATACGTCTCAACCTCTTCAAAGGGGATTAAATGGGATCAGGGTCGGCTTGAAAATGTACCTACACCACATGATTTATTTTTATAATTTAAAATAAATAGATAGGTATTTTTAGTTTTAGGTAGGTATAAATTGAATTTGTACCTGGTCCGGCTCTGCTCGAAAAGGTTTTAAAATTTGGGTTTTTATTATTTATTTTATGGTCAAAGGGATAATGAGGGTTTGTTCGAACAAACCCGGTTCTGGAGTATGTTTGATGTCAAACAAACTTAATAACAAGAGGATTGTGCGCATACCCATCCTTGTTGGGCGGCTAGGGAAATTGAATTTGTACCTGGTCCGGCTCTGCTCGAAAAGGTTTTAAAATTTGGGTTTTTATTATTTATTTTATGGTCAAAGGGATAATGAGGGTTTGTTCTGGAGTATGTTTGATGTCATACTCCAGAACCGGGTTTGTTCGAACAAACCCGAACAAACCCGGTTCTGGAGTATGTTTGATGTCAAACAAACTTAATAACAAGAGGATTGTGCGCATACCCATCCTTGTTGGGCGGCTAGGGGATCCGACCGGTGAATCGTGTGTATAGTATTTGCAGAATTATACCGTTGACTCTTACTGCCAAAAATAAACTACCTGATTAAACCCTATTGTATACGCCTCAACCTCTTCAAAGGGGAGGGGATTAAATGGGATCAGGGTCGGCTTGAAAATGTACCTACACCACATGATTTATTTTTATAATTTAAAATAAATAGATAGGTATTTTTAGTTTTAGGTAGGTACCTATAATAAATGTAAAATAATTACAAGAATTAATGATAATTGAAAATAATATAATTTAAAAGTATAACTATTAGGATAACAAGTACAATAAAAATTAATTAAATTCTAAAAAACTATTGATAACTTATTCAAAATGTAACTCTGCATTACTATCACTATCTTCATCTAAGCCTAAACTTATAATTAAGGGTTGAACATTTGTAATCATACAATTGTAAGAATTTTCCACCTTAAGTACATGCTGTACACAGTTTCTCCAGCTGTCTGCAGAAATTTTTCTTACTTCGTTTTTAATTAATTCTAATACAGATGCATTTAATGTAGGAGAAATATTATTTCTCCTAATATTAGATTTTAATTGGTGCCATATTAGCTCAATAGAATTGAATATACAATAGTATGGAGGAAGACGCAACACGGTATGTCCATTTTCTGCTGCAAGTTTGTCACACTCGTATTCCTTATTTATTTTAAAAGATTTTAATACTTCTAGCAGTTCTCGTTTTTTGTAAGTTTCTTCAAAATATAAATCATTTTCAATCATAAAATTTTGAATTTCTGCTTTTGTATTATTAGAATTGGGAATGATTTTTGCTTGCCGACTATGATAACTAGCATTGCCCATTACAATGACGCTATTTTCAGGTATATTTTTAAGGAGTTTATGTTTAAACCAATCTTCAAAAAGTTGTGCGTCGGTCGTCGGTATCTTGATGGTAATCTAAAGAAGAATCTGCTATGTTTTTAGCTGAAAGCAGTTTGGCATCGGTAGATAAATGCTTTCTTTTAAAAATTACACTTAAAGATGCCCCCCTATCAGCACAATTCCAAGGACGCCACATTCTACCACTAATAAGCCTCACTAAAAATTACTCGCCGGAAAACCACTAAAGACTAAAATTATTAAAAATCAGTTTGTATTTATATATGAATCAGGCATAGGTATAAATTGAATTTGTACCTGTTCCGGCTGTGCTCGAAAAGGTTTTAAAATTTGGGATTTCATTATTTATTTTATGGTCAAAGGGATAATGAGGGTTTATTGCAGTCAAAAGATCAACGGTATAATTCTACAAATACTATACAAACTTTTTTTTCACCCATAAAACTTAACTCTTATTTGCCCACGAGTACGGATCTAAAGGTCTATGATTACAGCATACCAGAGTTGAGATAATTTAGATTCTGAAATTAGATACAGAAAAATTCTATAGTTTTTCAATTAATTCTTCTCTTAATTTCTTTAAAAAAAAATTGTAGGCGCTTATTTTTTCGATCAAAAGTCATTACCATAATCTGTATACTACCTCAACTTACCCTCCCCTTCCCCTCTCAACACATTTTTTTGGAGCGTTATTCCCCTGAGAGGTAAAGCATTTAAAAACCATGGCATACCGGGTGTCCACGGAAGGTGGTTCGCCCCTCTAACTTTTTGTTTTTCAAGATAATGGAATAAAATTTAGGGAAATGAAGCATCTTTTGAGAACAAATTTAGATTTAAATGCATCAAGAAGCCTGTGACCAGCAAAACTGATAAAACAAAAATTGAAAATGAGTTTTTCTACATTCTCCAAACACTAATAACATATCAACTTTTTCACTTCTTGTAAAACTAGTATTTTCCATGTTTTTTAAATAACAAACTAATTTACTTTGGCAGAAGCTGTCGGCAAGTTCTTCAAGGCATGATTTTGTTTCATCAGTTTTTCTGGTCACGGGCTACTTGATGCATTTAAATCTAAATTTATTCTCAAAAGATGCTTTATTTTAGGAGAGTTCCAAGTTTACTTTTTTAAGTTTTTTAATGGCAGCTTTTCTAAAACCTAATAGTGTGTGGTATAAAAATAATGGTAATAAAATCCTGGTTTTTCTTAACCCGACGAGCCACCATGTTGCCGTTTAAAAAAAATGAGATATACAACTTTAAAGATTAAATTTTACACAACACATAGCATTGGACCAAAAATAGTTAAATTCTATATTTATTATTATTCTATATATTTTTCCCAAGATTAAAGAACTGAAATAAGTGATTTTAAGGTATTCATAGCCCTCTAGATAAAACAATAAACTTGGAAAAAAAATATTTTCTTGGTGACAAAAAGTGACACATCGTTATATTTAGAAGGTCATATGGAGTCAAAAAAGGAAAAACATACCAGGTGTCCCATTTAAAAATAGAAAATTTATGTCACTTTCGGGTAAACCGGAAGTTCCATAATGTTGAGTCACCTGTCAAAAAATGCAGTTTTATGTCGTATACAAATCCCCCAAATTTTATTCCATTATCTTGAAAAACAAAAAAGTTAGAGGGGCGAACCACCTTCCGTGGACACCCGGTATATTATATTTAGATTTAAATTCAACTTCGTTCAGTGGTAAAAAAGCTATCGCCAAATTAATACAACCCAAGTTGTGTGTGGCATATTGTAAGAAATAAATTGAATACCATCCATCCGGTCATCTTTTTGTAGCATTTCAAAGGGGCGAAAAGCAGTAGCGCAACAACCATTGTATAAAGACGAGGGTTCATATACAAAACGAGTTTTGCAAAAAAAAATATCAGGTCGTTATCAAAACACATTTGCAATTAGTACACTGCAAACTTTGCAATAAACCTTTTTGACAAAAAGTAATATTTACTTTTTTAATTATAGGGGAAAATATTTAAATTTGAATAAATCATATTTTTTAATTTAAGACAGGTAAAAGTGAGCAAAAGATAAAGGAAAAGGGGTGAAAAGCAGTTGCGCATCAGCAGTCATTGTATAAATGACGAATAATTGTAAACAAAACGAGTTTTGCAAAAGAAATATTGTTTTTCGGCCAACCTGTCCACACCCACAATTATCTTAAATATTTTTGATAGATTTACAAAGTCAATCCCAGGATATCTACCAACGTCTTGGCAACATCCTAATCTTAAATAGAAATTTCTTCTAATCTTACATGAACATCGTAGGCGTGACCGATCTAATCGCAAGTGTTATTCGTCTTCTTAAGTCAGCTAAGTTGAGGGGTTTAGTTTTGTATACAATCTTTTTGACATAACCCCAAAAGAAGTCTAATGGCATCATATCAGGGGATCGTGCTGGCCATTCCATCGATCCATGCCTTCCTATCCGCCGATTTGGAAATACTCGGTTGAGGTACTGCCGGACATTGATTTGGTAAATGGGCGGTGCTTCATCTGGCTGAAACCATATCATATTCGCTGGAAGTTGTGGGTTTGTTGGATCAGGATATAAGTTTGTCAAAGTTGGCAATACATTATTTTGGAGCAGTGCTAAATAATTATCGCCATTTAAATTGCCATTAACGAAAAAGGGACCTATGATATGATCTCAAAGTATTCCTGCCCAAATATTAACCTCTTCAGGATATTGCGTATGTTCTCTAATCCAGTGAGGATTTTCCCTAGACCAATCGCGGCAATTCTGACGATAAGCATGACCGTGAAGTGTAAAGGTGTACTCATCAGAAAACAAAACTGTTCTAATTGGCTCACATTGTTATCTAACTTTGCCATCATTTGTTCACAAAAATACGGTCATGCGTAGGTATCATTTTATAGGGGTACATTTTATTTTCTTGTAATCTTCGAATAATCGATGAATGGCTAACATCGAACATTGGAGCTGTTTTTGGACTAGAAGTGTGTGGGTATTTCTCAAACTTAAGCATAATATCTAATTTGGTATCATCACTTATTGCATTGGCAGCTACTTTTTTTATCTGCTTCAGATATCCAAGCTGGCGAAACTACTTTTCTATTTTACTAATGTTCCCTCGAGTTATAGGCTGCAAATTTGGAAATTTTTCATGAAATAAGCGAGCACCTTCCATTTGTGTCCGTGTTTTATCTCCATAACCAATCATCTGTAGTTTTGTTATTTTGTGCATTTCAAATGAAATTCAAACGACTATAACACTGACAACTTTTGTCATGCACTGACAAACAACAATTTGCTAAGGTCAGGAAGTCAGGAGTTGCAAACAAAAGTAAACAAAACTATTTATACCTTTTTTTTATTTCATATCAGTAAAAATAAATGCTGAAATGCAATAAATCTGTAAGCACTTAATATTTCTGAAACAGTTGAAGATAGGTATAGGATATTGTACATGAAATATGTCTATAATTTTCTAAAGAATCCAAAAATTGAATAATGTACAGGGTGTTGCATTTAAATTAAGAAAGTTGGTATAGGCCACTGTTACATGACACACCCTGTATAAAAAGTTTTTATTGAAAAAAATGCGCAACTGGAAATACCAATCGACGTGTCTGAGCGTTTTTTTCCGACACGCCCCCTTGTATTTATTATCGAATTTATCCCATTTGGCTGATACACACTGTATACTATTAACTATCGCCAAAATAAGTATTTCAAAAATAGTTGCAGGCGTTTGGCTGTCCCTAAATATCACCAATAAAATTAAATTAAACAGGTACCGTGCGAGTAAAAATTATTTGCATCAAAGAGGGCCTTGCATTTAAGGACGTAATGCTTAGCCGTAGAGCTTAATACCTGTTGGGTGTCAGTAACTACCTGAATTAACAATCAATTAGTTATTTTGTCATCTTTGACAGTCGTTATAAGTAATTTGATTCATCGCTAATTTTTCCAATTTTATGAACAATTCACACAATGGGCTTTACGGAACAGCACAAAACATTCATGGTTGAAGCGTATTTTCGAAACGGGGTTAGAGTAAATGGTAAATCCGGGTTTGTGCATGGACGATTTTCACGAACATTTTCCTAACGTTGCTTTTATTGCTGGGGATTTTTATCATTGCCTGAAAAGAACCGTGGCTGTGTTTAGGGAAACAGGTTCTATACAACACAAAAAAGGAGCAGAAAGACCATCTGTAAGAACAGAAGAACTTGTTGCAAACGTTCGTGAAATAATGCAAAATACGCCAACAAATTGTATAAGACGCCTGTCCCAAGAAGTGGGAAGATCTTATGAAACATGCAGGACTATTCTTAAGAAGCAGCTAAATTTATTTCCTTATAAAGTGCTATTATTATAATTTTGTAAACAACAAAAATAAATTTGATTTGTCTACTTATTTTATTACCCATTATATAGTTTGGCATATCATGTCATAATATGAATTTGACAAAATTTTAACCTAGATTTGGTTAGATATATCGTCCCCATATCATTGTGATCTAAACCAAGCCCTACGTTTTTTAATCCAAGCCCTCTTTGATGCAAATAATTTTTGCTCGCATGGTTTAAATTTGGTATCACTTGGTAGCTAAAGGTTCAAACGTTGTTTGTCTTGTAACAAATTTTTAATTTAGGCCTTTCTTTCGGAGAAAATAATTTTTAAATTTGACCTATTTATAATAACATAAATTATAGTATATTTTGAAAATGGAAAGGTAATCGGAAAATCCGGTATATGAGAAACAAAGTTTAAGGATGTGTAGTAGGTATGTGCGGTTTCCCGAAAGTCCCGGGATTGAAGTATAGTAATCCCAAAAATCCCGATTTTTTTTAAACGATCAAATTTCAATCTGCTCTCGATAGTTCTCGTTTAACATGTATTTATTTGTTTTTTTCTTGGCGTTTTATTTGAAAATGATGAGGAAAGACAGCGATAATTAAGCAGATGGCATGGAAATTAAGTATGAAGTAGAACCAGAGAACCAAATTCAAATGACAACAAATCACGATATTTATTCCATTGTCAAAAAATTTCGAAAAGTGGTTAAGATATTCGCCGGTCTCCTACCAAAAATCCAATTTTACAAACGTATGGAAAAACATGGAAAATAACTTTTTCTAATATTAGACTGCAAAACAAGATGGAATAGCCTCG
The DNA here is from genome assembly GCA_963969555.1 of Polydrusus pterygomalis. NCBI lineage: Eukaryota > Metazoa > Arthropoda > Insecta > Coleoptera > Curculionidae > Polydrusus > Polydrusus pterygomalis. The sequence goes on along the minus strand of OZ018376.1, from coordinate 76,056,102 downwards.
TTGATAATATGTTGGAACGGTTCGTTTTGCTGAAAGATTGTATTCAGAAGAGTTAATTGATTTAAACAGTCCAGTAGTTATAAATGACAGTGATTTTCAAATAATGAGAGATATCATACAATGTCTTGAAGCTGTTAAATTGACGGTGGAAGCGATTTGTAGAAAATACGCTAATTTGTGTACGGCTGATGTAAGTTTCAAATTTTTATTTCAAGAACTTGCAAATCTAAATACGCCACTTATTAAAGACTTTCAACAAGCGCTTACAAATCGTATAAATGAACGTCGAACTATAATGACTGGGGTTATCTCATACCTTCAAAATCCTAGCACCCATCATGGAAGCAATTTATTCAAACACCCATATTCTGAAGCCATAGCTCAATTTGTCAAAAATATATCAGAACATTTAAAAAAATATATTACCTCTGATTTAGAATTCGACGATGGAGAGAATATGCCTCTGTCTGAAATAAAAGAAAAGCCGACTGGGATTTTAACTTCAAAGCAAAAACTTCAAGAAGCCATTGGCTCTGTTACCACTAGAACTAAACCTAATTGGCGGCAAATATCGGAAAATCCAAAACTTCATCTTAAAAGTAATAATGTAATTAAAAAAGAATTGTCCCTTTTTGAAAATGGAGAATTAAGAGGTTTATATTTGCAAAAGTGATGTTACGAATATTTACTGACAGTACCACCTAGTGAAAGCTTAAAGAGCCTTTTCTTCAGCAGTCACATTTGCGACCAAACTTAGATCACGCTTATGTGACTCAACTTTAGACACGTTGGTGTTTTTAAGAGCATATTTTATTTTTACTGAGCAAATCGTAAATGTTTAACAATTTTTTTGTTTGCGCTGTTTAATAAAAAGTTCTTTCCTTTGTTTGACGTACGTACGCATAACGTATAATTTTTTATTTACAAAACGTAAATCTATAAAAATGGTTTTTATTTTTGAGCTTTTAGTAAAAAGTTTTTTGCCATATGTCTGCATTTTTATTATTTCTGTTGCTACTTGCTACTCTTAGATTTTTTAATATTAAATATTAGGATTGATCCTACCGGGATACCGGGATTTGATTTTTAATCCCGGGATCTCAAAACGGGATTCCGATCCCGAAAATTGGAAACCCTACTCTTAACCCTAGAACGAGTTATAGAATTATTAAATAGGCAATATATTTTTCGTTTCCTCATTTTCCAGCTTTTCCATTAAATTTTCGGAATCAAATTTAAAGCATGACATGACCGAACCTTTTTCGTGTCCGCAGTTAATAAGGTATAAATTTACCATCCATCAAACGGTATAACTTTTTACTGAAATACAGGAAGATTTTAGCAATTCATGGGGACGTAAACACCCTCCTTTTCCTCCCAAAGATTCGATTTTTAAATACACCTACTATATTTTCGGTTATTCGGACTCTCTTATACTGACATTCTAAGGTGAACCATATTCTGTCAGATCAAATATTTTTATTTTTAGATTTTCGTCTAAATTGTCATAAGTTTTCTAAAATGCTTAATTTGCGGTTAGGATTTTTGGCAAAAATACCCTGTTTCACAAACGACGATCGCGATTGTTTAAAAAATGAGTAGGAATGCGAAAAAGATTCACCTATACCCAAATCTTTGAAACTAAATTAACCGGAAATCAGGATCCCGCCGAAAATTACCGATAGGTATTAAGTCTTTATACAGTACTGACAAGTCTGCACTTACTTTTAATTTAGAGAAATTATAATACAGTCTGACCAGTAAAGTCCGCATCATATGGGATTTTTTTTACTAATAGCTTTATTCGAAATTTGTCTATGGCATCAAGTTCTGCTTCGATCGAGATGAAAATTAAACCAAAAATAGTATCTGTCGAATTTTAATTTTTTCTAAAAAATAATTCAAAAGTGGGATTCTGTATTTCTGAAAATATCGAAAAAGGTTATTAGAAAAAGTTTTTTTAAATGTAGTTTCTAGCCCACATGCAAAATTTCCGCTACATAAGATAATTTTGATTTTTTACCCATATTTTGTAAATTGCACCACTTTTGCAAAATAAGACTCAACGCAACTAAACTCAATATTAATGTGTATTACTTTTAGACACAAACTACGTTTTGAAAAATACTTATTTTATGGAGTTACCTTATACAGGGTCAAAAACAAATAAACTTTGCATCACATGCGACCAAATTTTAATTAGTCCAATTTTGATTTTGTTGAAAAACACACATTAATTTTAAGATGTATCTGAAATAAAGCATTGTCAAAACTAAGAAGTTCTATTTAGGTTGCGTTGAGTCTTATTTTGCAAAAGTGGTGCAATTTACAAAATATGGGTAAAAAATCAAAATTATCTTATGCAGCTGAAATTTTGCAAGTGGGCTAGAAACTGCATTTAAAAAGTCTTTTTCTAATAACGTTTTTCGATATTTTCAGAAATAACCCCACTTTTGAATTATTTTTTGGAAAAAATTAAAATTTGACAGATAATGCGAATCACGTGACTACTATTTTTTTGCTTAATTTTCATCTCGATCGAAGCAGAACTTGATGCCAAAGTCAAATTTTGAATGAAGCTATTAATAAAAGAAAATCCCATATGATGCGGACTTTATTGGCCACACTGTATAAAATGGACTTGGTGCCAGATAAAAAGAGATTGATCAAGATTCAACGTTGCCAAGCGCCAACTTCTGTTCGAGCACGAATCACATTCCGCTCTTCACAAAGTCTGTTAAAACTATCTAGTTTTTTTTCGCTCTCTTCATTTTTCTGCCCAAGACAGGGCCTTTGCACTGGCCCTTGACTTTCCAGTATGCTGAAGTCTTGTCGGTTTTCTGACTATTCATTTTTTACACCTCGTCTACACCATTGAAAGCTCCATTACGGCTCAATCCCACTTATTATTTTCTCTATTGCTAAAAACATCAGCATTGTACTATTTACTTTGTTTTCCTGATGATGAGTGTTTCTACACTCGAAACATGTCGAATTATTATGAATTATTCTAGGTTCGCCTAGCTATTTTAATAAACTTGTGGAGAAATACTTTGTGCTTTTCTTTTTTCTAATAATTAATTAGTTAACTGAATGAAATGGAAAATATGTAGAATGATTTGAGTGTAATTAAATGAGCGGCACAACCAAAATATTACTGTATGGGTATTGTGTAAATTTCGATAAAACTTATTTTGCCAGGACAAATGATCGCCTCTCTTTAACCGAGGGATCGACTAGCCATGCGTTGGTCACGTCGGAAACTCTGTTGGTCAACATCTGTTGTCCTTATTGCGGGCATCTAATAGTAGATTCTGTAACGAGGTTGGAATGAAAATTCGATTCGAGTGGAAGATTCCGAACGCGAGCGTAGCGAGCGTGAGGAATCACGAGTATCGAATTTTCATTTTAACCGAGTAGCAGACTATATTTTCTCCACGACCATCCAGTTCCATATCTGATTCAACCGATTTTTCACTCATTTTTTGACTTGCACTAAAATTTGTCTGAAAATAATTATTACAACGCGGCCATTTTTATCTGACAGTTTCGAAATTCATGGCAACCTATGTCGTTTATATCAATTACAGAATATTCATTCCGTATCTTGTTATGAAATGAAAATACACGCAAAACGCATAAGAAGCAAGTGTTTCAGAATAAATATTCCAACTCAAGAGCGAGAATTTTTACATTCTACTATCAAAAATGATTTTGGAATTATTGCATTCAGTAATGGTCGTGGAGAAACATCATTCTGTCATACCCACAAATAATGACACTGTTGACTGTAAGTTGGCCTAAACAGAAAAGCTAAGCATGCATGGCACAAAAAATATAAAACAAGCAGTGTCAGTAAATACAAGTCTGGCGGCAACTGGCACAATCTTTGAAGATCTTAAATTTTCCACTAGTATTGCTCCAACGACAATTAAATAAAAAGATAAACTTGTACACAGAAAAAAAAATTCTCAAACCATTTATCTAAATATAAGGATATGTAGTTGATTGTAGATATGATATTTCATTTGACTACAGTGAAACATCTCATTGCGGATACCTCTATTAAGCGGACAACCCCTTTAGGCGGACAAATTTGTTGGAACCAAGCTTTTGCCTATTTCTTTACATGTAAAATTCACTCCTATAACCAGACGCGGACAATTTTTTTTGTTAAAAAATTCTGGAACTTCCCTTAACCGGACGCGAACCTCTGACCATGGGACGGCGCACCGCAAGACAATAGACATGGCATAAATATTATGTAGTATGTTGGCGACAATGCACTCTGCAGCCGGGAAAAACCCTCTAACCGGGAAATGACCTTTTTCCGTTTTAATGCGGAGACTAAATACTTATAAATGTTTTGGAGGCTCTTACATTAAAACCGCCTGGACTAAAGTTTCGTCAGCAACAATACCTATATAAATTGTTTCAAACAAGCTGGCGATTCTACATAAATTCAGTCGGATCCAGAAGACAATCTTCCTTTATCTACGGTAGCTCAAAATGGAAAGATGTGCCAAAGAAATAAACATAACACAAGAAAATCTTGAAAATTATGTTTGAATTGACGATACTACAGCCACGGAAGAGATGAAAGTTTGAACATTGACGATGAAATTCAAAATGTAATTGAACCTGATTCTGCATCAGAAGAAGTCAGCGATCTCCAGCATGACAGTGTTGAAAGGAGCAACACAATAACTACGTATAGTGAGGTTTTGAAAGTGATTAACGACTTAAAGTTTTTTGAAAATGAGGACTACCTACATTGCATTTCAACATCTCAAAAATTTAGAAGATCATTTTCAATCTACTGTTTTAAAGAAAAAAATACAAAATATGCGTCAACAAAGCATTTTAGAGTTTAGTATAATAAGTAGATAACTAGCTTTGTTATTATGTGCTAAGAAACTTTTTAACTTTATACCTGATTTTTTAACGATTTTCTATTTTTAAGTGTTATTTAGTTTTCCGTTTGTGTGTCCTGTTTTATTATAAGTAATACAACCATGTACGTTTATTAATAAATATGTTTTAAAATTTCGCATCAGTTTTCTCTCTTATATAAGTAGACACCTCCAATAAGCGGACAAAATCGGCGAAACAGTGAGTGTTAGTTAATATAATATAATAAAGTTAGTATAATCATTTTAAAACAAAAAAATAAATACCTCTTTATGACGTGCATTTACTCGATTTAAACATATTACTTGGCTTAAAAAAAAAGAACAAGTAATTCTCCAAACAAATATGTACCTATATTACGTGTTAATTTGGAAGGTAATGTTTCTTTAATTGAGTTTAGCCATATAACGGGTATACTTTACTTTATTCTTTCTAAATATCCTGATATTCTCAAAATTAGTAAAAAAATAAGAATGCTACTAAACATCGTTGCTTCCTAATTTGTTTGAAGTAAAAAGACACGAATTTAATTACTCCTTCTTCTCCTAAGAGTCCTAAGTTTTAAATATTGGCCAATTCGCAGAAGTCTTTCGCAGATAGGGTTGCAACTTTTCCGGAAAAGTTGAAATTGATGAAAAGTTCGATCAACTTTTCAAGAAAAGTTCGAAATAGTTGGAAAAGTTTAGCTTTACGGTAATTTTAAGGTTGCTGAGAGGTCTGATAGCGATTTACTGCCACTAACACTAGTACCACTGGCTATTGCGCCTTGGCCTTGACATTGAGGAGCTTGATTCAACTCTGGTTTTGATGATATTTGTCTCTCGTCATGCTCATCCACATCCATATCGTAATATGCAGGAACACTTTCCTTAATACTTGAACTAGTTGAAGGCTGAGGTTCTTTGCCGTTGCATATATTTGCTTAACTACCACAGGACATTTTACACATGCTACGATGTGCTGCACCATTCGTGTTGCGTTAGCAGTATATTGTTTATAGCAAAATTTACACTAGAATTTTTTGGTTTAACTGTTTGGAATAGTTACGTCCTTAAAATATTTCCACACCAATTTCTTCTCATTTGCCATGTTTGTTACGTTAAAATTTTTTTAACAGTGTTGCCAATCGGTGGACTTTAGTCCGATTTTCGGACTTTTTTTAAGGCTATGGACTTTTGTCGGACTTTGAATCTATTTCGGACTTTTCGGACTTCTTGATACCTGACGAAAATTAGCTAAATGCACAAATTTTGAAATAAAATCGGCAGGTAACTTATTGTTTATTTACCAAGTGTTGGGTTGTCTTATTACTTATTACAGCAACTTTTTTATTATTGTTTTTTTTGTTATTAAAAAGTAAATGTTTATAGAGTTATTAGTCTTTTTCATTATAATATACCAACCAGGGACCCGGACCGGAACCGTTAACTGCAAAGAACCGGACCGGAACAGATATTATTTTTGGACCGGAATCGGAACCGAATACATATTTTACTAGCAAAAAAAAATTTTAGGTGCAAAACCGGAACCTCTAAAAATTATAACGGTTTTTTGGGTTTGTTTTTTTCGGTTTTCAGGGTGATACTTGGCCTTGGCCGGATATTGTTTAATTTTGAGTTTATTCCGTGACTTCTGTTCTGTGGGGAACACTAACCTTAACCTAATTTTTTTTGTTATCTGTGATGAGTGTCTTTGACAATAATTTTTACCGTTGGTTTACTTGTCTTTTTTGATTTTCTACGAACTTACTTCTTCAAGCCACTTCAAGTACTAGGAATACAACTAATCGAAATTTCCTAGTTTGTATGGAACCGGATCGGAACCCCTAAAAATTGGTAAGAACCGAATCGAAATAATTATTTCGGGACCGGAACTGTAACGGAACCCAAATTATTTATTTCATCTGGAACCGAAACCGGAACGGAACCGTTATTTCATTTTGGCCCGGGTCCCTGCCCCCAACAGTAAAAAATAAATATAACTTATGTCGAATGCGTCAGACGAAGCATTTTTCATTTCGACGCGGACTAAATCGGACTTTTTCGTGCCACTGGGCGGACCTTTTCACCTAATGTCATTGGCAACACTGTTTTTTAACGCATTCACTAGCTTAGCTTACGGGGCTTACGCGGGGACGGGGATAGCGATCGGGGCATTACCGGGGTTCGGAACAGAATGGCGTATTATTAGAGTTGTTAAGAAAAGAACCGAACGGGTTCTTTAGAACAGGTTAGAGATAGCCTGTTCAGTGAACTGTTCTTTGTAAAAGAACTGAACCGGTTCTTTAGATAGACTTATGACAGATGATTGCGGTCGAGTGATGTTAAAGAGCAGGGAAATTGCTGCGGGAGTTCAGCAGTTCTGACCCGGGAACACAAAAAAGAGGTAAAAGGCCACCATAGTAGTAAAAAACCGCTCTTTGTTAATCAGTTTCTAAAAAAAAAAAAAAAAAGGTCGCCACTTCCGCAGAAACTAAAATCACAGAACACCGCTGCGTCCGCGTGTATGCTCTCACTGCTCTCTGTTCCCTGTTCTCTGTTTTCCCTGTTCTCTGTTCTCTGTTCCCTGTTCCCTGTTCTACACTACACAAAAACCAGAAATCCATAAATATTAAACACCAGTCCCACAATCCACGATAGCCGATCCGATAGCTGAAAACTTTAGAAAACTACAAGGAATCCGCAGAGAAGAGAAACCTTAAAACACAACAACAAAAATGGCGGCCGAGCCGGTTCTGGAGAGTATTCTTGAGCGCTTCGATTATTGTCGATAAAGTAGGACGGCCGATAACACGAGGTTTGTGCGCATGCACGAAGGTTCCCCGAATGAAGACAGCTGACCGACGAGTCATGCGCTCGGACGTATTTTTTCACCCATAAAACGTAACTTTTGTTTGCGCGGGAGATAAGCTGTAGGTATCTAAAGGTAAATTGTCTATGGTTGTACCTGAAGAAAGCAGAAAGCATGCTGCCGCAGAAGGTGGAATACATGCAGCCGCAGGAGGAAGGGAAGGAGCCCTACGGGCCCGCTTGCAGGGATTATTTTTGGCTGGTGTCAAGGTAGGAAAGTACCCAGTGCCTAGCGAAGTCTTGGTGTAAAGGCACCCATTCACGTTCAGTCGGCCGGCCGTATTTTGCCGGAGAGATAATGGCCGGGCTGCCGGTACTCACTACACACACGCAGTTAAATGACGAGTCGCGTTCTGCCGGCGGCCTGCCGATTGTTAAAACTAAACGTGTGTAGTAAATTACCGGCCGGCATTGGACTGCAGGCCATGTCATGTCATGTCATGTCATGTAGACATCCATTTAACCTTGTCTTTTCAGAACTGTCAGCTCCAACTCAAAAATTTTATAGTTTTTATTCAGTAACGCCGAACAAAATCGCAAACCAACCCACCTTCATCAAGAACTTTATTGAGTTGTACCGCAAACATAAATATTTGTGGAAAATGAAAGACTCTTCGTATGCTAATAGGGCTTTGCGAATTAAAGCATAATATGAAGATTTACTTTTACTATATAAAACAGTAGATGCCGAAGCAACTTTAGACTCGATGAAACATAAGATAAATGATATGAAAAGTGCGTTCAGAAAAGAACTGAAAAAGGCATTAGGGTGTCCTTTCTTGTAATATACGGTTTCAATAAATACTCGAAACAATGATCATTCATCCTAATAAAGTTTTTAAATCACTTGCACTCGATTGCCTCAGTTCTCGTACAAGCTTCATGTGGGATAAAGTGCAACGTCTTTTTAGCCAGTCTTTCATCCAAATTGTTTTTCTTTTCCTTTTTCTTTGTTCGTGTGAAATAACAACAATTGCCGCTGCGCACAGTTTTTGCGACATGTTTGACCTGTCGAAATAACTGCGCGTGTATGGTGAAATAACAAAAACTGAAGGCCGCTATCGAATCCGGCAGAAATCCTCCGGCCGTAATCGGTGAATAAAACTGTACGTGTAGTTTGACTTTCGATAACGGCCGGCCGGTCAGGACGGACAGTCCACGGACTGACGGCCGACTGAACGTGAATAGGTACCTTAAAGTGTTGACCTAGTTGGCGTGCCGAATAGAACTAACTAAATATATAAATAGATAATATAAAATCTTATTTTGAAAAATAAATTTCTTGCCACGAAAATAATATGTGAGTTATCGGTTAATACTTAGAAATACTTGTTTGGAATACATATAAACTTATTTGCGTATATACAAAGCTAAGATTTATTCTATTTGTATTATATTTTAAAAATAAGTATATACTTTTTTGGGTGTATAGTAAAAAAAGATGCAGGATAATATTATGTCAGTTCTAAGTCCAATTATTGTTGGACCAGTATTCCCATATATTAAATATTGACATGATGTGGACACATTTATCTCATGGGATAATAAATAATGGTTATCAAACCAAACTTAGTAACTAGTAAATAAATATACAAAAATCAATAGATAACCGAAAGTTAATCTTTACGAACTGATAGTTTTGCCTCCCTGTTTTTACTATTACTATTAAATTTTACCAATATGGTCGTTTTTTAAATATTATTTTTTTACTGCAAAAAGACTTTTATTTATAAAAACACATGACTTTCTAATTAATTGAGGTCATGTAAATAAAAAAACTATTGTTTTTTAATCTTAAAAATTATCTGCCAGCTATAAAAAAAAAAAATTGGTTTATCATTGGTAGTCTACCTAGCTACTACTAAATTACCTTTTTCTGAGTTCCCTTTTTTAGGATTGCCCCTCAGTGACGTGTTCGCCATTTTATTTAATTTTTTATTAGGTTTCTTTACTTTAGCAAAATTAAATCTCTGTAGTAACAGTGACGTTTTGAGCCAGTTACCTAGGCATATATTATGTATACGGGTAAATATCATGAAAATGAGACATTCCATGTCTTTTGCTCTAAAAAAATAGAAAAATAGATTTTTGAGTAAAAATGCAATAATAAATCGTTCTTAAAATATATTCTATTCTATAATACTACAAAACAATTTTCTTGCATTATCTTATTTTGTAATAATAAATAAAAATATGATAAAAATATCAGTCCCGTGGCAGGTCTCTGTACAAAGTTACGTTGTAAATTATTTAAAATCTCTACTCATGGATGTTATTTTAACTTTATTTTAAACACATCAATAAATTAATTAGGCATTACACATATTCTACCTACCGGATTCAAAATAAATTATTTTGTTTTCCCATATTACCATATAAAATTCCGTCTCATAAAAAATAATCAGTCCCGTGCTCTATACCACGCAAGCTCGAAATAAATAGTGGGAAATTTTTAGGAACTGGTTCATCATGTATATCAAATGTAGCGTCCCGCCATTTCGCTCTTAACCGTCTCAGTGTTAAAGTTAGTTTAACAGTTTATGTGTTCTGTGCAGATTTTGTGTGTTTGGATCATTTGTAACCGACCAGTAGCCAATCCCGTGGTAAGAAAAATATGATTGTTTCTTTAGTAATTATTATTTTTTATTTTTGTATAAATTATTGTTACACTATACTTGTTTGGAAATTACACAGTATGGCAAGATATTTAATTCATAGGATGTTTTATCAAATTAAATGTGTAAAATAGTCAGGCCCGTGCCAGTCAGGCCCGTGCCAGTTCAGCAACACGAGACTGAGAAAGTTACACGGGACTTACCAAATAATACGTAATTTTAATAAAACATTAGTTTTTACGTTTTTAGGTACTTTGGAATAAGATGGCAAGGCCGTGCGTAAGTGAGGAAGAAAGAAAACGGCGTAAACGAGAAAAGGAGCGAGAACGTAGAAGAAAGATACGCAATGATCCAATTAAAAAAAACATAACAACGAGCTTGTGCATACCATAAGAAGTTAAGTTTTATTTCAGTTTTTTGCATCATAAGCATAGAAACGTTTTTTTAATTTATATTTTTGTAATAAATCACCAGTTTCTTTGAATTTATTTTTGTTTTAATCAGTCCCGTGGTAACACGTCAGTCCCGTGCAGACAATCTCCAAAAAGCTCAAAAACTTTATAAATGTCGTAAAGTATGAATTTTGACAAATATTAGGTACCTATTAACCATAGTTTATAATTTTACCGTAGTATAATTGTGATGTTACATTAATTTTTTGTGGCCGAAATCTACTTTGGAATTACTCACTTTCGTGATATTTACCCATACCTAGTTTTAAAGAATAAAAGGAAATATTAATATGGCCATGATGGCCTTATTTTATATACAGTGTCCGCATCAAATGGGATTTTTTTTTATTATTAAATATAGGTAAAAACCAAAAATGACGTATACTGAAGCAGCTGCACGACTTGCGTTACTTGTAAAATTTGACATTTTTAATAAAATAGGTTCAAAAATGCCCTTATTTATCAAAATATCGAAAAACTTTATTCGAGAAAGTTGTTTATTTAGGCATTTTTAGCCTCTGTACAAAATTTTGACAGTCTAATACAATTTTTATTTTTTGCCGGGTTCTTGAAAATTTTGATCAACCCTCGTAGATTAACTTTTATACATCGATGTAAAACCATTTGCCTTTACTTCAATTGTAATCTTACAAAATTGCATAAAGATTACAAATGAAGTAAAGGCAAATGGTTTTACATCGATGTATAAAAGTTAATCTACAAGGGTTGATCAAAATTTTCAAGAATCTGGCAAAAAATAAAAATTGTATAAGACTGTCAAAATTTTGTACAAATGCTAAAAAAACAACTTTTTCGGAAAAAGTTTTTTTTTTAGGTAAGCAAAAACTAACTGCTTTTTCAATTTTTACCTATACCTAATAATAAAAAAAAATCCCATTTGATGCGAACTTTCTTGCGGACACTGTATAATACTTTTTAATATATAGGTATTTTGCCCAAACTATCACCAGTGATGTTTATTTTGAGAAAATAAAGTAAGGAAATCATAATAAAAAATAAAATGTTTTTGTATTGAGTTAGGGTTTTCCATTTCGTTTGTTGAATATTATTTTTATACTTTTTATTGTAAATTAGCGGGTACCATACATGCTACCCAATAGAACCATTTATAGGTGCCCATATTGTTTTTAAAAACAATTTTCTTTGGTTCTTTCTTACATTATTTCTTTTCCTTTCAAGAAAATGGCGTTTATAAATCTCCTAGCTTTGTTAACGAATATAATAATACCAAAAATATAGATTTATTATCATTATTAAAAAATATATGTACAGTATAACTTCGGTAGGTCGGACACTCGCTAGCCCGGACACTCTAGTATCCGGACACTCCAGTAATCAGGACACTCTTGTAATTCGGACATTTTGCGAAATTTACGTCTGTAGCCCGGACCAAAATAACATAACAATACTTTTTCCGATCACGATATATTATCATTCTGAAATAGACTTTCAAGTTAGCATGACGTCATGGCTCCAAGCAAAAGAACACATAAAGCACATAAAACACTTAGCCTTGCTGATAAAAAAAATATTAGATTGTCTTGATAAAGAAAAAAAAATACGTCAAGTTGTGCCGAAATAAGTATCGTGTTTCAAAATCTACTGTTTCCGACATAAAGAAAAACAAAGAAAATATCAAAATCATTTGAAGAGTAGAAATATACCAGTGAGCCTAATGATTAAAAATTACTTTTTAGTAAAAGCAATTGCTTGACTAGCAAATGCTATAAGTAAAAGCAATCGCTAGATCTGGATATGAAAAAATTATGAAGCAATTGCTGTTTTTCCTAAACCTCTGTAGCAAATGCTTATTCAACACAAGTTCAGACGTGGCTTATCCACTTGTTTAGATTATAGATTTCATGTTCAGTTTGGTGCCTGTGCCTAATTTGCAAAAGAGTTGACGTAAATACAACAACGTTGGTCTATTTATTTAGTACAATTGTAATCTGTTACGTTTTTGTAGAAAATAGGAAACATATTTGTGATATGGCAGGTTTCAGTAAAAATGAGGAAAGTGATAGTATATGAAGAAATTAAAGACAAGCAATTGATATTCGTTCACAAATTGAAGGAATATAAATAAATATCTCTGACCACAACCGTTTAGCTTCCACAACAGCTTCAGCACTTGTAGGAAATTTAATAAAAATAGTGGCCTTCTCCAAAACTGCATCCATTACAGATATTACAGAAGTATAATATGTCTTACAGACAGTAGTTTGGTGAACACCGAGTTCTGCACCTACAGAATTTTGAAAGCCCGGATCCGACAATTTCCGCAGAGAGACTTTAATCGTATTTAAAGGCGACAGTGCAGCCCCTCGCCTTTTACCAGTATCAGTCAAAAAATAATTTGCCAACCACTCAACATCGATCAAATCGATATAAATTAATTGATTCAGCCGATACTAGGTGGAAATCCATAATTATAGTATTATGGGATACAGTAAAACAAAGTTGAACTTGTAAATTTCCACTATATTAACTAGAAAAATGACATGTTTCGCTAACACTGTAGCTTCGTCAGATGACAATGATTTAACAAAGGTGAAAATTAAAAATTGGGGTGCAATAAAATTAAATTATTGAAGATGTAAATACAACAGTGGAAGGGTTACAATAGTATTTTTGGATTATTTTGAATATCCTAAAGATGCCCTTGTTTGAGGGCAGTCGAAAATATGCGTTCGTACTTCGTACACTGGGTTTTATTTTATTTTAGTTATTTTTCATGAATGCGTTTATACAAAAACGTCTTAGTTTGCTGTTGGTAGGTATTAACTCGTTCTTCGGCGTTGCCACATTATTTCCTTCCTTTTTTGATTTTAGTCACATTTTTTTTATCTCCTGGAATGATAGAAAAGCAAATCTTGTGGTCCTCCAATAAATGTAGTAGGTAACGTATATTTTCTTTTTCCTTTTAACGCGCACTCACATTACTCACAACAACGGTTATCTACTAAGTAAATACGTTTAATGGGTTTCAACATCAAACCAGACCAAATAATAGGTACCGATATACCACATTAGGTTGACATAAATTCTTAACGGTAATTTATTATCAACATGACCGAATTATTTTATACTGATATGACTATTTTTGAAACATAACACTGACTTTACCTGGCGCCATTCGTGGTTTATAAAAACTGTACACCGTGATTTGTTGTGCGTGAAGGAAAAGGGGGCTACGGCCTTTCAGGCATAAAAACTACGCTAGTATAGGTATACTTTGTTGAATTAGTTAGTCAGGGTGTCTAGCAAAAATCGAAAACAAAGTTCCCGACTAATTCCCGGTCGGTTTTTGAAAATTTCCCGGCTGGGTTTTCCTAACTTAACTACACTTTCGTTGTTAAATTTTAAAACGTTTATTTGAAAAACACATGGCTTAAGCACAACCAAATAATATAGTTACCTACTTTTTTTAATTTTACGATTTCTTGTTCTATAGCTGCCAAATCTTTTTGTGATTGTTCGATAATTTTTTTCTTTTTAGTTTCCAGTTTTTCTGCTTGCTTTTGAAGCTTCCTTTTTTCTGCTTTTTTCAAGTCGCTGTCAACCTCTTTTGCCTTTTTATCTTTTTGTGCTGTGTTGTACCTTGAATAGGCATTTCTCATGGAAAGTATCATGGATTTTGTTATGTCCATAGTTTGAACTCCTCCAATTTTTTGTAGTGAATCGTACACTAATCTTTGGCCTATCCTATAAGTGACTCTTCTTTTAAATTTTCCACCAAAATCTCCTTATTAACAGAAAATCCCCTTTCTGCTGTGGCATTTCCATAAGAAATTGTTAGAAGAAGTTGCACCACGTTTTTTAAACTGTCATTTGTGATGGTTTCCATCCAAAAGTCATCTACTTTGTTACATCTGGAATAATTTTTCATTTTATTTATCATAGTCTGATCAGTAAGAATGTCTCTACTAAATGCTCTATCTGCTTCTTCCAATTTAATCGCATTGCATCTGTTTGAATTTAACAGTATTTATACCGGGTGTCCACGAAAGGTGGCTCGCCCTTCTAACTTTTTTGTTTTTCAAGATAATGAAATAAAATTCGGGGGATTTGTATATGACATAAAACTGCATTTATTGACACGTGACTCAACATTATGGAACTTCCGGTTTAACCGGAAGTGACATAAACTTTCGATTTTTAAACGGGACACCTGGTATATTTTTACTTTTTTTGACTCCATATGACATTCTAAATACAACGATATGTCACTTGTCACTTTTTGTCACCAAGAAAATATTTTTTTTCAACTTTTTCACTCCTTGGAAAACTATTATTTTCCATGTTTTTTAAACAGCAAACTAATTTACGTTGGCAAAAGCTGTTGGCATTTCAATTTTCTTCAAGGCATGATTTTGTTTTATCAGTTTTGCTGGTCACAGGCTAGCTACTTGATGCATTTAAATCTAAATTTATTCTCAAAAGATGCTTCATTTTAGGAAAGTTCTAAGTTGATTATTTAAAGTTTTTTAATGGCAGCTTTTCTAAAACCTAATAGTGTATGGTATCAAAATAATCGTAATAAAATTCTCTTTTTTCTTAACCCGACGAGCCACCATGTTGCCATTTAAAAAAACGAGTTATACAACTTTAAAGATTAAATTTTACATAGCACATAGCATTGGATCAAAAATAGTAAAATTGTATTTTTCCCAAGATTAGAGAACTGAAAATAAGTGATTTTAAGGTATTCATAGCCCTCTAGATGAAACAATAAATATGAAAAAAAAAATATTTTCTTGGTGACAAAAAGTGACAAGTGACACATCGTTGTATTTAGAATGTCATATGGAGTCAAAAAAAGGAAGAATATACCAGGTGTCCCATTTAAAAATCGAAAGTTTATGTCACTTCCGGTAAAACCGGAAGTTCCATAATGTTGAGTCACCTGTCAAATAATGCAGTTTTATGTCGTATACAAATCCCCCGAATTTTATTTCATTATCTTGAAAAACCAAAAAGTTAGAGGAGCGAGCCACCTTCCGTGGACACCCGGTATATGTATGGACCATCAATAATTATTAGTGCACGCCTTGTGTAAATTTAAAAAAAAAACGGTACCTTTTTTCGTTTTGAATTTTCTTCAATTTATTTCAAACCCATAAGTTGTACTGATAATAGAGTGTTTTTAAGTTTGATGATAATTGCAGTGTAATGCCTGATTCACAGCTTTGCGTTCTGCCGCTAGCGTCTATCGATTTGCCACAAAAAATAATTTTTACCTCTTTTTGACGGCACAAGAAAACGCTGAAAATTTCACCTCATTTTTACCACTTCAATTGTTTAAGTATTTTCTTTTATTTATTTTTAAATTAAAATTTTTTTTATTGAAGATAGCGGCAAAACGCAAAGCTATGAATTAAGCCTTTTATATAACACCTTTAATAATCTCATCCCTTAAATACCTACTGCATAAATAATTCATCGGTTTAATTTCTAATTGGGAACATTTATTATTAGATTTTAAAGTATATCGCAAGACTAATGCAAAATACATTCGGTTACTTACCATATTAAGCCTTTTAAACAGTTGCCACTTCACAAAAAAATAAACCGAAAAATAAGCTATACTATTATAAATTGGTAACCTAAAAAACCAAACGCCAAACAAAACTTGGCGATTTAGGGGAATCCCAAAACAAATTAAATTGCAGTTGATATGCAACCATAAATACACAGCTAAACAATGCAAGGTGCCGATGCCGCTCCGGTTACAGGGGAGATTCAAAATGTTGTTTCGAATGCAGTTTATAGGAATAATATAAATATATATAATACTTTAAATTTCTTAGTTCGAAATGATCTGATCATTCAAAATTCCCGGCTTAAACTTGATTTTTCCGTCGAATCCCCGGTTTTTTCCGGCTTTGTAAAATTCCCGTTTTTTTCCCGGCTCCTAGACACCCTGTTAGTCTTCTGGATATGAGCGTCGGCGTCGTCACTGATATATTAATTAGCCCCCCCCCCAACCAATACCTCTGGATCGGGTTTTAAAGTACGATGGATATTAAATGTTTTTGGCACAAAACTGTCGAAAATAAACAACCCAAAATGGTCTAGTTAAAAAAAAAATAAGAGTAAAAAGGAAAGTAAATAATAACTAAATCTATAAAATTTTATTTAATGTAATGAAATCAACACACGCTTGGATGTTACTTAGACCTAGGCCCTGTACGGGCCGGACCCGACCGGCCTGGCAACCAAGACAGTGACGCGGCCCGAAGAATTATTAACTAAGAGCAAAAAAGCCCGGCCGGCCCAAAAAGCCCGGTGGGCCCGAAACGCCCGCTGGCTGGAAAGGTAATGGAACAAATTTACCTTTACATTTGCGTGACGTACAATATTTTTTTTAAGACCGACACTTCGATATACATTTAATTTTTTATTTTATTTTATATTATTTTTAAATGCGTCGTATAAGTTCTCGTAACGGGCTTTTGTTTTTACTGGCAATATATCGTAAGTCGCTTTCCTTGCTGCTTCCAAAATTTCTTCTGAAATCTCATTTTCCGTGTCGGATAATTCAAAATCTGAATTCATATTTTTAAATTTGCGCAATAGCGAAACAAGTTTGACATAAACAACAAATTAAAAATCAACGAACTGTCACTCGACAATATATCGAAATGTTGTTATCATAGTAACGAAATCTAGGTAGATTGTATTATCAAAGAGCGATTGGAAAAATGAAAAAACAGGGAACGGACAAAACGTTATTTTCTGGACGAAAAATTGTCCACAAAGTGTATATTTTCTGGTCGGTCTTAAAAAAAACTTTAACTCTCGTTTTAACCGTCTTATGGGGGGTGACTCAGATCTAGCATAATATCTTGTTTTCTTTGTGTCATGTGTACAGACAGTTTTTAAAATTAAAAAAAGTACTTGCTAACGTTAGGTAAATAACGTACATTTACGTGTTTTATATACAAAATCTAAAACATGTAAAGGGGCGAGTCAATTTTGAGAATGACCCGGTATATCATCTAATCAATTAATCAATATTCATAGGATTGCTATCATTAAAGAATCATTAGACGTTAACAGAGTATGCATTCCTTAATCCTTGGTACCTTGATGACTAATGATGACCAAACGATAAAGATGAGTGGATATACAGGGTGTCCGGGAAAATGTGGGAAATCTCCCGGATATGAAAAAAGCACGTGAAAAGAATACTACAAGTTTATATAAACTTCTTTCGTATCGGCCCCCTCTTCGGAGATCCCAAAGAGCTCCCATGGAATTAAGTTTTTGACACATAATTATTAAACCAACAGGTATATTTCAATTTTTTTCTCATATGATGCATATCAGGTAAGACCCTTTAAATTACTATCCCAGAAAGTGTTGCGAATTACTAACAGCTGCAGGGACGGACTAGCTGTGATACTATTTTTTTAAGCCCTGTATGATAAAAACTTTGGACAACGTTTTTTACATATCTTTAACTATTGACTAAAAATTAAGTACTTTCATGTCGCTAATCCTAACCGTTTTCGGAAAAACGTCATTTTATTGCGATCATGTAAAAGTGAACATTTATAATTTATAGGAACAAAGATGTATCTTTTATTGAAATACGCTAAATATACATGATGTAAATATGTTAAAAATTACGTTTTTCCGAAAACGGTTAGGATTAGCGACATGAATGAAGAGTACTTAATTTTTAGTCAATAGTTAAAGGTATGTAAAAAACGTTGTCCAAAGTTTTTATCATACAGGGCGTAAAAAAAATGGGCACATTAGTGTCACAGCTAGTCCGTCCCTGCAGCTGTGAGTAATTCGCAACACTTTCTGGGATAGTAATTTGAAGGGTCTTACCTAATATAGATCATATGAAAAAAAAATTGAAATATACCTGTTGGTTTAATAATTATGTGTCAAAAACTTAATTCCATGGGAGCTCTTTGGGAGCCCATATCTCCGAAGAGAAGGCCGATACGAAAGAAGTTTATATGAACTTGTAGTATTCTTTTCACCTGTTTTTTTTTTCATATCTGGGAGATTTCCCACATTTTTCCGGACACCCTGTATACACAAACAAAAATTAAAATATCAAGGAATTCACGAATGGGACCCTTTAATAATAACCATAAATTATTAAAATAGGTAAAACATCGTAAAGCGTCTTACAATGTATCAACAAACTGCTTACATTACTCGATTTGCTTGTCGCAGTGAAATGATAAAAACAGATTATTAAGTAAATAATTCAAAGAACACGACAAATTTTACAGCCAGCAGCAGGAAGAGAGATATCTACCGATGTCGATGTCCAACAAACAAGCCTATCAAAAATACCAGGCCGTCTTGCGGTGGCAATGACCTTAAAATTACTAGGAACATTCTATGAATGGAAACTTCAAGGCAGTTTAAAAACCAACAAAAGTATGCGCCGTTCACATTCTTTAAATAATTTGACGAAATGAATATTATGCCTAACAGGAAACGAAACATACAAAACGATTCGCAACTAATGTACGTGTCAGTTTTAGATATCTACATTATAAAAAAAAAGTTAGGTGTCATGTTTATAGTAAGATAGAATTCATTAGTTATTTACGTTAAGCAGCGAATCTGTGTCTAGCAATAAACGATACAAAGTGGGTACTTACGGAGGATATTTGGACATTAGCGATTCTCTCTGTTGAAACATAAAATAACAAAAATAATTAAGTAAAACGACAACGCCGACCTCGCCGTTTTAAAAGGTTTTCACCGACTGGAGAAGAGAGCGGCAAAAAGCGGTGGTGCTCCGTCAAGCTATCTACAAGTGAAATTTGCACGCGGACGCATACCACTCGATTCGCATACCTCACTCAAGTGTGCGATTACTATAATAATGCATTATTTTTATGCACTGGTTGTAAGAGAACTATCATTGATGAGAACCATTCAAAAACGCCAGCGGATGAAATTTTTATGATACAGAACAGGAACAGGAACAGTAGTGTAGTCAGAGCAAAATGTAAATGTTTTGTATTATGTGTTGCCTATGTTAGACAACTCGTTTATCGTTTCATTGATGTATTTTACTGCTGACGTCTAGTTTAACTTTGACA
Source organism: Polydrusus pterygomalis (assembly GCA_963969555.1). Classification (NCBI taxonomy): domain Eukaryota; kingdom Metazoa; phylum Arthropoda; class Insecta; order Coleoptera; family Curculionidae; genus Polydrusus; species Polydrusus pterygomalis. Next base: position 76,036,171 of record OZ018376.1, on the reverse strand, counting down.
TAGGTAGTATTATTTTGTTTGTCTTTTATTACGGATAGTCAGAAGGAGTGATGTGAAAAATAAAAATTTACTTTTGACGTAGTAATAATTATTACTATGCAACTTTATCCGAATTTTAAAGGTTATAATTTATAATATACCTATATACTGCATGCCGTGAATTCAGTAATTATTAAGTTCACTGACTGCATGTACTTAGTAAGAGCATAAAAAGTTTAAATTAACAGTGAACGGACGACGAGGGGTCGTATACTGGATCGCTGAAAGACGTATTAAAGGTTTTCTTGGTCCATTATATATTTATGTAGGTCAAGGCAAGGGTTTTAGCTATGCCACGGTATAAACTCTGGCTATACAACTCTGCAGTAAATCCAAAGATGGATGCTGTGCTGAGCCTTAAAGTACTTGAAATAAGTACCTACCTTACGTAAAGAGGAACTGGTACCTACTTGCATTTGCATTTTTATATAAAGGCCCAAGTACTAGGTACTAGGGGTGTGCAACAAAATCGATTAATCGTTCAATCGATTATTCGATTAGAGATAATTTTTTTATCGATTAATCGAGAAATCGATTATTAATCGAAAAAAAAACTATTTTTTGATTAATCGAAAAAAAAATTTTTTACGATTTTTTGATTAATCGATTATTAAATAATCGAATAAAAAACGATTTTTCGATTAATCAAAAATCAAAAAAAAGGTTTTTCGATTACCTAATCGATTAACCAAAAAAAATATTTTTCGATTAATCTATTAATTAGGTAGATACCTATTCGAAAACAAAAATTTACGATGTTTTGATTAATTTAAAAAAAAGGATTTTTCGATTAATCAATTGACCAACAAAACAATTTTTCTATTATTCGAAAATATAGGTATGTTTTTGGATTATTGAAGTTGCTAGTTACTTATTCGTATTATTGCTGTAAGTCTCTGTATATTTATTAGCAACCCTATAACCCTGAAAATCGGTTTAAAAAATATTATAGCATATTATTGCAAGACAATCAATGAAATAACTTGAACAAAGTTTCAATCTGTGGCCTGTGCGCCTTTCAAAAAATTAATATTCTTAATGATCTAATATTTGAATCGACTTTTTGATTTATTTTGATTACCTAAATCAATCGATTATTTTGATTAATCGATTATTCTCGATTAATCGATCATTATTTTCGATTAATCAGAAATAATCTATTATTCTCGATTAATCAATTATTTTCGATTAATGGATTATTTTTGATTTTCGATTAATTGATTATTTCAAATAAATCGATTACTTTCGATTAATAGGAAGTAATCGATTATTTCAAATAATCGTAAATCGATTATCTGTTTCGGTAATCGCACAGCCCTACTAGGTACTCCATAGATAGTACACATCTACCCCAAGGATACCCGACCAGACATACGTCCAAGATGATATCTTATCACGCGTATTATTATAATAATATGCTGTACCCAAAAGAAGCCCACCGACTGCGACTTGGCTCGAGGAAAATTCAATTCGAACAAAAACAACGCACGGTGCGCATATTATTATATTCGTCGAAGTAGCGTACTAGCCCACCGACTACAGGTTGATTTTTTAAGAGAAGAAAACGATTTATCTCGATTTCCGGGGAGTAGAAAACAATTTATCTCGATTTCCGGCAAAACTACAAGTCCTATGGAAAAACGTTAAATGGCAAAGTTGTAGGTAATAAAAAGATTTACAACTTTTGTATTTGCACTTTTTTCACATAACCTCAAAATTTATGTGAAAAATTCAAATAACCAAGTTTTTGGTTTTTTATTTTTATCTTTTACAAAATTTTTTTTTTATACACGAAATTTAGTGAAAACTTTCCTTTTTATGTCCCAAACACACTGTAATTTTTTTGATATAAAATATTTATTTTTTAACCTTATTTTGACTTAATATCGAAAAAGCAACCTAATTTTCAATCGAAAATTCTCACGTCAAAATATATGCTTTTTTTAAAAAGTCGGTGGGCTTTTTGTTCGTTGAAATCTCTACTTTCTGATGGTGTAAAAAAATATATGCATTACTATGGTAAATGTTCTCAATTCAATTGAATTCCCCTTTAAATCCTACTTTTAATTATATTTAGATCAACTATTTACGCATGTTTTTTGCGATCTTTATGTTTTATGGATTTGTAATTTTTTTGCTTATCAATGTAACATGGAATCTTACGTTTTTCGAGTAATTAAAGTATAAATTTTAATAAATAGCTCAAAATTGTATGTACATAATGATTAAAAAAAAAATTGTTATTCGAGTTTTTTTTGCATTTTTTGAGAACATTTACCATAGTAATGTGTATTTTTTTACACCATCTGAAAGTAGAGATTTCAACGAACAAAAAGCCCACCGACTTTTTTAAAAAAGCAGATATTTTGACGAGAATTTTCGATTGAAAATTAGGTTGCTTTTTCGATATTAAGTCAAAATAAGGTTAAAAAATAAATATTTTAAATCTAAAAAATTACAGTGTGTTTGGGACATAAAAAAGAAAGTTTCCACCAAATTTCGTGTATAAAAAAATTTCTTTGTAAAAGATAAAAATAAAAAACCAAAAACTTGGTTATTTGAATTTTTCACATAAATTTTGAGGTTATGTGAAAAAAGTGCAAATACAAAAGTTGTAAATCTTTTTATTACCTACAACTTTGCCATTTAACGTTTTTCCATAGGACTTGTAGTTTTGCCGGAAATCGAGATAAATCGTTTTCTACCCTTAAAAACTCCCCCCCCCCCCCCTCTTCCCGACCTCGGATCGCCCGTAATTTATTTTTCCTTTCATTTTTGTTATATTCTTTTCCTTTTTCAATGGGTTTCATCCTACTATTATTTTTTTTGGTTTCAAAAATTATCGACCCTGGTCTATAATAAAATGCACGTTTTAAAACAAATTTTATGTTAAAAAATAGATGTTAGAGAAACTTCAGTGGTTAAATGTTAAAAATTTAATATTTCTTTTGATTTGTACCTACTTTTATTTCTTAAATACATCATAACTTATAGGTACCTACTATATTCTCATTTGAAAGATTTTAAAAATCATAACTATTCAACTAGGCATAACAAAGATTTTTGTCTAGGTAGAGTGTCAAAACATTTGACATATAAATCGGTTTTCTTTAAAGGACTCAGTGAATATAATAATTTAAATATTTCAATTAAATCTTAGAACCGTTTAAAAAACGAAGCGATGTCGTGGTTAGTCGTTGGGATTCTCATATTTGTACGTGTTTTGTGAAGTTTTGTGTTTGTTTGGAGTTTTTTGTGAAGGTTTTTTTTATATTATTGTTATGTTATAAGTGCTTGTCAAAATCAAAATGGCGCGTCAGTGTCAGATTTGTGGAAACACTGGAAACTGCTTCGGTTCTTTTAATCCGGTATTATTTTTTAACAGGTAAGGTTATAATCTGTATTATTTGCCCATTCAGTGGTCTAGTAATCATGAAAAGAGTAAAGCAAAATAATTCTTGTTAACAGTTTTATCTGCGAGATAACTTCTAAGAATACCATTACAGTTATTGTTCTCATGGTAGTTTATGTGGGTTCAAGCAAGTCATTAAATTTGGAAATTATGCATGTATATTTCACTCATTTTCTATATAATTTGAAATAGGTACTCAAGTGTAAAATAACATATACCTAGTTCTCCATCATAAAAACAAGAGGCAAAAAAATTATACCCCTATTTATACAGGGTGTTCCTAAATATCATGTAAATACGAAAAGGGGTAATTCTTTGGCTTATTTAATGACTAAAAATCCATATAAACATAGGTCCGCAAACGCTTCGTTGCCGATCTACAGAGTGTTGAAATTTCAAGATTTTTTCAGTTTTTTCTTTATAGCTCTTGTAGTTTTTGAGATACTTAACTCTAATTTGGAACATAGGTTACGCTGTAGGACTTACATCATTGGGCATACCAACTGGTTTTAAAAATCTACAAGAAGATATTTTTTTAGGGGGTCATTCTTCCTTTTCTCCCCATGAACTTTTTTTCGGTGCGCCTATGTTTATATGAATTTTTAGTCATTAAATAAGCCAAAGAATTACCCCTTTTCGTATTTACATGATATTTAGGAACACCCTGTATACTGGTATGGTAACAAAAAACATTTATTTAAACAATTAAAGTACTCTTATCTATTACTGCAATTTTCATTCATTCATTAATAATAGCACTAAACATTTCAAGTAAAAAATTATTAATACTTTAATGAAAACGTTTTTAATTATTACTTATTTATTGTATTAAGAATCCTTGCCACACCCTACGTCGCTGGTGTTGACTAATCGCTCCGAATCCTTGAGCCATTACAATCCAGCGCGGAGCCGGAAATTTAAAGCTCTCTCTCTTCTGTCTTTCTTTCACACGTACGAATGTAATGGACTGAGCTTAGTCTATCCTATAAGAAGTCTATGATATACAGTGTTAGGAAAAATTACCAGAACGGTCGATTATTTCAAAATATACAGGGGTTATCAAAAAACGTCTTATATAAAAAATGTAGGGCTGTTAAAAATCTACATATCGGTGATAAATTAAAATATACAGGGTCGCCCACAAAGTTGTGGAGAATGATAGTTATATTTTTTTAAATGGAACACCCTGTATATTTTTACATTTTTAAATTCCACATAAAATTATAATTATTTTTTATTAAATGCACTATTAGTCTATACTTCATAGTTTCCGAGATATTGACTCTCGAAAAGTGACATTTTTGAACTTTGACAGCTTATAACTTTTTAACAGTACGTCTTAGAGCAAAACGGTTTACATGTCCCTATCTTCAATTTTTATTATCTTCCCAAAAAATCAACTTCCAGTTAAACCGGAACAACTACATTTCCTGCTTTCGAGTTACAATGTTAATAATAATAAATAGTAGAGCTAATTTAATTATTTTAATTAAGAATGGTGTACCTGAGGAGAAAAACTCAAGAGACCATTTTTATGTAGAATTGACTAGGCTAATCAGAAATAATATCCACATGGAAAAATGTCAGTGGCGTACCACTTTTTTTCTAAAAAATATCAGATGACATGTTTGCAGGGACGCCACTGGTGGGACAAAAAATTTACTTTTATAATTAAAATATGGGGTTTTATGTCCTATTAGCATATGCCAAGATTGAAAATATTATCTATAGTACTTTCGGAAATATTACAAAAAACTCATTAAAAAAGAAAAAATTCAACACCCTGTAGCAAAAAATTTAAGCCGTTTACGACATATGTTTATATGAAATGTTTGAATAAAATGACTTGAGGAATCACACCCTAAAATATTAGCACGTCATTAAGGAACACCCTGTATATCGGATATATATCCGATATTTGATATTTATATAAATATCATGATATTTGCCAACCCTGGCAGCAGTACGACCGAGCATCGCGCGACGTTAAATGTTAAATAGGTCGTGCTAAAACTTTGGGATCTAACTTCACGCTCATGATTATGCTGATATAATATGTAAATCCTTACAGGACTTTTAAACAACTCCAAAATGCAAATGATACTTGGTTTAAAAGATGAAGATTAATTTCATTAATATGCAATTACGTAATCGCACGTCTTCGAATCACGCTGATGCACAATGGCAACAACACCTGTGTTGACAACAGGCCATTTAGTGGACTAAGTCTTTGGCATTTAGCCTCCTTCCTCAGATAAATAATGTATCACTTCTTATTTTCATCGGAAGAGCATGAAATTGTGAGGATGTTTGCCGCATCATTGCGAGTATAGAATGCATAATTAAGGGTGATTTCAGGCACTTCGATAAGAGGGGAGGGGTACTGTGGGGAATGTCAGTACCCCCCTCCCCCCCGAACCAGTTTGTGTCATCAATTAATGTTTAAATGATCATTATGCTGCACAGGTTATTGACCTGTTACATGACACTTAATACTTTTGCTCTTATTCACTTTATCAAATAATTTATTTTAATGTTGAAGAAGTAGTCCTTTAACAAAGAAAAGGTTACTTTTCTGAGATGTTCTAGTAAAACTAAAAAAATTTGAAAAATCTTTTAAATCAATTAATTTTGCACAAAATGTGTATGTTTTGACTCCTGCCGGGGTAACAGGTAACTGGGCCGTAACAAGCCTGGTACCCCAATAGCATTTTACTTCAAGCTGAATGTTAAGCTAATCTACCTTATTTTATTAAATTTCATCTACTACATTTCCTCCTTTTTATCTTTTTCAGATGCTTTTAATTTTACGAAAACCATTTTTTTCTTTTTTCTTTCCCTCTCATTTCGCTACTTATACCTAAATGATTTTCACAAAGTCTGTTAAAACTCTCTAATTTTTCTTTTGGTCTCTTCATTTTTCTGCCCAAGACAGAGCCTTTGCACCAACCCTTGACTTTCCAGTATGCTGAAGTCTTGTTGGTCTTCTGACTATTCAATTTTTACACCTCGTGTACACCATTGAAAGCTCCATTACGGCTCAATCCAACTTATTATTTTCTCTATTGCTAACAACATCAGCATTGTACTATTTACTTTGTTTTCCTGATGATGAGTGTTTCTACACTCGAAACATGTCGAATTATTATGAATTATTCTAGGCTCGCCTAGTTATTCTAATAAACTTGTGGAGAAAGCCATTGTGCTTTTCTTTTTTTTATACAAATTATTTTAACTTAAAATTCAAAATTCGAATTCAAATATATTTCAAAATTGCATTTAGTACATCAGTTATAACATAACATGAACAACCCCTAATTTATCAAATCACCGTTATTTAAAAATTACGCCTAAGTGACTTAACACCTGTATGTGTAATTAAAGCTAATCAATTTCTAATCCTAAAGTATGAAAAAATCACCCTAAAGACTATAGTAAAATAATAATACCACCCCTACAAAACTGCACTATCCTATACACCCACATGTATCAAGAATAAAATGCATACATACATAAAATATAAATAAGAATATTTAATTCAATATAATATACTTGCTAATTTTAAAATTAGCCCTTAAATTATTAGGCCTTAAATCCATTTCGAAAAATGAAAGTTCTGCAACCCAAAACACATTTCTTCTGGTTAAGCAACTGCCTAATTCCAGGGGGTACAATGTTGTACATTTTAGGTGCCAAATAAGTAAAGGATCTTAAATGTTTTGCGTTATTGTTAACTGGGGTTCCCAAAGGTCTATTCACATTACTTCCAGTCCCATCAGTATGGTCAATATAGGGTTTCTTGTTAGTTTTATGAACGTAGAAGCAAGTTGACAGACGAAATGAACGGACATCAAGAATTTCCTGCGAGTACAGAAGATTAGCGGAAAAGCCCCTATTATATAACTCTAAAAATATAATTTTGTACAATGCACAAAGGTCTGAAAGAATTCCGATATAGTCCACCTCACATCACCAAACCATATCTTATCAGTGACTCAACCAGAGCCCTACTATTAACTATAGTTAATTGCTACTTAAAGAGTATTTATTTGGCCGCTTTTTAAAGAAAACAAAAAATAAACGAAATATTAATAAGAAAATGAAATGGCGAATGTGCTACTAATGTTTCTTCTTAAATAAACGGGTCAAAAAAATTATAATTACTATTGTGAAAATTTTCCGCTTGTGGCGCTTTCGCCTTCGGCTGGCTTTACACCTACCCCCCAGCAGCGCATCTTTTATTGATTTTTTACTGCGTATATCCGTGTATTCAAAAGGCCCTACTTTTTAACATATTTTGTTTTGACAAAGATAATATAATAGCAGTGGCGGATCGAGAAATTAATTCTGGGGGGGGCAAAACAGCGCCGCAGGCGAAAATTTTTAGAGGCCACGCCAGAATTTCGGTTTTGTCCACTATTCTAATACTATCCTGGGGGAATCCGGACCCGATGACCCCCCCCCGTGGATCCGCCACTGTATAATAGCATCGATTGACATCACATATCATAATCGTCACGAATAGGGAACTTGACAAAAATTTTAAATGGGAAAAAAATTCTATAAATTATAAGTACATATTGTCATAAAACATATGGCAGCAAAAAAAAACATATTTCGTCCCAAAAGACCGCTAGAAAGATTTAAAAATGCCCCAAAATTCAAATTATTCCAAGCGGGTAAAAACGCGCTGCTAGTAGTCGTGACGTCAAGGGGTATCATTTGTCAGATTTGTGTGTGACATCCACGAAATAGGTTATATGTTTTCAATAAATTTGATGATTTGTCAGATTTGACATCCACGCGTCAAGCGACACGACCTTAAAACAACAATACAATAACAATAACACACGGCAATCCAAATGCAAATTGGGTCGCTCGGCACCTGTCAGGAGTGTCAGGATGACGGATGACCAAAAGTCATACCCCCTGACGTAATCGGGCTTCGCGCGCTTTAGAGATCGTTTGAAATGCTTTTGACACGCGCGAGAATTTTTACCAAGTTATTACTGATTTTTAAGGAGTAATACTTTTTTCAGGCCTAACCGAGGGCCTAACTAAATCATATTATTGAAAAAAAAAAATTGGAAAGTTCCCTATTGTCGCAACATGTTAAGAATTAAACATTATTTTTCCCGGTAGGTAGTTGATTTTTTTTGTATAAGTCATGAGGCCCCAAATTTCTATATCCATTTCATGTTTACTGGGTATCCAAATGAAATGCCCGCGTAGCCAAATGGATACACAAGAGTACGTTAATAGATGCCTTGCCCCCCAGATAAAATCCTAGCTACGCTGGTGTGTGGGAGCACCCCTCCCAGGAAAGAAAAGCTATCTACGTGCCTGGGTGACTTATGATCACTTAAAATGGCGATAGGAGAGCAAGAAATGCAAAGCTGATTATAGATAGAATTTTAATTAGATTATGTATATTCAGAAACATTCAATGGTTTTAAATAAATAACAAATATGATATTTTATTAAATATGCAATATGCAAGCAAACTGTTTATCAGATTGAGACTATTGAGAATAACTTACGGCTAATCATGAATCTGTAGCCTGATCGCCACGTAAAATATATATTACTTGCCGGAAGTAATAGACAGTTTTTGCCAACCAGAAATCTCTCCTTAACCGATTTTTTAAACGCGAAATCCTCCGAAACTACATAAACAGTTAGGAAAATACACGTTTCGGGTCTGGTGCACTTCAGGACCCTCGAAATTTATCACAATTTTTTGTAAGTGCAATGGAAAGACCTGTTTGTATAGAACACATTAAATGTTAAAACATTATGGACCCGAGTCATTCCTAACAATGAGCCTAATGAATAAAAATTAAGCAATTACTTGAAGCAATTACTTTTTAGTACAACCAATTGCTTGATTAGCAAATGCTATAAGTAAAAGCAATTGCTAGATCTGGATATAAATAAAATTTTGAAGCAATTGCTGTTTTTCTTACACCTCTGTAGCAAATGCTTATTCAACACAAGTTCAGACGTGGGTTATCCACTTGTTCAGATTATAGATTTCAAGTTCAGTTTGGTGCCTAATTTGCAAAAGAGTTGACGTAATTACAACAACTTTGGTCTATTTATTTAGACAATAGTAAACTCTTACGTTTTTGTGGAAAATAGGAAAATGGCAGATTTTAGTGAAAATGAGGAAAGTGATAGTAGTGATGAAGAAATTAAAGACAAGCAATTGATATTCGTTCACAAATTGAAGAACATAAATAAATCTCTCTGACCACAACCGTTTAGCTTCCACAACAGCTTCAACACTTGAAGGAAATTTAATAAAAATATTGGATTTCTCCAAAACTGCATCTATTACAGAAGTGTATGTCTTACAGACACTAGTTTGGTGAACACCGAGTTCTTCACCTACAGAATTTTGAAAGCCCAGATCCGACAATTTCCGCAGAAGAACTTTAATCTTATTTAAAGGCGACAGTGCACCCCCTCGCCTTTTACCAGTATCAGTCAAAAAATAATTTGCCAACCACTCAACATTTTCGCAGTCAAATCGATATAACTTTCTGAAATCATCATATCTGCAATTTTTACGTACACTGTAGATTTTTCTTTTACGGACGTTCATATATTCAGCCATAATTGAAGACACAAATTAAGAGCAACGCACGTGTACGTCGCGGAGAACTAAAGTCGACTGCTACCAAGCAAATGATGCAGGGGTCGACCTACCTTAAGAAGTTGAAAGCGATCGCTACACTAGAAAAACCAATTCCTTAATTTATTCATCACATTTTAAGCAAACGATAGCAATTGCTTCTTTTTTTTAAGAAAAAGCATTGACTAGAAGCAATTCCTGCACTTTTAAGCAATTGCTGGGCGCAAAAGTAATTAGGTATGTACTATAGTTTTTATTCATTGGCTTTTAAGAAATTACTTCGATTTTATAAGAAAAAGCAAATGCTACATTTTTATTCATTAGGCTCAATGTTCCCAGACTTGGTATAAAATAAAAAATTGATCAATTCAGTTAAAAAACTATTGGTTGAAATAAATTAAATTTAAAAAAATGCTCTTGGTAACAACGAACATACCGGTTGCTAATACACCTATTAGAACCGATGGGAGAGTATGTTAAGTCCCTGTTAATGTATAAATTGAGAATACATTTGACAACGTTGCTTCTTTAATATGACAACTGACAAGCTGTCGAAAATAGTTTCGATATTTTGTGGTTCAAAGAAAGCAGTTTCGATATGATAAATTAATACACTTCAATTTGTTTAAAACGCTAGAACTGGACGTTTAATAAAATAACGTCAAAAATAATCTAACTTTTCTGGTGCACACCGTACATTATTCTATGGATAAGCGGAATAACTTTATGCAAAACAAATGAGGGTTTCTTCATACATTTAACAATATTTAGCCGTTCTCATTTTTTCAAAAACTCTTCAACCCATTCCTGAATTAAAGTTTAAACCCTTACAATAAAATTCGTTTTTATTTAAATCTAGTTGCCATGAAAAATATTTATATTTGTGCTACCGAGCTGAAATTTGGTATTTATGGATAACTTTTAAGTGCAAACAACATTTCCTAATAAAAAAAATTTCCACAGTGAAAAATAAGAGCAATTTATTCTTGAGTGAATTAAACATTTTCACCTCTCCCTCGTATACGGCGCAATATTTACTCGTTTTGTCTATGCTCTTTTTTGTCTAGGGACATGCAGAACTTTTCCACCGCCAAAAAAAATTTGGTAAGTTTTGAAATTAAAAAAAATCCCCTTTGGTGCGTACTTTCTGCCGGTCACTGTATATTGTCATAAAACATATGGCAGCAAACAAACAACATATTTCGTCCCAAAAGACCGCTAGCAAGATTTAAAAATGCCCCAAAATTCAAATTATCCCAAGCGGGTAAAAACGGGTCGTGACGTCAAGAAGAAGTATATTTCGTGTGTGACATCCACGAAATAGGTTATAGGTTGGCAATAAATTAAACGACGTTGAGAATTCCACCTTAAAACAACAATACAATAACACACGGCAATCCAAATGCAAACTCGGTAGCTCGGCCACCGGTCAGGATGACGGATGACGGAAAAGTGATACTCCCTGACGTCATCGGGCTTGGCGCGCTTAAAAGGTCGTTTGAAATGCTTTTGACACGCGCGAAACTTTAAAGAATTTTTACCAAGTTATTACTGATTTTTAAGGAGTAATAATGGGGGAATATTTTTTTTAGGCCTAACTAAATCATATTATTGAAAAAAAAATTGGAAAGTTCCCTATTATAAACAGATTTGCAATTAGGCTCTGCGCATGCGTGGTTTTTAAGTGGTTGAAGTTTTTTTGCTTTGCGTTTATGTTACAATTTGGCTTCTGCGAACGCCGGATTTTCTGTTAGCGGTTTGGGATTTGTCGTGTACGAACGCTTTTAAACGCGTTCGCACGAACGAAGCTATACTGCCAACTGAAATTAGTGGATGGCAACCTATAAAACCAAATCCCCATTCCTACAGAGATACAATATTCTATACCTATCTTCAACTGCTTCGGAAATATTAATTAATTTCAGATTTATTGCATTTCAGCGTCTCTTTTTACTTACTTATATGAAATTTAAAAAAAGGTATAAATAGTTTTGTTTACTTTTGTTTAAAACTCCTGACCTAAGCAAATTGTTCTCTGTCTGCACAACAGTAGTTTTCACTCAGTGTTATAGTCGTTTGAATTTCGTTAACTGCATATCAGAAAAATGGTTTATTTAACATAAATGCACAAAATAACAATTATACAGATGATTGGTTATGGAGATAAAACACGGACACAAATGGAAGTTGCTTCCTTATTTCATGAAAAATTTCCAAATTTACTGCCTATGACTCAAGGGAAAATTAATAAAATAGAAAAGCAGTTTCGCCAGCTTGGACATGTAAAGCAGATAAAAAAAAGTAGCTGCCAATTCAATAAGTGATGATATCAAATTAGATATATTATGCTTGAGTTTGAGGAAAACCCACATACTTCTAGTCGAAAAACAGCCCCAATGTTAGATGTTAGCCGTTCATCGATTATTCAAACATTACAAGAAAGTAAAATGTATCCCTATAAAATGATACCTACTCATGAACTCATGGAAGATCAGATGCTTAGTAACGTCATCTCATTATCCGCGCAATTATGTTACTGTTCTGAGACAGACTACCGATATCATTTAGATATAATATGCCGGAGGGTCGATCTTTAGCCCCAATCTCTGCGATTGATCGATTTGTGTTGTCACGTACATACACACGTAGGTCGCTGTTTCGCGAGTGTTTATTAGAGAGCGTATTTTATTTTATTATTTTCTTCCTAAATATTTCAAAATGTTGAAAACTAAAACTGCAGAGAATTTGATGCTTTCTTCTAGTGTTGGGAAAAATCGACTTATTTTAATAATGGACTACAGAGTATTCGAGTGATTTAAAAAATCGAATGATAATCGATTTTTTTTCACTCAAATGCTAATATTAATTATTAATATTGGCGGTTCATTGTTTATGTTGATATACAGCATTTGTATTGGGAATAACTGACTCGGTGTTATTAATCGATTGATTTTTTGCGGATTATTAAATGTGGCGGAGATATTTGTGGATTTTTTGGCATGGTTCCCAGATCTTACAACTTACAATTTAATTTAACTAACCACTTGACCTTGAGATGTCACGATATTGCATAATATTAACTCATGATATTTATGAATACTGAATACTCACCACTATAATAAATCCTATTATCCTACGCAGGCAACCCGTAATGCAGTATTTAAATCTAAATAAATCATATTTATTATCTTACGCAGGCAACCCGTAATGCAGTATTTAATATGAATAATATCGCCAATAATAACCGAAAACCACTCGGTGTAGCCGCTCGCTACGAGATGGCTCTAGCCGCAGTGAGTGATTGACAGGCGGGCAGCAACTTTGGAGACGCGTTGAAAAATAAAAACCATATGTTCGTCACTCATTTCGTCACTCGAGTTATTTCCGAAGATAATCGAATTATTCAAGTGATTGAAAAAATCGAGTGATCGGTTATTTTTCACTCGAGTGATCCCATCACTACTTTCTTCCTCTATCCTCTATGCGATAAGATAAAAATTTAGTGAAAAAGCCTATTCGTATAATTATAGTCATCCTAGTTGATTATGACCTACATTATAAGCTCATTAAATAATATACTATTAATAAATGGTCACATAGACAGCATTAATCCAAAAAATTAAAAATAAATTAACGTATTTGTTCCAGTAAGGCAATAATCCTTTTCAAAATTGAATTCGTTTAATATATTCAAGATTTGCGGTATGTGGTGCGCTCAGCGCGACTCGAAGGCCAAATAAATACAAAAAGAACAGGCATGAATGACAGGGTGCACGTGCGTACATGTATTTATGTTTGCCGTTGTTACGTCTCTGAAGGTACTTCACGTGGTTGTTCAAAAAAAGGAGTAAGTAAGAAGATTCGGTTTCGGCCAAAATATCTAGTTTGCGTTTCGTCCAAAAATCGGCGGAAACTTCGGGTGCGCCGAAACTCAGTATTCGTGAATTGTCGCGCACCGTTCGGCTAACTTTGGGTGAGTTAGTAGGCAGTGTTGTCTATATAAATAGATACCGTGCGAACAAAAATTATTTGCATCAAAGAGGGCCTTGCATCTAAGGACGTATCGCTTAGCCGTAGAGCTTAATACCTGTTGGGTGTCAGTAGAAACCTGAATTAACAATCAATCAGTTATTCCGTCATCTTTGACAGTCGTTACGTAATTTGATTCATCAATTTCTTGAACAATTCACACAATGGGCTTTACGGAACAGCACAAAACATTCATGGTTGAAGCGTATTTCCGAAACGGGGTTAGAGTAAATGGTAAGTGGCAGTACAATCCGGGTTTGTGCATGGACGATTTTCACGAACATTTTCCTAACGTTGCTTTTATTGCTGGGGATTTCTATCATTGCCTGAAAAGAACCGTGGCTGTGTTTGTGGAAACAGGTTCTCTACATTGTCTACAACACAAAAAAGGAGCAGGAAGACCATCTGTAAGAACAGAAGAACTTGTTGCAAACGTTCGTGAAATAATACAAAATACGCCAACAAATTGTATAAGACGCCTGTTCCAAGAATATTATGGAACATGCAGGATTATTCTTAAGAAGCAGCTAAATTTATTTCCAAGAAATACAAGCAAGACGCAGGAATTACTCTCAATGGTTTACTCAAAATTTATTTTCCAAAGAAATGATTTATTAGACCTGACATTTTTTCGGAGGAAGCCTGGTTCCACCTCTCCGGTTATGTGAATTCTCAGAATACATGTAATTATTTTTCTTTTTCTTTCTGTATATTCTTACTCTGTTAATTTTGTAAACAACAAAAATAAATTTGTATTTGTCTACTTATTTTATTACTCATTAGTTTGGCATATCATGTCATAATATGAATTTGACAAAATTTTAACCTAGATTTGGTTAGATATATCGTCCCCATATCATTGTGATCTAAACCAAGCCCTACGTTTTTTAATCCAAGCCTTCTTTGATGCAAATAATTTTTGCTCGCACGGTATGTTTGTTACATATTTCAATTATTGTTTTTTATTTCATTTAACACGAGTTCACTGTCCGCATATGTGTAAAAAATACATTAGATTTCAGTATACAATAGAATTTTTAACATGTATAAGTATAAGTGTCGGTTTCGGCTGAAACTGAGACCAAGGCCGAAGATTCGGTTTCGGCTGAAAATCTTGTTTCGGTCGGACACTAAATATTATATAGGCCTGTGGATCTTACACATGAAAAGTCCCTCGTCCTTAAAAAAAGCAGTTTTCTAACTAAAATTTATTTTCAAGCGTTTCGTTTACTAGATTACAAGCCATTTCACAAATTTTATTGGTTGTGTGTGTGTGGTGGTGGTGGTGGTGGTGGTGGTGGTGGGGGGGGGGGGTCAGGCATTAAATTAAAGCAGGAAGATGGAAAAAGAAAATTTTTCGGACCACCCCTAACGTTTAACATAAGTTTTAAAAAAAGTTTATCCAACCCCTATCTAATTTAAAAATTTATTTTTATTTGATACAAAAAAAAAAAGTTAAGAAAGTAATTTTTTTTTAAATCTACCAGAAAATATACTCTTTCTGGACAATTTTTCGTCCAGAAAATAACGTTTTGTCGATCAAGACCGGAAAATTGACGTTAGAGACCGGAAAAGATTTTTCCGGTCCCTGTTTTTTGTTTTACCAATCGCTCTTTGATAATACAAGCTACCTTGATTTCGTTACTATGACAACAACATTTCGATGTATTGTCAAGTGACAGTTCGTTGATTTTTAATTTGTTTTTTTATGTCAAACTTGTTTCGCGAGTTCGCAAATTTAACAATATGAATTCAGATTTTGAATTATCCGACACGGAAAATGAGATTTCAGAAGAAATTTTGGAAGCAGCAAGGAAAGCGACTTAGGATATATTGCCAGTAAAATCAAAAGCCCGTTACGAGAAGTCATACGACGCATTTAAAAATAATATAAAATAATTTAATGTAAGTATATCGAAGTGTCGGTCTTAAAAAAATATTGTACGTCACGCAACCGAAAATTAGTGTTTTCCAGGTCTCTCCAAGCTTCCAGGGCGAGCCGTAGGCGAGTGAAATGCTTGTCTCGACCTGAAAAACACTACCTACTTTCCGGTCTTGTAACGTAAATTACAATTTGCTGGCCTGCTTCCTCCCCATTAAATATGCCACTGCAAATTACCTACAAACCAGCGGGCGCCGGCGTTTTTCTCGTTCAACTTCTTACGATGCAGATCAGAGATATTCTTGCTCGCGAACACTCGGTATTGTCGTCAACCTGAAAGAGCTGCTTATTCTTGCTCCTTGGTTCGGCTATTACTTTACGGATTAAATGGGGTTGTTTTATTTGGCCTGTGCGGCCGTCGGCCGAGCGGCAGGTGATTGCCGGCGTGTGTCCGAAGAACCGCTGCCGTTGCCTGATTAATGCAATGCGCCACTTGGCTCACCTTGCAGCTGCTTCCAAACTTTGGCTGTTGAGGGAGCGGGAGGGGCGGGACGTAGGGGTGGTCCGACCTTGAACTCCGCGGCCCGCCGAAATTTCGGCAGTTATACGCGCCGTTTCTAGGAATTTCACCCCTGCCCTCGGCAAATTTTGGCTGCCAACGCAAACTGCCTCGGTCGGCTGCTTTCAAGGATAGTTTAGGACACATGTCGCAGGCAAATGGTTATTTTAGGCAAATGGCTTTTGTCTAGGCAAATGCTACTTATATGCCTGGGCAAATGATTTCAAAATGTTTTTTGTTATTTAGGTACCTTATTATGAAAAAAATTATATTAATTTATGATTAGCTTAAGTGTAGAGTGTGTTTTGCTCCTTAAAGGCATTGACCTTTTCAATTTTATATGTACGTACATTGCGGGGTATGTACAGGGTCTTTGATTATATTTACGTGGCCTCTGGAGTCTTTGTTTTTGAAGATAGAAAAAAATGTTTTATATAAAAATTGTAGTTTGTCTTTTATGTTATCTTTTGAAATTATCATTACAAAAATACCGCTTTTGAAAAATGGGAAAATTTAGGCAATTTAATTTTTTTTTAATGGAACACCCTGTATATTATGCGTCACAATGAAAGATCTTTCTTTTCTGATTTCAAATATATACATATTGATGCTATTTGGGTGAACCATTTTTGAGATATTTTAGCTTCAACTATAAATAAATTGCAAATAAATTTCATATTTTGTATCAAGAAAGCCATGGAAACAATAAAATTGTTAAGTTGTATGTTTGATAAATTTGACGTCTCGATATTTTTGAAGTTTATCATTTTAAAGATTAACTTTATAACTATCTATTTCCGCTTCTGTTAATTCTAAAATGAAGGGAAACTTGTTAAAATGTATCCAAAATCAAGGAGGATATGTAGAAAATACCTAAGTTATAAATTTATAAAACATAACAATTTTATTGTTTCCATGGCTTTCTTGATACAAAATATGAAATTTATTTGCAATTTATTTATAGTTTAAGCTAAAATATCTCAAAAACGGTTCACCCAAATAGCATCAATATATTTATTATTATTATTTATATTATTATATATATTTGAAATCAGAAAAAAAGATCTTTCATTGTAACGCATAATATACAAGGTGTTCCATTTAAAAAAATTGAATATGCCTATATTTTCCCATTTTTCAAAAGCGATATTTTTTTAATGATAATTTCAAAAGATAACATAAAAGACAAACTACAATTTTTATATAAAACATTTTTTTCTATTTTCAAAAACAAAGACTCCAGAAGCCACGTAAATATAATCAAAGACCCTGTACATCCATCCCAGTAAACACACATACGATTTTTCAACGTAACAACAATGTGTTGATGGTTGATAAACCGTGTATGTTCGATATGTAACCGTTAGTTATTCGTTTTAAAAATACACGTTAGTGATAACGTGAAAAATGTGTAATTCAAATTCGAATATATTTCAAAAATGCATTGAGTACATACCTAGGTAAGTTATAACATGAACAACTCTTAATTTCACAAATCACAGATATTTAAAAATTGCACCTAAGTGACTTAACACCTGTATGTGCAATTATTGATAATCAATTTCTAATTCTGATATATGCAAAAATCACCCTACTAAAGACTACTAAAATAATAATATCATCCCTACAATACTACACTATCATATACACCCACATGTATTAAGAATAAAGTTTATACATAAAATATAAATAAGAATACAACTCTCAATGTAATATACTTGATAATTTCAAAATAAGGCCTTAAATACATTTAAATTTTGAAAGATAAAAGTTCTGCAACCCAAAACAAATTTCTTCTGGTTAAGCAACTGCCTAATTCCAAGGAGTAAAAGATTATACATTTTAGGTGCCAAATAAGTAGAGGATCTTAAATGTTATGCGTTATTGTTAACTGGGGTTTCCAAATGTCTATTCACATTACTTCTAGTCTCATAATTATGGTTAATAATAGGGTTTCTTGTTAGTTTTATGAACGTAGGACCAAGTTGACAGACAGTAAAGTGAACGAACATCAAGAATTTCCTGCGAGTACAGAAGAAGAAAAAATAATGTTTACACTAAATATGTATTCAGAAAGTTTTGCCACATTATATTAACTGGATTTAAATTATATGTTAAACTGGATCGGCAACGTTAAAAAAAATGTTAACTTTAACGAAATAATAAAATACGAAACAGAATAAAGCGTTTCTATGACGTTTGGCAGGCACATATAAATCCGTTCTTAAAATATAACGTTAATAATGTATAATTTTTACACCAAGATTTCAAACCATGTTTAATGTGTAACCAATATAAATTTAAATATACGAAATACCTGACACTAATATTAAATGTTTATTAGAGGCGTATCTTAATAGTATATTAACGTACACGTTTTATAAAGCATCATTTTATAGCACGCGTCCATGTTAAAAAACGAGCCGCTTGCGGCGAGTTTTATAACGGGACAAGTGCTTAAAACTGCTTTATATAACACGTACGTTATACTATTTTTTCTAATTTGTAGTTTTTTTCAATAAAAAACACTTAGGTATTTAAAAAGAAAATAAATCCTTCAAATTTTGTAAATTTTTATGTCTAAATTTTATGTTAGTAATACTATTTTTTTATCATAGTAGCCTCTGGACAACAAAAATTATTTTGCGAACTGTCATTTTTTGATTTATTGACCCATTTTCACCACGAGTTATTTTAGCGATATGAGATTTGAAATTGGACGGAATACGTTGTGTGATCCTTGTACATTCGGTACATATACAGAGCGTTCGGAAATTCGGGCGATTTTGCTACTTTTTTTCGAATTTCAAAAGACGTGATTTTACGTCACGGCATTGCAATTTAGTATAGGGAAGATGGAAAATTCAAATAAAGTTAAAGTTAAAATCGACATTGAAAGGTTAGTAGATTGAATGTTGGATATGATTTGGCAGAAAATGATAGCTTGAAGTATCTACAAAAGATTGATTTATAGATTTATGTAACCAACATACATGACTTACTGTTATCCACACAGAATAAAAAAGTAAGTTATCAAGCTATTTTTCCTCTGCGAAAAATGGGTTTTCTCGTGAATCACAAAGGCCGCGCAAGTCAATGAAATAAAACATTTAAATGTTACCAACATCAAATAAAGAAAAAACGCGTATCGAAATAGCTTCATTACGATACGCAAATGCGTATCGTACTGAGCTTATTATGAACGTGAAATAGAAAAAATATCTTAATTGATTTTGCAGATACGTTGACCATCAGTTACAACAAAACGTTAATATTGTATAATTTTTAGAGACCGAACGAAGATTCAGTTTCGGTTTCGGCTAGTTTCGGCCAAAACATCTAGTTTCGGTTTCGCCGAAACTCAGTGTTCGTGAATTTTTGACAAAGTTTACTTACAAGAGTAAGTCTACATGTTCATTATTTTTGTTCATATTAAATTGTTAATATAACATGAATAAATAGATATCTTTGTTACATATTTCAATTATTGTTTTTATTTCATTTAATTTAATAAACTTTAATACCAATAAATTGTTTTTCAAAGCCACCTTCGATATTTAGATATTCATAATAATGACTGTTGGAATAGTTGATAAAATGAGTTTTCTGCAAATAAGTCTTGATACGTTAGAAAATGAGATAGGGTTGTAACTAGGACAAATGTCTGATTTTTAATTCTGCATCGAATGGCATAAAAAGATATAGGGGTTCCTATTTGAAATAAGAAAAATAAATTGCTTTAAAGTTTGACACTAAACTTAGGAGACCCTGTACAATTCGTATTAGTCAAACTTGGTTAACGAGACTGTTAGACTTTATTTAATAAGTATCTTTGTATAATTTTATTAACGAGGCATTATTTTCATTTTTTATTAATTTTTAAAACCAGTGGTGCAAAATGTTAATTGGGATATATTCTGACGCTCTATGTCTGACATTGATTCGTTTCCGAATTAAAATTTTTCTTTAGAAAACTCAATTTTTTATAAAAGCTGTCTTTGATATTGACTGGCAGAAAATGACACTTAAAATTTTGTCGTCAACAAATATTACTTTTTTACGGAAGTAGTCCATTATCTCAAAGTGGAGCTTTTGAGATATGGGGAAAAAAACTCACAGTTATCTCCACAAATACAATATTATAGGGAAATTCCTTCCGAATACTTATTTTATTACCGTTTTTTAATTTTATAACTTTTTTAACTTTGTCTTCGTTCAAGTATACCTACAGAATGTTCTTGTCCTTTTCATTATTTTAATATATTTTCTTACATAACTTCATGTAAGTGCAGGCTAGGATAACTTAAATGGTGAAGGTCGTCCCCTGTTCGTTTAATTTAGCCCCCGGTCGCTAGTGGCGCTATTGTAGGAATTTTGTTTTATAAGGTTGTTCATCTCCTAAACGTTGGTAAGAACAGAATATTCATTTAGAATGAGCATGGCCAACATTCTGTACCTCTCTCTCTCTGTATTAAACTGTACCAGCATATGTGCGAGAAAGATAAAAATATGGCTTATTGTGACAGATCCTGAAGTCTTACCTGGACTGGTGAAAGATTGTCATTGTCATTTTATGATTGATTTGTAAAATATATAAAAAATAAAGTTATTATTAAATAATTATTCATATATAATTTATAAACTTAACATGGCGCAGTCGGTAGTTTGAGAATCATATATATTTAATATGTCGCGACCAAAGAAATCGGGAAGAAAAACCAAGGCAATTAACAAAAGCGTGGAACCTCCTGAAGACTTCAATAATGTCGGCCAACGATTGGAAAGTACAGAAAAAGCTATTAAAGATATAGAAAGAAACTTTACTTCACAACTTAATGAACTACAAGGTACAATAACTAGTTTATTAAATAAAAACTTTGAAAATAACACGGAATTGTTAGAAAAATCTACAGAAAATAATAATATTATAATTTAAGCGGTTTTTTTTATTTAAAACCTATTTATGTAAATATCTAATTATTAATAAATCTTGTCGCCATATCAGAAACGTTGTTATAATTTCCTTTCGTTCTCCCAAATTATTTTAACTTGAATCAGATGTTTCGCGCTTCAAACTTTTCCGTTAAGTTAGAAGCGCGAAAATTTGAATTCAAAGTAATAATAAAATTTAAATTTTTATGCTTGGCGCCTACCCCCACCACGACTATATTTAGTTTCGCCCCCGGTCGCATGTGGCGCTATCAGGGAACCAATTTAGTATGTTAAGTTGCCTATCTATCCTTGAGAGCGCGCAACTCGCTTGTCTATGTGTAAGTGGCACTTGGGCCTTTCGGTGCTGATGATGGTACTTTCTAGTACCGAAACATGAACACCGCAATAAACTGACTTATAATAACATTGTTAAAGTTTAAGAGACTCGATTAGTATTGTTGAAACTTTTTCCGCTAAATGTTACAGCATTCCCGGTAAAGTAGGAGGTCAAGTAGGGAAAAAATTGGATGTAACTGTAAAAAAGAATGAAGGGTTTAAATACTTAACTGCAGTAAAAAGCATTTATGGGGGTAAATCATCCAACGAAGTTGTATTATCTTGGCCTTATATTTTGCTACCCAAGTTGCAGTATTGTCCGATTACATCCGTAGATGTTGAAAGAAGCTTCTCTTTGTATAAACATATTTTTACTAATAGAAAACAATTAAATTTTGAAAAATATTTAGTAATAAATGCCTTTCATACAATTAAAAAATTGTTTACTTTTATTTTTCTTTGTTTTTTTTTTGCATTTTTTAAAAAATAAACATATTTTTTAGAACCCAATTTTACCTCATCTTAACATAGTATAAAACAAAGTCGCTATCCTGTCTTATGTGCTTAAATCTTTAAAACTACGCAACGGATTTTGAAGCGGTTTTTTTAATAGATAGAGTGATTCAAGAGAAAGGTTTTTATGTATAATTAGCGACCCGCCCCGGCTTCGCACGGGTGCAATTTCAGAAAGTGGCATGCCGGGTACTAATATATCGGGTTTGTTCGGGTTTGTATTTATACCAGCGGGTTGCAACGCAGGCCGGGTACACGCTAGTTTTACTATAATAAATTAAGAAATATTACATACCAGTATGCATATTTCGTAAAAATTTCAAATAACTGCATATTTTAAAGGCAAACATGGCATAATATATTATATGCGCATATTTTGGCAGAATTTAAGTGCATATAAAACACCCTTTAATAATGATTTCGATGGTCTCAAATCAATACCTCGTAAGTCCGAAATTGGCAATTTTAAGATTTTGAGGCTTTATTATTGCTTAGACATATAGGCGTCATCTGTTAAAAAGTATTAGAACTACAAAAATCCGTTACCTCGGAAATGGCGCGAAATCCATAAATGTCAATTCAATAACTCGCAAGTCGTCATCTTGTTAGGTTATTTTCGGCTTGAATACAATAGTGGTGATGTTTTGTCAAATTTTATTAGTGTAATAATACAATATTTTTGTCAAAGACTGTGGAAGTAAAACTAAATTCTTAAATGTATAAAAAAATTAATTTAAAGTTTTCATAATTTAAATTAATATTCGATTTTCTCAAATCAATACCTCGTAAGTCCGGAATTCGACTCCTTTACTTTCGTTAGAATTTAAAATATTAGCAACTTATTCTAAACATCCCATTTTAGACATTTGTATAGGACATAGACGTATTCATTTAGCTGTTTTCCTCTGTTAATTTATCATTTTTAGTATAACTACGAAGTTTTTTGTCTCTCCTGAAAAATGACAGTTTTTGACTTACGTGGTATTGATTTGAGGCAATCGATTTACCGTTTTACGTTAAAAAAGGTTGGATTTATAAGTTCAAGTTCATAAAAGCAGAAAAAGAAATTTGGGCCAACCAAATTTCGTTTTTGCTTTTATTAATTTATCAATACTTAATTACATTTTGCAGGGCATTTATTTGACACCGTCGATATGCAAATTTTAGCTTTATTTTTCAACAATGCGAAATTAATAAACCTCTATGCAACCATAATTTTCCACGTTGTTACAAAGACCGATACCTTGTCAATTATGCTGTGAATGGCAATACTACATAAATATCAAACTTATAATGGTAATTTAGTTAACAGTGTCCTACAATTATTGACAACAGCTTGGCTTAAATTCGGCCATGTTTTAAGTTAACAACAATGTAGAGCCCATTTAAATTACTTATTGCAGTACCTATATTTTTAAGGGTTCGTATGGTCTGGATCTTACATATTTTTTGTAGAAATCGTTATCCATTCGTCTATCACACGAGAATAGTGTTACACGAGACGAGAAATTTCGCACTTTTTAATTGTTTCGGGTTTGTTCCGTTTATACAGTGTCACCAGTAACGTCCGCATCATATGAAACTTTTTTTTTATTAATAGCTTTATTCAAAATTTGACTTTGGCATCAAGTTCTGCTTCGATCAAGATGAAAATTAAGCAAAAAAATAGTAGTCACGTGATTCGCATTATCTGTCAAATTTTAATTTTTTCAAAAAAATTATTCAAAATTGGGGTTATTTCTGAAAATATCGAAAAAAGTTATTAGAAAAAGTTTTTTTTTTAATGCAGTTTCTAGCCCACGTGCAAAAATTTTAGCTGGATAAGATAATTTTGATTTTTTACCTATATTTTTTAAATTGCACCACTTTTGCAAAATAAGACGCAACCTACATAAAACATCTTAGATTTCACAATGCTCCATTTCAGATACATTTTCTTTAAAGTAGCGCCATATTAAATGTGTGTTTTTCTACAAAATCAAAATTGGGCTATTAAAATTTGGTCGCATGTGATGCAAAGTTCATTTGTTTTTGACCCTGTATAAGGTAACTTCAAAAAATAAGTATTTTTGAAAACGTAATTTGTGTCTGAAAGTAATACACGTTAATATTAAGACAAAAAATAACACAGTGTCATCCGTAAAGTGTTCATTAAGTGGAAAATAAATTTTAGTGGTTGGTAAAAAAATCAAAATTTTCTAATGCAGCTGAAATTTTGCATGTGGGCTAGAAACTGCATTTAAAAAAAAATTTTCTAATAACTTTAGTTTAGCTAAAGTTTATCTATTTTCAACGATTTAATTAAAAACCCCTTTACTTTATTTTTTTACTTTCAGACACAAACTATGTTTTTAAAAATACTTATTTTATGAAGTTACCTTATACAGGGTCAAAAACAAATAAACTTTGCATCACATGCGACCAAATTTATTTTAATAGCCCAATTTTGATTTTGTAAAAAAACACACATTTAATATGTCGCTACTTTAAAGAAAATGTATCTGAAATAAAGCATTGTCAAAACTAAGAAGTTTTACGTAGGTTGCGTTGAGTATTTTGCAAAAGTGGTGCAATTTACAAAATATATTTAAAAAATTAAAATTATCTTATGCAGCTGAAATTTTGCACGTGGGCTAGAAACTGCATTTAAAAAACTTTTTCTAATAACTTTTTTCGATATTTTCAGAAATTTGACAGATAAAAAATCCCATAATATGATGCGGACTTTACTGGTGACACTGTGTATCGCAAAAATAACAACACATGTTCACTAAAAATTAATAAACGCCACAATAAACACGAGCACAAATAATAACAATAGGTTTAATTGGCGCGCCGACTCGACGTGGTTCGACGAGACGCGTGATTTCGGTTCTTTGTTTGTGTTCTGTGGTTGGCGTAAATATAATTCAAATTTTTTCTAGGGGAAAAAAAAATTCCCCGATCCGACAGCCGTTCCCAGAGATGCTATTTTAATAACAACAGGTCTTATGGGGAATAAGCATTCCACTTTTTTTTTATAGACCCGTAGTATTTACCGATTTGATTAATATTTTCCCATTTGCCGTTATTTATCCAGATAAATGGTCCCAATATATTCCCTTGTCGTCTTTGTAACGACTAAGATTTTATTCGTATTCAGAACTCAAGCAACTTTCATGCCTGGATGATATTGATTTTTATCGTCGCTATAGCCCTAAATCTTTTATGGGTCCTCGGCACCGCCCTTCAAGCCGAGAAGGGACAAACCTCCGAAATTGTTTTCGTTAAAATATCCAAATTATATCCCCCGACCGAGCCCCAGTATTCATATTGATTTTACTCGAGTCTTGGCTGGTTATAATTAGTTAGAGCTAATTGGGTCGAAGGCATACGTATATCATATCTGTATGGGTTTAAAGAAAGTAGGCACTATCATTTATATGGTGTGCCTACTTCTTACGTTTAGAAAACGTGCACATTTGAGAAGATTTATGTTGGGTTGCACAAAGGTTTTTAATAATCCTTAACTAACCAGCAACTTTGACGGTGATATAAGTGACATTGGCAGGCATTATTTACCCCAAATTCTTGCCAAAAAAATTGGAATTTCTTCTCAATTTTTGATCAAGTTGGGAAGTAAGGCAGTTATTTCTGGCATTTTTAGTAGTTGCAAATCTATCAGATTTTGAGGACAGAAAATTGTTTTTAAGGCTTTGTTGCTAGAATTTGTTTATAAATGATTCGTCGTCGTGTTTTTAGTTCAAAAAGGCAGAGAACAAGTCAATTACACAATAAAACTTGTAAAATCGAATATAAGAAAAAAACAGCAAAATAACCAATCTTTAATGTTATCGCGTACCTAACTTCTAGTCAAATAGTAGTTGATATATAACTTGTATTGATTTTTACAATTTGGCAAAAACTTGTGTACGTGTTCAACATTTTCAAGTACAATTTCTTGGTCAAGAATTTGAAAAAGTTTTTGCCAGATAACTTGACCCGTGGAATACTTTTACCCTTGGAATAATATAAACATACCTAGGCATTTACTTTTTTCTTTTATATGTAATTATTTAAATATAGAGAAAAGTAGAGTAAACTTTTTAAAGCCATATATTTCCCGAAAAATAGGCGTACCTAATTAGAATGCACGGGCTGCAAATAAAATATACCAAAACATGCATCGGGATAATCTGTCTTGGTATAAGTTTCTCTTTATTTTCATACCTTGTTTGTGTAGCTGTAGCCTAGGCCTAGTTTAATGTGTTTAAATTGATCATAATAAAATAAGGTTATACATCAAGATATATCACAACTCCATACTTGCTGAAAATACGAAATACCTGGTATTTTACCCCTATTGGGTACAAAATCATACGGTTTCTACTAATTGTTTATATTCCAATCTGAGTCACTAAAAGCACAAACACAATTCACTGAACTACACAAAAACTAGAAATCCGTAAATATAAAACACCCAAAATAAACAACAAGAACACAGAGAAAACTTAAAACACAACAACAAAAATGGTGGAAAAAATAAAGTTTTTAAAGTACAATATTGCTGAAAGTACAAGAGTGCTCTTGCGCACCATTTCCCGCCGTTGCGGGTAATCATGCGCAGCGGGTGGGAAATCGTGCGCATTCAAAGTATTAACTATTCCGGCGTAGCTTTATCTCAGGTGATCTCCTTAAAAATCCATACATCGTCCTTCCCAGCTAATCCTTTTTCTTTGTCTAATTTATGGACAATATGTTATGTTGCTTAGGATACCTAAAAGCTAGTCGTCACATGGGTGTTAGGCCATAAAATAGCTTTGCTAGCTTAAAACGTACTCTCTTAACTCAGATTCTATTTTCTCTGAAAACACAGGCTGGCAACCCAAACGAGGAAGCTTCGAGTCATTTTCCGAGAGTTTTTTTCTGATTGTCGATCCAGGAATATTGAAGACCCTTCCTACCTCCCTTATTTTTCTGCTATCATTCCTTATCGCGCCAATAATGCGTTTTTTAAATCTTCTGCCGTATTTGCAAGAATTGTGGTTTTCCTTATATAAGTTTTAGGCATCTATAAAAAAAAATTACCAATAGATTACGTGTGGGGGAATCGTGCGCATGCACGCGCATCATTACCCCTTTAGGTATTAAATGACAATATTTTATTCAGTTAGCAAACTACTCAACCTAACAATGTAAAACAAGCATCAATAGATGCACAAGAACATTCTTTTACATAAAATAAATATGTTCTGTCGATTAGGGAAAAAAAATTGACTCACCGTCTTATTTTCCGATATCAAAAAATTATAAAAACTTGCTTGATTTCAAATAAACAGAGCTCGTTCCATGCAAACGTTTACAACTGATGTGACTAATGGCGTCGGTGCTCCACAATAGGAACGCAACATCGTTGCACTTATCAGTGGCGGTTAAAAGCCCGCGCACTATGAAATAATTTGATGCGCACGATTCCCCGCTGCGCACGATTCCCCCACTCTCCCCTACGTATCTAAAGGTAAATGTCTACGGTAAAAGTACTTTAAGTTGAAAGGGAAATATTGTTTGTTGACATGCCAGGATATAAATAAAGGTATCATTTTTTTTGCATCCTGCTTTTATGAGGGACACCCTAGGTGTATGTTATTTTACACTTGAATGTTTCAAATTCCATAGAAAATGAGTGAAATATATGCATAAGGCCCAAATTTGATGTCCTGCTTGAACCCACATAACTATACCTATAACTACCATGACAACAATAAGTGTTCCATGATAACCACGACATCGCAAAAAAAAAATACGATTACTCACAGAAAAAAATTTACTCGATTACTACAGCTTTTTTTGTTGCTACCCAAGAATGACAGACGCGGAAAAAAAGAAAGCGAGGTCGCCGCTATCATTCTAGATTTTGTCACCATGCGGACCTAAAATACATATTACATTATATGGTCATAAGTGTCATACCTAACTATTAGAGATATCATAAAAACGATTATAAACTTTTTTTATCCACAACAAAGCACTGAAAGGCTACATAAACAAGGTATGAAAATAAAGAGAACCACACTCCAAGACAGATTATTCCGATGCATGTTTTGGTATATTTTATTTGCAGCCCTGCAATCTAATTAGGTACGCCTATTTTTCGGGCATTTGTTGAAGAAATAAATTGTGCTTGAAAATGTTTTACAAGTACCCAAGATTTTGCTAAATTGTAAAAATCAATACAAGTTATATACTAATATTTAACTTGAGGTTAGGTACGCGTTTTGTTTGTTTTTATTATTCGATTTTATTAATTTTATAGTTTAATTGACTCGTTCTCTTCCTTTTTGAACTAAAAACACGACGACGAATCATTTTTAAACAAATTTCAGAAAGAAAACCTTAAAAACATTTTTCTGTCCTCGAAATCTGAGGTTTGCAACTAATAAAAATGCCAGAAATCGCTACCTTATTTCCCAACTCGATCAAAAATTGAGAAGAAATTCGAATTTTTGGCAAGAATTTGAGGCAAATTTTAGACGTTTACACGTAAAAATAAATTGAAGATCGACATTTACAATTTCTTGAGCAAAAACTTAAATTTTAAAGCCCGGCCCTGTCTATTTTCCCATTCGTCAAATGATAATGTTGCAGTGCGCATGCCTAATCGTGTGTAGCTTTGTTTACATGCGCGAAGCCATAAATTTGCCACTCTCGTGATTATTGTTTGCTTATCTACAGGTAAATATCTATGATGCACAGTGATTTTTAAATAAATTTATCTAGAAAGCGGCCCATCCAATCACGTCTTACCAATAGTACCTTTGTTTTGTAAAATATGTCTTGTTTTTCAAATTTGACATAAAAAAATTATAAATTAATGTTAGAGTAATAAAAAGTTATGTCTATTTTACCCCCACGATCCCCTATTTCCGGCCACATTTTTATCGAAATATCAACATTTTTAATACCACAATAATTGTATTTAGCGTACAAAATGTACCAAAATATCTAAATTTTAAGTTTGTATCTACAAAGTTTTCGAAAATATTAAACCATCTTCAGAGTACGCCCTTTAGAGGGCTGTAGCTTCATAGTAAGTGGACATGGGACAGAATTTTATATGAAGTTCTTACTTTACTTTTAACCAAACTACTCAATCCTAAATGATTGACCATACCTTTTAGGGCACTCTGTATACAGTGTCACCAGTAAAGTCCGCATCATATGGGATTTTTTTTTATTAATCGCTTTATTCAAAATTTGACTTTGGCATCAAGTTCTGCTTCGATCGAGATGAAAATTAAGCATAAAAATAGTAGTAACGTGATTCGCATTATCTGTCAAATTTTAATTTTTTCCAAAAAATAATTCAAAAGTGGGGCTATTTCTGAAAATATCGAAAAAAGTTAATAGAAAGTTTTTTTAAATACAGTTTCTAGCCCACATGCAAAATTTCAGCTGCGTAAAATAATTTTGATTTTTTACCCATATTTTGTAAATTGCACCACTTTTGCAAAATAAGACTCATCGCAACCTACATAAAACTTCTTAGTTTTGACAATGCTTTATTTCAGATACATTTTCTTTAAAGTAGCGTCATATTAAATGTGTGTTTTTCTACAAAATCAAAATTGGGCTATTAGGGTTTGGTCGCATGTGATGCAAAGTTTATTTGTTTTTGACCCCGTATAAAGTAACTTCATAAAATAAGTATTTTTGAAAACGTAGTTTGTGTCTAAAAGTAATACACCCTAATATTAAGACAAAAAGAACACAGTGTCTTCAGTAAAGTGTTTTTTAAGTGGAAAATAAATTTTAGTTTAACTTAACGTAAAGTTTATCTATTTTCAACGATTTAATTTAAAACCCCTTTACTTTATTTTTTTACTTTCAGGCACAAACTACGTTTTCAAAAATACTTATTTTATGAAGTTACCTTATAATACAGGGTCAAAAACATTTAAACTTTGCTTCACATGCGACCACATTTTAATAGCCCAATTTTGATTTTGTAAAAAAACACACATTTAATATGGCGCAACTTTAAAGAAAATGTATCTGAAATAAAGCCTTGTCAAACCTGAGAAGTTTTATGTAGGTTGCGTTGAGTCTTATTTTGCAAAAGTGGTGCAATTTACAAAATATGGGTAAAAAATCAAAATTATCTTATGCAGCTGAAATTTTACATGTGGGATAGAAACTGCATTTAAAAAAACTTTTTCTAATAACTGTTTTCGATACTTTCAGAAATAACCCCACTTTTGATTGATTTTTTGGAACAAATTAAAATTTGACAGATAATGCGAATCACGTCGTTATTATTTAAATCCATATTCTCCTATTTAAATCTTAATAAAACACCTCAATTTGTGGCTACTTTAAGAATGTTTTTCGTACATCAATATTTTAAAAGAACCAAGTACTTAGTGGATAGTTTTAAAAATTAATTAAAATTCCAAAAATACCACGGCGTAAAGTAACGTAGAATAGGTAGGTACTACTTTTTTCCTTATAAAAACCTAAACTAATTGGATGAGGTCAACGATCGACGGGGAATGGAATTTAAAACATGTGGCATCAAGACGCAACCTATTAAGGTGTTGAGCAGTACGTGGTAATTACTATAATATTGCCAGTCTCCAATTACACAATTAAATAATATGGAAGTGGAAGGTACTGTTTTTACATATCATTTTAAACAAGTGTAAAACAGCGTACTATTGGGGTTTAGAAAGCATTTATTTAAGTATGTAAGATAGAGGATAAAGAAATTGACTCGGTATAGCAATGGCGTGCATACAATGTAGGCAAAAAGGCATTGCCTACCCTCCTTCCTCCTTCTTGTCTAGTCCTATACTATTAACCCTAGCAATATTTGTAAATTACCGAAAACTCTACTATTAAAATTACAACATAATATTTACTATACCTACTTCCTTTTGTCAAATATTTTTTATCTGCAATTATTATTAATGCAACCGCAAACACTTCCACGATTCCAATAGTGCAACCAAAGACTAGTGCAACCTATCAGATTTTGAGCATAGAAAATTGTTTTTAAGGGTTTGTTTCTAAAATTTGTTTAAAAATTATTCGTCGTCGTGTTTTTAGTTGAAGAAGGAAGAGAACAGAACTTCAACTTATTTTTACGTGTAAACAGCTAAAATTTGCCCCAAATTCTTGCCAAAAAATTGGAATTTCTTCTCAGTTTTTGATCAAGTTGGGAAAAAAGGTAATGATTGCAAACCTATCAAATTTTGAGGATCGAAAATTGTGTTTGTTTCTAAAATTTATTTAAAAATGATTTGTCGTTTTTAGTTCAAAAAGGAAGAGAATAAGTCAATTAAACTATAAAACTTACAAAATTGAATATAAAAAACAAGCAAAACCAGCAAAATAACCAATCCTCGATGTTATCGCGTACCTAACCTCAAGTCGAATATTAGTTAGTTAGTACTTGTATTGATTTTTACAATTTGGCAAAAACTTGGGTACGTGTAAAACATATTCAAGCATAATTTCTTGTTCAAGAATTTATTCAAGAAAAAGGTTTAACCCTCAGAACCCCAAAAACGCTTTTTACCACGTACCTAATATTATTGTGATACTACAATTTTATCCTCATAATGTCTTACAGACATATATTATGTTTGATAAGTTTTTTAAAATTTAAATTATCTGGGGTGGTGTCGACGCCTTCTTAGAAAGGTTTTTTCTTCTTCCCCATTTTGTTTGGTTGGTTTAGACCCCCTTTAATAACGTTTTCAAATACTCAGTATGGTTTAACCATTATCAATTTTCCTCCTATCAGCATAAAATAAATTTTTCTGTATCCTGATGATGAACGTTTCTACGTTCGAAACATGTAGAGACCTTTAAACTAAGAATTTTTTATTCTATTAAATTTTGTGGAGGAAGACTTTGTGTTTTTCTTTCTTTTTCATACTTTCAACTCCACTTTTTTAAGTATGGACTATTTCTTCAAACTTATATTACCAGTTTTAATTTCTGACTTACAGAAATTCCTACAAAAATTTCAACCCCCACTTTTTCCGCTTTGAGTATTGATTTTCGAAAAAAGCCTTCTTAGTGGATGCCTACGTTGTATAAAGAAGACATCCTCGAATTTTCACGATTTTAGGATTAGGGGTTAGGCTGGGCATTGATGATGAATCGGTCAATCAGCCACTTTACAATTTTATCTAATAGTATAGATTACTATTAATTTATTAATTATTTTGTGGATGTTTATGAGCTTCTTATTCTTTTTGTACACTTTCTTCCGGAAAATCAATCGTAAGAGATATTTGAGGGTAGTTTAAGAGAGTGTGGGGTGGGGACTTTTAGTGTGCTAACCAGGACTACGGAGGACTGACCCATTCCTAAAGAATTCAGCTGTATGATTTTGTTCCCACCCTAGTACTAACACCGGGATATATTGAATTCCTTAACACACATACACTCTAAAGTAGACAACAACAAACAGGAAGAGTGTTTCAGAATAAATACACACAAAAAAATCTAGTCTCCAGTTGAACCTAAAAGTTTCAAACTGAAACTATCATATACATGAATAGGAGCAATGCTAAAGTAAAATTAAATAGAAAATACCTTAGCATCAAAATATAGTTTTAAATTAATACTACATTATTTTAACTTGACTCTACTTTAGTTTTAGGGTAATAAAAATAAATGATCAACCTATCAATAATTTTAGTTGCAGATATAGTATACGTTAATATTGGTTTGATGCAAAGTAATGCAAATAGCATCAAAGAAATAATAAGGGTTTAGATTTTACTCAAGTTGTGTATAGAGACTGTCTTTGTGCTCGCTGTGAGAATACAAATTTATTTTTATTTTCAAACCCATCATAGTATATTTCACTTTGACCACAATACTTATTTTTAAAACAAGTATAAGATTATCTTGTTATGATGATAATGTAATCTCTTTATGAACATAATTTTGATTAACTTGATGATATAATTTAAAACTAGTAGTAGTTTAAAAATGAATATTTTTTAGGTACAAAATGAAGCAAGTTAGTTTCAAAATAAGGCTATTTGTTTGAGCATTACTATAAGCTTGGTTTGAGAGTAGTTTTTTTTGTGTGTAGCATTAGCGTATAGCTTCGCTTGCGTAGATATATATTCGGTGGTAGTACACATACTCCAGGTTTAAACTAGGTGGCATAATTATCGCTAATTGACACCAGAGGGTGCTAGGGTCTATCTTCGAACATTTGTATAGGGAGCGATCAATACAAATTTTGTTGTATTTGTATTGTAGTTTCCGTGTGTGATGCAGTAAATTGATCGTACCCCCAATATTTACGTTGTCTCAACTGACTTCGTATGAAGTATATCTCAGAACGATGCAGACGCAAAATCGTCTCAATGCAATGATAGCTATAGAACACCAAATTAGTGACAAATTAGACTTGAAATCACTGGTTCGTGAGTTTGCCGAAAGAAAAGTTAGAAAAAGGGCATTTTAATTACTTTGGTTAGTTAGAATTTATTTATAATATGGGATATTAGTTTAGTTAGCATTACTACATTTTAATTTTTGTTATTTTGCCTTAAGTGCTAAATTGCTTATCTTGTTATCTGATGATTGAGTTTTTAATAAAACGTTTTTTTTTTTAATTTTTTTTTTCAATGTTTTCTTGACAACAAAGTGTCTCCAAAATTTCAGCTTCCTGAGAGTTACCGTTTCTGAGATAACGCATTTTATTATTGGCATTAAATTAGAAGCAGCTCCCCCCTGGGGAAAGAGGCGGCCGTCAATCTACAGTATCCACTTTGTGATAAGTACTATAATTGTCTCAAATAATAATAAATAATATTTTCCAATTAGTGCTCATGTCGACTCTGGTTTAAAGGTCCTTTCACTATCTAATATCCGCTCTCTACTGATAAAGCTTCGTTCGTTCAAGCAATAATTGTCAACCGATTTCCAATAATTGTTCTCTATGCATGCGGGGTTTTTAACTGGTTGCGAACTGGTTGGATTTTTTTAAATTTGCATTTACGTTACAATTAGGCTTCTGCGAACGCCGGATTTTCTGTCAGCGGTTTGGGATTTGTCGTGTGCGAACGCTTTTAAAACACGTTCGCATGCGTCGTTAATTTGCTAACGGTTCGTGATACCACAGAATATACCGGGTGTCTCTCAAAAGACGTTCACCCATATAACTTTTCTGTATTTATAGGCATAATTTTCAATTTGTTAACACTTCCGGTTTGACCGGAAGTGACCTTGACTTTGGTATTTTAAAGGGGACATCTTGTACAGGTTTACTTATTGGGATTCAGCATAACATTCTGAGTAAAATGACACCTCGCTTGTCATTTTTTGACGTGTTATAACATTTTTATGTTTATTTTTTATTTTCAATCTAGAGGTAGAGCTCGGAATTGTATTCGAATAATTCGAATATTCGAATATTCTAAATTTGAATTTTTTGTTAGTTAAAAAATTCGACTATTTAAATATTCGATTATTCGAATATTTGACTATTCGAATATTTGACTATTCAAATATTCGACTATTTAAATATTCGTATTCAAATATTCGACTATTCAAGTATTTATTCGACTATTTGAATATTCGACCATTCGAATATTTAACTATTTGACTTTGTTCGGATATTTATATGTTAGACTATTAGTGTTTTCTGTGAAACTGTAAATTTTAACGTAAAAAAGAAAAGCAAAAATAAAATTATATAGTCAGCAAGCAGTTAAACCACTTCTACCGTGATTAAACGACTGTATTTCGATATTTAAATAGACGATCATTCGACTATTTAAATATTCGACTATTCGAATATTTGACTATTCGACTAGTCGAATTATTCGACTATATTCGACTATTCGAATTATTCGACTATATTCGACTATTCGAATTATTCGACTATTCGAATTATTCGACTATTCGAATAACATACTAAACGACTATTCGAATACTTATATTTTAAAAATTCCGAGCCCTAATTTAGAGTGCTACAAATTAATTAAATCTGTTAATTTATAGTCAAGTCAGTAGTAACTATATGAAAATTAAAATTATGTCATAATAATTTTATTGACTTTCTAAGTTTCACAAGCGTTTAAAAAATTAAATTTTGTTTTCTGACGTTTACTATTTTCCAAATGGAACGATGGTGGCTCACTAGGATATTTAAAACGAGCATTTTTTTTTCGACAATTTGATACCATACACTCCTGTGCTATTTTAAAATTGACACTGAAAAATTTGCCTTAAATCCCAATCGCAAATTTAAAAGCGTTATGCATTATTGCCGCCCTCTCTTTTCTAAAGAAATATAAAGGCGGCTTTGAAAAACAATGAAATGGTTTTGAAAAGCAACATGGCTCTAATTTAAAGTTGTAATGTCAGTTTATAAAACATACAATACATACAATCTTGCAGCTTCAGAAGAATTTTTCTGGTCACTCCAAATATTAGGAGCATATCAATTTGCTCATTTCTACTAAACCTAACCATTTTATCTGATTTATAATGTAAGTATTATTTTGCATCAGCATCAGGTATTGCGCAATTAATATTTATGCCCCAGGCCAAATTGTGGATCGCGGTTTCTGAGCTTCTCGCGAGACCGCCTCGTAGGTAAATGTAAAAAAGTTGTTTGCCATTTTGTTGTGAACGAACCTTCACGAAAGCTCTGATTTTAGGGATTACCCCGGGCCCGGGGCATTTCCAATATACAATGATAAGTAAAGTAAGAATGTACCACTCTCGGCACCATCTATGCAATACTACATAATAAAGGGTGATTCAGGAGGAAATGGCAATATCTTAGGTACGTATTCGGGGACCCAAAATAAACATCAAAGTTCCTATAAATTGGTCCTATTCCCGGCCGTTACAAAAATACAGGAGTAAACAATATTTAAATTAAAATTTTATAACAAGTTGACTAGGTTTTATAGTTTTCAAAAATGCCACAGTTTACTTTTAAACACAAGTCAGCTCTCTGATAAATAGCTCGCGTCGCTCTATGAACGGATGCGGGGGTATGTTACTTATAGTTTCTCCTGCATTTACTATTCGATCGAGTAATGCATTTCTAGTGTTTACTTTACTTGAATATACCAATGATTTAAACCACTCCCAAAGAAAATAATCGGGAGGATTGAGGTCTGGCGATCTAGCTGGCCAGGTTTGGGAAGTTATTGTTCACAAAATTTCGTACTTGTAAACTGTAGTGTGCAGGGGCTCCAACATGTTGTAAATACATGTTCTGTCGTACATTAAGTGGAACATCTTCTAATAGAGTAATAGATGTGTTTTGGACTTCCATTGCCTTTAGTTTTTTATATCACAACGTTGTGAGTAATAGATGTGTTTTGGACTTCCATTGCCTTTAGTTTTTTATATCACAACGTTGTGATATGAAAAACTAAAGACAATGGAAGTTACACCTACTGCCACAGTGAGACACCCCTCGCAATGATGTATCTTGAGTAATAGATGTGTTTTGGACTTCCATTATTACTCAAGATACATCATTGCGAGGGGTGTCTCACTGTGGCAGTAGGTGTACAAATGTTAAGGCAGGACTTAGCAGGACCGTGGCAGGACTGTAGAAGAACCTGGCAGGACTGTAGAAGGACCTGGCAGGACTGTGACAGGACCTGGCAGGACTGTGGCAGGACCTGGCGGGACTGTGGCAGGATCGAAGCAGGACAGGCAGTACATTTCAGATCCAATCAGATTTCTCCAATAACTTTAGGAGTAGGGATAAATAGCGGGAAGCAAAAAATATTTTTGTTTGCTTTTGTTTATTAATTGAAAGTGAAATGGAAGTGCGTGTAACAAACGTCGCAGTTTTTAAAGTTCTCGGCGCGCGTCGCCGCATAATATTCCTGTTTGAGTTATGTTGTAAACACCGGTGAATCACAACAGTCGACTAGTCGAGTTTGCAGTCTCATTTATTATGTTGATGCAAGTTATTGATAAAATATATTGTTTATTTCCGAGTTTATTTCTTTGTTAAGAAAGAAGATACATATTTAGAAGTTGTGTATCCGTGGTAGGACAGTAACAGGACCGTGGCAGGACAAGCAGGACCCTGGCAGGACAAGCAGGACCGTGGCAGGACAAGGGCAAAAACGACAAGTCCTGCCAAATTTGGCAGTAGGTGTACAAATTTTGACTAGTGAGACACCCCTCGCATCATTGTCTACAACCTTCAAACAAATCTTCTAATAGGTTTTGCAAGTAATTTTGTACAAAGTATACTTGTCATGTGAAATTACCGTCGATTATGAATATACCTATTAATTGATTATTTAATATACCATACCACACATTAATGCTGAATTTATGTTGAAAATTATGTTCTACAGTAGCGTGAGAATTTTCATAGAACCATCGGTGTTCGTTGTGAAGATTATTAATACCATCGCGAGTGAACTGTGCTTTATCAGTGAACAGAACATACTTATAGAGTCTTCGAATTGCATTAATCCGATTGCAGAATCGCATCCTTACCGGAAAATTACCATCTTGCAAATGTTGAACTCGTTGTAAGTAGTGATATGGGTACAAACAATTAATGTGAAGATGCCTCCATAGCAGACGATTGGGTAATTTAAATAGTATCGGCAATTCGCCTTGTATATACTTATGCTTCGATTATATTATTTTCGACGGCGTTATGGATAGTTCTAGTTCAACATCAAGGCCCGACTTAGGGTTGCCAGGTGTCCTGGATTTGGAAGGAAGTCCTGGATTTGACGCTTAAATTTAGCGTCCTTCGAAGACCTTTGGAAGGACGCCTAATGTCCTGGATTTCTTAAATATTTTTTCTCTAAAAAGCCCCTTTGACTTTGATTCAATGGTGGAAGTGGAAATCGTAACTAACTTATCCATAGACATAAATATTGATAATTTGAATGAAGAATATTGTATATTAAAACCTACCCTTGACAAAGCTTGCGCTTTACCTGAGGAATTCATTATCCAGAAATGGAACAACATCTCTTTAGCTAACCCCGAAATTCATTCTTTTTTAAAAATAACACAGTTTGTGTTTTCAATATACGGGTCAAACGCTGACTCCGAAAAAAAAAATGTCTTTAGGCAATGCATCCTGGAGCGACAGCCGAAATATACTTTTGGTTGATCAGGTAAAGGAGAGCTTCAGATAAAAACAGATTTTAATTTAACCTGTAAAGAATTTTGTAATATCGCTGCAGTTAAAAACAAAAAGCTCTTGGAAGCCGTCCGTTCTAATAAAAAATATTCTGTATAATAATACATTTTTTTAAAGCATTTTAAAGTTATTAGAAAAAACTTAGCTTTTATTCATTTTTTACATAAAATAATAAAAAAATGTCCTTTTTTATTTGTCTCAGTCCTTCCTTTTTTAAACTTGTGTCCTGCGATTTGCAGATTTAAACCTGGCAACCCTAGCCCGACTCCCTTTCAGATATAATTCTCGCACTTGGAAACATTCCAGATTCTCCAGCAGTAGTAAAAACTTGTTGAAAAACCCTTCTGGTAGGTACTCTCCGGTTTGGAAATCAACGCTCGTACTCAGCGACTGCAAGATTTGAGCTCCCGTTGCAGAAACCATAAACGAATATAATATTAGCATAGTCACGATCACGATGAGAGAATTGCGCAGGCATGTTGAAATGAATCTAATGTTTGAATTGTCAGAAAATACAAAAGCTGAACATGATTTGACAGTGACAAATATTATTCTTAATAATACCTAATGGGGGTAGGGAATTCAATCCCGGGATCCCGGATATTATTTCGATCTCGAAATCCCGGGATTGTCGTTTATTTAATCCCGGGATTTTCGGTATTTATCTTGGCATTTTTCATTAATTTATATCGTGCACAAGGTCTAGGTTGAGTGATGACACTCTAGATCAACTTATTTTTTAAAGAAATTTTGTTAAAAAACAAGTTTAGAATAACTTATTTTTTCCTACTATAAGAATCGTTTTTATCATTTTTTTTTTATTTATAGGTTATATTAATAATATGTTATAGTGTACTTATAATATGTTCATTGTTATTTTTTTTTAGTTATTAAAATTAAATGAAGAGAGTATGTTTTAGTTTCCTGGTTTTGTATTAATGTTCTGATGAAGAAATAAATGTTTTTATTTAATTAATAGGAAAAACTCCAAGCAAAATAATTTTTTTATAAATCCCGGAATCCCGGGATTGAAAAATTATAATCCCGAAATCCCGGGATTGAAAATTTCCTCCGGGATTGAATTCCCTAAATGGGGGTTACTATTGCTAAGCAACAGAAGATAGGTACTTACTTTTTGAAAATCTAGCCTACTTGTTACCGTGCGAGCAAAAATTATTTGCATCAAAGAGGGCCTTGCATCTAAGGACGTAATGCTTAGTCGTAGAGCTTAATACCTGTTGGGCGTCAGTAACTACCTGAATTAACAATCAATCAGTTATTTTGTCATCTTTGACAGTCGTTACAAGTAATTTGATTGATCGCTAATGTTTCCAATTTCTTGAACAATTCACACAATGGGCTTTACGGAACAGCATAAAACATTCGTGGTTGAAGCGTATTTTCGAAACGGGGTTAGAGTAAATGGTGAGTGGCAATACAATCCGGGTTTGTGCATGGACGATTTTCACGAACATTTTCCTAACGTTGCTTTTATTGCTGTGGATTTTTATCATTGCCTGAAAAGAACCGTGGCTGTGTTTAGGGAAACAGGTTCTATACAACACAAAAAAGGAGCAGGAAGACCATCTGTAAGAACAGAAGAACCTGTTGCAAACGTTCGTGAAATAATGCAAAATACGCCAACAAATTGTATAAGACGTCTGTCCCAAGAAGTGGGAAGATCTTATATGGAACATGCAGGACTATTCTTAAGAAGCAGCTAAATTTATTTCCTTATAAAGTGCAAGTACTCCAAGAAATATAAGCCGCAGATTTTGAAAGACGCAGGAATTACTCTCAATGGTTTACCCAATATTTATTGGAAACAAATGATTTATTAGACCTGACATTTTTTTCGGATGAAGCCTGGTTCCACCTCTCCGGTTATGTGAATTCTCAGAATACATGTAATTATTTTTCTTTTTCTTTCTGTATATTCTTACTTTGTTAATTTTGTAAACAATAAAAATAAATTTGTATTTGTCTACTTATTTTATTACTCATTAGTTTGGTATATTATGTCATAATATGAATTTGACAAAATTTTAACCTAGATTTGGTTAGATATAATGTCCCCATATCTTTGTGATCTAAACCAAGCCCTACGTTTTTTAATCGAAGCCCTCTTTGATGCAAATAATTTTTGCTCGCACGGTTTAAATAATTTAATAAAAGTTTTAATTTGAATATTGTTTACCCCTAAATTTCGGTAACGGCCGGGATTAGGACACATGAGGGGTATAGATGCAAAGTGTACAATCTCCGTGTTAATTAAATTATCAGTAGACGAAAAAAACTTATAATTCATTAAATACAAACAATTACGAGACTAAAAAACCAATTTTTTTTCTTAACATTTTTAAAAAATACCAAAGTTATTTGGAAGAAGGAGATGGAGATTGTACGTTTTGGAAATAACAATTAGAGTTCATTGTCCATTTTGAAAATAGCAAATATGGAGTTTGCCTGCCCGCTTTGAAAATAATTTAGGCATAATTTTTCACAAAATTTTTAATCTTAAAAACAATACATTACAATACAAAAAAAAATAGTAAATAACAAACAACCACTGTTTAATGCTTCACGCAACTAACTTAAAAAATTAAACTCTGAATGGCTTTGGCGCGAATTATTATCAACAACTCTGTGCAGGAGTATGCACGCTTTAAAATAATTCGAAACTAACAGCAAAACAACCCATTGGAGATTGTACACTTTGATTTTTTAAACTGAACAGGAGATTGTACGATTCGAAACTTAAATGTCAATGGAGCTTGTACATTTTGAATTTTCTGCCATCAAAATCCGTTGGAGCTTGCCTTTTTTGACAAGAAATTATGAGTAATTTCGATTCAGGGCTACAAGCAAAACACATTGGAGATTGTACATTTTGATTTTTTAAACGGAACAGGAGATTGTACGGTTCGAAACTTAAATGTCAATGGAGCTTGTACATTTTGAATTTTCTGCCATCAAAATCCGTTGGCGCTTGCCCGTTTTGACAAGAAATTATGAGTTATTTCGATTCAGGGCTACAAGCAAAACACATTGGAGATTGTACACTTTGATTTTTTCAACTGAACAGGAGATTGTACGGTTCGAAACTTAAATGTCAATGGAGCTTGTACATTTTGAATTTTCTGCCATCAAAATCCATTGGAGCCTGCCCGTTTTGAGAAGAAATTATGAGTTATTTCGATTCAGGGCTACAAGCAAAACAACCCATTGGAGATTGTACGCTTTGATTTTTTAAACTGAACAGGAGTTTGTACGGTTCGAAACTTAAATGTCAATGGAGCTTGTATATTTTGAATTTAATCCCAATTTTCTGCCATCAAAATCCCTTGGAGCTTGCCCGTTTTGACAAGAAATTATGAGTTACTTCGATTCAGGGCTACAATTACTACATAAATATGTAAAACGACATCTATCTCATTTTTAATGAAACATGGATTGCACACTTTGAATCTATACTCCTCACATGTTTATAGGAAATTTTATGTTTATTTTGGTTCAATCACCCTGTAAGTATACTTCTCAGGTCTTAGACACCTTCCGTGAAAAATTATGTTTTTCAGAATAGCTTTATTTTATCTTAGGAACCAAGTAGAGGTGTTTACAATTCTACAAGGAAAGAGAACTGTTTAAAAAGGTTTGGGTTTAAAAGCTGTTGCCGGCAAAATTCTAAGTATGTGACGATGGTCTCTACCTGAAGTAACCGCGGTCTTTTCTAACGGAAAATGTGGGTCCCTTATAAACACAGACAAAAAAACAGGTAAAATTCTTGTTGGGTTGACTATAGGTTATCTTGGTACGAGGGGTACAGTCTGAGAATTTTTTTGTGGTACAGTCTCTCAACTGCCAGAATTTGTACTGCAGATTAGGAATATACAGTTTACGTATTCCTTTCATGCCGCTGATGCTGCGGAATTCTTGAATTTAATAACGGCATACTATGCACCCTATTATGCAACTCTTATAACAAGGACCTCGTTACCTATCGTTATAGGTCGTTAAAATAACGATAGAGTTTAAAAATCAAATTCTGTAAAATGTATTTGGTGCTCCTAAACGGGAACTATTTTTCTGCAATAATATAGGTATGGCTGCAGTATTATCCAATTATATCCCGGCAATATGTTGCATCATTGTTGCAGTATAGATACACTGAGAAAAAGGATTAATTCCCAATACCCAGATATATTTCATCCAACTAAATAATCGAGTTGGTAACGAGCAACTAAATCACCGAATTCAAAGAATTACATAATTTAATTGGAATTTCAATAAAGGTTTAATTGA
The DNA here is from genome assembly GCA_963969555.1 of Polydrusus pterygomalis. Lineage (NCBI taxonomy): Eukaryota > Metazoa > Arthropoda > Insecta > Coleoptera > Curculionidae > Polydrusus > Polydrusus pterygomalis. Next base: position 75,993,368 of record OZ018376.1, on the reverse strand, counting down.
TCCACAACTATACCAAAAATGTTTAATAGAAATTAAATTGCGTAAACTATAATTTATTTGATTTTTGGATAGTGCATATTTGGCAAAATTAAAATTTTGTTGTCACAATGACGATTTAATTCATGTAATGAATAATAATTCTTTATGGTAATTATATTTTATTTTGAACAGATTTTAATATTCTTGTGACAACTATACTATAGTTTGCAAAAACGAAATCAATTTTGCTCAAAAGTAATGCGTTATTCCAAAAATAATATCATTTTATTGGCGCAATTATATCAGATTGTAAGAAATAGAACAATATGTTTTAGAAATAATGTATTATTATGCTAAAATAAGTTAATTTAATGGTAACAATTATTTATAGATTCATTTTAAACCCTCAAGATATTTTTTAAAACTAATTTATAATTGTAACAATATGTTGATTTTATTTAGTCAACTATTGCATGCATTTGAGAATAATATTATTTTATTGGCGCAATTATATCAGATTGTAAGAAATAAAACAATATGTTTTAGAAATAATCTTTATTTTTGACAAACCTCGTATACGCCTGGAAAAATTTAATATTTGGTAGTTGCATTTTAGGTTTTAGACCAAGCGGAACTTTTTATGAAGAATAAGTCACTGTTTTTTGTAAAATTAATAATAAAAAAGTTTTCCATATGGGTCCAACGTTTTGCCGGACACTGTATAAGGAATAAACATTTCGGACAGCGGTTATCACCAGTAACTGTAATATTTTGATGCCCTTCTTCCTAGAAAAAAATAAAAATACCATTTCAAATTTTCGAAAAAAACATAAAAATCTGCGACCTTGTCATAAAGCGCCACCTACTGACATGAAAAATAACTGAACTCAAAATGTTATTATTCTAGTATAGAGTCCATAAAAGTGCTTTAAAATTAAAAAAAGTTATTTGAAATCGGTTATTCCAAAAAAAAGTTATTGACTTTTTTTCAAACCAACGTTTACCCCTTCCCCATCCCTTATTTGATAAGGTAGGGAAATAATTTAAATACAAAAAAGTTGTGATATTTTCAGTAGGTTACAAAAGAAAAATTTTAATATAGGTTCACTTGAAACAATTTTTATTAAAACAATATTTTTTGCTCCGAGGTTGGATTTACGCCCTCTAGCGGTGGACTTTGCTGATTTACCAATATTTTTTTTTATCAGGGTCGTCCGATTAACGGATCCTGAGATACCTATAGCCGGCGTCCCTTATTAATGGGCCACCCTGTATATTCCATACGGAAAATTATATTTCTTTTTTAATAAAAATGCATATTATTATAGTATATTTACTTAATAGTTTCCGAGATATTGAACTGTTTTCTATAATCTTCTAACGTTCCATTTACCGTGAAACACCCTGTATAATGCACTTACTTAAATTACTATGTGCGTATTTATTTTATTTTTACCATTTTCTGATTAATTGGTTAAAAAATTAAATTTTAAATAATCGTCAAGTTTAAAACAATTATTATCATATTTATTTTGGCAGCCATATTTTATACACAATTATTTAAGACAGGATTTCTCAAACTACTTAGGTACTTATTGAAAAAAATTTGGTTTTAATTCCATTGAATATTTATAAATGCATTAATAACTGTTATTTGTAGAAAAATTGGTACGGTTATACAGCGTGCGCATTGGAAAATTTAGTCAAATTGTTGGATTTTCGTTTCGTAATTCGCAACAAATACCTACATATAATAATGTACGCCATCTTCCCGGTGCGGCGCGGCAATTCTAGAACCACATATCTACCTATAGATAAAAACTAAAATATTAGATAATAAAATAGGTATAATAATTGATGACTTACCGACAAACACAGGTACTAACATGGGTAACCCTCAGGTTTTTAATATTTTCTCCATTTCATCCATAACTATATTATTATAATTGGACCACTTGAAGGCAAACAAAAGAAAATACCGACACCAACCCGCTAAGCTTCGAATTAAATGCTTTGCGTCGCGGTCGTCTTCACGTTTAGACTAGAGGCGTAATTCTGGGAATCACCAACTTACTTGCCTGCAGTAAAATTTAGTTCGCGGAACTCTGGCAAAATAAACTTATTTTGGAATATCTATTTTATTTGCAGTATTAAATTATAATCTCTAGATTTCTTATAGCATACTATGCTAACAAATATCTAAATTCATTGAATAAAATATTTATTAAGAAAATTGAGAGTAAATAATATTAGTAAACTGTAATTGATTGCATTAAACTTTTGTTAATTTAACCATATATAGTCCAATTCGATTTTTTAGTTGCCCGAATTAATCAAAAATATTTTACAAAATTATGTCAAGAGTAATTTAGTGTAGTGAACTATAATCTTATTTATCCAATTAAAAAAACAATACTAGAAATGTTTAAAATCGCTTAATTGCCACCAGAAAGAAATTTTTCTCAGTGTAGGTAGGATAAAAAAAACAACACACGTCAAAAAGAGATACACATACCAGGTAAAGCGAAATAAAAATAATAGGACTGGGCAAATGCACACATTAACAATACCAACCGTAGAGAAATAAAACCAGAAGTGAATTTTTTAAATTCAGATATTTTAAAAACGGCTGCTCAAATCAACTCTTACTACCTATACCTTATTTAGGTAAAATACATTGGAGAATAAGAATTTTTATTTAAACATTTAATAAAGAGTGACTCAAAAAAGTTATTTCGTTTCAAATGTGTGCAAGGTACCGCAGGTGGCGCCCTCTAAATTTTACAATAAAAATGAAGGCAAGTTTTAATTTTTCACCCCACAAAACCCTCTCTAACCGAATATTGTGACAATACACCAATTATTAAAAAAACTAAAACCAAATTGAACTTTTGACACTCTTATCTCCGAAATCATCCTCTTTTTGACTGAGGTAAGTTGTTGGGTTAGATCGTCATATTTAAGCCTCAGGAATTTGTGGCAGCATTTTTTTCCACGCCTTTTAGAGACGACCTGTATATACAGTGTCACCAGTAAAGTCCGCATCATATGGAATTTTTTTTTATTAATAGCTTTACTTGAAATTTGACCGCATTATCTGTCAAATTTTCATTTTTTCCAAAACATAATTCAAAAGTGGGGTTATTTCTGAAAATATCAAAAAAAAAATATTAGAAAAAGTGTTTTTAAATGCAGTTTCTAGTCCACATGCAAAATTTTCAGCTGGATAAGATAATTTCGATTTTTTACCTATATTTTGTAAATTGCACCACTTTTGCAAAATAAGACTCAACGCAACCTACATAAAACTTTTTAGTTTTGACAATGCTTTATTTCAGATACATTTTCTTTAAAGTAGCGCCATATTAAATGTGTGTTTTTCTACAAAATCAAAATTGGGCTATTAAAATTTGGTCCCATGTGATGCAAAGTTCATTTGTTTTTGACCCTGTATAAGGTAACTTCATAAAATAAGTATTTTTGAAAATGTAGTTTGTGTCTGAAAGTAAAAAAATTAAAAATTAAATAAAGGGGTTTTAAATTAAACCGTTGAAAATAGATAAACTTTACGTTAAGTTAAAATAAAATAATTTTCCACTTAACGAACACTTTACTGATGACACTGTGTTATTTTTTGTCCTAATATTAAGGTGTATTACTTTCAGAGACAAACTACGTTTTCAAAAATACTTATTTTATGAAGTTACCTTATACAGGGTCAAAAACAAATGAACTTTGCATCACATGCGACCAAATTTTAATAGCCCAATTTTGATATTGTAGAAAAACACACATTGATTATGGCGCTACTTTAAAGAAAATGTATCTGAAATAAAGTATTGTCAAAACTAAGAAGTTTTATGTAGGTCGCGGTGAGTCTTATTTTGCAAAAGTGGTGCAATTTACAAAATATAGATATAAAATCAAAATTATCTTATCCAGCTAAAATTTAGCATGTGGGCTAGAAACTGCATTTAAAAACACTTTTTCTAATAACTTTTTTCGATATTTTCAGAAATAACCCCACTTTTGAATTATTTTTTGAAAAAAATTAAAATTTGACAGATAATGCGATTCACGTGACTATTATTTTTTTGCTAAATTTTCATCTCGATCGATGCAGAACTTGATGCCAAAGTCAAATTTTGAATAACGCTATTAATAAAAAAAATCCCATATGATGCGGAATTTACTGGTGACACTGTATATACAGGGTGTTAATTAAGTACGTAGACAAACTTTAAGGGATAATTCCTTGTATAATTTTAAGATAAATAGTTCATATAAACGTATATCCTAAAATGCTTGGTTTTCGATATACAGGGTGCTAAAGTTTTAATTTTTTTTTGGTTTTCTTAATATTCCTTTGGAATCTTTAGGAATAATTAATTCAAATTTTGCACAAATAATAGATTTACCAGTATCTACGAACTAACATTATTAATATTTAAATTAATCTACAGGGTCTTCGTTTTTTTGTGGTCATGATCCCTTTACGCCCGTCCAATTTACTTATTATTAAACAAAATCTAATTTGTCATATAATTCTCTAACATTTACCTATCTTAAAGTTTTTTACTCTCTCTTACGGCTTAGAAGATATCTTGAGAAAAATAAAATAATGCATTGTTAATATTGGATAATTTAATAAGTATTGTTTCGTCCATGAGACAACGTTATTTGATACATTTTAAAACCAAAATTATGGTAAACTGAATTAAAACTTAAGCTAAGAAATAAACTTAACCTAAAGCAACTCCTGGAAATGGCCCCCTCCGACTTCAACACATGCATTGGTGCGCCTCACCATCGACTGGCGGCGGACCCTCTCGAAAATACCAGGAGAATTCTGTATAATTTCGCACGACTGATGTATTCTGTTTCTTAGATCTCCTTCATTCAGAACTGGAGTTATGTATCCTAGCGATGCGATTTTAGGTGCCCCCAAAGAAAGAAATCAATTGGATTGAGATCGGGCGACCTGGGTGGCCAAGGTTGAGGTCCTCCACGCCCGATCCATCGATCGGCATAATATTCATCTAAATACTGTCGTGCAACTAAACTAAAGTGTGGAGGAGCACTATCATGCATAAGCCAAATTCGAGCTCTTTCTCCTATTGGGACATCTTCTAATAGTTCGGGTAAAACATACTCCAGAAATTGCCGATAATTGTCGCCATTAAGTCTGGGAGGCAGAAAATATGGCCCAATAAGGAAATTGCCAACAATTCCAATCCAAACATTTACTGAAAATTGCTCTTGAAAATTATTTTCAACTATAGCGTGTGGGTTATCTTCTGCCCAAATGTGATTATTGTGAACATTTATTATGGCGTTTCGGGAAAAACGTGCCTCATCCGTAAACAATACCTTCGATAAAAACCTCACATTTCTCACTAGCTTATTTTGTATCCAAGTACAAACGGCTACTCTCTGGGGAAAATTTCGCGGTAAAAGGGCTTGCACACGCTGTATGTGATATGGATAAAGTTGCTGTTCCTGTAAAATTTGCCATACCAAAACTTGTGTAATATTTAACTCAGCGGCAATTTTTCGTGTACTTGTTGCAGGATATTCTCCTATAATATTAAGAACAGCTTCCTCTAATTGAACTGTCCTTACTGTTCTGGGTCTTCCTACAAGGGCATTTGATCTTCTAAAACTACCTGTCATACTTATTGATTTTATTATTTTTATTGTTTGTCAAAGCCGACTTTGTTATTTTTGGCTTAAGGACGCTGCCAACTTACCATTTGCACATTATCCAATATTAACAATGCATTATTTAATTTTTCTCAAGATATCTTCTAAGCCGTAAGAGATAGTAAAAAACTTCAAGATAGGTAAATGTTAGAGATAAAATGACAAATTAGATTTTGTTCTTAAAATTAGTCAGTGACGTCGTATTAAGTAAATTGGACGGGCGTAAAAGGGTCATGACCACAAAAAAACGAGGACCCTGTAGAATAATTTAAATATTAATAATGTTAGTTCGTAGATACTGGTAAATTTATTATTTGTGCAAAATTTGAATTAATTATTCCTAAATATTCCAAAGGAATATTAAGAAAACCAAAAAAAAATTAAAACTTTAGCACCCTATATATCGATACCCAAGCATTTTAGGATATACGTTTATATGAACTTTTTATCTTAAAATTATACAAGGAATTATCCCTTAAAGTTTGTCTACGTACTTAATTAACACCCTGTATTTATCAGACATGCCTTTAGAGCAGTACAACGTATTTCGTGCGCAAACAAAAGCTAAGTTTATGGGTGAAAAATACATTTTTATACGCACGGCTCACCTTTCACATCTATCGGCGTCCAACAGCGATCGGCATGCGCACAATACGCTTGTTATTAGGTTTTTCTACGACCGTGCGTTTTAACCCATTTTCCCGCACGCATTTTACTTGTGAAAGTAAAATTATGCAAATTTTTAAATAGATTTTTACCTCGGAAGTTATAACAACTATTGTTACAATAGGTAATAGTAGATTCTAACCGAGTAGTAGACTATATTTTCACCACGACCATCCAGTTCCATATCTGATTCATCCGATTTTTCACTCATTTTTTGACTTGCACTAAAATTTGTCTGAAAATAATTATTACAACGCGGCCATTTTTATCTGACACTGACAGTTTCGAAATTGATGGCAACCTATGTCATTTATGTTTATATCAATTACAGAATATTCATTCCGTATCTTGTTATGGAATAAAAATACACGCAAAACGCATAAGAAGCAAGTGTTTCAGAATAAATATTCCAACTCAAGAGCGAGAATTTTTACATTCTATTATCAAAAATGATTTTGGAATTATTGCATTCAGTAATGGTCGTGGAGAAATAAGTATTTACGAAATCCTAAATAGTCCATCTAATAAAATCTAAGTACCTCTTTTTTAGCTTTTTGCTGTATTTGAAATTTTTTGAAAATATAAAATAATGAAGATATTTTTATATAAAGTCATGTCTTAAAACAACTATTAAACCAACCTGTGACGGGTGGTTTGATATCATTTGCTACACCAAGCCGTGTCATTGTTACTAAAATGTCAAAGTTTTTTTTTATTGATACTCTATTTCGCTTATTTAAAGTACGCCTCAGCGTGTTTAAATCCCACTTTCAAAAACGCGCGTGTTTTATAGTTACCATGGCAACATCAACAACCCGTGAAACGTGAAGTCTAAATATGTCAACTTTTTAATTATTGATTTGACAGAATTACCTTTTAACGTCAAATAAAATATTTTTTTAAGGTTGAATTCTTAACGTCATTCAATCTATTGCCAACCTATAACCTATTTTGCGTTGATTTTTTAAGTTTATTATTTTAATAACTAACATTTAAAGAAAATCAATATCGTCGGTACATTATTTAGGTAGTATCTGATATATTACAAAAATATCAATTTATTTCATTGCTAATTTTGGGAGAATTGTATAGTGAAAGAACAATGAGTGACAATGACATAATAATGTTAAAAAAAATCTTACCCGATATATATATATATAAATACCAATAAGTGTAAATTATTCGTGGATAACTGGTCTTTAAAACACTTGCTCTATTTCAAGCACTCCGGCTGCGCCGTCGTGCTTGCAAAATCGCGCGTGTTTTATAGACCTTAATATCCACTTATACTTTAATATACTATAAAAAGCGTCTTCGAAGTGACAGTATAGTCTTTTTCTAAATTAAATCGAATCAAAGCAATATTTAATGAATTCATCCGACGAAGAACTTCCCGAAGCCATTTTGAAGGCTGCAGATATAGTTATTTTCCTAACAAGTGCGCAAAGTGATACTTTTCCGCACGCAAGTACAGTTGGACGAACGACGCGAAGCGGAGTTCGGATAAGTTCTTGCGTGCGGAAAAGCACTTTGCGCACTTGTTAGGAACAACATTTTTCCTACGAGCTTCATATCAGATAACAACAAAAATAAAAATATGATAATTTATTTAATAATTTTTAATTCGACTTTAAAGAAAGAACTATAATATACTTACAACTAAAAATTACATAACAAAAAAAAATAATAGAAAATTAAAAAATTACATAACAATAAAAAAAATAATAGGAAACTAAATTTTTCGTTTTAAGCTGAAATACAAATATCGGGAATTACGATTAAAAGATAAAAGAGAATACTCTTGCAACGGCTTCTCACATTGCCATAAAATAGTTTACAGCTACTAAAATAAATATAAATATTCCCTACCAAGGAGATTTTTGGATAGTTTTACTTTTCCGCACCCAGTGCGGATAAAAGTCTTATCCGCACTAGTGCGGAAAAGTGTAACTTTGCACACAAAAATGCGTGCGCAAAGTACTACTTTGCGCACGCTCGTAGGAAAAAGTAAATTCCGAGCTGTTACCTGCCAAATCTAGACTAATATATGAAAAGCAATACGAACATTTTGTTACATGGAGAAAGGGGCGAAAACCTATAAGGAAACATTTATAGTAATAAGTAGATTTTTAGTTAAAATTTTATATGTATATTATAATATGTTAAAATAAAATAATTTTTGGAAAATAAGTAGATAATATGTATACTTTTTTGTATACGGTCGTAGAAAAAAATATGTTCCTAACTCATTAAAAAAAAAAACTCATGCGTAAAGTGTCTTTCCCTTGACGGCTTTCCAGAACTCCGCTTCGCGTCGTTCGGGAAAGTATCACTTTCCGCACTTCTTAGGAAAATAAATATTTCCTTCTTTAGCGATATCATGTAAATAATACACTTCAGAATCGGCTCGATGCCATTTCAATTTTTACGTTTTTTCTGTGGATTTCTTGTTGCGTACTTTTATTGTGTATTGTGGGTGTTTAATATTTACGGATTTTTAGTTTTTGTGTAGTTAAGTAAATTGTGATTGTGTCTTAGCTTAGTGACTCGGTTTGGAATATAAATAATGACTGGGGTACCGACAGTTGTATGATTTTATCTCGGATTTTATTTTGTCCAAATAGGGGTAAAAAACAGGGGATTTCGTATTTTCAGAAGTATGGAGTAGTGACAGTGATATGTAATTTTATTTTATTAGTTGTATGATTTTATCTCGGATTTTATTTTGTCCAAATAGGGGTAAAAAACAGGGGATTTCGTATTTTCAGAAGTATGGAGTAGTGACAGTGATATGTAATTTTATTTTATTATGGCCAATTTTAACATATCTAAACAGGTCTAAGTCACACAAACAAGGAAACAAGATGTAAAAATAAAGAGAAACAGCAAGGCAGATTATCCCGGTATATCTTTTGATATAGTTTATTTCGAGGTTTATTTGCAGTCCTGCAATAACTCTAATTAGGTATTCAAGTCTATTATCTCCTTAATTATAAGGCATACTGTATAATAATACATTATACCTAATATAGAACAGTAAAATGCCCAAAAATATCGCTAACTTTTAAAGCGAATATTTATATTGTTTATTTTTAAGTTCAATATAAATTTGATCAGAAATTGTGTTTGTGCTATTGCTATTACCTACCGATAAATGATAAAGTTTTTATATACCTAAACCGTCCAACTCAAAGTGAAACGTTATATTTATTTGATTCCGGGGAAGTGGGACATAGCGACGAGGATTATCTTTTTTTACAATACCACATTCGTGCATAAAGATACAATTAGAATATGCAGCTGCAAGCAAAACTTTTTATCGACATTCTTTCAAACGATAAGCTTTTCACAAAAACGATTTACTAGAATTAGCGGAAAATGGGCCGTGTTGGCAACACTGAAATAAATTGATTCGGGTTTCGCTTCTTATTTCAATTGAAAATAAAAACACACTTTTGTCTAAAATGGTTTTGTCTTATTAGTGCCTTAAGAGTGTGGTAAAGTATAGGTCAAGTTTTTAGAGAATAGGGGGCAGCTTATGACATTTTAGTAAAGCAGGGCCTTACTGGGGGACAGTACCCCCACCCCCGAGCCTGTTTGTATCATAAACTAATGCTTAAATGAACCCCCATTATCGCTTATATAAAAAATAAAAATAATAGCACTTACGTAGCTAGGGGGGTAATCAGCCTATTATTGATCTGATATATGACACGTAATACTTTAAATAATTAAAATTCTAAAAAAAATGTAGGTACATTATTTTTTTTTTAAATGGGTACCTCAATAATGAAATAAAAACACCAACAGTGCCAACACTGCGGAGGACGCGAACATGTGACACTGACTGCCGTTTGTTTGTAGGTGTTAGTAAGTATATTGTTCCAAATGTGGCGTGGCAGGATAATCGCCACTGTCGTTTTTTGATCAATGCATGTATACTTTTAGCCCAAAAAAGTGTGATATAAAGGAAAGGACTTTTTTTAATACCGACCAGAAAATTTACTCTTTCTGGACAATTTTTCGTCTAGAAAATAACGTTTTTCCGATCGCAAGAGCGAAAAAATCTTTTTTTTTCAATCGACCGGAAAGCAAGCACTTTCTAGACAATTTTTTGATCGGAAAATATCACTTTGCTGGTCTAGACCGGAAAGTAATGAAAAATTGACCGGTAAAGTACTTTACCGGTCAATTTTTGTTGCGTTCCGCTCCCAATTTAAAAAAATTAACCAAACTCATTTATAAGTAGGCTTTGACATGTTTATGTTTTCTTGCTTCCATAGTAACGAACTGTCAGGTACGATATTGACTTTGATAAATAAACTTTTGTGGCTTTATAAAATTGTGTGGAAGACTTTAGATATGGAACTTAATTTGGATTGGGAAGAAAATGACGTTCCAGTTGAAATAACAGAGGCAGCTGCTAGAGCTACAGACGATTTGTTGCCGCATAAGTCCAGAGTGCGGTATGAAAAAACGTTTAGCGTCTTTAAAAATTGGTGTAGAGAAAAAAATGTCAGAAATGTTTCTGAGGATGTTTTGTTAGCTTATTTTGCTGAAAAATCCGAAAAATTAAAATCATCTACACTGTGGAGCTTGTACTCAATGATCAAATCTATGTTAAATTTAAAAGAAAACATTGATATAAGCAAATATTATAAACTGATAGCATTCATAAAGAGAAAATCTGTTGGATACATTCCCCAAAAATCGAACGTACTTACCAGAGAAGACATTGACAAATTTTTGCTGGAAGCCCCTGATAATGATTATCTTTTAATCAAAGTAAGTACTTAAATACATAATACGAGTTTTCTTAAAGTTCTTCTTTTCTTATATTGTGTTTAAAAAAAATATATTTAAACTACTTCTTATTTTTTTTAGCTTTTACTAATAATGGGTTCGGCTGGAGCGTGTCGCCGTGAAGAATTGACCAATATGACAATTGACGATGTTAAAGATAACAAATCGATGTTGGCGGTAAAAATTCCAAATACAAAAACATACCAACCCAGGTCATTTATAGTTGTTGGGGAACGAAACCTAAATATATATAGAAAATATATTTCTTTACGTCCGCCTAGTGTTCCACATCGCAGGCTATTTCTTTTCTATAATAAAGGAAAATGCACTATTCAACCAGTAGGTTTGCATTCAGTAGGAAAAGCGCCATCAAAAATAGCATCCTATTTGGGATTACCAAACCCAGAGCAATTTACAGGGCACTGTTTTCGACGTAGTTCGGCGACACTGTTAGTTGAAGGTGGAGGCGATATCCTTAATTTAAAACGACATGGCGGCTGGAAATCATCCCAAGTTGCCGAAGGCTATATTGAACAGTCTCTACAAAATAAGATTGATAGAGCCAGTAGAATTCAGGAAGCCGGAGGATCAAAAGTGGATATAACTTCACAAACATCCTATAAAGATGAATCAAAAAATTTCCCGTCATGTCTACAATTTAATACACCACAAAATTGTACTTTCAATATAACAATTAACAAATAGATATTAATAGATAAAATAGAATTAAGAACATTTGTACCAAATTGTATTTATTATTAAACATAATTTTCCCAACTATTAGAGTTTTCTGCTAAAACTATACCCATATAGTAAGCTATTATTAACGTTTTCTCGCACGCCACTGGTGTCTTGTGTCGATTGTAAAAAAAATATTGTACGTCACTCAACCGAAAAGTACGTTAACAGGACTCGCAGGCTCCCAGGACTCGCCTGGCGGCTCGCCCTGGAAATTGCCTGCTTCGTCCTGTAAAATAGTACTTTCCGGTCTTGTAACGTAATATACTATTCCGGACTCTAATGTCACTTTTCCGGTCTCTAATGTCACTGTCACCCTGTTTTTTTGTTTGTCCAATCGCTCTTTGATAATACAAGATACCTTGATTTCGTTATTATGACAAAAACATTTCGATATACTGTCGAGTAACAGTTCGTTGATTTTTAATTTTGTTCTTTATGTCAAACTTGTTTCGCGTAGATTATAAAATATATCGAAGTGTCGGTCTTAAAAAAAATATTGTACGTCACGCAACCGAAAATTAGTGTTTTCCAGGTCTCTCCAAGCTTGTCTCGACCTGAAAAACACTACTTTCCGGTCTTGTAACGTAAATTACTATTCTAGCTAAGTTAGGCGAGCTTTATTTCTCATTTTCATAGGGGGTCGTAGGAAAATAAGGTTTCGATATGTATTGTCTAGAATACCTTGCAAAACAAAACCATGAAAATATAAAAAATATGTCAAAGTCTATAGTTTTTATAAACTGCAGTCTGCAGTTTGTAGTATTTGTAGTACCGTGCGAGCAAAAATTATGTGCATCGAAGAGGGCCTTGCATCTAAGGACGTAATGCTTAGCCGTAGAGCTTAATACCTGTTGGGTGTCAGTAACTACCTGATCTAACAATCAATCAGTTATTGCGACATCTTTGACAATCGTTACAAGTAATTTGATTCATCGCTAATTTTTCCAATTTCTTGAACAATTCACACAATGAGCTTTACGGATACGTTTAGGGAAACAGGTTCTATACAACACAAAAAAGGAGCAGGAAGACCATCTGTAAAAACAGAAGAACTTGTTGCAAACGTTCGTAAAATAATGCAAAATACGCCAACAAATTGTATAAGACGCCTGTCCCAAGAAGTGGGAAGATCTTATGGAACATGCAGGACTATTCTTAAGAAGCAGCTAAATTTATTTCTTTATAAAGTGCAAGTATTCCAAGAAATATAGGCCGCAGATTTTGAAAGACGCAGGAATTACTCTCAATGGTTTACACAATATTTATTCGAAATAAATGATTTATTAGACCTGACATTTTTTTCGGATGAAGCCTGGTTCCACCTCTCCGGTTATGTGAATTCTCAGAATACATGTAATTATTTTTCTTTTTCTTTCTGTATATTCTTACTTTGTTAATTTTGTAAACAACAAAAATAAATTTGTAATTTGTCTACTTATTTTATTACTCATTAGTTTGGCATATCATATCATAATATGAATTTGACAAAATTTGAACCTAGGTTTGGTTATATCGTCCCCATATCATTGTGATCTAAACCAAGCCCTACGTTTTTTAATCCAAGCACTCTTTGATGCAAATAATTTTTGCTCGCACGGTATACCTATGTAGGTATTATCATTGATATTATACACATATAAAAACTCTAGACATATTATTATTATTATTTACAGGGTTTTGTTTTTCACGGCGTTCTAGACATATCGAAATTTTACCTCCGAGACGTTATTTTAATGCATTGCCATTAGGTATGGGGTTATCTTTTCCAAGGCATTCTAGACGTACTAAATTTAAATAGGGCTTTTAAAAAGTTTGATCGCTCATATCCTTAAAACGGCTCGAGCTAGTATAGACAAACTATGTATTTGTGGATTTAGACCTTTTATAAAAATAAAAAATATACAATGTGATTCATGGAAAAAACAACAACTTTACGTCAGAGTTCCTTTATTTTAACCAATTCGCTTTTTGAGGCAATTTTAGATTCTACGCTAAAACATAAACAAGATGGCCATATTGGTTTTAATAAAAACACAGGGAAACTCAGAAATAGGCTTCTGTTCAGTCCTGCCTTTGATTTTCCATGTTTTCATATTTTCCCAGATGTGGACAAGATCATCGGAACCAACTTTTCTCCCCTCCAAATTAATGACACATGAAACAAAATAGTGTAATAAATACATCACACCCGCACACCCAATTTTTTTTATACAGGGTGTCCGGGAAATGGTGGGAAATCTCCCGGATATAAAAAAAACACGTGAAAAGAATACTACAAGTTTATATAAACTTATTTCGTATTGGCCTCCTCTTCGGAGATATGGGCTCAAAAAGAGCTCCCATGAAATAAAGTTTTTGACACATAGTTAATTATTAAACCAACAGGTATATTTCAATTTTTTTTTATATGATCTATACCAGGTAAGACCCTTCAAATTACTATCCCAGAAAGTGTTGCGAATTACTCACAGCTGCAGGGACGGACTAGCTGTGACACTAATGTGCCCAATTTTTTACGCCCTGTGTATGATACCCTCTCAAAACTTAAAAATCGCGAAGTAAAAACTAATAAAGAAAGGAAAGAGGGACCAGCATTACTTACAATAACTTATGTCAAGGGGATTTCTGAAAAAAGTAGAAGGATAATCAAACACTATACCTAACATCAACATCAAAACAGCCTTCAAATCCGGAAATACGCTTAGAAACATTCTTAAAAAAGTAAAACCCCCCGTAATGAAAACACAAAAAATTGTATCTATCAAATCCCTTGCGAGTGTGGCGAATCGTACATCGGAGAAACAAAAAGACCTCTTCCCGTACGAGTTAAAGAACATCTGAAACATACTCAAAGAGGTGAAACTTTAAAATCATGTATAGCGGAACATGCATGGACCAACCAACATAATATACAGTGGTCAGAAGCCAAGGTTTTGGACACGGAACAGCACTGGAGAAAACGAAAATTCAAAGCAGCAGCTTTCATGAATCAAAATACCCGTTATTTACTAAACCAAGTATAGATACCCCCAATATCTGGAAACCTCTATTTGTCTAAAACCAACAGCTCAAACTTCACACTCCAATAAGCACGTAGGCGGAGTCATCGTGCAAGCTTCATTGCACATGGATAGTATTTAAGACAGTAGCCTTAGAATTATAATTTAGTTTACACTTGAAAACGGTTAGAGATACTAACTAACCGAAACGTTGTGTTAAGTAACAAAATAAAGACAATGGAAGTCCGACAAGGTAATTTTTTTGATATTACTTCATTGTCTACCACCTTCAAACAAACATACGCGACTGTACTAAAGAGCTCATGAAACAACTTTTTTTTTTAATTTAAAAACGATCAACACACGGGCGCGAGTTGCCTTTTTGAATTTAAAATGCATTAACCCAAAGTTGTCAAAAAATACCGATTTATTACCATTGGGCGTTTTCACACTAGCCGACACGATACCGGCACGATCACGACACGGTAGCGACACCGACACGATAAATCGGCGAGAATTTTCACATTTGCCGACAGCCAGCTGTCGTGTCGTAGTGATGTGCCGGTATTCGCAGACATGGCTCCTGTAAATAAATTGTATTCGCTATACATTTATTGCATTTAAGACTCAAAAAGCGAAGACCGCAAAGAAAATTTTGGATACATCCAATAATAAAGGTGTGCTACTTAGAGGGCACCTATTACACTCTTTTTAAGAAATTGACTAAGGATTCTGACAAATATTTCAACTACTTTCGAATGAGTCATGAAACATTTAATTATGTGCTGAGCAAGTTAATTGACGAAATCAAAAAACCAGAACAGAAACAACTAGGAAAAGGAAAAACCGTCAACGACACGAGTGGAGCGCTTGCTGCTCGCCGACCTGTCGGCGCCTGTAACGACACGATAACGATATATCGGCAAGTGTGAAAGCATTCCCTTTACTTACATGAGATTACGCGTCCACCGGTGTCGTTGTCGTTGTCGTGTCGGCTAGTGTGAAAACGCCCATTAGAGTGTAGAGAAAACGATGTGAAATATAACGGCAAAGCCCGTTCAAGAAAAATTCCACAAGGAGTTTGGTTTGACTGTTAAATCTTTTATTAGGCTAATATTTAAGCTGAGACGCAAGAGATGCTATGTGAGGTATACCTTGCAAAGCGATGCTAGAGAAAAGGAAAGCCAGTTCCTCAGCTTACCATACCAAATACCAGTTCTTTAAAATGGTAAATTTATACGACGAAGACACCCCACCCCAGACGGACTCCAGAAAAAACTGTTTCATTTCATGTCCAACGAGTTAGCATTTCAAGGAAACAAGACTATACACAATGTTTGGTGAAATATTTTAAAGAAGGAAAGCTTAATGATGGATTGTTACGTTACAGAATGGCAAACTGACTGGGACCAAATGGCTAAGTAGAAACATAACAAATAAGGACATCTGCCCAGTAAGGTATTTAACCCAAATTTTTAAAAATATCTACAATTAAGTTGTTTTTTTTGTTATAGATTGTATAAGAAACTGGTCTCCGGAGAAGCAACAACATTGCCTCAAACCGTTTGATTCTCACTCCAAATCCTCAGTGGAAACAAATCGGCAAATGGTACAAAAATAGCCCAGTTGGGAGAAACGAGGTATCAAAGTGGACTAGAGCGTCAGCGAAAGAACCTGACCTGGATGTAGATAACTTAAAATTTACTAACCAATCACATAGAGCTGCAACAATGACAAATTTGGCAAAAGCAGGAGTGGATGAAAATCGGCTAACAAAATTAATAGGAAAACGTAAATTCTATTAAATCATATTTACAATTATTGGATCAGCAGTCTCATTAAAACCTTTTTGCAAAATTGAGGAAGAATGGTGACAACAAAGAAGTAGTCGCTTTTTCAGTTTCTGCAACCAGAAGCAGCAGCAGCAGCAGCAATATAGTTACCGGACCGAGCAGAAGCATCATTAATTATATAATAATTGTGTGTTTCATTGTAATAACTTTAATAATTAAAGATAAAAATATGTATTTTTATAAATTTTTTGGCAAATAAAAATTATGTTTACCTACTTTAAAATTGCGTTGTGAGTAAGATAGAGAAAGGTATATTAAACGTGCCTCCCTAATTAAGTAATTTTTTACATAATCGATAATTATGCACTAGTACATGGTTATCCGATAATCTTGTACTAGTATACTATATATGATTATCGCGTAATCTTGCTTTTATTGGTTTAAATCAACAATTATTAAGACTTGTCATTTCATTGTTGAAATCCTCATTTTGACAGATGAATGAAATTATAGGGGGTAATAGCATAAGTATATATAAGGTTGTGAATGGTCAATTGACCGAGATTTTGACCGGGTCAAATTCGGTCAAAAACTTTTGCAGCTTCTTGTGAGAGAAATTGGTCCTCATGGGGCATTGACCATAGCCAGCTTCGCAACCGATTGAAAACCACTTGGTCAGGAAAGCTTGGTTATATAAAGTACAACTTAAAGCTGTTAAGTGGCAGTGGAAAAAAAAATATGGAAATTCGGAGGAACCAGCGCTAAATTTCAGTAAGTAGTGAGGATGAAACGAGTCATTCAGATTCGGAAGAACATAAAGGCAATGCCGGGGGTGAGTTTAGTGACGAAGATGATGTACCTTTATCTAAGCTATCTACCAAGGCCAGCACTGTCAGCAGTCTCTCATTTCATTATCAATCAGTCGCTCACTCATTACTTCATTAGTAATTTAGTATTGTTAGATTAATATTATACATAATATTTATGTATCATTTTTGTACCTTGGTTTCTTTATTTTTTGTTAGCTGTTTTTTAATAAAGTCACGTTTCTATGTAATAATTACTTATGGCTTCATTTCTTTTGACAAAACTGAGGAATTCGACCGATCAATTGACCACAAAAGATTTTGACGGTCCAAATCCCAACCCTAGCATAAGTGCATTAAAATTACCGATAACTATGCATAAAAACGTGTTTTCTAAAAACTGCGTGAGTTTATTCTCATATTTTCGAAAGAGCCTAACACACGAAGGTGGAGGGCTTTTTGCAAAAAATATGAAAATTAACCAATGCAGTTTTTAAAGAAAACAGGCTTGCGGGCAAAATTTTATGGTTATTTTAAAGCAGTGGAATATTTCCCAAATCAAAATAAAAACACAAAATTAAAAACCCAACAATGTACAGGGTTATTTTTTATATTTGCGTACCCACCTACAGGACTTAATATAAGTGACAGAAAAAAACTTTTAATACAAAAGTTGCATAATGTTTCCCGTCATATCTTTTAGACTTATTAAAAAAAACATCTGCATATCGGAAAGTTAAAAAACAAATGAAAGTATTATTTTTTTAAATGGAACACCCTATATATTTTTTACCAGGGCGAAAGATATCTTTCTCCTGATTTCAAAAATATATAACATGTCATCATTTAATCTAGTCATTTGTGAAATATTTGAGTTTTTGATTAACTGAATTGACTATAATCTAGTCGGCGTTCCGCATACTTCAACGTGACATATTTGTCACTTTACTTTAAATTGAAACATGCAGTAAAGAATAGTTATTTGGCTGCGCCTCGTCTATGAAACACCAGCCGCGGCATTAAATCTTGTGCTTTTCTGCCTAGTAAAACATATAATTTTTTCTCCAAATTTGTTCCAATTTCCCGAAAAATCGTATTTTTTATATTTATGTATGTTATTTATGACATTTATTGAATTGTTGTGTTTACTTGTCCTTTTAAATTTTAATTTTTAATGACACCTTTTGAGCCTGTCAGGTGTCATTAAAAGACCGCTATTAATGTCATTTGGAGAAAAAATAACTTATAATTTATAATTTATGATATAAAGTAAAGTAAATGATTTTGAGATTTTTTGCTTCATTAAATCGCTGGATAATGCGTTTGATTGTGTCAATCAATGGTACCTGTCGCCCAGGATTAATTCGACGATATTGCTGTTGAACTACAGCTATTCGGTTGTTATTAGAGTAAAAAAGACGCCCTATTTGAAGTTTGTCTTCTTCCGAATATCCCATTTTCCTTACTGAATCTTTCAATTTAAAGTAAAGTGACAAATATGTCACGTTGAAGTATGCGGAACGCCGACTAGATTATAGTCAATTCAATTAATCCAAAACTTAAATATTTCACAAACGACTGGATTAAATGATGACATGTTATATATTTTTGAAATCAGGAGAAAGAGATCTTTCGCCCTGGTAAAAAATATACAGGGTGTTCCATTTAAAAAAAGATTACTTTCATTTGTTATTTAACTTTCCGATGTGCAGATGTTTTTTTTAAAAAGTCTAAAAGATATGACGGGAAACATTATGCAACTTTTGTAATAAAAGTTTTTTTTCTGTCACTTATATTAAGCCCTGTAGGTGGGTACGCAAATATAAAAAATAACCCTGTACCTAATTAAAGTTCAAAATTGCAAGAATTACAATTAAATACACACAATAGTTAACATAAGTATCTTTTTGGGTTTGACATGGAGCAAAAAAAATTATTGTTGAATATGGTTCCTACGGAAAAGACTCATACATAGATTTTGACTTTATTCCTGTGACTTTTTTTAAAACCCATTAGCTGATGACGCAAAGAAGTGTATTTTCACATGGTGGCAGAAAACTTACCTACGAATATAATTTTTTCTGTATACCTACTCAGTGAGCATTAAATTTAATAATGGAATCAGGCGCGTAATTGACGGGGGGGGGGGGGGTAATGGGGGTAGTTACCCCCATGAGCCATTTTTTTAAAAAAAGGACAGGTGGAAATCGAGAGCAATAAATTTTGATTCATTTTCTTGTAAAAAAAACTGTATCATTAAAAAAAAAATTTCATAACCCCCCACCAGAATCATTTACCCCCCAAAGATCAACTCCAGATACGCGCCTGAATGGAACTCGCAAATTAATTTCAAAATATCAATGTTTAATGTAATCAAACGAAATAATACCTGCTGGGCACTTATCGCTACCTGCTGTGCAATTATTGATAGCTAGCGTGTAATTATCGCTGTATTTCTTCGAAAATTGCACACCTCTTATGGTATTTATTACATACAGTGTGTATCAGCCGAATGGAATAAATTCGATAATAAATACATGGGAGAGTGTTCGAAAAAACGCTCGGACACGTCGAATGGTATTTCTAGTTGCGCATTTTTTTTCAATAAAACTTCTTATACAGAGTGTGTCATGTAACAGTTGCCAATATCAACTTTCTTATTTTAAATGCAACATCCCGTATATTATTCAATTTGTGGATTCTTCTGAAAATTTTAGACACATTTCATGTACAATATCTTATACCTACCTATCTTTAACTGTTTCGGAAATATTAGGTGTTTTCAGATTTATGGCAAAAATTAACAACACACTCAAAAACTAAGAGGTAATACTGTTTATTTCTTGATAATGTAAAAAACAAAAAAAAATCAATGTAAGAGATGTTGAAAATGTTCGCCGCGAACGTCTTGGCAACATCCTAATCTTAAATAGAAATTTCTTCTAGTGTTACTGAACATCTCAGGCGTGACCGATCTAATCGCAAGCGTTATTCGTCTTCTTAAGTCAGCTAAGTTGAGGGGTTTAATTTTGTATACAATATTTTTTACATGACCCCATAAGAAGAAGTCTAATGGCGTCAGATCAGGGGATCGTGCTGGCCATTCCATCGATCCACGCCTCCCTATCCACCGATTTGGAAATACTCGGTTGAGGTACTCATTGATTTGGTAATGGGGCGGTGCTCCATCTTGCTGAGACCATATCATATTCGCTGGAAGTTGTGAGTTTGCTGGACCAGGATATAAGTTTGTCAAATTTGGCAAGACCTTATTTTGGAACAGCGCTAAATAATTATCGCCATTTAAATTGCCATTAATGAAAAAGGGACCTATGATATGATCTCCAACAGATTCCTGCCCAAACATTAACCTTTTTAGAATATTGCGTATGTTCTTCTCTAATCCAGTGAGGATTTTTCCTAGACCAATAGCGGCAATTCTGACGATTAGCATGACCGTGAAGTGTAAAGATGAACTCATCAGAAAACAAAATATATTCTAATTCAATCATATTTTATCTAACATTGCCATCATTTGTTCACAAAAATACGTTCTCTTATCAAAATCGTCTTCCATGAGCTCATGAGTAGGTATCATTTTATAGGGATATATTTTATTTTCTTGTTATGTTCGAAGTTCGAATAATCGATGAATGGCTAACATCGAACATTGGGCCTGTTTTTCGATTAGAAGTATGTGGGTTTTCCTCAAACTCAAGCATAATATCTAATTTGGTATCATCACTTATACTTATAGCATTGGCAGCTAGTTACTTTTTTTATCTGCTTTACATGTCCAAGCTGGTGAAACTGCTTTTCTATTTTACTAATTTTCCCTTGAATTATAGGCGGCAAATTTGAAAATTTTTCATGAAATAAGCGAGGAACATTTGTGTCCGTAACCTGCAGAATTCGAACGAAACGAAATTCAAACGACTATAACACTGACAACTACACATGCAGACAGACAACAATTTGCTAAGGTCAGGAGTTTTAAACAAAAGTAAACAAAACTATTTATACCTTTTTTTTACTTCATATTAGTAAAAAGAAATGCTGAAATGCAATAAATCTGAAAACACTTAATATTTTTAAAACAGTTGAAGATAGGTATAGGATATTGTACATAAAATATGTCTGAAATTTTCTGAAGAATCAAAAAATTGAATAATATACAGGGTGTTGCATTTAAAATAAGAAAGTTGGTATTGGCCACTGTTACATGACACACCCTGTATAAAAAGTTTGTATTAAAAAAAAATGCTCAACTAGAAATACCAATCGACGTGTCCGAGCGTTTTTCGGACACGCCCCCATATATTTTATTATCGAATTTATTCCATTTGGCTGCTACACACTGTATGAGGGACAGTGGCGCACCCAGGGGGGGGGGCAAGGGGGTCTTGGCCCCCCCCAAAACCCCCAATGAAATAAAAATTATGAAAGTGGATAAGTATTTTAAAAAGTCAATTTTCTTAGATTTACCTCACGGGCCTCGTTTGAGGGGGGCCAGGTGGGGCATTGCCCCCCCCCCCCTGGAAGTTGACTTATTGATAAAAGTTGACTTATTGAGGTTTAATATGGTTTGATTGAATTTATGAATTTATTATTTCGAGTTTTTCTTTATATTTTTGTAATTATTTTGGGGTAGTAAAGACTTATTTTAATAAAAATAAATAGTTTTAATGCCAAACCGACTATGAATGTTTGAGAAACAATTTTAGCTCATTAAGTATTGAGCAAAAAATTGAAATTAAAATTAAGGGAAGACCTGAACTCTCGAAATTAACTTGA
The DNA here is from genome assembly GCA_963969555.1 of Polydrusus pterygomalis. Classification (NCBI taxonomy): domain Eukaryota; kingdom Metazoa; phylum Arthropoda; class Insecta; order Coleoptera; family Curculionidae; genus Polydrusus; species Polydrusus pterygomalis. Next base: position 75,971,084 of record OZ018376.1, on the reverse strand, counting down.
TACATACCACAAAGTGTAAATCTAGGGACTTTATTGTTATTGATAAGTTTGCTGCAAATAAAAACAGATGAATGAACTTTACTTTTAAACAATGTACCCACTAATGAAAAATAAATTAGCCTTTTTATTTTTTATCTTTTTTCATTTTCAATAGAATAAGAAGGTAATCATAAATTTTTAAAATATTTACTATAATAATTATTGACCAAATTTGGGCGTGGTCTTAAAAAAATTTCGCCTGCGGCGCATTTCGCCTACAGCAGGCTTTTAGTACACCCCCAAGTTAACAAGTCACAAGCCGCCAATGCCCCCCCCCCCCGCTAAGAAACCGTTTAACGACTCCCATGACTAGGCTATTGCGATCTTCCCTGCAAGAGTACCTGTTAAAAAAGCTCCAAAGTTCTAGAAAAATGCGTAACTTAAAAGTTTATTAAAAAATTTGCTTCCAGCACTGGTTGGCGGGCCCCCCCTAAAATAAAATCCTGGGTGCGCCGCTGATGAGGGAAATATCCGTTTTTAAATATTTGGGGGATTCTGCTGTACACATAATATGACAAATATAATATCACAATCAGTAAAATAGGATTTATCGTTTTTTGTATGTTTGTTCCTCGCTTGTTCTTGACCTTTGTGCTAGTCTTAGGTACATGTATTACAAATAAAGCAAATCGAAATAATAATTACCACAACTATATCTGCCACTATGTTTTGCACCTACTTATACACATTTCAAATCAATTCTCTATAGGTACATTTTTTATTGGCTGCTTATTTTGGGAATAATAAACTCGGTTTACATTACGAAATGCATTTATGTTGTTCTTAAATAACCTAGACTATACCCAATATATGTATTATGTATATTTTCATTAACGCGTTCCCATTCCACAGAAAATGAGGCCCCTGAAACTTTTAAACTTAATGACTAATAACTGACGTCATCGCTATGTATATTTAAATGTATTTAGTCCTCTTGATTTCTCAAGTCTGAAAACGTTTTATCTCACTTGTTGTTAAAGCCAAGTCTATAAACCATAACCGGAAATACTACAAACTCTTTAGAACTTCCGTTACTTCATTTATAACATGCGTACATACTTTATAAAAAGTCTGCAGATAGGTTTGCCCGATACTTTCTTTGCTAATTAATAGAAAATTATATAAAATTGAAAAGTGACTGGACTGACTGATTCATTAACCTCTAATCCTAGAACCAAAAAAATTCGTGGATGTATGTATCTCAGAAACTAAAACTGGTGGAGTTCTAAAAATTGGTATACCGGGTGTCCGCGGAAGGCGGTTCGCCCCTAATTATAACTTTTTTGTTTTTCAAGATAATGGGATAAAATTTGGAGGATTTGTATACGACATAAAACTGCATTTTTTGATAGGTGACCAAACATTATGGAACTTCCGGTTTAACCAGAATTGACATAAACTATCGATTTTTAAATGGAACACCTAGTATATTTTTTCTTTTTTTGACTCCATATGAACATAACGATGTATCACTTGTAACTTTTTGTCACCAAGAAAAATTTATATATCATAAATATGAATACCTTTAAATCACTTATTTCAGTTCTTCAATCTTGGGAAAAATACAATTTTACTATTTTTGGTCCAATGCTATCTGATGTGTAAAATTTAATCTTTAAAGTTGTATAACTCTTTTTTTTTAAACGACAACATGGTGGCTCGTCGGGTTAAGAAAAAAGATGATTTTATTACGATTCTTTTGACACCACACACTACTTATTAGGTTTTAGAAAAGCTTCCATTAAAAGACTTTAAAAAGTTAACTTGGAACTTTCCTAAAATGAAGCATCTTTTGAGAATAAAATAAGGTTTAAATGCATCAAGTAACATGTGACCAACAAAACTGATAAAACAAAATCATTAACATGCCTTGAAGAAAATTGACATGCCGACAGCTCCTGCCAAAGTAAATTAGTTTGTTGTTTAAAAACATGGAAAATAATACTTATACAAGGAGTGAAAAAGTTGATATATTATGTTATTAGTTTTTGGAGAATGTATATAGGAAGAATTCAAGAAAGAGAATTTATGAATTTTAAGAAATTTTATCATCTATTACTTTTTTAATCGGTCCAATATCGATTAAACTTTAGTTTAAAACCGAAGACACCAGAATTTCTGCAGATATTTTAGGGGATACCTGGATCCTCTGCCTCACAAATATGGCCTTGGCCTTTAGAAAGCGTCTATGAATAAAGGACAGTGATCAAAAAACGTTAAGTTTCGACTAGAAATTAATGGTATCCTTAGCCAACGAAATTCGTTTTTACATAATACATTATTCGTATATCTATACAATTTCCAATGTTGCCAAGTTTAATCCGGGGTTTAATCATTATACCTACTATTATTGTCATGCAAAGAATAAAATAATTTTTAATAAACAACTCATCATAATACCTTTTTCCCGTAAATTATTTCCATCAAAGAGGGCCTTGCATCTAAGGACGTAATGCTTAACCGTAGAGCCTCGCGTAGAGCTTAATAATACCTGATGGGTGTCAGTAACGACCTACCTGAATTAACAACCAATCAATTATTCCGTCATCTTTGACAGTCGTTACAATAATTTGATTCATCGGCAATTTTTCCAATTTCGTGAACAATTCACACAATGGGCTTTACGGAACAGCACAACACATTCATGGTTGAAGCGTATTTTCGAAACGGGGTTAGAGTAAATGGTGAGTGGCAATACAATCCGGGTTTGTGCATGGACGATTTTCACGAACATTTTCCTAACGTTGCTTTTATTGCCTGAAAAGAACCGTGGCTGTGTTTGGGGAAACATCAGGTTCTATACAACAGAAAAAAGGAGCAGGAAGACCATTTGTAAAAACAGAAGAACTTGTTGCAAACGTTTGTGAAATAATGCAAAATACGCCAACAAATTGTAAATGACGCCCATTTTAATTTATTTTATTTTCTTTTTCTTTCTGTATACCTATTCTTACTTTGTTAATTTTATAAAAACAACAAAAATAAATTTGTATTTGTCTACTTACTTATTTTATTACTCATTAGTTTGGCATATCATGCCATCCATACTTAATATGAATTTGACAAAATTTTAACCTAGATTTGGTTAGATTAGCTATATCGTCCCCATATCATTGTGATCTTAACCAAGCCCTACGTTTTTTATTCCAAGCCCTCTTTGATGCAAATAATTTTTGCTCGCACGGTAGTATCATGGGTAAAAGTTATTGGTCCCAAACCATCGCTTGGCATTCAAAATATTTTGACTTTGCGTATACGTTACAATTTGGCTTCTGTGAACGCCGGATATTCTGTCAGCGGTTTGGGATTATACATGATACTATTACTAGTAATAGTATCATGCCTAACACTCGACACGTTTGCCACTCGTTCTTTGGACTCGTAGTAGGTATTAGGTACATTGGCAACATGTGTTGCATTTTCAATAATCTCAAACGTTGGTAAGTACCTACATTACAATCGAATTTTGCCTTACGTATAAGAGTCACTTGGGTAAGAGAAATATTATTATTCATTACTATATTATTGGGATAACTATTCACAAGCAAACTTAAGAACAAATTATTAAGCGATATAATTAACCAGATAAATTTAAACAGTGTTGCCAAAAAACCTATTCGTGCTTTTTCATTGCCGCTGCTAAAGGTGCCAGACTCCGAACTCCCGGAGCTTGTTCCTGCATCACATTGCCTATTATCGGCAATTTTTATAAGGAAGATGTATTCGTGCTAATCCGAAGATTTTTATTTAGAACAAGGAAAAGGAAAGAAACAAATAACCTCAAAACAAATATTTTTACTTTGTAATTGCTCCTCAGTTTTAATCGAGGTTTTAATCCTACTCGGTAGGTACTTATGTATACCTAAACCGGAACCTCGTGTTTTTTCTTATGAAACGATCAAATTTTTTGGCAATGTGGTAGACAAGGCAAACGGACCAAAAATTTAATTTCTACAGGGTGTCCATAAAGTTAAACATTTAATTTTTTCTAAAAGAGTAAAGTACCCTTATTACAAAGTTTTTGGCAAATGCGATGATTTGAAACCATTCTTTTAAATAGCATTTTGCCGAAAACTTTAGAAGAAGTAGGTACTTTCTCTTGTAAAAAATTTGAATTTTTAACTTTATGGTCACCTTGTAGAATATTTTTTTATAAAGAATGACTTTTCCTCAAAAAATGAAATTTTTGGTCCGTTGACCTTCTTGTCTACCATATCGCCGGTCATATTGTATATATACAGGGTGATTAACGTTGAGGGGCCTATTAGAAGATCTCGGAAACAAGTAAAGTTATCATTTTTAAAATTTGGTAGCAGGTATAAGTAGTTGACTTTAAACTTTTAAAATACTATGTTTTCACGTATGAATCAGACCTGGTTATACCGGAAGTTATGGCTACCTTTGGTATTTCAAAGAGAATAGTCTGTATAACTTAGTTTTTTGGATACTTCTTTAGTACCTTTTGATAATAATAATCTATACCTATCTGTAACCGTTTTGGAGATATGAAATTATTTTTTTATGTAAAAACATACCGAGAAGAAAGTTCAGTAACTTTGAAACATTTATAATGTTGATTACCATTAACTAAAACGTAGATCTTTACATTCCATAACCTAGGTTTTACGTTTTTTATACAGGGGGTTTTTAAAATTGTACCAATCCAGCCATTTAGATTAGTGTTGGGAAAAACCGATGATTTTAATAATCGAGTAGTCACTACTCGAGCGATTTCAATAATCGAGCGATCGCTCGAGCGATTTATCACTCGAAATTTCGGTTCAAGTATCAAGTAGTGAATGAATTCAATGAATAGCGCATTGAGCGAGTGGTTGATCGCTTGCCGCTCGATTCGATTCGATAGCGAATGACGCCGACTGTCAAATATCCAAAATCCGAACCAAAACGACGAAAACGAAACGCATGTCGCGATAGCGCCTTCTCTTTTATGTTTATGTGCCGTTAACAAAGACGTATGTCGTGTGAGACTTTGGAGCATTAACTTGAAAGCCGTCAAGCGACGATGGCCGAGCGGATATCGATAATATCGAATGAACGAACTTTCGCTCAGTGGATGGTTAGTGCTTGACTGCTTGTTAAGCGACGATTTTCGCTTGAAATTATAACTCGAGTAGTCGTGTCAATAACCGAGTGATGTCGGTTATTTCAATAATCGAGTACTCGAGCGGTTTTTCACTCGAGCGATCCCAACACTAATTTAGATAAACATGCGTAAGTCAATTTTCGTAAATGGAACAGCCTGTGTTTTATCTTACTAGCGTGTAGAGAATCAAATTTCCTATCTAAATGGCAATAATATGTCTTTATCAATATTATTAGTCATTTTGGAATTAAGAGCAATTTAAAAAAATCTTAAAATCTCTTTTTGTGTTTATAAGACACTATTTTTGTAAAGTAGGCTTTGACTTAAATTGACTTAAGTTATGTAACACTTACCTTAGTAATGTTATCATATTCTAGGTTACTTATTTAAAATTGGTTTCATTATTCGTAAAAAATCGTAGTCAAAGCATACTTTACAAAAATAATGTCTCATGAACAAACAGAGGTTTTAAGATTTTTTGAAATTGTCAATGCATAATTCCAAAACGATTAAAAATATGAATACTGACATATTACCATTTAGCTAGAAAATGTCATTCTCTACACGTTAGTAAGATAAAACACAGGGTGTTCCATTAAGGAAAATTGAGTTATGCACAGTTTATCTAAATGGCTGGATTCGAGGCTGGATTGGAACAATTTAAAAAAAACCCTGTATAAAAAATGTAAAGTAATGAAATGTAAATATCAAAGATCTATGCTTTAATTAAAAGCTATTAAAATTTCAATTGCTTAGCTTTATTAGTTTCAAAGTTACTGAACTTTCTTCTCGGTATGTTCTTACATAAATTAATTTTATAATTCATATCTCAAAAACGGTAAGAGATAGGTAGGTATTATTATTATTAACAAAAGTTACATAGGTTTTAATAAGGTATCCAAAAAGCTAAAATATACAGGGTATTCTATTTGAATCAACAAAGTTGGCCATAACTTCTGGTTTAACCGAGGGTTTAACCGGAAGTACCTAATTCAAACGTTAAAATATAATATTTTAATAGTTCAAAGTCAATTATGCCTGCTACCAAACTTTGTAAAGGATAACTTCTTTCGTTTCAGAGATCTTCTAATAGGCCACGTAACGTTGAATCACCCTGTAGACGATTTTCTGCCGTTTTAGCATTTTAAGAAACTATTTATGAATACTTGTTCTTTTGGTGGTGGTTATGTTTAAAAATGCAAGGGAGGAAAAAGTTTAATTTATTTATATACATATTTAATACCAATCACTTTTTATATTTTTATCAAAAACATCTATTAAAATAATAGAAACCTGGCAACAATGACCTGCTTGCTGTAATATTCAATAAATTTTAAAATTCTGCTGAACCAATGGGCTGAACTGAACGGCTCTGAAAGGTATATCGGGGAGGGTTTGTACTTCGTTAACATATTTTATTTTAAATATTAGAATAAATTAATAAATACAAAACTATTTTCGCTAAATTATACTTACTGAGTTCCGTTTAAACAGCAAAGCAAAGCCAGGGGCTAAAGCTAGTTTAATAGGTATAGACGCGAATTGTGAATTTTGTTCTCATAGCCGATTTCAAATTAAATTTAGTGAATCGGCCAATGAGAATACTCTAATATTCGCAAGTCGCATTTCGCGTCTATACGAGACAAGCTTAAGTTGATCGTTCCTTTAAAAATGTAACTTAGCTCAGCAAAGAGTCCCCCCCCTTGCCGCGGTTCCTTTAACTACTAAGCTGAAAAAATATATTTACTTTGCTTTGCTGTTTAAAAGAAGCAAAAGGAAAGAACATAGACTTCTTTTTGCGGTGTTGCCAGTTTGCCTAGATGAATTTCTTTGTAAATGTTTGACATTCCTTGTCCAGGTTACACACTGTTCTTGGATTTTTCCTTTTTTTTTAAGAAAAACCGTATAAAGGTGTGAAAATGCTACTGTAATTGGATTATTTTATATAGTACTTTGCGTGTAGGAACTTTGTAATGTGTTGCAAAGTGTCATGAAACTTTGTTATTGTATAAACAGTATACAGAAACGTAATTTCTGTCGTGCGCTACTAAATTTATGTTAATTATAACCAATAGTACCGATCCACAAAGGAAAATTTTGAAAATTCGCAAAAACAGCAAAAAACCAGAATAATTAAGTACCCAAACCTTTTATCGGTTCTGGTGGCTGGCCCGTCGAATTTCTTCCTGATTTTTGTTTTATTAGAAAGATTACCGACAGATTACATTAAATGAAACATTTTAATGCAAAAACAAAATGCGGATGAAGCCATTTTTTGCAAATTAAGCCAACAGCCAACTTTAAGTATTTTAGAGTAACTTTGTCGATTTATCTTTATAATACCTATATCAAAAAGCTAAGATTTTACCTTTTTGACCTTTTTCACATAAATAAATGCGAACAATTACAATAAAGAATACAACTAAAATAATTTTAAACATTTTATTAAGTAGGTACCTACCTAATTTAGATACTAAAGTAACATTCTGGTGATCGGCTGGTTTGTACTTTGTTGTACAGATTTTGTTTTTAAATATTAAAATTCAAGAGTTTTGTGAAGAGAAACAAGTCCAACATTTGCAAAAGACAATAATTTCTATAAATGTGTAAGAATACTCCATATAATGTAGAGTTTCCGCATTAAAATGATCAGTAAACATTCCAATTTATGAACATTTTTATTTTATTTTTGGGGTTAAGTCTTAAATCCGCAGATTTTTAGTCTGTTCTGTACAGCTTAGGCTATATTATGTCAAAATTTAAAAAAAAATCAAAATTTGACCGGTCTTACATGACACCAGGACCCCTTTTTATCTTAAGCTGACTGTCGTATAAAACAAGAATGATTAAATGAAATGTTGTAACCAAAAACAAGCCTTTTCTAGAATTGTACGTATGTATTACTATGTATCACAACAAGTGACAACCTTGCTGAATGAATGACTAGATACTTCCGTTTCCCACGCCTCTAGAGGGCGCCAACAGTTACGGGAGGAAATATAGGAGTTGTATTATAATGTTTTTATATGAAGTTTTAGAAATTGACGGTTGAATTGGTAAATTTGTTTATAATTGAATAATAAATGCTTTTAAAACCGTTTAGTATAAGGGCTCTTTAATATTGCTTAAGTTGGCTGTTAGAAAAAAAAATACCGCCACCCATTTTTCGGAACAACATCCTTTCTAATTGCTGAGCTAAATGTAAAATTCGTAAATTCTCACCTAGGCTCGGGATCCTCAGCCTCAAAAACTTGATCGGTGTCATCGTCTCGTGGATCCTGGAATTTTTCCATATTTTCAATGTAGGTATCCAAAATAACTAAGGAGCAATTAGAAGAAATATCCGTACCGGTGTAGCAGACGCACAAACCCACGCACGCACTTAAGTCTACACAACCTAAGATCAGTCCAAACAGTTACACTCCTTCAGCCAGCGACACTATGCTATTATAACGAAAGAGGGAGTAATTTTGATTTGATATACAAACTGAAGAAACCAACTTAATCGTCACAACACAACGAAATAATTAAAATTGAACGTACTTAAATGATCCTAATTTTTAATTGACCTAAAGTGGATGTTGGATGAGGAAAAATTGGCCAAAAAGGTCACTTTTTCAAGCGAAACAAAAAAATTTTTTCGAGAAAATGATGTAACACAACATATCACTCTAAATACGAGCTAAATACGTACTGTTCCGAGCGTGCGATTTTCAACCATGGGAGCAACACTGAGCGCGCATGGCCACGCCTTCCCCTCTCTCGCTTCACCAAAATGACTCCCCACTACCGCATTACCTACATAATTTCAAAATACTTAATTTGACTAAGGTGTATTAGGCCCTTATGTTTTTTTATTGATTGCGTATAATATGATTATTTAATTTATAATTTTAAAAAATTAATAAAGCATATTTTTTATTCTCATTCGAATTACTGTTGCTATTTCAATGGCTGACCGGCCACGCCCCTGTTAAAATAAGTTTTGTATTTAAAACAAAAAAAAACGAATATATAGGTACTTTTACAGACAATTCTTAAGGGTAATCGTGCTCCTACATGTCCTCAGGGCGTAAAAATTAATTTTTTCACGGTATTTCTGTTCCAAAATAGAAATTTAAAATTCGGCCACGCGTCAATCACTGCGGCTACTAAGCAGTAAAGTAGTTGCCCATTTTTAATAATAATAAGGGATATTTATTTAGCACTTGGCTAGTTCCAAACAAAAATTATATAATACCTACAATATGCTAGAATTTTGCCTCATGTAAAACCTATAACCCTAACAAGCTCAGCTTCAGGGGATTGAAGAATAAGTTTATCGAAGACAACATAAACATATTTATTATATTATTAAATTTTAAATAAACCCTTTATTATTATTATTATTATTTATTTAACAGTCTGTTAAAAGAACAAACGTCTAGAGTCTGACTTGGTTGGTATTCTTTATTCAATGGTTGGTATAGACCACCGTCTTAAAGAAAATAATTTTGAGGTTAAGCGATGTACCTAAAGCCAGTTGTTGTAAATTAGGAACATAAAATGCTATTTATTAATGTCGGTATATAAATAGGTTTCTTTGAAACGTCGCCTAGGTAGGTATGCCAAAAACACTCCTTTTCAAAATTCTCAAAGGTCATTACACAAAAAAACTACAAGTGTTGTGAATATAATAAACAATTCAACAATAAACAGTGTCTTTCAAGGCATGAAAGGAAGCAACATAATATTACATACGTTAGGAATAATCAGATTTACAAGTGTAGGACTACAAATATCAACATACAGAATAAATACAATACTTGACCATTTAAACAATTATGTAGGTATACTTATGTCATAATTTGAATTTAACCCCAGAAGATAAACAGTTTCAATGCTAACTAACGAGAATTGTTTAATAAAAACATTTTAAAAGAAACAGAAAATTGTCATGTGTTCCTTTTTTTGTTTTATTAATTACTTTGTATTTTACAATAAGATCAATACAAAAAAAAAATCAAAACTTGTAAAAGCAGTAAAATATCTATTACTTATTACCGTAGGTAAGAAGTAGATTTAGTCAAACATAATAGTCACACTCGGGAAGGTTATAACATCACTAGTCTAAACCGTTCTTAAAAATATACAATTGTTATCCAATCTAAACTATCCTCTTCAAAAAAACTTAACCTACATTAGAAAATATTTCCATATTCACTATTTTTCTGCCAAAATCAAGGTACAATTTTTACGCCTCAATTTAATAGGAAATAATACAATGATTTATGTGCATGCGCATTCTAATACATTTATTTTTAAGTTTCCCGCGTTTTATTGCGAACGTTAATTGGGCGGTTAAAAGTTCACAGCCAGACTCTTAGACTAGAGGTGAGAAGTTCGATTCTTTTTGGTGAATCAATTCTTTTTATTCATCCAGTCGTTCTCAAATGATTCTTTTCCTTTTAAAATAAATCGAAAATGCTGAATCGATCTCATCCTGTTTGTCTGTTTTCCTTCAACTGTAGGTACTCCGTGGTTTTTTTTAGTAGGTACTGCGTGCGTAATTAAACTGTGATTTACTGAATTGACAGTAATTTAATCGGGTTTTGGGTAGGTACCAGTGAACGAGTGAACCAAATGAATGAGTGAACGAAATGAACGAAAATCAATCCTGAATTGGCGAATTAAAAAAAATCGAATCTTTTTGGAACGATGAATTAATTCTTTCAATTCAATGAAGTGATTCGTTCGTCTTGAACGAATCATTCGCGAACGACGCACCTCTTCTACTCTAGACGCTTGTGTTAAAAGAACGCAAATTTGGTGAACTCTTGATGTTTTTAGGCAAAGCATTAAAAAGGCAGACACCCTCGTTTAGTTGTTTTAATAGATTTGTTCAGATCTTTTTTCTAAAATTGATCGCAAATATATTGACATCAAATTGTGTTCTATTTAATATACCTATCAATGTTATGTTTGCCAGTTTAATGCACTGCTCCATCGACAACCACTCAACGTACCCCAGCATAATCGTTTATAGGCGTGTACCGATCACAGCCGAAAAGAATTCTGTGTCTCATTATTACCTTATTTTGCTGGATTTGAATTTGAAATATACTAATAGGGTCTTTGTTACATGACATATTAGCAATGATATGCAAGAATTAAAATGAAGAAAAATAATAGTACCTATTGTATAAAAGATAAAAGTTTTTTGGACCAGTATATAAGACAGAGATGCAGACATTCGATTTTTCTATTTTTTTATATAAATAGCTTCGTTCGTACAGCAGTCAGAAATCGTCAGCAAATTAACGACGCATGCGAACATGTTCTAAAAGCTTTCGCACACGACAAATCCCAAACCGCTGACCGACAATTCGGCGTTCGCCAAATTGTAACACAAACGCAAAGCAAACAATTTCCAACCAGTTCGCAACATAGATAAATAATTGACCTTTACATAAGCAAACAATAATCACGAAAGTGGCAGATTTATGGCCTCGCGCATGTAAACAAAGCTAGACACTATTAGACATGCGCAGTGCAACATTATCGTTTGACGAATGGGAAAATAGACAGGTCCGGGCTTTAAAATTTAAATTCTTGCCAAAAAATTGGAATTTCTTCTCAATTTTTGATCAAGTTGGTAAAAAAGGTAGTGATTTCTGACATTTTTAGTAGTAGCAACTAGCAAACCTATCAGATTTTAAGGATAGAAAATTGTTTTTAAGGTTTTGTTTTTAAAGTTTGTTTAAAAATGATTAGTCGTTGTATTTTTACTTCGAAAAGGAAGAGAACACGATCAGGTGAATTAAACTAGTCTTATAAAATCGAATATAAAAACAAACAAAACCAGCAAAATAACCAATCTACGGTGTTATCGCGTACCGAACCTCAAGTTAAATATTAGTTGGTATATAGGAACTTGTATTGATTTTTACAATTTGGCAAAAACTTGTTTTGTTCAAGAATTTGAAAATGTGTTTGCCCGAGAACTTGACCGTGGAATACTGGCTTTATTAAAAGCTTAATGTCGGGGTGCACAGATTTTAACCAAAAAGTCAACCAACCAGCAACTTTGACAGAATTAATTTTCTCACAATCACAATTCACTAAACTACACAAAAACTAGAAATCCGTAAATATTAAACACCCACAATCCACGATAGGTTAAGAAAACTACAAGGAATCCACAGAGAAACCTTAAAACACAACAACAAAAATGGCGGCCGAGCCGGTTCTGGAGAGTATCTTGAGCATGTCGGTAAAGTAAGACAGGCCGATAACACGAGGTTTGTGCGCATGCACGAAGGTGTCCAGAAGGAAGGCAGCTGACTGGCGAGTCATGCGCTCGGACGTATTTTTTCACACATAAAACGTTACTTTTGTTTGCGCAGGAGATAAGCTGTAGGTATCTAAAAGTAAATTGTCTATGGTTCGCAACCAGTTAAAAACCACGCATGCGCAGAGAAAAATTCAAAATCTGTTGACAATTGCTTATACGAAGTTAATAATCGACATGCTTACAAAAGCTTAACTGCTAATCCAAAAAAGCCTAGATATTTTATTTCAGTAACAAACTCGATCGGGGAAGTATTTATAAAATATACAAAGTTAAACCTAATTCCCTAAATCTATTACAATTTGTTTTAGACCCTATAACCATAGATTTTGTTTTAAAAGCGTTTCAGTCAGTACCAGAAACATAGATTAGCGTCTAGTCTCAAAAAAGACTAACAAAACATTTTTTTAAGGCTTTATAGATATCAATTATATAATATATAACAAACAATAGAGGACCCAATACGCTACCATGTGGCACTCCTCAAACAACAACTTCCTTTTTGTTGACTTATTCTTAACAATTTTAGTCATCTGATACATTTCTCTGAGGTAATCTACGATCCAATCTATAGCCCTGTTTTGAAGGTAAGAAAATTTTTTTTCCAAAACTCATGGAAAGATTTTAAGACATTCCAAATTTTTCTATGAACCCATGATTTTTCCGGATTTTGGAAAAAAAAGGTTTTCTTATCTCCAAATCGAGCAACTGCAGAGACTGATGATGGCCGAATTTAAAATTTCTATTTTAGAATAGAGATATCATCAAAAAACTAAATTTTTATGCGCCGAGGTGACAGATTGCCCTTAGCAAAATCAATTGTAGTTAAGAGGAAGTAACCCCTTTACCACAATGAAAATTGCCGAACGTTTTGCTGGTCAAACGAAAAGAAAAAATAAAAATTGGTATTTAGAAAATAAATTCTACTTTAAATACCCCATCCAGAAAAGTAAATGACGATCGAAAATATTCCCAAAATTTTTTTTAGAATTTTTTTTTATTTTTAGTAATTTTGTAATATTTCAAACAATTCTTTATGGGTCAAAAGCAAAATGACTTTCCCGGGTGTAGAATGTTGTACCAAACAATTTTTCTTAAAGCCATTTTTCAATATCGGCCTTACTTTTTTCTCAAAAACTTTGGGCGCGTAAAGTGAATTTAAGCGTGTAAAGTGGGTTTACGCGCCCAAAGTTTTTGAGAAAAAAGTAAGGCCGATATTGAAAAATGGCTTTAAGAAAAATTGTTTGGTACAACATTCTACACCCGGGAAAGTCATTTTGCTTTTGACCAATAAAGAATTGTTTAAAATATTACAAAATTACTAAAAATAAAAAAAATTTCTAAAAAAAATTTTGGGAATATTTTCGATCGTCATTTACTTTTCTGGATGGGGTATTTAAAGTAGAATTTATTTTCTAAATACCAATTTTTATTTTTTCTTTTCGTTTGACCAGCAAAACGTTCGGCAATTTTCATTGTGGTAAAGGGGGTTACTGCTCTTAAGACTATAATAATTCCCAATATGTTATGTTATACCGTGCGAGCAAAAATTATTTGCATCAAAGAGGGCCTTGCATCTAAGGACATAATGCTTAGCCGCAGAGCTTAATACCTGTTGGGTGTCAGTAACTACCTGAATTAACAATCAATCAGTTATTCCGTCATCTTTGACAGTCGTTACAAGTAATTTGATTCATCGCTAATTTTTCCAATTTCTTAAACAATTCACACAATGGGTTTTACGGAACAGCACAAAACATTCATGGTTGAAGCGTATTTTCGAAACGGGGTTAGAGTAAATGGTGAGTGGCAATACAATCCGGGTTTGTGCATGGACGATTTTCACGAACATTTTCCTAACGTTGCTTTTATTTATTAATGGTTAAATGTTTTCCGAAGAAGAATTGTTGGTCCTATTTTTTTCCATGACACAGTTACACCACAGCGGTATAGAGGCAATATTTTGAATCCATTTGTGGAGCAATTACTTGACGACGAACTACGTTTTGGATATTTTCAACAGGACGGTGCAACCGCCCCTACAGCCGACGAAACTCACCAACCAATCCAAAATTGGTACTGACAGTTCGGATATCTACATGTATCCAATGTGTTTTCGAAGAAATGTGTTGTCATATTCTACAGTATGAATATACAGGTTAAAGACCTTTTTATTGACCCTTGAGAAAGTTTTAATATAAAACGAAACGTTGGGAGAAATACAATTGTGTCATTTCATTGCCTGCCCTCATTCCCGCTATACTTATTTGAATCTACTAGTAAGGGCGCTATACCTACCTAACTATCTTCCTAGAGGGTCACAAACCTTTCCTAGAAACAATGAAAAAGACGCCGCGAAAGCATTAAGTTTGAAAACATGAGATCAAATACTTTAAGGTGGAAACACATTACTATCACCTCACGTGAGTTCACATCCTATCACGCCACTACGCACAGTGTGACGGCAATCTAGCGGGACGAAATGTTTTCCTGCATAATTCATTATTTTTTTTTACCTAATATTATTGATAGTGTATTGTATAAACATGTTTTAATAGTTATTTACGTATTAAAATCACAAGTGCAATTTTAGAGGACAAGAAACCCTTTTTAGTTCGAATAAAGTGAATATTTCAGTTTAAAAAAAAATAGTTTTTTTGTGCATTCTGATAGAATGCACAAAAAAAGTTTGTGTGGTTTATAGTTATATTGTAAATAAAATTAAGCGTTTTGTATTAAACAGTACATTTATTTTTGTTTAAATAACAAAAAAACAATCTTTATCTACTATTAGGTATTATAATGATATTGTAATGAACTAAATTAATCTGAGTCATCTGATTCAAGTTCAGAACTCTCACTACTTGAACCAGAATACAGCTGAGGTATTGAGAGCAAAGAAAGTACTTCGGTTGTAATTTTTCCGCGCGATCTCTTAGGAGGATGCCTAAAAGTAGCTAATAGAGGATCGGATGATATTAGAAGTCTATGTATTAGGTCTTCGTTTGTTTCAATACGGGAAGTCTTTCTTGTAAACTGCTCTCTATACCTTCTGCTATCCTTGTTTCTTGCCTCCTGTGCTTCTTCGGAAAGTTGACCTATTGGAAGAATACAAGAGGCAATAACAATCTTGCTATGAAACAAAATTTTATGTATACTACTGGGCATATAATACCAGGAATATTCTTTTAAATACAAAGTTCGCGTGGCTATAGCATACTCTTCAAATACATTTGCATTTAGTGAAAATCCGCAATTTATTGCTTCTAAAATCACATGAAAGCGCATAATTAACTCTAAATTTATACCCGTTATATCAGCCGTCTTTTCAGGGTTCCTAAAAAATTTTCGAGCTGTATTGCCGTCATTTGTATTACCTGCTTGCTGTGTAGGCATGTCAACCAAGATACCCATTTCTTTTTTAAACCTATCTTGTATATATTTTTTACGATTGGCAACTTTTGTTTTTATTTCAGGCCCACGAGCTTGCCAAATTTTTACTTCTAGTCTATATGCAATGTGTAACAGGCACTCCATAAATCTTATCCACGCATGTAAGGGTGATAAACCAAAAGCAGCCAATTTTAAATCAATTTCTTTTGTTGCAATTACTTCCGGTTTGTTCATGTCTTTTGGTGTGACACCACACAGAAAGCAAGTTTGTGAAGATGTATACGAAGACAGTGAGGTACAAATTTTTCCATCTATCATACTTAAAACTAACAAAGGCTTAACTATAAAAGTTTTGTTTGCAATTTGCACGTTAGTAGGAACTAACGAGGTAATTTCTTGTTCAATAGAGTTCACTTTTCTAACCACCAAATCAGTTGTTTCTTTTGCAAAAATAAACTGTATAGGTCGACAATACCGCACTGAAGAAGGTGATGGGTTCTGCCAGATGACTTGTTTGAAGTCATCTTTAATACAATAAACTTGAAGCGGTACCATTGATATGCTGAATAAATTTTCATCAGTTTGACCTTCAGCTGCAAATTTTTGTTTATAACGGGTTTGCTGGGCTCCATCACAGCCCCATTTAAAAATAATATTAAACTCGGTAATACTTTCTTCAACCACTTCAAACACTTCTTCTTGTGCTGCACATAATCTTAAGATGGTGTGGTCTATTAGCGACTGTAGAGGAATTTCTGCTGAAGTTTCAGTTACGTTGATATTGGTAGGGTAGCAGTTCTTCTTTGCTTCTTTAATTGCATAATACGATGGGAACAGCTTAGGACTTATTTTGTTTACCTGTCCTCTTGTCACATTATATTGGTGCGTTGACAGGTTGGCGTCGATCATTAGTGCTAGAGCTTCATCAACTGACAATGTTTTAGGATTATCTCTTCTTAACTGCCTACTTATTTTAATACGGGTGCCACGAGCGGGAGATGCTGCTGACAACTCTTTTACTATTGCTGCAGAATCTCTTTTCCCCTCTTTACGCAGCTTCATTTCAGCAGCCATGGCGAGTTCTTCGGTACTTGTGGATTTCACCAAGCTAGTAAGCTTTCTCTTTTTTGTCTTTTCCGAACTGTCTTGAAATAATTTGCGTGGTCTACCCAAAACAGAAGGTGGTTGATCCGCGGATGTAGATGGTAGCGAATGATAAATACTGTCAGGAAAAGTAATTGTTCCATTAAGCCACTGAAAATTGCTCTTTAAAAATCTGTTCCGGTTTCGATAACTTTTTTGCCACCTCAACGCCATTTGTTGGCACACACTTCTTAAAGAATTCTTTAAGTCCAAAACAACATCATCGGGAAATGTGACTTGCCCAAATTTGTTAATAACAAAGTCACACACTGCATCATAGCGCTCTGCCTGACTTTGGTCCACCCAAACTTGAAAAATTTCTTGCCGGGAAATTATAGGAGCCATTCTAAAATAAAATAAAAATTTCTCAGAGAGACGCAAGCAGACGCATTTTTTTTTTGTTTGACCATAAAGTAGAAATTCTAACTAAAAGATTAAGTACCCGCAGAAGTCCATATTCGCCCATATAAGAAACTTCTTGTCTACAAACAATTTAAGGTATACACAATTTGTTACATCTTTACAGTATTTCCCGAAATTTAATATAAATAATTTTACCACCAAAAAAACACTTACCTATAAGATTTACTAGAACACCAAATAAAACACAAATGCCAAAATATTACACCAATAAACGATCCACTTTGAAATAACTATCACGACTGACGGGCTTTTCCAAAAAGGCCTATGTAATCTATACCTGCTTCCCTTGGGTTTTACACGCAATTATGACCATGCCTCTCTACCTAACAATAAAATTAGTGCCGATTTGACCTAAATGGAATGTTTTTATGCTAATTACTTAATGACACTTAATTCCATGAACCTAAAATTTCCTACTTAAGTCCCGCTAGATTGCCAATCCGTCACACTGTGCTACGCCAGAAATAAAATGCATAAATTTCAAGCAGAATCACATTATTATTATTATTATTTCCCGTGAAGTAGAGGTGGGAAGTTCGATTCTTTTGATTTATTCAGTTAAAAAAGATTCGTTCAGTAATACTCGTTCTCAAATGATTCTTTTTCTTTGAACATAAATCGAAAATGCTGATCGATCTCACCCTATTTTGTTTTCCTTCAACTGGTACTGTTGTACTCCGTCGACCTTTTTTTTTTGGTAGGTACTCCGGTAGTACAGGTGGAAAGTTCAGTTCAGTTGTTAAAAAGATTATGAAATGATTCTTTTCTTATTTTCGTTTTAAAATGCTGAAACGATCTCGTCCTATATACTGCCCTGTTAAGGTAAAGGGCAGTAAGTAACATTTTTGTCAAAAATGAGATATTCATGTTGCATGCCTAAGCAGTAACTGCCCTAGGTCCACACAGGGTTTGTTCGATAAAGAATCAACTTATGCCAGAATCACCTATGGCAAAAGGCAGTAACTAACAATATGACTCTTCACGTTATGGTAATAGGCAGTAACTTAACAACTTATTGCTGTTTGCCTACACAATTAATTAATATATAAATTTAAATGTGAAGGTAAACAGTAGTATTTACCTGTTTACTTAGTTACTGCCTTTTGCTGAAATATTACTTCAAAAAATAGCAACTTGATATTATACTAGTGTTAAGCCAAACAGCAGTAGGTAGCTGATGAATTTTCATCAAAAATCAAAGTTACGAAATTTTCCGTTTTGTGAAAAAATAAGACATACCTATTTAGTAACGTTCTTTTTTTTTATTAATACCCTATTTCGCTTATTTAAAGTACGCCTCAGCGTGTTTAAATCCCACTTTCAAAAACGCGCGTGTTTTAAAGTTACCATGGCAACATCAACAACCCGTGAAACGTGAAGTCTAAATATGTCAACTTTTTAATTATTGATTTGACAGAATTACCTTTTAACGTCAAATAAAATATTTTTTTAAGCAATACACAACCAATGTCAACGGTGACAACAATGAATCTTATGTGACAGAATGGAAGTTATTTTTTGTTCTCCTCATTTTCATGAGAACGACAGGTATATCACATTACGAATTCGACCATTTCACTTACTTACTAAGTTATTATTACCATTTTTTGTAATATAAATACCAATAAGTGTACCAATAAAAAAAAATAATGTAAAGTATTCGTGGATAACTGGTCTTTAAAACACTTGCTCTATTTCAAGCACTCCGGCTGCGCCGTCGTGCTTGCAAAATCGCGAGTGTTTTAAAGACCTTAATATCCACTTATACTTTAATATACTATAATACTTTTTTACTGAAAATCCAATAAAAAATAAATTGTGTAGAAGAAAATAAACTAAATTGACAATAACTCAAAATCATTGTTTTGCACTTACTGCCCTTTACCTTAACAGGGCAGTATATTTGTCCATAATTTTCCTCAACTCTACTTCTGTTACTGTTAAACCTGATTTACTGAAATTTACTGAACTGAAAGTACTTTGAACGAACTAAACGAGAATCATTCCTGAATTAGTGAATCAAAAAAGAATCGAATCTTTTTGGAACGACGAAATAATTCTTTTAATTCAGTGAAGTGATTCGTTCATTTTGAACGAATCATTCGCAAACGATACACCTTTAACTTGAAGTCAGATCATTCATTTTATAAAAACAAGCTGCGGGGTGCTTCGCTAATGGAAACTAAATAATAGTTCATCTTCATCTTCAGAGTTTGAAGAAGATTTCGAAAGAGCGTGTGCAGTCATAGCGACTGAAAAACTTAAAACTAGGCAATGGATACATGACATTAATTTAAGAAGAGGGAAGAAAAGTGAATTTCATACATTATTCCTTTATTCCAAGAGTTATTGCGAGGTGATGAAGATCGTTTGAAGATGTACTATATTGTGCAATATACAAACTATGCATCTATGTTTTGATGATGATGACAGCTGTGGTCGGCAAATGGCGAACGCGAAAGAAGACTTGACCGAAGAAACAGTTCAAAATTTTAAGGATCATCAATTCCAATAAAATCGGGGACGTTTCACTCTCATAAAATGAAATAGTTAGGGATATAGGATTGGCAAATTTCAGGAAAAGTAAGTTAATTTTTAGTTCTTCATCACTTAAACAAGTTTAGACTTTTAAATATCCCGCCTTATGAACATTTCCTTTTAAAAATCGGTCGAAATTCTTCGACAAAATTACGTATCTCTAGTTACTCGCCAATATGATAAACAAACGGCCTTCAGATTGCTCGCTGTCCTCTGAAAAATGAACGGGCGCGGAGCAATTCGACAAATCTGATGGTAAAACCGAACTCGCTTATTATCTAACGTTACAGTGTTGGTGAGCTGTATTTGTGATCAATTGCGTTTTTCGATTAATTTTTAGTTTTTTTTTAAATAGAACTATTTAGCGCTATTTATTATTATTTATAATGGTTCGCCAGTGCGTGGTGTATAAGAAACCAGACTATTCTAACCCTGGATTAATATTTCGGCGGTAAGTGAGGTTATTCAGGTTATGTTTTTTTAGCTTAAAAGCAATGGTGTAAATAGTTCTGTATTTTAAGGTGGGATCAACGACGCCATTTTCTATCGCCAATTCGATTGGCCTAACTATTGACGATTCGCATGTGCACTTCAGTGCTGTGTTGATCAGAGTAGTTATTTTTATGCTTTTGGCATACGAAAAAGAAAGACAGGCATATTCTGAAGCTGGTAGAGCAAGGCAGATGTTAGTCAGCCGGTCATAGTTTTGTTTAGATACCTACTAATTATTTTTTTTAATAAGTGCAAGGTTCCGGAAGTTACCCCTGCATTTAAGCCATTTATAGGTCTTTTATACATGATTGACCTTGACAACTGTGCCCTTAAGTAAATGTTGCAAAATATATGGATTGTTTTTGATCCTAAAAAAACCACATGCCAATAATGCACTGTAAGGATAATTTTTACAGCTTGTCATTTTTTTAAGCCATCTCCTTCTAACTTATCTGAAATTTTGGAAGTATGTTTGATTGTAGACTAATGGTTTTTGATGAATGGAATGTTTTGTCTCCAGTGGCGGAACTTCAAAATTTGGGCCCCCCGCAAAATTCAATTAAAGGCCCCTTGTAAATAAAAAATTAAGCACCAGAAATTTTTAAAACGTAGTATTAGGAAGGTACCTACTTAACACTAACGGCTAATAACAAATAACAATAACTGACTTTAAAATTCTTTACGGCGACTTTTATTATTTGCAAAAATTCTAATGACCTCTTTTAAATTTAATTTTGAGGCCTTATCAGCTTCAATAGCAAAAATTGTAAGACCGCTCAATCTTTCTTCTATTGTTGTTGTGCGCATATAATTTTTAATCAGTTTTAGTTTGCTAAATGATCTTTCCGCAATTGCTGTAGTAACGGGAATTGTTAATTATAACAGTAACGAACCAATTACGCTATTGAAACTCGACCTTATAATGCGCTATATTTAATAATTAATAGTTCTGCTAGTTCTTTTACAGATTTAAGTTCAGAAAGTTCATCTTTAAGAATGCTAACAAGCCCTACAAATGCTGAACGCATGTCGGAATTCAAAATAAGTAAAAATTTTCGTTATTGTTTAAAAAAAAATGCTGCAGTTTTTCAAAAGGGCAGAATGCCCCCGGGCTCAGGGCCCCCAAGTTCCAGCCCCCCCCCCCCCCCCCCCCCGCACTGCTACCTTTTGCTGTATGGTAGTTCCGCCACTGTTTGTCTCCTTATATTACATGTCTGTGTATCTTCGAGTCTAACGCCAAGCGCTGAACAGTGTTTCCATGCAGGGAGAACCCAAGAAGTTCCCACTTCCACCCAATACTGATTTTCAATAACACTTCAAACAATAACCGATCGAATTTGCAGTCACTTTATGCTTTATGAATAGGACATTGGATCTAGAGTTTATAAGGTCTTTGATTTATAGGAGTACTTAACGGCTGGCCATCGCGGACATCTATCATCGCAACTAAATCCTACCTGTACTGTACTATGTACGACTCTTTAGCTACGATGCCCGAGGAGGATAAACTACGTCAATTTCAATTAGCGTATATTTTTGCCCGCATTCTTTCTATATCCACAGATACTCGTAAGCCGAACTCGAGATTCTTTATTCAAAAACGTTCTACCAAAATAAAATTTAAAAATATAAATTCTTTCTTGATCGTTATCGTTTCAAAATCGTAACCACTAGGTATACAGTTGTATTCATAAAAAAAGCGTACAAGAATTAGAATGAGAGGTAAGTTTTGTCATATTTGCGTAACTCCGGCTTGTCTAAAGTGGCCCACACACCATGAGATCTGCCTCGAGGCATGCCGCGAGGCCACCGTCTCTGATACCAAATTTCACGGGCTGTGTTGTGGTATCGACTAGTTTTTGTATCGTGCGAGATCGTCTCAACGAGTCCGCCACGGGCGGGAGACTGATACTTGCCGCGAGACGAAACACGACCGGTCTCAACGTGTGTGTGCTAGTCGCTAGGTCTCGTGAGATTCGTAGTCGGTTTTCGGTGTTATAAATAGTATATTAATTGTGTATCTAGTTGGAAAAATAGCATATTCTCAGACAAACACAGTATTTTTCTTTTCAAAATATGGTTTGATCAAATTTAAAATGAAATGAAAATTTTCTTCGTCCATACGCAAATAGTTCAAATAATCTTTGGGTTCATTTTGCTGCAATTCTTTTAAGAGTGGCATGTGAGAGAACTTTTTTCTTTCAAGAAACCAATTCTTCGACCATTATCTTTTTTCTGTTTATCTTTGAAAACTACTAAACCTACGGCGACACCAACTGCAATTTTTTTCCCTCGAAAGATTGTGGAAAGACATTTTATTACAACCTCCACAAACGCGCGTATGCCTGATACTGATTGTTTCAAGCTCTTGGGACGTGGATACTATTTCGTGCGAGTCTTCGCCTCGCAATGTGCCTCGAGGCAGGTCTCATGGTGTGTAAGCCACTTGAGACGTGATACTGCTTCGTGCGAGTCTTCGCCTCGCAACGTGCCTCGAGGCAAATCTCATGGTGTGTGGGGCACTTTAATGATTGTTTATTGGAGGTTATTACACGTCATAGATTATCGAAAATGTAAAGCATTGGCGTCGGTGTAATTAATTTTGAAACTGCATGGTGGTAACGTTTGATAAACTTTGACAGAAGAACATAAAAATGCCTCGTCAATTGTCTGAAGTTGAAAAGGCTCAAATTGTATCAAGAATCGAAGAAGGATGGTCAATTCGTGCTGTAGCGCAGTTGTATAATAGAAATTAAAAAAAAAGTATATTGAGAATTAAGCAACGCTGGGAATAAGAAGAATCCCTAAAGAGGAAAATTGGTTCAGGTCGTCCCAAATGTTCCAACCCTGAACGGGATGCTGCTTTTTTGGGGGTATTTAAGAAATAATCCATTTGCAACTGCAAGGGATGCTGTTATTGATACACCATGTCCTCCCAATCTACCGCCAGCAGGAGAGTCAAGGAATTTGAACTAACATGTCGCCCAGCTGCGATAAAAATGTTTCTTACCGAAGAACAGCGACAACCTAGGATTATTTTTGCTTTAAATTATATATACCGCAAACCTCAATTTTGGAGCAGGATCATTTTTACTGATGACTATTTAACTAGAGTGTTTTACACTGGCAAAATGTCATAGCAACGGCCGGTCTTCTACTGGCAAAATTACTACCTGCACCTACCTGGACAAAATTCACATGTGATTTTTGCCGCGGCAAAATTTTGTCTTTTTTCTAGTTAAATAGTCATGTCGAATACCACTCGAGAAAAAATTGTGTAAGCAAAATTGTTCTCAAGGATTTATTTAAGTTTGTTGCTTTTAAGCAATTTCGCTCATGACATTTTCGACAAAATCACTCGCCTGACGGCTCGTGATTTTGTCAAAAATGTCATTCGCGAAATTGCCAAGCAACAAACTTTCATACCTTTCGAAAATTTTGCCGACAAAATTTTATCTCTTGTGATATTATTAATGAAAAGACGTTCCAGTCGACTTATACCAGACAAATTCGTGTGTACTGTCCAAACAATACCAGGTTTGAAGAGCGATATATACTAACCCCCTCACTCCTACATGGGCGTTTCTCTGTAAATGTATGGGGCTGGATAGGTGTTCATGGACCTGGTGTTTGCTGGCAAATAGAGGGAAGATTTAATGCCGGAAATTACATTAACATTTTAGAAAACATATTGTTACCATCTGCTGAGCTAATATATCCCAATAATACTTTCATATTTCAACAAGATAATTGTCCAGTCCGCACCGCCAATGCTGTAACCCACTGGTTTCAAAGCCATAATATGGAAGTGCTGCCTTGGGTCTTGGGTCGCTTATAGTCCCGATATCAATCCAATAATTGAAAATATTTGGGGTATAATCGTAAAAAAAATATATAATCGAAATTTAGGCCACAAAATTCAGAAGATTTATGGAAAATAATACCTGCGTGCTGGGAAGAGCTTGATCCAAATATTGTATCAAATATAATTCAGTCAATTCTGATCGAAATTAAAATTCAGGAAAAAAATAGTAGTCACGTGATTCGCATTATCTGTCAAAATTTTAATTTTTTCCAAAAATAATTCAAAAGTGGGGTTATTTCTGAAAATATCGAAAGAGTTATTAGAAAAAGTTTTCTTAAATGCAGTTTCTAGCCCACATGAAAAATTTCAGCTGCATAAGATAATTTTGATTCCGATTTTAATTTTTACCCGTATTTTGTCAACTACATCACTTCTGCAAAATAAGACTCAACGCAACCTACATAAAACTTCTTAGTTTTGACAATGCTTTATTTCAGATACATTTTCTTTAAAGTAGCGCCATATTAAATGTGTGTTTTTCTCCAAAATCAAAATTGGGCTATTAAAATTCGGTCGCATGTTGTGCAAAGTTTATTTGTTTTTGACCATGTATAAGGTAAGTAACTTTATAAAATAAGTATTTTTGAAAACGTATTGTGTGTCTGAAAATACCTAATACACGTTAACGTTAAGAAAATAGTTTAATTGAAAAAAGTCAATTATTGTTATAATAACAAAATCATATAAAAATTAAACGCATTTAAAATTCCACCTTTCTAATTAATAACAAACTATTCTTGGTATTTGAATATTAAATTAAAAACAATTCAAAAACTTAAAATTACATTTCTGTGTGCCTTCCATTGCGTTCAATACAAACAATTATTATTGTTCTTCTTGACACTTCTTTAGTGGAGTTTTTGATACTAATGGGCCTTATTTCTAAAATACATTTTCGAATCACCGTTTCCAAATGATCAACATTACGGAAAGGTCTTTGTAAACTTTTTGTTTTAGGTAACTCCACAAGAAAAAATCAAGTGAGCTTAGATCCTAAGACCTTTATTTTCCACTTAATGAACACTTTATTGATGACACTGTGTTTTTTTCTGTCTTAATATTAAGGTGTATTACTTTCAGACACAAACTACGTTTTCAAAAATACTTATTTTACGAAGTTATCTTATACAGGGTCAAAAACAAATAAACTTTGAATCACATGCGACCAAATTTTAATAGCCCAATTTTGATTTTGTAGAAAAACGCACATTTAATATGGCGCTATTTAAAGAAAATGTATCTTAAATAAAGCATTGTTATAACTAACAAGTTTTATGTAGGTTGCGTTGAGTCTTATTTTGCAAAATTGGTGCAAGTGACAAAATATGGGTAAAAAAATCAAAATTATCTTATGCAGCTGAAATATTGCATGTGGACCAGAAACTACATTTAAAAAATTTTTTTTCAATAACTTTTTTCGATATTTTCAGAAATAACTCTACTTTTGAATTATTTTTTGGAAAAAATTAAAATTTGACAGATAATGCGAATCACGTGACTACTATTTTTTTGCTTAATTTTCATCTCGATCGAAGCAGAACTTGATGCCAAAGTCAAATTACGAAGAAACCTATTAATAAAAAAAATCCCATATGATGCGGACTTTACTGGTCACACTGCCTATAAATTATAAAATTTAAAAAAATAATTTTTATTATTTTATTGAACTAACGCCCAACGCCAATGTTTTGCATTAATAACCTTAACATGCGATAAGCCGGTTTTACGCAAATATGGTCTCGTTCTAATTCGTGTACGCTTTTTTTTATGAATACAACTGTACAGGGTGATCGCGTATAATGTTACCCCCCTTTAACTTCTTTGTTTCGCAATTAAGAAAAAACTGTTAAATACAGAGTTGTAGGATTTAATGTAAACTTCTTGCAAAATATATTTTCGTAGATACAGGGTGTTGCATAAAAGCGTGACAGATCAAAGTTATATTTTTTTAAATGGAAAACCCTGTATATTGTTGCATAATTGGATTTTACGGACAATTCTAAACATAATTTATATATACCACTATATATCTAAATTGAACCGTTTTCGATTAATTGATGATTGAAAATTACTATATATTATATAAGAAAATAAGGTCATTCAAGTCAAGATGTATCGTTTCCATGGATAACAGGATGACCAGTGGCGGATTCAGAAAAAATTGACAGGGGGGGCACTTACTTGTTATCTTGGGGTGCACGAAAGCGAAAATTTTTTAACACTACGCCCAAATTTGGTCAATAATTTTTAGTAAATATTTTAAAAATGTATGATTACCTACTTATTTTATTGAAAATGAAATAAGATAAAAAAAATAAAAAAAGGCCAATTTATTTTTCATTAGCGGGTACATTGTTTAAAAGTAAAGTTCAATCTTCTGGTTTTATTTCCAGCAAACTTATCAATAACAATAAAGTCCCTAGATCTACACTTTGTGATCTGTGTCAAGTTAATTTCGGGTCTAGGTCTTCCCTCAATTTTAATTTCAATTTTTTGCTCAATACTTAATGAGCTAAAATTGTTTCTCAAATATTCCACATTCATAGCCGTTTTGGCATGTTTATTTTTATTAAAATAAGTCCTTACTACCCCAAAATAATACACTTTCTTTGTAAACAAAACCACAGATTACAGTTTTCTGTAACAAAACACAAATTCTAAAATCCTAAAATGTATGCTTTTTATCTAACGTGCTTTTACGCCATCTTTTCGCTAATTATCAAACCACGTTGAAAAGCTGATTTTTAATATCCATTTCTAAATGCTGTAAAGTTTTGGCATCAAAAAAATATTTGGTTGTTACAGTACAATGCTTTGTCACTGTGTTTGAAATTTTGGGTGTTGCGCTTAGGTTGGTTCGTGCGAAATTATTATGACAGGGGGGGGGGGGGGGGGGCACGTGCCCCTGTGCCCCCCCTCTAAATCCGCCACTGAGGATGACGATACTGAACTGAATAAAATTACCATTGTTAATATTGTTATCCCTGGAAACGATACATCTTGACTTGAATGACCTTATTTTCTTATACCTATAATATATATATAGTAATTTTCAATCATCAATAAATCGAAAAAGGTTCAATTTAGATATATAGTGGCATATAAAAATGATGTTTAGAATTGTCCGTAGAATCCAATTATGCAACAATATACAGGGTATTCCATTTAAAAAAATATAACTTTGATCTGTCACGCTTTTATGCAACACCCTGTATCTACGAAAATATATTTTGCAAGAACATTAAACACATTAAATCCTACAACTTTTGTATTTAACAGTTTTTTCTTAATTGCGAAACAAAGAAGTTAAAGGGGGGTAACATTATACGCGATCACCCTGTACCTAGTAAAAATGTTTTCAAAACTACATAGGTAGGTACTTTTATTTAATAACATTAGTTTTAAAAAACCCTCCATCGACTACTAGGCTATTGTCAATGGTAAATTATTGGCAAGTCACATCTACAGAAATGGCACTTCAAGGTAAAGTATGCGTTTGACATTGATTGACATAATCGATAAAGGGTTTGATATTTAAATGAATTGAAACTAATGAATTTAAAATACTTTATTTGAATAGGCACTAAAGTTACACAATATATGATAAATACATTATTTGCTTTAATGCAAAAATTATATACCATTATTCATTTTCAAACTTTTCTGGTACATCACCCCGAAACACCATTTCTCTAGCGGAAACTAGCACGCCTAAAAAAATAGCATAATTAGATAGGACTAAATATTAGATACTTTTGTAAACTTTAAATATTATTACACATGATATAGTATTTAATAGATGCGGGTTTGTTCGTTTCAGATTTAAAGTCAATGAGTCGAACCTGGAAATGCGTTTGTTATTTGCTAAAAAAGGTACTCCTGTAATTCAAATCACTGGGATTTAATCGAATGGCTTAACTGGCCTTTTCATAGTTTACTAAAGGCTGAAAATCATAGAATTTGTAATTTTACGATAGTATAATTAGTAGGGTACATATGCCAGAAGGGCATCATCCCCCCACTCCTGAGCTTGACCGCGTAAGTAAGCAGGTGTATATTTGGCCAGGTGTTTATTTATGACCTTGACTTGGGTCGGACGCATGTGAATATCTGTATGGTTAAGTCCTTATGACCTTGACCAGAATGGATGGAAAGATTTTGTTGCCATGAAAAACTTGAAAATTATATACAGGGTCCTGCACCTCACCTCCCGTCTTCTATAGCTCACTTAGTAATTAAGTTAGCATTTTCATATTTTGCAGACCTTACCTGTATCTTGGGGCGCATTTCAGGAACTTTTTTTTCATACAGGGTATTCCAAAAAAGTGTGACGTCATAAGGATGTATTTTTTTAGATTACATGCCATATATTTTCTTACTTTTTTGGGTGCCTCCTATAGTTACCTACATACCCGTAAAATTTTATTGAAATCGATTCAGTATTATAGATTAAAAAAAAAATAAAAACTAAAAAATATCAGTTTTGCACCACTATGCACTGGTATTAAAAATTAATAAAAAATAAAAATGCCTCGTTATTAATTTATACAAAGGTACTTATTAAACCTATAACAGTCTCGTCAACCAAGTTTGATTAATACGAATTGTACAGGGTGTCCAAAGTTTAGTGTAAAACTTTGCAAACTTTAAAGCAATTTATTTTTCTTATTTCAAATAGGAACCCCTGTATATTTTTATGTCATCCGATGCAGAATTAAAAATCAAACATTTGTCCTTATTGCAACCCTATCGCAACTTCTAACGCATAAAGACTTATTTGCAGAAAACTCATTTTATCAACTATTCCAACAGTCATAATTATGAATAAATATCGAAGGTGGCTTTGAAAAGCAATTTATTGGTATTAAAAGTTATTAAAGTGACCAGAGACCATTTTGACTTTAGTAATCTAAAAGTTTCAAATATTGTTAAATTGTTAGTAATTATTAACTAGAAATGATAATCGTGGATATGGTTATTCTTTAAAATTCCTTGAACTGTTCTTTCGATTACATCTACGGCATCAGCGACTGCTTGTTAAGTAACTGAAGGATTTTCTATAACAGATAATAGCAC
This sequence comes from Polydrusus pterygomalis, assembly GCA_963969555.1. NCBI lineage: Eukaryota > Metazoa > Arthropoda > Insecta > Coleoptera > Curculionidae > Polydrusus > Polydrusus pterygomalis. The sequence continues at coordinate 75,941,681 of OZ018376.1, read as the reverse complement.
AGCCAATTGATTTTGTTTAGTTCGGACCGGTTTATTTCTCACTGGTTTTGGGTAGTTTACATTTCCCGTTTGTACAAACCTCTCTAATATGTTTTGCAGGCTCCTTTTGTCTGAATGTCGTCGTTCCGGATAACGCTGTGCGTAAACTCGGCTTGCCAAAAAATAGTTCTTTTCGCATGCTCCTAATATAAAAATCATATCTACGAGCTCCTCTTGGTTGAAGTCAATCACAAAAACAATATAAAGTAATTATAATAGCTTTTAAATAATTATCAACAATTTAACAATATTTGAAACATTTAGATTACTAAGGTCAAAATGGTCTCTGGTCACTTTCATAAACTTTAATACCAATAAATTGTTTTTCAAAGCCACCTTCGATATTTATTCATAATTATGACTGTTGGAATAGTTGATAAAATTAGTTTCCTGCAAATAAGTCTTGATGCGTTAGATATCATCGAATGACATAAAAATATACAGGGACTCCTATTTGAAATAAGAAAAATAAATTGCTTTAAAGTTTGCAAAGTTTTACACTAAACTTTGGACACCCTGTACAATTCGTATTAATCAAACTTGGTTGACGAGACTGCTATACCTTATTTAATAAATACATTTGTATAATTTTATTAAGGAGGCATTATTTTTATTTTTTATTAATTTTTAATACCAGTGTTGCAAAACTGATATTTTTTAGTTTTTATTTTTTTTCGCCTATAAAACTAAATCGATTTCAATAAAATTTTAGGGGTACGTAGGTAACTATAGGAGGCACCCAAATAAGTAAGAAAAAATATGGCATGTAATTTTTAAAAAAATACACTCTTATGACGTCACACTTTTTTGAAACAACCTGTATGAAAAAAAATATTTTCCTAAATTGCGCCCTAAAATACAGATAAGGTCTGCAAAATATGAAAATTCTAACTTAATTACTAAGTGACAAGAGGTGAGGTGCAGGACTCTGTATATTTAGTAAAATAAAGTCTTTTTACAGTCTATTGGGAGCATATATTATAGACTTTTATGACTCACATCCTGAATATAATTTATAAAATTTACTTAGTTATACAATCCACCGTAAGAAAATTATATTAATCAATAAAGCACAGACTGTATTGCTCCTGATTGACGGAGATAAGAAAAATTGAAGTGTAGATATTTACTTTGTCGTTGCAATTAGACTTATGAAAAGGACATCCTATTAGGTAAAGGGTTGTTTATAAAAAAGTCATATTTTATTACATTTTTCTTTATTTTTATACTGTTCTTGTCATTTAAATGTAGTCGTCACAGTAATAAGATAGTCGCTTAATTTACGTTTAACGATTAATAAAAATACATATTTGAGGCACAAATATATTGTTTTATTTAATAATAGTACATAATATTATTACATAAACAGTTAATCTCTGTTTAAAGTTTGGAGACAACGATGTTTCTTGAATGAGAGAAGTGTCGGACTTGCATTGTCTTTAATTTTTTTAAATCACAATGCGTTTGTAGAAGAAGAATTATTGTAACGTAAAGCAAAACATTTCCAACCAGTTCGCAACTAGTTAATAACCACGCATGCTCAGAGAAAAATTGGAAATCGGTTGACAATTGCTTGTACGAACGATGCTAATATCTAATAATTCTAAGCAGCATTTTACTATTTGAAATAAAAATTAGAGATATCTCTCTAATAGCCAAAAGTGCACCGATTGGCTATAACTCGAGTAATACATAACCCGAGGGTTAAACTTAACTCGTGATTAATTTTAATTCAAGTGCACCGCGCTTGAGTTACCTAATCCGAAGTTAATAATATTTTATCATGACAACGTCGCAAAATTTAGGGAATTTTTGATTTAGTGTAGTGGGAATAGTGATTGTTGACGATTTTTTAACCCGCACGCGGCACCGCACCAGTTTCGTTTGTGACCTACTTAACCTAACATTACAACTAAATTTTTTCTCTGATTATTTTTTATTTAATACTTTTTACAACAAAACCGGTGTCGAAACATGGACATAAAATGAGCCAGAGGAGGCAATTTTTCGCTGGGAGAAAAAAGCCTGCTAATAAACTTAGCACATAAGCATCGCGCGTTTATTGAGGATAAAAAACCCAATGGTACTACGTCTGCTAAAAATAAGGCTTGGGAACTAATTTGTGGTGAATTTATTTGTCTGTGCTTTAGCCGAGGTCCTTTGACATTACTTTTAAATAGCAAAGCATAAAAAATATTTTTCCTCCCCCCTTGCCGCGGTTAAGGTATGACTCTCTATATTTCACTTGTCCTCCTCCTCCTCTTCGAATTGCAGCATTGTTTAAGTAATATATTATACTTCAAATTTTACATTTCTATTTGCTTATACGGAAGTTATAAACAATAATCACGTATACATAACCACAATGCCGCAAAGGATTTGTTAACTCCCGTTTAACTCGTCACTCGTCGTTTGTGACGAGTTAAATAAAATCCCGTGTTAGGGTTTTAACCTAAGGATTAAAACGCGGTGCACTAGAAATTTATCGTTAATCCGTGAGTTAGCGTTAATCCTGGGTTAAAAACGTCGGTGCACTTGGCCATAAAAGTAGTATTATTTTCCAAAATTCAGAACTGTTTATAAAAAGGGTAGTGTACCTATACCCTCAAAAGGTAAATGTTTGGATGGGCATATTTGGACATCTGAAGACTTTTTTTTTTCGAACAAAATTTGGGAAAAGAAAATATTTTGGAACTTTTACAAAATCTAATTGGACCTGCATAAAAGAAGCTGCTCCTGAGAAGAAAGATATTTTTTATTCAGTAACTTTCTTTTACTTAACTTTAATGCCTAATCTAAGGTAAAAAAATAACCTGCTTTGGCGTTTATTACTGACTTTCCTTAAGGTACGGACACAAAGAAAGCAGGTTAATCAGCGCCTATTTCCGGCGCCGAAAATCAGGGCCTACAAGTCATCTCATTGGTACATAATAAACGACGACCTGCTTTGTCTGTGTGCGGGTGCATTTAAACGTGGATTTAATTATTATTGGCGCTTATAAGCGCTTGTTCCCAGCAAGCAGGCAACCTGCTTTCTGTGTGTACGTACCTTTAGACCTAACTATCAAGTCGATTTACAAGGTAAATTAAGTTCGTAATTAAACGTTTGAATCACTTTCATTTGACCAAACAGTTAGTTTCCTTGGCCGTTCAGTCCGGAAAGCCGATTGGGAAGTAAAAATAGACTATTTTTTACTTAAATAGGTCATTTTCTCCAAATTATTGGTCGTTAAGGCTTTAAATGTTTGTTGGGGTACGTATATTATTCGGAATATTTCACAGTGGAGTGCGCAAGACGTGGCAACGTCTGCCTCCTAGCGGCAGCAAGTGAAAATAAGAAAATAAAATAACAATTTTTGAATTTTAACATTAGAAGAGAAACGATAAAACAAGATAGTACCAGAGGCCCGTCATTTAGAGCAAGGTTTTTAATTTTACAAGTAAGTGTCATATGATAGAATGTCCTCCATAACTTGTGAGATGTCGGCTCGGCACAACAGTACGTTTATAAATGAGATGTGAGATGCGCGATCTATCTTTGCTCTTGCTCTCACTGACTCTGACCCATGCTTTTAGCAAATAAAAAACGAAACCAGTGTTCGATCAACTACGCACATCACTAGTTCATCGGATATACAGTGAGGACCTAAAGTCCGTCCCCCCCCTCTAACTTCTAAACCGTTCGGTATATTTTAATGAAATTTTGAACGATAATATTTGAGCAAGTCTTGCACTTTTTGACATACCAATGACAGCTTTAAATGTCAAGATGACAGCTGGGTCCGCTTTTGGAATATTTTTTTAAATGGAACACCCTGTAAATTTTTACATTTTTAAATTCCACATAAAATTATAATTATTTTTTATTAAATGCATTATTAGTCTATACTTCATAGTTTCCGAGATATTGACTCTCGAAAAGTGACATTTTTGAACTTTGACAGCTTATAACCTTCTAACAGTACGTCTTAGAGCAAAACGGCTTACATGTCCCTATCTTCAATTTTTAATATCTTCCCCAAAAAATCAACTTCCGGTTAAACCGGATGAAGATAATAAAAATTGATGATAGGGACATGTAAGCCGTTTTGCTCTAAGACGTACTGTTAGAAGGTTATAAGCTGTCAAAGTTCAAAAATGTCACTTTTCGAGAGTCAATATCTCGGAAACTATGAAGTATACACTAATAATGCATTTAATAAAAAATAATTATAATTTTATGTGGAATTTAAAAATGTAAAAATATACAGGGTGTTCCATTTAAAAAAATATTCCAAAAGCGGACCCATCTGTCATCTTGACATTTAAAGCTGTCATTGGTATGTCAAAAAGTGCAAGACTTGCTCAAATATTATCGTTCAAAATTTCATTAAAATATACCGAACGGTTTAGAAGTTAGAGGGGGGGACGGACTTTAGGTCCTCACTGTATAATTGTCCCGAGTATGGACAAAAATATAGCATGTATCTTAAGAGCAGTAACTCCTTTTACCACAATGAAAATTGCCGAATGTTTTGCTGGTCAAACGAAAAGAAAAAATAAAAATTGGTATTTAGAAAATTAATTCTACTTTAAATACCCCATCCAGAAAAGTAAATGACGATCGAAAATATTCCCAAAATTTTTTTTAGAAATTTTTTTTATTTTTAGTAATTTTGTAATATCTTAAACAATTCTTTATTGGTCAAAAGCAAAATGACTTTCTCGGGTGTAGAATGTTGTACCAAACAATTTCTCTTAAAGCCATTTTTCAATATTGGCCTTACTTTTTTCTCAAAAATGTTGGGCGCGTAAAGTGAATTTAAGCGTGTAATAGTTATTTATGTACCAAGGCAGTAAAGTGATTCTTTATCGGACGAGTCTGAAATTATGAGATGAGCGAGCGAGGCGAATAACAGGCGAGTCAATAAAGACACTTTACTGACGTGGTGCATACAAAATTTTATCGCCAACCGTTCGGAATTTATAATATAAAAAATTGAGGTATAATTCATCGCAATAAATCGCGAAAAAACTAATATCGAGCTGTCATAGGGAAGTTCGTGACAGTGACAGACGATTTTTGATTAATAAATGTCAAAGTCACTAATTTGCGGAGGGTAATAGCTATTTATGTATCAAGGGCGTTACGGGGACTATAATGCCCTGAAGGTAGAAATAGCCCGAGGGCCTCTGGCCCGAGGGATAGGTTTCTGCCTGATGGGCATTATAGTCCAGTAAAGCCCGTGGTGCATACAATGCTTTATGTTTTACCTAAAAAAGAGTTTTTCAATGACTAATTACATTATTTATTCGCAATATAAAAAATAAGTTGCACCTGTACCTGTATACGTAAGTAGATAATGACTGGTGTTAAGTTTGACTTTGATGTTTCTGTCAGTTAGTCAGTTGGCATTTTTTATTTAACGATTTGCTCAAAATGGAAGAAATTCCACAAAATATAAGAGAAAAGGTCATAAAAGCGACCGAAAATCTTTTGCCAGTTAAATCAAGGCAACAGTATGATCGGGAGTATGGCATATTTGGTATTTGGAAAGATACGAACACAATTCTTCAAATAACCGAAAATGTTTTAATGGCATATTTCCAGGAACTGGTAAGTTATTGATTTTATTTTAATACATATGTTTAACAAACTTTATTATTTTTAGTCGGAAAAATACAGTCCGAACTCTCTCTGGACCAAGTATTCTACAAGCGGGCATTATCATAATGCCCGCTTATAATGCCCTAGGTGTGATAGCAGGTATTATTGCTATCATAACATATTCCGTTTCTAAGGTATTATAGATCAATAATAGATAGGTAAAACATAAAAGTATTTATCTGCCGCATTTGCGGCAGGTAAAGTATTTTATTTTACAATAAAATAAAGTGATCGTTTACTTCCGGAAATCACTCTGATAATGTACGGCTTTACTGACGGTTGACGATAAAGTGGATTTACGCGCCCAACGTTTTTGAGAAAAAAGTAAGGCCGATATTGAAAAATGGCTTTAAGAAAAATTGTTTGGTACAACATTCTACACCCGGGAAAGTCATTTTGCTTTTGACCAATAAAGAATTGTTTAAGATATTACAAAATTACTGAAAATAAAAAAAATTTCTAAAAAAAATTTTGGGAATATTTTCGATCGTCATTTACTTTTCTGGATGGGGTATTTAAAGTAGAATTTATTTTCTAAATACCAATTTTTATTTTTTCTTTTCGTTTGACCAGCAAAACGTTCGGCAATTTTCATTGTGGTAAAAGGGGTTACTTCCTCTTAAGCTGCAATAAATTTTCTGGATGGCAAGAATAATAACCTGCAACTTGACTTGCCCATTTAAGCAGGATGCCACGCACTTAAATAAGAATGCAAACTGCAGATGTAATTAGATCAGTAGACCTTAGGTATCGGCATGCTAAAAATAACTGCAAAAAAAAATGTCCAAGCATTGCTGCGTGAAATAAAAATGACAGGGAAACAAGGATAATTGCCTCTGCGATGAGACTATTTGGTAACTAGTGAGAAAAAATACTTATTTTTTAGAAACACTGTACATTTAGGCTGGATTTATAAAGATTGCGTTCGCGTTGGCGTTAGCGCTGGCGCTAGAAGCTAAAGCATTGTTATAGTGTTACACACCGTTTTTGGACTAAATTAAAGAAATCCTCCTCGATTATCAAGGAGACCTAATATATAAAATTTCATAGGATGCGACAAAGACTTTGAGTCTTTTTCAGATCTTTTTAAAACTTAAATTATGTAAATTATGGAAGCAAATCAATATGGATAACTATTTAAATACATTAATCTATTACCCCGTATTCACTAAAGAGTTTTAAATTTAATCCATCAAAATATTTAGATCTTATAGTCTCTCAGTTGTGTTTTTACCGTGTCATTGTTTTAATAATCCTTATATTAAAATGTTCGCGTAAATTTGATTTTTTTGCAATTAAATCGTTTTACCGATAAATAATTTTACCGGGATGTTGTTGTCAAATTAGTTTTAGTTCTATTAAAGGAAACAGAACACGTCAAAAAAATTGCAATTCACAACCTTTGACTTAACTTTCAAAATGTCTTTATTCCAAACTAACTTTTACAGTTCATTACATGGAAAGTGACAACATAATATAGAAAATAATAACCATTTAAAAAAAATAACAATAAAAAAAATTGAAGTTAATCCAATTTAATTCATTAGGGTGGGAGTATCAACATGCTTGCCAACCTATAACCTATTTCGCGTAGATTTATTTATTTTTTCTAACTTTCACACAAAATTTAAATAAAATCATATTCTATAGGCAATAATTAACATGTTAAATAAATATTAAGGAATTTCATAGGTTATTTCAGGAGAATTGTATATCGAAAAATATCGGTTAAGTTTTTTTTTAACATTATTATGTCATTGTTCTTTCACTATACAATTCTCCCAAAATAAGCAATGAAATAAATTGATATTTTTGTAATATATCAGATATTACCTAAATAATGTGCAGACGATATTGATTTTATAGTAAATAAAATAATAAACTAAGAAAAACAAGGCGAAATAGGTTATAGGTTGGCAATAAATTGAATGACGTTGATAAGTTGATAATTCCACCTTAATAAAATCAATTAAAAAAAATAGTATAAATTTTAATAATTTAATTTAGTAAATATCTCTTTAACTGTTTTTTAAAAGTTTTTAACTTTTCTGATGTTTTTTGGAAAATTGTTATATTTCATTATTCCGTCATATAAAAGCGATTTTTTTCCGAAATTACTTTTTACTTTGATCATTTATACAATGTCTGGTGTTATGATCATGTAACGTCTTATTCTCCTAAAGTGTTATGTTTGATTTATTTTCTTTTAAAATAATAGGGTGAATTAGAATATAAATTTTTAATTTATAAATGGTTTGAACGTGTAAATACCCTTTCGGTCTATATAGATTAACAGTTGGTTCTAAATGTGGTAATTTATGTATACATTAATAACTTTATTTTGCAATTTTTGTAATGGTTTTAAGTTTGATAAACAAGCATATCCCCATGCAGAAGCTAAGTATTGTAATTTTGAATAGGTATATTAATGAAAAATATATATTTTTAAGTATTTCAAAAAAGCTCTGTACAAAACAGATACCAAAGGAGATATCGAGTTAATAATATACTGGATATGGCATTTCCAATTTAAAATTTCGATTAAAACTAATCCTAAAAATTTTGTCGTTTCTGAATATTGAATATTTTCATTATTAAATGTTAATGATGAATGATTGAATTTAATTAATTTATGGACTTATTCTGACACTTTTTAAACGTAGAACTGTCAACTTACGAAGGTTTTAAATTTAAAGCCATTTAGTAAAGCTGTTAATATTTTAATGTCTGAATCACTGTAACAACTAGAAAAATCGTCACGGGCACTACTGTCGAGAGAAATCCATGGTTTCCCGCAACTTTTGCAATAGCTTCCTCGTCGCAGGAACAATTTTCAATTCTATATAAAGCATTTGTATTGCGAATCTGATAATTGAAAAATCGGAGTCGTCAAACTTGTCTTTGATATTAGGCTTTTCTTCCCTCCTCATATTCCTTGCGAATAATTTTAAATGAATTTAGGCTCGGTGTACTCCTGTGTAAAGATCAGTTCGTTCAATCGGTAATTTAAATTGATTGGTATTCGCTTCTTCCCCATATACACTATAAGCGTAGGCAACCACCTCCCTAGCTTGACCATGGAGAGTTTTCCCTTTGTATATACAATCATTTTAAATTTATTTTATTAAATATAAATCACCAACAAACATAAAGTCATGTTACTACGTCACTGACAGGCAGGCCTACTTAAGATTTATTGGTGTGTGCGCATCAATTAACAATCAATGTGACATATTATCAAATATTATATTTGATAAAAAGAGAGAATAGTATAATTTATCCAATGTCAGTGTGATGACATTCCAATCATTCCATACGGCGGTAAACGTCGGTCTCTTTGAGACTGTTTACCGCCGTATGGAATGTCATCACACTGACTTTAGAATAACAATAGAGACTTTTTGCACCTCTTAATTCTCGTCATTCTTTTGTGGTTATGGTTATTCTGAGAATGCGCAATGTCAGAAAGGTGATCCGCTATGGTTAATAACCATAACGGACTCCGTTAGTTACGGAAGGATAAGGAAGAGCTTATCGTTATCCTTATGGTTATGCTTAAACTGCATGGTTGCCGGAACATACAAAAGTTATGAAGCATCATTGCTATGAATTAAAATTGTGATAAGCAATTAATTAAAATCCAAAGCAATAGTAGCTTTACATTAAAATATACAACTTAATCAAATTATTGTTAGGTTAGGTATTTTATTTCGTTTAGGTGCGGCGCCAAATTAATAACTACAAACAGAACGTATAAGCGCTGCAAAATCTCTGGTTTTAACAGTGGCGCTACTCGTTATGTTTAATAAAGTTAACCATAACGGAGCTAAAAACTGATATTAATTTAAGAGGTGCAAAAAGTCTCTAATAACTGGGAGAACTTTAGCGCACGATATGGACAAGCCCGATACCGTGAATATAGCTGGGTTGCCATATTTAACAATATCATCGGTTTTATCAAGATAGGTCTATCACTTAGTGAATTTACTTTAAACGATTGGTGTTATTTTATATGTAAAAAAATATAAGCAAAATATGTTACGGGCCGAGTAATATTATATATATCAGGTATGTACAGTTGACGATATATAAATTCGTACACTCCATAAATAACTCAATTACAACAAAATTGGGTAAAACGGGTTTCTCACCTTGCTGCTTATAGATATAGAACACCAACTATATACATAGCTGTAAATTATTGTATGTATGATTTTTTACCATAAGTAATAATGGTTATTTCTAAATATTTTTGTGTTTAAATTACAGCCGCGAAATAAGAAAATTATAAAATAATACCAGGAAAACTACAAAAGTATAAAGCCAAAAAGGGTAAATTTATTAACAAACAACAAACAAAATACTAATATTTAATTGCTTCGCCATTGGATTCTAACACTAATCGTAATGTTCTTGGCATTGACAAAATAATACTTCTGGTGTAATCCGGACTTAGCCCTTCCCAAATTTCTTCTATTTTATCAAATAACTCTATTTCATTCTGTGATTTAAAATTTTGTACACTTCTTTACTATCAATCCTCAAACATTTTCAATTGGATTTAAATCTGGACTTCTTGAGCACCAAAGCAGACATTTTACTTTGTTTTGTCTAAACCAGTTTCTTATATTTCTTGCAGTATGCACAGGGCAGTTATCCTGCTGAAATATAAAGTTATTTCCTTCAAAAACTATCGCGGCAGAAGGAAGAAAAACATTTTCCAAAATCTGAAGATATATTATTATATTACTGTTTAGTGTTCCACCAATACTCCAGCATACACCTACACCGTAAACACTTATCCATGCCCACACATTAACGGAGAAACGTCCACTGGTTTGCTTTTTTTGAGTATACTTCTCATCACATATATCGGGAATTTGGTGGTCTATATACTCGAATCCTTCCATTATATGTACACTGAAAAGTTTTCCCATCGGAAAAGATAACATTTTGCCAAAAAATAATCATTTTCTGGTAAATATTGCATAGCAAACTCAATTCTTTGTTCCTTATGACTATTTTTTAAAAACGGTTTGGATGCAGCTGCTCGATTTCTTAATTCGGAACATTGTCTTACTCGGCGTTGCGCATCAGTTCTAGATGAAGCAGGGAACACTGTTATGTGCATGCATGGCGGATACTGCAGTTTCAAATGGATTTTGCCTTAAATACGCCATCAAATTTCGGTCTTCTTCATTTCATGATTTTCTATTATTTAAACCAGACCCAAGAGACCTTTCATCCTTTCAAGTGTTTGATGGTAGCGCCATTTTTTTACAATTCCTTGAACAGTATACTTCTAGGTACCTACTCTAGAATGATCAGCTATTTTTCCATAAGACCACCCTATTTCTACTAAACATATTATTCTTGCTTTTTCAATAATACTTAAATGAGGCATTTTTAAATCAAATAAAATAATGACAATACTTTCGACAGATATCATGATAACAATTAACACGTTACGAAGGTAATAAAGGTAAATAAGTTGTATTTACAGTGTCACAGTTTAGTGTACGAAACGAAATTATCTGTCGTCAACTGTACCTTAGTGAGATAATAGTATATTACAATACAAGTACGGTAGCATGTGCGTGATGTTTAACAAAACGAGCCGAAGGCGAGTTTGGTAAATCACGCAAATGCGGTAAAGACACCTACCGTAAGTGTATTGTACGATATTTTATCTACAAGCATGTTTTAGGGCACCAATATTGAAAACTAAAAGAGCACTGTTTTAATTTACCCCGTAGGTGCCTCGTAAGTCGTTATCAACAATGCATTAATATCAGGTTGCTAGGGAAATAAATTATAGAAATTTAATAGTTGGCTTTTATATGATGTAAAACTTGACAACGGAATAAACGATAATTATTTTTGTAACAATTTCGTTAAAGTGAATTACGTTACGGTCCAACGAAAAACTGTTTTTAAAAAACAATTTATTTGTGTAAGATACAAGTTTCGAGATGAATGGCTACAATACAACTAACTATGATTTGTTTCTTAGGTATATTTATAACATATCATGTGCTTATACTGCAAAAGATAATATATCGCTAAATAGGGACTCTTAGGTGAATATAACTCCTCCGCCCTTAGCTAAAAGCATACCCTTATGGGTGTGATTTTTCAAAATTTATTTTATTTTTGAAATTAATAAAATAATATATTTATTCTTAAAAGCATAAGAAAGTTTTAAATAATTATGTCGTCGTTAATAGGGGCTTTTGAAGGTTTCCTAAAGTACCTATTTTTACATAATTTATATGCTGAAAAAATAAAAATGGTTATGATTAGTAAATACAATAAGATTGTCCAAAAACTGATTCTTTCCATAGATATCGGTGTGGTCATCTCATTGATTATTTTCTTCTGTTCTTGAAGTTGGGCTTCAATTTCTTTTGTTTCTTTTAAATTGACAATATTCAGGTCCAGGGACGGCGGGTTGAATATTTTTTCGTTTTGATTAAAATATTCTTTTGGCAGGTCCAATTCTGGTAGAGAGACATCTTTATAGGTTAATTGGCTTGGTTGATAAGTGCGTAGAATTATTGACTTAATTTGTAGGCTACATTGGTTGGATGTTTCAATTAGGTATGATCCAAACAGTGGCGTGTTGTCTTTGGAATTTTGGCAGGATATTGGAACGACAAGGCGGTTGGGTACCGTAACTATCCATTTTCCATCAATTACTTTGGTAATTTGTACATCTTGAAGTTTGATGCGGAATGGCTGACATGTAGTGGCATTTGATCGATACGTAATCAGTTGAACGGCACATGGAGGTGCGTCATTGATATAGGTTATGTGTGCTTCTGTGCAGAGGTACTCGTTAGGCATCAGTTGGCTGCATTTTTGATCCATGTAGGCGTATTTAGCATTGCTAAGCGCTAGGTAAGGTTTGTGTGGAAGGTTGAGATAGAATTCGGATGTTTGGTTATTAGGAATTGGTATTGGTAATAATTGATAATAGTGATAAACATCTGATTCAACTAGCGGTATTTCTAAAATGAACGTAATTATATTATTCTTCGAATAACTTTTGATTTCGATAATTTTTTCGAAGTTTAATGTATTCTCGATATTTGCCTCCAAGGGTAGTACGTCTGTATCCAAATTTAATTTAAAAGTTTGGATTTCTTTAATAAGTTCTATAGGATTAACAATTGAGTTATGAAGTATATTTATTTTTGCGAAAGAAATGGCAATTTCTATTTTTTCGAAAATATCAAAAATTGTTTGATACATCATTGTAATTTGATTAATCACTACATGTATTCTAAAATATTGATGATCGGTATTTTGTTGTAGAGCTACTTCTTTAATAGTGCTTTCGATTTGCAAAATTCTTGATTTTAAGACAAGTTGATTATGGGAAATATTTAATATGGTATTTTGAAATTGATTGATTGACTTTTCTAGTAAAGTAATTTGATTAAAAGCAATGTTTTTAAGTTTATTTTGATTTTCTTGTAATTGTTTAATCTGTTGGTCATAACGTTCTGCATCTGTTTGATCGAGGTTACCTGTTATGCATTTTATTATTGAACCAAGAGGGTCAAATATTCCACGTTTTTGTTTTTTATTAAAATTCGGGTTTATTTGATAAATTTGGTTTTCGATTCTTTTTTCGATTGCTACTAATGGAATGAAGGTATTTTTATACTCTTCGCGATAATTAGAATTATTTTGAAGGTTATTTATTAAGTTACTTGAGAAGCTTTTGAGTGTATAAAATTCTTTGATTATTGGGGATAAATCGTAAATTTGAATTAAGGACCAATGGTTAGAACGAATTTTCGCGGTTCCTAGTTTATAGGGGAGTAGTCCTGGGTATTTGTTTAGATCATGGATTTTTACTTCGTTTGCTCCGATGAGGACGAGTCTGATGCATCTGGAACAATTGGCATTATTTTAGTTTCGTTTATGTGAATTATTTCCGTGCGTTTAGTTTTTGGGTTTTCAATTTGTAACTTGTTATTTTCTAAAATTTCTTTTATTACAAATGGACCTGTAAAACGGCGTTTTAATTTGCCTGAACGTTTGTCTTGTTTTTTATATACTTGAGCTCCTACTGTTATATTTTGGGGCTTTTTATTTTTGTTGGCTTTATCGATAGTTTTTTGTTTTAATTCTATTGATTTATCTTTGATTTGATCATATAAAGCTTTTGTGTTGGTTTGATGGTTGTTGACGTATTCTGCGAATACTTGTGCGGGTATTAATTTCATTGGGTCACGTGAATCTGTATGACCTAATACTAATTCATATGGGGTGTACTTTGTACTTGAATGAATTGTACTATTATAAGCGATAACGGCATATGTCATTAAAGAAATAGTGTCCGTTTTGTTATCTTTTTCTTTTAAAATTCGTAGGTGTTCAATTAAAGTAGAGTTTAATCTTTCTACCGGTGAATTTGATTCGTGGTGATAAGGTGTTGTAAAATGAATTTTTATATTATGGGCTTTTAATAACTCATTCATTACGTCATTTTTAAATTCGGTGCCATTGTCTGCGACAATTTGTTTTGGTACTCCGAAAAATGAAAAGAAATGTACTAAGTTTTGACAGGCTGAGATAGCTGTCCCAAAATATGGTAATGCTTGACCAAATTTTGAAAATTTATCTAAGATAACTAGAAATTTTTTATTTTCTACTGTAAGTGTGTCAACATGTAAAATTTCAAAAGGTTTAGATGGTGTTTCTGTTAGTACAAGGGGTTGATCTGGGGGTCTTCTATTATATTTGGTTCTTTGGCAAATTTCACAATTATTTATAAATTTGGTAATATCCGATTTCATTGATTTCCAATAATAATTAATTTTTAGTCGCGTTATTGTTTCTTGTATTCCGCGGTGATTTGTTTTTCCTTCGTGAGAAAATCGCATAATCATTTCTCGTTCGTCTTCGCTTACGTTGTTTATTAACTTGGTACATTCTATAAGATTAAAATTACAAAAGTGCTTTGTTAAAGCGTCTTGAAAGTTATTTCTAAGTTCCGGTGATAAGAAATGTATGTAGGTGGTTTTATCTTGCAAGTTCTCTTTAAGAAAAGTAATTATTGCTTGGGTGTTGTCTGGAATAATTGCGTGGATTATTCTATTACCGTCAAATCGTTCGTATTTAGTTTTTACATAGGCGTCGTATGGGGATTTTTTGACAATAAATTGATTTAATTTATTATTGATTATTTCGTCTAATAGAGGTATTTCTTTCAGGGTTTCATTACCGGCTGTGCTGTGTTGGGTATCCGATTGATTATTTTCGGCGGGTGGATTTATTTGGATATCTTGAATAATATTAACTTTTGGTATATTTGAAGTTGTGGGTTCTTGATTTTCAATATCTTCAAGGGTTCGACTTACGTCATCGGGATCGAGATTTTCTGGATTAAATTGGCTGTAACTATCTAGTAAAAATTTGTCAATATCAAAGTTAATGTCGCCAGCGTTATTTTGAACTGATTGGGTTTCTAAGGCATTCATTTGGATTCGCGATAACGCATCTGCGTTTGTGTTTTGTTTACCGCTTTTATAAATTATAGTGTAGTCGTATTCTTCTAATTTTAATCTCCATCTGACTAACTTAGAATTTGGTTCTTTAAGATTAAATAGCCAAACTAAAGGTCTATGATCTGTATAAATTTTAAATTTTTGACCGTATAGATATGGACGAAAATATTTGCATGCCCAAACTATGGCAAGTAGTTCTTTTTCGATTGTCGAATATTTTTGTTCGGTTTCGTTTAAAGTGCGTGACGCATATGCTATAGGGTTATCATTTGGTGGTGAAGATTGTGATAAAACGGCTCCTAATGCTACGTTTGAAGCATCTGTTGTAAGAACAAATGGTTGTGTAAAGTCAGGATATTTTAAAATTGGTGCATTAATCAAAAGATCTTTTAAGTGATTAAATGATTGAATAAATGCTGGTGAATGTTCGACTTTTTCTCCTTTCTTTAAACAAGTAGTTAGGGGTTTCGATATTTTGGCAAAGTTTTTTATAAATCGCCTATAGTAACCGGCTAATCCTAAGAATGATTTTATTTCTTTTTGTGTTCTAGGAATAGGGAAATTTTTGACTGCGTCAATTTTTTGTGGGTTTGGTTTTACTCCGTCATTGGTAATTTTATGTCCAAGATAATCGACTTCTTTATGTAAAAATTCAGATTTATCTAATTGGATTTTAAAATTTGATTGTCTTAGGCGTTCAAATATAGATTTTAATCTTTGGATGTGTTCTTGTAGGGATGTTGAGAAAATTATGATGTCATCGAGGTAAACTAAGCAAATTTCATTTTGAAAGCCGCGTAATACGTTGTTCATGACACGTTGAAACGACGCAGGCGCATTTTTCAAACCGAAAGGCATTCTTTTGTATTCATAGTGCCCTGTATCTGTTGAAAAAGCTGTTTTGGGTATATCTTCGGGGTTCATTTCGATCTGATGAAAACCGTTTGCTAAATCGAGAGTTGTAAAGTACTGTGCTTTACCTAGCTTGTCTAAAATGTCATTAATATTTGGTAAGGGGAATTTATCATCTACCGTGACGTCATTAAGTTTCCTAAAATCACATACTATACGCCATTTGCGCTTGCCCGAGGCATCTAACTTTTTTGGAACGATCCAAATGGGACTCGACCAAGGTGAATTTGAATTTTGAATTATACCGTCATTTAACATTTTATTTATTTGCGTTTTGACTTCGGTTTTATGTACTTCAGGATATCTATATGATTTGGTAAAAATTGGGGTTTCATTGGTCAAATTAATTTTATGTTTTACTTGGTTTGTAAAAGTTAAAGGTGTACCGTCTACGTAAAATATATCTCGATATTCATAACAAAGATCACGGATGGCTTTATATTCTTCGCTGTTACAATGACTTAACCTTAAATTTTTTAAATTTTGTTTTTGTAAATTGTCAAAATATTCGTTGTATTCAATATCGGTTTCCATTTTTTCAACAAAATTAATTTCTGTTTCTTCTAATAATTCAATATCGAAAGGTTCTAAAATTTCGATTTGTAATGGGTTCTCGCCTGTATTGGTGATAATTGTTAGTGCGTGAGAATCAATAATTTCAACAAGGGATTCTGGCATTTCTGCGTTACCTAAATTTACATAATTTAAAATTCCTATACCATTATTTGCTTTTACTGGTACTTTAATTTTTTGTGACGCCCGTGGTGGTATTATTATTTTAATCGGCTGTTGTTTTATTTGCGTGGGTGTTATTTTATGCATTGAATTTTTA
Source organism: Polydrusus pterygomalis (assembly GCA_963969555.1). NCBI lineage: Eukaryota > Metazoa > Arthropoda > Insecta > Coleoptera > Curculionidae > Polydrusus > Polydrusus pterygomalis. The sequence continues at coordinate 75,924,730 of OZ018376.1, read as the reverse complement.
TTTTGATAGTACAAAGGCAAATGTATTTCTGGGGTTTCTAAAATTGAGTTTTTTAAATTAATTTTTGCATTTATTTGTATTAAAAATTCGATACCTAGTAATCCGTCAAATTTATCTGAAAAATCAAATAAATAAAATTTGTGATTACCGTTTGTCTGAAATGAAGGAAATATAGGTATATCCATAACTTCATTATGTACTGAAGTTGCGTGAGCAGTTTGTACTGAAAAATATTCGTTAAAAATAAATTGGGGGTAAAGTTGATATGCAAGGTTTGGGTTAATAAAACTTTTTCCACTTCCTGTATCTATCAAAAATTGTGCATTAATTTCGGGGATAAAAATTACTGGAAGGTTAGAATGTACGTTGTTATTTAGATATATTACGTCACTTTGTCTATATTCGTGGGAATCTGAAAATTTTGGGTGTTGTAGTCGTCATAGGGGTTAAAATTGTCTTCTTGATACTGATCGTATTGGTTAGGTTCAAACGATAAATAACTTTCATCAGTTTGATCATAATTTTCGTAATTATTATAATCAATATTTAAATTTGGGTAATTTGGTGTTATGGGGGTATCAGAATTTTTTGATGGTGTGTCATCACCTGTTTTTTCGTGATTTTTTAAACTGTTATCAAAAAGTTCTTGAGTTACCATGTTATTAATTCTTTGTGCGGGTCTTTGTACAGAATCGGCACGTGCAAATCTACCTGAGGTAGTATCCATTGTTTCTTGCACATTACGCGAATTTGTGAACTGATTATTATTTGGGTTAAACGGATAAGATGGTCTTGGGTTGAAACGAGGTTGTTGCACTAGTTGGGGTCTATTAAAATTATGTTGAGGTTGGTTATGGAAATTTTGGTTTCTGAAAATATTATTACTGTTGTTATGTTGAAAATTGTTATTATAATTATTAGGCCTGAAATTTTGATTAAAATTGGGTGTAAAATTTGGTTGTTGTCTAAATAGGGGTTGTGGTCTGAAAAAAGATTGCTGGTTAAAATTATTAAATGGGTTGTTAGGTGTTTTATTTAATTGCGGTCTCATTTGTTGAGGCTGTTGCGTAGTAGGCATATTTTTATTGTTAAAATTAGACCTATTTTTGAAATTTAAAAAGTTTTCCTCTTCGCGGACATAGGACATGGCTTGTTCTAGTGATCCGGGATTTTTTAGTCTAACAACGAGTTGCATATGATAATTTAAACTGTTAATAAATGTTTTTAAACACGTATCGTCATATTGCGTGATTTTTAAAAGTTTTAATGCAGCATCTCCTTGAGAGTTGTTAATTTTTGTAAATAATAAACTTCGTGCGTCTTGGATTCTAAGACCGAAATTTTGAATAGGCTCATTTTTCTCTAAGCGCATGCATATTATATCCTGTACCAAACAGTCTTCAGATCGTTGGTCAGAAAAAGTTGTAATAAGGGCATCTTTTATAAGCTGCCAAGAATTAAGTTCCATACGCGAGGCTATTAAATCAGCGGCTCTACCCGTTAATTTACCAATAATTGTATCAAACAAGCAGATATTGATTTGAGCTTCGACATTATTGCGATCTTGGTGGTTTTGTAAGAAATGTTCGCATGAACGTAAAAATCTACTTAGTTGTTTTGCGTTTCCGTCAAAATTTGGAATGTTATCAGCTTGATAGCGAATTAAGGCATAATTTGGGTTCGCGTTTGCCATAACTTCTTGATTTTCTATAAGATTTTCAATTAAATTAACTTGATCGGGTTCTGGCGCGATTGCCAAATTTCCTAATAATTCTGCAAGGTCTTCCGTTTTGGAAATTGGTAAAAATTATTATGAGACAAAATTTGTAAAAGTAATAAAATTAAAAAATGGTTGAATCAAACACTTTAACACTAAAAAGGACTGAAAAAAAAGGAAATGTACAAAGGAACTTACAATGCTAAAATGATGATTTTCATTGACTTTTCTTATGTCTAGATCCAATAGGAAAAGCGATGCTTGTCTTCTCCCTGGGACTACCTATAGAGTTTGGACGATGTTTGTTCCTCCCTCTGCACTCAGGATTCGACGATTTTTGTTCTCCTCCCTTAAGTCTTGGAGTAGATTGCACCCTCTCTTGAAACTGTGTCCGTTCACGTATTTTTTATTGACAGTTAATTGTTAAAACAAAAAGTTCGTTTTTTGATTGTCACTACCGGGTTTAAGCAAAGGCTAACTTAAATGTCCACGGTTTCCGCTTAGGCACAAGTTTTTCCGGATTTTTCGTAAAGGCTAGCGAAAAACTGGTTTTCCTCGAACTACGCGTTTCGAATCAAAAACTACCCTGTCAATCCTACCGACTGCGCCAATTACGTTACGGTCCAACGAAAAACTGTTTTTAAAAAACAATTTATTTGTGTAAGATACAAGTTTCGAGATGAATGGCTACAATACAACTAACTATGATTTGTTTCTTAGGTATATTTATAACATATCATGTGCTTATACTGCAAAAGATAATATATCGCTAAATAGGGACTCTTAGGTGAATATAACTAGTGTGTTTTACGTCCCTTAAATGGAAGTCAGTAGCAGCAGTGATGATGAAATTCCGAAGGAAGTTCTGGACATTGCTAAAGCAGCGACCCTTAATTTTTTGCCGGATAAATCACGGCATAGATATATCTATGAGAAGGAATATGGGCTCTTCATGGACTGGTGTTCATTAAAGAAAGTTAAAGCAATTAGTGAAGATGTGACGCTTGCCTATTTTGTGGATAAATTTAAGGACAGTAAATCATCCTCTTTATGGAGTTATTACTCAATGCTCAAATCTACTATAAGTATCAAAAATAATGTCGACATAAGCAGGTTTGCAAAACTGATGGCATATTTAAATAGGAAGTCTGAGGGATACAAAGCTAAGAAATCAAAGGCATTCTCCAAGAATGAGGTTGTAAAATTCCTTGTTATGGCACCAGATGAGAAGTTTTTATTAATGAAGGTACTTAATTGCGATTTTTTTTAAATCTAATTTTAAATAACAACTTATTTAGTTGTTTCAGGTGGTACTCATTGTGGGCATCGCTGGGGTATGTCGCTGAGTGGAGTCCGGATACAAAGACACATGTAGATCCACAGTTCGTGATTTACGTGGAAGGATTTTCATCAGAAATTAATAATATTTCAATTTTCAAGAAGTATAGAGCCCTTAGACCCGATCATACTGCCCATACACGGTTATTGATTGCATATAAAAAAGGAAGATGCACTATCCAACCACTGCGGGTATATATAAATACTTTTGGAAACATACCTTCTGAAATTGCATCATATTTAAAGTTGTCCAGTCCCAAAGAATATACGGGACATTGTTATCGAAGGACGTCAGCTACATTATTAGTAAATGCTGGCGGGGATATCATAAGTTTAAAAATACATGGTGGATGGAAGTCCTCCAGTGTTGCGGAGGGCTATATTGAAAATTCGGTGCAAAATAAAATATGAATTGCAAAGGAAATAAATGGTGGTGTAGAAGAATATGCAGAGAGAACCTCCTGTTTTAGTAAATTTGTACTTTGAATGCTTGTTTCTCATCGAATAGTAAAACACTTCCTTCATCGATATCGTTTGGAAATAATACAAATTCTACAATTAATATTAATATTTTTTATATTTATATAAGTTTGGATTAGTTTAGAAATTTAAATATGTAAGGATTTGTTATACCTACATATAATGTTTAATAGAGTTTCTTTTAAAAATAAAAAATACAATTGAATAATATAAAAACTTGTTTTTATAGTATGTAATTACTTACAGCACTAGTGCGGTAAAGTGATACTTACCGCATTCAAATCAGTGCGGTAAGTAGTTACTTACCGCACGCTTGTAGATAAATAAATTTAAATAAACTATTTATAATTAATATTATATTGAAATTTGAACTGAGCACTACGACAACAATGTGTTTTTTGACCGCATTCCTTCGGCGACGCGAATACGGGTATTTGGCCGCTTTTCGGATAAAACGAATAACGAACGAAATAGTGATAAAAAAATTAAATGGTGATGAATGCTAGTGTTTGCTTTTATAGTGTTTCTCAGGTAAATTTAATGACATTAAAAAGTATTAAACTCCTAACCATAGGCGTCGACAACCAAATAATAGGTAGTAATATAAATAAAGCAACTTTAACATAAAAAAGCATTAAACTCCTAATCATAGGCGTCGTATCTCCAAATAATTAAAATATTGTTTCAAATTTTTAAAATGATAATACAATATAAATAAAACAAATTTAATAGGTAACACGTTGTTATCGAATATTATTGATTTAAAATGCAGTAACAATTGAATTAATGGAATCATTATAATTTTCAGAAGTAGAATCGTTTTCAGGTTGGATTACTATTGGTGCTATAGGCGATAAAACAGGGTATTCCATTTCTACAGTAACATGAGCTTCGCAATTTTTCCATACATCGCTACTCATGTCGTTAATTACCTGCCGAATATTATGGACAGCTGCACTTAAAATTAAAATAATACGTTGACATTGAACATGTAAATATTTTAATTTTGTGGAAGTAGTCCATCTCTCAGTGGAGTGATATTATAAGGGAAATAATACACACATTCTGCTCCACTAGTTTTAATCAAAGGAAATCAAAAAATCCTTAGACCGTACATGTTTCGAAGGCAAAAACCTTCATCATCAGCGGTATATAATAATTGGTTACATGAAGATAAACCCTGACATTGTTGGTGGTTGAGAAAAAACTGTAGGGCAGAAAATAGTTATTTACATTACTAGATGCGAAAGTTCATTTTTTGGTGTGAGGAGGTTTTTGAATTGCCGAGGCAAAGCCGAGGTGATTTAATACCTCCGACCACCAAAAAAGGCTTTCGAATCGTGTAATGTATTAAATTTTTTCTACTACTGTTCTCTGATCAATATATTATTAAGTAATAAACTTTGATTTTATTCAAATTAAAATGATAAAATCATTTTTTTTTTCACCTATAAAATAATCCATGACAACTAGTTATTTGAGTATTGTTGACAACTAGTTATTTGAGTATTGTCAGAGTCTGTCAGTTCGATTTTTTTGTCCTGGCACCGAAAGTATTACTTTCGTAGCTAGCAACCTACTTTCGTAGCTAGCAACGGATAATATTCAGGTAACTGTAACATTTACTTTCGTTTTCTTTCGTGTTGCTAGGGCCCGAAAGTTAATTTATTTATACAGTAGTAGAAAATAGTTATTTACATTACTAGATGCGAAAGTTAATTTTTTGGTGTGAGGATGTTTTTGAATTGCCGAGGCAAAGCCGAGGTGATTTAATACCTCCGATCACCAAAAAAGGCTTTCGAATCGTGTAATGTATTACATTTTTTCTACTACTGTTCTCTGATCAATATATTATTAAGTAATAAACTTTGATTTTATTCAAATTAAAATGATAAGAAAATAAAAATTTCACCTATAAAATAATCCATGACAGCTAGTTATTTGAGTATTGTTGACAACTAGTTATTTGAGTACTGTCAGAGTCTGTCAGTTCGATTTTTTTGTCCTGGCACCGAAAGTATTACTTTCGTAGCTAGCAACCTACTTTCGTAGCTAGCAACGGATAATATTCAGGTAACTGTAACATTTACTTTCGTTTTCTTTCGTGTTGCTGGGGCCCGAAAGTTAATTTATTTATACAGTAGTAGAAAAAGAAAATTTTTAAATCATATTTTTAAAAAAATAATTGAATGTAGTGAAAAAAAAAATTAAACTTTTATTTTTTTGATTCGTGCTTTCAAAAGCATTTTTTGGAAATAAGTTGATTTTATTATGAAATGTGCTAGAGCAGTTTCTAGAACAAAATGGCTCTTATTTTTTCGTTTTTAATGTTTTTTCGAGTGTTTTTTAGTCTCTTCCTTGATCCATACCCTGCTAGCGACTCTTAAAGCCTTGCAAGAGGAGGAGGTTCTGGTACCAGTTTTCAGTGAGACGTAGTTGGGGATAACCTGACGTCTGAGGCACTCGTTGTTAAACCAAATATCCAAAAAAGCGAGTTTTTTCTTCAAAAGGTTACGTTTGTATTGTTGGACCAAAAATGCTCGATCAGCGTTCTCAATTTTGTGTAAGTACCTAGTCCATCTCTCAGTGGAGTTGTATTATAAGGGAAATAATACAACAAAATGGGGTTTGTTCTAGAAATTGCTCTAGCACGTTTCATAATGAAATCAACTTATTTCCAAAAAATGATTTTGAAAGCACGAATCAAAAAAACAAAAGTTTAATTTTTTTTCACTACATTCACTTATTTTTTTAAAAATATGATTTAAAAATTTTCTTTTTCTGCCCTACAGTTTTTTCTCAACCACCAACAATGTCAGGGTTTATCTTCATGTAACCAATTATTATATACCGGTGATGATGAAGGTTTTTGCCTTCGAAACATGTACGGTCTAAGGATTTTTTGATTTCCTTTGATTAAAACTAGTGGAGCAGACTGTGTGTATTATTTCCCTTATGTAAATATTTGTTTCTCAATTCCAGACTTATGTACCAAGTAAAAACGTATCTGTCCAAAACCACACAGTTATAAACCAAAATTAAATACGTAAATTATAGCAAATATGTTAAATCACCTACTCCACTGTCCTTTTCCTTACGAAACAATTAATACCTGACATGACAGTCAATTATCTTTTAGCTGATAGATAAGAAATATCGTGATTCGTTGAAAATATTCCGCCTTTCTTGTTTAGAACATATAAATTTCCAATTGCGTTTGTCTTAGTATCATTCACAGATTGGGAGACAGTGTTCGAGACGTGCATAAATTATGCACGGTTGCCAGTTCTATCAAATTTTCGGGTTTGTTAATATAATATATAAGTATACAAGAAACAATTGTTTGTTAATAAGTTGTTTTTTAACAATAAAAACGTGAGGTCGGTCTCTTTGAAGCCTGTTAAACGCTTTTTTATGTCATCAAACTGAGTTTGGATAAATTATAATTATATTAATTTATAGCTTTAACAGATCTCACCGGTAAGCTTTTATTTAGGACACACTGTATAGGTCTATCGTTACGATTCTCCCTCTCAAGAATTCGATCAGCCCCATTCTTCCCGTTAGAAACAGTTCGCTTATCCGACCGGTGAATTAAGACAAGGCAACGCCACGGGTGGCAGAGGAGAGGGTACAACTCTTTACGTTTCGTCTAACCGCCTTTAAAACTATTTCCTGTTCATTGAGAAGAACGGAATCCATTCCCATTATCCCAACTTCTAGGTAAAATCATGATGGGTGGTGTTATTTTAATTTTATGAAGTAGGTCACGACTGTGAGATGATTTCCACAACCCCCCCTGTTGTAGTAGACCATTTTCCTCAGTGTAGGAGATACCTACTGCTTTTAGGCAGTATAATAGAACGTATCAAAATTGTCATAAAAATAAAGCTTGAATAAACGATTTGTTTAAAAAAATAAATACATAATGGGCACAGTTTTCAGAAATTTTCCAATATCTGGAAAACCGATAACGTTGGGCATAGGGCAAGATAAGGTCAATGATACCGAAATAAATTCTGCATAATTTAAAATATTTACCTGTCTTCATTTAAAAAAGTTGAGATATTGATTTCCAAATATTGACAACTTTGGACTAGCATTCTACACACCCTGTATGCTGTTTCGGGCTTAATTCAGAAAAAGGACATAAATTGAATAATAAATTAGCTCATATATTAACAATATTAGGAAAATAATAGTTTTGAAGATAAACCACGTACTTTTTCAATAGGCTGATTCTGTTCAAAAAAATTTTTAAAACTGAAAAACTACTCAAAAATTTAAAAACATGTTATAATAAACATTGCTTATAATCGAATGTAGAATTCGAAAACGAAAAAATATATGGAGTGTTTCGTCAATAAGAAATTTGGTATAGGTACTTGGTCAGGAGAAACTAAACACCCTGTAGACTTAAATACTTATTATACTTTAAAAATATAAGAAAATCCAAAAAAAATTTGTATTCAACGTTTCTTTATAGGTCTTACAGATTTTGCGATCGGATAGTAGGTCATCTTACGTTGGTTGGTTGGTTCAAGCTTTTTAAACTGCAGCCTTAAGTTCTCTCCCTGAAACAGTCCTCGTAGCTGTGAAGCATGCGCACGTGTACCACTTCTGAAGCACAAACACATACACTGCACACAATCAGACACCTACACAAATACTATCACACTAAGTCGCTAACAACAACCACAACTAACACTTCTAACTGCTTTAGATCAGCACTGCCAGTACTCTCCCTGAAATAGTGGGGTCCTCATAGCCGTGAAGTATGGGCACGTGTTATCTCTTCTGAAGCACAAACACGTACACTGCACCAAAAGCCTTATACCTACACAAACACCTTCACAGTAAGCTGCAATAAAACAAACAAGTACCGTGCGAGCAAAAATTATTTGCATCAAAGAGGGCTTGGAATAAAAAACGTATAGGGCTTGGTTTAGATCACGATGATATGGGGACCATAATATATCTAATCAAATCTAGGTTAAAATTTTGTGAAATTCATATTCTGACATGATATGCCAAACTAATGAATGAGTAATAAAATAAGTAGACAAATACAAATTTATTTTTGTTGTTTACAAAATTAACAAAGTAAAAATATACAGAAAGAAAAAGAATTACATAAATTGCTGAAATTGGCCACCGCCATCATGCTCCAAACATAAATTCACACGTCTCGTCATATTTTCGAAAGTGTTGATCAGCATCTCTGGAGAAATGTTACCACATTCTTGGATAATCCTTTCTTGTAATTGTTCTAAATTTGCAACTGGCGTTTTAAAAATAGTGTTCTTTAAATAAGGAAAAATGAAGTAATCCATAACCGTTAAACAAGGTGATCTAGGTGGGAATTCGATGTCTGATCAAAAACTGATCAATCTGTCATCAAAAAAATGGCGTAAGTAGTTAATAGTTTCGGCGGCTGTATGGGCGGTTGCACCGTCCCCTTGAAAATATCCAAAACGTAGTTCGTCGTCAAGTAATTGCTCCACAAATGGATTCAAAATATTGTCTCTATACCGTGTGCTGTAATTGTGTCATGGAAAAAAATAGGACCAACAATTGTTCTTCGGGAAACAGCTAACCAGACACCAATTTTTTGAGGGTGCAATGTGGACTCTACAAAAAAATGGGGATTTTCACTACTCCACATACGTGTATTCTGAGAATTCACATAACCGGAGAGGTGGAACCAGGCTTCATCCGAAAAAAATGTCAGGTTTAATAAATCATTTATTTTCCAATAAATTTTGGGTAAACCATTGAGAGTAATTCCTGCGTCTTTCAAAATCTGCGGCTTGTATTTCTTGGAATACTTGCACTTTATAAGGAAATAAATTTAGCTGCTTCTTAAGAATAGTCCTGCATGTTCCATAAGATCTTCCCACTTCTTGGGCCAGGCGTCTTATACAATTTGTTGGCGTATTTGGCATTATTTCACGAACATTTGCAACAAGTTCTTCTGTTCTTACAGATGGTCTTCCTGCTCCTTTTTTGTGTTGTATAGAACCTGTTTCCCTAAACACAGCCACGGTTTTTTTCAGGCAATGATAAAAATCCCCAGCAATAAAAGCAACGTTAAGAAAATGTTCATCAAAATCGTCGATGCACAAACTCGGATTGTATTGCCACTCACCATTTACTCTAACCCCGTTTCGAAAATACGCTTCAACCATGAATGTTTTGTGCTGTTTCGTAAAGCTCATTGTGTGAATTGTTCAAGAAATTGGAAAAAATATCGATGAATCAAATTACTTGTAACGACTGTCAATAGTGTCAAAGATGACGGAATAACTGATTGATTGTTAATTCAGGTAGTTACTAACACCCAACAGGTATTTAGCTCTACGACTAAGCATTACGTCCTTAGATGCATGCAAGGCCCTCTTTAATGCAAATAATTTTTGCTCGCACGGTACTATGACAAAACCGAAACCTAGGTACCCCGGTACCTAGGTCTAGGTGAAGTACGAGGCCAAGCACGCAGAGCGGAAATACTAAGCGAGTGGTCTGAAGGTTTATACACCTATGGCGCGGAAACCGCAGGAACGCGGGGAGTTTAGTCGGTAGACAGCCCCATCAGGGTTGAATCTGACACTACTCTGCCTTACAGGGTTCCAGTCTTTAGAATATTCTCCTCGAAGAAAAAAAAACTGCAGCCTTCTGGCTTATTGTGCGCCCCAGTCTTATTAGAAAAGGTTTGTTCTTTCTACGAGGTCCAGTAGTTTTCTGCCAAGTTTGTCATGCGGGAGGTTGTCGCCGCGTTGAATATTTCCGAAGATTTTGAATCTTTTACGGGCTATAGACCAGCCTGTACACATTGGCATTTAATTAGGAGAAAACGCGAATACCTAAAACTTGGATCGCACAAGTTTGATTAAAAGTTGCTACAGCTAAAAACCATTAAACTTGTAATTTCTCGTTTACCCATCCCCCACCCCTCATCCTCATATTTCTTGTTACCGAGGCAATAATGCAAACATGATGTATGGTCATTGATTAATTTCCGAACAGACAGTCGTTAAACTCGCACAAAATACAAAATTTAAAACTGACTGAATGTGCCCGTTGTCGCTGTGAAAACGGCCATCGAGGACCGCGATTGCCATTTTTTGTGAATTACCTTCCGCAAACAATCGGTGTTTTTTTGGCGTTTCTTTTTAATGGGGCGGGCAATGAAATGCTCCGATCGTCAGACAGCAAAAAAATCATTAGCCACAGCGACGACCAAATGGAAATTTTATTGGAAGCATGCATAGACTTCTTATAGAATAGACTAAGCCATTTATTCTAGAATAGCCTGTTTGTTTGCATCAAACATTCGTACGTGTGAAACAAAGACAGAAGAAAGAGATAGCGTTAAATTTCCGTCTCCGTGTGGGATTGGGTCCAAGGATTCGAAACGATTAGTCAACACCAGCGGCGTAGGGTGTGGCAAGGATTTTTAATACCGTCAAATGGGGTGAAATTGTTAGCTTTTTTGATTAATATGTAAATTACAAGAAAAGTACACCTAGTTTTGCGCCAAAAAAAATATTATATATTTTTACACTATGCCGAATGAAGACCTCCAGGCTTAAAACAAACTTCAAAAATTGTTTTTTTTGCTAGAAAATAAATAATAACCTCATTATCAAAGTTATGCTCAAATTGGGGTGACTTTGATAGGCACTGTTTTTTGCATTACAACGAATGCTTTGGATCTAAGAGTTATCAATGTAACACTTTTTCCCTCACTCTTAATATATTTCTTTTATCAATTTTATGTGCGCTTGGGGTGACTTTGAAAATCCATAAGTTTACAGAGATTATCAAAGTCACCCCTTATCACTCAGCATAAGAATTAAATTTTAATAAACTATCCTCACAAAAGTGAAAATTAGACTCAAAAGAAAACTTTATTTCATATATAAATTACAGAACTTAAATTAACACATTTTAACACAAATTTTACGTTCAAAAACATCAACAGATTCATATATAAATTACTATCAATCTCACCCCGAAAGTGTTATCAAAGTGACCCCGCATGATATATCAACTAATAGTTTTCAACCAAGCATATTTGGCGCCGACTTCTTCTTCTGCTTCGTTTGGGTGGCCTTAGTGGTAAAACTATCCGGCCAAAATCACAGCTTGGAGATTTGGCGCCGAATTTTACATGAAATGAGGTTAAGTAGAAACCACCTCATCGTAAATAACCGATTTTTAAATAAAATTGCTAAAAACTGATGAAATAACTTATCATTTTAGACAGTGTCAATTTAACGCTAATTTGCAGTATTATTATAGAATTATGTACAAAAATATTATAACAAACACTTACCGGCATGCTAACAGGACACAACAATGGCGAAACTTCACTTTTTCGACTGAGCATGGCGCGGATGTCCGCGGATTATAATTGCGGGATATTTAAATTTATTTAACAAAATATTACCTGTTATCAAAGTCTCCCCATAAAATCAATTTCACCCCATTTGACGGTACATTAAATAAGTAATAATTTAAAAAGTTTTCATTAAAATATTAATATTTTTTTACTTAAATGAAGATGAAAAGAAGCCTTTGAAAAAGCCTAGGCTATGAATGTATAGTGTTATTATTAGTGAATGAAATTATTGAAATTTTGGGCGAAAGAAAATAAGAAATATTTTATTTTTTTATATTAAATCATATACCGTGCAAGCAAAACTTATTTGCATCAAAGAGGGCCTTGCATCTAAGGACGTAATGCTTAGCCGTAGAGCTTAATACCTGTTGGGTGTCAGTAACTGCCTGAATTAACAATCAATCAGTTATTCCGTCATCTTTGACAGTCGTTACAAGTAATTTGATTCTCGCTAATTTTTCCAATTTCTTGAACAAAAACACAATGAGCATTACGGAATAGCACAAAACATTTATGGTTGAAGCGTATTTTCGAAACGGGGTTAGAGTAAATGGTGAGTGGCAATACAATCCGGGTTTGTGCATGGACGATTTTCAGGAACATTTTCCTAACGTTGCTTTTATTGCTGAGGATTTTTATCATTGCCTGAAAAGAACCAAAAAAGGTTCTATACAACACAAAAAAGGAGCAGGAAGACCATCTGTAAGAACAGAAGAACTTGTTGCAAGCGTTCGTGAAATAATGCAAAATACGCCAACAAATTGTATAAGACGCCTGTCCCAAGAAGTGGGAAGATCACCTAGATCACCTTGTTTAACGGTTATGGATTACTTCGTTTTTCCTTATTTAAAGAACACTATTTTTAAAACACCAGTTGCAAATTTAGAACAATTACAAGAAAGGATTATCCAAGAATATGGTAACATTTCTCCAGAGATGCTGGTCAACACTTTCGAAAATATGAGGAGACGTGTGAATTTATGCTTGGAGCCTTGTGGCCAATTTCACCAATTTATGTAATTATTTTTCTTTTTCTTTCTGTATATTCTTACTTTGTTAATTTTGTAAACAACAAAAATAAATTTGTATTTGTCTACTTATTTTATTACTTATTAGTTTGGCATATCATGTCATAATATGAATTTGACAAAATTTTAACCTAGATTTGGTTAGATATATCATCCCCATATCATTGTGATCTAAACCAAGCCCTACGTTTTTTAATCCAAGCCCTCTTTGATGCAAATAATTTTTGCTCGCTCGGTATAATGACTTAATAACTACCTATGTTATGTCTACCAGTCTACCTAAGATTATAAAATAAATTCGAATTGTTTGCTGTTTTAATAGTAGGTACTTAACACATAATGTGGGTTTAAGCCTATATAATTAAATTATTACCCGATTAACGAATTCAAAAATTCATAAACCTGAACCTAATAGTAATAAAAATAAGAATTATTATTTTCCATTCGTTACCCCCTAAAACGTTTTCTCGGGGGGGGGGGGGGGGGAGGGCACTCAGTTTTTGTTGCGCCACTGTGGACCATCAGTCGACCATACAACTAATCAGACAAATTGTGAACGCTAGAATCGTCGAACGTAAACAATGTAGTCTATTGTATAGGAAGTCTATGGAAGCATGGAAGTAAAAACAAAATTTCCATGCACCGCTGTCGTTGCGGTATTGGCAGAGAATTGAAAAAACTCACAACATTTTGTACTTCTTTTGAAAAATTAAGCGCTGTGTATACGCTTGATTATACAACGCATGATTTTATTATGCAAACTATGCAATATTACAAATAACTTAAAAACTGTGCTCTCTAGTCCAAAAATAAAATAAAATTTACCTAATCCCTCTAATATACCGTTTATTTTTAAAGTGAATATTAAGTTATACATAAGTATTACCATTCAATAAATACGTAAAAGAAACAACGTTAAGGTTTCAAATCTTCACAAAAATGGTTTATTTTTATATTACAAATAAAAATAAAAACATGACGAAGTAGCAGTGCTACGAAACCACTAGATATACACATCAAGATGGAGGCCAACTGCAGCGCTTCTAGGATGAAAGCAAATAGGGAATGGAAACAACGCCCCGAGAAAATAGGGCACACAAGAGCCACGGACCTTATCAACGACGAGCTCTTGGAGATGCAAAGCAAACCGACCGCATGAAAGCGAGATATATACCTTTACAAACCCATTTAATGTCAGGTGCCTAGTTTGGTACACTGATGGATCGAAAACGGCCAACGGAGTAGGCGCAGGTATATTTGGGGAAAGACCCAGAATGGAAATCAGCATCCCTCTGGGGAACTACGCCACAGTATACCAAGCTAAAGTTCATGCGATACAAGCATGCGTACAAAAGAATCTTGAAAAGGGCTACCACGACCAAAAGATACAAATCCTGTCGGACAACCAAGCTGCCCTGAAGGCTCTGAACTCCTTCCGATTTACATCAAAAATCACAATGGAGTGCCTTAACGACCTAATAGACCTGGCAGCCAGAAACAACAGTGTTGAACTCCTATGGGTTCCTGGCCATTCAGGGATAAAAGGCAACGAAAAAGCAGATGAACTGGCAAGAACCGGATCTGCTCAAAATTTCAGGGGCCCAGAACCCGCCCTTGGAATATCAAAAAAGGCAACCAAAACAACATTAGACAGAATGGTACACCTGGCCAGGCACACGCACGGGCCGTCATCGATAGGCCCTCGAAGAAGCTATCAGCTGGAATGCTGTACCCAGCTAAAGCAAGTGACCGGCCTACTAACAGGCCATTGTCACCTAAGAAAACACCTTCAACGAATGGGAGTCTATAATGGACCCATTGAATGTAGACTTTGCGGCGAAGATGATGAAACCGCCTCCCATATCATACAGGGTGTCTCAAAACTCAGTATCAAGATTTTAGGGGCGTATTTGCCAGGTCAAAATAAGCCTTGTGTCCGCAAACGCTTCGTCACCGATCTACAGAGTGTTAAATTTTCAAAATTTTTTTATTTTTTCCTTCATAGCTCTTTTAGTTTTTGAGATATTAAGATAAAATTTAAAACATAGATTACGCTTTAGGGCTTACATCATCTAGTATACCGAGTGATTGTAAGAATCTACAGGGAGATATTTTTTCAGGGGTCATGCTCCCTTTTCTCCGCATAAACTTTTTTATAGTGCGCTGCTGGCAGATTCTGAAATATGCAGTACATTCTTTGTTTTGTTTATAAACTTTTTTTATCTCTTATAATTTTTATGCATCTAAGATCGTTATCGAGAAAAAAATTTAAACAAATTTTTGTAATTCGCCATATTTAATTGAAATTTTTCAATGAAACAATAAAAAAAAAACAAGTGGGCTTTGACTGCTATTTTCATTTTGACGTTTACGCTTATTTTGAAGCATTTGACATTATTTAAAAGTTGGTTTATGCATTTGACATTATTTAAAAGTTGGTTTATAACTTATCGTATATTTTTTGATTTGTTTAACATTAAAATGGAAAATGGACCATATTCATTTGAACATCTGGCTGACATCCATTTCGTTTATGGTCTGGCTAATGGTAACGGGCTTAATGCTCAGAGGTTGTACGCGCTAAGATTTCCTAATCGCCGGCTTCCCAACTACAGAACTTTTATAAATTCCCATCAACACCTTCGGGAATACGGCAGATTTCAGACTCCAATGCACGATACTGGTAGACCAAGACAAGCACGCAACCCAGCAGTTGATGAAGAGATTTTAAATGTTATCGACGAAAACCCTGGTATGAGTACTCGACAAATAGCACGGCATTTGGATGTTTCCCGTTCAACTGTCTGGAGGGTTTTACACGAAAACATGCTATACCCATATCATATTCAGCGCGTCCAAGGTTTGCTTCCTCGAGACTTTCCACAGCGCTTGCAGTTCTCCAGATGGATACTGCGCAAGTGTACTGTGGATCCTGAATTTTTATCTCGTATCCTTTTTACCGACGAGGCTCAATTTACACGCGACGGAGTAGTGAATTACCACAATGTTCATATTTGGGCACTAGAAAATCCACACATGATCAGAGAATCTCGACACCAGGAACAGTTTAGCGTAAACATATGGGCAGGAATAGTAGGAGATACTTTAATTGGTCCTTTTATTTTACCGCGAATTTTAAATGGTGACACATATTTAAACTTCCTACAGAATGAATTGCCTGCATTAATGGAGGATGTGCCTTTACACGTTCGTCAACAAATGTGGTTTATGCACGATGGGGCCCCCCCTCATTTTCGAGTCACCGTCCGCGATTATTTAGACACAGTGTTTCCCAATCGGTGGATTGGCAGAGCAGGTCCAATTGCTTGGCCCCCACGGTCCCCAGATTGCAACTCGCTGGACTTCTTTTTATGGGGGCATGTAAAGAGTCTAGTTTATGATGCAGGACCAGTGCCTTCCATCGAAGTTCTAACTGGACGAATTATGGATGCCTTTCAAACGGTAAGAAACAATCCCGGAATATTAGAACGCGTACGGCAGTCTATGAGAAGAAGAGTAGAGGGTTGTATCGCAGAAAGAGGAGGGCATTTCCAGCATCTTTTATAAAAAGTCAAAGTTGATTAAGTTTCTTATTTTTGAGGTAATGTTTAAATAATCTTATAACAAATAAGTATAGCGTCTTTTGTTTTCATTGTGGTATTTATTCCCCCCTGTTGTTATAAATGTTAATTAAATGTAGCTAATTACAAAAATTTGTTTAAATTTTTTTCTCGATAACGATCTTAGATGCATAAAAATTATAAGAGATAAAAAAGTTTATAAACAAAACAAAGAATGTACTGCATATTTCAGAATCCGCCAGCAGCGCACTATAAAAAAGTTTATGCGGAGAAAAGGGAGCATGACCCCTGAAAAAATATCTCCCTGTAGATTCTTACAATCACTCGGTATACTAGATGATGTAAGCCCTAAAGCGTAATCTATGTTTTAAATTTTATCTTAATATCTCAAAAACTAAAAGAGCTATGAAGGAAAAAATAAAATTTTTTTGAAAATTTAACACTCTGTAGATCGGTGACGAAGCGTTTGCGGACACATGCTTATAGGAAAAAAAAGGCTTATTTTGACCTGGCAAATACGCCCCTAAAATCTTGATACTGAGTTTTGAGACACCCTGTATACAGCTGCGAAGCGCTAAACCGTAAAAGATTCAAAATCTTCGGAAATATTCGACGTGGCGATAACCTCCCGCACGACAAACTTGGAAGAAAACTACTGGACCTCGTAGAAGGAACAAATATTTTCTAACAAGACTGGGGCGCACAATAAGCCAGAAGGCTGCAGTATAAGAAGCTTGGGCCACACGTCGAACCCGACCCCCGCCTTTAACCAACCAACCAACCAACCAACGGTATCATATTATATAAGAAGATAAATTTAAATGAATATTATTTTTTCTTTATGGGGTAATTCTTTATGGAGTATGGGGGTGCACGTGCTCCTGTGGAGAAACCGCCACTGCCGCTCTCCCAACTTGCCGCCCTGGGCAGGGGCCCAGGTTGCCCCCCCCCCCCCTAGAGCGGGCTCCGCGACTCAATTACACATTTATTACTATTCTATCCATCTTCAATACTTTTTCGTCAATAAATGCTCAAAATGTTCACCATTCACTATTTGCCAATATCCTAAACGCAAGTAGAACTCGTTTTGAACATTTCTAATTACTTTGAGAGAAATTATTAATTCTGGAAACTTGGGTGGTCATTTAAAGGGTCCCCTTCTACCAATTCATGTGCCTGGAACTACTGCGTCCAGATATTCACGGACAGGTCTTGTAAAATTGGGAGGTGCACCATCACCATCTTGTTGAAACCAGATGTTTCTATTTCAAATTCGACAGAATCAGAAAACAAAATAGCCAAATTCGGAACTAAGTTGTTTTCCCAAGAATTCCAAATGTCTCGCTCCCAGTACGATTTCATTCACAGAAAATTGGTCCTATAACGCGATATCCAACAATATCTGCCCAAACATTGACTTTATTATGTCGGCTTATACGTTTCATTCCTCTCTAGTAGATCCATCCATCGTTATCTCGGGGAATAGGTGAAGTCTCCTATTATCAGGATCAACGTCTGGTAATTGCTGTATGATTGTTAGTTTGTAAGGATGAAATTTTTGCGCGTAGAAATTTTTTTAATACTGAAGATTGGCTTATTTCGTGTTCTCTGTGAGGATAACAGGGTTTTCTTAAACAGCTAATAGTACATTAAGTTTTACCTCTTCATTGAGCGCACTTGGTCGATGAATATCTGTCTTTCTGCCATGCCCATTTTTTTAAGACTGTTTTTGAATCTTGCTTACAGTACCTTGGGACATGAGGTGTAAATTGGAATATTTTTCTTTGAATAAATAAACAACTTCATTTTGTGTTCTTGTCCTATCTTCGTATTTAATCATCGTTAAAATTTCAATCTTGTGTTTTTCAGTTAAAAGGTTGGGCAAATTAAAAGTCTTTGCGTTCAAGATGTGCTTGCTTTTATTAAGAATTGTGGTGTTGCTTTAAATTGACACAAAAAATGTAAACAAAGTGACAAAGTTTTTTTTTTTTTAATTTAAAGCAAATAAAATTAAAATGACAAGGAATAAAAATTTGAAATTTGGCACTGCCTATGTACAACTTAATAATGTATTTTAAAAAAATCCATAAAAACCTAGGGTTGCCTTTTAAAACAATGATGATATCGTCATATCTCTAATTTGGGACACACTATCAATTTTTTTTATAAAAAATACGACAACTTGTTAATACCCGTCAAGCATTTTTTCAAAAAAAACTGTACTAACTGGATTTACTGAATTTATTTTAAGTTACAAACTTACACTGTATATAATATATTATACCGGGTTAGTACAAAGTACCGAAACACTTTAATATCTTCAAAACCGCTTAAGCTATGCTTAAAATATTCAGGATTTGGAGGTTTCTGGGTATGAGGAATTGAACAATGATATCGGCACTGTTGCTAAATTTTCTAGTTTTGCTCTACACATAGTAATTTCATTATCTTAAATGGAATGCCCCATTTATTTTTTCTGCAATGAATTGATCGTCTCAAACTTAGTAAGATCCCAAATTTTCAAAATTCTGTTTGCACTTTGAGATACTAGTCAGAAAATTTCTGGGACCTTTTTTAGAATGAGCATTAAATTTATCGGAAACGCCCGAAAATTGAATACCTTATATGAACAAGTAGTCGCTGCTTCGGTATTTTTGAAAACAATTATTGCCATCGCGTCGCCATGCTAAAACAATCTCTTATTAAACACATCAGTGTCAGTAAAGCAGCTTAATAATTGTATTGATTACAAAATTATAATTTTATAATGAATTTTGTTCTGAGACCCAACGTATTGATAGTTTGATTTTTCGTGGATATGGAAATAAAACAAGGACATGTCAAGAAGTCGGCGACTTGTTTATTGACCGCTATCCTAACAAACCCATTAATAGGTCCACCGTACACAGAACTTGTCGACGTTACCAGGAAACAGAGTTTATAAAAAGTTTACCTAAAACCGGACGCCCAAAAACTGCCACAAGTGATAAAAAGAAATTAAATGTTTTATTACAAATAGAGGAAAATCCCCAAGTAAGTACCAGCCAGTTAGCTGTAAATGCTGAAATCAGTGAAATCTGTCAAAAATCGGTAAAGATTATCTTAAAGGAAGACAAATTAAAGCCGTACAAGATTCGTTACACGCAAGAACTTTTAGAAGGTGATCCTGACAGCCGCGCCGCAATAAATTCGCCGCGATCATGATGAAAAATATTAATGAAAATCCATATTTTGCACACAAAATTGTATTCAGCGACGAAGCTCCTTTTTGCTTAAACGACCAAGTTAATAGGCACAATTGTAAAATTTGGTCTAGAGATAACCCATAACCCCCCATTGGATGCAAGAACTTCACACCCAATATCCCGAGAAAGTTCACGTCTGGGCTGAAATATTGGGTAACAATATTATCGGACCATTTTTCATTTCTATGACACATTAAAAGGACAAAAGTATTTGGAGCTCCTTAGAGAACGTATAGTTCCTGTCATTCAACAAAATAGAAATTTAGGTGAAATATGGTACCAACCAGGGGCGGCTCGTGGTATTTAAAAGTGGTGAGGCACAGTTGAAAAATGTTTTTTAGCAAGGTTAGATTTTAAAGTTTAGACAAGTTTTCTAAATCGCTATAACCACATTTTGACCAAACTTTTTCGCTATTATTTGTTGCAAACAGAATACACGGCCAGCAAAATAATTTGTTTAACGTTACACTACCAGTAAGCCAGTCGTACTTTTCGTACCAAGTGTTTTGAAAGCTCCGATTTGATTTCCCCACCCCACCGATAGTAACAAGACGCTTACTCAAATCTGGAACAGGTCGCTTTACTTCTTTTACTATGTAGGTACAATTTATCTTCATAGGAATTACTTGAAAAATTCTGCTCATTTACTAAAAAATTAACAAGATCACAAGTAGGATTGCGAATGTTTACATTTACCTGGGAGGGTTGTGACGCTGTGCTAGGTCCCGCTGAATCCATTTTTCACTAATAAGCACAAAACAAATAAACTAATAAGTAATAAAAGTAATGTAATATTAATATTTTAGAAAAATCACTGCCCACTGTTGGAAAAAAAGCAAAACAAAAATCAGTACGGAAAACCACAAAGTATTTACCGAAAACTATAATAAAATACAATGCACTATGCACTCTCCCTAAAGTCTAAACTTTCAACTTTCAACGGACAACCTGTTAATCTAATAATAGCATTTCTCCAAATACCGTGTCGCGGCGTTCATCTTTATAGATTAGATTAGTCCCCTGGCGTTCGCATTACATTTACGTAGAGAGTTGAGGCTGGCCTCAAAAGAATGTTTTTATGCGCTATTTAAAGCTAGATTCGACTGGACTATTACGGGTATCATACCTTAGATATTTTCACTAATACGCTAGACAAGGAAGCGGGAGGCCGGGCCTCTAACCATATTCGACCGCATGCAGAAATGAGATGGATGATATAAGAACAACACACAAGGGATCGTAAAAGACAAGGAAGCGCGAGACCGGCTTCTACCATATAAGACCGCATGCAGAAATGAGATGGATGATAGATGATATTTCTAGCGAAGCGCGTTAAGATTGACGGCATTAATTCTAATGGATATATATTTATGCAAATAGTAAAGTAATATAAATTTGTAATTTATTTCATTTGCAAAATTATTGGTGAGGCACTGCCTCACCTGCCTCATAGGAGAAGCCGCCACTGGTACCAACATGATGGTGCTCCACCCCATTCTTCAAGGGTAGCGATGCAGTTTCTCAACAATCAATTTCCAGGGAGGCTGATTGGAAGATGTGGTGCATTAGGATGGCCACCTTGATCCCCTGATATGACTTCACTAGACTTCTTCTTGTGGGGTAATTTAAAGAATCGTGTCTACAAAAATCGTCCAGAAAATCGGTTGAACTTTGCGAAAGAATTCGCATCGAAGTTGCACTTATAACGCCGAATATGTTGAGTAATACACTGAGAGAGTTTTATGCTCGACTCGGGTAGGTACTGTCTGGCAAATAATAGGGCCCACTTTGAACATTTAAATAAAAACTAGTGTCGTTAAAATTATTAGGTTTTTGCGTATAATAAAAAAATCCTTAACAGAGTCATTCATTGCAGTAAAAATAAATGGGGCATTCCATTTAAGATAATGAAAAGACTATGTGTAGCGCAAAACTAGAAAATCTGGCAATAGTGCCGATATCATTGTTCAATTCCTCATACCCAGAAACCTCCAAATCCTGAATATTTTAAGCATAGGTTTAGCGGTTTTGAAGATATTGAAGTGTTTCGGTACTTTATACTAACCCGGTATGTTTGCCCGATTGTAATATTTTTTATACCTAATTATACAAGGTACTACAGTAAGAGATATGAAAATGGGTAAATTCGGGCAAAGCTGCGTATTTAGGGGCCTAACCATAGACAATTTACCTTTAGATAAACAAACAATAATCACGAATGTGGCAGTTTTATGGCCTCGCGCATGTAAACAAAACTGGGAACTATTAGACATGCGCACTGCAACATTATCGTTTGACGAATGGGAAAATAGACAGGTCCGGGCTTTAAAATTTAAATTCTTGCTCATATGCCACCATAGAGGGTTTATTTTGCCCCTATTTGGGCATAATACAATTATACAACGCCTGCAACTAGTACTAGTCATTGTTTATATTACAATCCGAGTCACTAAAAGCACAAACACAATTCACTAACTAAACTACACAAAAACCAGAAATCCATAAATATTAAACACCAGTCCCACAATCCACGATAGCCGATCCGATAGCTGAAAACTTTAGAAAACTACAAGGAATCCGCAGAGAAGAGAAACCTTAAAACACAACAACAAAAATGGCTGCCGAGCCGGTTCTGGAGAGTATCCTTGAGCGCGTCGATTATTGTCGATAAAGTAGGACGGCCGATAACACGAGGTTTGTGCGCATGCACGAAGGTTCCCCGAATGAAGACAGCTGACCGACGAGTCATGCGCTCGGACGCATTTTTTCACCCATAAAACGTAACTTTTGTTTGCGCAGGATATAAGCTGTAGGTATCAAAAGGTAAATTGTCTATGGGCCTAACTAGTGAGGGGAAAATTCGAATTTAAAATATAGTACCTAGTAATCGAATGCATTCGATTCTCAACTTAAACTTAACAAAGTAATCGAATACCAAATTCATTCGCTTTTCCTCGTCTCGTGTCGTTCTCGCGAGACGTGAGTGGCTCGGTCTCCGGCGAGACGAGACGAGAGATTTTTCTGCGATAATCTCGTGAGACGAGACAAAAATATGCGAGGACGAGAAATCTCGCAAAATCTTAAGATTTTGATTCGGATTTGCGATAAACTTTAAAACGAATGCAGTTAGTATCACTGGATAAAAAAGCTATCTTTATTACCAATGTTGCAACGTGGCCCGGGAAAAATCTGGACACGTTACTGAAAAACAATCGGTTATAGGCTGGTTGCAAACTATAGTTAGACATTTTTTGCTTCGCGAACATCTTAGAAACCAGGGTTGGAAAAAAACCCGGTTTTTCAAAAAAAAACCAAAAAACCGGGTTTTTTTGGTTTAAACCGGTTTTCTTTATTTAAGCCAGTATTTTTAAATAACAATGTAAAATACTATACTAAGTATGTAAAAAAGATATGGTATAGAGTATGGAAGTAAAACAAAAACATGCATAATATTATTTCTCTAGCACGTACGAAATGGGAAATAGGGGAATACCCGAATGCAAATCTAAAGCGGGGCTGGACTGGCTGGTGGGGTGGAGGTAAAATAAACACACAGTGTTGCCAACACTAATATATTTTCATTTAACACAGGGACGTGTTCGCATTGCCAGTAGTAAGAAGGGTATTTTTACTAAAAAATAAAAACTCAAATGCCAATAATAAAAATTTAAAAAAAGAAATGGGTTTTTGGTTTAAACCATATGGTTTTTTTAAATCATGGTTTAAATCATGGTTTAAACCATGGTAAATTGCTGACGGTTTTTGACCGCTGTACGAACGAAGCTATATTGACGTAATTTTCATCTGAAATTTCCACCCCCAGGTTTTAAAACCGTCTTATTTCAAACCGGCATCGGCATTTAGACCGTTTGAATAAATTAAAAGTTTTAATAATACCTTAAGGTTACATACACAGGGTGTTCCTTAATGACGTGCTAATATTTTAGGGTGTGATTCCTCAAGTCATTTTATGAAGAAAAGTTCAGATAAACATAATATGTCGTAAACGGCTTAAATTTTTTGCTACAGGGTGTTGACTTTTTTCTTTTTTAATGCGTTTTTTGCGAAAGTACTTTAGATAATATTTTTAATTTTGGCATGTGCTAATAGGACATAAAACCACAGGTTTTAGTTATAAAAGTTATTTTTTTTCCCACCAGTGGCGTCCCTGCAAACACGTCCTCTGATATTTTTTAGAAAAAAAGCAGTACACCACTGACATTTTTCCATGTGGGTATTATTTGTAATTAGCCTGGTCAATTCTACATAAAAATGGTCTCTTGAGTTTTTCTCCTCAGGCACACCGTTCTTAATTAAAATAATTAAATTAAATTAGCTCTACTATTTATTATTATTAACATTGATAATGCAAAATTTTGTTTTATAAAAACTGTTGGAAATGACCACCTTCACTTAATAGGCATGCTTTCGCCCGTCTTTGCATCGAATAGCGCACTCGTTCAAATATTCCAGGCGAATTCCGTATTGTTTCACAGAAGGCAATTATTCGCTCCCTCAAATTTTCTAAAGTGTTAATGGGAGTTTTATACACTAAAGTTTTAAGATGACCCACAAGAAAAAATCGAAACTATTAAGATCAGGGGATTTTGCTGGCCATTGTTGAGCTCCTCCGCGACCTATCCAATGATTCGGATAAACTGCATCTAAATGGTCGCGAACGATTACACTGAAATGAGCAGGAGCTCCATCATGCATGTACCACATTTGATTCCTTAGCGCATATCGTACATCTTCAAGTAACACAGGTAGTTCTTCTTGGAGAAAATGCAGATAAGACTGAGTTAAGGCGTTAAACATATTTTTATGAACGTCACCGTTCCAGGATAACTAGATTTATTAAAATTAATCGTCAATACTGCAAAATGAAGCTAATTTAATTTATTTATTTTAATTAAGAACAGTGTGCCTGAGGAGAAAAATGCAAGACACCATTTTTATGTAGAATTGATCAGGCTAATCAGAAATAATATCTACATGGAAAAATATCAGTGGCGTACCACTTTTTTCTAAAAAATATCAGAAGACATGTTTGCAGGGACGCCACTGGTGAGACAAAAAAATAACTTTTATAACTAAAACATGTGGTTTTTTGTCCTATT
This sequence comes from Polydrusus pterygomalis, assembly GCA_963969555.1. Taxonomy (NCBI): domain Eukaryota; kingdom Metazoa; phylum Arthropoda; class Insecta; order Coleoptera; family Curculionidae; genus Polydrusus; species Polydrusus pterygomalis. The sequence goes on along the minus strand of OZ018376.1, from coordinate 75,899,817 downwards.
AGCACATGCTAAAATTGAAAATATTATCTAAAGTACTTTCGGAGATATTACAAAAAACTCATTAACCCTTTGCGCCCTAGTGGTTTCTCTGTGAAACCACTTACTAAAACATTTATTTCTACTTTCCTGGTGGCATTCTCGCGAAACCATACGTAGAAAAGCTCCGCCTAGTTGTCCCTTTCTTCAAATACGGCATCGCTATTGAGCACATTTGGATATTTTTGACAGGTTATAATATATTATTAATTGATCTGTCAGTAAGTGCACGTGCTTACATATTTGTTCAGTTTTTTGGCATTTTTAAAGTCATGACAGGTAAGTTTTTGTATTTTTTAGTGTAGTATAATGTTACTTGAAGTTGTTAATATGGTTTCATTAATTTTTTTTTACATTTTAATAGTTATTATTGGCGTAACCAAACGTCGGTTTCATGCGAAAACCAGTAGGAATCTGTAGTATATAATTTTATCAATATGTTATTTTGAGGATATTGACATATTTTGTCAAAACGCATGTACTAACATGCGTTTTTTGTGTTGTACCAGCAGGCACGTAGCCAGGATTTCTTCTCGTGTGCCACGCCCTTTTTTTAATCATGGTGCTTGGTTTTTGTGGGAAAAATATTGTATTAATATTTCGCATAAAATTAATTTTATTTCTATAAGTTTTATAAGTATGGTCTCGAGTCTCGGGGGAGGGGGGGGGACTGGGCCCCCCCCCTAGCTACGTGCCTAAGTCCCCTTTAGCCTTTTAAATATTAATTGTATGCGGTGTTAATATTTGTGGATATAAAAATTTGATTTTTATAAAAAAATATTCTTTTTGTTTTCAGAAAAAAAGATGTATCTTTTCAAAGATCTAGAAAAAATGGCATCTGAGGATGTTTTCACCTTGCAATTGTTTCTCAACGTACCACCAAATTTAGTACTAGACATAAAAATAAGATTTGTTTAAGTTTTATAAATTAAATTTTTTTTATTTTCCGCCCATTTTATTCCCTAGTGGTTATGTTCCGAAACCATATCTTGGAATCAAAAGCATATTCCAGATGGAAAAAATTATCTTAAATATATTATATCTTTAACTCTCTGCTACCATAATATTTAGAAAAAAAAAGTATTAAAAGAAAGAAATAATTTCGGGAGCAAAGGGTTAAAAAAGAAAAAATTCAACACCCTGTAGCAAAAAATTTAAGCCGTTTACGAAATATGTTTATATGAACTTTTCTTTAATAATAATAATAATAATAATAATAATAATAATAATAATAATAATAATAATAATAATAATAATAATAATAATAATAATAATAATAATAATAATAATAATAATAATAATAATAATAATAATAATAATAATAATAATAATAATAATAATAAAAAGTTTATTCAATATATTGTCACGAACCAAAATTTGAATTAATTTTATCTAAGCAATTAAATTCCGTTTCCAACATTTTCTTCATTAAATTGTTTATCGCCCTGTATAACGGCTGAACTTACAGTACGTAATTGCTGACTATTCAAAAGCTATACAAGGCAATAGACCCGCGTGTCAACGGTCGGGGAGTCGAGTCCCAACCGCAGTAATGTGAACTTTATAAGTGACCCTCCAAATGCTGACCCCCAGTATAATGTAAGTATTATTTTATTACGTAAAAATGTTTCCTGAAGAGTAAAATGCAAAATTCTTTAATGTAATTCCAAATTCTAAATTATGTAATTTCGTTGTTTGTTTATAATAAATATTTATTTTATTTTCAAAAAATAACTTTTTTTATTTTACTGTTGGCAAAGTTTCAATCAATTAAACTAGGATCCCCGAGACTACCTAAAAAGTCTCAGTCACAAACCACAGTTGTGACACTTGGTGGAGGTGCCGTGTTTCTATTATTGAGATAAAATATTTTTACATTTTTCTAATTAGAGCATTTTGCATTTTTGTTTTTTAAATTTTATTGTCCATTCTATTTTCTGTATTTTTCTAAGACGGTTTATTTACTCATACAAACGCATGAATGAATTATTTTTGGATGTTTTAAATTTTGAAAGAATATTATATTTTTTTTTAGCTCAATAATCCTTAAAACTTAATAACAATAATGACTCTACAAAATTTAGCAAAGTCGTTTAATATACCTTCGATTACTCCAGATTTTATAAGACCGGAATCTTTTGATCCAAAAACGTCAAATTGTGTATTATTTCTAAATAATTTTAATATATCCGCATCAAAAAATGGATGGAATGATAATCACAAAATTGTATATTTTATTAGATATTTAGATGGGGCAGCATATATCTGGTATGATAATTATTTAAAAGAAAATCAAAATATAACGTGGGGTAAAATTGCAAAAGATTTTTTAAATGAATTTGGGGGCGAATATGAAATTAAAAAACTAAAGGACAAATTAAGGGACATTAAACAACAGGACCTCGAAAGTATTAAAAGTTATTATTATGATTTGGTGCATTTATGCAATTTAGTCGATACAAATATGTCAGCCGAGCTAATTATAGAATGTTTTCAAAATGGACTGCATCCTGCATTTTATACCCAATTCTCTATCTTATTTAAACCTGGCCTTACGAAAAAGGACTTAAACCAGATTGTTTTAAAACTAAACTTTATTGATGAAAAAGAGACCGAAAGTACTCAATTAAATTGTAAGAATCAAACGGATATGATTTGCCAAAATGACCCAATATTGAACCAAAAATTAAGAGAATTAAACTATATTAATATAAACTCTCAATTTTCAATGACTCGTAATGAAAAACTACCCGATGATAGGAACCGGCGCCTCTAATTGCCTTGTATAGCTTTTGAATAGTCAGCAATTACGTACTGTAAGTTCAGCCGTTATACAGGGCGATAAACAATTTAATGAAGAAAATGTTGGAAACGGAATTTAATTGCTTAGATAAAATTAATTCAAATTTTGGTTCGTGACAATATAGGTACATATAATAAAATATTTGCAAATTTTAAATTAGAACTTTGAATAAACTAAAATGAAATATAATGAAACTCACGAAGTCTTACTTGTAGTGAGTAATAATTATGGTATTATAATTTCATATCCATGAATAGAATGAATTTTATACATACTATGTATCACAATAATATAATATAATATAATATATCACAACAATATACGCAATCATATATAATATATTTTATATTTTAAAATATTTATCCATAATATTATTGAAAAAATATCTTTGATTTTTTATTATCCATAGTTAAATTTCTTGTTTGTATTTAATCATAGATATAATTTTCCTTCTGCCAAACCCATCCCCAGACGCGTTTCGCCGTTATTACGGCCCATCAGTGAGGCTCAGTTTGGCAGAAGGAAACAGGGCTCAAAGACAAATCACTTGTCAGGATCGATTATCGACGGGAATTATAGAACCAGACCATACCTAACTAGACCAGAAACAGACAAAACTCTTTTGAATTAATATCTGTGGTCTGGCACTTGTACCGGTTTTGAGAGCGCTCTTGCAAAATTTTCTGTTTTTACAGAATAACCCCTTTACGACTGACCTTTTCTAAGGTACCGTACTGGGACGCAAGATGCCGCACCGGGTTCTATAATTCCCGTCGATAATCGATCCTGACAAGTGATTTGTCTTTGAGCCCTGTTTCCTTCTGCCAAACTGAGCCTCACTGATGAGCCGTAATAACGGCGAAACGCGTCTGGGGATGGGTTTGGCAGAAGGAAACAGACAAAATAGTGCTGGGAAGTTTAGTTCATTTTGCCGATTTCAATCTTTCGTTCTCGTTCAATAAAGTGAATAGTTCAAAAGACTAGTTCGTTTAGTTCATTTAGTTCACTGATTTATACTGGCATAGTGAAGTAAAAGAAATATTTTAAAATTTAAATTATATATTAAATTTTAAAAAAATACAGTAGACACCGACAATATTTTTTTATTCATTTCCATACCGAAATAGTCCGAAATCATCGCGGCATGCATCGGTCGGTCAGGTGACAAAACCTATAATCTCGGTCGTCTCGCTCTCGCTTGCATAGTTCATTCCGTTTAGACTTTAGTTCGCCTTGTTTCAATCTCTCAGTAATAATTACTGATTGAATCTTTTAGTTCAGTTGTCAGATTCGATCTTTTGAACTAGTTCGTTCGCGAACTACACAACTCTAAGACAAAACTCTTTTGAAATAGATTTAATTGTTTTAATTTTAATCGATTTTGGGAGAATATCAAAAATATAAGGAATTATGTTTAAAAAATGTTTTTGACCTATAACTTTGTTAATTTTATTTTTTAACGTTATATTATTTATTTATATTTCTAGTGTTATATTTATGAATATTAAAATTTAATTTATTTTTATTTTTTAAAATATAGATTAATATGTTGTAAAAAAATAATTGTCGGGTATCCATTTTTTTGCTTTCTTTATAAAGCATATCAGAAGAGTATAAATAAAGCATATCAGAAGAGTATAAATATTCTTTATTATAAATAATTTTTAAAATCCATTTTTGAATAATTTCAATATTACGGAGATTATTTTAATTTATTCCACCCCAACCTAATATTCCATAATTTATTTGCGTTTGTACCAATGAATAATATATGGTTTCTAAATGTTTAATATCTAAAAATTGTTTAAGATGTTTAAATTTTGGTATAAGTATTCTCAATTTTTTAGTAATATATTCATTATGTAAATTCCATTTGAAATGTTTGTCAATAATTATTCCTAAATATTTAATATTTTCAGCTTGTTCTATTTTTATATTATCATTATTATTTATAGTATTTATATTATTTGGTAAATTACTTTTATAAGAAGTAAATGGGAGGTATTTTGTTTTATTATAATTTATTGTTAATAAATTATTATTAAACCAGTTGTTAATTTTAATAAAATCATCAATAATTATATTTTTTACAATATTCCAATTCAATCCTTCATAAAAAATTACAGTATCATCAGCAAAACTGTGTAATTTACCTTGACAATTTAGTTTAAATATATCATTTATATATATATATTAAAAAACAATGATCCTAAAACTGTGCCTTGTGGAACTCCATAGTTAAATATTTTTGGTATACTTATACTTTTACCAATTTTTACATGTTGTGGTCTATTATTTAAATAACTTTCAAATAAATTTAATACATTTCCTCGGAAACCAATTATTTATAATTTTCTTAAAAGTATTTCATGACTTACAGTATCAAATGCTTTTGCTAAATCCAAAAATATACATATGCTTTGCCTTTTATTATCAATTGAGTTATATATTTGAGTTGTTAATTCACAAATTGCATCTTGAGTAGATTTATTTTTTTTTGGAAATCAAATTGTTTTTCTGATATGAATTTATTTTTATATAAAAATTTGTCTATTCGATGTTTTAAAACTATTTCAAAAACTTTTGCTAATGATGAAATAAGTGTGATAGGTCTATAATTTTCTAATTCAGTTTTGTTGCCATTTTTATAAATTGGTTTTATTAAACCTATTTGGATATATTCCTGTTTTAAAGATAGTATTTATTAAATAAGCTAATGGTTTGGTGATATGTGAACTAATTGATTTTAATATTTCGGATGTTATTCCGTCAATACCAGGAGATTTTTTAGGTTTAACATTATTTATAATGTTTTTTATTTCATGATAATTTGTTTCTTTTAGATAAAAGGAATTTAAGTTATTTAATACAGTTGCATATGAAATATTATTTTTATTTAATATATTATTAGCTAGTGATTCTCCAACTTTTGAATAATATTCAATAAAGTTATTAGATATTAAATCTTGATCATTAGTTACTTCTTCATTTGGAAGTTTCATGGACTTTATTGAATTATCTTTTTTATTTTTTTCATTACATAATTTTTTAACACATTGCCATAACTCTTTTGATGAATTACATTTATTTTCTATTTGAGATTTGTAATAATTTATTGTAGCTTTTTTAATAATTTCGGTTAATTTATTTTTATAGTTATTTATTAGGTCTTTATTATCTATATTTCTCTGACTTTTATAAAGTTCATTTTTTTTATTTATTGATATTAACAAACTCTTTGATATCCAATCTTTTTTTGGAACATTTTTCTTGTTTTTAATAATAATTTTACATTTCTCAACATTATTTTGAATTTTTTTGATTAAAAAATTACTTAAATCGTCCGGGGTATTCATTATAAAAAATTCATTCCAATTCAATTTACTTAAACATTGATTTAATGTAATGTAATTAATATATGTTTTATATTTATCTATATCAGGTTGTGTAGTTTAAGTTGTATTTAAAAAATTTTGTAAAATAATTGGATAATGGTCTGTAATTTGATATTGAAATATGAATGATTTAAAACTTGACAAATTTTGTTTTGTATTAATGAAAATATGATCTATACATGAAGATTGATTATTTATTTTTCTTGTGATATCATTAATAAATGATATAAATTGATAATTATTTAAAATATTTAAATATTCATTAGTATGTATTGTATTTGAGAGTATATTAATATTTAGATCTCCATCTTGAGGAATCACACCCTAAAATATTAGCACGTCATTAAGGAACACCCTGTATAGGCGAAAAGAGAGGTTTCAACGCTTGGGTAAACATAAATCGAGTTAAAATTACAATTAAATCAAAGTTCAACAACATCTCGACGCGGCGCCGACGGCCGTATACATGGGTGAGGGCGGTTCGAGGTTTTATCGAGGGATAATGCGTCGACGTGCGGAAGGAAGTGCGAGTGTCATCGATCGATAACTAACAACTTGCGTCCCCTTTTCTTACTACACGGCATCTTCAAGGTCGCAGATTCTTTTATTGTGCTCCAAATACTTAAAAGTAGGTTCGTTTTGTGAAGATCAGAGCCGTATTCGATTGAGACAGAGATTTGGATCGATCCGATCTTAAAAATCAGTTTAGTGATCAGAGGTGAAGCAAGGATTTTTATGTCAGTTGTTCGTTTGGGTTTCGATTTTGACTTAACCTCATTCCATCTTCAAAAATTAGTCAAGAGTAGCGTAGTAGTATTTTACAAAGCGGGGGACTAAAGTAAAACAACTTTAACATATTTTATTTCCAGTCTTCTCATTCACGTACAGGAATAATATATTACATAACAAGTGTTAAAAGTGGTATTTTTCAAACGAGGAGGTATTTAGCACGAGGCGTTAGCCAAGTGCGGAAATTCTCCGAGTGTGAGAAAATCACTTTCACACGAGTAATGTACACAATTTTTCCTACGACCACCTACGAAAATGGCAATAACAGCACGGTTAACTTGGCTAGAAAGTGCTAAATATCACACGCGTGTTGAAAAAAAATATTTCAACACGAGTGTGGAAATACAAAGCACACTAGGTATATTTAATTTAAACATCAGGTGTCAATTTGATAACAAAACTATTTATTAAAAATAACAAACTTACGGGACACGTGGAGTGAATTGGGGTGCTGGGTGGGGTAAAGTACACTAGGGCATTACTGCAAATTTAAAAAAAATCTTTTTTTCGTTATTTTTGGGAACCTAAGAGTATTAATTTATGATAAAAATAATATTATCAAAAAGGGAAAATAATAATATGTCAGGCAACAGGTAACTCACCAACTGTCATGTTTACATGTCAACTAAGTTGAACCACAGAAAAAAAAGGGGCAGCTATAGAGCAGAAATAGAATACCCTAGGAAATACCGATTTTTAATTTTGCCATTATCTCGGATAAAAATATCCATACAATGTTTAAGGATATGGGACAAGTGAATGTGCTTTATGTAAGTAAATTTATTTTAGCTATATTTAAAACAAATCGAAAAAGATTTAACTTTTATCATTAACAAGCTATCGATATTTAACTCCATCTCTATCTTTCTATAATGTTGAGCAAATCCACGGGGATGAAGGTGGGATTGGGCAACCCGCAACATCTTGCCACCGGATATGTCAGCCACCTGGCCATATTTGAACGTATGTGCAAAAGCAATTGAGACGTACGTGCGATTAAAATTTGACATCGTTGACGTCTCGTTTTCGTAACCTTTCTTTTTTTAGACCGCCTTGTGGAAATGTTTTATTTTTTTGTGATTTTTATCGCACCGGCATTATTATTTATTTTAAAAATGTCACTGAAGTTCTTGAGTAAGTACTAAATATTGTAATATTATTATTAAGCTAAAAATATTGCATCCGAGAATATTTCTTTTACTTCCAAATAATGTTTCTTGGAGAGATGATTTTTATAACCTTGAATTGAAAGTCTGTACCTGACTGTGAAACTTGCTAATTTTTATTCTAGCGACGTTACTAATCAGTATTTATGTGTTTCATTTAAAGAATATGATGAAAATACTAGACTTACTTATGCCAGTGACAAACTAGTTCACTTACTCGATGTAATTCCACGAGAAATTGTATCGTTTCCTTAATAATAGTGCATTGCTCACTTAGAAGATACATTTTTAGATATTTATGGAAATGAATTTCAAAAATTTAACTTCTGTGAGCAACACGACATATGTAATGAAATTGTTAAATTATATGTTCGATTAACAGTTTACAAATATTTAAGAGATAAAAATACTCAAAATCAAACTTTAAGTGCTGGACACTATAAAAAGCATAACATTTTTAATAAAAGTAAAGTTAATGACCCCAGTTATAAAAGATTTAAAACCAATTAAACAATTTTCTCAGTTTCTATTTAAAAATAATTCTTGTTTTAAAACATTTTACTAATGTATGAGATTATTCTGCCCAATTTTTTTTTTGTTTCATGTTAATGCACACCTACAAGACTAGCCCAATGTTAACCTCCACCGGATTAAGACTTGCCCCACATGAAGACCTAATTTTAATAATGACCAGCCCTATAGTGCAAAATTGAAAAGCATAGGCAAGGAAGCCGTTGAACGACACCACGGTGACTCTAAACTTGTACATACTAAGAAGGGTGATATAAGAATCACTGGTAGATACCTTAGATGCTGCCTTGGCTTATATTTTTGTACAGGCCCAGGAAGTTAGTCGACTCTGAATACCACCTTTAATCCCTTAGGAAACTTTTATTTTTGATAGTACAATGTTCCGTAACTAGTTCGTACCAGAAGTTCATATAGTTATTAGAAATTCGTCTTGTGTTAGACTCATTGGAAGTTATGCCTTCTGCATTAAGATCTTTTTGATCTAAACTTGAAATAAATTATAAACAAAATATGGTCGTTTTTTTTTTCTAGAAGTCTTATTGTTTTTTATAGTAAATTAATTTTTTTAATGTTGTTTGCTTTGCTGTTTTTAATCGTTGAATAAACATAATTTGTCTCAGAAAATTAAAAAGCGAAGTAAATAAACGTTAAAAAATTAATTTACTAACCTGCAATTAAAATTAAGCGTTCCCCCGCCTTCCTCACCCCCTGCCACCTAACATGGCGATCGGTTAAACGTCATTCCCGTTTCGTTCAATTAACATGCAAATAACGTTTCTCTTAGTTGGTGTTTTGTGGAGCAAATGTTGAGGTTATGTTGTAGTTTTGTGTTATGTTGTTTTCGTAGGTAATTATACCTATATTATTGTTTTAGTTTTATTAAAAGAATGCAAGCAACTAAAAGATCAGAAACGAAATTTATTCACTGTACATAGATAGTAGGTATCATGTGCGTAAGCAAATAGAATAAAAAGTTATTATTTTTATTTAAATCTAGGTAAGTTAAAATGCGTAAGTGGGCATTGTTTTTTTTTTTAATTTGATTAACACAATGGTGATACCTACAAACTATTAAAAACAAATCAAACTCTTTTTGCTTATATTGTATGGTCGTAGGAAAATATTATTTACCTAGATGGGTTAAAAAAGACGTAATTCATCCACTTCTACTTCTACACCACAGTTAATTTTTTTGAAAAAAGACATAATCGAAGAGTACTAATAAATACCCAACGAAAATCTAAAAACACGGACAGAATGGAACTATAACCTCCAAAACCATAAAGTAAACAAAACAAACAAATGATTTTGGTGATTCTGCAATTTTTCAGGTTCACGTGGGATCACTTAGACCAGTGGTTCGTAACCGGTGGTCCATGGACCACTGGTGGTCCCTTAAAGTACCTGAAGTGGTCCGCCTAGTCATTCTAAAATTATTGAAACGATTCGACGACGACCAGATTAAGCACGATTCCCACTATACATATCATCACCGCACCGTCAAATATTCTCTGCTGGAACACTTGCTGGAACGGAAATAAGATGGAAGCAAGTGAAGAACTTATTATTGACAAATGCGCTACAATGTGATGAATCTACCGATGTTTCACAATGGTGTCAACTACTTGTATTTATTCGATTTTTTAATGACAACAAAATGTTTAAAGAGGAGCTACTATTCTCTCAAGAACTGGAAATGACGTGACGTCGCAAGGTGCAGACGTTATGGAGGTAATAAGTCAATATTTGGAGAAACATGGGCTTATGTGGCAAAAGCTTGCTGGGTTTTATACGGACGATGCTCCTGCTATGCTAGGTTCCCACTCTGGTATTGCAGCTTTAATTAAAAAAAAATTCATCTGCAATAACGACGCACTGCGTAATTCATAGTCAAGCATTGGCTGCTCCCGGAATGCTTTGCTGTTACGTTGAAAACAGCTATAAAAGTAGTCAACTCTTACAACTCTATAAAAAGGAGTGCACTGTATACTCGTCTCTTCAAAAAATTATGCTCTGATCTGAACCCTGAACACGAGACGCTGCTTTTTCACACCGAAGAGTGTTGGCTTTCCAAAAAAACATGCTGTCGAGGTTGTATGAACTGAGAGAGGAGTAAAATTATTCTTAACTAATAAGAAGAACTTCAAATACATTTCGTTTATTTAATGGATTTTTCTGCACAACTAAATAAATTGAACCTTCAGCTGCAAGGGTCAGGAAATATGAAGTTGGAATGTACGAGCAATATATTTGCATTTGAAGATAAAATCAGTGCGTTTATCGCTAAAATCGACCTATGGATCAGCAAAGTCGAAAGAGAGAACTTTTCAGCGTTTGATACGCTGAATCCAATTATTAATGAACAGTGTGCTAAGATCAAAGGAGAAATGAATAAGCTCACACTCCATTTGCATAACTTAAAAAATGAATTTAATCGCTATTTTCCTGACTGCGAGGACAAAGGTATTCGAAAACTGATCCGCAATCCTTTCATTGTCAATATTTCTGAGGCGCCTGATGCAATTCAAGAAGAAATAATGGAAATGCAACACGATAGTAACTGCAAGGATACATTCGAGGCAGGAATTAAACTTGAAGATTTTTGGGTCCAAAAAGCAATTTCTTTTCCGAAAATTCGAAAAATTGCTTTACGTTACCTAACTTTATTTTCAACCACATACTTATGTGAGCAGGAATTCTCGGCGCTTTTGATAATTAAAAGTAAACATTGAAATCGTTTGGATGCCAGTGCCGACATGCGCGTGGCTTTGAGTAGCACTGAACCAAGGATTCAGCAGTTGGTAAACAGTATGCAGTCCCAAAAATCACACTGAAGGACTAAAATAATATAATAGTTATTGAAAAATGTTGTCAAATATAAAACTCTTAGTTTCAAATAATTTTATACGTGTTTTACTTATAGAACCACATGGCATATCAATGTCATGTGGAATAATTTGTATTACCGCCAGACAGTTTGTGGAAGACAAAAATTTAGTCAAATGGTCACTCATCACTAAAAGGTTAAGAACCACTGACTTAGACGGTAGTGGGGGAACAGTAATCCTTTGCCAATCGAACACAGGTCAGATCAGTTAGAAACAATTAAATCGATCCGAATCGATCTAAATCAGCGAATCGAACACGCTTCAGCTTGTGTTTATGTGTTCGTTTTTATAAATGTTTTTTTTATGAAAACTGTTCTGCCAATAATTTTTTAAGACTTTCAATTGTTATAAATTCGCTATCAAAACAAAGCAGCGTGTACTTTGCATACTATCACAGATATCCTTATTAATATTGCATACTATCACAGATATCCTTATTAATATTAGGTTATCTGTGACACTATCCAATAGAACTTTTAACCAATAAAACCCATATTATTTTTAAAAAAAAAGGTTCTTCGTTGCTTTCTTACATTATTTCTTTTTCTTTCAATAGCAATGCCATTTATGTTCTAGCTGTACCAGTGGCGGCTTCTCCTATGAGGCAGGTAGGTGAGGCAGTGCCTCACCAATAATTTTGCAAATTAAATAAATTACAAATTTATATTATTTTACTATTTGCATAAATATATTATATCCATTAGAATTAATGCCGTCATCTTAACGCGCTTCGCTAGAAATATCATCTATCATCCATCTCATTTCTGCATGCGGTCGTATATGGTAGAAGCCGGCTCTCGCTTCCTTGTCTTTCCTGATCCGTTGCCTGTTTTGTTCTTATATCATCCATCTCATTTCTGCATGCGGTCGTATATGGTTAGAGGCCCGGCCTCCCGCTTCCTTGTCTAGCGTATTAGTGAAAATATCTAATGTGATGTATGATACCGTAATAGTCCAGTCGAATCTAGCTTTAAATAGCGCATAAAAACATTCTTTTGAGGCCAGCCTCAACTATTTACGTAAATTTAATGCGAACGCGCTTATCTTAATACTATTTTTGAAAATAGATAGATTGCAAGGAGGGGAGCTATTGAATGGCCGCGGAGGTCTCCCGACTTAACCCCCCTTGACTTTTTTCTGTGGGGTTACCTTAAAGGTAAAGTTTTCCAAACTAAGCCAATGGACATGGAGGACTTAAAGAATCGAATTGTTTAAGAAATACGGTCAATCAGTCCGGAAGTTGTCAGAAATGTGCAGAAAGAATTTTTTGATCGTCTAGGTTACTGCCAATTAACCTTTGGGCAACATTTTCAACATTTATTAAAATGATAAATAATTAATTGTTTTATTTATTTTCGAACTTTAACTGTCGATAAATCATAATGACATGTTAGATAAAAAATGTTCACAATTATGCACAGAATCCTAAAATAAAAACAAAATGTGGGTTTCCATTTAAAAAATTAAAGTTGGTCCAAGCCAACCAAACCAACAGAGTGCTTTCGGAGACTAAATAATAAATAAAAAATATTGAAAAAAATGCGTATTAAAAAAACAAAATCGACGTGTCCGAGCGATTTTTAGAAACATTCAGCGTTCCCTAAATAATGAATTTATTCCAGACTTTACGTCCTCACTGTATATTTGGCACTGGGGGGGGGGGGGGGGGGGGGGGGGTAAAGGGATATAAGTCGAAAATTTTCAAAATTGAGATAAGTCGCCCACAATACTTATAAATTCATTATCTACCCCTGGGAAAAGAGATATAAGTCATTTAAGCCTTAAATATGTGCCATTTTTGATTGTGGAAAAGGATATAACTATAGAAAATGTATATTTTTCTGTGAAAAGGGGATTAAGATTTGTTAAAGACGAGACGAATTGAATTTTAACAAAATTGTTTGTGGAAAGGGATATACTTAAATATATTTATCTCCCTCTCCCCTAAAAAGTTGTTTGGCCTTTTATTGAGGAAAGGGGTATATGTTCTCCCATTGAGCGATGAAGAGTCGAGCGATGAATAAAAATAATAATAATAAGTTTTGTTTTTGAACTCTGCGTTTATTACCATTTGTTTCTTTTCATATTTAATACAGGTTTGAAGAAAGTACGATAGCAAAATTTTATTTAATTGGTGTAAAGAGGTATATGTAAGTTTTTAGAATTTTTCATGTGTAAATGGGTATAAGTAATATTTTTTTCATAATAGTTTTTTTATTTTAATTACTGCTATATACAATGTATTAAAGATCAAAAAATGCCTATTTTAATAAAAAAATTGAGTTTAAAAAAAAACCGTTATCCAAACGGGAGTATTAAAACTTTAAACTCAATTTCCCAAAATTGTCGATTTAGGACATATACCCCTTTACACCCCCAAGTGCCATTTCTTTGTCAAACTTACGCGTAAACTGTGCCTTACTTTTACATTTTGATTGCACTTGTACAATGTTCAATATTGGTAGTGGCCGCCCTGCATTTTTTAAATCAAGTTTTTCACTTAAGCTCAGAGAACTAAACACAACCTTCTGTAAATTACTGTCCTTCATATTAGACGAAATTTTACAACTTTATAACAACTAATAAATAACTCAAAACAAATAAACAAAACGTCAGCGAGTCAGCGGCATCGACAGACGACAGGTCGCATCGCGATTCGCGAACAGTGGGCGCGGAAAATTGGAGCTCTCCGTGGCCGCTCGTTGTGCGATGTGTAGGTGACGTCAGGCCTCCGTCCTCATGACAACCCATCGAGAAGGCGCGTTGAATCGGGACGGATAATCGGTCGCCCGCCGCCGCCCGCGCTTAGTACAACCTTGAGAGCGCGCAACTCGCTTGTCTATGAGTATAGCCTGCCCGTTAGAATAGGGCTACGTTTGGTTTGAATAATTTTAATTGATTGCTTACATACATTGCGTTATTGGTTTTTTAAGTAAAGTATTTTTGGATTCTGTTTGAAATAATTGCAGGGAGGGCGGCGCCCCAGAGCCCTTCATTAACCAGCCGCCACCGATAGATTAGTTTGAGTATGATGATATATAAACTTTTTTACCCCCTTTTCAGCCCTTCCAAAAAAATAGGAAATACATTTTTCATGATTTCCATTGTAAAGTATTTCTGCTAAGTTTCAAGAAAATAAGACAAAAATACATTTCCAAACTGTTATACATTTTTTCATCCCTAAAAGGGCCGATTTCCAAAAAAAATAAAAAATTTCTGTTGTAGAGTACTTTGCTAAATTTCACGAAAATATGTTGAAACATAGTTTTTAAATCGAAACTTTTTAGCCAGTTTTCACTTCACTCTCGCGTGTTTTATTAATTGTATCTATATATATTATTATTAGAGTTAAGTTTTTTTTCCAATATACTTTTATACCTACCCCATTTTCTACCCCCTAGGGGCCAAAATTTTATAAATGCCTAAACACATGTTTATTTGTTGCAAGCGATGAATTTGTTTAAAATTTTGTACTTAACTTTTTCTCTTAGCAGTTGCGTTAAAAACTTACCCCTCCCTTTCAACCCCCTAGGAGCGAAATTTCCCAAAACATCAAGGCACGTACTTGTTTATTTTATCAGAGTAAGCTTATATCATAAGCAATATAGCTTAAAATTATAGACAGCTATCACCTCAAAATAGACCTTTTTTCAACCCCTAAGTTTATTTAAAAAAAAAATTAAAATTTAATAATATTATAAATATGTTTATGTTGTCTTCTATAAACTTATTCTTTAATCGCCTGAAGCTGAGCTTGTTAGGGGCAAATCTAATTTTTTGTTGTAGTATGTAAAATCATAAATCATAAATATGTAAGTATTAAAAATAAAGTTTTAAAGTAAAAATGTTAATTTATAGTATAAACGCAGTTTTTTTGAAGAAATATATTACCTATAATAAAATTATTAATTTATAATTTTTAAGTAAAAAATATTACTTATATAAATTTATTATATATTATTTATTCAGAACAATATTAATTAATTAAAGCATTTCTAAAAATATTTCAAATTGTCTGTTTTTATGTTTTTTATATCCATGTTTTAATTTCGACTTTAAATTTTTTTATTGAAATCAATTTTTTTATTTTTGTTGGTTAATAATCGTTTAAATAAAAACATAAATATTTGAATTTTTTTTGTCCTACGGACGTATTTATTTTAGGTTTTATGGTTACTTCATTTTTATGACGTGTATTATGATTATGGTTTTGGTTTTGAAAAAATGACGAAACCCGTATATTCACTTTATTAAAGGAACTTATATACCAATTTTTAAACCTCCACCAGTTTAAATTTTTGAGATACAGTAATTCCTATAAAAGTGTTAACTCCCGATTGATTTTCGAAAAATTCCGTTTTGGTGGATCGATACTTACGTTATAAGGAGGAATAAAGTAGGATAACATTTCATGATTCAGGGTTTAAGCTGGGTTGATGAATCAGTCAGTCAGTAATGCGTCTGTGCGTCAGACTTCCATAGCTCCTATATACGAATGGAGATAGGAATTTCATTCATATGCTAATATGCTGACTTATCCTATAACACGGGATGTATTTCAGAAACATAGTTTCGCATATACAGGGTGACCCAAGACATTGTGGTAACATAAAGTAGTATTTGTTAAAATGGGACAGCCCCTATTTAGGCCAGTGCCCTTTATAGTTGATTGTAATTATATTAAATTTGATTTAGTAGTTTGGGAGTAATAAATAAAAAACTTAAAAAAGTTTTGCAGCCGTGAGAAAAAAATCAAATAAACAATCTAAAAGCATTTTTTTTATTTACAGTATTATGTGAGATTAAAGACAAGGGATCAAGAAATACTATAAATTGAAAAGATTTTATCTATTTTCTACAGGGTATTCAAAATTCGGTCTAAAAAATAGCACACTTTAAACTAATATACTATAGATTTAGTAAATTAATGCGTAAAACTCATATACTTAATAAATAACAACTTATGCATAATATTATGTTTATGATAATAATTATCCACAATTTTTTTTTTGCCCAGTTTTTTTTATTGCCAGGTTCATACGTCAATTAAAAGGTATTATTTAAAAAATCGACAAATACCTATGCCTGGCACTTTACACAATGAATAATGCATTTTTTCTTTACATAGTAGGTACCTATTTATCACATCAGAATCTTAATTTACGGTTTGTGCTGGAGAGATTAGCAGGGCTGACAAGAGGGGGGGGGGGGGGAAATTTCCCGGGCCCATGTCTCTTTTAAGGGCCCGTGCTCAGGCTGCGCAGTTAAAAAAATATGATAAATTATTAAAAAAAATATATAAAATCTCTGTTGACAAAAAATTACTTTGTAAACATTCCATAGGTATGTAAATTGTTATATATATTTTGAAATGAAAACGTTACAAATGGGGTACGATCGATGTGGAAGTTAAAAATCTTTCCAGCCTGATGGATGATTTAAGTTTAATTAGAAGTATCTGGCAGTCCATACATAATGAATGCAAGTTAGTTGCTGAAAACTTGGGTTTAACAGGGGACTTGTCTTCATTGTCTGAAAAACGCAAACGAAAAAGAACAACTCTTTTTGACGAAAATAATCCAAACGATGTTTTTGTAGATTTAAATCCAGAGGAAAAATTCAGAATCAGTGTGTTTAATAGTTAGATAGAGAAACAATTTTTGCTCATTAAGTATTGAGCAAAAAATTGAAATTAAAATTGCGGGAAGACTTAAACTAGAAATTAACTTGACACAGGCCACAAAGTGTAAATCTAGGGACTTTATTGTTATTGATAAGTTTGCTTCAAATAAAAACAGAAGAAGGAACTTTACTTTTAAACAATGTACCCACTAATCAAAAATAAATTGGTGTTTTTTATTTTTTTAAATCTTATTTCATTTTCAATAAAATAAGTAGGTAATCATAATTTTTTAAAATATTTATTAAAAACTATTGACCAAATTTGGGCGTGGTTTTAAAAATTTTTCGCCTGCAGCGGGCTTTTAGTGCACCCCAAACTAATAAGTCACAAGCCGCCACTGGCTAGGACTCTACCTCCCGCTTTTTAATATTTTAAATCTGGTAACCCTAGGAGTGGGCCCGGAATGCCACACAGCCCCCGGGCCTGACCTGGCTCTCGACGGCCCTGGAGATTAGCCATGCATATATTAAAATTTAGCGCCAGTAAATGCCAACGATTTAAGCAGGAGATCAACTACCTTGGATATGGGATAAGCCAAGAAAACACTTGGATCAAATAAAAGACTGAAGAGCTAGAAGCAAAGAAGAATCTTCAAGCCTTCTTAGGAATCTGCAATCAGGTGAGTAAGTTCGTGTTCAATTTGGCGGCGCTAACGGCACCCCTCACCAACGCCCTAAATACGCAGGGTAAATCAAAATAAGGAGGTTTTCGTAAAGACAAAAAACGCGACAGCTCATGGACTAAACACAACGTCTAAGTGGATCACGTCATTGGAAAGAATTGAAATTGATAAAAAACAACAAATCCGGGAACAAATCATTCCCGTCGATCATCCGCTGTATCTGCCCTGAATAAACAAGGTGTTGGGGAATAGGAGACGATCAAGATAACCGGATTCGAATGCGAATTCGTTAAAACCACATCTACAACTTAATTCAAATCACTCGTAGAAAACCTCAGAGAAATCAGTGAAGTATCGTATTAGATCGTATTGTGTCTGGCAAAATGTTCCTCTTGTTTTTATTGAAGTTTGTTACTGTTACTATCTGGAAACTCATAATATTTTTGACAAAACAACGAACAGCAGAAGAGTAAAAAATGTCATTCACAAAATTGCCTAGCAAAAACTTTCATAACAATCGAAAATGTCGACGACAAAATTTTCTCTTTTGATATGATAATATTTTCCTGTATCTTTATTCACAAAAGGATATTTTTATTAGTTTTAAGTACCTACCTTAGTTGCCAAACCTTCAGTACAGGTTAAGAAGTGGCAGCTAGTTTTTTGTACTAAGAACTATAATTTGGCATAGGTATTATTCTTTCTACCCTTGCGGTCCGTGCAGGTTGAGACAAGACAACACTAGTGATTGTACTTTGTCACGACAAATGTAGGTACTGTGCGCTATAAGTTTGAGCCTAGTTGTTGAACGGTCGCCTCTCCCCTTACTGAAGTCCATGGCTTTTGGCTCACTTAATTTCGGTCCTAAGGCTCATGGCTCAATACAAATTTTAATTATTAAACTCTGTTTCCTAAAGCCTCGCAGCACAGCTGAGGGTCATGAGTCGTAAAACCTCAATAAACGATAAGCGTAACAATAACAGGTACCTGTACCTAATTAAATTATCTATTATTGCATAGGTATACAGGTAGGTGGCTTATGTCATAGAATAAAAATAAATGAAATCAATGTTATTTATCAAATACGAAGATTTTTTTGGGGGATATAGGAAAATGTGGAAATCTCCCGGATATGAAAAGAATACTACAAGTTCATAGAAACTTCTTTCCTATCGGCCTCCTCTTCGGAGATATGGGCTCCCAAAGAGCTCCCATGGAATTAAGTTTTGGACACATAATTATTTCAATTTTTTTTTCATATAATGTATACCAGGTAAGACCCAGACCCTATACCAGAAAGTATTGCGAATTACTCACAGCTGAATGGACGGACTAGCTGTGACACTAATGGGCACATTTTTTTTACGCCTTTAACTATTGACTAAAAATTAAGTACTCTTCATTCATATCGCTCATCCTAACCGTTTTCGGAAAAACGTCATTTTATTTACATCATGTATTTAGCATCTTTATCAAAAAATAAAATTTAAACTTTACCTGCTTAGTTAAAAACTTTGTAAGTGGGCACAACGAATTGAGGACTGCTGTACCCGCCACAATAACCCATCTTTGTTCCTTATTTGATCATTCATTCCATGGGAGCTCTTTGGGAGCCCATATCTCCGACGAGGAGGCCGATACGAAAGAAGTTTATATGAACTTGTTTGTAGTATTATTTTCAAGTGTTTGCTTCATATCCGGGAGATTTCCCACATTTTCCCGGACACCCTGTATACTACCGAACTAGCATTAAAGTTACTATAATAAGGTAAAAACTTTACAGTAAAGGAGAAATAATCATTATTGGTATAAGAATAAAATAGTTCCATTTACACACACAAAACTGACTGAATGCTTGAAGGTCGTAGACAATGATGTTTCTTGAATGATGAAAGAGTTTTGGACTTCCATTGTCTTTATTTGTTTTAAATCACAACGTTTCAACTGGTAAGTATCTCCAGTCGTCTTCAGGTGAATACTAAATAAGTAACGTAACTACAAGACTATTTATACTAGCTAGGTGCACCGAAGCACAACTGAGGTGGGTGCAGTCATGCGTTCAGTTAGCACGCGATCTTATCCTAAGCTTACATCTATCTAACAAAGGTTTCCAGATATTTCTTAAGTCTAACGATGGTTTACTAAAACAGCCTGGATTCTGGTGAATAGTAGCAGCTTCCTTAAACTTTCTTTTCCTCCAGTGTGGCTCCTTATGTAGGATTTCAGCTTCTGACCACATGATATGGTGGCCATGTTTCCAGGCATGGTCAGCTGCACCTGACTTTTCGGTCTCTCCTTTTAGCGTATTGTTTTTGTGTTCTTTAATCCTTGTCTCGAGTGGTCTTAATGTCTCACCTATATACGATTGGCCGCACTCGCAGGGGATCTGGTAGACGCAGTTTTTCCTATCTTTTTGAGTTATAGGCTTTGTCTTGGTCAGGTGGCTTCTTAGGGTGTCTCTCGAGTTGAATACGGTGCTGATGTTATATCGTTGTCCTAGTCTTCTTATTTTCTCAGATACTCCCTTGACATACGGAATATTGAGTGTTGGTTGTGCCTCTCTGTCTGCTTTTTGCGCGTTGGGTCGATTCTTACGGTTTTCCAATATTGTGTCAACTAATTTTGTGGGGTAGCCATTTTTGTTGAGGTCGGTCTTGATGTGGTGAGCTTCCTTTTTAAGTGCTTCTTCCGAGTTACAGATTGTAATTGCTCTATCCACGAGGGTTTTAACTATGCCATGTTTCGTGTTGTTTGAGTGATTTGAAGTAAAATTGAGATACTGACCTGTATGCGTAGGTTTTCTGTATACTGAAGTTTGGATGCTATTACCATTTTTCTTCACGTTGACATCTAGAAACGGTAATTGGTTGTTTTCCTCTTTCTCCATGGTGAATTTGATTGTTGGTGTTAAGCTATTGAGGTGATCTAGAAAATTTCTTAGTTCGTCATCGGTTCCATTCCAAATAATGAAGGTGTCATCCACATATCTCAGCCACATTTTTGGTTTCTTCTTTGCCTGTTCCATTGCTTTCGATTCAAACCATTCCATGTATATGTTGGCGATTATTGGCGAGAGAGATGAGCCCAGCCAAGGGTTTAAACTTTACTATCGCTCCAAAAGAGATACCAATACTGGACATTATTAGCGCTGTCGACTCAACAACCATAGGAGAGACACAAGGGGAGGAATTTAGATGGAAAGTTAGGGAAATTCTAGAAAAATCGAAGCCTCCAAAACAAAATATCAGCAAAGAGGAAAAAATCTCCCTTGCAAACCTTCGCAAAGACTCCACTATCAAGATTCTACCAGCCGACAAGGGAAAATCGACCGTCATTATGGATGTTCAGACCTACGATCAGAAAATCGAAGAAGTCCTGCAGAAAGGTAACTACTCTCTTACTGCCAAGGATCCGACCTCTACCATCGAGAGAAGAATCTACCGAACACTTAAGAAATATGAACGATATATACCAGAAAAGACACGGACACGCCTGACACCACACCACAGTAAGCCTCCACATCTCTATGGCCTGCCAAAGATACACAAACACAACATGCCTCTAAGACCCATTACGAGCTCCCGTAATTCTCCAACATACGAGCTAGCTAGATTTCTACTCCCTCTACTCAAACCTCTTCAAGGAAATAGCACATCATTTGTTAAGAACTCACAGCACTTCGTTCAAATAATAGGAGGAAAGGAACTACAGCCAGGAGATCAGCTGGTGAGCTTTGACGTCGAAAGTCTTTACACCAACGTTCCCGTAAAAGACGCCCTAAAGGTTATCAAAAACAGACTTGAGGAAGACCATACTCTACAGGAAAGAACAACGCTCCCTATTAATGCCATCTTGGAACTATTAGAATGCTGCCTCAACAATTCCTACTTTCAAGAAAAGGATAGATTCTTCAACCAAGTAGACGGACTACCGATGGGCTCATCTCTCTCGCCAATAATCGCCAACATATACATGGAATGGTTTGAATCGAAAGCAATGGAACAGGCAAAGAAGAAACCAAAAATGTGGCTGAGATATGTGGATGACACCTTCATTATTTGGAATGGAACCGATGACGAACTAAGAAATTTTCTAGATCACCTCAATAGCTTAACACCAACAATCAAATTCACCATGGAGAAAGAGGAAAACAACCAATTACCGTTTCTAGATGTCAACGTGAAGAAAAATGGTAATAGCATCCAAACTTCAGTATACAGAAAACCTACGCATACAGGTCAGTATCTCAATTTTACTTCAAATCACTCAAACAACACGAAACATGGCATAGTTAAAACCCTCGTGGATAGAGCAATTACAATCTGTAACTCGGAAGAAGCACTTAAAAAGGAAGCTCACCACATCAAGACCGACCTCAACAAAAATGGCTACCCCACAAAATTAGTTGACACAATATTGGAAAACCGTAAGAATCGACCCAACGCGCAAAAAGCAGACAGAGAGGCACAACCAACACTCAATATTCCGTATGTCAAGGGAGTATCTGAGAAAATAAGAAGACTAGGACAACGATATAACATCAGCACCGTATTCAACTCGAGAGACACCCTAAGAAGCCACCTGACCAAGACAAAGCCTATAACTCAAAAAGATAGGAAAAACTGCGTCTACCAGATCCCCTGCGAGTGCGGCCAATCGTATATAGGTGAGACATTAAGACCACTCGAGACAAGGATTAAAGAACACAAAAACAATACGCTAAAAGGAGAGACCGAAAAGTCAGGTGCAGCTGACCATGCCTGGAAACATGGCCACCATATCATGTGGTCAGAAGCTGAAATCCTACATAAGGAGCCACACTGGAGGAAAAGAAAGTTTAAGGAAGCTGCTACTATTCACCAGAATCCAGGCTGTTTTAGTAAACCATCGTTAGACTTAAGAAATATCTGGAAACCTTTGTTAGATAGATGTAAGCTTAGGATAAGATCGCGTGCTAACTGAACGCATGACTGCACCCACCTCAGTTGTGCTTCGGTGCACCTAGCTAGTATAAATAGTCTTGTAGTTACGTTACTTATTTAGTATTCACCTGAAGACGACTGGAGATACTTACCAGTTGAAACGTTGTGATTTAAAACAAATAAAGACAATGGAAGTCCAAAACTCTTTCATCATTCACAAAACTGACTATCGTCATATTATGGTATACTCTAATGTGCTTGGAACTATTTGGTGACCAAGCTAAATTACCTATAATACTCTTAAAACTTTAAAATAGACAATGTTACTCGTCGTTACCATTAAGTGACGACTTTAGAGTTACTGTGGCTATATAGAAACTGCTAGGTTTATGCAACTAAAGCAAAAATGGTAAAAAATAATTGAAATTGATAACTTCGCTAAATCGGTCGTCGTTAATTTTTCTTAAGGTGGGAGTATCAACATGCTTGCCAACCTATAACCTATTTCGCGTAGATTTATTTATGTTTTCTAGCTTTTACACAAAATTTAAATAAAATCAGTATCGACTTGATATTCTACAGGGTGGTCCAACGAAAACTTAACACCTTGATTTTCCTGCTTTAAAATGAAAATGTGGAAAATCGCTCGGACCCGTCGATTTTTATTTCGAGGGGGACATCTTTCGCGTATATTGTCAATCTTGTTACTTCAAGCCCCTAGGGGGGAGTGGGGGGTAAGATCTAAATCTTAAATGGATACCCCTATTTTATATAATTTTTTTGGATTCTGCATAAAATTCTGAACATTTTTTAATAAAAGCATTATTAGTCTATACTAAACAGTTTCCGAGATATTGACTCTTAAAAAATTACATTTTTGAACTTTGACAGCGTCTAGCTTTCTAACTACGTCTTAGAGCAAAACGGCTTACATGTCCCTATCATCGATTTTTATTATCTTTCCAATAGTGTCAACTTTCGGTTAAACTAGATGTAAGAAATATAGTACTACAACGATTCAGAGGCGAGTTACGAGTGAATATTTTCTTCATATGTTAAAGTTCCCATAAGAGAAATGCAATTTTCGCAAAATTACAGCGAATATTTCCCTCATATGTTAAAGTTCCCATAAGAGAAATGCAATTTTCGCAAAATTACAGCGAAAACAGCACTGCCAGAAATCGAAAATTGCATCGCATGTTTATATTGTTGAAACGTCAGAGCGGGATTTTATTGTTAACAAACGTCAAAAAATGTAATATTCTGACAATTAACGTCATCTTATTGAGTGACAGCAGATAAAAAAGTCAATGTCAACGAATGTTTTCCTTTCATTTTGTCAATAATTGTTAATAGTAACTATCTCTTTGCATTGGGATAACCCGTGGCAACGTAATTTTTTTTGTAAACAACGCTATTGAACTTTTCCGTAGACGTAATTTTACTACAAAAATGTCTCGTTTTGGCGAAGAATCTATTCTCGAAATAGAGCAGAAAATAACAGAAGCCATTCCAAAGAATACTGCATCAAATCACGACTATATTTGGCGGTAGTTCATGTGTTTTTGCAAGGAAAGGGGGCACGTTCTTGATGAAAACACTAATGTTTCAAAACTGGCAGATATCTTGAAAGACTGGGCGTTTAATATGAAAAAGCAAAATGGTGAGGACTATAAAGATAATACTGTCAAAACTATATGGAATGTTACCGCTAAATTGTTGATGACTAAGTATCACAGAGATTACAATATTATTTTCAACCCATTCAGTGACATTCAGTTCAAATCATCCCGTGATGCCAAAAATGCTAAGCGAAAACAACTACAGCAGGAGCCGGAAAAAAGAAAACAAAGCTCAGTTTTTCTAAAGCACGACGAATTCATCAAAATAGTAGAGACTTGCGACGAGGAAATCCCCGACGGTTTGCGAAAAAAGATGTTTTTTGTTTTATCCTACGAGCTGGTCTGGCGTGGAGGAGAAGGCCCAAGGTGTTTAACAAACTATCTTAAAGAAGAACTGGATCACGCGGGTCAGAAGACGGGACGAATAGAGTACAATCCGCTTTTTACCAAGACTACTCAAGGAGGAGATAAGCCCTGCGCATCCTCGAAATGGTTGGTCAGGAATAAAGTAAACCCGAACATCTGCCCTATCCGACTATATAAGATATTCATGCAGAAAAGGCAAGCAATAAAATGCAAACGACTTTTTCTCACCGTGAATCCTTTCTGGCAATCAGGAAAATGGTACAAAAGCATACCGGTTGGACGAAATTTGATGAATAAATGGACCTCTACACAAGCGGAAAAGTCAGGCCTCACCAATAAAAATATCAAACTGACGAATCATAGCTTACGAGCAACCGCTGTATCAAAACTTGCCAAAAAAGGTGTTAGAGAACAACAGTTAATTAAACTAAGTGAACACTCAAATACCAAGTCACTGACGCCTTACATTCAGATGGATGAGAACCACCATATGCTTTTGATTGAAAAAATGTGGGACAATGACCAACCGTCAAGCTCAAGAGAGTCCCCCGCCGAAATAAGCTCTCGCTCGTTGACTGCATCAACCACCATGTCTACGAATTCAAAGCAAAATATTGTTAATTAAAATAATTGTACTTTTCATTGCAATTCTTGTAATTTATAAGCATTTTAATTTTATTGTTAGTATTTTCTGTTAAATAAAATATTTAGATTTACTTGATTCGAGTTCTTAATTAATTTGGGAAATATTCAAATAAATTACACTCGTGCATAAAAATAACCAGATAATTTTGATGCACTTGTGCACTTACCCCCGATAATTTGTTGTACTGGGTTGAATATAGAAAAAATCTGGGTTCGCGTGTTATAGGATGGAATGTTTATATTTATTAAATTAATAATTGGCGTTGAATCAATCATGTTGTTGAAAATTTTGTGGGCAAATTTTATGTCGTACATTTGCCTTCTATCCTCTCAAGTGATAATAACTTTAGATTTCGTTTGATTGAGGTAAAGTTGTCGTTTAAATAAAATTTATAGCACAGATATTTTATAAATTTTTCTTGGACTTTTTTTATTTTACTGATATATACATCATGTTGAGGATTCCAAATTACCGATCCAAATGAAAGTACACTATGAACATATGACATGATGTATAATGTACGAATAGATTCTATTTGTTTAAAACCCCTACAGGTTCTAATAATAAAACCAAGTGATTTTTTAGCTTTGGTGGTAATTTGCTGGATATGGTAATCAAATAACATTTTACAGTCAAACCAAATACCTATATCTTTTACGATAGAGACTCTTGTTAGTGGTATATTGTTGATGGTATAATTTGATAAAATGTTATTTATATTTCTGGAAAACGTAATAGTGTAGCATTGGCGGGCACGTAGATGTTACTACAAAATCATTCTCCATTTTGGTAAAAAGGTGGTGAAGAAGTAAATGGTGCCTGATAGGTTCCCGTTAGCAGTAACAACAACTTCAACGTTTTTGATTTGGCGGTGATTACGTAGCGCCGACGAAAATTGCAAATTGTGGGGAAGCATAAAAATAAAGCTACAAAGCAAAAAGCAAATATATAGGTAAGTATTGTATCTATTAACTTACATCCAGCCGTTTCCAACTTGCATCGGTGGTGTGTCTGGAAACCCCCTACAAAAAAAAAGATTATCAAAATATAAAAATGTTAGGATATATTGGTAAAATAATGATATATGTACCTACTGTGTTATAAATGACATTGATAGAAATTATTTTCTCACAAGGTTGCCTGCGATTTTTAAACCAAGAGTTAGACCATAACCACATTGAAAGAAGCCGTGAAACAGAAACGTCCACAACATTGCTTGAAGATCCATGTGTCATGTGACATTTTTGAGGTTAGCCATGGAGCCATGCTTTAGTATGTAATTTACGCGCGCAGTAGGTTGCGGTTTTTCGTATTAATTTGTATTTTTATCCGGTTTTCGATTGATATCTAATAAAAAATTTAAGTGACATGGTTGCTAAGAACCTCTACAAAATATTAGTCAAAATTTTTGGTGCGAGTTTGCTATAATAGCATAAATAAAGTGATAAATCGAACAGCCTGGCCGGCCGAGTATTTTGTTTACGGGTGTTATAATGGCGGCAGAATTTTATTTGTTTTAATTTAAAAGTTGTGTTTTTTGTATTTAGTTAACTCTTTGGGATAAACTTTATTGTTTTGTGGCTACATTTAATTTATTAAATATTGAAGTGTTTATTTAGCTTGAAGGTATATGTAAATTAGTTTAAAAATATCACTTCGTAAGTAGGTAGGATACCTCTATATACCTAGTACTTAGGTAAGTACTATTTTATTCTTTTAGTTTGTTTATTTATCAACATGCCAAGCCCCTGCTGTATTCCTGGGTGTAACTCTAACTATAAAAGCAGGTGAAGGGAGTGTATCAGTTTTTCACTTTCCAAAAGATGAAAATCTGAAAATTCTATGGAGAAAAGCCATTCCAAGAGCTAACTTGGTCGCCCACGCAGTATTTTGTAGTTTGCGCTACAAACCACAAAAAAAATTGCAACTAAAGTTAGACTAAATTTAACAGATGTTCCGTGCTTTGATCCCAATTTGCCTGCTTACTTGTCAAAAACTGTTCTTACTCCTAGAAAAATTCCAGCGGAGAGAAACGAGGAACAAGAGCGTACCTCTCAACTTAATCAAGCTTTCGAGCAATAAGATTTTATAAAAAGTTTTGACGATCTCAGTACCTAATTATTCACAAAAAATTATTACTTCTGAGTTTAAAATTGTAAGTGACTCAAAAATATATTTTTATAGTTTAGATTTGTCCAATGACTGTATAAATATTGTTAATCAGGTTTGAGTGGACATTCATATGAAGGTAAAGGTTGTTTTAAAAGGTAATGAATTGGCTTACAATGATTTGAAATGGATTTTACCCTTTGAAATGAAACTAAGCAGGTGGTCTCAGCTTGAAAACTTATTGTCCCGGTACCAATCGTACATTTTTCAATATCAATATAGTGGAAACAGAGCCAAAAAAACCAAAAATATTAACAGAAATAATAAAAAACTCGCCCGTTACCGCGCGTCATTATAATGGCTTGTGGATCCGCAACTCCCAGATGATGCGGCGTTGCCCGATGTCACTTCATGGCTTCTTTTCAAGGTAGTTGTGGTTAGACTACTAAGCTTAATAATTAGGCAACTTTGATTGTGAGCAAATCATTTCTATTAACGTCATTTTATGTCACAGTCAACGTTGTCTAGGTAGCGGTAGACTTTAGGGGAAGTGTTAATGATGAAACGGCATATCAGCTCTGGTGGAATATATACGTTTTAAAATATTTAGACACTTTAAAAAAATGATTAACTTTTAAATCAAAATTACCTCAGTACCTACTGATTAAATTCAGATTCACACTAGATTGAATTAAAATTTTAACACTGCCTAATAAATCAAAGAGTCCGTCATTAAGCCGTCTTATTTAAAACTGATTAATGTAAGATTTATTATTGATTATACTTTAATCAATTTATATTAAATATTTTAATCAATGATACAATAATTGGCTTCGATGTGTAATAATTTAATAATTTTTTATTTATTCTTAAATCACTTTTTATTAAATTTAAGAAGTTTATGGATAATACTCGGAGAAGTCGGAGATGTTTTAGGACGCCTTTAAATGCTTTCTTAACATACAGGGTGTTTCATTAAGGGTGGCCACCGTCCATATCTCGGAAACTACTAGGCATAGAAACTTGAAAAAAAATTATGATTAAAGCGGTCATGAGAAAATTCCGGAAATTACTTTGAAGTTCCTCATTTCGCCGCAAGGGGGCACAATTAAAAAATTTTTTTTAATTCTAAATTTCTCCGAAAATTCACATACCTATTAAGGTATAACTGTGATTACATCATCGAAAAGCCTAGACAATTCTGCATTATTTTGGTATAAGGCTCATTGGCGTACCGACCTTGATAAGAGTGGGGGAAGCTATTGAATGTGTAAACATTAAAATCGCTGTAACTTCGAAACGACTTATCCGATTTTACTAAATTTAAACTTGTTTGGAAGGGAAAGGTAAGTATCTTTAATCGCCGTATCCAACCGTACACGATAGTGTTTAATAAAATTGCTAGAAGGCGCAATTTGTAATAATAACAGTTTTTTCGATTTTAATCCGAAAATTCAAATCATACGGTATATCTATGACATCATAATCAAAAAGTAGATAAAATTCGCAAGAAAAGATGTAAAGACCGCAGTTCGATATCTTTGTGGTTTCAGAGTTATTGCCAAAACAATAATTTTTAATACAAATTGCGCCCCCTAGCAATTTTATTAGAAACTATCGTGTACCATTAGATACGACAATTGAAGGTTATTTCTAACAAGCTTAAATTTATAAGTAATATACAGGGTGATTCATTAAGGGTGGCGACCGGCCATATCTCGGAAACTACTAGGCATAGAAACTTGGAGAAAAAAAAATTATGATTAAAGCGGTCATGAGAAAATTCTGGAAATTACTTTTATGTTCCTCATTTCGCCGCAAGGGGGCACAATTAAAATTTTTTTTTTAATTCTAAATTTCTTTGAAATTTTCTATATTAAGGTATAACTCTGATTACATCACCGAAAAGCTTAGGCTATTCTGCATCATTTTGGTTTAAGGCTCATTGGCGTACCGGCCTTGATAAGAGTGGGGGAAGCTATTGAATGTGCAAACATTAAAATCGCTGTAACTTGTAAACGACTTATCCGATTTTACTAAATTTAAGCTTGTTTGGAAGGGAAAGGTATGTATCTTCAATCGCCGTATCCAATAGTACACGATAGTGTTTAATAAAATTGCTAGAGGGCGCAATTTGTAATAGTAACAGTTTTTTCGATTTTATCCCGGAAATTCAAATTATACGGTATAACTATGACATCATAATCGAAAAGTAGATGAAATTTGCAAGCAAAGATGTGAAGACCGCAGTTCGATATATTTGTTCGTTTCAGAGTTATTGCCAAAACAATAATTTTTAATACAAATTGCGCCCCCTAGCAATTTTATTAGAAACTATCGTGTACCATTAGATACGACAATTAAAGGTTATTTCTAACAAGCTTAAATTTAGTAAAATCGGATAAGTCGTTTAGAAGTTACAGCGATTTTAATGTTTACACTTTCAATAGCTTCTCCCATTCTTATCAAGTGAAACTGTAAACATTAAAATCGCTGTAACTTCTAAACGACATAACCGATTTTACTAAATTTAAGCTTGTTTGGAAGAGAAAGGTAAGTACCTTCAATTGTCGTATCCAATGGTACAAGATAATTTCTAATAAAATTGCTAGAGGGCGCAATTTGTATTAAAAATTATTGTTTTGGCAATAACTCTGAAACGAACAAAGATATCGAACTGCGGTCTTCACATCTTTTCTTGCAAATTTCATCTACTTTTCGATTATGATGTCATAGTTATAACGTATGATTTGAATTTCCGGGATAAAATCGAAAAAACTGTTATTATTACAAGTTGCGCCCTCTAGCAATTTTATTAAACACTATCGTGTACTATTGGATACGGCGATTGAAGATACATACCTTTCCCTTCCAAACAAGCTTAAATTTAGTAAAATCGGATAAGTCGTTTACAAGTTACAGCGATTTTAATGTTTGCACATTCAATAGCTTCCCCCACTCTTATCAAGGCCGGTACGCCAATGAGCCTTAAACCAAAATGATGCAGAATTGTCTAAGCTTTTCGATGATGTAATCAGAGTTATACCTTAATATGGAAAATTTCAAAGAAATTTAGAATTTAAAAAAAAATTAATTGTGCCCCCTTG
This sequence comes from Polydrusus pterygomalis, assembly GCA_963969555.1. Classification (NCBI taxonomy): domain Eukaryota; kingdom Metazoa; phylum Arthropoda; class Insecta; order Coleoptera; family Curculionidae; genus Polydrusus; species Polydrusus pterygomalis. Next base: position 75,869,132 of record OZ018376.1, on the reverse strand, counting down.
CGGCGAAATGAGGAACTTAAAAGTAATTTCCAGAATTTTCTCATGACCGCTTTAATCATAATTTCTTTTCTCCAAGTTTCTATGCCTAGTAGTTTCCGAGATATGGCTGGTCGCCACCCTTAATGAATCACCCTGTATAGTAAAATGGGTTAAGTCGTTTAGAAGTTACAGCGATTTTAATGTTTACACTTTCACTCACCATATACCTTAACATTGGAAAAAAAAGTTGGAGGCGGTTTCTATCCCAAAAAGAGGGGTAAATTTTATGAAAACACGAAAAGAGTATGCCAACTAAAAATAAACGCAGCTGTAGTTCGGTATTTTTTAGCGAATAAAAAGGCAAATACTGAATTTATTCCAGTTAAAAATTCAACCCTGTATACTTATTTTAAAACGTTCACCAGTTTTAGTTTCTGAGATACAGAAATTCCTAAACAAAAAACTTCACACCACGTTTTTACCCCCTAAGGGGTTGATTTTCAAAAACTCCCTAATTGATGGATGCCCACGTTTATAAAGAGAAGAGAGAAGACATTCTCGAAATTTCATGATTCTAGGATTAGGGGTTTAGGCTGTGCGTTCATGACTCAGTCAGTCAGTCAGTCACTATATGTAAATAGATTTAAAATTTCTACGTTAATTTTTATTAATGGTTTAATAAGATAATTCGACTTATAAGATAATGAAAATTTTGTATTTGCAAGCATCTCGTTGTTGTGAAAATGCTACTTAAATTTTGACTCGATTGAAGCGATTCAAAATTTTTATACTTACTAAATAAAGTCAAAAATAGATATTCACTATGAAATATTTGACATCTATTTACATGGTGTTTACTTTCTAGGACCAAAGTCAGAAAACTTCTAATTGAAAAATATCTCTTTTATTAAATGGAACACCCTATATATTTTTCTGTCATCTTATAGCTCGTCATAAACTCTTCAACTTTGGTGAAGAAAGTCCTATCCCTATCTCTAATAGTTTTTGAAATATTTTGATATTTCGAGATTTAATGTCCTCGTTATAGCATCTTTTGACAATGGATCACAGTAGCCACGGAAAATAAATAAAAATAATAGCAGTGGATGCCATTAGGAATCAGATCAATGTAAAAATTAAGCTTTTTTACTATAAAGTTTATTGTCCAGTCATTTTATCAGTTGGTCAGGGGCGGTCTGGCCCGGTCGGCGATCGCCGAGGCCCCGCGTTTATTATTCCCTCTTTGATGCTTATTAAAATGACATTGAAACATATATAGTGGATTTCACCTTAGTTTTTAATGGCCGCCGCTGACACATGTCATTTATAACATTTCTTTTTACAGAACTTAAGGATTGGCCAGGGCCGGACTTAAAAATTATGTGTGAACATGGGTCAATTTATTTGTAGTTGTAATTATGGATGGAAACGAGAATTACCTAAGCAATTTTTAAGATATTTCAAAAAAAAAACACTGAAGGGGAATGGAAATAGGATAGAATATCAGAAAAACAATTTCATTTAATTTTTATTCATAATATAATAAAGTGCTGTTATTTTGGTAAAAACACACTCTTACTTTAGTACAATAAAAAATATACAAGGGGCAGTCGTGAATCTAGTATCATCAATAATTAACTACGTTTTTTATTAAAGAATTATTTTGTTTTTTAATTTGATTTTAGACCATGCAGTGTTAAGTTGAAAAAATCTATATATTATATTTAATAGCTTATTGTTTACTTTTTTATTTTCTTATTCACTGGTAGATATTTTTTTCTTTAGACTAGGTTCTAAAGAGTTTGAAGTTTACAATAGGTCTAACTTTTCGTTGGTTTATAATAAAACAATACAAGTTTGTAATGTTATCGAATTAGGTATTTTATTTTAATGAATAAAGAAAAAATAATGTAAGTAGATACTACAAAAAAATATTTTTGTCCATGCGTTTGCAGAACAGATACCTCAAGCACTCTTCAATACAACTGTATGTAAAACTTATTTTAGCATAATGGTTCACTGTGGTTTTCAAATTTAATTTTGTTGCAAGTTCCCTATTATTTTTGGTCTTCATCTGACAAGCTGTCGATGTCGTCGTCACCGTCCGAGACATTAATAATTATTTACTTACTTTTGCATAAAAATAAACACGTCACAGATACACACAGTCCGGCAGTTTAAAACCAAAAAGTCTAATACGCACAAAATATAAGCAAAATGCTGTCTGGAAAATACCAAAAACAATAACACGAACGATCAAGAATTAAAGACTCAGAATTAACAGCCGAATGCACGTGGTGCGCGGTGTGTCCCAAGTCCCAATGCGGCTCTGTGATATTTAAAGAACGCGACGAGACAATCGAATTAATGAAGTACGAAAAGAGATATGCGAGAGCAAATGCGTAAGACAAAGATGCACATACTAACGGCATATACGAGCGATACTGTGCTTTTGACGAGTTTGAGCTCATTGAAGGGCAACGTATTGAACTGTGTAGTGTGCATCTTCGTCATGTACATGTAACTATACGGTCAGTTATATATCCATCTCTTGTTAATCTAGCCAATGCCCGTGCCTGAAAGCCGTTTATAGAATTAGGGATTTTAAAATCACGTGTTGGCTAATATGTTTGACAAGAGAGACGTCAAAGCATTAAAAACTAAGGTGAAATTCACTATACTATCGGTCTACAACGGTCAAGCAGCGCGGTGCCGTGCCGTACCTGAGAAGAGGCCCCGCCCACATCGTTTACAGTTACTTACTAAAATGTCCGTTAGAACGCAGCACTTTCCTGGTATTATTTTACTTCAGCATTTTCGTCACCGGCGAAAATATTTCGATTTTCACCGTTGGCAACATTGAACATAAACACACTTTGGTTAGGGTTGGCAGTACTGAATTTCTTAATCTGTCAAGTCACTCAAGTGTCAGTTTGATTATTCATAAACAAATGAAATTGAATTGTAAGGTATGATAAAGCAAAAGCAATAGCCTCCCTTATTATAGAGTGACTTATTAATTTGCACGTAATAGAATTAGTGCTGGTAAACTATAAAAAAATTTCACCAGCATTTTAATACTTTTAAGCTAATTTAAAGTGCCAAAACTACATTAAAATCAATCTTCAGACATGCTGTTTTCTAAAAGACCCCCCCGTTTGGGGTCCAGCAAACAGTTTGAGCCGAGGGCCCCTAACTGAGCCAGACCGTCCCTGCAGTTGGTACTCAAAATTAATTTTTCAAAAATTAATTTATCGATGATTTGTGTTTTGGGCGAGGCAGATAAAAATTGTCATTTTGCTAAACGACTATACAGGACGTGTAACAGTATTTCGAGTTCTTTCTCACCATTTGTAGCTCTTCTATTAACAACTTTACATTTTGAATGTTCCACACTGCCTGTTGAATAAAACATTTCCAATAAATTTTGAAAACTTCGAGGACTGGGTGTTCGCCGCTCGGAATATTTCATCCTGTATAGTCGTTCAGCAAAAAGACAATTTTTATCTGCCTCACCCACAACATAAATCATATCGATTAATTCATTACTTGAAAAATGAATTTTGAGTACCAACTTATAAAATGACTGGACAATAAACTTTGCAGTAAAAAGGCTTAATTTTTACATTGATCTGATTCTTAATGTCATCCACTGCAATTATTTTCATTTATTTTCCATGGCTATACTGTGATACATTGAAAAAAGATGCTATAACGAGAACATTTGAACATTAAATCTCGAAATATCAAAAACTATTAGAGATAAAGAAGGGACGTTCTTAACGAAAGTTGAAGAGTTTATGACGAGCTATAAGACGACAGAAAAACATATAGGGTGTTCCATTTAATAGAAGTGATATTTTTCAATTAGAAGTTTTCTGACTTCGGTCCTAGAAAGTAAAAACACCCTGTAAATGAGACGTCAAATATTTCATAGTGAATACAGTGTCCGCAAGAAAGTTCGCATCAAATGGGATTTTTTTTTATTATTAGGTATAGGTAAAAATTGAAAAAGCAGTTAGTTTTTGCTTACGTAAAAACCAAAAATGACGTATACTGAAGCAGCTGCACGACTCGCGTTACCTGTCAAATTTGACATTTTTAATAAAATTGTTTCAAAAATGCCATTATTTATCAAAATATCGAAATTCGAGAGAAAGTTCTTTATTTTAGGCATTTTTAACTTCTGTACGAAATTTTGACAGTCTATAAAATTTTTTATTTTTTGCCAGATTCTTGAAAATGTTGATCAACCCTCGTAGATTAACTTTTATACATTCATGTAAAACCATTTGCCTTTACTTCATTGGTAATCTTAATGCAATTTTGTGTAAAATTTTTGTTCACAATTATTTATTTTGTTTCAAAAACTAAAATTGTTATTGATCAGTATGTAATGTTTGATGCAAAGTTTATCTAATTACATCACTTTTGCCAAAACCGACGTTTCTCATTCTTCTTAAGTTAGTAAAGTAGATGTACAAAAAGAAAATACTAGGAAGCTTTCGTTAAAATTTTACTTAATTAATATTAAATTAAATTAATTATATTAAACTTTATTATATTTTTGTTAAATAAAATGTTTCGAGCGATTAATATTTTTTCTTTTTGATCCAATATTAATTGAGTAAAATTTCAACGAAAGCTTTCTAATATTTTCTTTTTGTACATTTGTTTACTAACTTAAGAAAAATGAGAAACGTCGGTTATGGCAAAACTGATGTAATTAGATAAACTTTGCATGAAACATTACATACTGATCAATAACAATTTCAGTTTTTGAAGCAAAATAAATAATTGGAAACAATTTACATAAAATTGCATTAAGATTACAAATGAAGTAAAGGCAAATGGTTTTACATCGATGTATAAAAGTTAATCTACGAGGGTTGATCAAAATTTTCAAGAATCTGGCAAAAAATAAAAATTGTATTAGACTGTCAAAATTTCGTAGAGAGGCTAAAAATGCCTAAATAAACAACTTGCTCGGATAAAAAATGTCGATATTTTGATAAATAAGGGCATTTTTGAACCTATTTTATTAAAAATGTCAAATTTGACAGGTAACGCAAGTCGTGTAGCTGCTTCAGTATACGTCATTTTTGGTTTTTAGGTAAGCAAAAACTAACTGCTTTTTTAATTTTTACCTATACCTAATAATAAAAAAAAATCCCATTTGATGCGGACTTTCTTGCGGACACTGTATGTATTTTTGAGTTTATTTAGTAAGTATAAAAATTTTGAATTTTGAATCGCTTCAATCGAGTCGAGTCGCATTTTCACAACAACAAGATGCTTGCAAATGCAAAATATTCATTATCTTAAAAGTCGAATTATCTTAAAAACTATAACTTTTTCGTATATTAAACCCTTAATAAAAATTAACGTAGAATTAATAAATGTATTTAAATATAGGGTATCCTATTTAAAAAAATGTAACTTTATGACACCCTACTTTTTGGGCGCACCATGTGTAATTCAAAAAATGCGCCAGATATCCGACCATACCTTAATACAAAAGCCTATTATTGACAAATCTTATCTTCAAGGCATAAAATTACTCCGCGTAATCGTTGACTCACCCGGTACAATTTTTGATAAATAGTATAAATAAATAAAATAAATAAAGCCTTTATTAAACATAAACCAATTTATAAAATAATTATATTTAAGTTACGGCGAGATCTAGCAATGCTATTCATCTAACCGTATAGATTATAGATTGATTTAAGTTTTGAACCATGAATGAAAAAAAATTACACACCTACAAGTGACCAAGCTTGAAATGGTTTGTCTTTATAATTTTTCTGGGCACAGGCCAAAGGATACCTACCTTTTTTTGAATTAATTGTATAGAATGGTAACTGCCAGCCGGTGGTCAATGCCACATGTTAAGGCCCTTAACAATTTCTCGGAAGTGACCCGTTTCTCCAAACTGTCGAGCCGCCTAGCACATATCTAACGTTCACGCAGCGGCGTTCGTTAGAATGTTATGTTATAAGTTACATTATAATTTAAAACATAACTTTGGATTGATAAAAAATGTTGTTGAAAAATAAACTTTATTTAAATATAGAAAAAAGAGAAGCACAACGTCTTTTTTCACAACTTTTATTTGAAAAACTAGGCGAACCTAGAATAATTCATAATAAATTTTAATCGACATGTGAGTGTAGAAACACTCATCATCAGGAAACGAAGGAAATGGTACAATGCTGATGTTGTTAGCAGTAGAGAAAATAAGAAATGAAACTAAGCCGTAATGGAGCTTTCAATGGTACATACAAGGAGTGAAAAATTTGAATAGTCAAAAAACAGAAAAGATTTCAGCACACTGAAAAGTCAAGGACCATGGCCAAGCCACTGTATTGGGTGGGAAATGAAGAGAAAAAAGAAAAATTAGGGAATTTTAAAAAGACATTGTAGAAATCATTTAGGTAAGTGTAAGTAATGAAAATCTTTAGTTCAATTCAGCTGTGTCGGAGACATGTGGACGTGGAAAAATAAGTGGGAAAGAAAAAAGAAAAAATTTCAAAATTGTTTTTCTTAAAAGTCATGTAGATGCTTTCTGTAAAAGATAAAAAACAGGGAATGTAATAAATGAAATATACAAAATTTATTTTTTTGCTAAAACCATCAGCACTATATAAATATATTTTTCTATTTCACGTTCATAATGAGTTCAGTACGACCCTCATTTGCGGATCGTAATGAAGCTATTTCGATACGCGTTTTTTCTTTATTTGATGTTGGTAACATTTAAATGTTTTATTTCATTGACTTGCGCGGCCTTTGTGATTTACGAGAAAACCCATTTTTCGCAGAGGAAAACTAGCTTGATAACTTACTTTTTTATTCTGTGTGGATAACAGTCATGTATGTTGGTTGCATAAATCTATAAATCAATCTTTTGTAGATGCTTCAAGCTATTATTTTCTGCCAAATCCTATCCAAAATTTAATCTACTAACCTTCTAATGTCGATTTTGACTTCAACTTTATTTGAATTTTCCATCATCCCTATACTAAATTGCAATGCCGTGACATAAAATCACGTCTTTTGAAATTCGAAAAAAGTAGCAAAATCTCCCGAATTTCCGAACGCTCTGTATATGTACCGAATGTACAAGGATCACACAACGTATTCCGTCCAATTTCAAATCTCATATCGCTAAAATAACTTTAGAATCTCGTGGTGAAAATGGGTCAATAAATCAAAAAATGACAGTTTGCAAAATAATTTTTGTTGTCCAGAGGCTCCTATGATAAAAAATAGTATTACCAACATAAAATTTAGACATAAAAATTTACAAAATTTGAAGGATTTATTTTCTTTTTAAAATGTATTTTTCCTACGAGCGTGCGCAAAGTAGTACTTTGCGCACGCATTTTTGTGTGCAAAGTTACACTTTTCCGCACTAGTGCGGATAAGACTTTTATCCGCACTGGGTGCGGAAAAGTGTAACTTTTTAATTTTCTATTATTTTTTTTTGTTATGTAATTTTTAGTTGTAAGTATATTATAGTTCTTTCTTTAAAGTCGAATTAAAAATTATTAAATAAATTATCATATTTTTATTTTTGTTGTTATCTGATATGAAGCTCGTAGGAAAAATGTTGTTCCTAACAAGTGCGCAAAGTGCTTTTCCGCACGCAAGAACTTATCCGAACTCCGCTTCGCGTCGTTCGTCCAACTGTACTTGCGTGCGGAAAAGTATCACTTTGCGCACTTGTTAGGAAAATAACTATTTCTTGATTATAAAAGGTGAAATAGAAAAAAATGTATAAAGCACATGTTTCATAAGGCGTTTTAGCGCCCGTTTCAATAAAAAAACTCGCCACTTCGTGGCTCGTTTTTTAAAATAGACGCGGGCGCTAATACCGCTTCTTATGAAACTCGTACTTTAATATACTATTTTCTAATTTTGTCTCGAAACAGATCTATTTCGAACTCGCTAGCGCGATAGATCTATTTCGGACTCCGAATTTTATTATTAGAAGGTTGGCCCTACATGACATGTTTTTTTTCACCGTTTAGCATAGCATTCTAGATAACTAATATTTTTTAGTCCAAATATGCAAAATACTACACGAACCCACGTATGTATGTTTGGTTGCCTAGATCTACAAATCTGTATGTATTGTTTTAGTTCATTAAAAAACACATATTAAATAATAACTTTATTGACGGAGAACTATTTTGCTTTTGTAGATGCTTCAAGCTATCATTTTCTGCCAAATCCTATCCAAAATTCAATCTACTAACCTTCCAATGTCGATTTTAACTACAACTTTATTTGAATTTTCCATCTTCCCCATACTAAATTGCAATGCCGTGACGTAAAATCACGTCTTTTGAAATTTGAAAAAATGTAGCAAAATTGCCAGAATTTCCGAACGCTCTGTATATGTACCGAATGTACAAGGATCACACAACGTATTCCGTCCAATTTCAAATCTAATATCGCTAAAATAACTTTAGAATCTCCTGGTGAAAATGGGTAAATAAATCAAAAAATGACAGTTCGCAAAAAAAATTTTGTTGCCCAGAGGCTACTATGATAAAAAATAGTATTACCAACATAAAATTTAGACATAAAAATTTACAAAATTTGAAGGATTTATTTTCTTTTTAAATATGTATTTTTATTGAAAAAACTACAAATTAGAAAACATAGTATAACGTACGTGTTATATAAAGCAGTTTTAAGCACTTGTCCCGTTATAAAACTCGCCGCAAGCGGCTCGTTTTTTAACATGGACGCGTGCTATAAAATGATGCTTTATAAAATGTGTACGTTAATATACTATTTTTTTTATTGATACCCTATTTCGCTTATTTAAAGTACGCCTCAGCGTGTTTAAATCCCACTTTCAAAAACGCGCGTGTTTTAAAGTTACCATGGCAACATCAACAACCCGTGAAACGTGAAGTCTAAATATGTCAACTTTTTAATTATTGATTTGACAGAATTACCTTTTAACGTCAAATAAAATATTTTTTTACGCAATACACAGCCAATGTCAACGGTGACAACAATGAATCTTATGTGACAGATTGGAAGTTATTTCTTGTTCTCCTCATTTTCATGACAACGACAGGTATATCACATCACGAATTTGACCATTTCACTTACTTACTAAGTTATTATTTCCATTTTTTGTAATATAAATACCAATAATTGTACCAATAAAAAAAAATGATGTAAAGTATTCGTGGATACCTGGTCTTTAAAACACTTGCTCTATTTCAAGCACTCCGGCTGCGCCGTCGTGCTTGCAAAATCGCGCGTGTTTTAAAGACCCTAATATCCACTTATACTTTAATATACTATTATGTCTCCTAATGATGAACGTTTATACGTTCGAAATATGTAGAGACCTTTAATAGTATATTAAAGTATAAGTAGAAATTAAGGTCTTTAAAACACGCGCGCGCGATAGAGCAAGTGTTTTAAAGACCAGTTATCCACGAATACTTTACATTCTTTTTTATTCTTGGTACACTTATTGGTATTTATATTACAAGAAATGGAAATAATAACTTAATAAGTGAAATGGTCGAATTCGTGATGTGATATACCTGTCGTTGTCATGAAAATGAGGAGAACAAAAAATAACTTCCAATCTGTCACATAAGATTCATTGTTGTCACCGTTGACATTGGTTGTGTATTGCTTAAAAAAATATTTTATTTGACGTTAAAAGGTAATTCTGTCAAATCAATAATTAAAAAGTTGACATATTTAGACTTCACGTTTCACGGGTTGTTGATGTTGCCATGGTAACTTTAAAACACGCGCGTTTTTAAAAGTGGGATTTAAACACGCTGAGGCGTACTTTAAGGTTGAATTCTCAACGTCATTCAATCTATTGCCAACCTATAACCTATTTCGCGTTGATTTTTTGAGTTTATTATTTTAATAACTAACATTTAAAGAAAATCAATATCGTCGGTACATTATTTAGGTAGTATCCGATATATTACAAAAATATCAATTTATTTCATTGCTAATTTTGGGAGAATTGTATAGTGAAAGAACAATGAGTGACAATGACATAATAATGTAAAAAAAATCTTACCCGATATTTTTCGCTATACAATTCTCCTAAAATAAGTTATGAAATTCCTTGATATTTATTAAATATGTCAATTATTACCTATAGAATACCAAGTCGATACTGATTTTCTTTAAATTTTGTAGAAAAGCTAGAAAACATAAATAAATCTACGCGAAATAGGTTATAGGTTGGCAAGCATGTTGATACTCCCACTTTAAATAAGCGAAATAGGGTATCAATAAAAAAATTTTTTTTATCCTATTACATTTTGTGGAGGAAGACTTAGTTTTTTCTTTCTTTCCCATACTTTTAACTCCACTTTTCATGGACTACTTCTTCAAAGTTAAAGGTTATGTTAAGTTAATATTGTTGTTGAATTACGTTTTGTATTGTTTTTAGAATATTATTTTTGTTAAAGACACTGTTCCGGATAACCCTGCCCCAAATCCAGTTTTGAAGGAGGTCTATAATAAAAAGGACTGAATGATTTTTTCAATATTTTAAGACTCCACCAGTTTTCTTTTTAACACGCTTTTATTAGTTTCACCTGTACCTAGGTATGTTTGTTTGTCCGTAACCGACTTCTTGGAACCCGATTTTGACCCACTTTAAACGGTGAGATTTAATTTAAATTTTGTAGACTTATCAAGAACCGCTGACAATACAATAATCTACACGCAAAAAATTGTCCTGTCAAATTTTGACAGCTGTCAGACTGTCAAGTATAAAGCGAAGAAGCGATTTTGACGAAACAAATTATTGGGTCGTATAGTATTCGATGCGGAGACTTCGGGAAAAATAAGCAAAAAATTCAGCTGTCAAGTTTTGACAGCTGTCAAGTGTAAAACGAAGATGCTATTTTGACGAAACAAATTATGGGGTCGTATAGTATTCGATGCGGAGACTTCGGGAAAAATAAGCAAAAAATTCTCCTGTCAAAATTTGACAGCTGTCAATATGTCAAATCGTTTAAAAAAAATGGTATTAATGAAAAAATTAGAAGGTCGTATATGTATATTGACGGTGGAAAGTTGAAAAAAATACGCAAAAAATTTTCTTGTCAAAATTTGACACCAACCTGTCAATATGTCATAATTATTACAATAACCGATATCATTGAATATCAAACTATAAGAAGGCCATGTGAGCCGATTTCCTAAATCTGCTACGTCAAATTCATAGATGGCACAATGAGTTCACCAACAAGAAAGCGACTAACCTTTTCACTGCTAAATTAAAACATTGTTGCCGCCTGTCTGTTTGACTTGCTGCATGAGTTTTTTAAATTTATTTTTATAGCTTATCGTAAAACTTGATTTCACATAAGTACCTACACCTATCCTAGATTTAAGTAGCTTACATTTATTTTCCTACCTATAGTATAGTCTTGACTTAAAAATGTCCTTATTTTTAATTGCTTTGTAGCTTATAATATTTTCAACCTTTTGACGTCCCAACGTTAATTACATGAAAACCTATTGACCGCCATGTATTATATTTCTAACAGAACTAAATGACGACTTTCACTATTCAATACCTACCTAGGCTACAACGTATACCTATGTTGTGTAAAATATGAATGATGTGGGTTTGTTTGTATAACTTGGTTTTAATTTGCAATTATTACTACTTTTCAAAATGGTTAAAATAAGTAGGTTTTACTTTCTTACTTAAGAAACATCCAGTTTGTTTGTATTAGTGTATTACGTATTTTGCTATTTTTCGACGAAATAAAACCTATTTTAGTTATACTTGCTGTCGCTTTTTATTTACTTTTATTTGTTTAACATTTAACACCCAATTCAACAGTAAAATCATTGTGAAAATCGGTCCAATTACCCCGGAGTAATCAGCGTACATATTATTATCAAAAACATACATTCGGCTGGAATTGAGAACCTCCTATTTTATTGTCTGTTAAAAATGCTTTAATTCTTAAAAAATCCAATAAAATACGATATGCGGCAACACCACGACATCACATCAGTGAATTTGAGACATCTGTTGCCGAGGCGCTGCATTATAACGACAGACAGGCGACAGATTTAAGGTTAGAGTTACGATCAACTCCACAATGGCGGCCAAACCAGCTCCAATTCGTCAAAAAATGGGTTGTCAACTTTCTCGGACATCCGTCATTCTTATATAGTTTGATATTCAATGCCGATAGTAATGAAACAAACGTGGGGTCGTATAGATATTGTCGCTAAGAATAGAGAAAAATTTTAAAAAAATTCCGCCCGTCAAAATAAAATTTTGACAATTTTTTTTTTAAATTTTGAAAATTTTTGTCGTTTGTTTGGGTTTGTTCTCTAATTAACGAATGAAATAAATTGATATTTTTGTAATATATCAGATACTACCTAAATAATGTACCGACGATATTGATTTTCTTTAAATGTTAATTATTAAAATAATAAACTCAAAAAATCAACGCGAAATAGGTTATAGGTTGGCAATAGATTGAATGACGTTGATAATTTCACCTTCCCGGATAACACACCGAACTAACCTAACATCCAACCTACAACAAAAACTAAATTATAACAGAAATGTTTTAAAGTGATTATTTCGACCAGAAAACCCGTATTAACACAAACTGCCATCTGATCAAGCAGGTAAGGTTAGGTTAGAGTGACAGACCTCTGACATTGTCCAAACAGTCTTCCGTAGTCCGCGGATCCTATCCGCATCAGCTTCCTGATGGTTAACGCGGCGTAGACCGTAGAAGAATTTTGGCAGCTCAGCAAACCATCTACCGTACGAGCAAAAATTATTTGCATCAAAGAGGGCTTGGATTAAAAAACGTATGGCTTGGTTTAGATCACAATGATATGGGGACGATATATCTAACCAAATCTAGGTTAAAATTTTGCAAAATCATATTATGGCGTGATATGCCAAACTAATGAGTAATAAAATAAGTAGACAAATACAAATTTATTTTTGTTGTTTAAAAAATTAACAAAGTAAGAATATACAGAAAGAAAAAGAAAAATAATTACATAAATTGCTGAAATTGGCCACCGCCATGCTCCAAGCATAAATTCACACGTCGCTTCATATTTTCACCATTATATTCTCACCATTTACTCTAACCCCATTTCGAAAATACGCTAATTGGAAAAATTAGCGATGAATCAAATTACTTGTAACTAACGACTGTCAAAGATGACGGAATAACTGATTGATTGTTAATTCAGGTAGTTACTGACACCCAACAGGTATTAACGAGGGTACTAAGCTCTACGGCTAAGCATTACGTCCTTAGATGCAAGGCCATCTTTGATGCAAATAATTTTGGCTCGCATGGTATAGTATAGTCGCGACCATCGATAATTAATTTGGATTGATTACGCTGCATAACAACAAAAAAGCAAAAATATTTCCGGCGAAATATGCCCACCTGCTAGGCAGCACGTTGCCTGATTTAAAAGTTTTGGTAATTATACTAATTATTGTGATTGCCGGAAACACCAAAATTTTCACGGCAACTTTTTGCTAATTTAAGGTCGTAGAACACGAATCAAAAGTTGTTTTCTTGCGGTTTTCAAAAAAGAATCCAATTGGCAGTTGGGGGTTAGGAATATTTTTCCCGCTCATTTCACTAAATTTTTACCGATATATTTTTTACAATCAGAGGAGTGTTCGATTCGCCGGTTTAGATCGATCCTGATCGATCTAAATGATGATGATCTGACCTGTGTTCCATTGGCAAATGATCACTACCGATAAAGTGATAGCAAGTAAACCTGGGAAATTGCAGAATCACCAAAATCAGATTAGTTGTTTGTTTTGTTTACTTTATGGTTTCGGAAGTTATAGTTCCATTCTGTCATTGTTTTTAGATTTTCGTTGGGTATTTATTAGTATTTTTTGATTATGTTTTTTTCAAGAAAATTAACTGTGATGTAGAAGAAGAAATGGATGAATAATGTCTTTTTAAACCCATCTAGGTAAATAATATTTCCTGTTCCTGTACGTGAATGAGAAGAGTGGAAATAAAATATGTTCAAGTTGTTTTTAGTCCCCCGCTTTATAAATGACTACTACGCTACTCTCTGACTCATTTTTGAACATTAAATGAGGTTAAGTCAAAATCGAAACCCAAACAAACAACTGACATAAAAATCCGTGTTTCACCTTGGATCACTAAACTGATTTTTAAGATCAGATCGATCCAAATATCTGTATCAATCGAATACGGCTCTGACTGACTCTGTGAACAACATTTTTTAAATATTTACGTGCAAAGACCGCGCAAATCAGAATCACCTAGACTCCTAGACAAACCGTTAAATCACTCTCTGATGTCCACTAAAACGCGGCCTCATTTGGAAAGGCGGTGCCGACCGGCCAAAAAATATAAAATATATGGGTGATTCTCTAACTAATGACATTTGTATAGAAATATTTTTTTATACAATTTATAGAGATACCTATACAACAAGTACTTATAGATTCGTTGATCGTTTCCATGGGTACATTTTAATCCTTGGTGAGATACATTATATGTTTTGGTAATCGATTTTCAAAAAAAAAAACTTTCATTGACTATATTCACAAGAAAAAATACTTGCCTACAGTGCCTTACACTATGTCTATGTGTTCTATGTCTAGAATATGATGGTCCTTTCTATACTTGGGTAGTCTCTCCCAAAAACTTCTCTACAACCGCTATTCATTAACTTACTATGTGTCGTGTAAGCTACTGTACCTACTACCAAACTTACATAATAAGGATACTCCAATTCTTCCTCAACTAATTCTAACAAATACAAAAAAGTGTTTTTTGTTAACCGAAATTTTAGGAAAAAACCATTAGGTTGGCAGGATATATTATCAGGATGGATATATATCCGTGATAAATATCCTGATATACAGTGTGTCTACTTAAGTTGGCTACATATGGAAAACCTTTTTTATTATTAACTTTACGAAAAAAAGTTATTCTTCATAAAAAGTTCTGCATGGTCCAAAACCTTAAATGCAACCATCAGATGTTAAATTTTTTCAGTCGTATACGAGGTTTGTCAAAAAATATGAATTTTGCCCAAGAGTAAAGTATCTTTATTTTTGACAATATCGAAAACTGTAATTACGAAAAAATGTTCGGAATGTAAAACTATATTTTAATATGCAATTACATCCTTTTACTGAAATTTTTTTTATTTTTACAAATTTTTCTCAAATTACGGATTTTTATTTTAATGGTGTACACAATTAAATTTTTAGAAATAAATTTTGTTTTGACATTTATTATTTTCTAAACGAAACAGAAAGGTTATCATGATTTTTTTAATAAATAAAAAAGATAAAGATGTTCGGTATCCGTAATTTGAGAAAAAATTGTAAAAATATAAAAAAATTAAGTAGAAGGATGTATAGTCAAAAACGCGTAGGTTAGGTTCTGTCATATTTGACATATATTGCACACAATTTATGTCAAATATGACAGAACCTAACCTAAACGCGTTAAAACTTTACGTGATTTTGACTATAATTGCATATTAAAATATAGTTTTACATTTCGAACAATTTTTCATAATTACAGTTTTCGATATTGTCAAAAATAAAGGTACTTTACTCTTGGGCAAAATTCATATTTTTTGACAAACCTCGTATACGACTGAAAAAATTTAATATCTGCATTTTAGGTTTTGGACCATGCAGAACTTTTTATGAAGAATAACTTTTTTTCATAAAGTTAATAACAAAAAAGTTTCCCATATGTAGCCAACTTAAGTAGACACACTGTATATCATGATCCTGATATATATCAATATATTTTTTTAAAATTATATTCATCAGTATAAAAATATGGCCCCGCTGCCGCTGAGCCGGCAACAGCGTATTATGCTGCTTACGATGCGGTGATTCCCCGAGATCTTTCCGAGACGTTGACCACCTGTTGTTCTTTGCCGCGTGGCATTTTTATTTAGTTCCGATTTCTGATTGAATGGAGTAATATTTTGCTGTTTGTTTTATGAAATAAAACTTTTACAATGCCAAAAATAAAAAATTCCGTTTGGGTTCATTTTGATTTAATAAGCCCAGTAATTCTGGGGGGGGTTGTTCCAGTGGCGGATTTAGGATTTGTTCTAGGGGGGAGGGGGCGAAAGGGAACCGGCGGTCTTCAGCGCCGCAGGCGAAAATTTTTTGGGTGCCACGCCCTTTTTTGGGTAAAATAATTGTAAAGCTTAATCTGCGGCAATATGCCAGACTTTAAAACACTCTTTTAATTTAAAAGAAATTCGAAATTTGAAAGGTCGGTCGACAAAATAAACAATAAACTGTTTATTTTACTAATTAACATGTCTCTTATATATTAAGTCATAATTATATCTAAGTATAATAATTATTATAATAAATTATATTATGTAATAATAAGATCAAAAACAAAATAAGAATGAAAACCAAAAATAAACAATAAGAACAAAAAAAATATCTGAAGTACCTACTTACTTAGTACTACTCAAGTTTCCTGTTCTTAGAAGAGAAAATATTTATGATTTTGTTTACATCTACGTTTATATCACGGCGGACATATAGGAAAGCCAGACCATTAAGGCGATCTGCAGCCATTGCAGCCCGTAAATAAGATTAACTATTATGTTGTGTAACAACAAAGCGAGACGGGCGCACTGTATATAACTGCAGTCTCATTAATACTTATTAAAAGTCTAAAATAAATATATTTTTTTTATTTGGGGGGGGGGGGGGGTTAGGGGGGTTGTATCCCCCCGGCTACGGCCCTGCATACAAACAACGCAAAAATAAAAATATTATTAACATAACCTAGAAGAAATTGATGATAACAGTAATGATAATAAATAATCCGCAAAATCGAACTGTCTATCTTTCTTTATTGTATCATAATTATACGATGAAAATAACATATTTGTGAACTGCAGTTTTCAAGTCTGTTTTATGCGTAGTTTGTGAGTCTCTGTTACGTTGGGTTCAAATCTGGTTGGTGCAAAACAAAATATTTTAAGGGTAACGTATGTAGGGTTGGGCCATTTGAAAGTTTCAAATGAAATTTTCTGTTTTGAACTTTTCAAAACAGAAAAATTTCACTTAACCCAAAAAGTGAAATTTCAGTGACATTTTTGAAATTTTCACCTGAAACTTTCAACTGATAAATGTCCTTATTACATTCGAAACTTTCAGAAAAATTTCATAAATTTCAGTGAAACTTTCACAAACCTTTCCATGTAGGGTTGGGCCATTTGAAAGTTTCAAATGAAATTTTCTGTCTTGAACTTTTCAAAACAGAAAAATTTCACTTAACCCAAAAAGTGAACTTTCAGTGACATTTTTGAAATTTTCACCTGATAAATGTCCTCATTACATTCGAAACTTTCAGAAAAATTTCATAAATTTCAGTGGATCTTTCACAAACCTTTCTATGCAACCAACCATCCCTCGTTTATATAATAGACGCATCCCAAATCTCGGCAATACTTGGGATTCCCCTGATTCATCGGCGCGACGACAGGCTCGACTTTGCTGTGCGACGTCTTTTATTTATTTAGCTAGCTTCACCGATTATCCCAGATAAAACAGAAAATAAAATTTAATGAAAATTTCAATAAAAATTTCATAAATTTCAATGAATTTTTCACGGCATTTAAGATTTTTTTAAAAGTTTCATAAATTTCACAAAAATTTTATAAATTTCACAAAAATTTCATAAATTTCGAAAGTTTCGCAGTTTCATAAAAATTTCAACTTGAAATTTCAAATCCTCGCTTAAGTGAAATATGCCCAACCCTAAACGTATGACAGTTTTAAGCCATGTTTATTGTTAAACCAGGTTTATTCTACAACGGTGGAATCGGCCATTAATGTGTTTAACCTATTCACCTTAAAAAAAGGTCTTTTTGCGTGAAAAGACCGTAAACGCAACTATGTCCCTTATGCGTTAATGCACGCAAATAATAAAATAATTTTATCTTACCTTCGCTTGCCTGATGCTACAGAGGGCTCTACCACTAAGGGGGAACCATGAAAATTAAAACCTAAAAATAAGGGGACCATAAGATAATACCTTTGGAACTGCAAGTTATACAGTGTGTATCAGCCAAATGGAATAAATTCGATAATAAACACATGGGGGCGTGTCCGAAAAAACATTTTAATACATTTTTTTATATAGGGTGTGTCATGTAACGGTGGCTAATACCAACTTTCTTATTTTAAATGCAACACCCTATATATTATTCAATTTCTGAATTCTTCAGAATAGTTTAAACATATTTCATGCACAATATCCTATACCTATCTATAACTGTTTCGGAAATATTAGGTAACTGTTTTCAGATTTATTGCAATTCAGCGTTTCTTTTTACTGATATAAAATAATAAAAGGTATAAGTAAATAGTTTTGTTTAGGTACTTTTGTTTAAAACTCCTGACCTTAGCAAACTGTTGTCTGTCTGCATGACAGTAGTTGTCAGTGCTATAGTTGTTTGAATTTCATTTCGTTCGAATTCTACAGATGATTGGTTATGGAGATGAAACAAGGACACAAATGGAAGTTGCTAGCTTATTTCATGGAAAATTTCCAAATTTGCCGCCTATAAATCAAGGGAAAATTAGTAAAATAGAAAAGGAGTTTCGACAGCTTAGACATGTAAAGCAGATAAAAAAAGGAGCTGCCAATGTAATAAGTGACGATACCAAATTAGATATTATGATTGAGTTTAAGGAAAACCCACGTACTTCTAGTCAAAAAACAGCCCCAATGTTCGATGTTAGCCATTCATCGATTATTCGAACATTACAAGAAAATAAAATGTATCCCTATAAAATGATACCTACTCATGAGCTCATGGAAGACGAAGACCGTCCCATTACCAAATCAATGTGATCAAAATCACTTGATTTTTTTTTTTTAAATCATGATTTAAATCACTTAGGTACTTATCACTTATTTTTTTTTAATCATAATTTAATTATCCTATTTATTTTTAATTCAGAACAATGAACAATATAACATATTAAAAAAATATTTTCAAAAATCAACAGTATAAGTATTTATAGAACTCGCGCTTTTAAGAAATAAAAAATTAGTAGGTGTACCTATATAATACATAATATAAACTTTAGAAGCGCGTTCTGACAATATTTTGGGTATATAGAATATAGATCTACTATATTGTTAGACAGACATTAAAATAATTTGTATTAATTTAGAAAGAGAGAAAAATGTTAAATTTTTAATAAAATCAATTAAAAAATCAATGATTTTTGATTTTTTTAATAAAAATCAAATTTTGCCCAACAGTGACGTCAACAGAGTATTTCCAAATCGGTGGATAGGTAGGCGTGGATCGATGGAATGATCAGCACGATCCCATGATCTGACGCCATTAGACTTCTTCTTATGGGGTTATGTTAAAAATATTGTATACAAAACTAAACCCCTCGACTTAGCTGACTTAAGAAGACCAATAACGCTTCTGATTAGATCGGGCACGCCTGGGATGTTCAGTAACATTAGAAAAAATTTCTATTTCAGATTAGAATTGTTGCCAAGACGTTCGCGGCGAGCATTTTCAACATCTCCTACATTAATGTTTTCTTTTTTGTTTTATACATTATCAAGAAATTAAACAGTATTACTTTTACTTATTAGTTTTTGAGTGTTGTTAATTTTTGCAATAAATCTGAAAACACCTAATATTTCCGAAACAGTTGAATATACGTATGTACATGAAATTTGTCTAAAATTTTCTGAAAAATCCAAAAATTGAATAATATACAGGGTGTTGTATTTAAAATAAGAAAGTTGGTATTGACTACTGTTACATGAAACACCCTGTATAAAAAGTTTTTATTGAAAAAAAATACACAACAGAAAATACCAATCGACGTGTCCGAGCGTTTTTTTGGACACGCCTCCATGTATTTACTATCGAATTTATTCCATTTGGCTGATCCACACTGTCTAAGTATAGCGCTTATTGTATCTCATACAGTTAATAAAAAAAAGTAAAGTTATGCAGTACTTGCAAGCCTGAACTTACAGCGCTTTTAATGTAAAGAAATTAATACAAAATGGACTTGGCACGAGTTTGAACCAAATTCAACGTTGCCAAGTGTCAACTTCTGTTCGAGCACGCGATTCACATTCCGCCCTCGCTGCATTCCCCACTCCAGAGCAGCACATACGTTCGGACTGACCTTTTCAGGTAAGCGTACGGTGAAATATGGTGTTTGAAATGGTTTATTCGCAAAAACCGAGGCAAAAACAAAAAAATTAAATTATTTTATGGTATGCGAAGGCTGGGAGTGCAGACCAAGAAGGTACTTTGCAATTTAAATGTGCGCCGTTGAGTTCATTGCGTGTTAATTGCGGTATGAATTTATTATTTGGAGTTTTCCTTTATATTTTTGTTATTATTTTGGGGTAGTAGACTTATTTTAATAAAAATGAATAGTTTTAATGCCAAAACGACTATGAATATGGAATATTTGAGAAACAATTTTAGCTCATTAAGTATTAAGCAAAACATTGAAATTAAAATTGAGGGAAGACCTAAACCTGAAATTAACTTGACACAGACCACAAAATGCTCGACAAAATGTAAATCTAGGGACTTTATTGTTACTTATTGATAAGTTTGCTGCAAATAAAAACAGAAGAATGGACTTTACTTTTAAACAATGTAGGCACCCACTAATGAAAAATAAATTGGCCTGTTTATTTTTTTATCTTATTTCATTTTCAATAATATAGGTAGGCTAGATAATCATAAATTTTTAAAATATTTACTAAAATTTATGGATCAAATTTGGGCGTTGTCAAATTTCGGGGGCTATTAGTGCACCCCCAAGTTAACAAGTCACGAGCCGCCACTGAGTTTAATGATCAATGTCGTATGTCCCAAAGCACTGGCGGATCCAGAAATACTCCTAAGGGGGGGCCCGCATGCAAAAAATCAAAATAAATCAGTATATTTATATTTTATATTGTGAAAAACGTAACACAAATTTTTGTAACAGGTAAATATTCTATTCAACTAAAAAAGAATTTTCAATGTTTCAACGGGCTTTAGGGGGGGGGGGGGGGCATTGCCCCCCCCCTGGATCCGCCTCTGTCCCAAAGAAAAGTTGTATGATGTAAAGCATTTGCTAGAGGCCCTTTCTAGTTACCTTTTACACAAACATTCTTGTTGAGTTGGTATGTACCTATTCCCATCCTAAATTATTGATATATTATGAGCAAATGATACCAAGTATTCTTAGATTGCTGATGACTCAACTATTCCAATGTCTTTACGTAAAAGTTGCTGGTTACTACTTATAGTGTTAATTTTTTGTTTAAAATCTGTGCACCCCGACATTAGGCTTTTAGGAAGACATTTTAAATTTTAAAGCCCGGACCTGTCTAATTTTGCAGTGCGCATGCCAATGTATGCTAGGCTTACATGCGCAAGACCATAAACTTGCCGCTTTCGTGATTATTCTTTGCTGATCTAAAGGCTGGTAGGTATATATGTCTATACTTTTTTCCAGAGATAACTAGGTCTTAACCTAACATTAAAACAAATGAATAACGAAAAATGCGACATTATGCGCCGAAAATCTAACCTTAAATCTCAAATTGAGCAGTTTAGAGAAAAATATCTGGAAAACTAAGGTTTTTTTTGACAAATTTGAAATCTACGCTTCAAATTACGTAAGTCATTCATTAAAATTATTATTTTTGTTAATCAAATATTATAACTTACCGGTAGGTAAAAAAACCGGTTCCGGATTTAAAACTAGGCCATTTGAAAACGCGAAAACGTCTTTTCTAACAAACTTAACTATTTTATTTAACTAACTAGGTAGGTACCACATACAACTACCATTTTAAAGCACAGCATAATGAAAAATACATAATAAGGTATTTAAAAAAAAACTAAAAATATTATATTGCACTTACCGTTTAACTTATCAATAGCTTTATCTGCTGAAGACTGGTCAGGGCAATCGACAAAAGCGTAACCTCCCCTTTTAATTAAAATGTTAGTGCACGACAAGTTTTGTTCAAGAAAGAGTTGACGAAGTGAATTTTCATTAGTCTCTGTAGGCAAATTTCCCACATAAAGCTTGCTCATTGTTATTGGAGGTATTTTTGTTACAGACATGATGAAAATTAAAGTTATACACAAGAAGAAATTACACCTGTCAGTTTAAAATCACTTTAACTTTAAGAACACAAGAAACAAGAAGCAACGAAGCAACTGACGGATGGATGATAAGACGTTTATATATTTTTTGACAATTGTGACTCCACAACTGTCACGTAATTAAGGGTAGGTATTGGTTGTTCTAGTCACATGGTTATACAAGGCCATCTCGAAATTTTCAGAAATTAATATTAGTAATGGTAAAAAATATCGATACAACAGGGTGTTTTTGTAGTTTACCCATCCCATGATAGACCTCTATACAGTATACCGACGCGCATAAATTCTCTCTATCTCTCTCACATTGTTACGTCACGTGGGGGAGTCCAGCGCGGATGATTCAAACAATAAGAAAATTAAATAAGATTATTATTTAAATATTGGAGCAGTTTAACGAACAAACAGGAAGTAAGGGAAGTCAAGTGAATTACCAAAAGAAAAAATTGTAATAATCCAATTTTGTCTACATTTAGAGTGTTGTTTGTCAAAAACTATCTTCAGCTCAGTGAATCAGAGCGCGAAGTTTATTCTAGATTAAAGATGGCTCTGAATATTAACTGATGTTAGGCCATAATACCTATTCTTCTTAAAGCAAATTCTAGTAAACTAGAAACCCGGGCGAGAGGGTAATTTGGCGACCCAAAAATTTTATATTTACTTAAAAAAAAGGAAGTCGACCCTCCCTATTCAGATATTGACGATTTTCTCGGATATTAACTTCATAAGTAACTCAGAGAGAAGGGACTTCTAAAAAAAGCTCGGCTCTACATTTTTTCGATTCCTAGACCACCTATCTATAGTAATCGTTGTAGGTAATGAAATAGTATATTAAAGTATAAGTGGATATTAAGGTCTTTAAAACACGCGCGATTTTGCAAGCACGACGGTGCAGCCGGAGTGCTTGAAATAGAGCAAGTGTTTTAAAGACCAGTTATCCACGAATACTTTACATTATTTTTTTTTATTGGCACACTTATTGGTATTTATATTACAAAAAATGGAAATAATAACTTAGTAAGTAAGTGAAATGGTCGAATTCGTGATATGATATACCTGTCGTTGTCATGCATGAAAACGAGGAGAACAAAAAATTACTTTCAATCTGTCACATAAGATTTAATGTTGTCACCGTTGACATTGGTTGTGTATTGCTTAAAAAAAAATTTTATTTGACGTTAAAAGGTATAATTCTGTCAAATCAATAATTAAAAAGTTGACATATTTAGACTTCACGTTTCACGGGTTGTTGATATGTTGCCATGGTAACTTTAAAACACGCACGTTTTTGAAAGTGGGATTTAAACACGCTGAGGCGTACTTTAAATAAGCGAAATAGGGTATGTATCAATAAAAAAAACATTATTTTATATGTCTAAACTTAATTTAGTGCTTCCCTAGCTGTGGAGAGGTAATGCAGCGTGAGTAGAATGTGAATCGCGGTCGAACCTTTAACCTTGAGATATGTGTACTGTATAGAGGTGTGACGATATAACTGTCACGGTTAAAAGTAACCGGTTATTAAGAAATAACAGTCGCTATCGGTGATTAAATATGATCTGAAGCAGTTACCAGTTATTCAATATACCAAGCGCTCGCACATCGCACTGCCGACTGCCGACTGAGTTCGCCGGCTCATGGCAGCCTTCTTTCGCTGCACGCTGTTATTTTCTAAATAACTGGATAAAGAATAACATGGTTATTTTAGTAAAAGGATGTGAAGCGACTACTAGTGATTCATATACCAACCGATCGCACAGCACTGCCGCTGCTTAAGTCGCCGGCTCATGCAGCCTTCTCTCGCTGTTAAATAACTGGATATTAAAAAATAACATGGTTATTATTAGTATTAGGATAATTTTCATCACTTTGTGGGCGGTAACGGTAAGGTATAATTAATTTCCAATGAACGTTATCTCTCTGATATTTGATAGTCCTGGTTTGCAGGATGCTTATGCTTAAAGGAAAGGTGTTAAATAGTTACAAGATAATTTCACGTCTTCACTACTCTAAACAGCTATTTTAATTTGGCGCCAATAAAATATTTAAAAAGATAAAAAGTCGATTATTTAAATTGACACCTTCACCTTTTAGTAAATCTCATTTTTTGAAAATAACTGGTAACTGTTTAAAATAACAGTTAATTTAAAATAACAGTCACCGGTATACCGGTGATTCAAAAATAACTCTTAAGCCCACCTCTAGTACTGTACTACTGTACAACTTCTCGTACGCTAACATAGACGAACAAATACAAATACGTCCGAGCGCACGGTTCACCGGTCAGATGCCTTTCCTCTCAGCAGCATCGGGCATGAGCACAAACCTATTGTTATCGGCCTGTCCTTCTTTAGCGACATGCTCAAAATACACTCCAGAACCGGTTCGGCGCCATATTTGTTGTTGTGTCTCTGTGGATTCCTTGTTGTTTTCTTTGCTATTGTGGAATGTGGGTGTTTAATATTTACGGATTTCTAGTTTTTGTGTAGTTTAGTAAATTGTGTTTGTGCTTTTAGTGACTCGGATTGGAATATAAACAATCACTAGTAACGGCCGTTGTATGATTTTATTATGCCCAAATAAGGGTAAAATACGGGGTATTTCGTATTTTCAGTAAGAGGGAATAGTGATGGACGTTAATACTATACATATACCTTTTTTTTTAATTATGATCAAGTTAAACACATCTAGCTAGGCCTAGACTACAAGGCTACACAACCAAGGTATGAAAATAAAGAGAAACACACACCAAAACAGATTATCCCGATGCATGTTTTTGGTATATTTTATTTGCAGCCCTGCAATCTAATTAGGTACGTCAATGTGCTGACGCCAATTGTTCGGGCAATATATTACTTCAAAAAGTTTAAAAGACACTTTTCTCTATCCTACCTACTTATATTATAAAGAAATTAGTAATTCCTATAGGCATGTTTTTATATTAATCCAAGGGTGAAAGTATTCCACTGGTCAACTTCTCAGGAAAAAACTTTTTCAAATTCTTATAAACAAGAAATTGTGCTTGAAAATGTTTAACACGTACCCAAGTTTTTGCCAAATTGTAAAAATCAATACAAGTTATATACAAACTAATATTCGACCTGAGGTTAGGTACGCGATAACGTCGATGATTTTATTTATTTTGCTGGTTTTGTTTGGTTTTTATTAAATATTAAACTAAAACACGACGACGAATCTATTTTAGACAATTTTAGAAGCAAACCCTTAAAAACTGCAACTTGCAACTACTAAAAATGCCAGAAATCACCACCTTTTCTCCCAAGTTGAAGAAAAATTAAGACGAAATTCCAATTTTTTGGCTGGAATTTGGGGCTAATTTTAGCTGTTTATACGTAAAAATAAATTGAAGGTCAACTTTTATAATTTCTTAAGCAAGAACTTAAATTTTAAAGCCCTGACCTGTCTATTTTCCCATTCGTCAAATGCGCATGTCTAATCGTGTGTGGCTTTGTTTACATGCGCGAGGACATAAATTTGCCACTCTAAGGTTTAATGTTTAATATCTATGGTATTTCTCTTGAACAGGTTATTTAAGCCTGTTTACATTAGGTGCAGTCAATGCAGTTGCAATAAAAAATTGCCTCAAGGCATGCGCTTTGGTGACTTACTGATCAGCTGATGCAATTTTATTTGCATCGCACGAATTTAGGAAATGTTCTAATTTGATTGCAAATAGCATGCAATTTTAGTGATTTTTCCAGTATTATTTTCATTACCAACCTGATAAAAAATGTAAACAACCTCTACAAAAGTATTTGTTTGTATTTTGAAGCGTTTGGGTGTAGGTTTTTGTGATTTTCTTTATGATAATATATTTTTGAAAGTACAATATGTTTTAATCAACAAAACACATAACCTCTTATTTAATCAGCTGATATTTGGATTGGTAATATTTGTTGTCAAGATACTTGCTTAACATTTGAAATTAAATTGCTTCATAATGTAAACGCGATGTAAACGGTCATGCAATGCAATTAATTGCCTCGCTATAAACTGCATGCAGCGATTGCACCTAATGTAAACAGGCAAGTGAGTTAAAAACCTTCTAAGCGCACACTATAGGGATGGGCATGCCCACAGCCGCCATATTAAATTAATTTTTACCCATCCTTATTGGATTGTCTAATTATCTGCTACGCTACTGTGTTGAACCTGGCGACCTTCAAGAACATTCAACGTACTCGTTGGAATAAGCCGAGTAACGAAAAGGGATATTGCGGGGTCACGAGGTCAAATACGCGGAACCGGAACTGCCCCTTTGACAATGTAAAATTGGCGAAAATTAAAACAAGTTTTTAAATCTTCACGTTTCGCGTATACAATTCCAGATTACTTTGGACAGGGCCAAATCAAATTTTGTAAATCAGATTCCATTGTAGTGGTGATGTTAGGACGTTTAAAACGTTAGAATTATGACAACAAAGTTGTAAACGCTGTTTTATAACCGTCTTTTGTACCGTCATTCTGGGTAGGTAAAGTATTAATGTTAGGGTTTGTTCCTGTCCCTGCCACCCCTTACCTTTCACAAAAAATGGACCATCCAGTAAATGGAATAAAGCAACAGGTTTTAAAAATGCAAAATAGATATTTTTGTCGTATAGGTACTTATAATAACTAGGTTGTAGGCAGGTTAATAACTAACTACCTGATGTATGCATTCTTATAATATCAGCATATGAATAGCCTTTCAAAAATTCAATACCTAGTGGTCAAGGGTCATCGCTCTTTGTCATCTCCCCCAATTACCAGTTGGCAAGAAAACGTTAATTGTGCGTGATAATAACATTATCTTTAAAAACGTTGAGATCTGATTCCATGTTTTTCTCACTGAAAATAAACGCGAAATGTTACGCTGGTCTGGCGTTAGTGAAAATAAAAGTGATAATTCTAACGTTAATTTAATGTCTAATCTTTGTTATAGTTGCACGTGTTAGTAACACATATTGTATTAGTATTTTAACTTGAATTTAATATTAAATTTAATATCATGTGTTATTAATGGGAATAGCAAAAATTCTACTTCAGAGTTAGGACTAGTGACGTATTCACCATTTCGTTTCTTGGTCAGTATTTCGCTGCCTTTGAGTTTTATCCAAAAATCCGATAAATAGCCATATTTTTAGCTAAATCACCTACAGTTCCAGGTTAAAAAAAATTGGAAGTATAAAATAATAAAAGAAGGAGAAATATGGGCAAATTTGACAAATTTTCGCACAAGTTTTTGTTAATTACGATCCAGTAGGTATTTTTTAAAGTTTTTGTAAGCAATTTAGGTAAGTATAGTTTTTTTAAACAACCTACAACATCTATACGGTTTTCAATGTAATAGGTATGGATGGTTTGTATCATTGATTTATCTTGATAACTGTCTAAAGTTTGACTCCCATATCTTGGAACTCGCTAATAAAAGAGTAGCTTTGGGATGCTTTTAGCAGTGCAATTAATATAAGTGTATATACTTTGGCTAAAAAGGTGTATCTACCATTCACTAGTGTGGAGTATTTGCGATATGGAATTGCGTACTGGGAAAATACGTGTACCTACCTGTTGAACTTAGTTACTGTTTATTCTGCGCAGAAGTGAGATGTAATATGTTTGTGGTGTAAATGATGGAGTCAAGCAAACTAGATCTAAAAAATCTTAACTTTACCATGCTTGTTTATTCTTGAATATATTATATGATTGATATACAAGCATAAAGATACATTGTTAGCACTAGATCTATACATACCCATACTTCCAATAATCAGAAATTCCATAATTTACAAAAGTTGTAAATTCTATAACCATCGTCCAGTCAGTATTCTGCCTACCTTATCGATAATACTCGAGAGAGTTATGAATGACCAATCAAAGCAGTGGCGGCTCGTGGGGTAGAGCCACAGTGCCATGGCACTACCTGCCCTCCTGTCTAGCGTCCTGCCCTTTACAAATTACCAAAACCTATTAAAATTAATATTCTCGTTTTTAAAGCAATTAGCAAAATAATTTTAAAATGGAACACAGTCGGGTGCAAATTTCCATCTAAAAGGAAGCGATTATGCGTAAAACGGTAACGTAGCTTTCGCGCCAAGCGCGACGAGGCACACGGGAGGTGACGAAACGCCATCACCTCAATAAAAAACGTTGGAAAATGACCTTGAATGCAAGCAGGCAAAAATCCCGGCGGGTAGCCAGGCTCTCTTCGTTTGACCGTTTGATGTTAGACGTTTCAAACAGCTGATGTTCGCGTCGCGTCTCGATTTGGTTTCGTTCGGCCGGCTGATTTAATGTAGGGTTAACGAACTTTTTATTTTACAAATACATAAGTACCTAATGAATACTATTAGATTTTTAAAGGAAACTTTATGGAAAAAATACTTGGGTGTGCGGTTGTGATGAATCTAATACACTATTTTGTTTTATGTGTGTTTTATTTGGTGGGAAGCAAACTTGGTCCCAAAAAGGTACAGATGATTTGGTCCATTTCTGGGACAAAATGAAGACACATGAAAAATCGAAGGTACATAAATTTAAACAATATATTTAATTTCAGTATGCTTGGTAAAATTAACATTAAAACTCAATTAAATTCTGCACATCACAATGAAATAATGAAGAAAAACGAACAAATTGATAAAAACAGATACCTATTAAACCAAATTATAAACTGCGTTCGGTTTTGTGGTGCATTTGAGTTGGCTTTGAGAGGTCATGACGAAAAAGAGACGTCGGAAAATAGGGGCGTATTTCGTGAATTAATAAATTTCAGCTCAGAATTAGACAAAACTCTTAAAGATCATATTGAAAAATCGAAAGTATTTGAAGGAACATCAAAAACCATACAAAATGAACTTCTGGACTGTATGTTAGATGTGTATCATGACTATCATGATGAAGTCATAAAAGAAATAAAGGACTCTCCGTTTATCGCTGTTATCGCAGATGAAACCACTGACATTGCTTGTGTGTTTCAACTTGTTATCGTGTTTAGGTATACCTATTCAAGATATGATTGTAAATTCATAAATTAAATTAGGTGCCTTTTTGCTTATTTTTCCTACTTCAAAAGCAAGAACTATTAACAAAAAAGGGCGTGGCACCCAACATTTTTTTGCCTGCGGCGCTAAGGGTTTACCTGGCCCTACTTTACTAAAATGGCACGAGCCGCCACTGGGCCTAGGCTATACAAGCAAGGTAGAAAAATAAAGAGATGCAAGGTTTGGTATATTTTATTTGCAGCCATGCATGCAATCTAATTAGGTACGCCTATTTTTCGGCAATATATTGCTTCAAAAAGTTTAAAAGACACTTTTCTCTATACTTATATTATAAAGAAAATAGTAATAACCTAGGTATGTTTATATTAATCCAAGGGGAAAAGTATTCGACGGGTCAAGTTCTCGGGCAAAAACTTTTTCCAATTCTTGAACAAGAAATTGTGTGTGTATTCTGATAAATAGGGAATATGGTAACCACCTGTCATAAGCCAATAAAGTTTTCTTACCGATTTTAAAGAGATCCTTGCCTATTGCAATCGTCTAGATTGTTGTTTTCCAGTTTCTACAGAAGATTTTTTGACTTTTGGCACGTTTTGGTCGTATATTCAGTGGCGGCTCGTAATGAAGGGCTCTGGGGCGCCGCCCTCCCTGCAATTATTTCAAACGTTACTTAAAAAATCAATGACGCAATATATGTAAGCTATCAATTAAAATAATTCAAACCAAACATAGCCATATTCCAACGGGCAACATATACAGATCTATCAAGCGCGGGCGGCCGATTATTCGTCCCGATTCAACGCGTCTACTCGGTCGGTTGCCATGACTACGGAGGCGTGACGTCACCTACACATCGCACAACGAGCTGCACGGATGGGCTCCAAATTTTCCGCCCAACAACGGCTGTTCGCGTTTCGACGCGAGGCGACCTGTCGATGCCGCTGATGTTTTGTTTTGACTAATTTATTAGTTATGTTATAAAGTTAGAAAATTTCGTCTAATATAAGGGTCAGTGATTTACAGAAGCTTGTTTTTAGTTCTCTGAGCTTAAGTGAAAAACTTGGTTTAAAAAATACAGGGCCACTACCAATATTGAACATATGGTATAAGTGCAATCAAAATATAAAAGTATGGCACAGGTTAGGGATAAAAATAATTTTAATAACAAAGTCACCGAGAAATTTATTTCCGAAAAAAAACGAAGATTTGACATATTCACTTCAAAAAATAATATTTGTTAGTGTTATCATTTGGTATGTTTAACAAAAAATAAACGATTTGATTATAGTTATCCGCATTATTTAAAGCCAGCACCCCCCCTGACTTGCTAGTCACGAGCCGCCACTGCGAATATTCTCTCTTCCAGCTAACGATTTTTACGAGGTTTGCCGTCCTTTAGATCCACTTGGTTCATGCTATGTGATTTTAGCAGCATTTCACCTCCATTTTCATTTAAACTTTTACCATGTCAGCTGCCAGATCATCTTGCGTCTCCTAGCGGTTCAAGCCGATTACTTCCGGTAGTATTTATGTGTCAAATTTTCTATGTATAGTTCTCTATGTATAGATCGAAGCGATTCCTGCCGGGACACCCCGTATATGCTCCAGATACTGGACTGAACTTGGAATTTGTTGTTGCAGCGCAACTTTTTAACCAACCAGTTCAATCGCATCCCCCTATATATCGGCGTCCGGCGTCTTACATTCTTACATAACCAATAAATAAAGTATATGCTATACCCCTCTTTCTCTATAGGTTCAAAACTATTGTCAATTAAAAAAAGAATCTTGAATAAAATATTTAAAGGCGTATTGTATGAGGCATAATGTAATACAAGAGAGGTGTATGTATGGATATAAGATATAATAAAGCATACAGGTGATGGTCGCTATTTAAAATTCAATTTATCATGTTAAGAAAATATGCAGGGGGAGCTTAAACCAGTTACAAACATTCAATAC
This sequence comes from Polydrusus pterygomalis, assembly GCA_963969555.1. Taxonomy (NCBI): domain Eukaryota; kingdom Metazoa; phylum Arthropoda; class Insecta; order Coleoptera; family Curculionidae; genus Polydrusus; species Polydrusus pterygomalis. Next base: position 75,837,948 of record OZ018376.1, on the reverse strand, counting down.
TTTATACTTATGAACTGAAGAGTATTTCAATAAAATATAGAAGTTAAATAAGTTGTCAAATTGATGAACTATATGCAAATTGAATTTTTAATAAAATTAATTGGGTAGGTACACAAGAAAAATCAATTAATGACGCCAATCGGCAAAAAGTAATCCGATCGATTTTAACACGTTTTTATTAGTTTCACCTGTATGTTTGTTTGTCCGTAACCGACTTCTTTGAACCCGATTTTGACCCACTTTAAACGGTCAGTTTTAATTTAAATTTTGTATACTTATCCAGAACCGTTCACAATACAATAATCTATACGCAAAAAATTCTCCTCAAATTTTGACAGCTGTCAGGTATAAAACGAAGAAGCGATTTTGACGAAACAAATTATGGGGTCGTATAGTATTTCGATGCGGAGACTTCGGGAAAAATAAGCAAAAAATTCTCCTGTCAAAATTTGACAGCTGTCAATATGTCAAATTGTTTAAAAAAATTATATTAATAAAAAACTATAAGGTCGTATCTATGCATATTGACGGTGGAAAGTTTAAAAAAAATACTCAAAAAATTCTCTTGTCAAAATTTGACACCTGTCAATTAAAGAATTATTACAATAACCGATAGTAATGAAACAAATGTGGGATTATATAGATATTGTTGCTAAGAATGGAGAAAATTTTTTTTAAAAATTCTACCCGTCAAATTATAATTTTGACAACTTTTTTTTTAAATTTTGAAAATTCGTTTGTTCGGGTTTGTTTGTATGTTTGTTTGTAACCGACTTCTTTGAACCCGATTTTGACCCACTTTAAGCGGTCAGATTTAATTTAAATTTTGTAGACTTAGATAGACCAGACCTGTATTTAAGGGTGGGGGGGGGGGAATGGGGATAGTTACCCCCCAAACTGTATCATTAAAAAAATTTCATAACCCCCCACCAGAATCATTACCCCCCCCCCCCCCAAATAATCAACTCCAGATACGCGCCTGATATAGGCCCATACACAGAAAAAAAAAATATCTTGAAATAAGACATTTTGGGACTTTAAAAATAATTACTCAATATAAAAATCTACGTCTTTATAGTAAGACAATTGACTTACATTGAGACCCTAAAAGTACTTATTTAAGAAAAATAATTTTCTTAATATATTTCCTTAAATTAAACTATTTTATCTTTAAAGAAAATAATAACGCTTTTAAAGTAATGATACTAATAACCTTGTTGCAAAAAAATAAGTGTATTTCTATCAAAATAATAATACTTTTAATTCGAAATCGATACCTTTGGCTTAAGGACATGTTGTTTTCATTTTAAGGTTTTAAAGAATTTAATTGAAATAAGATATATATACATAATCCACTTAAGATGCATCTTAAATACTAAAACCGAATGTCTTATATTAAAATCACAAAGTATATTGTTTTAACCAAACCATATTTCTTAAGGTTAGGCATCCCGTATTTATATTTAAATATGCAGTGCCATAATTTAAGGAATCGATGTCTTAGGTTACAGTCTCTTACCCCTACTGTTACCCGCAATGGCACCTTGCCTTAAGCAATTCGCTTAATTTCACTGCGCGTAAAGTAGATTTGGCACTATGTCGGGGTGGGTGTGAATTGTGAATTAATAAAAATAAGTATGGAAATGAAAAATGTATTACAAAGTTGGGATATGGGTGAATACGCAATAAAGTTCCAAGGTAAGCATCATTTTATTTATTAGTGGTGTATGATTTATAGATTATATTGTATTGATTGTATTTTTAAACTTTGCGCTGGTGCCCCGGCTGCCGGAGAAATAAAAATGGCCTTTTTAAAATATTACTTCAAAACAAAAAAGTTTCGAAATAAATTTTGAAATTTATAATAATTTTTAAATTCCGACAAAAAAATTTCAAAAACAAAAATTATCAAAATTTTTTTACCTATCAGCAACTACATTATTATTTTTTCGTATTGGAAAAAAAAACTCGTAATTTGTTGTTTCGAAAAAATGTTTTCGAACTATTTTTGTCTTCGAAATTTTTTTTTCTAATGTCATCAACATCATAAACAGTGGATACAACGGGAGGATAGAGCTAACGTGCCGTGCTGCCATAAAGCAAGCTATACAATAAGCAATACCTTTTTTACATTGCAACATTTTTGGTAAAGAAATTTGCCAGCAGCTCATATATCTTTTTTTATGAACATGTATTTTTGCACTTACTAAAGAAGCCTTTATTGTCACCTCTCCATCTTAGGTTAAATTGGTACCAGTTTTTTTATTCCTTATAATATTAGAATTTAAAACAATAATTGTTTTGCCGCATTCTCTTTTGGCTGAAAATGACTACCACAAGTGACTAGAAAAAAAAAATGAGTACCTCCTGTAAAATTTATTTTTTAAGCACTCCCCTAAAGGAAAGTTGTTCCGGTGCCACTGGCTTAATGATTTTTTTTTTTTAATTACAGATGATAATATACCAGCACTACTTTATTTCCTAAACCATACAGTTCCACCAACGGGGAAAAATTCATGTGGCCAAAATAATTCATATTGTTGGAGGGACGAAGTATTTTGCATTTCTTGATTAAAAACTGACGGACATTTATTTCTATCAATTTTGATTTCTTCAAAATATAAAAAATAGTTTAAGCTCTTGGGTTTCACAAGAACATATTTATTAATAGTTATTTTGTATGTATACATTATTTTTATCTGCTTTTAAATTGTTAAGTACATATTTATATTACAGTTTAAAAAAGGGTTTTGTAATATGTTCTATTTCAACACTAGGGCTATAATAAAACTTATTACATTACTAAGCCATGATGAACCTTAGATCGTTGTAAATTAAACCTGTTTTGTTCAGTGCATAAATTACATACGATCAAAAAGTAAATTCAATAAATTTAAAATATCAACGTTGTTGTTTGTTGTTATATCATAACTAGCTTTTTTTGCTCATATAACACTTTTTTGACAAATATAGGATAAGTATTTTAGTAACAATTTTTTTTATTAATTGACCTACCTATCTTAAATGGTGATATACTTGCCTAAATTACTATAGAATTTTCTTATATAGGTACTTTTATGTATTTTGTAATTTGATTTAACTTTTAAGGAATGCTGTTTCAGTGGATATTTCATTTTTCGTGATTATATTACATGTATTGCACTTACACACTGAGCTTTCTTCAAATGCCCTTTATGACTAATGTCGTTTTGTAGAAAATTTTTATTTAAGCGTTAGCTACCCAGACTAACTAAATATAATTTTAAAAAGTTATCCTGTTGAAAATTCTTGATTTTTTTGCAACCTGGCAGTAGCCAATATTAAATAATAAGAGCTGTTGTACAGAGCCAATTTTAAGGTGTAGTATGCAATAATTATGGAAAATAAAATAACGAAGGAACCACTGATCCTTTAAGAGCAAACACTAGTGACGCCGTCGCCATTTCGTTTTTCATTAATATTTCGTTACTTCTTCGTTTTATCCAAAAATTGGCGAAATACCCCTCTTTGGAGTACCTACAATTACCTACAGTTTTACGTTAAAAAAAGGTTGAATGTATAAATTAATAAAAGCAGAAAAAGACATATATTATGTATATATGCGCAATTTTGACAAAATTTCGTTTTTTTCTTTTACAAATTTATCATTTAAATTTTTCTTTAACTTAAAACTGTTGGTAATTGCTACCCAAAGAGGGGTATTTGGCCGCTTTTTGGAAAAAACGAAAAATAAACGAAATATTGATCAAAAACGAAATGGCGAAGGCGTAACTAGTGTTTGCTCTTAAAAGAAAGACTCCGAATACTGTAACGAAGGAACCACGCATTCTTTAAAAGAAAGTCTCCGAATCATTATTTTAAAAAGGCAATAGCCTCAAATAAAATAACTCAACCCTAGAGCTAAGGATTTATATAAATTTTCATGAAGGATTCCAAGTTCTTAATTTGATAATCTATAGTTTTTAAAGTAAATATTTTAAAAGTTTATTCGAAATTTTCTAAAGGTTGAATTAAAGACTTTAAAAGATAGAAACTAAATTACCGGTTTTTACATTAAGGAATTGAAAGACTTCTCGAGTGTAACCAAGTGCTTTAATTCCTGCTCACACAAGAGTTTCAGTTTATAGTACAAGGACATAAGAACCTTCGTATAAAGCCGGATTAGCTTATCCAATAGAAAACAAAATGTATTGTTGTAAATACCTATTTCCTTAATGTATGACAATATTTTCAAAGAAATTATTTACTATATACAAAGCCATAGTTCTTCGACTCATATCGAACTCAAGAGGTCCTTAAATTATGGCGGTTTGCTTTGATTGAAAGAAACCTTTTTTTCCGTGTAGACAATTTACCTTTAGATAAGCAAACAATAATCACGAAAGTGGCAGTTTTATGGCCTCGCGCATGTAAACAAAGCTAGACACTATTAGACATGCGCACTGCGACATTATCGTTTGACGAATGGGAAAATAGACAGGTCCGGGCTTTAGAATTTAAATTCTTGCCAAAATTGAAATTTCTTTTCAATTTTTGATAAAGTTGGGGAAAAAGGTAGTGATTTCTGGCATTTTTAGTAGTTGCAAACCTCATCAGATTTTGAGGATAGAAAATTGTTTTTAAGGATTTGTTTCTAAAATTTGTTTAAAAATTATTCGTCGTCGTGTTTTTAGTTCGAAAAGGAAGAGAACAAGAGCAAGTGAATTAAACTAGTCTTAGAAAATCGAATATAAAAACAGACAAAACCAGCAAAGTAACCAATCTACGGTGTTACCGCGTACCTAACCTCAAGTCAAATATTAGTTGGTATATAACTTGTATTGATTTTTACAATGGCAAAAACTTGGGTACGTGTAAAACATTTTGAAGTAAAATTTCGTGTTCAAGAAATTGAAAAGTTTTTGCCCGAGAACTTGCCCCGTGAAATAATGGCTTTATTAAAAGCTTAATGCCGGGATGTACACATTTTAACCAAAAAATTAACCAACCAGCAACTTTGACAGAGTTAATTTTCTCACAATCAGACACAATTCACTAAACTACACAAAAACTAGAAATCCATAAATATTAAACACCCACAATCCACGATAGCTAAGAAAACTACAAGGACTCCACAGAGAAACCTTAAAACTCAACAACAAAAATGGCGGCCGAGCCGGTTCTGTAGAGTATCTTGTGCATGTCAATCATTGTCGATAAAGTAGGACAGGCTGATAACACGAGGTTTGTGCGCATGCACGAAGGTGTCTAGAAGGAAGCCAGCTGACCGGCGAGTCATGCGCTCGGATGTGTTTTTTCACCCATAAAACGTAACTTTTGTTTGCGCAGGAGATAAGCTGTACGTATCTAAGGTAAATTGTCTATGTATAGACCTAGAAACATAAGATATGTCGAGTGATATAGGTAACCATAAAAGTTATCAAAGTGGACATTTTTCGATTAATATTTGCGGTTAAATTACTGCTAGTGGCCCAGGAGTTTCGTTAATTTATTAGGGAAGTCTAACGTCTAACGTCTGCTGATTATCCACATATTGTACTTATTAAAAAAGTAATCCTATCGGCGTTGTGGTCTATGGTCAGCGCAGCGGCCTCACAGATCGTAGGCCCGGGTTCCATTCCCACTGCCGGCAACGTCGATGTTAAATTTGGAATTTGGTTTAAGAGGTTGCGCCGTCTTTCGGAAGAGACGTTAAACTGTGGGCCCCGTGTCATGGATGTTGGCACGTTAAAGAACCCTACCCTCGACAAAGAGGGATTCGGCAAAATTACCAGATAGTGTGTGACAAATTCCCTGGCGTCGGTGATTGGCCTCGTTGCGGAAAAAGGCCGACGTAAAATAAATAAATAAAAAAAAAAAAAAAAAGTAATTCTTTGTCTATTATACGTTAATTTACATAATTACATACCTACATTATACTTATTATGTTTTTTAATATGGTAGGTAAATAAGGTCTTTGTATATCTCGTTAACCCTTTTCTCATTTTTAATGGACACTTTCGAACCACTAAGAGGAATTTCATGTACCTACCTATAATAATAAAACACATAGATTAACATAAATTTAGCACTTTTAGCGATTTTAATTCTTATTTTGCCAACTACATACAGGGTGGCCCATTTGTGTGACAAAGTAATATATCGGCTCTACTATTAGGGTTATCCAAAAAAGGTTTTTACAAAAGTTGTAAGGTATAAACAAATACATGTTTTAAAATTATATTTATTTATACAGGGTGGTCCAGAAAAGTAGGACAACAAAAATATATATTTTTTTAAATGGGACACCTTATAAATTTTTGGATTTCTGTCTTTCCTACAAAATTGTTTATATGACACCATATTTATTTTTTTATTTTTTTGCAACGTTGCCAAGAAAAATGGAAAATTCCTCAAAATTTTGGAAAAACCATGATAGTATAAAATAATTGTCTACCTATACCTATTTTTCAATTAGAAAATCTAAAATCAAAAATTTCTTATAAACCCTTAAGTATAGTGATGGAAAAACTGTTTCAAATCATAAAGTAATCAAAATTTTGTACAGAGCGTTTTCTGTTGACATCCAAATATAAAGAATTTAAAATTTTAATAACTCTGTTTAGTCAAATGAAACACCCTATATTTTTTAGGATCGTCCTATAGATATGTTAAGTCTCCTTTATTTTTGTTAAGTCATCCTATCTTTAGTAGTTTTGCCAATATTTCGATTTTTATTAAAAATTTGGTAAGAAACCTATGATTTAAAATTTTCTAGTTAGCCATGACCAGCAAAATCAAAACAAAATATAATTGAAACCTTTAATGTCGGATTAAAATGAACTAATAACAATAGTTCTGTATTTATTTATTTATAACTTAAATTAACCCAAAAAACAATACATAATTTGAATAATCTTTAAAGCAAAACCAGAACTATATTTCACCTTTAATTATAATTATCTATGTATGTACAAATGTTCAAAGTGGCCTCCATTTACTTCTAAACACATTTCAATACGTCTATGAAATGATTCATTTAAGCTTCTACACATTTCGACTGTAATATTTTGAAAACAGTTTCTAATTCTGTTTTCTGTTTTTCATATCATCTATTGTTGAAGGAGAATTTTATAAACTGTATCTTTCACGTATGTACCTACCCCCAAATACTAAAATCCATTTTCGTTAGATCTGGTGACCAGGGTGGTCATAAAACTGGTCCGCGTCTTCCTATCCATCGTTCACCGTAAGTCTCATTCAAATGACCATTAATTGGCCTCGTAGAGTAAACGGGTGCTCCATCCTGAAGAAACCACATCCATTCCCTAATGGCATGTGGAACATGGGCAATTAATTGCGCCCCAACACCCCAAACATTTAAGGATCACCTATTTTGAGAGTGCAATCTAACAATATGGGGATTAGTATAGTCGCATAATAGTGAAAATTATGTCTATATACATTTCCATTTTTGTGAAAAGTTGCTTCATCAGAAAAAAGCACATCATTAGAAAAAATCCATTGTTCTTTCATTTTATTTCGAACCCACTCACAAAAAACTACTCTTTTATTAAAATCATCATCATGAAATTCTTGCAACAACTGCACATGGAATGGGTGCATTTTATGGGCCCATATTATCTTTTTTACGGATGATCTCGCAATATTAGTTTGTTCTGCCAGAGATCGTTTACCAATATGGGGATCTTCAGTTAAAGTCAATAAAACATTTAGCTCATTTTCTTCCGTACCAACAGTTTTTCTTTTATTATTTTTTTTATATGCCACCCTTCCTGTTCTGTTAAACCTTTCCATCAATTTTTCGAAAGCTCGTTTATTGGGTTGTCGCCTTTCTGGATATTTTTCTTGGTAATGTCTTGTTGCAAACAATGCATTGTTGTCACTTGTTCCAAGAATGTAAATCATATCAACTATTTCAGTATTTGAAAAATTAATTTTTAAAATGTTAAAACTAACGGCTAGAAACTCTAATATAGAACTACTTATACAGGGTGAGTTTTTTAAAGTGCTACAAGGCGATATCTCGAAAACGGTTCAAAATATTTTCTTGACATTTTAGTGAGGGATGGGGGGACATATTTAAACATATTTTTGACGTCTACCCCCCTTCCCCATTTTGAGGGGTGGGGGTAACTTTGGAATTTTAAATGAGACAATGTACTTTTTTTTGGTAAATACGAACCTACGTAAAAAACCACGTACGTATACAAAAAATGTTTTGATTTGCTCCCCTGGTTACGAAATTATGATTTATTCGGTTATAAAACACAAAAAATAATTACTACTAATTTCAACTTATTTATCGCCTGTCACGCTTCAGAAAATGTTCAAAATGTCTCCCTTCAACTTCCAAACACTTTGTCACTTTTTTTCAGAATAAATATCGTACCCGTTGTAACACTTTAAGTCTCTGCACTAACAAGCATGCAACGCGGATTCGTTATTTCATATAATCTAAAGTTGTAGGTGTAGCCGCCATCACTTTATCTTTTATACAATAAAAAATAAATAAAGGAAAAAGTTAAGGGGGCTCAAATCCGGGGACCTAGCAGGCCGTTTACCGAACCAGCTCGATTTATCCACCTGTTTTCAAACAATTCGTTCAACTCATTACGGGCCTGTATCACCTAATGCGGCGGAGCTTCATCCTATTGAAACCACATGTCAGAACTTATGTTTTGATTTAATTATTGGGGTAATTGGTTTTTAAAAAAATTTCGTAACCAGGAGAGCAAATCAAAACATTTTTTGTATACGTACGTAGTTTTTTACGTAGGTAACGTATTTACCAAAAAAAAGTACATTGTCTGATTTAAAATTCCAAAGTTACCCCCCACCCCTCAAAATGGGGAAGGGGGGTAGACGTCAAAAATATGTTTAAATATGTCCCCCCATCTCCCGATTCCCTCACTAAAATTTCAAGAAAATATTTTTAACCGTTTTCGAGATATCGCCTTGTAACACTTTAAAAACTCACCCTGTATAAAAAGTGTTGGTATAAATATTTTATTTCCAATTTGACATTAAGAGTTTCAATTAAGTACATTTTGTTTTGATTTTGGTGGTCATGGCTAACTAGAAAAATTAAAATCGTAGTTCTTTTACGAAATATTATATAAAAATCGAAATATTGTCAAAACTAGTAAAGATAGGTATAGGGATGACTTAACAAGAATAAAGGAGACTTAACATATCTATGGGATTAGCCTAAAAAATATAGGGTGTTTCATTTGATTAAACAGAGTTATTGAATTTTTAAAGTCTTTATATTTGGATGTCAACAGAAAACGTTCTGTAAAAAATTTTGATTACTTTATGATTTGAAACAGTTTTTCCATCACTATACTTAAGAGTTTATAAGAAATTTTGGATTCTAATTGAGAAATATATAATTATAGATAATTTTATACCATCATGTTTTTCCCAAAATTTTAGGAATTTTCCATTTTTCTTGGCAACGTTGTAAAAAAATAAAAAAATAAATATGGTGTCATATAGACAATTTTGTAGGAAAGACAAAAATGTAAAAATATATAGGGTGTCCCATTTAAAAAAATATATATTTTTGTGGTCCTACTTTTCTGGACCACCCTGTATAAATAAAAATAATTTTATAACATGTATTTGATTTAACCTCACAACTTTCGTAAAAATCTTTTTTAGATAACTCTAATAGTAGAGCCGATATATTACTTTGTCACACAAATTGGCCACCTTGTATGTGCCTGAGCCTTAATTATTATGAGTCATTATTTGATTTACAGAAAATTTGAAAATGTTTAAAACTATTGTGCAAAAAAAAGGAATTTTTTAAATTAAATTAAAAAGCCGCATTTCTAAATTTTTAGCAACATATTCTATAAAGTAATTAATTTTACTATGGTGTGAGGTGTGGGGTTCAGACAAGATTACACCTACGGCACAGGAGGGTATTAACGCCTACTATTAAATTTGGCGTCTTGAAATGGAATGTCAAACGCTAACTTCCGTTATAACAAATGTACTTTTCTATTCAATTATGATAAAACCGTTTTAGCAGGTAGTTGTATGTTCCGTCTAATAAAATGGCTCTCAGTATAAACATTAGCGAATTTTAGATATTAGACAGTTTTCGTTGTCTTTTAAAAGCGATTCCGATAGCCGCTATTTGACAACTTTGACATTTGAGCTGTCATTTATCGTTATCGTTACGGATAAGTGGCGGGAGCTAACGGACGGAAGACAAAGCCATAGCGAAAACGGAACGCATGCGTAATGACCATTTTTTTGATCGGAAATAAAGTTTGCATTCAGGATTAATTATAGTTTACTAAATTGAAATTTCCATACAATTGTGCTCGATACTGAATGTCCTGGCGATCAAGCACCTTCAAGAGAAGGGCATCATCCAAATCCGAATCACTGAATGAGTCCAATAAAAGCAACCTTTCGTCTATCATGATGTTTTAAAAAAAAAATAGCACAAAACGTATATGAAAATATGAACACAAACCATTAAAGATAGGTTATGTTATATTTGTTATGTTTACTGTCGATTCGACTTAACGTTAACGTTAAGCGAATTGAACGAAAACTATTTTTACGATCTGTCAAATAGCGGCTTCGTATTCGTATTCGTTATGGTTAACCGTTTGAATTTGCCAATAAAACGAAAACTGTCTATTATTAGGACTCCTTTTTATAGGTGTAATGCAGTGGCGTGCAAACAATGTAGGCAAAAAGGCATTGCCAACGTTCGTACCTACCGTTAAATCGATACATTTTTCAAAAATAGTGGCAGTGATTCGGCTCTGACTATACAGGGTGTTTCACGGTGGATGGAACTTTAGACGTTTATGGAAAACGGGTGATGCGTTTCTTTTGAACATTTAGTTGCGCTGATAAACGACCATCTTCCATCCAATTAAAATATTTTCAGCAATGCGGCGTTGCCGCTTCTACACAAAACAGGTGACAACATCGTCATTTTAAATAAAATTTATAATAAAATAAACACCCTCTATATTATTTAATTTTCAGATACTATGTATTTCTGAGCAAGTTTTCTGAATATTACCCTATACTTATCTGTAGCCGTTTTTTTATTTATCAATTAATTTTAATTTTTTTAATGAAAACATGACTTTTAATTAATCTGTTTTCTCCAAACTCTAAAACATTACTAAGTTGAAATTGTGTGCACGGTTCAATGACGTAACAAAAACTGAGTACCCCCGCAAACGCTTTCAGGGGCCCCCTCTATATAACGAATGGAAAACGATCATTCTTATTTTCATTAGATACTATGAGGTTCAGGTTTATGAATTTTCGAATTCGTTAATCGTGTAATAATTTAATTAGGCTTAAACCCACATTATGTGTTAAGTACCTACTATACAGGGTGATTCACAGTGGATGGAACGTTAGACGTTTCTGACGAACCAGTAAAGGAATCGTTCTGAAAATTTGATCCTTTACATAAACGGACACGCTCTACCTATCTAAAATATTTTTAACAATACAGTGTTGCCGCTTCCACACAAAAATAATAGCTACTTCGATATTTTAAATAGAACACCCTATATATTATTAAATTTTTAAATTCTACATAAAATTATAATTATTTTTTAATAAAAGTATTATTAGTCTATGCTTAATTGTTTCCGAGATATTGTCTCTTGAAAAATGACATTTTTGAACTATGACAGCTTCTAGCTTTTTAACTGTACGTCTGAGAGCAAAACGGCTTACATGTCCCTATCTTCGATTTTTATTATTTTTCCAAAAGTGTCAATTTCCGGTTAAACCGGATGTAGGAAATATAATACTTCCGGTTTGACCGGAAGTTGTTACTTTTGGAAAGATAATAAAAATCGAAGATAGGGACATGTAAGCCGTTTTGCTCTCAGACGTACAGTTAAAAAGCTAGAAGCTGTCAAAGTTCAAAAATGTAATTTTTCAAGAAACAATAGCTCGGAAACCATTAAGCATAGACTAATAATGCTTTTATTAAGATATAATTATAATTTTATGTAGAATTTAAAAATTTAATAATATATAGGGTGTTTCATTTAAAATATCGAAGTAGCTATTATTTTTGTGTGGAAGCGGCAACACTGTATTGTTAAAAATATTTTAGATAGGTAGATCATGTCCGTTTATGTACGCGACCAAATTGTCAGAACGATTCCTTTACTGGTTCGTCAGAAACGTCTAACGTTCCATCCACCGTGAATCACCCTGTATATTAAAACAGCAAACAATTCGAATTTATTTTATAATCCTAGGTAGACTGGTCGACATAACATAGGTAGTTATTAAGTTATTAAATTATTATACGTAATATTCCAGCAACATGATGCAAAATCAACATTTTAAAACACCACTTATAATGTTGCTTACCATGTATGGTAGTAACGAACGCGGGTAGCAGTGATCGAGTATCATAGAATCCAAAAGACAGAAAACAGTAAAATGCATGAACACTCGACAAGTCTGCACAAACATTATGTCACTAAGTACTATACAAGGTATTATACAAAACGACTAGTGATGGGATCACTCTAGTGAAAAATAACCTATCATTCGGTTTTTTCAATCACTTGAATTATTCGATTATCTTCGGAAATAATTCGATTGACGATATGAGTGACGAACATATGGTTTTTATTTTCCAACGCGTCTCCAAAGTTGCTGCCCGCCTGTCAATCACTCACTGCGGCCAGAGCCATCTCCTAGCGAGCGGCTACACCGAGTGGTTTCGGTTATTATTGACGATATAATTCAAATTAAATACTGCATTACGGGTTACCTGTGTAGGATAATAGAATTTATTATTTTATTTAGAAATCGTCGGCGTCTACTGAAAACTTATGTTTAGTGGTGAGTATTCAGTATTCATAAATATCAAGAGTTATGCAATATCGTGACATCTCAAGGTCAAGTAGTCAAGTTGTTAAATTAAATTGTAAGATCTGGGAAACATGCCAAAAAATCCACAAATATCTCCGCCACATTAAATAATCCGCAAAAAATCAATCGATTAACAACACCGAGTCAGTTATTCCCAATACAAATGCTGTATATCAACATGAACGATGAATCGCCAATATTAATAATTAATATTAGCATTTGAGTGAAAAAAAATCGATTATAATTCGGTTTTTTAAATCACTCGAATGCTCGGTGGTCGATTATTAATATAAGTCGATTTTTCCCAACACTAAAAACGACCATATCGTCGAGAGTTTTTTTTTTGCAAAATCGTTTATAATTTCGTCGATATTTAATGTTTTAACAAGCTCGCGTTTTCCATACTGATCAAGGATAAATCCGAAAGGCGTTGTTTTCCCATGGTGTTACGTAAATGGGTCTTTACTATTTTTAGTTTGGAAAAATATCGTTCCGCTAATGCCACACCAACTGGTAAAGTTAAAAATAACATCACTGCACTAAATACATCTGAAAAATTTGAAGAAACACAGTGATTTTTTATTAATAAACGATCCGCAAGTTCATACACTGTTTTTAATTTTGAAATACTATCTCCAAGTCCTATTCTGAGGCTTAAAATTTAATTCGGAAAGTCAATGGACAAGTCTCTATGGTATTTTGTTTGTAAATTCCGCGCTTTCACGTATAATTCTACTTCACTTAACGAAATTAAATTCTCAGGATATAAAAAAATAAAATTAATTATGAAATGAAATACCTATGAAAAGCAAAGCTGGCAGCAAATTTTAAAGGGGACGTCCATGTTTTTGTTTTCTAGTCCAAGACCGTCATCGTTAGTAAAATGCCTAAAAAATTAGTTTAAAGTTAAAATTCAAAGGGTGGCTGATGGGGTTATACTTAAGTCAACTAAGTATGGCTGCCGGCTATATCTCAGAAACCGTGGCTTGCGGAAAAAATATTTTATTACAAAGGTGACTAAAACAAATTGCTAGAAAATATTTTTAAATTTCTAAGTTGGCCGCTAGGGGGCGTAACTATAGTAACCAATCAAAAAGCGGGATTTTCTCAAAAATTCTCATAGTAAAGATGTATCAGATGTAGCATTTATTTAATCTAATATAAATTCTGCATAACTTTTGTGTTTAAGTTCTTGCTCTACTTTTTTGTTTAAGGTGGGAGTATCAACATGCTTGCCAACCTATAACCTATTTCGCCAAGATTTATTTATGTTTTCTAGCTTTTATACAAAATTTAAAGAAAATCAGTATCGACTTGATATTCTATACAGGGTGTTACAAATTCGACATACCAACATTGGAATCTCGGAAACCATAGGAGTTAGAGAAACGGTTAAATGGGGGCAAAGTTGTGCAATTCGGTACTGATTATAATGCCGCTTTAACGTTTTCAAATTCCGAATACTTCCGATTTTATTCGAAGAAAACAGAAATTTTGCAAAAATCATTTTTATTTTTCCGGAGCTCATTTGACTAGCTATTTAAAAATAAATGACACTTTATCGTTGCCACTTTTTCTCCTCTACAAAATGACGTTACTAAACTAAAGATCCACCGTTTCGTCTCCGAGCGGCCATCACCAACTTTACTTTTTTAAATACGGTAACGGCGATATTACTTTCTCATAATGATGAATTGTCCTTGCTTATTTTTTAAATTATTATTTTTTACACTTCTTGTCAGTCCGGTCCTGGCAACGAATCACAATAATATTAATTAAAAACTTTATAATATTTAAAACCTTTACAAATAAGTTTCATGAAAAAGTTTGTCTAAAGTTCATGTTAGGTATTTAAGTAATACATGTAATACCCAAAAAGAATTTTGACTATTTGAACATTTAGAAAATTAGGATTTATAATTATTAGTAAATTTAGAATTATTAGAAAATTCTTATAAAATAAATTATATTAGGTACTTATGTATAAATGTTTTAAATAAAATAAAGTTTTTAATTAATATTGTGATTCGTTGCCAGGACCGGACTGACAAGAAGTGTAAAAAATATTAATTTAAAAAAATAAGTAAGGACAATTCATCATTATGAGAAAATAATATCGCCATTACATTTTGAGGGAGGAGGGTTTAAAAATCCGTGAAAAAAAAACCAGGTCCGTATTTAAAAAAGTAAAGTTGGTGATGGCCACTCGGAGACGAAACGGCGGATTTTTAGTTTAGTAACGTCATTTTGTAGAGAAGAAAAAGTGGCAACGACAAAGTGTCATTTATTTTTAAATAGCCAGTCAAATGAGCTCAGGAAAAAATAAAAACGATTTTGCAAAATTTCGGTTTTTTTCGAATAAAATCGGAAGTATTCGGAATTTGAAAACTTTTAAAGCGGCATTATAAGCAGCACTGAATTGCACAACTTTGCCCCCATTTAACCGTTTCTCTAACTCCTATGGTTTCCGAGATTCCAATGCTGGTATGTCGAATTTGTAACACCCTGTATAGGTAATAATTGACATAGTTAATAAATATCAAGGAATTTCATAACTTATTTTAGAAGAGCTGTATAGCGAAAAATATCGGGTAAGATTTTTTTTAACATTATTATGTCATTGTCACTCATGATTCTTTCAGTATACAATTCTTCCAAAATTAGCAATGAAATAAATTGATATTTTTGTAATATATCAGATATTACCTAAATAATGTGCCGACGATAGTGATTTTATTTAAATGTTAGTTTAAGAAATAATAAACTTGAAAAAACAAAGCGAAATAGGTTATAGGTTGGCAATAAATTGAACGACGTTGAGAATTCAACCTTAAGGAAAATATTCACAACTTTGGTTGGCTTATCGGAATTTGACAAATTTGAACTCGCCAAATAGGGTTCCTTTTGTTTTATCAAGTTAATAAAAAACTAAGTTGTTCTGAATTCCGTTGAGGGCGCTATTTAGCAGAATCAACCATTTCTTCATTTTCTCAAAAATTTTAAATGGGACGTCATATATTTTTTAACTTAAGCAAAAAGAAGAATAAATATGAAGAATATTAATTTGTGAAAACTGCAAGTCAATATAATTTTTTAAACCAAAGATATGGAAAATAATAGGTATAATATAACGTGTGCTCCATAAGAGAAAACTGACATTTTAATACAATATTTGAAGGCAAGAAGGTAACAAATATCATACCATCATATATTCTACAAAGCCATAATCAACACAACGGTTCTTTATATTAATGTTTTGTAAATTGCATTTATTTGCAACAAAAATAATAGATGAGATCTCATTAATGGAACAAATTGCAGTAAGATTTTAAGTTGGCTGTGAAACAAAAAACTGACAAAGGCTCTGATTTAAAATATGACGTATCAAAGTTTAATGGATTAAATTTTATTTTCATAAAATTTGTGCTGTATCAAAATGCCACAAGCGTCTAGAGTCTGACTATGAACTTATCAACCGGCCAATCATAGGCCGCCGTCTTAAAAAAAGTAGTTTTGAGGTTAAGCGATGTAAAGTCGGTTGTTGTAAATTAGGAACATAGATTACTATTTATTAATATCGATGTACAGGGTGTTTTTTTAAGGTCGACGAGCGGCCATATCTCGGAAACTACTGGGCATAGAAACTCAGGAAAAGAAAAATGATAATTAAAGTGGCCATGAGAAAATTGTGAAAATAATTTTTAAGTTCCGCATTTTGCCGCAAGAGGGCGTAATTGAAAAGTATATTTTAAAATTTTACATAACTCCGAAAATTCCACATTAAGGTATATGTTTGATAACACCATTTTAAAGCTTGGACAATTATGCATCATTTTGGTCTTATGCTCATTGGCGTACCGACTTTAATAAGAGCGGGGGAAGCTGTTGAAAGTGTAATCATTTAAATCGCTGTAACTTATAAACGACTTATCCGATTTTAGCAAACTAAATACTGTTTGGAAGAGAAATGTATGCACTTTCACTAATCGTATTTAGTTGTCCATAATAGTTCTAAAAAAAAATGCTAGAGGGCGCAATTTGCAATAACAATACATTTTTTGATTTTACTCCGAAAAAAGAAATCATACGGTATAATTATGATACCATAATCAAAAAGTAGATGAAATTTTCAAGAAAAGATGTGAAGACTGCAGTTCGATATCTTTAATCGTTTCAGAGTTATTGCCAAAACAATAATTTTTAATACAAATTGCGCCCTCTAGCAATTTTATTAGAAACTATCGTGTACCATTAGATACGACGACTAAAGGTACTTCCAAACAAGCTTAAATTTAGTAAAATCGGATAAGTCGTTTAGAAGTTACAGCGATTTTAATGTTTACACTTTCACTTGATAAGAGTGGGAGAAGCTATTGAAAGTGTAAACATTAAAATCGCTGTAACTTCTAAACCACTTATCCGATTTTACTAAATTTAAGCTTGTTTGGAAGTACCTTCAATTGTCGTATCTAGGTACACGATAGTTTCTAATAAAATTGCTAGGGGGCGCAATTTGTATTAAAAATTATTGTTTTGGCTCTGAAACGAACAAAGATATCGAACTGCGGTCTTCACATCTTTTCTTGCAAATTTCATCTACTTTTCGATTATGGTATCATAATTATACCGTATGATTTCTTTTTTCGGTATAAAATCAAAAAAGGTATTGTTATTGCAAATTGCGCCCTCTAGGATTTTTGTTGAGAACTATTATGGACAACTAAATACGATTGGTGAAAGTGCATACATTTCTCTTCCAAACAGTCTTTAGTTTGCTAAAATCGGATAAGTCGTTTATAAGTTACAGCGATTTAAATGATTACACTTTCAACAGCTTCCCCCACTCTTATTAAAGTCGGTACGCGAGCATAAGACCAAAATGATGCATAATTGTCTAAGCTTTAAAATGGTGTTATCAAACATATACCTTAATACGGAATTTTCGGAGTTATGTAAAATTTTAAAATATACTTTTCAATTACGGCAAAATGCGGAACTTAAAAATTATTTCCAGAATTTTCTAATGGCCACTTTAATTATAATTTTTCTTTTCCTGAGTTTCTATGCCCAGTAGTTTCCGAGATATGGCCGCTCGTCGACCTTAAAAAAAACACCCTGTATAGGTTTCTTTAAAATGTCACGTATGCCAAAAACACTCCTTTTCAAAATTCTCAAAAGTTCATCACACAAAAAAACTGTGTGTTGTGAATATACCTAATAAACAATTCAACAATAAACAGTGTCTTTCAAGGCATGAAAGGAAGCAACATAATATTACATACGTTAGGAATAATCAGATTTACAAGTGTACATACTAAAAATATCAACATTACAGAATAAATACAATACTTGACCATTTAACAATTATATGTCATAATTGGAATTTAACCCCCAGAAGATAAACAATTTCAACGTAACGAGAATTGTTTAATAATAATATTTTAAAAGAAACCGAAAAATGTCATGTGTTCCGTTTTTTGTTTTATTAACTATTTTGTATTTTGCAATAAGATTTCTCAATACAAAAAAATCCAAACCTTTAAAAGTAGTAAGTATAGGTACATTATTAACGTAGGTAAATACCTAGTAGGTTTAGTGTTTAGTCAAACATAATAGTCACATTCGGGAAGGTTGTAACATCACTAGTCTAAACCGTTCTCAAAAATATACAATTTTTTCCAATCTAAGCTATCTTATCCTCTTTAAAAAAAACCTCCGCATTAGAAAAAATTTCCATATTCACAATTTTTCGTCTGCGAAAATCAAGGTTATTCGTTTAGTTTATTAGCGTATCTACAACTAATTTCGTTTAAAAATATTATTGTAGACCGGCTTAAATTTATAATATAAAAACTAAATTTTATCCCACGCTCCCATTAAAATTAAGCATCTGCATCGTCGAAACTACCAGAAAAGGATCGTGGGTAAAAGCGTCAAGTAAAACTGTCCCGTATGGGAATACCTACTAGTAATACCTGAACGGTTGATAACCTATGCCATAGGTGAAAATGTGAGCCCTAGAAATAGCGTAGCCCATGCACCTGGGATGTATTTGTAATAAGTAGAGAGCGGATATTAAGGTGGAATTATCAACGTCACTCAATTTATTGCCAACCTATAACCTATTTCGCCTTGTTTTTCTTAGTTTATTGACTAAGATTTAAATAAAATCAATATCGTCTGCATTCTGCATATTATTTAGGTAATATATTACAAAAATATCAATTTATTTCATTGCTTATTTTGGGAGAATTGTATAGTAAAAGAACAATGTCATAATAATGTTAAAAAAAATCATAACCGATATTTTTCGATATACAATTCTCCTTAAATAACTTATGAAATTCCTTGATATTTATTTAACATGTTAATTATTACCTATAGAATATGAAGACGATATTGATTTTATTTAAATTTTAAGTAAAAGTTAGAAAAAATAAATAAATCTACGCAAAATAGGTTATACGTTGGCAAGCATGTTGATACTCCCACCTTAAGACAAGCATCTAGAATCTAGAGTCTGGCTGTGGACTTTTCAACCGCCCAATCAACGTTCGCAATAAAGCGCGGGAAACTTAAAAATAAATGTGTTAGAATATGCGCACATAAATCATTGCATTATTTCCTATTAAAATGAGGCGAAAAAATTGATGAAATAAAATAATAAACTAAACGAATTACCTTGATTTTCGCAGACGAAAAATAGTGAACATGGAAATATTTCCTAATGTGGAGGTTTTTTTTGAAGAGGATAATTTAGATTGGAAAAAATTGTATATTTTTGAGAATGGTTTAGACTAGTGATGTTTCAACCTTCCCGACAGTGACTATTATGTTTGACTAAACCTACTACTTACCTACGTTAATAATGTACTTACTGCTTTTACAGGTTTTGATTTTTTTTGTATTGAAAAATCTTATTGCAAAATACAAAATAATTAATAAAACAAAAAATGGAACACATGACAATTTTCAATTTCTTTTAAAATATTTTTATTAAACAATTCTCATTACGTAACAACATTGAAACCGTTTATCTTCAGGGGGTCAAATTCAAATTATGACAAATAATTTTTAAATGGTCAAGTATTGTATTTATTTTGTAATGTTGATATTTGTAGTATGTACAGGATGTCAAGTTTTTGACACTTTTGAGGGGTATCTCAGTTATTAGTACAGATAGAATGATGCGGTTTTCGCAAACCTGTGTCACTTTTTTGTGAAACAAACGATGCCTTTAACGGATTTATCATGGCCATCTTGGTTTTTGAGATACAGGGCGAAATTGAAAAAGGTGCATTTTCAGACACCCCTTGTATTTTAGTTATCTTATACCTTATCGAAAATATAAGAAAGAGATGTTATACAGTTTTTTACGTAGAATCCAGTGGCGTAGTTAGTATTTTTCCAGGTGTCCCCATTTTTGAGAAATATACCAAAGTTATGTTTTTTTAAATGGAACGCCCTGTATATTTTTTCATATTTGCATTCTGCTTACTGAGAGCTTTCCAAATATATATATAATAGTTGGCACTTTGTTTTAACAGGAAGGTTAAAATTCATATTTTTTAAATAACAAGCTTTAAGTTGACAGTAGGCCGTGTATTTTATTTTAATAACAATAAATTGACGATACACTACACCATCAATCAGTGGCGGATTTAGAGGGGGGGCACAGGGGCACGTGCCCCCCCCTGTCATAATAATTTCGCACGAACCAACCTAAGCGCAACACCCAAAATTTCAAACACAGTGACAAAGCATTGTACTGTAACAACCAAATATTTTTTTGATGCCAAAACTTTACAGCATTTAGAAATGGATATTAAAAATCAGGTTTTTAACGTGGTTTGATAATTAGCGAAAAGCACGTTAGATAAAAAGCATACATTTTAGGATTTTAGAATTTGTGTTTTGTTACAGAAAACTGTAATCTGTGGTTTTGTTTACAAAGAAAGTGTATTATTTTGGGGTAGTAAGGACTTATTTTAATAAAAATAAACATGCCAAAACGGCTATGAATGTGGAATATTTGAGAAACAATTTTAGCTCATTAAGTATTGAGCAAAAAATTGAAATTAAAATTGAGGGAAGACCTAAACCCGAAATTAACTTGACACAGATCACAAAGTGTAGATGTAGGGACTTTATTGTTATTGATAAGTTTGCTGGAAATAAAACCAGAAGATTGAACTTTACTTTTAAACAATGTACCCGCTAATGAAAAATAAATTGGCCTTTTTTTATTTTTTTTATCTTATTTCATTTTCAATAGAATAAGTAGGTAATCATACATTTTTAAAATATTTACTAAAAACTATTGACCAAATTTGGGCGTGGTCTTAAAGAATTTTTGCCTGCGGCGCGTTTTGTCCGCAGCGGGCTTTTCGTGCACCCCAAGATAACAAGTAAGTGCCCCCCCTGTCAATTTATTCTGAATCCGCCACTGCCATCAATATTACTTTATAGTTTAATTTCAAACTTTTAAGTTTTTTAATACTTACAATAGTAAAAAGTCATTTTCTCTTATTGTTACGTAGGTATATTATCGGAATAAACAAAAACATCTAGTAGGCCTTGACTTATCCAGGCTATAAAACAAAATTTTCATAATGGCGTTTAGCTCTTGTCAGAATTATTGTATTTGGGTATTTAAGGTTGAAAAGTTACTCATAATTTATTTATGATATTGTTCAATTTCAACAATGGCCCAAAAGTATGAAAATTATGAAAAATACGATAAATGCTGGTATGCTTTATACAAAGCCATGAAAACTCCCATGAAGCTGCCGATTTATATTTCAATAGGTAGGCATATTATTATTTTTTACAACGACCATTTTTAAAGTTATATACGGAGTGTTTGTTTAATTAGCGTCTTATATTATCTTCATTTTATAGATATCCTGAAAGAAGGCAGCCATTTATAGATAGATTTTCCCTACTAGAGAAAAATTTAATTGAACATGGAACCTTTACACAGCCTCGACCTAAAACATACAATAAGGAAAATAGAGAAAAAGATGAGGTAAATGTTTCGGCTTATGCAACCGTTACTCCTTCAACTTCATGCAGAAATATAAAAAAGGAAATTGGCATAAAGAAAAGTAGTTCACAACAAATTTTAAGAAAATATAAATACCATCCATACAAATTTAAAATTGTGCAAAATTTACATCCTGGAGATGCAGATCGGCGATTAATCTTCTGTCGTTGGTATACAGAACAAATGCCAATTTTGGAAGATTAGTAATCTGGTCCGATTAGAGCCATATTTCTAGTGCTGGAATTTTTAACCGGCAAAATACAAGGCATTGGTCTGAAGAAAATCAATATGTTATTTACGAAAGGGAGCAGCAAGGGCGCTTTGGATTTGGTGTTTCTTGCTTCATCTTAACATAGTATAAAACAAAGTCGCTATCGCCCATCTGTCCCTATATCCCTATATGTGCTTAAATCTTTAAAACTACGCAACGGATTTTGAAGCGGTTTTTTTTAATAGATAGAGTGATTCAAGAGGAAGGTTTTTATGTATAACTAGCGACCCGCCCCGGCTTTGCACGGGTGCAATTTTAGAAAGTGGCATGCCTGGTACTAATATATCGGGTTTGTTCGGGTTTGTATTTATACCAGCGGGTTGCAACGCATGCCGGGTACACGCTAGTATTAGATAATCAAATAACTTACCGTATTTATGAGGGAGGCCTTACGGCAAATATATATCTGGAAATCTTGGAAGAGGTTATACCCGAGTTATTAGAAATCGTTCCCCTTGCCCAGCTAAATGCTATACATTTCCAGCAAGACGGTGCGCCGAGTCATAACTCTTACGTAGTAAGGCATTTTCTGGAAAATAATTTTCAGCAAAAATGGATAGGCACAAATGGAGCTGTAAGATGGCCACCGCGATCGCTCGATCTATCGGTGTTGGACTTCTTTCTTTGGGTTTTTTTTCAGAGCAAGATATACAATACCAGGCACAGAACTGTAGAGGAACTTTGACAGGCTACCCATTTAGCATTTCAATTTCTACAAAAACCCTATAATAATTTTAAACGCCTTGAGACGAATTACCGAAATGTGTCAGCGTTGTATTAGGGAGAATGGTAACCATTTTTAACAATATTTATAAATAAAAAGTATGCATTTTAATCCACAATAATTTAATTGTTCTAGTGAAAGAAAATCCAAGGCCTGCTTCCAATTTTTTAAAAAATATGAATTTTAACCTTCCTGTTAAAACAAAGTGCCAACTATTATATATTTTTGGAAAGCTCTCAATAAGCATAATGCAAATATAAAAAAATATACAGAGCGTTCCATTTAAAAAAAAAAACATAACTTTGGTATATTTCTCAAAAATGGGAATACCTGGAAAAATACTAACTACGCCACTGGATTCTACGTAAAAAACTGTATAACACCCCGTCCTTTTATTTTCGATAAGGTATAAGATAACTAAAATACAAGGGGTGTCTGAAAATGCACCGTTTTCAATTTCGCCCTGTATCTCAAAAACCAAGATGGCCATGATAAATCCGTTAAGGCAGTGGCGTAGCTAGAAATATGGGCGCTCGTGGGCAAACGTATAGGCTGGCGCTTAAAAATTAATCAAGTTCCAAATAAGCTGCCGGCAGGCCTAGCGATTTAAAATATCCCGAAAAATTGAGTCATGGAAAAAAACCGTTTTTTTTTCCGGAAAAAAACGGAAAAATTGAAATTGTGTTAAAAATCAGTGTAGAGTAGTCTGATAAGGAAATTAGCCCATATAAGCCTCATAAAAACTTATAAACATTTTTTAAAATTTTTTAAAATAATGCCGATGCTTACTCAGGATCGGACTTGGAGGAAGATCTTCCTCTTAGTTTTTTTGCTAAATAATGTTTCTGTTTTTTAAAATGATAATTTAAATTTGATTTTTAATATTTTTTTAAATTTATTTTGTTTAAAAACTTGAAACCACAGTTATTTTTATATTATAAGAAAAAAAAAATATTTGATTTTGACTATTGATCCCACAAGAATGTATAATTTGGTTAATTTACGTTTATTTGTGCTTCTATAAATATATTTTGTGGTTTTTCAATTTTTCCGTTTTTTTCCAATTTTTCCAAGGTATGTGAAAAAAACGGTAAAAAACCGTGTTTTTTTCCAATTTTTCCCTTTTTTTCCGAAGCGTTAAATCACTAGGCATGCCCGCCGGAGGCAACATTTTCTTGGGTGCCACGCCCTTTCTTGGGTCTTTTCACGGCATTTAATGTCAATATTTAGTCAAAAATAATATTACAGTGGTCCGGTATAATACGAGACATATGGGAGTATTACTAACATAAACCTATATTTTGGGTCACAGCTACCTAAGTTAACTAAACCAGATCCAGATGCCACCTCCTTAGATGAAAAGAAACTAGTAATTTTGGGCAACTTTCCCCTTTTATCTTCTTGCTCTTTTTTTCTTTTTAAATTTTCCCCACCACTCGACTTCATTTTGCCTTTTTCCATATTGGGTTTTCTGAACATCAGAAAAATAAATGATATTAATAATTATTACTTAAGTATATGCTTATTAGTGGATAAATAATTTTCAGTTTTTGCTTTGAATAGTAGTTACTTACCATCGCCTTTATTCCCTATAATATGTCTTAACTAATAAAAACAAACAAAAAAAATCACCACCGCGATAAACGCCGATGATTCTCCGACTGTTTTTGTTTTGTCTTTGAAATCGAATGCCTACTGCCGATACGTCACACGAGCGTCACGAGCCGACTGCCTCCCTTACGCGGGCGCCTTTACAAATTGCTGATGCGCCAGTTACTAGTTAGTGTTTGTAATAATTAGGCTGTAGGCGGCTGGCGGATGAAGGCCGAGTTTGATTGTATTACAATTATTTAAAAAATCAGTTAAACTGATTTATTAAGAAAAAACGGCGCGGCGCCTTTTGCGCCTATTTTTTCTTGGCGCCGAGGGGACGTTGCCCCCCAGCCCCCCCCCCCGGTAGCTACGCCACTGCGTTAAGGGCATCGTTTGTTTCACAAAAAAGTGACACAGGTTTGGGAAAACCGCATCATTCTATCTGTACTAATAACTGAGATACCCGTCAAAAGTGTCGAAAACTGGACACCCTGTACACTCGTAAATCTAATTATTCCTAACGTATGTAATATTATGTTGTTTCTTTTCATGCCTTGAAAGACACTACCTATTTATTGCTGAATTGTTTATTATATTCACAACACTTGCCGTTTTTTGTGTGATGAACTTTGAATGTTTATGGCATTATGTTTATGGCATACGTGACGTTTCAAAGAAACCTATATACCGATATTAATAAATAGCATTTTACGTTCCTAATTTACAGCAACCGGCTTTACATCGCTTAACCTCAAAATTACTTTCTTTAAGACGGCGGCCTATGATTGGCCGATTGAAAAGTGCATAGTCAGACTCTAAACCCAGCTCCCTTGATCTCAAGTCCGGCTGTGTCTAAACGCTAGTGATACTAGGTAGTGAGGGGTAGGGCTAGGCAAAAATTGGATATATCGATATTTTTATCGATAATATCGATATTTATCGCTAGTATCGATATTTATCGACTATATCGATATTCGATATTGGAATTTCAATATCGCCCACCCCTACTTATAACATATTTAAGGACCAATATTTAATTGAATCTTTTTTCTTCATGTTTTCATAATTTGAAATGAAGGTACGGAGAGAGCACATAAGAAAATATTGATATATTTATAATATAATATTTTTATGTTTTATCGATAATATACCGGGTGTTTCCGGAGGTACGCTCGCCCCTATAACTTTTTTGTTGTTTCAATTACAGATTTAAAATTTTGTGTGTTTATATGTGATATTCTTTTGCTTTTGATGACATAGCGGATGCCATTTTATCACTTCCGGTTTAACCGGAAATGATCTCAACCTTAGATTTTTAAATGGAACACCCTGTATATTTTTGGCTATATCGATTCAGAACACCATTCCAAATTCAACGACACTCCATACGTCACTTTTTGATACTTTAAATTATTTTTAATTTTATTATTATTTTTTCGTCTAGATTGCTATGAACTCTCTAAAATTGTTTACTTCTAAACCAAAATCTTGATAAAAATGCAATTTTTAAGTTTTATTGTGTTTTAAATTTTTTACATACTTTTTAACTTTTTAAAAAGGCTTTTTCCAAAAGAACTCAATTTTTCCAAATGGAAACATATTGGCTCACTCGGGCAAAAAGATAGAGCACTTTTTTTCCAACAATTTTATATCACACATCCTAATGTCAAGTTAAAAGAGAAGCAATAATTTATAAAAAATAACATTTTATGAGAAAAAATAAAACACGAAGCGCAAACGGCTTTGCATTTATCTAGGTACCCATGACGCCATAATGCTCATAAACAAATGAACATAATTACAAATTAAATGTAATCATTGAAACAATGAAAACAGTCTTGCAAACATTCGCCATAAATTAGTACCATATCGATTTTTTCGTTTCTGTTATAGGTTTCCATTTTAATATTTTATTACAAAATTAGAACTAATACACACTGGCCGAAAAATCAAACGATAAAATAGCAAGCTACTGTCAGTTGTCATGTCAAACTTATTTCAATGATGGCGGATTTTAAAATTGTAATTATGTTCATTTGTTTATGAGCATTATGGCGTCATGGGTACCTAGATAAATGCAAAGCCGTTTGCGCTTCGTGTTTTAGTTTTTCTCATAAAATGTTATTTTTTATAAATTATCGCTGCTCTTTTAACTTGACATTAGGATGTGTGATATAAAATTGTTGGAAAAAAAATGCTGATTTTTTTTGCCCTAGTGAGCCAATATGTTTCCATTTGGAAAAATTGAGTTCTCTTGGAAAAAGCCTTTTTAAAAAGTTAAAAAGTATGTAAAAAATTTAAAACACAATAAAACTTGAAAATTGCATTTTTATCAAGATTTTGGTTTAGAAGTAAACAATTTTAGAGAGTTCATAGCAATGTAGACGAAAAAATAAAAATTAAATTAAAAATAATTTAAAGTACCAAAAAGTGACGTATGGAGTGTCGTTGAATTTGGAATGGTGTTCTGAATCGATATAGCCAAAAATATACAGGGTGTTCCATTTAAAAATCTAAGGTTGAGATCATTTCCGGTTAAACCGGAAGTGATAAAATAGCATCCGCTATGTCATCAAAAGCAGAAGAATATCACATATATAAACACACAAAATTTTAAATCTGTAATTTAAACAACAAAAAAGTTATAGGGGCGAGCGTACCTCCTGAAACACCCGGTATATTATTGATATATCGAATATCGATTTAAAAAAAATAAAATATCGATATATCGACGATATTTTTTTTAATATCAATATTCGATATTGGAATTTCGCCCAGCCCTAGTGAGGGGACCTTTTAACCAGAGTCGGCATGAGGACCAATTGGAAAATATTTTTATATTATAAGCGACTAAAATTTTACAGACAAAATTGTAGTATTTACCACAAAGTGGATACATACATTGACGGCCGCACCTTTTCCCAGAGGGAAGCTGCTCCTCATTTAAAGCCAATATTACAAAGCGATATCTCAAAAAGGTAACTCTCATGTAGGTATTTCTTAATTTTTTTAAACGCCTTATCGGCCCCTAGTGGGATTAAAAGGAGTTATAAAAACTTATATCGGAAAATATATTTTTGATGGACTTCCCTGACGTATTTTAATATTTTAATAAATTTTACTCCTATAAGATGAGTTAAATTTAAACGCAAAGTCCATGGAAACATTCAGTGAGCGTTATTAATGATCTGTAAAGAAATGGGATATATTTTTTAATAATAATCATGAACAAAAGTAGAAAATAAATGACATTTTTATTGAAAGAAAAAGAAATAATGTAATACAAATCAAAGAAATTTATTTTTAAAAATAATATGGGCAGATACCTAGCTATTAAAGGTTGTATTTGGTCACTGCTTCGTTTCGATAACGAATTTATACCAATTGATCTGCGCGAGCGAAGTCGCGGGTACCATAGACATTTACCTTTAGATACGTACAGCTTATATCGTGTGCAAACAAAAGTTAAGTTTTATGGGTGAAAAATACGTCCGAGCGCACGACTCGCTGGTCAGATGCCTTCCCTGCAGCAGAATTGGGCATGCGCACAAACCTCTTGTTATCGGCCTGTCCTTCTTTAGCGACATGCTCAAAATACACTCCGGAACCGGCTCGGCGCCATTTTTGTTGTTGTGTTTTAAGTTATCTATGTGGATTCCTTGTTGTTTATTGTGAGTGTTTCATATTTACGGATTTCTACTACTATTATTTGACTTAAGGTTACGTACGCGATAACATCGAAGATTGATTATTTTGCTGGTTTTGTTTGCTTTTTATATTCGATTTTAAGTTTTATAGTTTAATTGACTTGTTCTCTTTCTTTATAAACTAAAAACATGACGACGAATCATTTTTAAACAAATTTTAGAAACAAATCTTTAAAAACAATTTTCTATCTTCAAAATCTGATGAGTTTTGCAACAACTAAAAATGCCAGAAATTACTATCTTATTTCCCAACTTGATCAAAAATTGAGAAGAAATTCCAATTTTTTGTCAAGAATTAGGTGCCAATTTTAGCTGTTTACACGTAAAAATAAATTGAAGGACTTTTAGAATTTCTTAAGCAACAACTTAAATTTTAAAGCCCGTACCTGTCTATTTTCCCATTCATCAAATGATAATGTTGCAGTGCGCATGGCTAATCGTGTATGGCTTTGTTTACATGCGTGAGGCAATAAATTTGCCCCTTTCTTAATTATTGTTTGCTTATCTAAAGGTAAATATCTATGGCGAACTCCCGCTAGTATAACATTGTAATGGAGGGAATAATTCAAAAATTCTTTATTTATAAGGAAAATAAATAGATAGTTCCCAAGTTTAATTATTTTTAACGTTTTTTTTTTTGTATTTAAAAATCATACCGGATATTTAAGAAATTTAAAAATCTCAAAAGATTTAAGGAACTGTTTCAAAAATGTAAGCTAAAATTCAAAATTTCGTCAATCCTTGAAATTAAAATAAAAATAAAATTAAATTATAATCCCACCAACTTAAGATGACGTTAAAATCCAAAAGGAATACCGTCAAATGCGGTGAAATTGTTAGCTTTTTTGATTAATATGTAAATTACAAAAAAAGTACACCTAGTTTTGCGCCAAAAAAAAAATATAATGTATTTGCACTATGCCGAATGAAGACCTCCAGGCTTAAAAGAAACTTCAAAAATTGTTTTTTTTGCTAGAAAATAAATAATAACCTCATTATCAAAGTTATGCTCAAATTGTGGTGGCTTTGATAGGCACTGTTTTTTTGCATTACAACGAATGCTTTGGATCTAAGAATTATCAATGTATCACTTTTTCCCTCACTCTTAATATATTTCTTTTATCAATTTTATGTGCGCTTGGGGTGACTTTGAAAATCCATAAGTTTACAGAGATTATCAAAGTCACCCCTTATCACTCAGCATAAAAATTAAATTTTAATAAACTATCCTCCCAAAGTGAAAATTAGACTTTAGTTATGATGTCAAAAGAATACTTTATTTCATATATAAATTACAGAAATTAAATTAACACATTTTAACACAAATTTAACGTTCAAAAACATCAACAGATTCATATATAAATTACTATCAATCTCACCCCGAAAGTGTTATCAAAGTGACCCGCATGCTATATCAATTAATAGTTTTCAACCAAGCATATTTGGCGCCGAATTTTACATAAAATGAGGTTAAGTAGAAACCACCTCATCGTAAATAACCGATTTTTAAATAAAATTGCTAAAAACTGATGAAATAACTTATAATTTTAGACAGTGTCAATTTAACGCTAATTTGCAGTATTATTATAGAATATTTACAAAAATATTATAACAAACACTTACCGGCATGCTAACAGGACACAACAATGGCGAAACTTCACTCTTTCGACTGAGCATGCATGGCGCGGATGTCCGCGGATTATAATTGCGGGATATTTAAATTTATTTAACAAAATATTACCTGTTATCAAAGTCTCCCCATAAAATCAATTTCACCCCATTTGACGGAACCGTAACATCACATTTTAATACCTAAATTTTTCAAACTATTTTTCTGTTATCTTGCGCCCGACTTTTGACTATTCAAAAAAATAAGTATCGAAGAACTAAAGTACAGAAAATCGTTTTCTCTTAGAGCCAAATATCCCACCCTTGGTTTTAACGTCAGGTGTCCCAACTTTTGGCTGGGGGTTAATTGGTAGACAACAACATGCTTTTAGGAGCCATTAAGTCGGTGTCCTTTTGTAATAATTACCAAAATTTTTAACAGCAAAGTTCCATTAAAATCAATTAGGCAGGTGTTATTTTGCTAAAAGTTCGCTTGGTACCACCAAAAAGCTTTATACGTGAGAAAAATACAGTTGACGTAATTCCAGAAGCTATAAAAACATCTGAATTACAGCAACATAGTTAGTTCGTTCTAGTTAGTCGAAAGTTTAATTTTACTAATTTGCTGTCCCAAAAACGTGTCGGGTGGACTAGTCCGGTCGCGAATAATCACTTATACTGTCACAGCTTATCTTTTGTGATACTGTATACGGTCCTTGCTTGGACAGTTTCAAGAAATTGGAAAATTCAGGAATTCAAAGTCTACAAAATTCCTGCCTTAGTAGGTATATATTTGGAATAAGGCGCCGTGAGAAAATTACTTACAAACTTGCGGAGCTTAACTGTCTTAACATGTACAATCGACGGGTGCTGCATGGCTCCTGTTTTGTATTTATATATTTATATATTATTAAAAAAAAACTCCACTATATTTATACCGAAAATTAACTTTCCGAACCGACGTCCATAGACTAAACATCAGACCTAAGACTCTTCTTGATATTCCCCTACATCATAGAGAGCTATTTAAGCGATCTTTCTCGTATTACGCTGCCAACCTAATGAACACCAATAGGGGAGAGGTTGGCACATTCAACCACGAGGCACATTCAACAAATAGCTATATCTTTGTTTGTATTTGAAATGGGCGCCCGGAAATATCATACAAATATCGGTTACAATCGGCCATCCATCTCCTTGAAATACAGTTGTTCTCTCTGGTTTGGTGGTTGACAAATAAATTTTATAGTGAAACTGGCTGTTCACAGTAAGTAAGTAACTTATTTTATTTTACTGTTACACATTTTTGCTGTAATTTGCACGGCTTATGAGTGGTTATTGTTTACTATTATTGAAAATAAAGCTGATAAAGGTTTTCTAACCTTAACATTCACTGGCTAAATTGAACTTATTAGTTTCTGAAACATATACACAGTAAAAAAAATGAAGCGGGTTAAAAGTATATCAGAATGGTAAGAAGTGTGAGTGTATATTTTTACACTATTGCAAATAATATTTACCATTATTTTACACCCAAATAAACTGTTGATACGGTTTTATTTTATGCTGGTAATTATCATTAATTGGGTGCTTAAACAATTTCTTGGGTGTGAAATATATTTGTACGACCATAAAAGAAACTTTCTGCGTGTAAATGATATTTAAGGAATTAAATTTACCTTTTTTGAGAGTATATTTTACACCAGCGCGGGTAAATTATACAGCTCTAGTGTGAATAGCGATCCTAGATGCATGAAGAACTTCCGCGAATGGCGCGAATTCATTTCCCTATGAGACAACGGCCGCTTCACGTGCAAGTTGCGATGCACCATTTTAGTGCTGTGATTATTATAAGTATACAATGTTTATTTTCAAATTAAAATTTGAAAACAAAAGCAAATATTGCAAAGTGGAAGACGGCGCATTATATGCAACTATTGTCGAACTAGGTAAGATAAATATTATAGATTTTTATGTGATCCATTCATGCATGCATATTTTCCCTTAATGAATATCCAAGGTTTTTTAACACTCCCGGCTTAGTAAGATAATATAAAATAAGTCTTACTTGCCATATGCTAATAACTTTTTACCATTTTAGATCGAACAAGATTTTAACCTGAGATTCCCAGAGTATCAAGATTTTGTCACCCATTTTAAAGAACAGGCTGAAAATATCTCTATTAGTATTTATAAATCTGTCAGCTGCCAAACGTTACCTGTATTATAAGCAAATCAGATTCCGAAACACGTAAAATGACACATAATTAAATCAATTAACTGAAGAATATCGAACTACGAATATATGTACCTGTTACGATTCATGTTAAACTATTTGCTTCTATATATATTTCAGATTGGGACATTGATACAAAAGGGCTTTGTTCGCTAAAGCTAAAGGTAAATCTTCCACTTCAGTAAGGCACAAGCGGAGCAACTTTATGAGAGGCTTCTTCACTTTTTGCAAGGTAATAGGATTTATTAAGTTAATATTAAACATATTATACAGGAATAAAATTTACAGATTGGTGAACCTTTGGAGGAAATTATAACAAAAAGACAAGGACATCAGCCCTACCTTCTTGCAATAGGATCTAAGAAGGCTGCAGTCCATGACTACTAGGTCGGCAACTTTTTGGAAACTGGCTCGTCTTGTGTGGTAAATGCATTTGACTTTTAAATGAAAACTTTACCAAGTAAACTTTATTACCTTTTTAATATGTATAATATGTTTTGTTTCTTATTTTGCTACAAATGTTAATTTTTCAAAATATATACTTAAATATTTTTTAAATATTTTACATTTTTTACACCCTTCTAGTTTATTTTTACACTCTTGGGTGTATTAGATATACACTCTTGGGTGTATTAGATTTATCCTATAAAATTATTTTTGCACTCATGAGTGTATTAAAATACACGGCATTTGGTTAGTTTTACACTCTATCAAATTACAGTTTACCCTCTTGGGTGTATTATAAATATTTGTTCTACACTACATTAGATTAGATTTACACTATAATGAGTTACTTTTACACTCATTAGAGTATTAGTTCTACACCCTACTAAGTTAGTTTAACCCTCTAGTGCAGATTGGAATGACAAAAATCTACTCTCACTGATATTGGTGAAATCTACACTCAAAGTGCAGGACCTATATACACCACTCTGAGTGTATATTGAGTGTGAAATTATACACTCAATTTTTTACTGTGTAGGGATGGGGTACTTTTAACCATAAATATACGGGGCACTTTCGACCAGTGGAAAATCACGCATTTATACTGACACCCCTGAGAAAGACAGGCTGGAAGCATTGGAGAATGAAAGAGAAATTCGGAAGAAAAAGCAAGAAGAGCGAAAACGGCAGAAAGTTATATAAAGCAAGTTTTTCCAGAAAATAAGAAACTTAAGATGACAAGGAAAGATAGCACAAGCAGTTCTGATGAAGATCAATCGATATTGCTAGAATCAGACGACCAGAGTGTTGATGATTTTAGTGAGGAATAAAGTTCGTTAGAAATATTAAAAGATGAAGATGTAATTAATGAAAATGATTTTTACTAGTAAAGTTTGTGGTAAAATCGCCTACTATCCACTACGTCGGAAAAGTTATTGAAATATTAAAACCTAACGAATATATGATACAATTTTTACGCAGGAAGGTACCTGGATACAAATTTATTTATCCTCTTGTCGATGACATATCTGCTGTAAACCGTTCCGATGTAGTACTAAAATTACCACAACCAAGTTCAGCTAAAACTGCTAGGACATCAAGATTGCTTTACTTCGCCAAAAACCTTTCCTCATATTTCATAAATTAAGAGTCTGTCTAGCTTTCCAATGTCAAAAATAACCTCGTATTAAATCAATCATTATTACTGTTATGTTGCAATAAATGTATCTCTTGTTTTTGTATTTTAATCAATTATTTATATATGGTTGAAGGTACCCCAGCATGTGGTGGAATGTACCCCACCGGAGGGGCAGTTTCAACCGTTTGTAATGATTTTTTTCATTAACGCTATATCCTATAAAGAAATCAAATTCTTGAATATTTGGATTGGTAAAACAAAGATAAAATGTTTGTTGTGGTGGTGTATACATTATTACATTAATACATTCACGTTTATAATAATTAATTATTAATCAGTTGGTCGACCATTTTACAAAAATTGGTTGAATGTGCCTCCCTTTCCCCTACCCCAACCGACCTCTCGCTGAGCTGCCAGACTTACAAGAAGAAAACAAAACTCAAATTGTTATCTGCTCAAGTGTGATTTTTTTTCTTCTTTTTCTTTTTTGTTGATCATGTGTCTTGAGAGTTGCCTGGTTTTTCTTATTTTTTTTTCCCTTTTCATTCAACAACCAATCTTTCATTTCTCACTTTTCTTTGCTTGCAGACTTTTTGTTTTTTATTTTAATGCAATATAACTTATCTATAATCTCTTATTTTAGTGATGGATAGTACGCGTTGCCTATTTAATTTTTTCATGTTTTTTATTTCTTTGTTACTATTCTTATTACTAGTTATAGTTATTTTATAGATTTAGATATACAAAGGCCGCAACAGCCCCCCGACAATCTGTTGGGAAAGCTGATACAACGGCATATTAGTCCTTAATTTATCTAAAGTTGTGATATCTGTTACTTTTTATCTGTTTTTTTTTGTTATATATTAACTTTTGTAATACTAAGAGGACTAAAAAAGTATTATTATTATTATTATTATTATTATTATTATTATTATTATTATTATTATTATTATAATTATAATTATAATTATAATTATAATTATAATTATTATTATTATTATTATTATTATTATTATTATTATATATTATATAAAAAATCATACATTAATGGCCCCTATTAATGCATGATTTTTTTTTATTAATAAACGATTTTAGGCAACCAAACATACTACAAAGCACGCACTGCCGCGTACATAATGGCGTTGCCATAGTTTCTGTCGATGTCAATAAGTTTGAAATTCAAAAATTTGTTGATACAACGCTTATAATATGTAGTTTGGTTCTAAATAAAAAAAAATATAATCCATTAACAAGACAATCGACGGAAAAATATTGTAACTAACGCGTATGTTAAATAGCGATTAATACACTAGTTTGTTAAATTACTATTATATATTGTTACTGTAGGTGGCTCTGTTCGATTATAATAATTAAAGAGTGTTAGTGACATTTTGTTTTTAATTCACCTAACAAAAAGCACGCAAAGCGACAACTTGCATACTTACAATCAATTATTTAGAAAAAGAAAACTTTTAAAAAAATGCTATACTTAGTTGAGAATAATGCTCCCTTCATAAAATGATTTAATAATTGCATAGAAAATTCAATATTATTATCCAAGAACCTAGAGATTTGTAACCACCACAGGGATTGTCAGGTCCAATGACAAGTACGTAGAAAAGGGAGTTAATTGGTGGCATTATAATATAGGGTAAAGTCGGGTAATGGCGGACGCTTAAGGTTTTTTAATTATAAAAATGTCAATTTATCACTCTATAATTTTAAAACATGTACAAATTAAACGAAAAAGGCTGCTTAATGATACTTTATTAAGAAAATAACATATAAAAAGAACGAAATCAACATTATACACATTTAAAAAAAAAATTCTAATGTCAGGTTTTCGCGTAGCTGCCGGGTAATGGCGTCAGATGGCCAGTATTAGCCGCACCCTATAATTTTTTTTTGTGCCTTATGAGCCCAAAGCGCACATAATGTGCATATAATCCATACCTCCCTATTATTGCCGAATTCTCCGCAAACCAAGCAAATATCTTCAATAACTTCTTTGTTTTGTTCACTGTTCGATGAATTTTCTTCCTGGTCTTTTTCTTTCGCATAGTTCACTTTATGAAGCTTTGTTGGTTTTACGTTTGTATTTTCCCATCTAGAAAAACATATAATTTATAAAACTACGAAATAAGTTATTGATGACACGAGATAAATGAATTTAAAGGGGCCAGTCTGTCATTACCCGCTTGTCCGCCATTAACCGATCACATGTCCGGCATTAGCCGAAACGCATGGTAAAAAATGTTAGGTAATAATGGCGATTTCACAAGGAATTAATGAAAACATTTGTGTTCAATTAGTTACTAATGACCGTATGCACCAAGGCCAGTTAGTCATGATTAGCTTATCTTAAATGATGATTAAATATCTCAATTAAGAAAATTTCCAATGCGCCAGCACTGCTCAGGAACTTAATCAAGATTAAAGTTAACCAGCCAATCTTGATGGGTTATATATTTAATCATGATGAAAAGGTTATTTTCGTGTTTTGTTTTGAAGTCTCGAATTTTCAATAATAAAATTAAAATGGGAGACGAAATCATCTTCGATGATGATTTTAATGTAATGGGTATTTTTAATGATGGCTTTCCTAGAGCTAGAAAGACCTCGGAGACAAAACTATTTTGATTTGATAGATAAATAGGGTTTGTTCAGCTAACACAGTTCTTTTCTTTTTCGCATCTAATATATTATTTTCTTCCTCACCAGTCAAACCCTTTTTTTTCTGTGAGTCAAACTCCATGACTCTAGATGCCGAAGTGTGAAATTGGGGGTTTAATGCGCAAAACAGCCAAACTGGAAAAAGTTCTCGGAAAAGTTGAAAAAACAACAAAAAGAAAACATAACCACAACTGTCAATCTGCTTGGTGTTTCTGGTCACAGAAAAATAAAGGGTTTATTTTTCTGGTTGATGGCACGAATTTTTGCATCTAAGCTACGTTGCCAAATCGAGGTTTTAATTTTACCCTGATTACAAAACCCACACATCCTTTTAGTTGGTGCATAGGCTGTTTTATTTAATCACGGTTACCTGGTTAATCACGATCACCTAATCATGCCTAATGGGTAAAATGGTGCATACGGTCATAAGGGATCAAACTTAAATACCTGAACCGAAGAAATAAATATTTCATTATTACAAAATTTGCACATACCTTTAAAAACACAGTTTGTTATAACGAACACTCACTAAACCACTTTTACCTTATAAAATTTATGAGCGTTACACTACTCTACTCGAAAGCTGTCAGGCGACTGAGGGAGCAGAGGGACTGAGCTCTCGTGTTGCCGCACTTACCAGGGCAACTCTAACATTAGAGAGTTACTACAGCCAAAATATAACGTGTCCGGATTTAGCCGCTTGTTCGCCATTACCCGACTTTACCCTATTATTCTCGATATATTATTTGACAAGAAGATCATGGCTTCATTTTACAAATGTTCCATACCTAATATAAAAGGCATGTAGGCATAATATCGGTATCAAGTAAAAAAACAAACAAAAAAGCTTTCCAAAAACAGATAGTGCTGTCGAGCATTTTGAAAACCTTCATCTTCAGTATGGCGTAACAAAAACTGAGTGGACCCCCGCCCAAACGTTTTCATGGGCTTCATTCTATAACGAATGGAAAATGATCATTCTTATTTTCATTACTGTTATAGGCAAGCACGTAGCCAGGAAATGTATTCGGAGGGGGTCCGGCAGTGGCGTATTTCGGATTTTGATGAGGGTGGTCTTTCTTTCTTTCTTAAAAAATGCGCCGCAGGCAAAATTTTTTTAGGTTCCACGCCCTTTTTTTGACTCTTGGAACTTGGAAATTCTTAGTTTCGATAGCCCAAC
This sequence comes from Polydrusus pterygomalis, assembly GCA_963969555.1. Classification (NCBI taxonomy): domain Eukaryota; kingdom Metazoa; phylum Arthropoda; class Insecta; order Coleoptera; family Curculionidae; genus Polydrusus; species Polydrusus pterygomalis. Next base: position 75,800,434 of record OZ018376.1, on the reverse strand, counting down.
CCGAAAAAACGTAGATATTATACAGGGTGATTCATTAAGGGTGACGAGGTACCGTATCTCAGGAACTAATAGTCGTACGAGTTTGAAAAAAAAATCCCTTTGATGAAATCGACTAATAGAAATTGATGGAAATAATTTTCACTAGGGTGGCACTTTCGGTTATACCGGAAGTAGGTGTCAACTTGCTTATTTTATAAGGAACACCTTGTATATTATTACATTTTTGAATTCTACATAAAACTATAATTACTTTTTATTAAATGCATTATTACTCTATGCTTAATAGTTTCCGAGATATTAACTCTTGAAAAATTATATTTTTGAACTTTGACAGCTTCTAGCTTTCGAACTATACGTCTTAGAGCAAAACGGCTTACATGTCTCTATTTTCGATTTTTGTTATCTTTCCAAAAGTATTAACGTCCGGTCAAACGGGCAGTACTATATTTTATGCATTTAAGTTACATCCGGTTTACCCGGAAGTTGACACTTTTGGAAAGATAACAAAAATCAAAAATAGGGACATGTAAGCCGTTTTTCTCTAAGACGTATGGTTCGAAAGCTAGAAGCTGCCAAAGTTCAAAAATATAATTTTTCAAGAGTCAATATCTCGGAAACTATTAAGCATAGAGTAATAATGTATTTAATAAAAAGTAATTATAGTTTTATGTAGAATTCAAAAATGTAATAATATACAGGGTGTTCCTTATAAAATAAGCAAGTTGACACCTACTTCCGGTATAACCGGAACCTATTGAAAATTATTTCCCGCAATTTCTCTTGGTCGATTTCATTAAAGAGATTTTTTTTCAAACTCGTAAGACTATTAGTTCCTAAGATACGGTACCTCGTCACCCTTAATGAATCACCGTCTATATAGAAAATTTCAAATTATTATTTTAAAAATTATTTTCTTTAAGTTATATATAATATTATGTGTTATTTTCCTACTTTGCTGAAAAAAAATATATTTTCTGAGAATTTCGGGGGGGGGGGGTCCGGACCCCCTGGTCCCCCCCCCCCCCCTAGCTACGTGCTTGGAGGTTCAGGTTTATGAATTTGTTAATCGTGAAATAATTGAATTAGGGTTAAACCCACATTATGTGTTAATTAGGTACCTAGGTACTATTAACACAGCAAACAATTCGAATTTATTTTATAATCCTAGGTAGACTGGTAGATATAACATAGGTATAAGTCATTATATATATATTCCAGCAAACATGATGCAAAATCAAAATTTTAAAACACCACTTATAATGTTGCTTGGGTAGCAGTGATCGAGCGTCATAGAATCCAAAAGACAGAAAACAGTAAAACATATAAACACTCAACAAAAGTGTGCACAAACATTATGTCACTAAGTACTATAATACAAGATACCTATTAGATAAAACGACCAGATAAAGGCGCGCGGGTAGGATATTCGTAAAAAGGAAATAATTTTATTTTAACAGAATAAAAATGAGGTAATATGTACATAGTATTAGCTACACTTATTTTTTATTAAACATTATAAAAAAAATACAAAATACGAAAAATACATTATCCATAATTTAAATTATAAAAAATCATAATATTCTTCGTCATCTGTCTCTTGACGTTATAATTAACGGGTCGATGGTCCGATCGATCAGGTGGTCAAGATCTCACATTTTCTCCTCTTCTTTAATGACATGATGGACTGCTTTTCGCCAGCTCTCTGATGGTGTCACTTCCTTAATGGCTTGCTCAAATAGTAGCTTAACGTCTTTCATTTTGAATGTCGTGTTGTGTCTTGCTACAAATCCTTTTACTTGCGCCCATATAAGTTCTATAGGATTTAGTTCGCAATAATATGGCGGTATGCGCAGCACAGTTACACCATGTTTTTCTGCTATATCTTCCACGGCATATTTCATAAAACGATGTTTGTGTAAATTTGCTATAGCTAATAGTTCCTTCTTTATCAAATTATCTTTAAACTCAATACTTTTGATGGTTAACCAGTCGATAATTTCTTGTTTTCTCCAAGATGAAGTTGGAGTCTTCTCTATGCGTCGTGAATGATAGGTTGCGTTATCCATAACTACTATACTGAATCAGCTGGAAGATATGTTATCATTTCACCAAAATAGTCCTCAACAACATTCGAATTCATGTCCTCGTGATAATCTCCCGTATTGATCGACTGAAAGGTTAGCAAACCTTCTTTTAAACATCCCTCTTCGCTTCCAATATTGGACGATTATTAGTCTCTTCCCTTTACCTGAAGGCACCTTAATACCCGTTGACAGGCCTTCCATGAAAGCTTTGGCGAGCACTGGTTATATTTTTGCCTTACCACAATTTTGGAACTATATAGCCTTCATTAATCCACGTCTCATCAAGATAAAAGATTTTCTTCTGCTCTCTTCTGTACTGCTTTATACTTCTTAAGTATTTTCGTCGCCAGCAAACAATTTCATCGCTTTCCAGTAAAAGTGATTTACGGTTATACTTCTCCCAGACAAAATCCATATTTTTTAAAGTGGTCCATAAAAGTTTTTTTGCTCTCAACGGAATACTGTCATCCTGGCCAAGCTCCATTAGAATCTTATCTAGGGTGGGTATTTCTTTTTTAAAATAAAAAATATATAAATAAAAAGCCAAACGTAACTTTATAATCTACTAATTAACTAGTCCTTACACAATATTTCGATTTTAACACTTCAGGTCAGAAAATATACCTTTTCTAATCCTCTTACGCAATTACTTGAAATTTTAATTTTACAAACAATACTATTTTTTCTCTGAAATTTTTGGTTAGTTATCATAAATAATTTAAAGCACAAAGTTTACCTGCGCCTATGGCCGACACCGAAATTGAGCCGAACTGGACGGAATTTTCCATTTTATTACTCTACACCTTTCTGAAATAGACTATAGATACATCTGGAAAATTTGCTGAAACACACTGATTATTTATTAATAATTGATCCGAAAGTTCATACACTGTTTTTAATTTTAACATACTATCTCCAAGTCCTATTCTGAGGCTTAACATTTGACTAGGAAAGTCAATGGACAAGCCTTTGTGGTATATCGTTTCTAAATTCCGCGCTTTCACGTATAATTATTCTTCTTCACTAAACGAAGTTAAATTTTCAGGATATAAAAAAATAAAATTAATTATGAAATGAAATATCTATGAAAAGTAAAGCTGGCAACGAGTTTTGAAGGGGCCGTCAATATGGGCCCTCTGGCTGGCCGAGCCCCCCCCCGCAGTGCGGGGTATACGGGGGTGCATGTTACGCCACTGTTCATCTTTACCTTGTATAGCAAGGTGGAATCATATATACGGTTCCGAAAGATTTTCATAATAGTCTAGGAGAAACATATTTTGATTTTTTTTCTTTATCAGTATTTTTTGCCCCCCATGGTACGTCGAGTTAGTGAGTGTGGGTGCCATATCCCTAACAAGCATTATAAAGTCTGTACAGCATAAAAGAATTAAAAAAAACCTAAAAACCTTGAAGGGAACTCAAAGTCATAATATTTATATATAGGTAGGTACATATTAATGTGGGTACCTTAGGTAAAACATATTGATGTCACGACGTGCGAATCCGCGGATGCTCATTATATATCACGTTATTAAAATAAATATGATAAGGTCGGCTCACCATTTTCAAATTGCAAGTATTGGTTAAGGTATTGTTTCTGCATGTGCATCGAGCAAGTCAAGTCATTGGCCGAGGAGACTGCCAATGGTTTTTATTTACGATTAAAATGCACTTTGTACGCGCAATTGCAAACCTGTACTTGACGTGCATTCAGCACATAATCGGGAATGCAATTTCCGATTCGCTTTGGTTGGCCGATGACGATGTACAAAGGGGATGAAACAATGAACCCTTATGTAAATGCACTGCACCTGACTACCACATAGTTGTGTATAGAAGGGTACACTATGTAACTTCCTATAAAGTGTATACTTGTATATTGATGCCGTGAAAAGGTAAAAGGCCAGTAAGGACACTTTCCAAAACTTTCTTTACAAAGCATTAACATTTTATGATGAGCCTAATGAATAAAAATATAGCGATCGCTTTTTCTTATAAAATCGAAATAATTTCTTGAAAGCCAATGAATAAAAACTAAAGTAATTGCTTTTGCGTCCAGCAATTGCTTAAAAGTGCAGGAATTGCTTCTAGTCAATGCTTTTTCTTAAAAAATAGAACCAATTAATTGCTATCGTTTGCTTAAAATGTGATGAATAAATTAAGGAATTGCTTTTTCTAGTGTAGCAATTGCTTTAAACTTTTTAAGGTAGGTTGACCCTGCATCATTTGCTTGGTAGCAGTCAACTTTAGTTCTCCGCGGCATACACGTGCGTTTCTCTTAATTTGTGTCTTCAATTATGGCTGAATATATAAACGTCCATAAAAGAAAATCTACAGTGTACGTAAAAATTGCAGATATGATGATTTTAGAAAGTTTTATCGATTTGACTGCGAAAATGTTGAGTGGTTGGTAAATTAGTTTTTGACTAATACTGGTAAACGGCGAGGGGGTGCACTGCCGCCTTTAAATAAGATTAAAAGTCTTTCTGTGGAAATTGTCGGATCAGGGCTTTCAAAATTCTGTAGGTGAAGAACTCGGTGTTCACCAAACTACTGTCTGTAAGACATACACTTCTGTAATGGATGCAGTATTGGAGAAGGCCAATATTTTTATTAAATTTCCTACAAGTGCTGAAGCTGTTGTGGAAGTTAAACGGTTGTGGTCAGAGAGATTTATTTATGTTGCTTCAATTCGTGAACGAATATCAGTTGCTTGTCTTTAATTTCTTCATCACTACTATCACTTTCCTCATTTTCACTGAAATCTGCCATATCACAAATAAGTTTCCTATTTTCCACAAAAACGTAACAGATATTACTAATGTACTAAATAAATAGACCAACGTTGTTGTATTTACATCAACTCTTTTGCAAATTAGGCACCAAACTAAACATTAAATCTATAATCTGAACAAGTGGATAAGCCACGTCTGAACTTGTGTTAAATAAGCATTTGCTACAGAGGTGTAAGAAAAACAGCAATTGCTTCAAAATTTTATTCATATCCAGATCTAGCAATTACATCTACTTAAAGCATTTGCTAGTCAAGCAATTGCTTTTATTAAAAATTAATTGCTTCAAGTAATTGCTTAATTTTTATTCATTAGGCTCACTAGGTACACTAATTTCCAATTGCGCTCACTGAGAACTATTTCAGCTGTTTGTATTTAAAAACACATGGTATTTTGGCGGCTTTGTACTACGCCGCGATCGTAAATTATAATATGGCAACGCAGCATTGAACGCGAAACATGCACAGGCGCACCGCTTGCCGCTTTTAGTGCATGTCAAATGTATTTCTATGTTTTACTAATGAATAACGCTATAACTTTTAATTCTATGTTTCTATTGTAAATAAAATTAACGCTGTATTTTTGCAAGCCGTTATTCTAATAAACCATTCAGACCCCCGCACAAGTTTAAAATATGGTGAATGCGATGGTAAAAGAACTTAGCCCAGTCCTGTCGCCAACATCTTAACGTAAAATAGACCAGACTTCAACAGGGTGCTATAAATGACAGGTGACTTAGCCACGATGCGGCGTGTTCTTAGAGAAATTTGACTATACCAAAGTAATATTAAAAAAATTCAAAGGTATAATTTATCCAAAGTCAGTGTGATGACATTCCAATCATTACGGCATAAAAACGGCGGTAAACAATCTCAAAGAGACCGACCTCACAACTAGGGTTGTCAGATCTTTCTTCTTCAATTCTTTAAGTTTTTTTTATTAAAAATGTTTCTTTTATATCAGTATTAATTCAATTGTTAGTCAGTAACTTGCGCTTGCAAGCGCCATCAGTTAAAGCGGCTGGTGTATAAGCTGAAGCGGTAAGCAGCCCGTCTAACGATCGATTCTGTCAGACAGAGATAGGCCAGTGACCGCCGATGGCGTGGAAGAGACGAAGATAAAATATACCTAATTTGGAATTTGTAGACACTAGACATTTGTACAATGGTCCTAGAATGGAGTTCTGGTAAAAAAATTAAAGCATTTTCTGAGCAGTGTCGTGCCGTGTCAGGTTTATTTTTCTGATTTTAGTTTTGTGTATAGAATTTTTGAGTTACCTTATATTTATTATTTTAATATAATATTATTATATATACAGTGGGTTTATAAAGTGTAGTATGTACAAACACCTAATGTAAAACAAGCTTATAAGTGTGTATACGCATTTTAATTATTTGTTTGGGACGCCTATGGTTAGGAAATTCCTACAGTTTAATGTCATTAAATTGACCTCAGAAACACTATATCTGCTCTTTATGTAAAATTAATACAGGTTGTTACAAATTCGAAACTATAACCATTGATATATCGTAAACGCTGAGAGATCCAGCTTAATAAGTTAAATTGGGACAAAGTTGCACAATTTAAACAAGGAGTCGAAAAATTCCGAGTACTTCCGAAAATATTCGGAAAAAACCGAAAATTCTCGTTTTGGTTTTTATTTTTAACACGGTTTTTTTCACCTGTATGTTTGTTTGTCCGTAACCGACTTCTTTGAACCCGATTTTGACCCACTTTAAACGGTCAGATTTAATTTAAATTTTGTAGATTTATCAAGACCTGCTGACAATACAATAATCTACACGCAAAAAATTCTCCTGTCAAATTTTGACAGCTGTCAGATATAAAACGAAGAAGCGATTTTGACAAAACAAATTATGGGGTCTTATAGTATTCGATGCGGAGACTTCGGAAAAAATAAGCAAAAAATTCTCCTGTTAAAATTTGACAGCTGTCAATATGTCAAATCGTTTAAAAAAAATGGAATTAATGAAAAACTATAAGGTCATAGGTATGTATATTGACGGTGGAAAGTTGAAAAAAATCCGCAAAAAATTCTCTTGTCAAAATTTGACACCTGTCAATATGTCAGAATTATTACAATAACCGATAGTAATGAAACAAACGTGGGGTCGTATAGATATTGTCTCTAAGAAAAGAGAACATTTTTAAAAAAAATTCTACCCGTCAACATAAAATTTTGACAATTTTTTTTTTAATTTTGTCGTTTGTTCGGGTTTGTATGTATGTTTGTTTGTAACCGACTTCTTTGAACCCGATTTTGGCCCACTTTAAAGGGTCAGATTTAATTTAAAACACGCTTTAATTAATCAAACTAAAAAGCGGAAAATAAATATTGTTTAAAATAATTCTTGAAATTCTTAATATAGGCAGAAAATAATAATGAACGAGAAACATTAGTATTATTGTGAAAAAGGCGTGGGTCGCTTTGTGCTATATTTTTGGTATTTTTCACAATAATACTAATGTTTATCGTTCATTATTATTTTCTGCCTTAGGGGGTGAAAAATGGGGTGTAGTCTATTTTGAGAGGGTACCTATACCTATAACTTTCTATAATTTTAAGCTATATTGCTGAAAATTGGTACTATGCTTACTCTGCAAGAAGCAACAACGTGTTATGATGTTTTAGGCAATTTTGACTCTAAGGGCAGAAATGTAGGGGCAAGTTTCCAATATTAACTTATATACCCCTTTTTGTTCACCCCCTATAGGGGCAAAATTTCCCAAAACATCTAAAGACGTACGTACGTACCTAATTATTTTAATAGATTAAGCATAGTACCTACCAATTTTTAGCAATACAGCTTAAAATTATAGAAAGTTATCCCCTTCAAAATATACTACACCCCATTTTTTAACCCCTTAGTTAATTTTGAAAAAAAAGACGAAACATGTATATATTATTATTTAATTAAATCAACTTATATACCTACCAATTTTTGGACCTGCGCCAGTTTGTTCGGGTTTGTTTCAAAATTTGACACCTGTCAATATGTCAGAATTATTACAATAACCAATAGTAATGAAACAAACGTGGTGTCGTATATAGATATTGTCGCTAAAGTGGCCCACACTCCATGAGATCTGCCTCGAGGCATGCCGCGAGGCCACCGTCTCTGATACCAAATCTCACGATCTGTGTATTTGTATCGACTAGTTTTTGTATAGTGTGAGACCGTCTCAACGAGTCCGCCACGGGCGGGAAACTGTTACTTGCCGCAGTGTTGCCAGGTCCAAATTTTTTTTCCCTATATAATTTCCTAAAAATTCCCCAGATTTTCCCCAGACCATTTAATTTGAAAACGAAGAAAAAAGATACATGAAAACAAAACTTATCCCTATTTATTAATAAAACTTTTTCTACAAATAAAAATCAAACCACTTATCTTATGGTTCATTTTGCATTCAAAAAATAATACATTTTTTATTCAACAATAAACAATAATACATTTAATACAAAATAAATACATAGAAAATAAACTGGTCATAGCTATTATTTGAATTATTGAAATTAACGCAAAAAATTGAAAAAATGCGTGGTTCCCTTTGTGTGATCCCCCTTAAAATATCAGCGAACGGAGACCGGGGATTTACCGAGTTTCTCGTTGTTTATATCTTGATAGTAAGGTTTATAGTAAATTCGACCTGCCTCACTGCCTCAGATTCTAAGTTGCTAATAGTGAATCGGACTTAGGATAGATAGCGTTTTTGCCATGGGTCAATCGATTGCTAATAATTTTTTAAGTGATTGCTTAATATATTTTTTACAAATATCACAAAATCAAAGAAGTATAGAAATTCCCTAAATTATAGAAAATTTTCCTACTGATTACTGTTTTTCCCCGATTTAGGGAAATTTCCCTAGCAATGGCAACTCTGACTTGCCGCGAGACGAAACACGACCGGTCTCTACGTGTGTGTGCTAGTCACTAGGCTCGTGAGATTCGTAGTCGGTTTTCGGTGTTATAGTAGCTAAGTATCTAAGTGTGACTACTAATCGCTCTTCAGCTGATACAGCCGCCCTTAACAAAGTATTTTTCTTTTCAATATATGGTTTGATCAAATTTAAAATGAAATGAAAATTTTCTTCGTCCATACGCAACTAGTTCAAATAATCTTTGGGTTCATTTTATGTGAGAGAACTTTTTTCTTTCAAGAAACCAATTCTTCGACCATTTTCTTTTTTTCTGTTTATCTTTAAAAACTACTAAACCCACGGCGACACCAACTGCAATTTTTTTTTCCTTCGAAAGAATGTGGAATGACATTTTATTACAACCTCCACAAACGCGCGTGTGCCTGATACTGATTGTTTCAAGCTCTTGAGACGTGATACTGTTTCGTGCGAGTCTTCGCCTCGCAACGTGCCTCGAGGCAGATCTCATGGTGTGTGGGGCACTTAAGAATAGAGAAAAAATTTAAAAAAAATTCTACCCGTCAAAATAAAATTTTGACATTTTTTTTTTAATTTTGAAAATTTTTGTCGTTTGTTCGGGTTTGTTTGGGTTTGTTCGGGTTTGTATGTATGTTTGTTTCTAACCGACTTCGTTGAACCCGATTTTGACCCGCTTTAAACGGTAAGATTTAATTTAAATTTTGTAGACTTATCCAGAACCGCTGACAATACAATAATCTACTAATCTAGCTCAATAATCTACTCAAAAAAAAAAATTTTCTTAACAATAACTCAAACTAAAAAATGAAAAATAAATATACAGTTTAAAAAAAATAAAAAACACGCTTTAATAATTAATTAAACTAAAAAGCGGAAAATAAATATAGTTTAAAATAATTCTTGAAATTCTTATAATATAGGCAGAAAATAATACTGAACGATAAACATTAGTATTATAGTGAAAAAAAAAGCGTGGGGCGCTTTGTGCTATATTTTTCGTATATCGAGCACCTCACGCTTTTTTTACAATAATACTAATGTTTATCGTTCATTATTATTATCTGCTTATATTAAGAATTTCAAGAATTATTTTAAACTATATTTATTTTCCGCTTTTAGTTTAATTAATTATTAAAGCGTGTTTTTTAGTTTTTTTAAACTACCTATATTTATTAAAGCCCATATCAGTACGTTCTTTAATTCCAAATAAATTACAAGTACCTAATTAAAATTTTTTTTTAAGAGCAGATAAGTTCATAAAGTCTGTTAAAAGACGGATGCATGTGATGTGAACAAGTAAAATACAAGCGCGCTTTTTCAAATTATTATTATTTTTATACTGTTAATGAAGTCAGAAATAAGTAGTTTATTTAGGGTAAAATTTATCATGGGCGAAACACTTGGGTTTTGAAAATCAGCATGAAATTTTTAAATAATTTAAAGTTAAGTACCTACCTACGGAAAAATAAATAAAACTCATTTAGAAAATTTAAAATTGAATCATATATTTTTTTGTCTAGTGCATCAGCCTATAAATTTTGTTTCAAATATTTTCATCTTCTTTACAAAATCATAAACAAAAAAATATAATAAAAAATGACAAAACAACAAAATACAGTTTTTTAATGATAAAAATAAACAATTTTCTTTAACTGTATAAAACGTACCTATCATATGATTGCCAAATTTACTATCTCACATAATTCACGAATGTTAGAAATATAAGCACTATAGTTGAATTCACATAAACTTTTAACGCCGTGACATTTTAGTTCTGTCATACTTGTCAAATACTGCAGCAACTCATAAAATATAAATTTCTAATGGCAAAATTTAATTAGTATAATTATTGTACTGCACACAAAGTATGTCTATCTTGTATTATTTCATACGATTAAAAAGAGATAGAAATAAAAAGAGTTGGCCGAACAATTCCAGAAAAGAAAAAACATTGACCAATCTCAACTGTATAAGAAATTTAGTAAGTTGGTGAAATCTAAAGTAACTAGACAATGACAAGTCTCGACATTTGGCATTAAAACTTTATGTGAATTTAACTATAGTCATGACGTAACGATCAGTGGTTATTGAACAGACTTTACATTTTTTACAGCAGCTCTGCAAACTGCAAATGCAGCGACTTAAAAGCCCTATTTTATGAACAGCTATTTTATAAATAAATAGGTAGGTATTTTCCCAGAAAATTTTAAACGTTAAAATGTTTGTCTAGCCGACAAGCAAACATGCTAGGCGCAGAATATTATGATCTTTATTTTGGTAGACCTTACCTAAGCTGAATAAATGTGTTTTATGAAGTTTAAAATAAAAGTGTATTCTTATCTCGAGATTCTTAAGGGGTGAACGGACGCTACAACTGCGGGGTGCCGCCTGTTTTGTGATGGCTGCCGCCCGACGCCAATGGGGATGAAACGCTCCTCGTGTTATGCGGTGGGGGTCGTAGGGGCAGCTGCACCCTTGAAAGGACAACGTTGCCAGAATTATTACTCTGAAATTTTACGAAACTTATTAAAAATAATATTAGAGTATAAGAGGACTTTAATAATTCTATTTTTGTGTTTAAAAACAAGTGAATAAAATCGAAGCAATTATCATTATTGCGAGAAGTGATATTGACATCAGCTTTAAATAGTGTTGCCAGCCAACGACAAACGACAGGCTTACACGACAACTGGTACTCGCTTCGGCGGTACATATACTAAAATTGGAACGATACAGAGAAGATTAGCATGGCCCTGCGCAAGGATGACACGCAAAATCGTGAAGCGTTCCACATTTTTTACAGAGGTCATACAGACTCCCTGACTACTGCAGCATTTTCCAGGCAGAAATTTTTGCAGTGGATAAAGCAGTCAGTACCCTGCGGGATCACCCTGGCTTGAGAGGACCTGCGTCTATAGCTATCTATATAGACAGTCAAGCAGCAATAAAGGCAATTTGCTCCAGCAGCACTAAGTCAAAATTAGTAAGGCGCTGTCGCAACAATCTCTGCACACTTGGTGCTCAACATCGAATCACCTTGTGCTGGGTTCCTGGACACAGTAACATATATGGCAACGAGACTGCTGATGCGCTCGCCAGGGAGGGCGCAAGCATGTCTGTCGAACTAGCAGAGAATACTGTGGCTAGACCACTGGGATCAGTCAAAGAAGAGATAGATCGAGCAGCTAAACAACTTGCGCAAAGCAGATAGACAGGACTTACAACTTGTAGCATCTCCAGGCAATTGTGGCCCCTACTTGATAACAGGAAAACCGCAGCGCTATTACAGCACAGTCGGAAGGACCTAAGAAACATCACTGCCGTAATCACCGGACATTGCTTGTTCGGTAGACACGCTGAACGTATGCGAATACCAACTAACGACTTCTGCAGAAGTTGCAGAGATGAGGAAGAGAAGGAAAGTATTCAGCATTTCTTGTGTGAATGCCCGGCCTCGCGAGAAGAAGGTTCAATGCACTGGGTGAACCATTTTTTAATGATCTGGAGGAAGTGAGCAGCCTGCAACTGGGTCGACTTACTAAGTTTATTAACAGCAGTGGCTGGTTTGAATGAGCTGTCAATATTCTTCTACGATCGTGTTAACCATCAGGAAGCTGATGCAATAGGTTCCGCGGAACATGTGTGGTATCACAACGGTCCTATAGGACTACGTGTGACTGTTTGGTCAATTCCAGAGGTCTGCCACTCTAACCTAACCTAACCTAACCTACACGACAACTGGCCTTTAACAAAGGCATAGCAGCCTTTATATTAAAGAAGTGACTGAGACAGCATTTTAGCCGAGTTCCTTTCAAGCTTAGTTTAAATAGCAAAGCAAAGCCAACGGCTAAGTTAAGCGTTCTTTTTAACAGCCAAGCAAAGATTTTTTCCACCCCCCTTGCCGCGGTTAAGTATGCCCCTCTCGATATTTCCTATCGAACTATACTAAGTTGTTCGCGAAGCGCGCCTTTAACAACTGAGCCTAAGCAAAGATGTTTATTTTGCTTTGCTGTTTAAAAGAAACAAATGGAAAGCCTTTTCACAAAAGCACTTTGACGAATCCAGGTGGGAGAGCGTCTTCGACGGGTAAGCCAAGCAGGTCCACCACAGGCGGCGTCTTAAAGTCAGCGGCAATGAGTTGAACTAAATAATTTGCTTGTCAAATTATGACAAGACGTTGACATCCATTTGTAATATTTTGAGGTTAGGACGTTGACATCGGTATATTTTTTGTATGTTTTTTTGTCAAATCATGACAACTGCCATTTTCATTTGCTTCTTGGCTATACAATTGATTTAAATCTTTACTAGCCTGCTAGTAGTAGAAGGATGTGACCTTTAGTTAGTGTCCACAAGTTAAACGTTTAAATTTCACTTGTTTTTTCAGTGAACAGGCCTGTATTCTGTTTTACTTACTCCTCCTTAAATCCCAGAAGGTCTTGACCAAAGGAAATAAGCGGTAAATATATTAAAGGGTTAATTGGAATGCGCTTGTCAAAAATTGTTTTTGCTTGTTATTATTTTAAAAGATATTTTTGTACAATTAAAAGGTAAAAGTTGCGAATTCTATTATATTAGTATTTTTACCATAAATTAATATTTTTCGGTAATTTTGCTTCTTCTTAGAAAATTCGGCAACGTGTATTAAATACGTCAAGACCGAAATTAACCCCGGAAGTCGCAGCCGCGTAAGTTTTATACCTGTTTGAATGATTTAAAAAAGGCAATTTATGGTTTTACCTACATTTATCCCACGTAACAGCAGATAATAGATATAAAATACACAATGAAGACTGAAATATTCTATTTTTACTTTCCTCACAAGAAAAAAGTAGGTATTTAATCGCCAACAAAAAAGTTCAGATATCATCAGAGAAGTGGACGTTTTAGGGCCCCTAGGGTCTTTAATACAGGGTGTTCAAAAAATGGGGTTGGAAACTTGGACAGGTTGGTGACTAGCGTTGGTTGATTTGGTCGAAGGAGAGCATGTTATTGCCATTATACTGCAGCCAAAGGACTCATTTTATCACTCTTTATCTAAATCTCAATACTTTCTGTCGAGTTACAATAACCCTTTAAAGTTCCATTTTTTTTTCTTATTTTAAACCTACGGCCAATATTTTTTACAGATCAAATTGATGTTTGGCACAGATGCAACTGGTTATTTCTACCATTATGTTACAAACATGTTGCTCTATTAAGCTAAGTCAAATAGTTGGTACTTATATAACTTGTATTGATTTTTACAATTTGGTAAGAACTTGTTTTGTTCAAGAATTTGAAAATGTGTTTGCTCGAGAACTTGACTCATGGAATACTTTCACCCTTGGATTAATATGAAAATACCTCTAGGTACCTATTTACTTTTTCTTTGCATGCATCGGGATAATCTGTCTTGGTGTGTGTTTCTCATTATTTTTATACCTTATTTTTGTAGCCTAGGCTTAGTTAGATGTGTTTAAATTGCTCATAATAAAATATGGTTATATATCAAGATACATCACTACTCCATACTTATTGAAAATACAAAATACCAGGTATTTTACCCCTATTTGGGCATAATAAAATCATACAACTGCTGTTACTGTCATTGTTTATATTCCAATTGGAGTCACTAAAAGCACAAACACAATTTACTAAACTATACAAAAACTAGAAATCCGTAAATATTAAACACCCACAATCCACGATAGCTAAGAAAACTACAAGGAATCTACAGAGAAACCTTAACACACAACAACAAAAATGGCGGCCGAGCCGGTTCTGAAGAGTATATATCTTGCAACCTTGAGTATCTTGAGCATGTCGATGAAGTAGGCAGGCCGATAACACGAGGTTTGTGCGCATGCACGAAGGTGTCCAGAAGGAAGACAGCTGACTGGCGAGTCATGCGCTCGGACGTATTTTTTCACCCATAAAACGTAACTTTTGTTTGCGCAGAAGATAAGCTGTACGTATCTAAAGGTAAATTGTCTATGGTCTAACCTCTGGCTAATTTGTTATTACAAAATGTATGTTTTGGTAAAAATATATTGGGGGGGGGGGGGGAGCGACTAGTGTACTTTAATTAGGTGGGTATATGTATATATCAGGCAACAACGTAATGACTCATGTCTACGCTGACCGAGGCACCGCCTCATGCACGAGACAGTCTAGGTGCCTGCATTGGCCAGTCTGCACACGACTTAATGATCATAAAAATGTCAATTTGCGATCTTTTTTACGATAAATTTATAGCACGCAATATTTTTGGAAAAGAGATTTATCCGATATATTTTCACCCACCCCCTTAGTTTTTCTTTAATTTAAAATCGTAATATACTCTTACTTGTCGGGCATTTCGTTTTAACGAAGGGTAGTAACCCATAGTAACCTCGACGCGCCAAACTCGTAGGGGAAGGCGAACGAGACGGGGATGAAAAACAAACTGGGGGTAAGGGGGTGGCTGTTTGAGGTCGATGCACCTCTCGCGTAGAGCCGCCACCCAAGAGTAAAGGCCGAAAGTGAAATTAAAATAAAAGACAAATTTTAGGATATAAAAAGTATAACATTGTGTAAGGTTTTAAATAGTTAAAGTATCGATAGATATACAGTGTGTCCAAAAAAGTATGCAACATATGGGAAAGTTATTTATTACCGATTTCTCAGAAAATTTTATTCTTGATAAAACTTGGTGCATGTCTTAAAACTATAAATGCATATTTCATATTTCACCTGCGGCTATTATAAAGGGAGCAAATGCCATTTTTTCGAAATTGTCTTAAGAGTAAAGTACCTTAATTATTAAAAATACAGCAAAATTGTATATGGAAATGTTTTTGCATCTCTAATATCCCCTAAACGGTACCTACGCCTCTGGTCGATTTTTTGTTTACGCAATTTTAATATATTTATCAAATAACTTAAACGTGGGTTTATAATAAAAATACTTTTAAAAACTTTTCAATGAACCGGGTCGGTTTAGATATAAGCGTGTTGCACACCTACTTAAACACATTTTAGTCAACTTCTGTTCGAAACTAAATCATAATAGAATTCAACCCTATTCATAATACTGGAAACAACTAATCATTTATTTGTCATTTTCACCCAGTACGCTGAAGTCCAAAAACCTACTTTAAAAAAATGCATATAAAATAGGTATTTTGCCCTCATGTAATTATTTATTTATTTATTATGACAAATAAATTATTACTTATTTCCAGTATTATGAATAGGGTTGAATTCTATTATGATTTAGTTTCGAACAGAAGCTGGCTAAAATGTGTTTAAATAGGCGTGCAATACGCTTATATCTAAACCGACCCGGTTCATTGAAAAGTTCTTACAAGTTTGCAACTACTTAATGCATTTTTTTTATATACCCACGTTTAAGTTATTTGATAAATATATTAAAATTGCGTAAACAAAAAATCGACCAGAGGCGTACCGTTTAGAGGAAATTAGGGATTAGCGAAAAAAAATTAAAAATTAAGTCACCTAACTCAAATTTCGTATTTGGACTATGTTTTTAATTTGCAAAAACATTTCCATATAAAATTTTGCTGTATTTTTAATAATTAAGGTACTTTACTCTTAAGGCAATTTCGAAAAAATGACATTTGCTCCCTTACTATTACCCGCAGGTGAAATATGAAATATGCATTTCGTCAGTGTAAATCGCAAAGTGCGTAACTCCATTTTTTCTAAAATATTTTTTATTGCGCCATCTAGTAACATAATACAATTTCTATAGTCTGAAAATTGCCTATGTCCGTTGCTTGAAGGAGTACACGCATTGAATCGACTCGGACCGGTCGACTCGGAAAAGAGCAGTCGGAATATCAACGCGCATTGAGTCGACTCGGACCGGTCGACTCGGAAAAGAGCTGTCGGAATGACAACGTCAGCCGCGAATTGAATTCGCTATTCGCTTTGCCGGCAGTCGTCCACTAGTAGTCGAGTATAGAGGAGCAGGAGAAGTAATATTTCGTTAACTGAACTATGAAAAATACTAGGGTTTGTAGTGACATTAAGTAGTAGATGTAAAAATAATTAAAGGAAATATTTTTACGTTGTGTTAGCATGAAAAATCCTTTAATATTTATAATTTTCATAAAAATAAATTAAATTTTTTTGTAAGCTGTAAATTTAAATTGTATGCCTTAATTTTCCATAACTTTCCCAAAAATTTACTTATATAAAGTTGTTTATTCATCACTGTTAAAAATATCTTGTTTTATTGTAAAATTAAAATAAAATTTAATATTACAAAAACATTAATGTATCCTTATATCTACCACATGAAAGTATGTGTAAAATTTATATTTTTTTATTTTTTAAGGAACTATCATGTAAAATTCAACCCCTTTTTACAGTGTGCAATAAAAAAGTTACACTCAAGTTTGTTTTACTAAAACTAAGGCTCGAGAATTTCGATATCAAGGTAAATTAATATGTTGACATTTAAACTTTTTTTTAAAGTCACGGCGGCATCGATCAAATAGCACAATTATAACGTTTCTCTTTATTGGTGTTTTTCCGCTACACTAAAGTTCATACAAAAATCGTAGTTCGCCGTCAGAGCATTCAGCAGTTTTTGCCCCTGCAAGCAATTCCGGGTCGAGTTGACCGATCCGAGTCGACCGGTCCGACTCATAGACAATTTACCTTTAGATACCTACAGCTTATCTCCTGCGCAAACAAAAGTTACGTTTTATGGGTGAAAAAATACGTCCGAGCGCATGACTCGTCGGTCAGCTGTCTTCATTCGGGGAACCTTCGTGCATGCGCACAAACCTCGTGTTATCGGCCGTCCTACTTTATCGACAATAATCGAAGCGCTCAAGAATACTCTCCAGAACCGGCTCGGCCGCCATTTTTGTTGTTGTGTTTTAAGGTTTCTCTTCTCTGCGGATTCCTTGTAGTTTTCTAAAGTTTTCAGCTATCGGATCGGCTATCGTGGATTGTGGGACTGGTGTTTAATATTTATGGATTTCTGGTTTTTGTGTAGTTTAGTTAGTGAATTGTGTTTGTGTTTTTAGTGACTCGGATTGTAATATAAACAATGACTAGTACTAGTTGCAGCCGTTGTATAATTGTATTATGCCCAAATAGGGGTAAAATAAACCCTCTATGGTGGCATATGAGCAAGAATTTAAATTTTAAAGCCCGGACCTGTCTATTTTCCCATTCGTCAAACGATAATGTTGCAGTGCGCATGTCTAATAGTTCCCAGTTTTGTTTACATGCGCGAGGCCATAAAACTGCCACATTCGTGATTATTGTTTGTTCTAAAGGTAAATTGTCTATGGTCCGACTCAGTGCGCGGGGTCTAATTTAATTACATGAATATCAAAAATTTCCGACTGCTCTTTTCCGAGTCGACCGGTCCGAGTCGATTCAATGCGTGTACTCCTTTCGTTTTCCAACAGAAGCCTGTATAGAAAGTTGCCTATCGCCACGGTTCAAATTGTTGTCAAGCAAAATGCGTATGTCCCGCCAGTTGCATTGTTTGTCATTGCACTACGTATGTGTTTTTAATTTATTCCTAATGCATTTTTGCTTAAATTTTGGGTGCTTTTTTAAAAATTGAGAGAGGTATGTCTATTATTTATTATTTATTATGTCTTGGAAGAACAATTTCAAGAATAGCCGATTAAAATCGTTATTTTTGTTTACATTAGGAGATACGCATTTTGCACCAAATGAGAAAAATTAAACAAGAAGGAGAGATACTCTCCTGTAAAATTTTGGTTTATGGAGTTACGCACTTTGCGATTTACACTGACGATTTATAGTTTTAAGGCATGCACCAACTTTTATCAAGAATAAAATTTTCTGAGAAATCGGTAATAATTAACTTTCCCATATGTTGCATACTTTTTTGGACACACTGTATATAGTTGCTAGTCAAAAAGGTTTTATATACGTTTAGGTACCTAGACAATTCAATCATAAGTATATGAGAATTGAATAAATAAAATTCTATTTTTCAATAGTAAACAGTTCAAATAAATGTGGTATACGCGAAAATGTTAAATAAAATTTTAAGAGTTTGCCAACAATAAGAGGATGTGTAGGAAGAGTGCTACACACACGTATTTTTAGTAGGCAATGAGTTGAACTCTCACTTGATCGACCGACTATATTCTTTTCCGATCAAACATGATTTTTCCATGTACCGTGCGTTCAATTTATCTTGATAACATTTTGATTCACTGGAACTTTTTTGTTTTTAAAGATATGAAAGTAAACAAAAAAACAAAATGTAGGGTTGATGGTTGCCAAGTTTTTTCCTAAGTTAACATATAAAACAAAACACTATCAATTTTCTGACATATAAGTCTACCTTATGTTTTTTTAAATGGAACACCCTGTATATTTTTACATTTTTAAATTCCACATAAAATTATAATTATTTTTTATCAAATGCATTATTAGTCTATACTTCATAGTTTCCGAGATATTGACTCTCGAAAAGTGACATTTTTGAATTTTGACAGCTTCTAACTTTCTAACAGTACGTCTTAGAGCAAAACGGCTTACATGTCCCTATCTTCAATTTCTATTATCTTCCCAAAAAAATCAACTTCCAGTTAAACCGGAACAACTATATTTCCTGCTTTCGAGTTACATCCGGTTTAACCGGAAGTTGATTTTTTTGGGAAGATAATAAAATTTGAAGATAGGGACATGTATGCCGTTTTGCTCTAAGACGTACTGTTAGAAAGTTAGAAGCTATCAAAGTTCAAAAATGTCACTTTTCGAGAGTCAATATCTCGGAAACTATGAAGTATAGACTAATCATGCATTTAATAAAAAATAATTATAATTTTATGTGGAATTTAAAAATGTAAAAATATACAGGGTGTTCCATTTAAAAAAACATAAGGTAGACTTATATGTCAGAAAATTGATAGTGTTTTGTTTTATATGTAACTTAGGAAAAAACTTGGCAACCAACCCTACATTTTGTTTTTTTGTTTACCTTCATATCTTTAAAAACAAAAAAGTTATAGTGAATCAAAATGTTATCAAGATAAATTGAACGCACGGTACAGGGTTAGTTGAAATTTGAAATAACCGGAACGGCTAATTTTCTTCAAAACTACCAAGTCTAAATTAATAAATATTGGTACAGGTGGATAACTTAAAAAATTGAATTGAAAATTGACAATTGCGACGTTGCCAGATTTTTAGTTTTTCCTGTAACTCAAGGAATGTTTTTTTTTTCAAATATAACACTACTCTTTTTTTTTTTATTGAATTCGATTCCTCCCATCAACATTACCATTCCCTGATAGTATCAAATTTTTATCTCAAATGGTTCTATGGGAAAAAAGTTAATTAGTTACAACTCTAACTCTAAAAAAATCCAATCTATTTCCATTTAAAAACGTTTCAAATAATGTGAAAAGGAAGGTTCGTAGACATAATGTACCTAATAGTATCCATAACGATAATAACCAAAAACAACTACTAACCATAACATAGCTAGTAAAAATTACTTACATATTATCGGTTTCATAATCAAATTAATGTAGTGTATATATACTATAATATGTAAGTAATTTTTACTAGCTATGTTATGCATGGTTAGTAGTTGTTTGTTGTTATTATCGTTATCGATACTATTATAGTATTTGCAGAATTATACCGTTGACTCTTACTGCCAAAAATAAACTACCTGATTAAACCCTATTGTATACGCCTCAACCTCTTTAAAGGGGATTAAATGGGATCAGGGTCGGCTTGAAAATGTACCTACACCACATGATTTATTTTTATAATTTAAAATAAATAGATAGGTATTTTTAGTTTTAGGTAGGTACCTATAATAAATGTAAAATAATGATAACAATTAATGATAATTGAAAATAATATAATTTAAAAGTATAACTATTAGGATAACAAGTACAATAAAAATTAATTAAATTCTAAAAAACTATTGATAATTTATTCAAAATTTAACTCTGTATCACTATCACTATCTTCATCTAAGCCTAAACTTATAATTAAGGGTTGAACATTTGTAATTATACAATGGTAAGAATTTTTTTTATACGTACATTATGTCTACCAACCTTCCTTTTCACATTATTTGAAACGTTTTTAAATGGAAATAGATTGGATTTTTTTAGAGTTGAAACTAATTAACTTTTTCCCCATAGAACCATTTGAGATAAAAAGTTGATACTATCAGGGAATGGTAATGTGGATGGGAGGAATGGAATTCAATAAAAAAAGAGTAGTGTTATATTTGAAAAAAAACATTCCTTGAGTTACAGAAAGAACTAAAAATCTGGCAACATCGCGATTGTCAATTTTTAATTCAATTTTTTAAGTTATCCACCTGTACCAAAATTCATTGATTTAGCCTTGGTAGTTTTGAAGAAAACTAGCCGTTCCGGTTATTTCAACTAACCCTGTATACACAAAATCCATAATAAGTGTAAATACCCTATCGAAATTTGAATTTATATATATATAAATTTTGCTATCCTCAAATATTGACACCCCTACGGAAGCGTAGAAGGGCCACCAACTATTTTTTTTTATTTTTCCGACTTCTAAGTCGATTTTATCGAGTTACAAGTCGGAATTATATTTTTCTGACTTAGAAGTCGGTTTTATCGACTTCTAAGTCGGTTTTATCGAGTTACAAGTCGAAATTATATTTTTCTGACTTAGAAGTCGGTTTTATCGACTTCTAAGTCGATTTTATCGAGTTACAAGTCGAAATTATATTTTTCTGACTTAGAAGTCGGTTTTATCGACTTCTCAGTGAGTCTCAGTCGGTTTTATCGACTTCTAAGTCGGTTTTATCGAGTTACAAGTCGAAATTATATTTTTCTGACTTAGAAGTCGGTTTTATCGACTTCTAAGTAGGTTTTATCGAGTTACAAGTCGAAATTATATTTTTCTGACTTAGAAGTCGGTTTTATCGACTTCTAAGTAGGTTTTATCGAGTTACAAGTCGAAATTATATTTTTCTGACTTAGAAGTCGGTTTTATCGAGTTACAAGTCGAAATTATATTCTATATATCTGCATGAATGTAAAATTGGTGGAATTGTGGGCTGCAGATTTTAAAAGTACCATCTTCAAAGAAATCTGAATAGGCCATCATAGTTTGTTGGGCAGTGGGGGAGGCGAATACCAAAATTTTGTCCATGCGGCCGTCGTCTATAAGCAAAGATGCTTTCGATAGCTGTTCAGGAATAGAAACATCCTCCCGTCTTTTGAATGTTATAGCACCCATTGCCTTATTTCTTGCAGTATATAGCAAAGATTTAACACTGGAAAATGCAGGAAGGCTACTAACAAACCCCAATCCAGCATCCATAAGGGGGGCCATTTCTTGCTCGAAAATTTGTGTAACTAGCGCTACTTCTTCTCTTGATCTCTTTTTAGCATTATATAAACAAACACTTATATCATTGTCGGCAACATTAGAGACACACTGATTAATAGTTCGTCGCACAATTTCGTTTTTTGATGAAGTAGTTACACTACGAGAACAGGTTTTTTTATTCTTGCAGATCCAAAAAACCGTCGAATTTTTGTTCTCCCTTTTAAAGTAGTATAGGTAACCAGATTCCAATAAAATATTACCACCTTTTGTACTTTCAATGGGTTGATACTCCATGGCAAAAGCGAAAATAGTAAAACCAATCACTAGTAAAATGAACTAGTAGTAGTAGTAGTAAAAAGATTTATTTAGCACGTGGCTACATGATACATTTTAACAAGTTTATACCCTTTTTTTTATTTATTTTTTGAATTAAATGACCTTTTGAAACTGTATTTGTCCTGTTAAGTTAATAAGAAAGATTTTAAACTTTTTTAAAAGATTTTAAACTTTTTTGATTTTTAATTGACTTGTTTAATTTATTAAATTCAATAAGACCCTTATGAAAAACTGATTTATATGCAATATTTTTTGAAAAATGATTAAGAAAAAAATTATTGTTATTTCGTGTTAAATAGTTATGTTGATCACTATTTAGAACAGTCAATTGCTTTAAATGTGGCGGTAACAAATCATTTTGAATTTTAAAAATAAATATTAGAACCAAAAACAATACTAAATTTTTTACATTTAACCATTCTAATTTTTTTAACATCACATTAATTTTTGTATATCTATCCATATTAAGTAAAATTCGCATTGCTTTATTTTGTAAAATTTGTAATCTATTTATTACACCTTTCATCCGCCATAAACAAAATTGTAGAACAATAAAGAAAATGTGGTAAAATGAAAGTATTGTATACAATTTTTTTTAATAAAATTTTAAATTTAAACTTATTCTTTTAAAATAACTAATTTTTCCCGCAATTTTGTAAATTAAATTTTCGAAATGGTTATTAAATTTTAATTTTGAATCAATCAATATACCTAAATATTTAAAAGAATTGACTATTTCTAGTTTATCATCACCATCAATTAAAATATTTATATTTGTATAATTATTTAAATTTACACCCATAACCATACATTTTGTTTTAGAAACATTTAATTTTAATTTGTTAACTTTTAACCAGTTTGACAATAGAATCAGTTCTGAATTTAAAATTTCCAAAATTTCCAAAAGATTTTTACCGCTTATATAGATAAGAGTATCATCAGCAAACATTTGTATTTTAAGAAATTTTAGGACTAATGGCATGTCATTAATATATAAGATAAAAAGTAAAGGCCCCAAAATACTTCCTTGAGGTACTCCTATGTTATTAAATTTCTTTGTTAAAAAAAAATTACCAAATTTAGTTTTCTGCGATCTATTATTTAAATAATTTTGAAACCATTGATAAACTTTACCCCTTATATACCATATTCAAATAATTTTTCTAATAATATATCTCTATTAATCGTTTCAAAAGCTCGCTTAAAATCAAGAAATACTGCTATTACATATTCTTCTCTTTCCAAGGCTCTTTTCCAATTTTCTACTACATATTGTATGGCTGTTTCACTAGAATATCCTTTTCGAAACCCAGCTTGAGAATAAATAAAAATTTTGTTTTTATTCAAAAAATCCATAACTTGTTCATAAACTACTTCTATTCTTTTTTCTATATCCCATAATACATTTATTGGTCTCATTTCATTCCATTGCTTTGAATTTTTAATCTTTGGAACCGGAGTAATATATGAACATTTAAGTTCTAATGGAATTTCTCCTTTGTTTAAACAAACTTCAATAAAGTAAAGTGTATAACTTGGTCGTGTAGTCCAATAAAACACTAGTGCACATTGATTATGTTTTATTTCTAATTAACAAAATACCAAGTTACAGTTGGATCGTGTTATGCAAGAGGGATCCAACCCACAAAAGCATTATATTGAGAAAATGGCGTTTAAAATATTAGAATATTAGTTTTCTGCTATGTGCACAAATTAATATTTTTGTAGTTTTGTTTTGCCTAATATATGTTCGTTTGTATATGTAAACATACATTATTACTTAAATTGTTACTATATATATTATAATTGGAAAAAATGTGGGTTGGATCTTTATTGCAAATTGAATCATAGGAATCATGTGGCTTGGTTCCTTGTTGCAGAAATGCTAACGCTGAATAAAAGTTAGGAGACGGTTTCAAGCCACATGGATCTTTTTATTTTATTTTCTAATGTAGATAATTCATATAATATGTAGTAGGCTAATCAGCCTGGTTCGATATTGCGATTTTAACTTTGGTAATGGCAGTTTATTTTTGCATGGCAAGAGGTTTGGATCCATATTGCATAATGCAAATCCTTAGTTACAGAAATAATAATAATTGTATTATTTAATATTAAATTTTAGACAACTATCAAAAAATTTAGGTTATGTTCAATAGATGGCAGCACATCTACATTATTGTAAAATGTGTATAACTCAAATTTGCCCATCGTGTGGGTTGGATCCCTCTTGCATAACACGATCCAGTTTCAAGTCAACGCCCTTCTGTTATCTTGGCGCTATATGTTCCCTGTCAAAAGTCATAGTCATTGTTACCAACAAACACAACAAAACATGCACTGTAGGTTGCATAACTACAGAGGCTATTAAGCTAAATATTTATAATAATGAATACCAAATATACCATATTATACATCTCCCCTCACAAGTTTAGTTTTTTGGGTTTTTTAATTTCTCTTCCACTTCGAGTGGTTTGAATTACATTTCTGTTTTGCACTTGAGCTTCTACTAATTGCAAGGGGCTATGCATTTCTGATGTCATCTGTTTAGAATTGACAAACTCGGAATGCCTATTTTTAGGTACAATTAAAGAGGAGGTATTATCACTATCAGGTGAATGAGTAATATCAGTTGCAGATTCAAGCAAATTATCAGATAGTTTAAAAGGGTTTTCTGATGGTTTAATATCAATACGATTTCTTCTGATAGTGTTACCCCTACAGTCCTGTAATACATATGACCTTGGACTCTCATGGACTTCTTTAATTTTAGCAGGTTCCCATATTTTATTCTTGTGATTTAGTACTGTAATATTAGAGCCTTTGTCAAGTGGTTTTAAACTTTTAGCATTTTTGTTATAATATTTTTCATTCATTTTTCGTTTAGCACAAATCTTTTCTTTAACATTTAGACACAACTTAGGCTGCAATAAATCACAAGCAATTGGAACTTTAGTCTTACAATTTCTGTTATTTAACAATTGAGATGGTGAATAACCCATTCCTTTTAATATAGAATTTCTATAATTTAATAAAGCGGAAGATAAATCACCTTTTCCTTCTTCCTTTGATTTTTTAAGAAGGCTTTTAGCAATCGCTACAGCTTTTTCAGCCAACCCGTTGGACTGTGGGTATTCTGGACTACGTGTGGCAAGAGTAAAATTCCAATTTTTAGCAAATTCTAAAAACTTTTCGCTATTATAAGGCACATTATCGCTAACAAAAATATCAGGGACTCCAAACCTTGCAAAAATTGGTTTAAGTTGAGATATAACAGCCTCAGCACTTTTATTTTTTATTGGCAAAACCTCGAGCCAGTTTGAATATGCATCAAACAAAACACAATAACTTTTATCAGCATAAGTAAAAATGTCAGACCCAACACGTTCCCATGGCCTTTCGGGTATTGGATACTGAAGAAGGTTTTGCTTAGGATTTTTTCTAGAAAATTTTTCACAAATTTTACATTTTTTTATATAAGATATAATATCTTCTGTAATACCTGGCCAATAAAATACTTTTCTGGCATAAGATTTTGTCTTTTCAATTCCTAAGTGGCCCTCGTGTACAAGTTTAATCATTTCCGCTCTTAGACTACAAGGTACAATTAATTTATTTTCTAAAAATAACAAATTTTCATAGACAAATAATTTTTCTCTCAACTTGTAAAAATGTCTAATATTTTCTGAAATTTTGGATTTTTGAACTGGCGAACCATTATTAATATAGTTTATAACACTACTAAGCTGTGGGTCTTTACTCGTTTCACAAGTAAATTGTTTAATTCTATTTGTGGAAATAGGCAAGGATTTAACTATAGAATGAACTGCAAAGTCTATTTCATTTTCTGACTTGTCAGTTTTTTTCTTAAGAAAGGCACGAGATAGTGTATCAGAAATATACATATACTCCCTGGTTTGTAACAGATTTCTAAATTATATTTTAAGAGTTTTAGTCTCATTCTTAAAATTCTTGGAGAAGCTGACTGTAATTCTTTTTTAAAAATTAACTCTAATGGTTTATGATCACTATAAATTTTAGTAGGCATACCATAAATAAAATAATGAAACTTGTTTACAGCAAACAAAATTGCTAATGTCTCTTTTTCGATTTGAGCATAGGCTTGCTCGGTTTTTGTTAAGCTACGTGAGGCAAATGCTACAGGTTTACCGTCTTGTAAAAGACAAGCCCCTAACCCATCTTTAGAAGCATCTGTCTCTATTTCTATCATTTTCCTAGAATCAAAATATGTCAAAATAGGAGAGTTGGTTAATAAATGTAATAAGTTATCAAAAGAATTTTTACACTCTTCTGTCCATTCAAACTCAATATCATTTCTGGTTAAATTTCTTAAAGGAGCAGTCATTTTAGAAAGATTTGGTATAAACTTGCCTATGTATTTAACCATGCCTAAAAATCTTAAAATATCTGCCTTACTTTTTGGAACAGGCATTTTTAAAATGGCTTCAACATATTTTTTATTAGTCTCTACACCTTTGTGTGAAAAAATCTGACCCATGAACTTAACACTCTCTCTTTTGAACTGAATTTTATTTTTATTAAACTTTATATTGTATTTAGAAGCTTGTTCTAATACACACCTAAGGTTTTGGTCATGTTCAGCCTCAGTGGCACCTGTTACTATTAAATCATCAAAATACAGTCCAACGCCTGCGATGTCACCAAAAATTTCACAATTCTTCTTTTGAAAAACTTCAGGGGCTGAACAAATACCAAAAGCTAACCTCTTAAATTTATATCGACCAAACGGTGTACCAAAGGTCATTAAATCTGAACTGTCGCTATCCAACTCCACTTGCCAATATCCATCCTTCATAGAGTCGATTCACTCAGTAAACCTGCAAGATGGCCGACATGTCATATGAAAAAAGTCATATTCCAGCTAAATAAAATAAATTTTTGCATTTTCAATGACTTTTGTCATATGACATGTCGGCCATCTTGCAGGTTTACTGAGTGAATCGACTTTATCAAGTACAGTAAAAATTTTTTTATTGGTCAACTTGACAGCAATATCATCACATGATGGAATTAGAAAGTGTTCTCGTTGTATAGCTTGATTCAAATCTTTTGGGTCAAGGCATAGTCGAAGGTCACCATTTGGTTTTTCCACTATAACTAGAGGGTGTACCCACTCTGAGGGTTTATCAACTTTTTCTATGATATCTTTTGACACAAGATCACATAACTTTTGTTTTAATGGTTCTAACAAAATATGAGGCACTCGCCTAATAGCATTTATTTTTGGTTTTACTTCTGGCTTCAAAGTTATATGGTGTTGTGTAGGAAATTTTCCCAACCCTTCAAATACATTTGAATATTTACAAACAACGTCATCTAAAGTTTTAAACACATTTTGTTTACCTACAGAATCTACTCTGTTTACTAACTTTAATTTTAAGCATTCTTGTAAACCTAGCAAAGGAATTTGGTTTTGTGCATTAACGATCACAAAAGAAATATTTTCTGTGCCCTCTTTAACTTGACACTCTAACACAACTTCACATAAACATTTTAGCTTAAAACTTGGATCACCATATGATAACAAAGTAACATTTGACTTTCTTATGGTCAAATTTGGAGCAACTTCTTTTAAAATTTCTAATGGTAAGATGCTTACCTCGGCACCAGTGTCTAGTTTAAATTTTACAAGTTTACTATTGATCCGTACATCTTTGGTCCACATAGTCTCGGTATTGTTCTTGTTTCTTTCTCTAATTGTGTCAACGGAACTCACAAAAAACTCATAGTCACTCCCATTTTCATGACTTGACTCCGAACTGTCTTCTTCTTTCATCACACAGTGTACTTTTTTCTTGTATTTACCTTTACCAGTATCATTTTTCTCTGAACACACCTTAGCAAAATGGTCACGACCCTGGCATTTGGCACACGTCTTTCCATTAGCAGGACACTTATTCTCAAATTTATGTTTGTAACCACACTTATTACAGGATTTATTTAGGTCTCTTTCCATGGGTAGCTTACTCTCATGCTTACTATACTTTCTCGATGTGCTTGCTCTTATGGCATCAACTCTTGATTCACTATCCAAGGTTTTAACTTGATCTTTGCTAGTTTCTGTCGCTCTACAAAAGTTTATGGCCTTATTTAGTATTAATGATGCCTCTCTCATTAATTTTTCTTTGCTAGCTGTCTCTCTCAAGCCTATTACAATCCTATCTCTAATAATTTCCTCTTGATTGGGATATTCAGTTGTTTTGACTGCTTTTCTGAGCTCAGTCAAAAAACTATCGAAAGATTGCCCTTCTTTCTGTACTATTGTGTTGAACTTTGCCCTTTCAAATATCACATTTTTCTGGGGCGCACAATGTTCCTCAAATTTGCCAATTATTTCTTTTAAAATCTTGTCCTTACCCGCCTGAAAAGTAAAGCTATTGAACAAGTCTAGGCCGTCGTCGCCAATCAAAGATAAAAAGCAAGCAATTTGCTTTTCTTCGTCCTTGGTATCTAAACCAGTGGCCTTCGAAAACAATTTAAACTTCTGCGAAAATCTCTTCCAGCTGTCTGAGATGTTTCCTTCAAGCACAAACGGCTCTGGAGGCTTAAAATAGTTTTCCATTTTCTTATTTTGTCTCATCAGCGGCAAATACAACAAGCAATATTATGCCGGACAAAAACCAGTTTTTCACACTTCTCTCGCGTTCGTAGGTTCATAAGCAACCTGACACCATGTATAACTTGGTCGTGTAGTCCAATAAAACACTAGTGCACATTGATTATGTTTTATTTCTAATTAACAAAATACCAAGTTACAGTTTCAAGTCAACGCCCTTAACACCTGTTATCTTGGCGCTATATGTTCCCTGTCAAAAGTCATAGTCATTGTTACCAACAAACACAACAAAACATGCACTGTAGGTTGCATAACCACAGAGGCTATTAAGCTAAATAGTTATAATAATGAATACCAAATATACCATATTATACATAAAGAAGATAATATCCAATAACAGTAAATGTTTCTTTCATCAATTTCTTAGTTAAAACCTCGTTGTAATTTTCATTTGAATTTAAAGCATTTATAATTTTTCTTAAATGATTAAGAAAATTGGAACTAATGTTACCAAAAAATTTCGGCATGCATTTTATACTATAAGTTTGGTTCCTTAATTAACAGTTTCCCTGAAATGTATAGTAATTAAAGTTATTTTGCATGCATAATAAGGTTTTAATACACATACACTCTAAGAAAACGGATTAAAATAATTATTACGAATTATAAGTAATATAGGTAAAAAGGGGTCAAGTAAGAAATCGAAGGGTTCATAGAAAGGTATGAAAATAATTGCGGGGCTAAATAAGAATAGTTTTAAGTTTAGCAGGTAGAGTCTCGAAGTAAGAAGTCCCCAACTAAGACGACACCATGAAATCGACTTATAAGTCGATAAAACCGAGCTCCAAGTTAGAAAAAGATAATTTTGACTTGTAACTCGATAAAATCGACTTAGAAGTCGGTAAAACCGACTTCTAAGTCAGAAAAAGATAATTTCGGCTTGTAACTCGATAAAATCGTCTTAGAAGTCGATAAAACCGACTTGTAAGTCAGAAAAACATAATTTCGACTTGTAACTCGATAAAATCGACTTAGAAGTCGATAAAACCGAGCTCTAAGTTAGAAAAAGATAATTTTGACTTGTAACTCGATAAAATCGACTTAGAAGTCGATAAAACCGACTTCAAAGTCAGAAAAATATAATTTCGACTTGTAACTCGATAAAACCGACTTAGAAGTCGATAAAACCGACTTCTAAGTCAGAAAAATATAATTTCGATTTGTAACTCAATAAAATCGACTTAGAAGTCGATAAAACCGACTTGTAAGTCAGAAAAACATAATTTCGACTTGTATAACTCGATAAAATCGACTTAGAAGTCGATAAAACCGACTTCAAAGTCAGAAAAATATAATTTCGACTTGTAACTCGAACAAACCGACTTCTAAGTCAGAAAAATATAATTTCGATTTGTAACTCGATAAAACCGACTTAGAAGTCGATAAAACCGACTTGTAAGTCAGAAAAATATAATTCCGACTTGTAACTCGATAAAATCGACTTAGAAGTCGAAAAACCGACTTGTAAGTCAGAAAAACATAATTTCGACTTGTAACTCGATAAAATCGACTTAAAAGTCGATAAAACCGACTTCAAAGTCAGAAAAATATAATTTCGACTTGTAACTCGATAAAACCGACTTAGAAGTCGATAAAACCGACTTCTAAGTCAGAAAAATATAATTTCGATTTGTAACTCGATAAAATCGACTTAGAAGTCGGTAAAACCGACTTGTAAGTCAGAAAAATATAATTCCGACTTGTAACTCGATAAAATCGACTTAGAAGTCGAAAAAATCAAAAAAAATAGTTAGTGGCCCTTCTACGCTTCCGTACACCCCTATTTACTTTACCTCAAAATTGTATTGAACTTACTTTAAGGTCATTGTATGCGATGAACTTGTACACTAAATTTTATTATTTTCCTATAAGGCAATTAAGAGTTATTTAGAAAAAACTCTTCGTAGAATTCTTAAGCACATAATATTGCGTAGCTATATATTTTGGAACTTTTGGAGTGAACACCTTTCACTCTTTTTGTCATACCCGAACGCCAGCGGATTCACTCTTTTTGCGCCAAATGTAATACTTGAACGGATGGAGTGCACTTAGGTAAGTTCGGAGTGAAAAGAGTGGCAATCTCAAAGGCGCCTACCATAAATGTAAAAATAAGAGGCGTGTGATTCGCTGGTTTAGATCGATCCGGATCGATCTACTGATCTGACCTGTGTTCGATTGGCAAATGATCACTTTTCCCCCACTATCGTCAAAGTGATCCCAATAAGTGAACCTGGGAAATTGCAGAATCACCAAAATCAGATCAGTTGTTTGTTTTGTTTGCTTTATTATGGTTTTAAAGGTTATAATTCCATTCTGTGTTGTTAACTCCTTGTTATGGAGAACTAGTCCTCCATACTCCTTGTTAAACAATCGCATTAAAATGGAGAAAAAGAGAGAAGTGAGAGAGGTTTTAGTGTGTTTGCTGGCCACCAGTGGCGCAATGGCGGCAAATTTTAATGGCATTTAACTTTTGAAGGAGTTTTTATTGAGTTAATTTGTGATTCAATAATATATATATTTAATATAAATTATTGAATCACAAATTAAATCAATAAAAAGACGTACAAAAGTTTTTTTTTGTATGGAATAATACAAGCACATTTTTATATTAACCAATATTTGGAAAATAAATAAGGAAACATAATATCGTAAATACTTTTTTCTATGTTTATTTATAAATAAAAACTGCATTGACCACCATAACAAAAAATAACAAACCGTTTAGAACAAACTCTAATGTCCCTAGGTTACGTCTCATAGGTCTCACTCATCAGGTATTGTCTCAATTCAAATAATATATCACAAACACAGTATAAAATACCATCCATTAACCATCAGGTAATTTGTAACAGCATTCTCTGAAACAAAAAAAAACACAAGCAGTATCGGTTTGACATTAAATTTTTCTATAAAATAGGGCCAGCCACCAGTGACCAAGTATCTATTCATCGAGTTAGCTCAAACCATTATCCTTATGCCACAGCAACCTTAGGTAAAGGGGGCTGTGCTTATGCCCTCCTTATTTAATGTAGTATAAAATAGACTTCTAATCTACATAAAACAAAAATGTTAAAATTATCATTTTAAGAGCCTAAACTGTCACTTCGCAACTTAGATTGTTAGGTATTACCTCGGGCACAAATCTGTTGCAGTTATCTGCAGGCTGCCCCATGATCTTTTGTTAAGATTGGATTGTAAACTAATATTAAATATGTGAAACATTTCATGTTAATGTATTTACTGTAAACTAACATTTGAAATTAAAAAATAGGTACCTATGGAAGTGTAAAATCAATTTGATAAACAATAAAAAAAAATAACCTGTATGGTAGACTGGAATAATAATTACAAAACTACACACATCGGCGAAGTTTTCTAAAGTAGAAACTAATTGAATTTTATTAAATATTAAAATGAGAATCTAAAAATAAATTTAATTTCCTGACAAAAAAATGCGGACAAGAGAAATAAAAGTTGACAGTTTTGACATGGCGGGCTGGCCTGGGGTGCGTTCAGGAAACAACAAGGAAAGGAATACTTTACACTGTAATGGAACTTGTTGACATTTAAAGTGGATCCCAGAGTCAGCCCAGATTTGTGAACGAATTTTGCACCTCATTTGTTCAAATGTCAAAATTCGTTTCAACATAACCTATAACTTTTGACTGTTGTTTTGTTTATTGGTGTTCGTTGCTTTTGATTGTATTTGTATGCCGAGAACTCACAGAAAAATAAAGGGTTTATTAGAGAACTAAAATTGTAGGTTAGTTATACAACATTTTTTTCAAAGCTGTCAACAAGATTTAAAACGCGCAAACTCGGTCATTTATAGCCATGCTCTAGACCATGGTAAGAAATGGACTCCTTTGGTAAAGTCAAAATGAATTTATGAACGCTGAAACAGAAGTTACAGAGTAACATGTTACATAATTTATGAACGAACTTGGTCACAAAAAAGTAAGAAATGTGTACTTTGTAACGTTTCCTGAACGCACCCCTGGCTGATTTAATCCAATTAATCCCTGATTCAGCTTAGGAAGCGTTATAGTAGGTCAGACTATAACTGTCCTTCTCTTTTATATGTCAATAATATGTGATAGAGCTCGGTCCCTCGGCCAGCTGGAGAATTTGACTCTGGTGGCCAGCTGCGCGGCTTGAGTTTCACGGGGTTGGTCATCAGATCATTTTTGACGTAATATTTTGATTATCACATATTATATAAATATATATAATATTTTATCGTCAGACATTGATGTCGACATCGACAGCATCATTTTCCCAGTGGGTGGGGAAACAATAAAGTGTTACAAATATTGCTAAAATTATGGACATATTTCGAAGCACTGTACCTAAATATCAATTTTCGCATTCTGAATAAGAAATTACAGGGTGGTAAAAAATGTCCACCAATCTATTACTGAAATTTTGGACTCATTGTCGGAAGCTGTGTATTTCTGGCATTTAGTCCTTACTCAAGACTACTACCAAGTACGTTTAGATTAGTCTAGTCAACCCCAAACAGCTTTAACGGCCGAAGGACTCAGTATCTATCAAATGACGCGAATTCCAATGGGGTAAAACAATAGTCGTAGCGCATTTTCTAGTATAATGACGACGGCAGACCATGACAGTAGCTTTGTGTACCTAGCCTAGATGATTTGATTGTATTTGGGAACAACTTAGAAAATGTTAATAAAAAGCTAGTAAAACCTTTTCAGATGGTTAGAGAAGTCAATTTAAAACTTAATCAAACAAATGCAAATTTTTAACACAGAATTTTTTTTTATATTTGGCTTATGTGATATCTGCGGATGGTGTTTTTCCTGATACAGAGAAGCAAGTGTTTCAGCAATATCCCATACCGCAAAATGCAAATGAGACTAAACTATTGGTTACATTTGCTAATTATTATAGAAAGTTTATCCCAAATTTTTGCATAAATCTTGTATCCACTTGATAACTTAACTAGGAAAAATATTCCTTTATGCTGGACACCAAAGTCAAATATCATTGAGAAATTAAAAACTGAGTAATCAATTCGCCAATGTTACAAAATCCAAGCGCGGTTGTCATTGTTGCCAAATTGATTGTATTTCTCTTGAGATATTTTAAAGTTTTTTTCATAAATGTTGGGGGGTCCTGGGCCCCCCCGTAGAACCGTCCCTGGTCCGGATTGATCTAAACCAGCGAATCGAACACGCCTCTGTTATGTGGTGGACAAGAGGTAATCCAAAAAAACCGTAAAACTGCTCAACTACTACAGAGTCTACTACTACTAGCCGTTGGCTTTGCTTTGCTGTTTAAAAGTAACTAAAAGGAACTAAGCCTTTGCCTACTCTTAAAAATCCTAGAAGACCATGATTTAGGAATGACTGCAACTCCGACAGAGCGACAAGTAGTGCGTTCGGTTTTGAAAAGGTCGAGCAGAGCGAGCAGATGCAGATTTAATGTCACGTGATATTCGGGCTAAACGAGCGCGTAGCATTTACCGAACCCTTATAGAGTTTGTCGAGTTCCATCTGACATAAAATATAAAATTAACCTCACTTGGTGGTTTGAATAGACGAAAATGGAAAATATTCCAGCACTTAGGGGAGCACAAATGATGATGTTTGATGATGATAGCGACGAGGAAGAAAGCTGTTCGATTTTCGATTACAAAAGTTGATGGCTATGCCGAAAATATCGTCCCAGCATTCTCTAACAAACAAGTTCAATATAATTTTCGTATAACACCGGAAACTTTTGAAGTTCTATTGCAAAAAGTGCACAGTATTTTGCCTCCCGAAGCAACTCACAAAGGACATCCATCAATATCGTTGGAAAAAGAACTTTTAGTTATGATCTGGTGTTTGTCCAATTTGGAATGATTTCGGTACGGGAATTATGTTTGATTTTGTATGTTAGGTTAGGTAAAACAAATTTCCAAATTTGCTGTCAAAACACAAATTCAATTAGTTTGCTCCGTTAGCTCCATATTTTTAGGTGAGGCGATACGAGGTAACTCCGAGTGCTCGATTTTTCAAATATCGAACGCCGAGCAGTTTCACCCGATGTCATAGATCTAATAAACGAACGCAACACTGCACCAATGAGCAGACCGAGGAGACAGATTTGCATTAACCGAACGCACTAAAGTTACAAGACAAGTGTGACAACTGACAAGTCTGACACTCACATATTTTTCGGACTTTCTGTAGATTGTTGATGTTCAATGTTGACAAAAATATTTTTAAAAGTTTCTTTTACCTAAAATTTTTTAAATTACCTTTACATAGTATTTGGTTTAGATATAGGGTGTGTCACTTGTTACTTTAAATAAATATGAGTACTCAACAAAGCCCTGCAAGCACGTCTATTGAAAGGGAAAAAGTGTTTCAATGGATATTGGAATTAACTAGTCCAGAAACCAGGGAAAATGCTTTGCTTGAATTAAGGTAAGTTTTGCGAATAAATTATCTCTTTTTAGGGAATTTCACACCCAACCAAATTTGGCATATCTACTAATACAGCAGATGAATGGGCGACCCTCACAACATAAGCTAGATCCAATTAATGTAAAATGCCCAATTAGAATAAAACAAACAATTTCGTCTTACCGGAGTACCCTAATAGATCCTATGGTTATATTAAAGATTCTGGTACCTACTTACTTATCTGTTATAGCTATACCTGAGGTTACACCCAAGTGCATCTCATGCATGCATGCATGCATGTAAATTGTCTATGGCTACC
Source organism: Polydrusus pterygomalis (assembly GCA_963969555.1). NCBI lineage: Eukaryota > Metazoa > Arthropoda > Insecta > Coleoptera > Curculionidae > Polydrusus > Polydrusus pterygomalis. The sequence continues at coordinate 75,764,575 of OZ018376.1, read as the reverse complement.
TATACGGTCCTACACCACACGAACAATCTTGATTTTTTGAAAATGCCATTTTAAGGCAATTAAGTATTGCTAATTTGTAAAGCAAATTGGACTCAAAGGATCAGTTTTGGTAAATATCCCTTTACTTTCACCAGCCAAAATTGATAATTGTTTCAAGAATGAAATCTGAAAATAATATTTGCAGGAAATGCATGGATTCTGAGATATTCCTTCTTGAAGTGACTTCCTAAAATTTGGCATTCTGTGTTTCTATTTGTCGACGTTGTGGTCTAGTGGTTAGCGCAGCAGCCTCACAGATCGTAGGCCCGGGTTCCATTCCCGGTGCCGACAACGTCGATGTTAAATTTGGAATTTGGTTTAAGAGGTGGCGCCGTCTTTCGGAAGAGACGTTAAACTGTGGGCCCCGTGTCATGGATGTTGGCACGTTAAAGAACCCTACCCTCGACAAAGAGGGATTCGGCAAAATTACCAGATAGTGTGTGACAAATTCCCTGGCGTCGGTGATTGGCCTCGTTGCGGAAAAAGGCCGACGTAAAATAAATAAATAAATAAATAAAAAAAGTGTTTCTATTTATAAAAATAAAATTTTCTAGGGTTTCAGATTTTAAAATTTTAAATTATTTACTGAGAAAATAAGTAAACAAATTACCTACGCTCTTTAATAAAAACACAGGAATAAACTCAATGACGTCACTTCTGCCTCAACCTATGGATCCCAGTAATTCAGCTGAGGTTGAACAGCATGTCTACCTGAATATCAGACGGCTTGTTTCTATTTTTAAGCTGTTCTTGTGTATTTAATTTATCATAACAAAGATAGGAATATAATCCGATGAGGCTGGCAAATAAAAAAATTGCAGGTATAACTTTCTCATGAGCTGATGATAACCATTGTTATCTCAGGGGATAGGACTGGGAAGAGGTAAATCTAAGAATAAAATAATAAATAGTTTAACGAAAGTAAGGCTACAATTGTTACCCTAAAAAAGTCACATTACAGTTTTAAAGTTATTGTTAATCTAATTGTGAGCTAAAAATTAGTAAGTAATTATTAAATTTCTGACACATGGTTTGAAAAAATATGGACAAATTCCGTTTTAATTAAGCTTTTCAAAAAAGTGCCACAAGTAAAGTCTTATAATTTGAAAAAAAAGTTGGTTAGGGCTGCCCCCCCTTTGAGGAACCAACATCTTTAAAAAAATCTTATTCCCAGAGGCACTAAAAGCAGTGTTCCATTTAACCACCCTGTTTATATAGCATATAAAGCACCAGTTGAATCTATATTACAATATGCTATAGGATATTTCTACGAGAACTGCAGTACAATTGTTGTAATTATATATCTTCTAGTCTTAAAGCCTGTTATTTATTTTTGACTTTTTTTTTATAACTATGCAGTTTACATCGGTGTTATTTGAATTAGTTATTAAATGCTTGAGTTTATTATAACACAATAAAAATATTACTTTGTTTATTGCTAAAAGTCCAGTCCCCTGGCTGTAATTCCTCTATTTTTTTTTTAAGTTCCGAATATAATTAGATATTCTTCAAAAATTATATGTTGATAAATTTCATTTAATTACTACGACCCTTAGTAAGAAATTAAAACATTTAAATAGTTTAAATTTAGAATCATTTTGTTATAGTCTAAGATCCGACCATAGAACGACCTTCACCCATCGCGTTACGGGATGAAACATGTTTTTATATAAAATTTAATGTCAAAAAATATATTTCGTGAAGGTTGACTGAAAATTTTGGTGCAAAGTATTTTTAATTACAAATTTAAAAATGATTTTTTTTAAACGTTTAGCGTTTAGGTTAGGTTCTATCATATTTGACATAAAGTGTGTGCAATATAATAATATGTCAAATATGAAAGAACCTAACTTAATGCGTTAAAACTTTGCTTGGTATTTACTACAGGGTGGCCCATTAGTGCGACAAAGGTCAATATCTCCTGTACCACTAAGATAGCGGAAAACTTTTGACGAAGGGTTAAGAGGTGCTTAAGTAGTCAACCCAGCGTATGCATATTGCACAAGCTACATGCTTTCGATTTGTATGCAATTTAATACGTAACGGAATGAGTGCAATGTTTAAAAAAAAATCATTTTTTAATTTTTAATTAAAAATACTTTGCACCAAAATTTTCAGTCAACCTTCACGAAATATATTTTTTGACATATTAAATTTTATATAAAAACATGTTTCATCCCGTAACGCGATGGGTGAAGGTCGTTCTATGGTCGGATCCCCTACTATTACTACAACAACAAACGTAATGACATGCTTGTTCTTGTCAAATCCCCTGGCACTATAATAAAATTCCCGCCCTTTTTTACTATCGACAATAGGCAATATTTGTAGTGGGATTTAGTATCAGTTGGTGATTTGTGAAGTGATTATCAGCAGGTAAGTTTTTCAAATCTATTGTACAGTTTTTGTTTAAATATCTTTTAAAACATATGGAAAGCGTGGCTATATTGTTAATCCGTCCCCTGGTGCCTGTTAATGGGCCTTTTCACTAAACTTTGATTTTGGTAGTAGTAGTGTATAAAGGAACAAAAAATAAAATTTTCTGTGTTTTTACTTTTCTATACTTTTAAGCCATAACTGAGAAAATAAATAAATAAAAAAACTCCTTGAATAAAAACACGGACTTAAACATACCTACGTCATCGCGCCGGAAGATTGATGCACAGAGGAATGATAGGAATAGCCGAGTCGCTGGCTTAAAATATCAAGAATTCACAAAATCAGCAGCTTGACAGTGTTGCCGATACTCTCAAAAATCATTTATTATAGTTTATAGTACCAGTGTAATGGTAATTAACTAGCAATTATTAGTAATTATAATATACCAGTTTTCCATTCAATGGCTGCGGAATGAATTATTTTACCAGTATTATGTTTATATTTATTTAAAGTATCCAAATAAAATTCTAAGAAGAAAGTATATTATTAAGACAGATCAGCATTTACGCGTGTGCGAGGTTAAACGCATGCGCTCTAGCAAGCTTTAAACATATCCACGTCATGAGTCGCGCCTGTTTTGAGATTTTCAACTTGGTTGAATTTTACCCGGTTTTTACTTTGCTGAAATAAATTAATGTTATGACCTAGCAATAGTTTTATTGATGAAAAACACTTATTATAGCACCGACTAAACAATTCAAATGCCAAATGTATCAAATTTAAGAATAGTGATAAGGCCCATTCTCAAGCAATCAACTTATTAGTAAAATTTCGGAATATGTTTTGGGTATTACTGTATGAAACATAACCTAAAAATATGGAATGCTTCCTTTCTGTCTGGCGGCAAATATAAATTTTTAAACATTCAAAAGTCAATCCTCTGGCCTCAATCCCCTGTAAATTTACATAAATTTTCTGTCCCCTGGCATACCAGGGGATCTACGGTAAGAACAGAGTATTGACGTTTGCCGAATATCTTTTGCATTCAAAGTATTAAACATTATATTGATTTTAATTAGGGCGAGTAGTTATGGGAAAAATAAAGCAGAGTAGGGAAGAGCGCCTTAGAAAAAAGCGAGAGGCTGAAAGAAGACGTTACCTGAAAATTAAAAGTAATTCTTCTGAATGGGAGATTCACAAAGATAAAGAGCGAAAAAAATATTTAAAAAAGAAGGCTAATATGGAACAAGAAAATTAAAGAAGGATATGAGTCAAAGGGAACTTCAGTTAAAGCGGAGATAAATACGTAAATGAAACAACATTAAGGTTTCAAATCTTCACAAAAATTACTTTATTTTTAATATAAAAATAAAGTAATTTTTGTGAAGATTTGAAACCTTAATGTTGTTTCATTTACGTATTTATTTAATATGGATCTTCATCAAGTAACGATCGAATCAATTACACATAAAGCGGAGATATTGGCGCCAGAAAGCTAGGGAGAGTAGGAAAAAAAACGGGCGCAACAAAAAGTTCAGTCATTTCTGCGTGAGAATAGTCCTGCAACCAGCCATGCTAGTAAAAATGAAGGTTTCATGTTTAGAAAGCAACCAAATTCACCAATTATAAACAATTCAAATGACTCTAGTAGGACAATTCAGGATATACCTATAAAAGATAATTTGAAACTAAAATCTGTATGTGAACCGACTTTAAACCATCCAACCAACAATAAAATCGATACATCCCCCCAAATTTTAAGATCCAATGTCAACACGAATTTAAGACGTTGTCCTGCGAGTCCTGTAACTAAGTTCAGCTCCAGTCATTTATCATCTTTTTCTTCTGTGGGAGATTCCACAAATAAACATAGAGAACGAAAACAAATAAGACGTGATAGGAGTAAGCTATACAGGGATAATTTACGATTAAGGGCACAAGTGCGCGCTCTCCAGCTCCAACTTAACAGGAAGCGCGTAAATGAATGTCGACTGAAAAAACGCCAGTCTGTAATTCAGAACGAAGATCAAACCCCATCACCTAACTCTAAAGTTAGGCAAATAATTGGTAGAACCCCGAACATACCAAAGAATGTTAAAAAAAATTAGTTTTGCTGAGACCATAACAAGTCAGCTACAAAAATTTTTTAAAAGACTAAAATCGGAAAAAGACAAACAATTATTCGCAGGCTCTGTCTATGAAAGGGGAGATATTTTGAAAAAATATAAACGTGTCATCGTGTTACATCGTGTAGTAGCTTTTTGCCAAGAAGAAGAATGGAGCTTGCGAAAAAAATAAGGATACCTACTTCAAATTATGTTCCCAAAAAAATCTGCCGAATTTCTCCAAAGCTTAAAATAGAAGTTGTTAAGTTAAAAGTAATGGGCATGAAGTTACTGGACGACGACGACAGATCCTTTAAAATTTTAGAGAATGACTTGTCACATATATGTATCTATAGATTAGATTTTAAGAGTGTTACCAGAACCTCAAATAGTTTTGAAAGGAGATAGGGTTTTTTACAAATTTAAAGAGCCTGTAGATGTTTTTGAGCAAAATTGCGCAATGATTGATGTTCGGTTTATCGGTTCCGTGCGGACGTGTTTTGTTTGCTCTCGAGTCTTAAAATAATACGAGTGATATAGTGCCGATTTATTATTATCAAACTTAAAACATGGGTGATAGTAGTGACGGGTTAAAAAGCAATGATATAACAATAGTAAATTTAAATACAAATAGTGCCCAAAACAACGAAATTTCAAATAAAACCTTAATTCAAAACCGTAAACTATCGATATCAAATACCACCAATTTACAAGGAGCAAAAAATTCACCAGAAATAAACACATCAGATAACAAACAAAGACAGCAAAGATCCTTAGGAAAGGTCAAGAAAAGTACAGAGGCGGATCCGCTAAAAGGCAATTCCGATAATTTTAATTCACACGAGTCATTATTAAGATTTTTTGAACAAAGTTTTAATGATGGATCCAACAACGACGATTACGAAGAGGTTTTTAAGCCACGCAAATCAATAAATCGAAGTCCTGAAAAAGAAGATATACAGGAAAATATTAAAACCGTTAAAGTCACACACCAAAAAACTACTGATTTACCACCTCACAAAAGACAACGCTCTGGATCAAGCCCTAGCTCTTTAGAGCGGTTTAAAATACAAAAATGCCAAACTTCTCAAAATTGTGTCCCTGATGATGGAGCATCGACTAGTACAGAAGGAACGAGCCAACCTTTAGACCCTTCTAATTTACTAGATGACTCTAATACGGTAAAAAATACAGATCAAAGCGACAATGCACAAAACATGATACAAATTGTTTTGGAAAACCTTGAAAAAATCCAGAAGTTTGCTGAGGAAGACCAAACTGAACCAAACAACAAAACCGAGTTGAGAAGGGCTACTTTCGAAATTCATAAAATCTTAACTAGATTTGCCTATCAAATAGGACACCTGAAACAAGAAAATCTTACACTTCTATACCAACTGAAAAACAATACCAGCACAAGCGCTCAAAGTACCATCCCAATTACAAATAACCAAACATTACCACTGTTACAGCACAACAGTTATAGTTCCGCCGCACAAAAAACAATCATAAAAACTCCCCAGTTACCCAGCCAGGTATGGAAAACGCCACCACAAATCAAAAAACATGAAACACTGGTAAAAATAAAAGACCAAAATAATCCCAAAGTAGTGATGACCGAAATAAAACAAAATCTCAAAAGCAAGGGACTAAAAGAAACTTTCAAAAACGTGAGGGAACTGAACAGCGGTGGAATAGTAATTGAGTGCCACGACGAAATCCAACAAAAAAAACTAAGGAATGTGTTGCAAGATTCTCACAGCTTTCAGCTAAAGGAAAATGAAAATACAGACCCATACATCATGATTACCGGAATCAAAAAAGGGTACAAACCTGAAGAATTTATTACAGAATTAATAGAACAAAATCCAGACATAGTTTTATCTTTCGGACAAAACGTTAATACCAAGCTGCGCTATGTTACCAAGAGAGATTGTAGAAACCCAATAAGAGAAAATTGGATCTTACAAACTACCCCAGACATTTTTAAGTGGCTCATCAGAAACCAAAACCTAAGTTTTGATTTGATTAAGGTTTATACCCAAGAATACTTTAATATAGCACTATGCTTTAAATGCTGCAATTTTGGACATGCTTTGAAATACTGCACTGGAAATGAAATATGCTTTAAGTGTGGTAAAAATCACATTGGAAGGGATTGCAAAGAAAACGTCCTTAACTGCCCGAATTGCAAGCGACTGAAACTATCTGATGGAAACCATTCAGCCCGAAATCCAAACTGCCCCGCCTATGTGAACAAACTAAAAGAACATCAAAAAAGCACAAACTACCAAACTGTAAGTAATGAAACTTTTTTAAACAAACATTAGAACATCCAAAATCAGCTCACATACATAAAGGTACGAACGAAATACATAGGGTACCTAAATGTAAATCATACCCGCAAGCTATCGAAATTAAACTGCTTTACACAAATATTGCATCTGTTATGTCAAAATTCCAGGAACTCTTAGAGGTCGTACACGAACACGACCCCGAAATTATATTACTTACAGAAACGTGGTTAAATGACTCTCTACCAGACAGCCTTATAAATATCCCTAACTACAACGTTAGAGGAACTGATCGACAAAACGGTAGAGGAGGTGGCACCTGCATCTACACAAAGCAAAAAATTGGATCATACACGACAGCTACAAAAACTTACAGTTGCTACAATACAGGGCCAGTCAAATCAACATGGATCGAATTACGTATAAACAAACTAACAATGAACTTGGCATGTATCTATAGACCACCAAACACTTCAAGGGAAAGCGATAACGCTCTTCTTAAGTCCATAGTTGAAGCTAGCCAACAGCTTAGCAACCTTTTTATCTTAGGAGATTTCAATTACCCTACCCTTAACTGGCAAAATCCTACACCAACAGAAAACAACTCACCAGCGGATGTATTCATGAACTCCTTTCTTAGTACTAACTTAACCCAACACATTAAAGACCCAACACGATTTAGGACTAACAACAGACCGTCCCTGTTAGACCTTCTGCTTACGTCAGACCTCGATCTTATTTCTAGTATTAAATTAGAAACTCCAGTGGGATGTAGCGACCATGTAGTCATAATCGCCAAGTCTCAGTTTCTAATGAATATCGACCAAGAAAAAATAAAGAAAATTAAAAATTATCGAAAAGCAAACTACACAAAGATAAACGACTATCTTAACAATGTAGAATGGCCTGAAGGCTCACTAGCCGACTGGTGGACAAACATTACTAGCAATATTGATCAATGTGTTAAACGCTATGTTCCAGACTTTAAAGAAAAGAAGAGAAAATCAAAACCTTGGGTAACTAAAGAAATAAAAAAGAAGATTAATAGAAAAAGAAAGCTCTGGCATAAATATCGCACTACAAATACCGAAGAAAACCATAAAAATTATAGAGATATTACTAATAATGTAACCACTCAAATTAGAGTAGCAAAATCAAAATAGGAAAATGACCTTGTAAACAGTAAAAGCAACAAGAACTTCTTTAGATATATAAAAAGTTGTCTAAACTCTAGAGTTAGTTCCCCAGTGCTTAAAAATGAAACCAACGAACTGATAAGCGATCCCATCCTAGTAGCAAATATATTTGCTAAAGAATTTTATCGACCTCCTCCCGTTATGCAACCTACTACCCCAACTTTACAAAGGCGAGATACACCTATGACACTTACGACAACAGAAATTACAGAAGATAGGCTAAGAAAAGTCATAAGCGAATTAAAACCAGAGAGCTGCCCAGGACCAGACAATATCCACCCTAACTTTATAAAAAATGCACCTTCCTTAATAAAACCTATATTACAGTTAATGAAAAGATCAATAGCTGAAGGCAAAGTACCCGAAGAATGGAAGAAGTCTATCATTATCCCAATTTACAAGAAGGGTGATAAATTTGATCCAAAAAACTACCGACAGGTAAGCTTAACCTCTGTACTCTGTAAACTCATGGAAAAACTTATTGCCGAGGATCTTACAAACTTCTTTATGCAAAATTCCATTATTCCACAATGTCAGCATGGTTTTCTCCCAGGACGCTCTACTTCGACTAATCTTCTCGAATGTGTAAACGCATGGACTAACTCGTTAGACAAGAAAGAACCTGTAGATATATTGTACCTAGATTTCAAAAGTGCTTTTGACCTCGTACCTCATGATAAATTAGTTCTGAAACTAAAACACTATGGCATTGGTGGAAATCTTTTAAGCTGGATCAAGGATTTTCTAACTAATAGAACAAGTGTTGTTAGAGTTGAGGGCGTGACATCACACAGGTTTAAGAACACCACAGGAGTACCCCAAGGTTCAGTCTTAGCCCCAATATTATTTAATTTATATACCTGCGACCTACCAACCGGCGTCAATTCACCAATGTCCATGTTTGCCGACGACACCAAATTTTATAATAACCCCTCCTTACACTATGAATCACTCAACAGAGACCTGTCTAAAATAGACCAGTGGTGCACTAAGTGGAATTTACTTTTAAATGAGAGCAAATGCTGTGTACTTCACGTCGGCTTCAACAACCCTGAACGAACTTATACACTTAAGGGAAAAATATTAAAATCTGTAAAAAGTCAAAAAGACCTGGGGGTAACAATAACAAAAGACCTCAAATGGGCTGTCCACGTGGGAAACATCATTAAAAAAGCAAACTCCATCGCATACATGGTTTCACGAACTTTTAAAAACCTCTCTCCAGACCTGCTTGAAAAAATATACAAAATCTACATAAGACCTATCTTAGATTATGCAGCCCCAGTGTGGAATCCGTACTTTGCCAAAGATATTCACGCTCTGGAGCAAACGCAGAGACGAATCACCAGGCTCTGTCCCACTATAACACATATGTCATATCCAGAAAGATTAAAAATACTCAACTTAACATCACTGGAACAAAGAAGACTTAGAGGTGATGCAATAGAAACTTTTAAAATACTTCATGGGCATTATTCGGTAGAATTAAACGTCTTTACTTTAAACACTGACCAAAGACTGAGAGGACATACTTGCAAGTTGGTTCGAGAACGCTTTAGAAAACTCTGCAGACAGTACTTCATATCCAACAGAGTTAACAGAGAATGGAATAATCTGCCCAATGATTGTGTGACTGCCGATACAATCAACCATTTTAAAAACCGCTATGATTCGTATAAAAACCAAAATATTTAATGCAAATTACTTAAAGTGTGGTGATAAATATCTGAAATGTACTCAGTGAATAATAGTTTTAACGGCATTGCCGCCTAACTCTAACCTAATAATAATAATAATAAAATTAGGTAGTAGTGTTGTGTGTTTTAGTGTTAAAAATCATATAAATTTACCTTTTTAATACATATTACCTAAATAGTTATTCCATTTTGTTAGCTGAGTTAGCTCTTTTATTAGATATTATGTTATTTTAATAATTTACAGGTCTAAATAAAACCAAAAATATATAATATATTTTTAATTTTGTCAATTCCCTGACTTTATTCGTCAATCCCCTGTTTTCGTAAATAAAAAATAATACCAACTAAGCAAATTATGCTCTGCTAATATATAATGTGTATATATTATGACCACTCAAATAAGTTAAGTACAAAAAAAAACAAAAAGTGTAGAGGAAAAATAAAAAAATTTCTCAACTATCCAATTTGTACACTTCTGGTATATTTACCCTATAATTGTATGGGGTGGTCTGTATACTAACGCCTTAGAGCCTCTTAGTGTTGTAGTGTTGGCTACAAACATGCAAATTATCTTTAAACCTATCAAAAACCAATTATATAGCTTTCTCGCTTACCAGATCTAACATGCCAGTGTATAATAGTACTATAGTTTATTTATTTATTTATTTGTTCATATGTATCAACAGCACTGGTGCCAATTACAGATATATTTTAAAGCTAGGTAAGTATAACAAAAAGAAAGCCAACGAGGTGAACAAGTAGCAAAATACCATAAAAGTGGGTACCTACTCAACAGAGCATCACAATTACTACATCCTCTGCAACCTGAGAAAAATATATATATATACTAGTCAATAGATGTGAACGATCATACTATCAAAAAAGCAGTTTTCATAAAATACTGTGGGGGGTGGCGAAAATTTTGAATTATATATTATACTATTTTACTACAAGTTCTATAAAAAATATGAGGAGTTCGTATTTATTTATAAAAAAAACTAGCGTGTACCCGGCATGCGTTGCAATGCCCGGCATTCGCCCCGGTATACGCCCTGGTATACGTCTTAGTATGGTCGCTTTCTCTGAGATGCCATAATAAGGCGAGTTCACCATCACGTCAAGTAATACTTTACAGATTTATAGATACAAACCCAAACAAACCCGAATTATTCTATATATTAGTACCCGGAATGCGTTGTTACAATGCCACTTTTTTTAGTGCTGAAACCTTCCTCGGCCTGCACACAACAACTCACCAAGGTTTCATCGCAATCGGATGAATGGTATAGGAACGCATACGGGACATACAGACAGACAGACAAACATTCATTTTTATATATACACGACACTGTTCGGGTGTGTGTCATTTTTTCTACAACGTAAGATCGTTGTACACTTGTGACAATACTATTATACCGAACCGAATCCTTTGGTCACGGCACTGTTTGGGTATGTGTCAATTTATCCGCAATCCATGATGTATTTGAGACAATACTATTGTGCCGAACCCTTCGGGCACGGCACTGTTCGGGTATCTGTAGTTTTTTCACAATAGTATAGTTTTTTCATAACCCAAGATCGTCTTATCAATTATGTATAGTTTTTCATAACCCAATATCGCCTTATCAAATATGTATAATTTTTTCACAACCAAAGATTGCTTTAAAACATTGTGTAATTTTTTCACAAATCCATTTCGTTTTTCTGTTATCCGTGATTGTCGCTTAAGAAAACGAAATTAAAGAAATTTTAAGTACCTAAATAACGAAATTTTATACCTGAGCTGTCAAATTTTGACAGGTATGTGTAAAATTTTTTTCCATTTTTTTATTATCGAGTATCGTAGCTGCAAGAATGCGATATCAAAAGTAAGAAAAAAAAAAGTAATTTGGAAAAAAAATAATTAATCAAACTTGACATTTTAAACTAATTTCACTGCTTGTCAAGTTGGCCAGGGTATTTTGACATAATATGTTGAATTGTCATTTTTGTTTGACCGGTTCTGTCACAAAGCTTAATAATTACTAGGTATATAGTTTAAAACGTCTGTACGTTGAGTGTTGAGTTTAATAAGTGTATAGCGAAATGTCGCGATTTGGTAAAGAAAATCAACAAGTAATTAGACAAGAAATTCAAAATATAACACCAGATAACACCCGAAAATCAAAATCAAGTGTATGGAAACAGTTTGTTGAATTTTGTGTCGAAAAGTTGTATAATATTCATGAGTGTATGAGTGTAGTACAGGTGGCTACTATACTGAAGGACTACGCATTTAATATGAAAAAGCAAAATTTTGAAGATTATAAGGAAAGTGTGGTCAAAGTGGTAAAAAGTAAAAATAACTAATCATTCTGCAAGAGCAACAGCTATTTCGAAATTGGCCAAGGAAGGAGTTGGTGAACAACAGCTCATTAAAATTACTGGACACAGTAATAGTCAGTCAATCAAACCTTACTTACAATTGGACGTTGAACATCATCATCAGATGATTGAATCCATGAGGAGAATTTCATCAAGGACTACCAAGTTTAATCATAATCAGAGCACAATGCAAAATAAAACAGAAAGTACCCAGATTCAAACCAGCAATTCGAGCCAGCCCACAAACATTTATAATAATTGTGTTTTTAATATTAATAAAACCAATAATAATTAAATTTATTTCGTTATTATTTTGCTTATTAGTGGATATCATTAGAGATTTGCCAATGAAGATATTAGTTCAACATGAAATAAATTCTAAAATATATATACATAATAGGTATATCCATCATATTTCGTTAAATAAAAAAAAAATTACCAACTTTAGTTACACCAAATGCTAAAACCCAGATGGGTATTAGTTCAGTCTATCGCCCTTTCATAATTTTAGGTTACTAAAGGTGGTAGAAATGTATTTTTTGCTAAAGTATATTAGGTCACCATGAAATAAATTCTAAAAAAATGATATAGGTATATCCACTATATTTCGTTAAATAAAAAAAAATTACCAACTTTAGTTACACCAAATGCTAAAACTCAGATGGGCATTAGTTCAGTCTATCGCCCTTTCATTATTTTAGGTTACTGAAGGTGGTAAAAATGTATTTTTTGTTAAAGTATATTGGTTCGCCATGAAATAAATTCTAAAAAAATCATATAGGTATATCCACCATATTTCGTTAAATAAAAAAAAATTACCAACTTTAGTTACACCAAATACTAAAACTCAGATGGGCGTTAGTTCAGTCTGTCGCCCTTTCATAATTTTAGGTTACTAAAGGTGGTAGAAATGTATTTATTGTTAAAGTAATCCATAACACTTCTAATTTAAAAAATATAATATTAACATGATTTGTTGCAGTAGGTGGCCGTGATAATAATATAGGCGGCCATGCTTTTGACAGATGAGGTTTATATTGGTAAATTACATTAAGTTCCTGTATAGATAAACCCTTTATTTTTCTGTGCTGTATAGTAAACCAGCAAGCGAAGATATGCTTATGTAAAACATTTCGTGTAAGCATTTGCGTTAAACAATTTGAGAAAAATGGAATGCTTTGAAAAGTACAATTATGTAAATACTGCAAAGAGTTGAGTCAAGTGCAAATATGTCATCCAAAATGAATATATTTAACGAATTTAATGGAAGATTGCGACCACGAAGCCTTAGAGTCGAATGGTTTGTTTACGACAATCCAAGAAAGTCTGCTGCAGATGTCAAGTAAATATGGCCTTATGCGCAAAAGAGTTTTGAACAAAACTGTTTCAAAATATTACATATATGTTGTAAAACACAGACATCTAATTAATTCGTCACCTTCCTATTCACCATTAAGGAAAGAGGATGGGTTAGAATTCAAGCAACATTTAAATCTTATGTCTGTACATCCGACGTTTGTTGAAATATAAATTGTTAATGCATAATAATAATTAAACAAATTTGTGTTTTTTGTTTAATGAAACGTTATAGCGAATAATAAATAATAATGTTACATATTTCAGATATTTTGCATTATTCACAGGTATATGTACATTATTTAATGGTTGTAGATCATATGTTTACCTTTTCAACTGTCAAAAAAATTCCACTTAAATATCGTAGCGCCTCGAAAAAATGTCCGGAAATTCTTTTAGTTGCCATGGTAACTAGTCATAATTAAGGTATATTATTGGTTAAAAAGTACAGGTGTGAAATTTTCATCGTAATCGGATAAATGGTATAGGAACGCATACGGGACATACAGACAGACAGACATTCATTTTTATATATATAGATTTATAATTAACTTGTACCTAAACGACAAAACATACCAAAAATTTAAAAACAATTTAAACCTAATTTAAAAGTTAATTTAATCCAAAAAAAAACCATTTGATTGAAGACTGCATAAATAACTGTCATAGTTTAGTGTAAATTTACTTAGCAATTAAGTATTGATTTATTTATTTTTTAGCAAAAAAAGGGAAATTGTTCCGGACTTGGCGCCGATGCTGTGGAATAGTTTTGGTACAATAGCAGCTTTGCTTCAGGAGATTCTCATTATATATCCTGCAATAAATCCACCAACATTAACGGCTCATCAATCAAATAGGTAATAAGAATAATAATACGTTTATTGCCATAAAATTTCAAAAAGAGGTGGAACATTGACAACGTCAAGCCTTAGGTTAAGTACATAAAATACATTATAATAAATACAGAATACTCACAAATTAAAACATAATACCTACATTTATTATGATTTGCGACAAGTGTGCTTATTCATTGATAAGCATACTTGTTGCATATCATCCACACACATATAACTAGCAGTTATTTTAAAAACACTCACACTGTCTGGGGACACCACAATGTTAATTATGCACAGATGGCAGCGACACAAAACACCAAAAAAGTAGAAAAAAAAATGTATAAAAAATAATAAAAAATTGATTTTTGACCCCAACTTTACACATATTTAGGTAGCGTTAATGGAGTAATATTCACAGACATGTAATAAGTATAACAAAACATTCCATTTATAAAAAAACCATTTGTTTACAATCAGACATACTTTCAAAGTTTCAGATAAGTTAGAAGAATATAGCTTTAAAAATTGACTAGAGAAAATGGCAACACTGTAAGCTGTAAAAACTAGTTGTATTATCCTTACAGTGCATTGGCGTGTTTTTTTTAGGATAAAAAACAACCCATATATTTGCAACATTCACTTAAAATACAGAACTATCTATGTCATTGCTTTTAAGCTAAAAAACACAACCTGCATATCCTCACTTACTGCCGAAATATTAATCCGGTGTTAGAATAGTCGGGTATCTCACACACCACTCACTGGCGAACCATTGTAAATAATAATACACAGCACTAAATAGTTCTATTTCGAAAAAATACTAAAAATTAATTGATAAAACACAATTGATCATAACCACAGGTCACCAAAACTGTAACGTTAAACGTTAGATAATGAATGTATGTATATTAAAAATTTGACGTCCCGCCTAGTATAAACGTTCATATAGCATTGCCAAAGGGATTTCCCTAAAACATTATAATTTGATATCAGTAGGAAACTAAATAATTTATCCAGTAGAAAATTTAAAATAAAAACATATTTATTATATTATTTTTACTTAACATGTTGGCTGCCGAAGCCATATTCGCTTTTTTGTCCATGACGCCTTGCCAAAAAAAAAGTCCGATAGGTCATTTGTGACATTGCATAAGGTAGGACAAATGGAATGGGCTCTTGCGTCAATTTAAAAAAAAATCGCTTTGCGGACTCAGAATTTCTGACTGAGTGGTGTAAACTTGTCCCATGCGCCAGCTCGGTCTATCACAGCGAATATTCCCCGATGAGAACAGACCGTTGGCCCTGGGGAACTAAAAATGATCTCGGTCCAATGGACCTAGTTGGCGCGTGCTACAAATTGCATCACGGTCTAATAGGCCGCGTTTTTAAAGTTGGAATCTTTTATTCTCGTTCCTATAGACCGGAATGGCAGTCAACGTGTTAATAGGTACACATCACAAACACATGTAATATAATTAATATAACCACAAGTTTAGTAGTTTCGTCCAATAGGTTTAGTCTAAAAATTAAGCCTAACGAGAAATAAATCATTTTAAAAAAATTATTTTATGTGGCTTTAAAGTAACTAACCGGAGGAAACTTATGCTTTTTTCCTATTATCCCAATACAGTACAATAAGTCAAGTAGTTTAGGAAAAATAGTTCATTTAAAAAAAATAAGATTAACAAGTAAATAAATAATTTAAAAAAAAATATTTTACGTCTCTTTAAAGTAACTAAATGAATGAAATTTGTGCTTTTTTTGCATAAACCAAAGACAGCGCAATAAGTTTAGTAGTTTCGTCCGATAAGTTAATTTTTAAAAATTACGCCTAACGAGAAATAAATCATTAAAAAAAAATTATTTTTATGGCTATAACTATTTCTGATCGGGACAAAATGTAAGCAATTTAGTCTCCTTATATTACACGTCTGTAGTAATATTCCTTTTCAATTAAGAACTTTTTAAATAGAATCCTAAATCTTAGGTAACTATACCCAATGATCTGCTAACTATAGATGCCGCACGCCATTCATAAACGCTATTTAAATCTGCTGACAAAATCGTTTGTAGGAGAGAGGAGGTGAAGGCCCGAGGGGGTCGGGAGTGGGGATTACGTCGGTCCAGTTAGAATTTTACCTGGTTACTATGCGCTATCATATGGTCACAGCGGCGTCTCATTTCAGGGTTTAAAATAAAATATAATTAATATAATTATCCAATCTGAAATAAAATATTTTTTAACTTTTGTGAAAAAAAGGGTTTGTAGAACAGTAAAATTTAATGTATGATTGAAAAAAGGGTCCGCGGAGCAATAAAATTCAATGTAAGTTAATTATTGTTTGTAATAATTATTATTAAGGGAAACTTTGGATAGCTATAAATTTCACATTATTTGGTAAACTGAACTGAACTCACCTAAAAATAATTACACTAGGTACTAGGTAGGTACCTACTTAAAACACGGTTCTTAAGGTTTTATTGAAATTTAAAAGAAATAAGTTTACAAATGCCAAGTTATTTTTATGTTACTTTTAAATAGCGAAGCAAAACACAAAAAATATTTTTCTTCCCCCTTGCCGCGGTCAAGGATGCCCCTCTCTATTTCCCATACGAACTATACGAAGTTGTTCGCGAAGTTCCTTTAACAACTTAGCTCAGCAAAGATATTTACTTTGCTTAGCTGTTTAAAAGGAGCAAATGGAAAGTATTTATTGACTTGCAATGATTGACTATGGGTATGGCCCGAAAATGGTATTGATAACAGAAAAAAAGATCATTTTCGGACCACGCCGCGGTTTTCTGAAATGTAAATGTGATCGTTCAAGTGTCAAAATGCTCATTGGCATTAGAAGCCTGGTTACTGGTTTCCCTGTCACTTGTCATTATGAACTTTTTTTTGTTATAAAATTATTTTCAAAATCCAAAATGTTTGACTGGTAATTTATTATTTTTATGCAGAAAAGCAATCTTAAAATAATGGTAGGTAAGTGTATTAGCATTTCTGTAAATAATCAATCTATTAAAAATTAGAGGTTATGTTTTTAACCAACATGGATTTGTTAAAAATGTTGGTCTAATATTTAAAGCTATAAAATTAATATTTACACACTACCATTACGGTTACATATTCCTAGAAAAGTAACGCATCGAAATAAAACCAGCATATAAAAATAATAATAATAATCGTATATTATTATATCTTTATTTTCAAGTAACTAAGAATAGTTTATTACAGGAAAACGTATATATCCAAGTAAAGGATTTGCAGGAATGCTTATAATAAAAATATATTTCATAGATTATTTTACACATGCAGAAAAGAGACATGGCCATGGAGAGAATTTGGAAATTGAAATTGTTTATGATAAATTATTTAAAAATTAAGTTGCGAAATTGTTTGCATGCATTCAATAATTTTTTACATTTCTACGTTAAATATTATAATTTTATGCCAAAAATGTAAAGTACCTATTAATTATTTTTGCCACCTACCTACGCCTATGAACAAATAACCCAACTTTTTATGTACTCACCTATAAAAAGTAACTTTACTGCAGAATTATTATATTCCGCATTCTTGAACAATTCACACCTGTGACCCATCTTAATTAGTCTTCAAAAAAATATCACAAAACACTAAAGACACAGCAATTATTACACAATACCGATAAACCGAAACAAATTTCAAACAAACTTTCTAAAAACGACCAAACTAAACCCTTTATTTTTCTGTGGACCAAACGTCAATGAAATTATGAATGAAAAACGTCTGACGAATAGGAACGCGACCTCTTTTACGTTGACAAACTGCATAATTTTTAAGGGAAATGTCTATGGGTTTTAGACAAAGATTTAAATTTACCACATAACGTCATATTTAAGAGCATACGTTTGGCAAACAAAGTGGAGGGGCGCAATTGGGAGCAGGAGTTACTTCAGAATGGGATACGATTTTGTCAATAGATTCATTTGTTATTGCTTCATCTATAGCTAGCAGATCATTGACTATACCTAACTGATTTATTTAGTTGGTTAACTTGTACTTGGAGTACTTGAAAATATACCTATCAAAGAAGAAATAATATTAAGGAAATATACAATAACACGTGGATTTTGATTTGTAGTGATACCTAGATAATTTAATTATATTAAATTTTTACACATCTGTCAAAGCTATGACGTATTCGTCAATATTTTTAATGTGATTATTTATTAGATAAGGATATTAATGGCTGCTGTCGTCATAATATTATGTCAAACATTTTTCCAACCTTTAATTTAAAAGTACCTATACCTAATTCACAGTATTATGTTTGTTTGTACATTTTGTTTTGATAAAAAAAGGTTTTCTAATCTATTTTGGAAATTATGTAAAAACTATACTAACCCATTTTCAGTTTTAATAAATTTAACTATTTTTTATTTTATTTTAGAGTTTGCAACGCCCTAGCCCTTCTTCAGTGCGTAGCATCACATCCAGAAACAAGATCACAGTTTCTGTTAGCTCATATTCCTCTATTTTTATACCCATTCTTGCATACAGTATCAAAAACTCGTCCATTTGAATATCTTCGATTAACTAGTTTAGGTGTGATAGGAGCTCTCGTTAAGGTAAGCAGGCACATACAATTTTTGGTATAATTTACAAAGTTTAAATAAAATATAAACTTTGGATGCCTAGACCATGTCGTATTTGCGTAAAAGGTATTGACCTTCTAGATTTTTCTCGTACACTTAATGTTAGTAGTCTGAAATTTAAGGTAAACTGCCTCCTACGTTAGTTAATTTTATAGTTTTATATGACGAACCTCAAATCATAATGTATGATCTTTAGTAGAATAAAATTAATTTGAATTTCAATTTGAAAGATGATAGAGTAAAACGCGAAAGTCCGGTTGTGGAATTAAATGTTATGGTACTCGATAATGAATTGTCGAAAAATGGCGGAATATTAAGTAAATACAGGAAAGTGGAAACGTATCATATTTTGATACACAGGGTGATTCACGGTGACGAACCAGTAAAGGAATCGTTCTGAAAATTTGGTCGCGTACATAAACGGACATGCTCTACCAACCTAAAATATTTTTAACAATACAGTATTGCCGGTTCCACACAAAAATAATAGTAACTTCGATTTTTTTAAATGCAACACCATATACACTCAGTTCCACAAAAAGTGACGCACCTAATTTTTTGTTGGAACTTTGAAGCTTTGTCATTTCTGAATGAATGGACCGATTTTTATTTTCTTTCCAATTATTGGTAGGTAATTCCTTTACCTTTAAGAAAAAAATAAACTGGTAGAAATTTTTTCAAAGCCCCCTGGATGATAGTAGAAAAGCTCAAGCCATGTTATCTTCTTAATTTTTGACTCACCCTGTGCGTTAATCAAGTAAATGTATAGAAAGCGCCTACACTCTATATGAAATTTGCTTCTTTTACGAGCATTTTAATTTTTTGGTCATTAATTTATTTCTAAAGTTGTCTAAATTACAGGTTTTTTGCTGAAACCTTACGTTTATTCCACAAATATAATTCATTGTAGGATCACATTGCCAAAAAAACAATTATTGCCCTTGCCATAGCAATTAATCCATATTATGTGACCCTTTGTCGTTGTGTCATTAAAAAAGTCAATGTCATAAAAGTTGTAGTGGCTAAAATTACATAAAATGCCTCAAATAAGTTCAGAACAAGTAGCAGCATTAGGTACTTTAGATAACGATGGGCGTAGTAAACGTTACGCCGCCGCTCGTGCAGTCCACAAGTACGCACAAACAGGAAGCACTGCTCGAAGGGTTGGTTCTAGTCGCCCTCGAAAAACTTTTCCAATAGATGATCACTTCTTGAGATTGATGGTATTACGTGATCGATCAAATACTGCGGTAAATGTTCAGCAAGATCTTTGCCAAATTCGGGGTGTTACAATAAGAAAGCAAACGGTATGTCGACGTCTAAACAAAGTTAATGTAAAAGCTAGGAGACCTGCAAAAGGTCCCAAATTATTGCCACAAAATCGTGCTGCTAAAAGAAACTCCGTTGAAAATTATAGACAATGGAATATTCGTGAATAGTCGAATGTCTTGTTTACAGATGAATCACGGTTTTGCCTTAACAAGGTGGATGGAAGGAAAAGAGTATGGTAAAAGGTTTAATCAGAATTTAATAACAGAATGTGAAAGTTATAATGGTGGGTCAGCAGCGCCGGATTTAGACTTCGGCAGCCCATAGGCAGAGCATGTGGTGGAGACCCTCAAATCGTTTGTGGTTAACTGTTGAAAGTTTCTATTAAGGTCAAGGTAAAGAAGAAAGCAACTAAATAAGTTGGCTAACACAAAATTTATTTAAAATTAAACTAGAAAACAACTAAAATAATTTTAGTTTACCTACAAGCTAAATTATTTTTCGTCTGATTTTCACATCAATAAACCCGCTCAAAGATAAAAATAAGTTTTTCGTCTAACTATTTGTAACAAAACTCAGTATTTTTTTGTTTCTACTGAGCCTTTATTGATTTAATTTAATTTAATTTTTTTTTTGGTGTGGTGGCGGCCCCTTTGTGGTGGCGGCCCATAGGCAACCGCCTATGTTGCCTGTGCTTAAATCCGGCACTGTGGGTCAGTTATGTTTTTCCATTGAGGCAGTCGATGTCAGCGCTAATCTATATTGACATTTTACAGCCGTATGTCTTACCTCGTGCAGAGTTAGTGGGCAATAATTTTATATTGATGCAGGATAATGCCCGACCACACACCGCAGCAATTGTTCGAAACTTCTTAGAAGCTACGGATATAACCACATTACAGTGGCCTGCCAGAAATCCCGATATGAACCCTATAGAACATTTGTGAGATGAACTAGGGAGAATAGCATATGCATTAATGGAAGAATGGAATCGTATACCAATGGAAACGATAAGAAACCTAATTTCTAGTATGCCGCGCAGATTAGAAGCTCTTAGAGTTGCTAGGGGAGGCAATACACGGTATTAAGCAGTTATCCTAGGTTATAATTTTGTGTTTAATAAAAATGTTTTTGAAATTCGTATCTGTTAAAAACTCTTTCTCGGTAAATTCATAAACTTGGTAAAATGCAAGGTTTCACCAAAAAAGCTGTAATTTAGACAAATTTAGAGATAAATTATTGAACAAAAAAACAAAATGCTCGTAAAAGAAGCGACTTTCTATACATTTACTTAATTTACGCACAGAGTGAGTAAAAAATTACTATCATCCAGGGGGCTTTAAAAAAATGCCTACCAGTTAATTTTTTTCTTAAAGGTAAAGGAATTACCTATCAATAAATGGAAATAAAATAAAAATCGGTCCATTCGTTCAGAAATGACAAAGCTCCAAAGTTGCATCAAATATTAGGTGCGTCACTTTTTTTGGAACTGAGTGTATATCCAAATAAAATAAATAAATTCATAAGAATTGCATTTGTATAGTTTCTTCCATGACTTTAAAGTGTATTTCTATCTTGTATCTAAACTTAATGAAATGTGAAAAGGATAACCATAGTAACATACGTAAACATCAGTTTTTGTCATGGCTAACTTACTAATAACCGAATAAAAATTGAATTGTATAGAAAAGTTTACAAATCATGCTCAATACGCCAAAAAAATGGTTAAACTAGTTAGTTAGGTACAGGTATGATATACAAGAATTAAGTGAAATTTTAGCAGCTTTTCAAATCCGTAGTAATATACAGGGTGTTACATTTGAAAAAAAGGACTTATGGCCACTTTTCCAAGTTTCCAGAATAAGTGTATTTTTCAACCACCCTGTATATTGCAACTAAGATTTGGGACTAGGGCAAAGGGCCCTATGGTATTAGTTAACTATTTATCAAATTTCAGTGTTTTAGAGTTCAAAATTATCAGCATTTTTAAAAGTGACGTTTTCGGACAAAAAAACGGAAATTAGTTTATATCTTAGAAACGGTAAGAGATAAGTATAGAGTAGAGTTAATAAAATTTGTAAGGAAAGTAATGGGGGCTTCGAAAATAAAATAAAATATATGGTGTTGCATTTAAAAAATCGAAGCTACTATTATTTTTGTGTGGAAGCGGCAACACTGTATTGTTAAAAATATTTTAGATTGGTAGAGCATGTCCGTTTATGTACGGGACCAAATTTTCAGAACGATTCCTTTACTGGTTTGTCAGAAACGTCTAACTTTTCATCCACTGTGAATCACCCAGTATATCCATTAAATTGATAGGTGAGAACATTTTATATCTGTCCATATAAGGTGTTCCTATACCTAACTAGAATTATTGTAAACTTATTTATGGTATTTCGCAAAATTCTCCGAATATCAAGCATATTATTGATTTTTGGAACGCCATAATATGTTTCTATAATCGACTGCCATTGTCTGTTGCAATTATTAGTTTGTTTATCATGGCCTTTTTGCCAAAAATAATAATTGATGATATTTGGAGAATTTTGCGAAAAACTGTAAATAAGTTTAAACATATTCTAGTTAGGCACCCTATGTAGACAGATAAAATAATGTTCTCGCCTATCCATTGAATAAACTAACAATGTAACATCGTATATAAAAAAAATTGATCTAAAGGTGTTACTTTTCCACTTCCCTGTATATAAAATTCCATTTTCAGAAAATTATCGAGCACCATAATATTTAATTCCACAACCGGAATTTCGAGTTTCATTTTTTTACCTTTGAAAAGATACCCTTAGGTCAAAATTTGAGAGAGAAAAACTTTTTTTCTCCTCAGAATCAGATAGAGTAGGACAAAACAACTTTTAATAAAAGTTATTGAAAATGAAGACAGGAACACAAAAAAATATATTATACACTATTGGCGAAATCGAATCTGGGGTGCGATATCTCTAGGCACATATGGGCAAAGCCCTATTCAGTTAAAAAGAGACACCTAACCACTCCTACATTCCTACTGAAAGGGGGATATGTGAACGTAAACCGATTCAAATTTAGTAACAAAGGAGCTTCGATGGCGTGCAATATTTTTACGATGTTTTCATTTTTTTATCATGTTTTTCGCTGTTGCATTTGACAATACAACAGCGGCATAAAAGTTAATGTTACTTATTATCCTTAAACCTAAAAACGAAATAAAAACTGGTATTCTAAGAAAATAATGATAATCCGAAAAAATTAATACAATAAATAATACCTAAAAAACACGCTTTAATAATTAATCAAACTAAAAAGCGGAAAATAAATATAGTTTAAAATAATTCTTAAAATTCTTAATATAGGCAGAACATAATAATGAACGATAAACATTAGTATTATTGTGAAAAAAGCATGGGGTGCTCGATATACGAAAAATATAGCACAAAGCGCCCCACGCTTTTTTCACAATAATACTAATGTTTATCGTTCATTATTATTTTCTGCCTATATATTAAGAATTTCAAGAATTATTTTAAACTATATTTATTTTCCGCTTTTTAGTTTGATTAATTATTAAAGCGTGTTTTTTAGTTTTTTTTAACTATATTTATTTTTCATTTTTTAGTTTGAGTTATACGGTTTGGTTGTTTACGTGTGTACCAACATATGGGAATTTTTTTTATTATCGATTTCTCAGAAAATTTTATTCTTGATAAAAGTTGGTGCATATTCGATAATCATATTAGGTGCACTTGGAATGGTTGCAAGTCAAACGGCGTACAGGGTAGGCCAAAAAATATAAAACTTACAAGAATAAAGTACCCCTATTTCAGAAAATTCAGCAAAATGTTATTAAGAAAAGTTCTTTAGAATTAAAAGTTATGCATAGATTCAAAAACGTGACCTCCTAAAATAAAAAAATATATTTTTTTAAAAAACATTAATAATTTTCCAAAAAATTTTTTTTTTAATAATCACCATAAAGACCTTCATAAATTAATTCAAATCAAATCAATTTCACATACAGGGTGTTACAAATTCGAGGCTAAGTACAGGGATCTCCGAAACTACGAGAGATACAAAGTCGGTTAAATGGGGGCAAAGTTCCGCAATATGGAGCTCAAGAAAATGCCGCTATAAAAATTTCAAAGTTCCGACTACCTTCGGAGATATCCGAAAATAAACGAAAATTAGCAAATTCGTTTTTATTTTTTCCTGATTACATTTGTTGAAATAATTTCAAACAAATGTCACATATCCATTGCCACTTTTTCTCCTCTACAAGATGACATAATTAGTTTTTAATTCCGACGTTTCGTTGGCGGGCCACCATCATCAACTTCATTTTTTTAAATACGGACCTGGAATTTAAATTGCGTATTTTTGATCCTCATACCTCTGAAACCTAATATTTGATGTCTTCTAAATGTCATGCAGACGTTTCGTGTCCCAAAAATGCATCAGCAAGGTTTTTGGATTTAAAAAAAAATTCTACCCTAGTGAAAGTCAGAACAAAAACAAATTCCTATTAGACAAACTTACTTTAATACGGGATTAACGAAATTACAAATATTGCTGAGGTGTATTCATACACTGACTGAATAATTTTGGCGTTGAACCATATTTATCTTTTACCATTATTAAATTCCAACCTTTGAAACAGCAAGTATGTGTAAAATAAATAAGAGTGCCATGAAAAATTAAAAACTAATGACATTTGGGGCACTGCGGTGATAACGTTTGTGGATTTTTTATTTTAATGCCACAAAATGCCATTCTCCAACCAAGAAAAAAGTGATATGCTTCGCATTTACTTTTTATGCCAAAGAAATTGTTATAGATCCACTCAGATGTATTTTGAGCAATATCCGGAAAAACCTCAACCACACTACACATACTTTAAAAGGTTGGAGTTTAATTTGAAGGAATATGGGTCATTTATAAAACCACGAAAGAAATATGGTAATAAATTCGAAAATGGGGAAATTGATACAGTTCTAAACCAGGTTAGTATTTTTTATAAATTATGATAATATATGCTTTTTAATAAATGCTGTCTATTGTATCTACAGGTAAACCAAAACCCTTCTGTGTCCACCAGACAAATTAAGTCGGAAGCAAACTTGCACTCTTTACACCATGTTAAATGTTGGCGAATATTAAAATCAAATGACTTCAAGCCCTTCAAAATTCATATTTCTCAAACATTACATCCTGGAGATGCCGAGAGAAGAGTTACTTTTTGCCAATGGATGAGAGATCAGGCTACAATAATTCCGAATTTTTTAAATCGCATTATCTGGACGGACGAGTCAAAATTCACAAATTGTGGTTTATTTAATAGAAATAACGAACATGTTTGGGCTGTAGAGAACCCAAGAGAAAATAGAGAACTTCGTCCTCAAATCAGGTTTTCCATTAATGTTTGGGCAGGATTGTGTGGGGACAAAATCTTGGGTCCATTTTTATATGACCATAATTTAAACGCAGATATGTATCTTAATTTTTTAAATAACCAATTTGAAGATTTTTTAATGGATATCCCGTTGGCAACCCTTCCACATCTCTGGTTTCAACATGACGGTGCACCTCCCCATAATGGTCGATATGTGTGTGCATATTTACATCGAAATTTCCCAGAAAAGTGGATAGGAAACCGAGGTGTGGTAGAGTGGCCAGCGAGATCGCCCGATCTGACACCCCTAGATTTTTTTCTATGGGGTGCAATAAAAAATAAAGTATATAAAAATGGGCCTGTTGAAAACTTGGCGGAGTTACGTCAAAAAATTTTAACTTCATGCCGATCTTTACGCAAAAGATCAATTTTAAGGGCAGTAAGAAAAGTAAATACCAAAGCATTAAAGTGTTTAAACTTAAACGGCAATCTGTTCGAACATTTGAGATAAGTTTGAAGGATATTCTCACCTTTTCTTAATTTTGTTATGATATTACCAGTGCGTTAATCCTGTTTTAATGTGGTTATTTAAGTAAGTTTATCTAATATGAATTTGTTTTTGTTCTGTTTCCTTTACCCATAATTTATTACATTTATTATTATTAAATAAGTGTTTTAAAGACAAAAATATTTTAATTTTCTCTTATACACCTCATCTGCTCAATTTCAAATGAATACTGGTATTTTCACTAGGGTAGAATTTTTTTTTAAATCCAAAAACCTTGCTGATGCATTTTTGGGACACGAAACGTCTGCATGACATTTAGAAGACATCAAATATTAGGTTTCAGAGGTATGAGGATCAAAAATACGCAATTTAAATTCCAGGTCCGTATTTAAAAAAATGAAGTTGATGATGGTGGCCCGCCAACGAAACGTCGGAATTAAAAACTAATTATGTCATCTTGTAGAGGAGAAAAAGTGGCAATGGATATGTGACATTTGTTTGAAATTATTTCAACAAATGTAATCAGGAAAAAATAAAAACGAATTTGCTAATTTTCGTTTATTTTCGGATATCTCCGAAGGTAGTCGGAACTTTGAAATTTTTATAGCGGCATTTTCTTGAGCTCCATATTGCGGAACTTTGCCCCCATTTAACCGACTTTGTATCTCTCGTAGTTTCGGAGATCCCTGTACTTAGCCTCGAATTTGTAACACCCTGTATATTTGTTCAAATTCAAGCATATTTGTAAAATTTACTTGAATTTTTAATTTATTAAGGAATCACAAACTTCATGTTTGTTGCAACGATATTAAACACAACTTTAAAATATCCTAAAAATTCTTTTTAACAAGATAAAACATTAGTTATGATAATATGCTAATTAAAAAACAATAATTTAAAGTGCAAAATTTTTATTTTAAATGTTTATTAAAAAAATTTATTCTTGTACAAGTTTTATATTTTTTTGGCCTACCCTGTACGTCGTTTGAGTTGCAACCATTCCAAGTGCACCTAATATGATTATCGAACATGCACCAACTTTTATCAAGAATAAAATTTTCTGAGAAATGGTAATAAAAAAAATGCCCATATGTTGCACACTTAAACAACCACACTGTATATTGTTAAGAAAAAAAAAATTTTGAGTAAATTGAGCTAGATTAGTAGATTATTGTATTGTCAGCGGTTCTTGATAAGTCTACAAAATTTAAATTAAATCTGACCGTTTAAAGTGGGTCAAAATCGGGTTCAAAGTAGTCGGTTACATATAACATTTTTCTCTCAAACTTACAATAACGGAGTTATTCGCAAGCAATAAAAAAACGACAAAAATTTTCAATATTTAAAAAAAAATTTTTTCAAAATTTTATTTTGACGGGTAGAATTTTTTTTTATAATGTTACTCCATTCTTAGCGACAATATCTATACGACCCCACGTTTGTTTCATTACTATCGGTTATTGTAATAATTGGGACATATTGACAGGTGTCAAATTTTGACAAGAGAATTTTTTGCGTATTTTTTTCAACTTCCCATCGTCAATATACATACGACCTTAAGGCCCAGTTATAGATTCAAAACGTTGCGGTTCGACGCTGCAGTTAACGCTGAGCGCTTACACTGGCCTTTATTCTAGTTATAGATTACCAACGTTGCAGTTTTTGTCGACTTCGACGCATGCGTTTAAGTGTCTGTCATTTGTCAGTAGAGGAAACCTAACCTATTATTTGTTTGGTTGAGAACCTTATAATGTTGTAATTTTTCCATAAAAACGTCTCGTACCTAGGTATCTGTGTATTAAAGTGCTTTATTGCCTATGAATATATTATGGAAGACGAGTTGTTAATGATATTGGGAGTTACCGGATTGTTAATTTGTGCCACACCGCAAGAGGCGCTTGAGGAGATGGAGGATTCGTCCTATCAATAGGCAAAGAATTTCCAAAAATAATCTGTATTTCCAGAAAATAAAGGAGAGTGACCCTGATCAGTTTTTTATTTGGACTAGAATGAGTGTGGATGATTAAACTAATCTTCTTTCAAAAGTGTCAAATCGAAAATAAACTTTGAACGCTTTTACACAAAAATGTATGACCGGCTAAAATCTAAATACAAAAATTAGTATTAATTCTTATTTTTTTCTTCCTATTTTTAAAGTCATTTAAAATGACCCGCGAAAAGCACACGATCCTATTGGACCTTCGCCGACGATAACGCTGAACGTTGACGCCAGAGATAAAAGTTGACCATCTTTCAACGTTTGACGTAAACAGCAAACGGCCGACGTCAAACCTATAACCACAACCGTTCATTTACATTCCTTCATCTTTAACGTCATTGACAACTGCAACGTCGAACCGCAACGTTTTGAATCTATAACTGGGCCTTTATAGTTTTTTCATTAATATAATTTTTTTAAAACGATTTGACATATTACAAAATACAAAATTTAAATTAAATCTGACCGTTTAAAGTACACCAGTCAAGTTATTAAAATTTTAGTGCAAAATGGAAAAAATTGATATCCAAAATTTTATTGCTGGAAACTGTTTATGGGGTAAGTATAAACGTAAAAAACCAAAAATAGACAACTGGATCGGTCATCCCTCCCCGTGGGGGGTCGAAAGGGGGTGAAAAATGGTGTTTCGTGATTTATCGTAAAAGGAGACGTCCTAGAAAAAAATGTTTCATACAAAACTTGTAGATCATGTAAAAATCTACTACTTTTGTGAAAAGCACTTTTTCACATAACCTCAAATTTTTTTAGATAAGTGCGAAAAACCGGTTTTTGTGTTTTTTAATTTTCATTTGAAAACGTGTCAACTAATATTTATGAAATTTTAGGGAGAAATAGCTTTTCTTATGACAAATAAGGAAACATTTTTTTGTTTTTATTTCATGGGCTGTTTTGAAGATATTTGCTTTTTTTTTGTATTTTTTCAAATAAAATTTGTCCTTCGAAAAATCAATTTAAAAACTTTTGATTGTGCTCATTTTTTTCGTTTTTAGTTGAACTTTAACATGAAAAAAAAAATAAGTCAGGGCGCAAAAACATCCTTTAAAATGCACAAGAAGCCAAAAGTGAATTTTACGAAAACGAATATTTCAGTATAAGTTCATAATTCGTTTAAAATTACGAACATTTTTTAAAATCAAGTACTTATTTGTATTCTATGGGAAAAATACTAAAAAAAATATTAAGAAATTTAGGTTAATTAAAATTTAAATTAGCAAGAATTTTAAAATACGAATTTTTGTAATTGATCGAGAAAAGTATAATTGCGTAAGCGAGTCACAAAAAAAATAATTTTAGGTAATTTTGAAGTACTCTGGTTCTTTTTAACTAATAAAAATAAACTTAAACTAGATTCAAATAACAAGTATATATTTTAACGAAATATAAATTATTAATTCAAAAAATTTCTTCATGTTAACATAAAGCATGGTAATGATGGTAACATTGAAAAAAAGTGGTATACGAAACCTGTTTGGTCTAGTAGATACTTAACCTATAACTCACGAAAAACCCAAGAATTGCAAAATTATTACATTATTATATTTTAAATACAGTCTACTCTTCAAAAAGTTTTCAACACCAAAATTTACGATCAATCGTCGCCTTTCTTCACTGTTTCACTGGCTGCGATACAAGCTCTGGATTTGCTGGCAAAGGAAACAACAACAAAAACAAGTTTTGATTCATTATTAAAAACTCCAAACTTGACTACTTTGGTTGAACCTTTTTATAAAGAAAATGTAGACCCCACGATCATTTCTGCTAACGGCTGTACTTTAATAAAATCAATTTACAAATGTGAAAAATCCAAAGAATCACTTGATGAATTGAGGTTCAGTCAGTATAAAAAACTATCGACTAGAAAAGGTTTCAAATTTAAAAAAATACCACCAACTGTTGGGGCAGCTACGCAACACTCTTACAGATGCTATTTCCAGGTTCAAAAGTGGCTTGGAAGCAATACTTTACTTGGTACTAAATGGGGCTGAAATAAAATAACAGCTAATAAGAAAGACGTGCTGTTACCTCATTTCACAGACGATCCAGTTATTCCGGACACATTACTTGTAGCTGTGAAAAAAGCTGTGGTACTAAGTGCGGATGCCGAAAGCATGGTCTGCAATGCACTGACTTATGTGCAAAATGTCAGAGTGCTGGTAATTGTACTAATTTTGAAGAGCGAAAAAATGTGGATGACTTTATTGATGTAGAAGATATTTTAGCTGCAAACGAAGAACCAACCCTTTGCTTAAATGCTGAAAAACAAATATTTGAAGATATTTTTCACATTAGTAGTGAGGATAAAGACGGCAATGAAGTTGAAGAAAACGTTTCAGCGGAAAAAATAAATTCTAAATCAGAATCATATAATTTAAATGATGAAAGTGTACCAAAAAAACGTAGATTGGTTTAGTACTTATATTAAATATTTATTTAAAATATAATAATGTAATAATTTTGCAATTCTTGAGTTTTTCGTGAGTTATAGGTTAAGTATCTACTAGACCAAACAGGTTTTGTATACCACTTTTTTTCAATGTTACCATCATTACCATGCTTTATGTTAACATAAAGAAATTTTTTGAATTAATAATTTATATTTCGTTAAAATATATACTTGTTATTTGAATCTAGTTTAAGTTTATTTTTATTAGTTAAAAAGGACCAGAGTACTTCAAAATTACCTAAAATTATTTTTTTTGTGACTCGCTTACGCAATTGTACTTTTCTCGATCAATTACAAAAATTCGTATTTTAAAATTCTTGCTAATTTAAATTTTAATTAACCTAAATTTCTTAATAATTTTTTTAGTATTTTTTCCCATAAAATACAAATAAGTACTTGATTTTAAAAAATGTTTGTAATTTTAAACGAATTTATACTGAAATATTCGTTTTCGTAAAACTCACTTTTGGCTTCTTGTGCATTTTAAAGGATGTTTTTGCGCCCTGACTTATTTTTTTTTTCATGTTAAAGTGCAACTAAAAACGAAAAAAATGAGCACAACCAAAAGTTTTTAAATTGATTTTTCGAAGGACAAATTTTATTTGAAAAAAATACAAAAAAAAAAAGCAAATATCTTCAAAACAGCCCATGAAATAAAGACAAAAAAAAATTTCCTTATTTGTCATAAGAAAAGCTATTTCTCCCTAAAATTTCATAAATATTAGTTGACACGTTTTCAAATGAAAATTAAAAAACACAAAAACCGGTTTTTCGCACTTATCTAAAAAAATTTGAGGTTATGTGAAAAAGTGCTTTTTACAAAAGTAGTAGATTTTTACATGATCTACAAGTTTTGTATGAAACATTTTTTTCTAGGACGTCTCCTTTTACCATAAATCACGAAACACCATTTTTCACCCCCTTTCGACCCCCCCACGGGGAGGGATGACCGATCCAGTCGTCTATTTTTGCTTTTTTACGTTTATACTTACCCCATAAACAGTTACCAGAAATAAAATTTTGGATATCAATTTTTTCCTAACATTTTTCAGTTTGACTGGTGTAAAGTGGGTCAAGATCGGGTTCAAAGAAGTCGGTTACAAACATACATACAAACAAACATACAGGTGAAGCTAATAAAAGCGTGTTAAAAATAAACTCTAAAATAAAATAAAAATAAACTACTCTCAGCTGTTAAATACCACTTGATGATATTAATTTTTTGTTCGCGTGAATACTATTAATTTAAAATAACAGTTAATACTTCGCAGGAGGAATGCTTGCCTTATACAAAAATATTTATTCGACGTATCGACTGATACCGTGGCTGCTTCGACCGCGTGTTGTAAAAAATGAAAGGTGGGAGGTAGGGGATAGCGTGTTCTCTGTTTAACGTGTTAAACGCTACTAATAATCTCCGTCTGATGCGTTTATATCGGCACCCTAGATTCGAGTTTGCCAATAGTGTATAGGTTGATCTACTTAAAATAAGCAAGTTTGTGACAACTTCCGGTATAACCAGATTCAGGATCGCAATACTTTCCGAAATATTCTAATAGACGGTCACCGTGAGACCGTATATTATATACCGTGCGAGCAAAAATTATTTGCATCAAAGAGGGCCTTGCATCTAAGGACGTAATGCTTAGCCGTAGAGCTTAATACCTGTTGGGTGTCAGTAACTACCTGAATTAACAATCAATCAGTTATTTCGTCATCTTTGACAGTCGTTACAAGTAATTTGATTCATCGCTAATTTTTCCAATTTCTTGAACAATTCACACAATGGGCGCCGAAACTATTAACTACTTACGCAATTTTTCGACGACAGATTGATCAGTTTTCGATTAGACATTGAATTCCCACCTAGATCACCTTGTTAAACGGTTATGGATTACTTCGTTTTTCCTCATTTAAAGAACACTATTTTTAAAACACCAGTTGCAAATTTAGAACAATTACAAGAAAGGATTATCCAAGAATGTGGTAACATTTCTCCAGAGAT
Organism: Polydrusus pterygomalis; assembly: GCA_963969555.1. NCBI lineage: Eukaryota > Metazoa > Arthropoda > Insecta > Coleoptera > Curculionidae > Polydrusus > Polydrusus pterygomalis. The sequence continues at coordinate 75,732,040 of OZ018376.1, read as the reverse complement.
GCTGGTCAACACTTTCGAAAATATAAAGAGACGTGTGAATTTATGCTTGGAGCATGGCGGTGGCCAATTTCAGCAATTTATGTAATTATTTTTCTTTTTCTTTCTGTATATTCGAACTTTGTTAATTTTGTAAACAACAAAAATAAATTTGTATTTGTCTACTTATTTTATTACTCATTAGTTTAGCATATCATGTCATAATATGAATTTGACAAAATTTTAACCTAGATTTGGTTAGATATATCGTCCCCATATCATTGTGATCTAAACCAAGCCCTACGTTTTTTAATCCAAGCCATCTTTGATGCAAATAATTTTTGCTTGCACGGTCCTTTTTCTTTTATTAAATCAATGAAAATGTTAAACATATTATCAATATTTCTAATAAATAATATATGTTTTTTTTTTATTAGACTGATGAACAAGAGGTGATAACTTTCCTTTTGACTACCGAAATTATTCCTCTTTGCTTAAGAATTATGGAAACTGGATCTGAGTTAAGCAAAACAGTAGCCACTTTTATACTACAGAAAATACTTTTGGATGATAGTGGGTTATCTTACATTTGCCAAACTTACGATAGATTTAGTCATGTCGCTATGATATTGGTAAGTAATAAAAAACAACAATCAGAAGTCCTACAAAGATGGTTAATACCTCGGTTAATACCAATACAATAAACATGGTGATTGTGTTTCTCCTAAATTATATACAAAAATACACAGAAAAAAACGATTACTTATATCAAGTAAATAGTTTTTCTCATTTTTCGAAGAATGACTTTTTATCAGACGGAATAAATACGTTTAAATGAAGAAATCTGAAACAATTAAAAATAGATAACAAAATATTTAAAATATTCGCTTAAATAAAGAATATATTTTCGATTTAAGAATATTAGTAATATTTACATAAATATATTTGTTCTCAAATAAACACTTTCAGTTTTATCAATTTGATCTTATAAAATGTAATTTTAAGTCATTATATTCTCGTAGCAAATTTATTAATGATATTCCAGTTTAAATTTTAAAATTATTTTGTTTAACCACATAATTACATTAATTCAAAGATATACATTCATCTTTTTAAACCTGAAATTTCCAATATAAATAGTCTACTGCTTTATATTGAAAACCATGTACATAGTTTGAACCAACATATTCTCAAAACAAGCTTCAGTTGCTTCATATATCCTCCCTTCCAGTTCCACCACTCGCTTGGCGGTATGTCTCGTGTGCAATAGACGCGTCTCTACTAAGCCGGGTTGAATCATTTGCAATTTGCATCTACGTCTTCTTGTGTTTGTTTTGCATAATAATATTATAATAGACATGGAAAGTGTGTTGCGGGAGTGGGAGCTGCCCGAAAATAATAAAGTTAAAGGGGGGCGACATTATAGGGGATCACCCTGTACGTATTACATTATCTATACTCTACTTATCTCATAGATAACCCCTACTTAATCTGTTACTGAACTTATTTTAATATGGATAATATTATTGTTTGCTCTGTTATTTCAGTTTTAAAAAATAGATATTTTAGTGTAAAAAGTTGTTATATATATTTTTTTTGTTCTATTTTATCTGTGGTTAAAATTACTTTTATTCGGGCCCATTACGTTTAAATCGTTGTTTAGTTGAATTAATAGGACTTAGACTTGCTTATTTAAAATGCAACAAAATGTATTAGTCGACATACCTACAGTACTAGTGAAGTTCAAGTTTATTTCTGGAATACCTGGGCCATAAAGTAAAACTATAAACTATTTTAGCTGAGCTTAAATGACCCTCCGAATAAATAAATAATATATTCGCTTTAAGCTACAAAAATATTAATAAGGAGTGTATTATATTTTTATATTTAATATAAAAATATTAAAATAAACCAATAAAAATTTTAAATTATTTTTCTTAAATACCTACTTAGCTTAATTCACCAAGTGGTTCACAGCAAATATTGATATCTTTAAACCAAGTTTGAAGTTAACTTTAACTGATAATAAAATGCCCTTGATTTGTTAAAAGAAATCTCAAAATAATATATTCATAACTTTATTGGAAATAAAAATGTTACTTAAATTAAAAATATGATCTCAATATAAATCAATTAAGTAGTTTGATGTAAAGCAAATAGGAATTAAAGTAAATAATGTATTTACTTAATTTAAAGTAGGAGATACTTTTTGTAAGAATAGGGTATTCTCATAAAAATTTCTTGAAAATCTCAAAATACGACTTATATTATTTATTAGATCCAATATCGACTTAAACCAAATCTATGATAATATTTAAAAAAGAATATGATATTCTTATTTCAAACTTTTATTTTCTTGCGGATATACAATCCTAAGATATTCTCAAACAAAATTGCTTATTCTTGTTTTAAGTTTTTAATATTTTGTGTGTAGCGGTATTTATTTAGTCACATCGTGACATCTGTGCAATCGAGTAGTAAGTGCAATTCGATTGCCTTTTTAAACATATTCAATCGCAGTGAGTAGAGAAAGGAAATTGTTTCAATTATTATATTGCTCTTCTTTAGGGTAAAATGGTAATATCATTGGCAAAAGATCCATCTGCAAGACTTCTAAAGCACGTTGTAAGATGCTATCTACGATTGTCCGATAACCCAAGGTAAGTTTTATTGTATATTTATTATTGTTTTTGCTAAAACGTATCATAAATTATTATGAACAATGTATACAGTGTCCGCAAGAAAGTCCGCATCAAATGGGATTTTTTAAAATTATTTGGTATAGGTAAAAATTGAAAAAGCAGTTAGTTTTTGCTTACCTAAAAACCAAAAATGACGTATACTGAAGCAGCTGCACGACTTGCGTTACCTGTCAAATTTGACATTTTTAATAAAATAGGTTTAAAAATGCCATTATTTATCAAAATATCGAAAAACTTTATTCGAGAAAGTTGTTTATTTGGACATTTTTAGCCTTTGTACGAAATTTTGACGGTCTAATACAATTTTTACTTTTTGCCAGGTTCTTGAAAAATTTGATCAACCCTTGTAGATTAACTTTTATACATCGATGTAAAACCATTTGCCTTTACTTCATTTGTAATCTTAATGCAATTTTGTGTAAAATTTTTGTTTCCAATTATATATTTTTCTTCAAAAACTGAAATTGTTATTGATTAGTATGTAATTTTGATGCAAAGTTTATCTAATTACATCAGTTTTACCAAAACCGACGTTTCTCGTTTTTCTTAAGTTAGTAAACAGATGTACAAAAAGAAAATATTAGGAAACTTTCGTTGAAATTTTACTTAATTAATATTGGATCAAAAAGAATAAATATTAATCCCTCGAAACATTTTATTCAACAAAAATATAGTTTAGTATAATTATTTTAATTTAATATTAATTAAGTAAAATTTCAACGAAAAGTTCCTAATATTTTCTTTTTGTACATCTGTTTACTAACTTAGGAAAAATGAGAAACGTCGGTTTTGGTAAAACTGGTAAACTTTGCATCAAACATTACATACTGATCAATAACAATTTCAGTGTTTGAAGCAAAATAAATAATTGGAAGCAAAATTGCATTAAGAGCAAAATTGCATTAAGATTACAAATGAAGTAAAGGCAAATGGTTTTATATCGATGTATAAAAGTTAATCTACAAGGGTTGATCAAAATTTTCAAGAACCTAGCAAAAAATAAAAATTGTATTAGTATTAGACTGTCTGTGATATTTTTTTAGTATTATTTCATTGTCTGCTACCTTCAAACAAAGTCTAATTTCATAAACATTATAATTGATGTTCGTAGCGTTCCGATGTACGGGTTCCTAATAGTTGATTTAAATTTTCAATGAAAAATTAAATTCTAGATAATTTGTACCTACCCTACCTTTTAAAATTTACTCTAGAGTGTGTTCCTTCCCCCGCACCCCACGAGATATCCGGCCTGGTGACCCGACGTGAATGTTGTGGGTTTGGAGGATGATACATTTTCACTCTTCCCTAATTTTTGCTCGACGCTGGACTCACGTCAAGAGTTATACCACTAAAATCCACCGGGCTCGAACCAGTTTGCCGGCAGTGGGATACGAACCCACAAACTCTCGTCCTAGAGTTCTCAGCGACTGTCGCGTTAACTACGGAGCCACTGATGCCGTGATTGACAATGTAAATTATGTATTGGTAGATTAATTATTTTCTCTTATTTTGACTAAATTACGAGTTTGGTAAGTTTAAATTTCAGAATTATCTAAAATTCCTGAAATTTGTTTTGAAACTACGAAAATTATTTCTTCAGTTGAACTGTTAAGGTTATCACTTAAAGCAGAATAAATTACGCCTAGGTAGTATTTTAAAAATTGGCTTTTAAATCATTTGACTGGTCTTGACATTGTTTATCGCTGGGACAGTATTACTTGGTAACCAGCAGTGGCGCAACCAGGGGGGGGGGGCTGCCGGGCTGCAGCCCCCCCCCCCGAGCTTAGAAACTTAGCCTATTCGTTTAATTGCAAACCAATTTTTCATGTCACGCCTTTTACTATTATATTTACTAATCATGTTATCAATAGTGAAATTATACTACGTCTGACTGAATGGACCGACCGAAATACTTCCACTGATGCATCTGGATTACTGGCCAGCATTATATAAGTCCCAAATTTGTGATCGCACTAATTGTACAGAAATAATATATGCCGCAAGATTCTACAAACAGTCGATTTAAACCTTTTTTAAGCATTACAGTTAGCTAATGACGTATAACAGATCAAGTTAAAGAAATAAAAGGCCTGGCAGATGATAATTTTCAAAATATTTTTAAAGAAGCTCAAGATCTACTTTCGGAATACGATATTGAAATCAGAGTACCTAGACTACCGCCAAGACAAACACAAAGATTGGTTATAAAAACCGATTCCGTTGCTGAGTATTTTAAAATAACAATTTTTATTCCGTTTTTAGATGGCCTCATAGCAAATCTCGAGAATCGGTTTTTAAAACATCGAGAAACCTTTCAAAATTTTAAATGCCTCTTTCCATATGATAATCAAGATTTTGATAGTCAATTTAAATGTTTTTTGAAACTTCACAGCTTCTACAAGAGAAACAGTGCTGGATTTACCAATAGGCTGAGTAGGCTGGAGCCTAGGGCGGCAGATTTTAGGGGGCGGCAAATTTGGCCCAAATTTTTTTTTTATCTTACAGAAATAAATGGTCAATTCATGATTGACGGGTAGTATTTTTTTTAATAAACTTTATTGTTGGCCGTGTCTGTTAATGAGGATAAAAAAAGGTAGTTGGAACTTTACTGGCTTTGCAGAAAGACATTTCATTTTTAATAAAATAAGTAGGTAATCATAAATTTTAAAAATATTTACTAAAAATTATTGACCAAATTAGGGCGTGGTCTTAAAAAAATTTTCGCCAGGCTTTTTCTTTCCCGAACACTTCACCTGTTTCACAACTCACGAGCCGTCACTGGTAGGGGCGGCAAAAATTGAACAGCCTACTAGCGGCAAATTTGTAAATCCGCCACTGATGAGTTCCTTGAAGAGTTTTCCATTAAAACGATGTTAAAAGCTGAACTTGAGCTGTGGTATAAAAAATGCAAAAACAAAAACTGAAGGAAGATTTGGACAAAGTGTATTCCGAATGTGATGCCAATATATTTCCTAATATAAAAAGGCTTTTACAAATTTTTTTAACTTTGCCTATTACAACTTACAACCGCCACACCTGAAAGGTCCTTTTCAAATTTAAAATATTTAAAGACATATCTGCGTAGCACCACGGAAGAGGACAGATTAAATGGTTTGACAGTTCTTTATGCGAACCACGATATTGATATTACCGTGGCAGAAATTCTGGACGAAAAGGCAAAAACAAAACGAAGAATTTTACTTTAATATTAGTATTATTAGTGATTACTTAAAACTTATTGTTTAAGGTTTTTGTTTTGTGTTAGTATAAGTATGATTAATATATGCGTTACTTATTTTAAATACATTTTTACTAATTAAAATGAAATCTCTAATTTTTTTTTTATAAATATTTAGTTAGGGCCAGCGGCGTATTATTGCAGAAGTTTTAGGGGGCTGTCGCTCTCGTCAATTATACGTATTTTACCCAAAAAAGGGCGTGGCACCCAAAAAAATTTTCACCTTCGGCGCAAGAAGTTAAAGCCCCCCCCTCCCGAACTAAATTTCTGGTTGCGCCACTTGTAACCAGGTAATCATTTCGAGATTAATCATAAGTTCTGTCCTGAGACTTTATTGGAATATTTACATATATTTTTATTCTTGTAAAGAAGTCACGTCCAGGTATATTATTTAGGGAAAAAGAAAATCTTGAGCTTTTTGGACTAGCTTTTTATTACTAATGTAATTTAATTTTTGCCAACGTTTCGGTAGTTTGGTTTCCACTTTCTTTAGGACTACAAAAAATAAATGGACAACTTGTAAATTTAATTGTCTTTTGAAAATTGGTTTAAAGCAAATATAAATAAAATACAGTAGGTTCAATACACATTTAAGCATTATACACCTCATGTACTTTGCAAAGGATTACAAAATTTAAAAAAAAACACATAATAAAATATATTCTGTTAAATAAAAATGAGTGAAAAATATGTCCAATGTACCTGAGAATTATAAAAAAAAAAATTTATAATTGTTTTATTGTATAGGTATAACATCAACCAAAAACCTTTTATCCCCAGGAAAAAACTTACCACAATTAAAACATTAGTAGAGTCGTGAACAGTAATCCTGAAAAAACTTTGTATCAGGGTAGTCAGCGAAACAGTTAAAATAAATTGCCTTATGTTGCCAGACTGTCTGAAAAACTGAAAAAAGAACTATCTTATGATAATACACAAATCGCTTTTTACAATACTAAAACTGTTGGAAGTCAACTCTTTTCAAAGACCAAAGACAGGACAAAGAAGATCAAAAAAACGGACGTAATATATGAGGTCCCATGCAACATGCAACAACTGTTCGAAAGTGTATATAGGACAAACCTCACAACATTTACAAAAAAGATTATACCAACATAGATATGATTGTTACACAACCAACAGAGACAAACCCCAAAAAACAGCGTTAAGTATGCACAATTTCGACTTTGACCGTGTCAAACTTCTAGATGTAGAAAAAAATTACGAAAAAAGACTCTTGGTAGAAATGGCGCATATTTTAAAAAACAAGTCAACTGTCAGTTTAAAAACTGATTGCGACAATTTACGCCTCATTTACCAGAATATTTTAATCAACTTCCATCCCTAATTAAAGATTTTTTACTAAAAAACTGAAATTACAAATTCCTCTAACACCAAAAAATGGTTTTTCTACTTGTCCTTCGCATACAATACGTTTAGTTGCTATCGTGACACAGTATACCTAACGGTGGGAACTTCCCAGTTTGTCGTCTTATTTTAAAAAGGTTTTAGTTTTTGGCGATGTGCCTTTTTAACTGTTTCGCTGACTACCCTGACAGCGGCGGATCCAGGATTTAGGAATGGGGGGGGGGGGGGGCTATGCAGGCGCGGAACGAGAATGTCTCGTCATAAAAAAAATAGCTCCGCAGGAAATTTTTTTTAGGTGCCACGCCCTTTTTTTAAGATTCATGTCTTTTAAGTAGGAAAACTAAGCAAAAACCCTCCCCAGATTAATGGTATTTTTCGGAGCGTATGACATATAATAAATACATGCCTTGATTAATTAGTGAATCCGCGCCTGGGGCTAGGTTTGAGTAAAAAATTATGGTACGAAATATTTATTTATTTACAGAACAAAAACTAAAAATCTAAGCTGTCCCGTCCGACGTTAGCAACCTTCGTGGTCGTACCTAGCAAAATAAATTGGACATAATATATATAATATGGAATAACGATATACTTTTTTAAAATAATTGAATTTAATAATACAATCCTGGTGATGAGGTTGACTGAGGGCAGTGGAGAAATTATGTGTTTATGTTGTTGTTAGCCGGTCAATGCCCCCCCCCCCCCTAGATCCGCCACTGTACCCTCATAAAAAGTTTTTTCAGGATTACTGTTCACGACTCTATTAATGTTTTAATTGAGGTAAGTTTTTTTCCGGGGATAAAAGGTTTTTGGTTGATGTCATTTTTATTCAACAGAATATATTTTAGTATGTGTTTTTTTAAAATTTTGTAATCCTTTGCAAAGTAAATGAGGTATACAATGCTTAAATGTGTATTGAACCTACTGTATTTTATTTTTATTTGTTTTAAACCAATTTTCAAAAGTCAATTAAATTTACAAGTTGTCCATTCCTTTTTTGTAGCCCTGAAGAAGGTAGAACCAAACTACCGAAACGTTGGCAAGAAATTAAATTACATTAGTAATAAAAAGCTAGTCTAAAAAGCTCAAGATTGTCTTTTTCCCTAAATATTTATATTTTAAAATTATATCGTAAATTATAAGTTTTTCGTAGAATTTTTTGCTAGAGCTTTGTCTCAAAACTACCTCTTTGAGAGACTGATAACTAAAGGGAAATATATGCAAAAGGCATACTTATATATAAATATATATGCATTTTTCTTTTGCTTATTGTCTCAATTTTATAATAAAATGCATATTTTTCATAAATTGTTATTTTAAGAGCATATTTTTATGTTTTCGGCTTTATCAAAAAATTTAAAACGTTAACGGTTTAATGTCCGGTTCGGTACTTATTTCAGGGATTTTCCAATATAAAGACTATAATAATTATATTAACATTTTGGTTATACACACGGTATTTATAATGGTTTCCGGGGTTTGCATATTGTTAGGGGTTGTTTATTGTCCTTAATAATTCATTATTATTCCCGGTTTAACAAACTGTATTTATATCGATTTGTAATACATACTTCTGTAGAAATTTAAGTTTATGAGACTCGATTAGTATTGTTGAAACTTTTTCCGCGAAATGTAACAACATTCCCCGTAAAGTAGGAGGTCAAGTAAGGAACAAATTGGATGTAACTGTAAAAAAGAATGAAAGATTTAAATACTTAACTGCAGTAAAAAGCATTTATGAGGTAAACCATCCAACGAAGTTGTATCTTGGCGTTATATTTTGCTACCTAAGTTGCAGTATTGTTCGATTACATCAGTAGATGTATAAACATATTTTTACTAATAGAAGACAATCCTTTTTAGTTGAAAATTTTGAAAAATATTTAGTAATAAATACCTTTTATACAATTTTAGGTTAAAAAATTGTTTGCTTTTATTTTTCTGTTTTTTTGCATTTTTAAAAAATAAACATATTTTTTAGAACCCTATATATGTGTTTCTTTACCTCATTTTACTATAATAAATTAAGAAATATTGCATACCACTATGCATAATTTGGTTAAAAAAATGCAAATAACTGCATATTTTAACGGCAAACAAGACATATACAGACGGTCCGTGGATAGGGTTGACAATAGCACAAATGGATGAAAAATTTAATTTTTCGGGAAAAAGTCATTCTTGATAAAAAGTTTTGCTTGTAAAAAAATGCAATTCACGAAGAGAAAAATTTTGATTTTTTATACAGGGTTCGCAAAAACTTCAAAAACATGATTTTTCTCCAAGAGTAAACTACCTTTATTTTTCATTTTTGACCAAAATACCAATTAAAAAACTTATTTAGAATAACGTTTGTAATTTAAATCCGAGATTTAAAATAAATCTTCGATTTTTTAGTTTTTTAAATTTTTAGAGGTAAAAGAATTTTTTTAACAATAATTTATGAAGTCCCATTCTTGAGACGTAAACGTTAGGGTATCTTTGAATAAATTTCTCTATCATAAAATTGAAAGAACTTTCGCCCGCCCGCACAGTAACATTGAACTAAATAAACCCTTTGTTCTACGGTCAACATTTTCAAAACACATCAAATTCTATTTGACAACTTACACAAATTTGCCCCATACGTAAAGCAAAGTAATAAAAAGGTAAAAAAAATCCTTGTTTTTACAAAGGATGGTAGAAATGCATTTAAAATTTTAAAATAGGATACACACCACCCATTGTGAAAATAGTGTCTAATAAAATTTTATATTAGATAATATTTTCATTGAGCAGCAAAACTTCCATTTACCTCTAAAAATTAAAAAAAAAAACTAAGAGAATATTTATTTTAAATCTCGGATTTAAATTACAAACGTTATTCTAAATAAGTTTTCTAATTGGTATTTTGGTCAAAAATGAAAAATAATGGTAGTTTACTCTTGGAGAAAAATCATGTTTTTGAAGTTTCTGCGAACCCTGTATAAAAAATCAAAATTTTCTCTTCGTGAATTGCATTTTTTTTTACAAGCAAAACTTTTTATCAAGAATGACTTTTTCCCGAAAAATGAAATTTTTCATCCATATGTGCTATTGTAAACCCTATCCGCGGACAGTCTGTATATGCGCATATTTTGACTGAATTTAAGTGCATTTATAATCCGCCCTTTACTGATAACTAAATGAAATTCAGTTTTATGAACACCCGCTTTTATTTTTATGCTTTTTTTAGAGCGAGAGAAGCTTTAAGACAGTGTTTACCAGACCAGCTACGAGACAGTACATTTAATGTGTGCCTTCAAGAAGACAAATCAACAAAACACTGGCTTCAACAGTTACTGAAAAATCTGGAGTCGACTGCAGGCACCGATCCTAGACAAGTTGGTATGTCGCCTCTTACGTCACAATAACGGGATACCTTTATATTTTAAAAATTAGGTTATTTTTTTTTACATAATTCTTCACTTAATGCTAACTTTGTTTAATTACATTTGTTGCATTGGCTTTTTACTTTCCTTTGTCGACTTCTTTTTACTCTATGTTTTTTTAACATTGATTTAAATATTTTAAATCATATAAAAAAATTTTTTGCATCATACAACAGTGTCACCAATAAAGTCCGCATCATATGGGATTTTTTTTTATTAATAACTTTATTCGAAATTTGACTTTGGCATCAAGTTCTGCTTAGATCGAGATGAAAATTAAGCAAAAAAATAGTAGTCACGTGATTCGCATTATCTGTCAAATTTTAATTTTTTCCAAAAAACAATTCAAAAGTGGGGTTATTTCTGAAAATATCGAAAGAAGTTATTGGAAAAAGTTTTTTAAAATGCATTTTCTAGCCCACGTGCAAAATTTCAGCTGCATAAGATAATTTTGATTTTTTACCCATATTTTGTAAATTGCACCACTTTTGCAAAATAAAACTCAACGCAACCCACATAAAACTTCTTAATTTTGACAATGCTTTATTTCAGATACATTTTCTTTAAAGTAGCGCCATATTAAATGTGTGTTTTTCTACAAAATCAAAATTGGGCTATTAAAATTTGGTCGCATGTGATGCAAAGTTTATTTGTTTTTGACCCTGTATAAGGTAACTTCATAAAATAAGTATTTTTAAAAACGTAGTTTGTGTCTGAAAGTAATGCACCTTAATATTAAGACAAGAAGAACACAGTATCATCAGTAAAGTGTTCATTAAGTGGAAAATAAATTTAAGTTTAACTTAGCGTAAAGTTTATCTATTTTTAACGATTTAATTTATAACTCCTTTATTTTAGTTTTATTTTTTTACTTTCAGACACAAACTACGTTTTCAAAAATACGTATTTTATGAAGTTACCTTATACAGGGTCAAAAACAAATGAACTTTGCATCACATGCGACCAAATTTTAATAGCCCAATTTTGATTTTGTAGAAAAACACACCTTTAATATGGCGCTACTTTAAAGAAAATGTATCTGAAATAAAGCATTGTCAAAACTAAGACGTTTTATGTAGATTGCGTTGAGTCTTATTTTACAAAAGTGGTGCAATTTACAAAATATAGGTAAAAAATCAAAATTATCTTATCCAGTTGAAATTTTGCATGTGTACTAAAAACTGCATTTAAAAAAACTTTTTGTAATAACTTTTTTCGATATTTTCAGAAATAACCCCACTTTTGAATTATTTTTTGAAAAAAATTCAAATTTGACAGATAATGCGAATCACGTGACTACTATTTTTTTGCTTAATTTTCATCTCGATCGAAGCAGAACTTGATGCCAAAGTCAAATTTCGAATAAAGCTATTAATAAAAAAAACTCCCATATGATGCGGACTTTACTGGTGACACTGAATATAGTTAGGTACTTAATATTTTTAGACATTGATAATATCGTCTATTGTACGGAAATTTGCCAAAACTACAAAATTAAAATGTTAAATAAACATTTTATGTATTATGCTTGTTTGGTTACAATGGTTTTTTTACTAAATTTTAATTTTGACCACCACATAGAGCAAGAAAAAATTAAATATACTACGGTTTCAGTTTCAAAATTTTGATTTATTTACTGAGATAATAAATAAACAAGATACGCTCTTTAATAAAAACACCCGTATAAACGGACTGACGTCATATCTGCATCAACCAATGGATCGCCGGGATTCACACTGAAGGTCGAACGCCGCATCTACCTGAATATCTGACGGGTTGTTTTTATTTTGAAGCTGTTCTTGTTCATTTATCAAAACAAGGATAGCAATATAATCTTTCGAGACCGACTAATAAAGGAATTGTGCGGATAATGGGATGACGTAATAAGGTTTTGATCGCATGTTTTCAAATTTTCTGCTTTCTGCGTCTTTTTAATTGTTTGTGACCCTCTAGGAAGATTTTTATTATTGGGCTGTAGGTATTATCAATGGGTTCTAGTTCAGGATGTTTATGCTGAATATGATGAATTCGGTTATAGTGAAAAAGCCCATTATAGTGATAATGATATGACTTCACATGAAATAATAATAATGTGATTCTGCTTGAAATTCATGCATTTTATTTCTGGCGTGATAGGATGTGAGCTCACGTGGGGTGATAGTAATGTGAAAAAGAAATATGGGCAAATTTGATTGTTTCGTTTTTCGTTTTATTTAATCTTATTAATTTTTTTTTGTAGGTATAATTGCTACTACTTAAAGAGTATTTGGCCGCTTTTAAAGAAAACAAAAAACAAACGAAATATTGATAAGAAAATGATATGGCGAATTTGTCCCTAATGTTAACATTTTTGTCGTTTATAAGCGATAATTCATTAAAATTAAATTATTGAGCAATTTTAGTAAAATTTGGGCGTGATCCAAAAAAATATTTCAATTTCGGGCAAGCTTTACGGCTCTGTGATACATATCAGCCCCTTAAGATAAAATCTTAGGTACGCCAATGCCGTGCGGCTTGAGGAAAAAAAATACTTATTACAAAAGTGACTAAGAGAAATTGCTGGAAATATTTTTTTAGTTCCTAGGTTGGGCGCTTGGAGGTGTATAGTTACACCTTAGTATAGACTGACCAAACAAAAAGCGGGATTTTCTCAAAAATCTTCATAGTAAACATGTATAAAAGGGATTTATTTTCAATCTAATAAAAAATCTGGATGGCAAATATTACTATGCAAAAATATTCACGACTTTGGTTTGGCTTATCGGAATTTTATAAATTTGAATTCCCTAAATAGGGATTATTTTGTTGTATCAATTTAATGAAAAATGAAGTCGCTCTGAATTCCGTTGCGACAGCTAGAGGGCGCTATTAAACAGAATTAACAATTTCTTAATTTTTCTCAAAAATTATTAATGCAATCATACTTTAACTTAAGCAACAAGAAGAATATCTGTAAAAATCGCAAGCCAATATATTTTTTGACCAGTGATATAGAAAATATAATATAAAACTTAGCTCCATACGATCAAGCTGACGTTTTAATACGGTATTAGTAGGCAAGAAGGTACAATTACATACTAATGTGACTTCTACAAAGCTATAATCAACACAATACTTCTTTAAATTAGCTTTCTGTAAATTTAAATTATTTATAACAAGAATAATAGAGGATGGTTGCAGTAATGAAATAAATAGCAGTAAAATTGTAAGTGGACTGTGACACAAAAAAGAAATGAAAGAAAAAATATAAAATAGTACTCGGTAACGTTGAAACTCGCCTCAAATACATATTGTATTCATATCTTTACACGAGAAGTGTAGGCTTGCCATTACTATATACAAATTATATCAAATCTGATCAGTGCCTAAATTTCGTAAGAAACGTTCATTGTAGCCATATTTTTATTTGCATTATTAAAAATTCAGATTCTATACCGCCGAGATAGCATGATAACAAAACCGATAGATTTAACTATGAGCATGATAATACCAGTGGCATATAAAGACGCACATATTGACATATTGATAACCATTAAGACTTTAAGGTACTAAATTATACTTTCGGTATCTACATTCATTATTAATAACAATATTTCCCACTTATTTTAGTTTTAAGTGAAGAATCATGTGTATTTCTTAAATTTTAATACTGAGTGCTGTGTCTATTATTAATAATAATTGTAAATTGTTACTTACAAGAATATATATTTAAACAAAGAAATCCTTTATTTGGTTTTATTCTGTTTTTCATAGAATTTAGGGGGGCAATGGTGGCCCCCCTTCCCACCCTTTAAGGTTAAGGTCTAAATAACGTCATGAATTTTGGTCATGTGCTTTTCAGGGAATATAAGAAGAAGCTTAAAGGAGGTATTTTGATATTAATAATGATCGACAAATACTTCTTTCTTGGCTTCAATCAAATGAACTAAAAGTCGTTACGTTAAATTTTACAAAATTTCATGTTTATAACTAAAAATAAATTCTATGATTCACCCCTTAAAAATTAATAATGAGATTAAGTATTCAAAAACCACAAAATTTTTAGGATTCGCTTTTGACGAAAATTTTTATTGAAAAATTCATATCCATTAGATTATAAACTCGATATCTCCTTTGGTATCTGTTTTGTACAAACCTAGATATTATATGTTGGATTGAGTAGTCCGTTACTTTGTGATATTACATATTAACAAAAACAATATAAATAATTTACTTTGTTATAATATCACTAAATAAAATATAATAAACTGCAGTTTCGTAGTACTACTGCATTATTTTAGAATGCAGATTTACAGCTACTTTATTGCAAATGTTCACCAAAGAGAATCTTGTAGGCCACACTTTCGAGCTCTCCAAATTTTAACGATGACATCATTGTTTTTATTCTTGAAATTTCAGCATTAATTTTTAAAAACTACCATATGTCATTCGTAGTGAATCGGAGCGCTCAACCCGACAGTACGTTGCATGTACCCCTGCCAATACTAAAATACGAGTTGACAAAGAGGTCCATCTTTTATGAGGGCAAAATTTTTTTAAATAATTTACCTGACAGGATAAATTCCTCAAGGGTGTTTAAACGAACCCTAAAAAGAATCCTGCTGCAAAAGGCTTACACATGCGTGAATTTTATGACGACCCGCCATTATAGCTATTTTTTTTTTCTTAAAATCGTTTATTAAAACATAATTTTACATTTTCTACATACGTAATATAATGTATAGTAAATTTCATAATACATTTTGAAAGTTATCTAACTAAGTATTATTTGTATTTAAAATATTTGGCTGTTTAAGCCGGGGAAGATGTCAATAGTCTTTTCCTGACTTTCCAGCAATACAACAACCCTTATTTGCTAAAATGAAAATATTTTTCTGGAGTAGGTAGTTCTTAATTTTTCCAAATCTAATTTTTTTTAATCTTTTATTTCGTAATATACTTTTAAATTCCTCTAAGTTATCTTTTTTTACTTCACTATTGTAATAAATTAAGGCGCTTATGTAAAATAGCCACACATTTGTATCTCTGGTATCTCGAAAATCTACCTCAAACAAACCTATACAATTTCCAAAATTATTTAGATTTTTTCCAAATTGTCTAGTTATGATGCTATTTAGCCAATTCCAGATCACCTTTGCATGAATACAATCTTTAATTTGGTGCATGATATCTTCGACCGCGTTACATTTTTGGCATTTGTCAGAGTTACCTATGCCGTGGCGAAATAACTTTTGCGCAACCGGGGCAATATCATTAAATATTTTATATACAGCCGAACGCCATTTTGTGGGTATTTCCGAGTTTGACAAGGATAGCCAGACTTTTTTCCAGTTAAATTGCTGATATTTGTTTTCAATTTCCGGTTTTTGAAATTTTTTTTCCATTAATGCTGTATAAATATTTTTAGTTTTAATCAGGGTATCCTTGTCAAAATGTAAGTCATTATCCTTTATTTTAGAAAAAACCCTTTTAAAAAACGGATTGTTGATTTGGGGAGAATCTTCAAAAACGCAATTCATGTAAGACTTAAACCAGAGTTTGTTTTGAATGTTCGAATGGGTTTTGCATTGTGTCGGTGACATTTTGTTTTATTGTGGTTTTTTTATATTTATTTGATTCTTGCCTGTTTGTGCTAATTAGGTTTTTATGTTATTAGGTTTATATCAAAGATAATGTTTAACTATATTAAGTATAACCTATTTTAGGAAGCTTTGTAAATAAGAACATGTTTCTTTTACAATAAAGCATTTTTGACGACTTTGACAGCTTATTTTAAATCACCTTAACAATTTACATAACATAATTAAATTCACAATGGAAAAAGAAATTTTAATAGATGGCAAAATCAATTTTCTGGATATTACATTTTCAAAACAAGATAATAAATTACACTTTGATATCACCAGCGGACTGTTTAAAAAAATTATAAGGTCAATGGCGTAAATGTGTATCAAATAGGCGTTTTTTAATAGAGCATAGAGCAACCCCATATAGCGCAAAACGAGTAGAATTTTCAAGAGAATTTAAGAATAACGGCAACTCTCAATTTACCTTAACACCTGTTTTTCCGGATGATACCTGGATATACAGTAAAAGGGCTTTTAGGCCAAGTTGGCATGATGATACTCTTCATACAGTTAAAAAAAGTCGTCATAGGGTGTACGGTATATTATTCTACATGCTGGTTCAGAAAATGGATTTGTGAATGATGCAAGTTTGATATTTAAGTTTGGCCTAATAATCGGGTGCCTGTTTGTGCTAATTAGGTTTTTATGTTATTAGGTTTAATTTGAAGAAATAGTCCATACTTAAAGTGGAGTTGAAAGTATGAAAAGGAAAGAAAAACACAAAGTCTTCCTCCACAAAATTTAATAGAATAAAATTCTAGTTCGAAAGGTCTCTACATGTTTCGAACGTAGAAACGTTCATCATCAGGAGACAGAAATCTATTTTATGCTGATGTTGTTAGCAAAAGAGAAAATTAGAACCTTAATGGAGCTTTTATGGACGTAAAATTTTTAAGTGTAGAAGAAACATGGCTTGAAAAATTTACAATGGATGAATATTGAGCATTCAAAAACGTTGTTAAAGTAGGCTTGAACCAACCAAACTAAATGGAGAAGAAGAGAAAAGAAAAAAACTTTCTAAAAAAGTGTAGGAAATTATTTAGATTTCATTCTTAAAATTTATATCCAGCATAAGTGACACATTATGAGGATAGAAGTGCAGTAGCACAATAATGTTGTTATGTAAATGTAAAGTTTTTTCACGTCACGTTTCTCCAGCACGTGGAGGTGAAGAACCTTTTGACTTTTGAATTTAAAAAATGTTCAATTTTTTAATTTTTGGTTTTAAATTAACCGTTCGCGGGGTTACTGAGGTTTAATCCTCAGTACCCCAAAAAACTTTACATTTACATAACAACATTATTGTGCTACTGCACTTCTATCCTCATAATGTGTCACTTATGCTGGATATAAATTTTAAGAATGAAATCTAAATAATTTCCTACACTTTTTTTAGAAAGTTTTTTTCTCCCGGGTTTTTTTCTTTTCTCTTCTTCTCCATTTAGTTTGGTTGGTTTAAGCCTACTTTAACAACGTTTTTGAATGCTCAATATTCATCCATTGTCAATTTTTCAAGCCATGTTTCTTCTACACTTAAAAAATTTTACGTCCATAAAAGCTCCATTAAGGTTCTAATTTTCTCTTTTGCTAACAACATCAGCATAAAATAGATTTCTGTCTCCTGATGATGAACGTTTCTACGTTCGAAACATGTAGAGACCTTTCGAACTAGAATTTTATTCTATTAAATTTTGTGGAGGAAGACTTTGTGTTTTTCTTTCCTTTTCTTATTAGGTTTATATCAAAGATAATGTTTAACTATATTAAGTATAACCTATTTTAGGAAGCTTTGTAAATAAGAACATGTTTCTTTTACAATAAAGCATTTTTGACTTGACTTTGACAGCTAATTTTAAATCACCTTAACAATTTACATAACATAATTAAATTCACAATGGAAAAAGAAATTTTAATAGATGGCAAAATCAATTTTCTGGATATTAAATTTTCAAAACAAGATAATAAATTACACTTTGATATCACCAGCGGACTGTTTAAAAAAATTATAAGGTCAATGGCGTAAATGTGTATCAAATAGGCGTTTTTTAATAGAGCATAGAGCAACCCCATATAGCGCAAAACGAGTAGAATTTTCAAGAAGAATAACGGCAACTCTCAATTTACCTTAACACCTGTTTTTCCGGATGAGACCTGGATATACAGTAAAAGGGCTTTTAGGCCAAGTTGGCATGATGATACTCTTCATACAGTTAAAAAAAATCGTCATAGGGTGTACGGTATATTATTCTACATGCTGGTTCAGAAAATGGATTTGTGAATGATGCAAGTTTGATATTTAAGTTTGGCCTGATAATCGGGTGATTATCATAATTCGATGAATAGAGAAAACGTTGAGAAATGGTTTGAAGAAAAATTGTTACCAAACTTGGAAGAAGCGTCGCTATTATTATCATGGATAACGATAACGCCACATATCATTCTGGTCTAATTGAAAAGATTCTAGATACAAGTTGGTTTAGAACAAAGACAAATTCTGATTTCACCATTTTCATTGAAAATGAATTTTGTTGTGTTGCCATTTTTATTATATTTTCTTCTTTATGATTTTATAAATAAAATGAAAATATTTGAAACAAAATTTATATTATACTCGATCTTAAATTTTATAAATGAGTTTTATTTATTTTTCAGAAACTTTAAATTAATTAAAAATTTCATACTGATGTTCGAAAACAAAATGTTTTATCCCATGATACCTTTTACCCTAAATAAAGTAGGTACTTATTTATTTCTGACTTCATTAATAAAAATATTAAAAAAGGCGCTTTTATTTTATTTGTTCCCATGCATCCGTCTTTATATTATGTAGATCAAGCCTAAGAAAAACCATAACCTTTACCACCGGTAAGTCAACCTGACTGAATTAATTTATGAAAGATTGAGAATATAACGTAACGGTCGGCGGTCATTGAACAGACTTTAGTGCGCGCAAATTTGAATATACCTATATGCTTTATTACAAGGGAAGGTCAAGTATTTTTAAACGAGTCCTGAACAGTTTAGTTGGGTAAAAAAAATACACAATTCACAATTTTTCTTAATCAGATCAAGTGACAACTTAATGTAGGAAAGTTTGAAGTATCCGAAAAATAATCGTTAGCACTATTATTAGCAAAATTTAATCTAATTTTGAGTAGAAAGTAGTCATACAAATAAAATCGTCAGGGGCTACATAAATAAAACAGCTGAAATTTTAACTTTTTACTTTGATTAGGGTAAACTGCCGCCCACAGCGTCTGAAAACCAATCAGCTCTTAGAACATTACATGGTTTTAATTCAACACCGATTAAAACTCCGCCATCATCCTGTTAAGTAGATAAAATAGACTCACGATCATGTCTATACGTATGAATTCGAGAAACACTCTGATGATGAAGAAATATCGGAATTGAACCAGGTCTCTGTTAGGCATAATTTAAAGAGGTCTGAAATAAGTAGTTAAGTTTAGTTTTCAGTTTACGAACATTCTGGTATGGAAAAGATAAAGCCACGACAGATAGAGCCCTGCACGGGCCGGAATTTTACGGCCCGGCAACCAAGACATTATTGACGCGGCCCGAAGAAATTATTAACTAAAGAGCCAAAATGCCCGGCCGGCCCGAAAAACGCAGCCGGCTGGAAAGGCAATTGAACAAATTTACCTTGGCTTTTTAACATCTAAACAATACACTAAACGTCACAAGTTTTTCAAGTGACGTTTAACCTATTGTTTAACTGGTAAAGGGACATACCATATAACCTAAAACATGAAGCCTAAATTATCAGAATTCAAACACAAAAATTTTAATTTGGCTTTTACAAATAAAAACACCTTTACACTTAAATATACCTACTACGGTTTACCGCATCGCATATAGTTTGGACACTTTATTGTAGAAAAAATGCGTAGTTTCATGTTACCTACATAAAAAAGCAAAAAACATGTGTGTCACCATTTAAATATATCGTGGGATTCAATATATTATGTAAGCAATTTTTGTGCAACTGAGTGTACTTCTTCAATGTAGTTGACGAATTTGCTGCAATAAGGCAGCGCCGTTACCCACTACACCATTAAGTTAGTGGAGGAGAGAAATAAGACACTTTAAGTCTTTCTCCACTGGTACCTACCTATATTAAAATAAAGTTTTATTGAGGGGTAAATTCTCTACATGTTTCGAATATATACATTCATCATCAGGAGAATAGAATAAGGAAAATAAGAAATACAATACCTAGGTGCGAACAGTCCAAACGGAGCTACAAGATGTCAGAAAGTTATCATAGCAGTAAGTTATATGTCAATGTAGAAGTATTTGTAATAGAGAAAGAAGCTGATTGTTGTGAAGGACGAACAGAAAGAACTGACTAAAATAAAGGGTCGATTCAATTGACCAATTAAAGGGACTAAAGAAATAATTTTGTGTGAGGTCACATATTAGTGAAACAGAGATGTTATAAATTTTTTTTTCTTGTGTCATGTAGGCATCCTCTGTTTAAGAGTAGAAGTAATAATAGTTTAAAATCTTGACTCTCGACATTCCTTAATTAGAAATTAAACTTTAAAAAGTTTTAAATGTGAACTGGAGCTGGACAGTTCTAAAAAGACAAAAGGTAAAAAAAAATTAAAAAAAAAAATTTATTATCATTAATTTAGTGTTTAGGTCTGAGCTTCTTTGTTTTTTTTTAATGTATTTTTTACCAAAAAAAAATTTTAATAAGAAAAAAATAATAGGTTTGTCAGGATGTTCATTGATAATAAATTTGTAAAAATTGTAATAGACAATAAGTTTATTTGCACTTTTGCCTAGCTATAGGAAGGAATGGGGGTGGGGTAAGTTGCCCATATAGTGTACCCACTCGACTATAAATAAAGGCCCCACTGTTAAAAATTACAGATTATACCTTATACAAATAATAATATTGCTAATAATTAGTTTTTATCAACCTTAAAACCCAAGTATTTCAAATAAAAGATTTATGGTGCTTGGTATTCAAGGAAAAAATGTTATGTAGGTATGTGACATCAAATAGATGATTTAACCCACACGAATTCCATAAATTGTTATCTAAGGAATTTGTGATTATTATATTTGTTTCCAGTAAATTAGTATCCCGGCGCTTATAAATAGCAGATCACTGCGAACGAGTGGCATATAATTATTAATATGTCGCCGCCACCACCACCACATGATCCCCATGGGCCTCCACATGATCCACATGGACCTACTAAGGGACCCCCAAGTGATCCACATGGGCCACCCGGCCCAAAGGGACCAGCTAAGCAGGGTAAGATTGTTTTAATTTAAACCGCACTGTACCTATATATAAAATAAATGTGATGAAATTATCAAATTTGAAGAGGCTTGTCGATCATATACCGGGTGTTTCTCAAAAGACGTTCACCCCTATAACTTTTATATTTATAGATATTAAAATGAAATTTTGAGATTATGCATTAGAGATGAGTCTGCATTTATTAGCATAATTTTCAATTTGTTAGAACTTCCGGTTTGACCGGAAGTGACCTTGACTTTGGTATTTTAAATGGACATCTTGTATATTTTTACTTATTGGGATTCAGCATAACATTCTGAGTAAAATTACACCTCACTTGTCATTTTTTACGTTTATTTTTTATTTTCAATCTAGAGTGCTACAAATTAATTAAATCTGTTCATTTATAGTCAATTAGTATATGAAAATTAAAATTATGTCATAATAATTGACTGTCTAAGTTTCACAAGCGTTTAAAAAATTAAATTTTGTTTTCTTGACGTTTACTCCATTTTTCCAAATGGAACGATGATAGTTTACTAGGATATTTAAAACGAGCATTTTTTTTTCAACAATTTGATACCATACACTCCTATGCTATTTTAAAATTGACACGAAAAAATTTGCCTTAAATCCCAATCGCAAATTTAAAAGCGTTATGCACGAGGTTATGCATTATTGCGGCCCTCTCTTTTCTAAGAAACATAAAGGCGGCTTTGAAAAACAATGGAATGGTTTTAAAAACCAATATGACTTTAATTTAAAGTTGTAATGTCATACAATCTTGCGGCTTCCGAAGAAACTTAGAAAGTCAATTATCATAATTTAAATTTTCACATACTATACTTGGCTATAAATTATAAATTAACAGATTTAATTAATTTTTAGCACTCTATAGATTGAAAATAAAAAATAAACATAAAAATGTTATAACACGTCAAAAAATGACAAGTGAGGTGTCATTTTACTCAGAATGTTATGCTGAATCCCAATAAGTAAAAATATACAAGATGTCCCATTTAAAATATCAAAGTCAAGGTCACTTCCGGTCAAACCGTAAGTGCTAACAAATTGAAAATTATGCCAATAAATGCAGACTCATCCCTTATGCATAATCTAAAAATTTCATTTTAATATCTATAAATACCATACACTCCTATGCTATTTTAAAATTGACACAAAAAAATTTGCCTTAAGTTCCAATCGCAAATTTAAAAGCGTTATGCATTCTTGCCTTTTCTAAAGAAATATAAAGGCTGCTTTGAAAAACAATGGAATGGTTTTGAAAACCGATATGATTTTAAATTAAAATTGTAATGTCATTCGTTTATTAAACTTACATTGTAAATCAGATAAAATGGTTAGTTTTACTAGAAATGAACAAATTGATATAATATGTTCCTAATTTTTGGAGTGATTAGAAAAATTCTACGTTTTACACCACTTATCATTTTCTCTTCTGCTAAAACCATCAGCAATACATTTTTCTGTCTCCTGATGATGAACGTTTCTACGTTCGAAACATGTAGAGACCTCTAAACTAATATTTGTTCTATTACATTTTGTGGAGGAAGACTTTAAGTTTTTTCTTTCCTTTGCAATGAAATTTAAGTTGAAAATTTTAAGAAAATGTTTTAAAACTGGCTTTTGCAAAATTTTTGCCAGGAAAAATTAGAAAAACAAACGTTATTAAATGAGGAAAAATGATCCCAAGCCTAAATTAAAATACTATTGTAGTGCTGAAGCTTTCTACTTTTTTTGCAAGAACACAAATACTTTGTAAAATCTTCAATAAAATTTCCATCGTTTAAATTATTTAAAAATTAACATGCTTGCTTTTGCCATCACTTAATAATTGTGTCTGTATTTTTTCTTCGAATTTAATTCAATTCGAAAATGGTGTATTTTATGGAAGAACGAGTAGAAATGATTTTTCTTGATGGTGCTCGTTCAGGGTATGTCTATCATTACATTTAATGAAAAACATCCTAACAAAAACGTCAGCCACGTCTACATAAGAGATTTGGTTTCAAAATTTCAAGAAACTGAATCCTGATTGGGAATAAAAAAGACAACATGCAACCTAGAGTTTTGGATGAAGATTTGCAGATTAAGGTTATTGGGCAAGTTTTCTATCGACACAAAGGTTTTAAACCGTCATTAAGTTATCGGCATCGGTGTATCCAGCGATTCTGTTGTGAAACGTACGAAAAATGCATAAATTTCACCCTTACACAAGCAAGCAACATTCTCTATATATTATATAATTTTTGGATTCTTCAGAAAATTTTAGACATATTTCATGTACAATATCCTATACCTATCTTCAACTGTTTCGGAAATATTAAGTGTTTTCAGATTTATTGCAAAAATTAACAACACACTCAAAAACTAATAAGTAATACTGTTTATTTCTTGATAATGTAAAAAACAAAAAAAAACATTAATGTAGAATAAGTTGAAAATGCTCGCCGCGATCGTCTTGGCAACATCGTTATCTTAAATAGAAATTTCTTCTAATGTTACTGAACATTTCAGGCGTGACTTATCTAATTGCAAACGTTATTCGTCTTCTTAAGTCAACTAAGTAGAGGGGTTTAGTTTTGTATACAATATTTTTAACATAACCCCATAAGAAGAAAAGTCTAATGGCGTCAGATCAGGGGATCGTCGTGCTGGTATAATATCTAATTTGGTATAATCACTGATTGCATTGGCAGCTCCTTTTTTTTTTATCTGCTTTACATGTCCAAGCTGGCGAAAATGCTTTTCTATTTTACTAATTTTCCCATGACTTAAGGAAAGGCAAATTTGGAAATTTTTTATGAAATAAGCAAGCCACTTCCATTTGTGTCCGTGTTTTATCTCCATAACCAATCATCTGTAGAATGGTTATTTTGTGCATTTCTGTTAAATAAACCATTTTTCTGATATGCAGTTAACGAAATTCAAACGACTATAACACGGACAACTGTCATGTAGACAGACAACAATTTGCTAAGGTGAGGAGGTTTAAACAAAAGTAAACAAAACTATTTAAACTTTTTTTAAATTTCATATTAGTGAGAAGAAACGCTGAAATGCAATAAATTTGAAAACACTTAATATTTCCGAAACAGTTGAAGATTGGTTCTTATAGGATATTCTACATGAAATGTCTAAAATTTTCTGAGGAATCCAAAAATTGAATAATATACTGTTGCATTTAAAATAAGAAAGTTGGTATTGACCACTGTTACATGACACACCCTGTATAAAAAGTTTTTATTGAAAAAAATGCGCAACTAGAAATACCAATCGACGAGTCCGAGCCTTTTTTTCGAACACGCCCCCATCTATTTATTATCGAATTTATTCCATTTGGCTGATACACACTGTATATATTCTTAAATTAATTCTAATAACATATTGTCATATATATATTTATATAATCATCACAAAAAACAGAACCGCGGTAATCCATCACTATTTCGAAGCTTGTGTAGTTTGCGTATCGGTATTATCCTTAAATCAATATTATTTTAATTTTTTTGTCTGTTGACTTGGGAAAAATAAACAAGATACCAATAAATTGCTTATAATCCGCAAAAGCTTTATTGACTCATCATGTGATTTATAATATTACCTATCTATACTTCTGATGAAGTAATAATACCTATTTCCACATATTCAGGGTACGCTAACAGTAATCGGATATATGATATTTGACGTAGTTAATACAACCCTGTAATCAATTTTTTTTTGTTACAGGTCCAGGTCCCCATCATCCACCACCACATTAGAATAGTTTAATGTTCAGACTGTTTACATTTTCGTTAATAAAGTAACTTTTTTCTTAATTTTTGGTATTTTTTTTCTTATTTCACTAAACTGGACACTTTTACTGTATCAGCCGATCCTTGGTAAAAAGAACTATATATATAATAACATAGGACGACATGGGTTAGAAAGAAAAACATAACGTTTACCTTAGTAAATTAATTTTATAGGTTTTTCTAGCACAATGTAGCCAAAAATACCATATAGTTTTAAATACTACTCATGCACGGCATCCCTGCCGAAAATGACTCATAAATTCTTATAAAAAAACGCATAAGAACTGGAAGCTCTTTTTCTAAGAGAACTCATACGTACCAACCAGAAAGCCCTTTCTAAAAGATCATAAAATATGAAAACTTTCTATTATCTTTTTTATTCAATATTTATGGAGACTTATAGAATATACCTATACCATTTATAACAAAAAGTTTTTGAAAATATTTTATGGCCTATGTAGTTGTATCATTATCTATCTTATCCTATTATATTATAGATTATGTTCAGGAATATATTTTATGCTGCATATCACCCCCTCCCCTGGCGTGTTATGTAATAAAATTATGTTCTTTATATACTTACAGCTACGCCCTGATAATGGCTTATGTAAGCCGATGCGCGTAGGCAATTGTAATATTATATATGTTAGAAGGTAGAAAGGACTTTTCTTCCCCCACAACCTTTAAAACTATCTTAACAATAACCCTTCTAGAGAGCATCAGCCATAACTTCGTTATAATAAATATCTGTTATACTACCTGTTCTTAATTATAAGGTAAAACTGTTAGAACTATTTTACAAATGATCAATTTAATGAGTGGTTTCAGCAAGCCCCAATTCCAGACAAGTACAAACATTTTTAGCGGATACTTTCAGTGAAAAGGTAATATCTACCGGTGGCATCATGCACTGGCCTGCTAGGTCTCCGGATCTTACCCCATTAGACTTATTTATGTATTGAAAAAATGGTCGACATTTTGAACCTTAGTATTAGCACAGAATACGCAGCGAAAATAGAAAATTGATGATGGTTCCAGAAAATCTAAACGTTGTAACTAAAATATTACCAAGTAGGCATATTCTATTTAAAAGTTGATGCCATGAAAATGTGTTTACAGATTTAAAAACTATTGGGAAATAACATAGTTACAACCGATCTAAGGAAATGCAACATTTTAGTTTATTCAAAATATCTCAAAAGCCAAAAGAACCAGAATTTATCCGCAAATACCAATAAATTGCTAATGTAATTGCATAAAACTTTTACCGAGATCGCAATAGTGTCAGCACCAATTTCGGACACCCTGTCCCAGGTAGCAGGATGACGTCTTTATGACGTCGAATATTGGTGATTTTTAGTCACTTGACGTCTTTTGGTCGCAAGATGACGTCAAAATAACGTAGTTTTTAACACGTGTATTATACGTCATAATTTTACGTAATAAAAACGTCCATTTTTAGTCATTTTATTGAATTATACGTATCATTAAAAAGTATCTAAGTGACCAAGTTTTTTGAAAATATAGTGGGACAGACCTTTAAATAAGTAAAACGCCTGAGAATAGCTTTTTCTTATAGTTAAAGGCACGTACGTATCACAAAACTTTTAAAATATTACCATTTCAAATTAACCATTCATGTATGTAAAATTTGCAAAAGCGAATATTTTGTCATTAAAAGTCTGCGAATATCAAATTTAAATTACCCGCGCTTCGTTTTATGACATTGGCAGTCTGACAGAACGCAGAACGCATTGGTATTCTGTTTTGGCGCTAGCAGTCAGGCAGTCGACAGTTCGGCAAAAGTGAAAGTAAAAAGTTCATGGTGATTTTGATTTAGTTTCTATCATGGTTTCTATATATTTTGTGTTATAAACGAATATAAATGTATGGTTATCGAGTTCGAGGCTATTGACGGCGGGGGAGTAGCCGTTGTGCCCTCATACTGGGTGACGCCCCAAAAAAAGAAGTATTTTGGCCGCCATTAAAGGATTCCTTAGCATTTTTCCAATTCTGCGTACTCATGAAAGTTGTAATAGTTAATTTATTATCATTAAAAGGATTTTTTACATTAAATATTTATATGTATTTTTTTACCCCTATTATGTATTATTTTAGGAAGTTTTTCGTTTTTCGTAAATTATGACGTTTATTGACGTTTTCTACACCTAAAAAGACGTCTTAAGATGACGTATTTTTTACGTCAAAAAAGACGTCATTGGTCTGTGACTTACGCACGTCTTTTAAACGTTTCATTTACGTAATTTATGACGTCGCTGATGACCAATATTCGACGTCTTAAAGACGTCATCCTGCTACCTGGGGTATAGACTCTAGTTTTAAAAAATGTATAAAATAAAACATGTAATAAAGAATACTTTGGAATTACAGCTTTTTATTCTTTCTTTTACCATACCTATATCATTATAATTAATTATTAAGAAATTTTATTTAAAAAAATCATCCACCAGAGGTATGTTTGGAGTTTTGCATATCGCACATCTAATGGAAAAAAGACCTAACTGCAAAAAATTCCATTTTTAAGTTATAAGCGTCATAAGTGTCCTAATGCTTTATTCTTTCTAATGGAATAACGACATTATTGTGTTGAAGCAAACAAACGCGAGATGGCGGAAGTGTCACCTTTCTTTCGCGCTACTTTTAATTGGAACAGTGACCCAGTGTTGCCAATCGGCGGACTTTAGTCCGATTTTTGGACTTTTTTTAAGGCTATGGACTTTTGTCGGACTTTGAAACTATTTCGGACTTTTCGGACTTCTTGATACCTGACGAAAATATGCTAAATGCACAAATTTGGAAATAAAATCGGCAGGTAACTTATTGTTTATTTACCAAGTGTTGGGTTGACTTATTACTTATTACATTAACTTTTTGAAGTGAAAACTTCTTTAGGCGCGTTTAGCACTTTTTGTGGGCACTGAATTAAAGTGAGCCGTCACGCGTCACCGTCTCACGCGTCGCCGTCAGGCGTCAGACTCGGCTGTGCTACGCTCGAATTCAACTTCTATAGGTATTCAATCCGAACTGACCCTGACCCGAATGAACGTTATATGAAAGAGCATGCCGCAAACAGTGTGAGTTGTATAGACACTCGTCTGCGTCTCAGGTATATGTTCTGACATTTTTTAAATTATATATTTACGTAGGGTGAAGTAAGGTTTACCGTAATTACTTATTCCGTGGACCTAATTTATTATGATTTCTGACTTTTGTTGAAGATGTAAAAATTCAAGGGTTGTTCAATTTTAGGAAATATCTTTTTTCGTATGCAGTAAAATTATCCCGTATTCCAAGTTTATGTTATTTTTATGATTGCTTACGAACCTAACCTAAAAGAAACAAAATTGAAAAATTGTATTTGATATTGTTAATTTCACCTTGTTGCAGTTTTCACTTCTGTCGTGCGGTCTCAAGCACACACAATTTTTTTTTATTTTTATTGTTTTTTTTTGTTATGAAAAAGTAAATGTTTATAGAGTTATCAGTCTTTTTCATTATATAATATACCCCCAACAGTAAAAAATAAATATCGCTTATGGCGAATGCGCCAGACGAAGCATTTTCATTTCGACGCGGACTAAATCGGACTTTTTCGAGCCACTGGGCGGACCTTTTCACCTAATGTCATTGGCAACACTGCAGTGACCCAACTATCAGTTCGGCTTTAGCCTTCGACGCAGATGCACGCAATTTTCAACAGAAAAATTACGTACGTACCAGTTAAGACGTTTTTCCTCTAAATTTGGCACTATTTTTATTTTTGAAATTGACTTAATTGTAGTTTAGGTCACTTTTCTTTTATTCTCTTTATTTTTTGTTAGGTAAAATTCAAGTATATTATAGTTTTTATTTTATAAAGTTACCATGCATTACTTTTATAGTTTAAAGTTCCTCGTGTTTATGGTTACTTTCGTTTAAACCTTATATTGTTTATTTTTAATACAAAAAAATATAATAATATCGTTTTATTTTAGTGTAACTAAGAAACAATCGTTAATTTTTTAAGAAGAAAAGTGTCACAATTACATATTTTTGTTATTTACTAAAGCATTTAAAAAAAAACTCAGTAATTTGATCATTATTAATAATTAATGAACAAACCTAGTCGCTGATGTTTATATTTTGTTTTTAAACCAAACTTTGTACCCTAAAAATTAAAATAATTCAAATTCAATTTTTAAAAGCGCGTTTTCTCAAAACAACCAATTTTGCAGTTAGGTCTTTTTTCCATTAGATGTGCGATATATAGACAAACTAATTTCTAACAACTAATGGCAATGGCTGATAAGACACCATTATCGAAAAAAAGAATATTTGAACTGGACGAAAATGGTAAAATGGGACTATAAAAATGTATCGAAAATAATTTGCTAATAATAAATGATGATGTATTAAAAAGAAAAATAAGCAGCTGGGAACCTAAACGACTTTTTTATTAGATGTTTTATTTTTTATACAATTTTAAAGTCTATATACAAGTTGAATAAATTAATCCTTGCATATTCATCTAGATATGCAACTCTTCGTCATCTTTTTCTTCATCATCTTCACCACCACTGAAAAATTATTTGTCTGAAATATCGAGTATCAAGCAGGATCGCCAACTTTAAATAGGTATATAATTTACAATGAAGTTTTTTTCTTTTTAGTGTCTGTATAAAATATTGCAGGAGATTTAAAACGGTATACGAGTAACATAAAAAATTAAATAAGTTATATGGCCAAAGTTGGTGAGATATTCAGAGGCTCCTTAGCGCAATTGGTATAGAAACTGGTAATCGGGAAGTTCCGGGTTTGAGTCCCAGCGGAGGCATAAGATTTTTTCAATTTAATAACTTTGTGTACTGTTTTTAGTTATAATATTTAATACAAACAGTTAAAAGAAAAACCTTCATTGTAAATTATTTTGGCTAGAGATAACTGTTTAAAGGTATATCGATTCCTGCAGATATCGCTATCTGTCGACAAGGCATATCCGGATGATATAATGATGAATATAGATCTTATAATGATCAGTGGTCGTGAGTGAATTCAACTCCTTCTCAGTTTGAAATCATAGGAGATTCCAACCTATACCTATATGACTAACAGAGTAGAGACCTGCACGGGCCGGAATTTTACGGCCAAACTCGCGGCCCGGCAACCATTGACATTGTCGGGGCCCGAAGAAATTATTAACTATAAGAGCAAAAAAGCCCAACCGGCCCGAAAAACCCGACCGGCTCGAAAAGCCTGGTGGGCCCGAAAAACCCAGCCGACTGGAGAGGTAATTGAACAAATTTGCATTGACACCTAATTAGTAGACTAAACGTCACAAGATTTTCAAGTGACGTTTAATCTATTCTTTAACTGGTAAAGTAACGTACCGTAACCTGAAACATAAGCCTAAACTATCAGAATCTATGATGTATTGTCTTCTTATCAGCTGTTGCGTATTACCTACGTATATAACGTAAAAAGCCTAGTCGGCCCGAAAACATTTATTAGGGCCCGACGGCCCGCAGCAGAACCCGAGAGTCGGGCCGGGCCGCGTAGAGGCCCAAACAAACCCGGCCCGTGCAGGCCTTTATAACAGAGTCTCCGTAGCTGAATTTGTATAACGTTCTATACTGGTAATCGAGAGGTTCTGGCTTCGAATCCCATCAGCGCGGAGGCTGGCTTCTTCAATTTTAAAAAACTTTGTCTGCGCGCCGCTAACATAATATTAGTTAATTTTAAATACTTATATTAATTATTCCTATTGGGTTTTATTTCCCTACAAGCCTGATTTTTGAGTTTTTGCTATAAATAGTTATTTCTTGTACAAGACGATAAAATTGTACTTTATCTTTGAAGACGCTAATTACGCTCGAGAAGATAATGCGATTTTATCGTCGTGTGCAATACAACATTTTTTCTATAGCAAGATAAGTACAAATTCAGGTGAAAAATAAAATTTCAAAGAAAATTGTAATTTTTGGCACAAAAATCGCAACTGTGTTGCTCCGTTACTAGGGATATGAATTACTCTGTCAACAAATGTCAAACAAATTTTACATTCTGATTTTTGTGGAGTGTTCAGTATTTTTGCGTTTTCTGTACTAAGTGAATACGAAATGTACGGAAAATAATTAACACAAGAAGAAGAAAGATATATTATGTTTCTATTTCTAATAATGTTAATTGTAAAATTACACTTGTTGTTAATCCTTTGAATTTGTAAATTTAATTAAATAAAAAATGTTAAAACATTTTATATCTACCCTTGCTGTTAAAATGTTACTTTATCTACCCTTGCGGTTAAAGTGATACTTTATCTACTCAAAAGAGTTGCTATAACAACATTTTAACATCAGCTATAGAAAAAAGTGATTTTACATCATTATTCCTTCTTTTTACCACTTTACAACGGCAGCTCATTCATAGACCTTATAGTTATTCGTAAAGAACGTCAACAGCTTCACACTTCATTGCAGTGTCAGTAAGGTAGTAAGGACACCTTAGTGATTAGGACACATTTAGCTATTTCTAGATTGAATAATTTTGAAAAAACATCAGAATTCATAGATTGAACTTTAATGAGTTTTTTAACAGTTGCGCAACATTACCGTTGTGATGGTTGTGGAGGGTACGCAAATAAAAATAGTTTAACTATTTAAAATAAAAAAATTTATTTATAAAAAATGCAAATATGGTCACATGTCATTGTTAGTCTTCTAATAAAAATAAATGGTATTTTTATAAAGATTAAGAATCGGCCTCTTTTGGAGGGGCTGGTGCTGTAAAAAAGAAAATGTACATATTAAAATTATCCGCTTAGGTCTAAGATCTCTTAATTGTAATCAAAACAGGAACATTGTTGTTAGTGACAATGACAATTATTGTTGTTTTTGAATTTCTTCACATTTCAATAAATTTGAGTTTAGTAATTTTTGATATGTTTTCGACCTGCAGGTTAAAATTATTGCTGATAATAAATGGTAAACGATAATAAAGTTTTTGTAAATTTTTAGTTATAATCTCCCTAGCAGCAGCATAAATTGGAGTTTTTTCTTATTGTAATTTTTTTGCTAAAATGCTACAAAAACATATTTTCGGCGGCTTAATTAATTGTAACTAATTAGAGTTTTAGAAATGAAGTTTATTTTAGCCGTTAGTAACTAATTTTTATTACTAAAATGTAAGAAACATTAAATAACAAATTTGTTATCTGAAATCCAATGTCTTTCTAGTTTTAAATATAAATAAAACTTTAAAAAACATATTTCCGATGAGTTTAGTTTAATATGACGCACTGTATTTTTACAATAGAAGTTGATTTTTCTTGTTAGTAACTCAGGTTTGTTACTAAAATTTCAGGAACATTAAAAACATTAATTCATTTTCAACCATAACATCTGATATTAGGTAGGTAGGTACCTACATGTCTACATAGTTTCAAATGGAACGTAAAAAAAACATATTTCCAATAAGTTTAGTTAAATATAACGCACTATATTTTTACAATAGAAGTTGATTTTACTTGTTAGTAGGTAAGTAAGGTTTATTACTAAAATTTCAGGAACATTAAAAACATTAATTCGTTTTCAACCATAACATCTGAAATTACATTCTACATAGTTTCAAATGAAACTTAAAAAAACATATTTCCGATGAGTTTAGTTAAATTTTTGATGTGTCTCTTTTAGGCCTGGTGTTCGATATGTAAAGCAAATTGGTTAGTATCAATAAAAATTATAAGTCAGCAACAAAATGTATTTTGATTTTATTCTGAGTGACTTTTGCCAATAGATAAAGCACTTTATTTTTTACAGATAAACTATCACTTATTAATTTCATTAAGTTAATAGGAACTAACAAAATTATCGCGATAATCTCCCGTTGCTATAAGCAACGTAAACAAAAAGGAGCCTTCTAATGAAGACATTCAAATTTTTAAAGTTCATAAAATAAAATATTTAGGAATTATTTTTGACAGTAAATTAAATTGGAATTTTCACATAATACTTAATTAAAAAATTAAGAAGTTTACTACCGATTTTTAAAAACATTAATTTTTTTTTAAATGTAAGAGAAATATTATATTACGCGTTAGTTAAAACTCATTTAAATTACGGAATTTTAGGTTGGGGAGGAATAAATAGAACTTTAGTTAAAAAATTAGAAATATTACAAAAAAGGTTTCTAAAAATTATATACAATAAAGATTATCTTTATCCTTCAAAAGAATTATATTCAGAAACAAAAAAGTTAAACATAAGACAACTTTACATTTATAACATCTTAATATATATATTTAAAAATAAAAACCTTATACAATTTAAAAACCATAATCATAATACACGTCATAAAAATGAAATAACCATAAAACCTAAAATAAATAAGTCCATAGGACAAAAAAATTTCAAATATTTATGTTTTTATTTAAACGATTATTTACCAACAAAAATTAAATTGATTTCATTAAAAAAATTTAAAGTCGAAATAAAAACATGGATAGGTATTAAAAACAGACAATTTGAAAATATTTTTAGAAATGCTTTAATTAATTAATATTGTTCTGAATAATTTATATAAGTAATATTTTTTACTTAAAAATTATAAATTAATAATTTTATTATAGATAATATATTTCTTTAAAAAAGCTGCGTTTATACTATAAATTAACATTTTTACTTTAAAAAACTTGATTTTTAATGCATATTTATGATTTATGATTTTACATACTAAAACAAAAAATAAGATTTGTTATTGAGTTGTTATTTGAGTACTGTCAGAGTCTGTCAGTTCGATTTTTTTGTCCTGGCACCGAAAGTATTACTTTCGTAGCTAGCAACCTCCTTTCGTAGCTAGCAACGGATAATATTCAGGTAACTGTAACATTTACTCTCGTTTTCTTTCGTGTTGCTAGGGCCCGAAAGTTAATTTATTTATACAGTAGTAGAAAACAGTATTTTACGTTACAAGGCCGGTAGGTGACTTATTACAGTACGACGGACCAGGCGACGTAGGAGCCGAGTCTGGAATATAAACGAGTGCTGTAATAACACCTAACGGACGTGTATCGTATGATATTTTATTTCATTTTGTCATTAAAATCCTTTTTAAAAAGATTTAATAAAAATGTTTATTACACATTTTAAAATATTATTGGCAATATTAATTGGTATCACTGGATATAGTTTAAATAAAATAACAATTACTAACTTTAGTTAAGCAAAATATTTAAAAAATTGTAAAAGAGAGTCTATTCTGTATTTGCGTAATATTTTTCATTTACTAAAGTTGGTAGAAAAAATAATTTTACAAGTTAAAGCATCTAAACAGAGTTACTTGGGATCGATAAATATATATTCAAAACAAAATAAAAATTACTAACTTTAGTTAAGCAAACTATTTACTAACAAACTAACTAACAACTAAAGTTGGTAGAAAAAAGTATATTATTTATAGTAAATCGTCGCCAAAATAGCGATTTTCCAATAAATACTAGTCGGGGCGTGGAACGCATTTTTATAGTCGGCCATGATTGCCTTTATTTTGTTTTAAAATATGACAGTTACTGTTATTCAGTGGCGCAACTACGGGGGGGGGCTAGGGGGGCTAAAGCCCCCCCTTTGAAGTTCCTTCAAAATAGTAAAATTTAAAATTCTCAAAAAATGGCAACGATGGCAACGCTGTACGCTGCACTTGTAAAGGGGGCGACGCTGCACTTGCAACAAAACTTGCAACGCTGCACTTAATCTACGAACTACGAAATAGTAAAGAAGATTTAAAATAATTATTTAAAGTAGGTATGTGTTTAACGATGTTATAATATTCTACTTATCCTAGAAAGTGTAAAAAAGAAAATTTTAAGCACGTTAAAAATTTTAAAAAATCGTGAGGCTAATAATAATTATTATTTCAACAATTTTTTATGCTACCAAAAAATTAAAGGTAGCCTTTTTAGATTTTCTTTAATAGACCAAAAAAGGGCGTGGCAGCCAAAAAAAATTTGCCTGCGGCGCTTTTTTTAAGAATGAAAGAAAGAAAGAAAGAATGATCCTCTCTGGTAGCCCCCCCTAGAACGAAATCCTGGTTGCGCCGCTGCTGTTATTATAAGTTTTAAAAACGTATATAGGTATTATTATATTCCAAGTTTAATTTATGTTTAATGTATATATTATGAATTAAATAATTAATGCTTAATATGTGTACGTACTTGAACATTTTGTTTCCTATAATTTTAAGTGACAACTTGTCAAAAATCCAAAGTAAAAAGTCATTATTTCTAAAAACAAAAGATGGTTGCTAGGCAATACTTTACAGTAGGTACCAAATACTGTAATGTTCCACTTACCGGCCGCAAATGAGTACCTACATGGTAAGTTGATTTACCGGACAAAATTAAATAAAAATACCCTAACAAAATTTCGACAATATTCATAATTAACAAGTGTTTGCAATAAGGATTACCTAAACTATAAAACAAAGACTAACAGTGAGAACAAATCAGGTGTCTATCAATTAAATTGCGGATCGTGTCCAAAAATTTATCAGACAGGTACAACATTCAAAACCAAAATCGCTGAACATAAAAGAAGTTTTTTACCTCAAAAAACAGACTCCACATATTCCAATCACATTACCAAAGAAAGCCATAATATATTTTCCTTCATACAAAAAATAAAAGCCATAAACTTAATTTGTTGGAAAGTTTGGAAATAAACCGTCATAAAAACACGGGTCTACTTTTGAATGACCAAACAGATTTGAATAAATCGCCGTTATTAAAACTTTTTAAATAATTGACCATATTCTAAAAACTACTCTGTGGGTATTCCCTTAATACAATTATTTCTATAAGAAAAAGATTATTTGTTTATAAAATAAATATTATGTGGAAATTAGACTAAAGTCCTTATTGCAAACAATTGTAATGAATTTCCATCAAGTAAAAGCCAACACTATTCACAGTATGATTATTAACAAGCGTAAATATGATACATAGAGAGATTTATAAAAACAAAAAAAAATTGCATCAATCCCCTAAAGTAAAAATTATATAATAAAAACATGTAGGTATATCAATAAATACTTACACACAAGAGGTTTGCCCAATTTCTTTGGTTGACGAGGTTGTTCTTCCGTAGGAGTGTCAGATTCTGGTGGTGGTGCCATTGTGATATTATAGCAAATTATAAATCATGTACGTTCTGCCATGGCTTTTTATTACTTCTTGCCTTTGTATACTTTAGATTAAAAAAAAAGAACTGGAATCAGAGCTTATTGATAAGATAGTCTATTTGAAGAGTCCTTGAAAAAAAATTATTGAAAATTTTAAGCACGGTTTGATTTGGTGATTTGGATAATACAAATACATTGATAAAAATAAACCCACTTTCAGTGCATCTACCATAATATGGTACCTACATACAGAGTATCCTGCTAAACGAAACTAAAAAAACACCTTATGAAGCTTTGCGATATACCTATGCATGTATATTTATTTTAAATAATTCCCACTAAACATGGAAACTTACCCACACTTGCAGAAATGTTAAGAAAGCCTTAATGACAAGTTTCAGAATCAGTATTCAACAAGCTTTATGCATGCATAATTTCTTTTAAATATGTGAATTGTTTTACGAGATAACGTGGTTTGACCGTATCAAACCACATTATCTGCCCTTGCAATAAATTTAAAGTAGGACACTAAGAGATAATCCTTATTGTAATTCCTGTAATAAAATAGCCGATCCACAACATATTCTTTTTGAATGCTCATTAAATACAAATATCTAATATTAAAGATTTTTTCATACAACTAAATAATTCAAAAACTATATTTCCTACAAACCTAGCAAATCTACTGTCCGACGTTAATAAATTTAATATAGTTTATAAGCATTATACTAAATCAAAATTACTCTTTGTCTGAATGTGGGTTAACCATCCCTATATTCAGCCAATGAGACACTAACTATACTTATAAGAATCCTGCTGTGTTATCCCATGTTTACCCTTACTCCAAACTCAGGCCTCTTGTTCGTATATCCAACCAGGACAGCCGACCGGAAAACTAAATATCCTATCCAGTGTCCCAGTGAAAACAAAAAAAACTGTAATTTAATTTAAAAAAAAGTAATTAAAAAAAAATAACTATTAAAAAAATATATATACTTATACGTAGGTACGTATATTATATACACTGTGAGCCAAATTATTTGGAACTCAATTTCAATCTGAATAACTTTTGCTATATTTGTCGGTTGTCGGATTTTGGTGGTATTTTGTGTAAATATTAAAGGGGCCTTTCCCTAATTGCAGAACAAATATCCAATCACTATGTACAGGGGCAGCCAAAGTAAAAGAAATATTATTTGTAATCATTGCCTTTGGGGCTGTTGCAAAATTAAATGGTTTACTCTAAAACTACAAAAATTATTTGAAATTATTAATAATATCTGACAAGAGGCTCTGAAAAAATTGTTCTAGAAACTTTAGGTTTTGTATTAAAAACGTATTTTTTTCGAAACTTTATTAAATAACATTACCATACAGCGTTATTAAATATAATCAAGTTAACAGAGCAAAAATACGTAAATAATTGGATGTCGAGTTACCTATGAAACTATGGGCGTAGCTAGGGGGGCCTGGCTCCCCCTGGGGCCCCCTTAAAATATTCAATAGAAAAAAATTGCAATTACAATAATGTGAACAAGGGGCCCAGGCTCCCCCTGAAAACTAAGGCTAGCTACGCCGATGTATGAAACAAAAGAAAAAATGCCCTTGACAACAGTATGTAAATATTGGTAACTTGGCAGGCAGTGTATTAAATTTATTTCAAAATGGTGTACTCGTATTTGTCATTTAAAGATAAAATCTTAATTTCATCTTAAAGGTAATTACAATAAAGGTTTAGTTTAAATTCAAGCCGCAATTCAAGCCTTTAGCTAGTTCCTTTGAGCTTCTTTTAAACAGCAAAGCAGAGCCAACGGCTAAGTTGAGCGTTCCTTTCAAAAATATAGCACGGCTTCTATGGTTAATTACTCACCAAGTGACGTCATAGCCTCTAATAAAGGTCATAATATCTTTAATCGTTTGCCGAGTTCCGTTTAAATAGCAAATCAAAGCACAACAAAGATTTTTTTCCTCCCCCTTGCCACGGTTAAGTATGCCCCTCTCTATTTCCCATACGAACTATACGAAGTTGTTCGCGAAACGTTCCTTTAAGAACTTATTAGCTAAGAAAAGATTTTTACTTTGCTTTGCTGTTTAAAAGAAACAAATGGAAAGTACTTAATAGACACAAGGCAGTGCATGAGAAAGCAACCGTACGTAAACGTATCTTATGACATCTACTCATGCGCAGTTTAAATTTTCGTTGCGTTACGTGATACGTCAGACGTAAAGATACGGCTTTTCACGTGCACCCAGAAACGCGGTATTATCGACCCGATACAAGCCGATGACGCCCGACCACCTGTTAGAAAACCACGAAAGGAAGAATTTTTCTGGAAAACATACTTACATACCTACATATACTATTAAATCCAACACAAACTCCATTTTCTCAAAAAATAATAAATAATTCATCCAACGCGACGCAACCAAAAACCAGAACATGAAAAATAGGTTAGTTAGAAAAAGCAGAGGTGGGTAAAATGGTTTTAAAAATGCATTTAAAATGAAAATACAAAATAGATGCCTCAAAAGCCATTTAAGATAAAAAATAGAAAATGGTTTTTAAATTTTCATTTAAAATATAAAATGGAAAATAGGTATTTTAAATAAGTTTCTATGAAAAATGCTTTCTCTTTATTAATGTAGGTACTTTACATATTATGTAACACCGAAGGTTTTATGTTTCTAAAAACATTGTTAGCTTTAATTATCAATAATAGGCTTGGGCGGACGATTTTTTTAAATTTAATTTTAGTTGTTTCTTGTCTCTTTACGGATTTTACAATTTTTCCCTCTCAATTTGACAATTTCTCACGACGTTATCATTATGGAGGACTTGAGGTAGGAGGCCGATCGCAATGCATTGGATTCGGGCCCAAATTAGCATCAGTAATTCAGCTTTACGAGTCGCTGTAAGATGGCGCGCGTGTTCGAAGTGGGCTATCAAATAATGGTTTCTTATGGACGTAATAACTATTTTTATTTAAATTAGTTTTTTAAGGAACAAATAAGGACTTTTATATGAATTTACACATACTTTGTTATACTTATTAGTAAACTCGGCCTGTATAAAGATCCAACGATGCTTGGTTTTTAAAATACAGGGTATTAAACATTCTAGCTATACCTTTGGAGCTAAAAAGAGACTTATTTGGCTGCGTTTTCTCTCTGAAAAAGATCCTGTCTTACACCCCGACACAAAGCAAACTCTACTTTTATAAATTGTACCATTATTTATTATAAATATGGAAATTAATTACAATACAACGTTATTTGTCTTGTCTTGCCTTCAAACATTATTTGTTATTTCGAAAAATAAAATGTCAATTGTCAAAAGTAAAAGCACAGAAAA
Organism: Polydrusus pterygomalis; assembly: GCA_963969555.1. Taxonomy (NCBI): domain Eukaryota; kingdom Metazoa; phylum Arthropoda; class Insecta; order Coleoptera; family Curculionidae; genus Polydrusus; species Polydrusus pterygomalis. The sequence continues at coordinate 75,692,105 of OZ018376.1, read as the reverse complement.
ATAAAGGGTTTAAGTAAAAGTTAAAAACTATGGAGGATCTAGTTTTCCATATTAAAAACGAAGAAGAAGAAGACAACATCAGCCCACTTCGGACGCGAGAGTCATCTATCGGCCAATAGCGAACTAACCAAAAAACCGGGACAGAATTTGAAAATGCTGCCATTGTCGATCGGCCTCCTACCCTATAGTTCTCCATAGTTATCATCAACGAATTACACCAGGAAGAAGACAAACAAGCATGTTAATTGGTCGAAGCAAAAATGTCATTAAGGAAATGTCAAAACTGTCAAAAAGAGCGCCACCATCGGGTCTGGCTGGAACCTCGAGGCGGGACGTTTAAACGCCCATAGTTTTGTTATTTTTTTCTGGCGAAATATTTTAAAGTAATATTTAAGCCAAAAAAACTATTCAAAATCCCGTTAGTTGATTTTATACGTAGTAAAAATCAAATAGCAGCAGTCTGAATAACCTTTTCGACTAAATATCACTTTAAAATAAAATACTCTATATCGTTGTTGGTCTAGCCTCGAAGAAAATAAAAAATAAAACTCAAAAATGCACATGATGACATAATTTTATTAAAATATTAAATGAAAATCACAATAATTACCAATTGAGTATGTCTTATAATTTCTCGTAATCTGCTGATCGAGTTCCTCGTTAACTGGTTTTTCATTCATTCTCTACTTGAAGCTTTCTAAGCTATGTGTAGGTATTTTGAATAAGAATACATATTTCCATTGTCAGCCTGGAAAAGCGGAAAGGCCTGGGTAAAAACTTTTTATAGCTAAACCTTAAGGTGAAGACAAAATCTTGTCTCCAAAATTCATTCTTTCACATAACGAACAGCTGATCAAAAACAAAAATACCACAATGTAAAAAAACCAATGATCAGATCATGGAAAAACACTTCCGAGTGGGTTAAAATAAAATTATTTCCACTTGAGTTTAGTAGGCAGAGAATCTACAAAAGGTTTAAAAAAGATCAAAAAAATAGATCGTATAATATACGTACAATATAGTAAGCAAGAATCAGCAAGATTTAAATTAGTATCGTAGGGTTTAGTAATTAAAATATGCGTATTTATAGATTTACCAAAATTTAGGAGAAAATAATCAAATAAGTGTTGGCACATTTTGGTTAATATTCAGTTTATGTTATGGTTTTGATTTGTATAATCATGGAAATAATTAATCAAAGTTAGCAAACTTACCTTTAGCAGAACGAAATGTAAACAGGCTCGTGTTCATGAACAATATTAATAGAAAATATCAAGTAAATAAGTTAAACAAACTCTTTCATAAACTTTGTCGGCCATTATCATTTTATTTTATAAAGGTGAGGTTGGGCTAGGCGATTCCATCATTTGTGGCCGAGTCCAAGAAGACACTGAACGTTTAAAAATAATTTAATGGCTCGGGTAATTTGTAGCATAGATCTGTCTCTGTCTGCATCAAGTTACCTTCGCTATATATAAAGAGAGACAAGTATAGCTCGAACGAAAAAAGGTCGCGTTTCTTAGTAAACACATTCAGTTTAAACAAATAACGACGTAGGAGTTATATTAACTCATAAATGATGAGGACCTTAGACAAGGATAGACGACAAGGATGGGGACGGTAAACGTAGGGCGGTTCTATTGACAATTGTCTGGCATGTGACGTCAGATGTTTCCATTCCGCCAATCTTTGTCTCACCGGGTTGGTCATCATAACCACAATTCAATTGTCGAATGTCAATCATTTGTCGGCTGACAATCGTTAGAGACGGCGAATCTCGTTCGTTAATCAGGTAAAATCGGGTGTACGAAATTGACCAATCAGAGCATCTATTACCTATAACTATTTTAAATAGAATATTGTTCATTTGTTCTATTTAAAATATAACATAGAAAATACTTTTTTCGAAAGTACCTATTTAAGATAGAAAATAAAAATGCCATTTTCTATTTTGCATAGCCATTTGAAATAATTTCATTTCAAATAGTTACCCAGCTCTGAGAAAAAGTAAACAAACAAGATAGGTACCTCTCAAATTCCCGGTCTTGCCTTAACTGTTTTTTAGGACGCCAGAACTACATTAACGTAACGGGTTTACGTCGCGTGGATACGTTTACGTGTTGGTGTTGCCTTAAGTGTCTATTATTCGTAGTTACACAATACAATTCATTACCGTATTGTTCGTCCCTGAAGTTTCGCTCCTGAAGCGTCGGTTTTACCGGAGCGACGCTCCACACTTCACTCCAAACCGCGTTACCGGTGACCAGGGTCATTCCCAAGGAGGGGGGAGGGGGGGGAGTAGAGGATTTAACCCCCTGCTCCCGAAATAGCGACCGGTGCAGGAATTTCGCACTCCACACGAAAATTAACAAAAACACAACTACTAGAACTTAATGTAATTACAACAAAACATTTTATTTTTTAATTTTGTTTGTGCGTTGGTCGTTCAAGTTATGGTTCTGTTATTTCAAGACTTGAACTTAAGTGACGATGGATTACAAGGATTCATTCAAGAGTAGACAACCAGCCCAACCACCATTGCTAAATCAAGTTGTGGGCTGCAATGTATTTTGTGTTGCGGTCCAAATTGTGCTTTCTTGAAGGGAAGCTTCGCTCCGAACGTTGCGCTCAAGTGGCAGCGTCGGGCGTTACACTATAGTGGACGTTACGGCCGGAGCTAGATCAAAAATCAATACTTGTTGCCAGTGTCGCTCCACGGAGTCCACGGCAACTAGTTACTTCGTCATAGTGGAGCGCGATGGAGCGTTATCAAAATATTCCGCTCCAAAATCGCGTTATCTTAATAACGACACACCTCTATGATTCAAGAATAATTTTATGAAATAGGCTTAATTCTACTGAAATAATAAGGAGACTTTTACATTCCATGAAAAAAGCTAATGCTAATTGTTATAATTTTGAAATTAGTAGAAAAATAAGTTTAGCTATGTCCAAGGAATATTGGTACAATCCCAATGACCAAAAGTAAATTTTAGGCGCCTTTTTATTTTAATTTGGTTTATTATTAACAGATTTTTTGCGAGAATATGTTTTGTTTATAATCAAAACCAATTTAACTAAAAAAAAAGTTTACTTAAAAAAAATAATTGACTATTTTTCACATCTCCCTATATTTCGGGCACTAATTTAGAACATCGATTTCTCCCGATTTTGCATTTCGATGTTCGGCAACACTGTTTTTTTTCTATATTTTCGAATTAATAACAAGTTTTTTCATAATAAAGGTTGACTTTATGGTTATTAGACTATATTCGTTTATATACAGTGTGTCCACGGATGGACCTAACTATACTTGTAAAAAACTTTATTTTCAATTTTTCGAAAAAAAGTCATTCTTCATCATTTCTTTTGCTTATTAAATAAATATAATTCACGTAAGAAAATTTCCATTTTTTTATACAGGGTGCACAAAAAATGTAAAAATGTAGATTTGCAAAATTAAAAATTTTTGATCCAACTTTTCTGAATGATCAAAATAAAAGAGATTGGAAAGAGAATTCGAAAAGCCGAATAAACTTTTGAGATATGACCTATGGTAACTACGATATTTTATATTAAAACTTTAATCTGAAGGAAAATATCAATAATTTATTTAACTTTAATATAAAATATCTTAGTTACCACAGGTCATATCTCAAAACTTTATTTGGCCATTCGAATTATCTATCCAATCTCTTTTATTTTGATCATTCAAAAAAGTTGGATCAAATTTTTTTTATTTTGCAAATCTACATTTTTACATTTCCTGTGCACCCTGTATAAAAAAATGGAAATTTTCCTACGTGAATTATATTTATTTAATAAGCAAAAGAAATGATGAAGAATTACTTTTTTTCGAAAAATTGAAAATAAAGTTTTTTACAAGTATAGTTAGGTCCATCCGTGAACACACTGTATATTATATTTTATTTAGTTTCATGCTTACTTTTTACTGCAATGCCTTTTTCTTTTCAGAAATATAAAATTAAAGTTAAAAGCACAACAGCACAAATAAGAAATAATGTAATATGTAATATGTAAGTTAATTTCTTCCGAAGTAATTAGAAAGGCTGAAAGGCTCGAAAATAAGTTTTACTTGCGTTTAGAATGTTGCCAAATAGTGAATGGACAACATTTTGAGCATTTATCGACGAAAATGTAGATACTAAAGATGGATAAATGGTTTTTTTATTTTTTAATTAAATTATTTTTTGTTTGTTTAATATCTTATAAATAACAAGGAATACAAATTTGAAATTTGGTACTTATGTGTAACTTAATATGCACTTTAAAAATAGTCAATATAAAAAACTAGGGTTCATTTGAAAAAATTAGCGATATCCCAGACAGCACACAATGTCTTAAAGACGTCGATTTTAGGTCTTAATTATGTCTGAACGCCTGCAGACCTACAAAAGACATCTTAAAGACGTTTTTTTCAAGACATACATAAGATGTTGTAAGATGACGTCCATAAGATGTCGCTAAAATATCGTAAATATGACGTTCGTGTTTTTTTTTAGGTTAAAGCACAGAAAGAGATTTGTCTCTCTTCTGTCTTTGTAGTATCCCTGTCTTTCTCTAGCTTATATATTTTTTAAATGGACACTTTGGATTGCCGCCATCTCGGATCGTCAGCCCGAACAAACCCGACCGTCGCCGTTCTCAGAACTTTTAATTTTTTTTTGTATACTTGTCTAATCGAATTTAAATGATTGTTACCAATTCGGACGTTTTCTTGAATCGTTTTTTTTTGTAAACGACAAACAATAGAGTTAAATTTTAGAATCGGTAAATTTGGCAACATCGCGAACAACTTAGGATTGGCAACAAAGCGCTCCCCTTTGCCATTTGAAATTGACGCAAGGTCAACACTGTCAACTGTCGATGGGCTTGATTTTTGATAGTTTTGCTAATGATGACTTGCAGTTTTTTACTTTCTACTTAGTGAACCGTTAAAAGAAAACGAATTGTAGATTAAAAAACGTTTTGTATGGTACATATTTTTCTGTGGTGTGGTGTTTGTTTTAAGTTTTCATGGCTTCAAAACAGTAGAAAAGATGCCGAGGATGCCATCGCGACGTGGCTAAGAAGGGCCACAGATAGGCGAAATTCATTATTAAAAAAGTTTTAATTATGTAATACGTTAATAAAACCAATTATTAAGCAATATGATGTTTTATGTTTAACAAACAAAACAAAATGTTTTAGGGCTCTGCGGTTTGGCCTATAAAATGTATCTAAGGTGTCCATAAGACATCTATAAGGTATCCATGAGACATCCCCAATAGCATCAAATATTTGTAAAATATTTTTTTAATGTTAAATAAATATTATATGTTTTTTAAATATTTGCTATCTAAAAGAAATATTTATTAAATATTTGGTTTATAATATTTTTTATGAAATATTTATAAAATATTTTTGAATTGTTTGAATAATAATATTTATATTGAAATACAGAACAAATATTTCTTAAGTATTTAGTTTACAATATTTTTTATTAAATATTTTATAAATATTTTTTATATGTTTCAAAAGTAAATTTATATTGTAATATATAGAAAATATTAAACAAATATTTCTTAACTATTTGGTTTACAATATTTTTGTATTAAATATTTTATAAATATTTTTTATGTTTCAAAAGTAAATTTATATTGTAATATATAGAAAATAATCATTTATTAAGTATTTGGTTTACAATATTTTTTATTAAATATTTCATAAATATTTTTTATATATTTCGAAAGTAAATTTATACCTATTGTAATATATAGAAAATATTAAACAAATATTTCTTAAGTAAATTTGGTTTATTTACAATATTTTTATTGCTTAAATATTTTGTAAATATCTATTATTTATGTTTTATAATATATTATATTTTCGACAACTGGAATTGGACTCCCGGTGGAGGCATTCTACCAATAACACCTCGATAAAAAAGGACAAAGTACTCTAAAGAAATTTGGTAGTAACGTCAGGTTCTGTAGTGCATTTTCATTTGACATCATTGCTTCTATTTTATCCATAGACAATTTACCTTGTAAATTGTCTATGATTTTATCTAGATAGCTGTGTTGCCCTTGCATCGACAAGTGGCATTGTCAGATCATCCATAATTCCTGATATACTTGGAAATAGGTTTTCTTATGTAATGTCTTTACTATTTTTGCTTATAACATAACATTATAACTATGCTAACTTAGTTATTTTCACAAGCCTAATATAATTTTACAGATTTAGGTATTTTATTGGGAATGTTTTGTTAAATAAAAAAAATAAATAGCCAAAATACAGTTAGGACACGCGAAAGGCTAGAGTCAATCTAGCAACGTAGCGACACCTGTTGGTCATTTTGTTTGGTTAATAATACCGCTCGCTATTTCGCCGGTTTGTTTTAATTTTGGTGTATTTACTGAAAAATGTAGTGTTTCCAATTCAAATAGTGTTTAAACTATAGTTTTAAAATGCCGTATCGATGTTGTGTAGTCGGTTGTAACGGTAATTATACCGCCGGCCCTACAGTACGTGTATTTATTTCCTTTCCCCCTAAATGAACAACATAACCAACAATGGCGCCGTGCAAGTCATCGCGAGGATTATATTCCCAATGCAAACAGTGGAGTTTGTGAGTACCATTTTACATTTTATTTCGACGATTTCCCAACAGGACACGAAAACGGGTGAGATCGTTTCAGTTAAATTAAATTTACCAAGATTAAAAAATAATAGCGTAGGTAGGTACCTACCTACCGACTAAGTTTCCAAATTGCCCGAATTACTTAACAAAAACTGTAACGCATCGAAAAAGTAGGGAAGAAAAGCTTAAAGAACTAGACGAAATACAATTTCAACAAAGTATTAAAGAAAGTAAGTTCGATGGATATTCTTTCTTTGGACTCCGAACAAGACAATAATTCTGAGAATAGTTACTTAGTACATATTTTAAAATAATATTTATGAAATACTTAAAGTTAATATTTATAAAATGCTTTAAGCTAATATTTATAACATATTTTGATATAATATTTATACAATGTTTTACGCTAATATTTATAACATATTTTAAAATAATATTTATGAAATATTTTAAGCTAATATTCATAAAATGTTTTTGTATATATTAGTTACATATTAGTTTCATATATCTATAAAATATTTAAAACTAATATTTAACAAATATATACAAAAATATTTCATAAATATTTAATAATCTGTCGCTTCAAATATTTATTAGTACATATTTTAAAATAATATTTATGAAATACTTAAAGTTAATATTTATAAAATGCTTTAAGCTAATATTTATAACATATTTTGATATAATATTTATACAATGTTTTACGCTAATATTTATAACATATTTTAAAATAATATTTATGAAATATTTTAAGCTAATATTCATAAAATGTTTTTGTATATATTAGTTACATATTAGTTTCATATATCTATAAAATATTTAAAACTAATATTTAACAAATATATACAAAAATATTTCATAAATATTTAATAATCTGTCGCTTCAAATATTTAAGTAATATTTTTTAAAAATATTTAATAAATATTTGATGCTATTGGGGATCTATAAGGTGTCCATAAGATATCTGTAAGCCGTCCATAAGATGTGGTATATACGTTGGGTTTTGTAACATACGACCTTTTTAAGATATCCATAAGATGTCTTGATGGCGTTAAGAAACGTCCATAAGACGTCATGAATGTCTATTGTTGACATCTTTTGGATATCTTTAAGATGTCTTTGTGCTGTCTGGGATCGTCATATCTCTAATTTCGGACACACTATATCAATACCTTTTTATATAAAAAATACTTAAAATGTTAATAATCGTGTCCAAACATTTTTCAGAAAAAAAAAATACTGGAATTTATACAAGCGTCTAGAGTCTGGTTGTGGACTTTTCAACCGCCCAATCAACGTTCGCAATAAAGCGTGGGAAACTTAAAAATAAATGTGTTAGAATGCGTACATAAATCATTGGATTATTTCCTATTAAATTAAGGCGAAAAAAATTGATGAAATAAAATAATAAACTAAAGGAATTACCTTAATTTTCGCAGAAGAAAAATAGTGAATATGAAAAAATTTCCTGATGCGGAGGATTTTTTGAAGAGGATAGTTTAGATTGGAAAAAATTGTATATAAGAACGGTTTAGACTAGTGATGTTACAACCTTCCCGAGTGTAACTATTATGTTGTCTAAACCTACTACTTACATCTACGCGCAATGTACTTACTGCTTTTACAGTTTTTTTTTTGTATTGAGAAATCTTATTGCAAAATACAGAATAATTAATAAATCAAAAAGGGAACACATGCCCATTTTAGGTTTCTTTTAAAATATTTTTATTTAACAACTAGCGTGTATCCGGCATGCGGTGCAACCCGCTGGTATAAATACAAACCCGAACAAACCCGATATATTAGTACCCGGCATGCCACTTTCTGAAATTGCACCCGCGGGTCGCTATTATACATAAAAACCTTCCCCTTGAATCAGTCTATCTATTAAAAAAAACCGCTTCAAAATCCGTTGCGTAGTTTTAAAGATTTAAGCATATATAGCTGGTAGGGGACGGACAGACAGCGACAGCGACCTTGTTTTATACTATGTTAAGATTAAGATTCTCGTTACGTAACAATATTGAAACTGATGTTTATCTTCTGGGGTTAAATTCAAATTACGACAAATAATTTTTAAATGGTCAAGTATTTGTATTAATTCTGTAATGTTGATATTTGTATTATGTATAAGTACACTTGTAAATCTGATTATTCCTAACGTATGTAATATTATGTTGCTTCCTTTCGCCGTGCCTTGAAATACACTTTTACATTTAAAACACTTGTAGTTTTTTTGTGTGTTGAACTTTTGAGAATTTTAAAAAGATTGTTTTTGGCATAGGTGACGTTTTAAAGAAACCTATATAATGATATTAATAAATAGCATTTTATTTTCCTAATTTACAACAACCGACCTTATTACATATCACTTAACCTCAAAATTACTTTCTTTAAGACGGCGCCGGCCTATGGATGGCCGCTTGAAAAGTCCATAGTCAGACTCTATATAGACGCTTGTGAATTTATTCCAAGTTACAAACTCATACTGTATACACGTAGGGAAAATGTTTGTCCGCCCATCTCTTAGTAATAAGTTAGAATAGTACAAATATATATGAAGTATCGCAAAGCAAACAGAGGTAGGTAGATTATGTTTCCGCCGCTTCATCGTATTGCATCTCGCTCATGGCATTCGCTGGTGGCACGCCGCGCCGCTTCGATTCTATTAATATCAAATAAATATTCATTCTTTCGTACGTTGCCGCCTGAATGAAAGGATCAGGATCAAGCAAAACGCGTCGAGCCAGCCAGATCCGATGCGATGGAGTGGGGGAAACATAATCTACCTATTTCTGTTTACTTTGCGATACTTTATATTTGTACTATTCTAACTTATTACTAAGAGATGGGCGGACAAACATTTTCCCTACGTGTATATGTCGTAGGCTGATAGTGAAATCCGTCATTTCATGAAAAGCCTAGTCACTTCATAAAGCGTCGGCAGATTGTGTAAAAACATGAAATTAAACGATCTGCCGCGTCACTTCATGAAGAGACCTTGACGTTTCGGCGTATTATGTATAACACAATCTGTCTAATTTTAAATATCGTCACTTCATAAAATGCCAGAAAAATAAGGCATATTGTGTAATTCCGTCTAAAAGGTATATTGGCAACTGGTTTGTTCGAATTTGTCAGAGCATTTTTTTTATTTTTATAAAATATGTCGAACCCCACACTGTTGCCAGATTGTGTAAAAAATCTTTTATTTACGGAAATGTAGGTATTTCATTTCTGGCCATCTTTAGTGTGTTTGACAAGATTATAGTGGGTTCGGGACTTTGGGCATTATTGCCTATGTTAATATTTTCACTAATATATTTTAGAATTTACTGATTTACTGAATATTGAATCTTAGAGTTGGCCTAATTATCTTATTCCTTCCTAATACGAAAATCAAACACTGATGTTGTATAAAGGGAGCTTAATTTATTAACTTATGAATTAACAGTGTACAATGTACATTGTACAAACAACATTGCAAAAAAAAAAAAAAAATATCAAAATTAAGAAAGAACGCAAATTTTTGCATACACTAACCTACAAATACTCGAAGCAAACCCAACCCAGCCTTTATCATCGTAATGTCAAAATCTTTGCTATAATGTAAAAATGTCTAGTCTAAGCAAACCTGATCGTCGACGGTTAGATGAACGATTTTACACCGAAAAGCACATTTCACAGTTCACTTAATTTTTAAATAACATTGTTTTAAAAAGGTTTAACTATGAATGGAAAACTGATTATATGTGACTGTTGACTGACTGCATGACTTCTACAGAATGACTTTTACTGAATGATTTTAACTGCATAATGAATCTTTGTTCATAGTTTGCTAGCGTTTATATAGAAAGATTTTTCCATTAATCCTAAATTATTACAATAATTAATTACTACTACTAAGTAATTTAAGTAGCCATCTGTCACATAATTTCATGCGGCTTCTTTGATACTGAAAATGTATGACTAATTATTGTCTATAAACATCCGGCAGGAAACAATAAAATATCAAAAATTAGGTGACAGTTTCCGGCTGAAAATTGCATAAGATAGGCGGATACATAACTTTATATCTTTGACATTTATTGAGGATACTTTGAAACATAAAATGACTTGACATTTCCGACATACGTCTTTAGAAAATATGTTTGGGAAATTATAAATATAAAAATAAAATGACAGCAGGAAATATAAATTTGTAACAAAATGCTAAAAGTAAACAAAGATAAAAGTACCGCTTCTAATAAATAATTGATATAATCGATAGATAGTAATAAATTATGATATACGACTTCCGGTTAAATAGACGAATGTGGTAATTGCGCAACATCCGGTATAAATTTAAATTCTTTTAATTAGTTAAATTGCTTTGGCTGTTTGTATAACAAAATAATAATGAAATGAATAGTAAAAAATATATTACTTCAAAGGTCCTGTTGTCGCCAATTTTTGCTATTACCACATTCCTCGATACCCTGAAAAAGATGTTATTATCTTAATGATAAAACTTCTTGAACTTATCTTTAATTTCACTTCTTATTCCTTTCATAAAATAAACTTATCAATTAATATTTAAATGTGACACGTCTCGTAAGTGTGAAACATAAACCGACCTAGACTGTTTAAGTGCCAAGGTGACAGATTTATTGGTAAAGAAGTTAAAGGGATACAATTATAGATTTAAATTTTTTAAAAATATGAATAATTTTTAAGTTTTGGCAAAAGCTAGTTAGAACGGTTTACTTACTAAGTTTCGTTTGGTTGTTTTTTTTTTTTTTTTTTTTTTTTTTTTTTTTTTTTAATTTTAAAATGATATAGGGTTAGGTTTGCATTCATCGTTCTATTTAACTAAGTTCTAATTACTAATTAATTTTTATACCTAATAGTATATAGTAGTTACATATAAAAAAAAAACTTGAACAACAAAAAAAACTGACACAACACATATCACCTGTTAAATAAATTCACTCCATGAGATAGTCATCTAAAATGTCAATTTCCTCTGGAAGCACTCCATGACGTATCCATGCGATTATCATGGCGGCAATAATATCTACCAGCTGGTTCTGTGGGGGTTCTTCATTAACGTTAGGTACTACTTGATCTGGGTATTGCGGAGGAATGTTTGCCTGTGGAGGTTCAGGCATGTATGGGCCCGCTTGGTCATCTTGTTGTGGATAGTTCGGTGGAACCTGTTGTTGGGGCGGATACATGACCCTATCTTCTTCTGGCACATGAACATAATTCTCCCTGGGTGGGAAGATTCGCGCCCCTACATCGCATATTGCACAGTTGCACGGGGGAACTCCGGCTAGCCCGTGGTCAATAGCGCGAAAGGTATCGACGCGCCGAAGTTCATTATGCGTGCGATCGGTAAAGAGGCGATTTACAGCCCGTGGCGCGATTAACAGGGGATGACATGGCATGTCGGCCCCCAACGTATAAAATTCCTCCCGCAAATCGCGGATGGCCTTTAATAATAGTGCCCGTTGCTCCTCCAATGAAATAGGCCGAATATATCTTAAGAATCCTTCCATTTTTTTCTTTTTCGTTAAAATTTCGTTTCGAGAAGACGCGGTGTTAAGACGATCAGACTTAACTAAAGCCTTTTTCCTATTTCGTGTTGGTCCAACTTCATTTTTATTGACATCATATTTTACTTATTATAGTGTTTATATTATTATAATGTAAAAACCTTATTCGTTTAATTAAGTCCTCGAGTGGTTACAGGCACCGTCAATAATGTTTATTTTAAATAAGGTCCATCCATTCATTCCCGTAAAATTTATAGGTTTGCTTTTCTAATTAGTTCGATGCTTAATACTAATATAGTGCGTATAAATCACTCTGTATAGTGTCTTTCTGCCTTGGTATGACGTCACGCACTCACGATTACGCGAAGGCGGGTTTCTCGGGGTTGCTTTTCTTAAGTTCCGTTTTGTACCCGTATGGCCATCTGTTACCGAATAGTAAAATAAGTTAGTGTATGCTTTTGGTAGAATCGAAGAATCTAAACACTTTGCTTTTATAGCTTTTAAAATGTAAATATAGGGGCCGCTGAAGGTATGATTTTGGTGGTAAAATTATACTTGAGATTCATTGACATTTTTAATTGTAGTTAGATTACGATTTAATGTATGAAATGTCCAAAAATGTCTGCTTTCTTGCCCACTTATATCTTTATAAGCTTCAGGATCCTGTTGTTTATTAGCTTGTGGTTGGAATGGTTCTGCAATGGTAGAGGTACCATGTTTAAACGTTTCTTCTGATTTCGGTTCTTCGTTAGTTGGCGTATTTTGATTAGTTGTTCGCGAATTTTTCTTAAGTATTTTGACTTGTTTTCGATTTAATACGAAAAGTGTTAAAGTATTCCAGAACGAAGCTAAAAGGTACAATGAACAACCGTTAAATTTATGCAGTGCCATAGCATTCAGGAGAGTTTCAAATAAAAACTTTATAATCCTAAAAATAAAATAACATCCCAACATACTGCTTGTCCATTGTCCAATAATCATAAAATAACCATATAGTTTCTTAATGGTTGAATTCGCCATTTCTTCTAGTTCTTTAGTGTCGAATAAATTCAAGGATGAATATCCCTGCGATTGTACGGTTTTTCCAGCGAGTTTTCTTATTAAGATATTACTTACAGCAGTCCTTTCTAATCCAAATAACATAGTTTCTTGAGCTTTTTGAATCTCTTCTTTAGTATATATGCCGCCACTACTGACGCCTTTAATGGTTTGAAAAATCATATTTTCTTCTTGGTCTACTTTTAGTTCAATCGGTTTTATACCAGTTAGTGGGTATGGATTAAATCCTATCCATTTCTGATCTAGATAGTAAAGGGGTGGTACTAGGGATGAGCAATCTACTTCAACTGCATGGTTTTGCAAAATTCTAGTAACTGGGGACATAAAATAACTTTTATTATGAGCCTTGACAGGTAGTTCGCTAAAACATCCTCGCTCTTCTCGTCGTACTTCTACTATGACTGGTAAACATTTTAAGATATATAATATTTCTCCGGCTACCCTTCCCACAAAGCCTAAAGCATTATTTACTAGAGCCGCCACTGCGTTTGGTGATAATGGTGCTAATAGTAATCGGTTTTTTAGAATTTCTCTATGTAAAATGCAACGTCTGTGGATAGTTTGTTTAAACATATCATCCATAGTTCGCTTGAAAGATTGTTCCACATAAAATAATTTGGTATTGACATAAGTCAGTAGATCGGCCTGGTGGGTTCCAGCTCTACTACTCCACTGGGTGCGGGTGTAAGCATCTGGTTTTTCTAAAATTAAAATTCTAGGATGTTCTGTTATCCATACTGTTGAACTGCACTGTGTCTCTTTTTTATAGAGTTGGATTGCAAATACTCTGGCTCTATCTTCCACAACAATGTATTTGCTGCCCTCTAATTGTTCATCACGCTCCGTTATTAGATTGCCTTTACCATCATAGAGTAGATCAAATTGTAAACATTCTTGTGGTAGTACTGTATTCCATATTGTTTCCCCAATTTTGAAATCCATACAATAAGACTTTGTAAACGGACAGGTAACACCGTCAGCTAATACAATCTCATTGGTTTCTAGTTTTGCTTGAGCTTGATACTCTTGTAGGCTTATTTTGACTGAAGCACTGACTATAACCTTTTTCCATTGTTCTCCGTCTTCTGAGTATATAGTACCTTCGCAATTGGCATTCTTATCGTTAGCGCCTGCTAAAGTAATTGATGTGGTAACCGTACCATTGACAATGAGTCGAGAAATTATTTGGTTACTAAAGCCGCGGTATTCTTTATACTGGTGCATTTTTGCACATTCTTCCGCTCCAACTTGATGTACATATGACAAAAGTGATCCTTCCGGTACCGCAGTATGTGAAAAAGCTCCACAATGGGTGATTAATCGAGTAACTTCAATAAGACATGTTTTTACTGGAACGGTTTCGATTCTTCTTCGTTCTAATATTTGAATAAATTTTTCTTCAGCTTTATATCCTTTTTCGATATCAGGACACGGAGCTACGTCTCGAAGTGAAATAGCGGTTATTTGGGTTTCTGGATTATGACAGTCATATGCAATTAACGATGCCTTGAGTCTTGGGAAGCTTATTACTTTCCACAGTATAGTTGAAATTATTAAATTTTTAAAATTTTGTATAATATTCTTCATACTTCTTAGGTCTAGTTATATTACGTTTAGGTCTAGTTTCAATTTTAATGTTTTCATTGGAGGTATTTTCTTCTGTACTCTCCAATTCACTCTCTGGCTCTTCAGAGATATTAGTTTTACTTTCGGAACGAGATTCTGACGATTCATCAGTGTCACTTGATTCTAAAGTTTGGTTAGGTTCTTCTATCGATAAACTAGACGATTGGCCTTCCAGTGTATTACTGCTCTTTTCTAAATCTGTATCAGTATTATGCTGTCTATTAGTGTCTAATGGTAGGATTTTCTGAGGAAGGGTGTTTTGATTTATAATCTCTAGGTTGTCAATTAAATTAGTATTCTTTGATTTCTCTTTATGGCTTATATTTTCTACATAATCATCAATATTATTTTCTATTATTCCTTTAAAGAGTTTTAGTCGATTAGCATGGACCATTTCTTCCTTGCGTCCATTTAGTTTACGAATTTTAAAAGTAACTGGCCCTTTTTGCTGAATAATCCTATAAGGCCCTGACCATTTAGGTTGTAGTTTTCGGGAAAGTAGTTTATTTTTTATTACTGGAGTATGTAAATACACTCTGTCTCCTACTTTAAAGGGTTTTCTGATTTTCTTTTGATTATGTTTTTTACATCGATCATCGATGCTTTCCTGTATATTTTTCTTAGCTTTTTCATGAGCTATCTGAAAACGAGTGATAAGCTCACTTGCATAATTATCATCGATATTATATCGAATTTTGTCTTCCCTGATTTGCAAATGATGAGGTAGTTCCATATCTCTACCAAACATTAGATAAAATGGCGATTCCTTGGTGGCGTTATGAGGTAAATTTCGATAAGCCATAAGGGCATATGATAAAAAGGTGTCCCAGTCAGTTTCGTGATCTTTCATATAATGGCTTAACATTGTTTTTAGAGTTCCATGCATTCTTTCAATGATTCCATTAGCTTGAGGATGATAGGGAGTTGTTTGTAATTTTTGAATTTCTAGTATTTCACAAACTTTCTTAAAAAGCTTAGAAAGAAAATTTGAGCCACAATCTGTAATTAATTTTCTAGGAGTCCCAAATCGTAGTATAATGTGTTCTACAAATGCTCGAGCTACTGTTTCTGCAGATATATCCGGTATGGGTATACATTCTGGATAACGAGTAAGGAAATCCACACATGTAAGTAGGTATCGGTTATTTTTGGAAGTTCGGTTTAGAGGTCCTACAATGTCAAGACTAATAAAACTAAAAACTGCTTCAGGTACTGGAGTCTTCTGTAGTTCTGCTGAAGGCTGATTCGGACTTTTAATTAAATTGCATGAATGACATTGTTCGCAATATTTGATTACATCTTGTTTCATATTTTTCCAATAAAAATCTTTTTTAATAACTTCTAATGTTTTTTGTTGTCCTGGATGTGCCGCAAAGACGGACGAATGGTAAACTTTTAAGATGTCATTTTTCATTTTCTCTGGAGCTACTATTTTATCATTTCTTTCATTTGTATACCTTTTTTTATAAAGAATATTATCAGAGCTTATATAAAAGTCATCCTCATCGTCAGCGTATTCCTTTTTAGTAATTAGGGTTTGTAAATTAAGGTCTTGCTGTTGTAAGGTAGCTATTTCTTCTCTAGACCAAATAACGGGAAGAATGGGCTGAAGCTGTTCATCATTAGTTATAAGAGCTACTCTCTGGGGTGTTTTATTTTCTTGTTCCTGTATGTTTAGTCTAGATAGCGTGTCTACATTCGTATTCCTTTTTCCAGGTCTATACTCGATGGTAAAGGTGTATTCCATTAAAAACATAGCCCATTTAGCTAGTCTTGAGCTCGGATCTTTAATGGTTAATAAATACTTTAGGGGTCGATGATCGGTAACAATGGTAAAATGTGCTCCTGTAAGATATACCCGATATTTTTTGACAGCCCATACTACGGCTAAAAGTTCTCTTTCTATAGTGCTGTATCTTCTTTCAGCAGTATTTAGAGATCTGCTTGCATAACTTACGGGATGTTCTAATCCATCATATTTCTGTGTTAAAATGGCTCCCAATGCTGTTCCGCTGGCATCAGTATTTAGAATAAACTCTTTTTGAAAATTAGGATATTTTAAAATGGGTTGGTTTATAAGTGCTGTTTTTAGGATCTCAAATGCTTGTTGTTGTTTCTCGGTCCATTTAAAACTGACGTCCTTTTTTGTTAGTTCGGTGAGAGGTTGTGCTATTTTGGAGAAATTCGGCACGAATTTTCTATAAAATCCTGCTAATCCTAAAAAGGCTCGTATGTCTTTTACTTTCTTGGGTATTGGGTAGTTCTCAATTACACGAGTTTTAGAGGGATTAGGTTTATAACCATCTTTTGATACTATATGTCCTAAATATTCCACTTCTTTTTTAAGAAAGTGACATTTGGTTGGTTTGAACTTCAGATTACTCTCCCTTATTTTCTCAAAAACGTGTCTTAATCGTGAAAGGTGATCGTTGATATCGTCTGAACTGAAAACAATAATATCGTCCAAATACACTAAACATTCCTTGTAGGTTAGATTACTAAACAGCTGATTCATGAACCTTTGCCAAGAGGAAGGAGCATTTTTTAACCCCATCGCCATCCTCTTGAATTCATAATGATTATTAAAAGTTGAAAATCCTGTTTTTTCTTGATCCTCGGGGTGAATAGGGATTTGGAAGTATCCAGAAGCCAAATCCATGGTGGAAAAAAGACTAGCTTTTGCCAATCGATCTATGGTATCTTCCAAGTGTGGCAGAGGATAAAAATCACTTTTGGTCACTGCATTTAATTCCCTAAAGTCTATACATAACCGGTACTGAATCTCTTCCCCAGGATGAGCTTTCTTTTCGATTAGTATGGCTGGAAAACTCCATGGTGACTCACTTTCTGTTATGATTCCATCAGAAAGCAATTTATCAATTTCCTTCTTTAATATTTCTTGACGATGGTAGGGTACACGGTATGGTCGTTTGCTAATAGGAGGAATGTCTTCTGTAATTATTCGATGAGTTATCTTTGATGTACAGGTAAGTTTTTGCTTAGGTGCTCTAAATATATCGATAAATTCCAACACAAGTTTTTTCAATTTTTCTTGGTCTTCGGACAGATCTTGGTCTAGTCTTAGTTGTGACAGTATATCTGATGCGTCATCAGTACTTATGCCTCTTACTTCTTGGTAAGACGAATTTGGTTTTGTATCTACAGCTGCTTCATATGCTTCTGCAATAACGATTTTTCTTTGAATTATAAGCGGTTGTTCTGTTATATTCATTAATCGAATTGGAATTTTATTATTAACTTTACTAAGGCTTCTCGCAATGAGCAATCCATGAGGAACATCTTCACGTGGTTCAACGACTACGTGCTGGGCCTTGACTCGAGATGCTCTCTGGAGATTGGCCATGCAAGTGACTTGACATCTTGCTGGAATCAATAAATCTTCTGATAAGAAAATTGTGGAGGGAATCATATTCTCATTTCTCTTTTGATTTTGCTTAGCATGGGCATTCCCTTGATTATCTTGTTCTTTCTGCTTGTTCTTGCTGTTGTTTTTCTTCTCATTCGCGAATTCCTTTTCTTTCTTATCTTCTTTTTGTTGGTTGTCATTTAAAACTACACTATCTTCCTTTCTGTTAATAGCATTATTTTCCTTTTTATTTTTGGGCGCGGCCGCTTCCTTAACCATTTTGGTGGAACCGTTATGATTTTCTTGTTTTTCTAATGAGTTCAGGTGAATGGCCATCACCTGATCTACTAAATCTTCCTTCATGGCCATTGACGAAAGATTTTTCATAACCGCTTCCTCCAATTTGGCGTCTAACCTTTTAACTTCTTCTTTAAGATACCTTAATTCCAATAATATTTGGTTATCAGTTCTCTCCCTTAGTGATGTTGTTAACCAACTTGCTCTATTCAATTTAGCTTTTTCTTCGAAAAGAGCTATTATCTCTTCAAAAGCATACATCCATCCATTTCCCCAATCTACTTTGATTCCATATTTATGCAAGAAATCTAACCCTAGTAAAATGTCAGCTTGAAAACTCATTGGTGAATTTACTACTACAAATGAGTGTTCGATTAATTTTCCTGGTAGCAACATGATAGGCAATACTACTTCTCCTTTGCACGGTATACCACCTCCTTGAATATCAACTAAATTATTTTCTATATCTTGAGAAATTTTAAACCCCTCGGCAACATCGGGTTTTGCTAGGGATACAATGGCTCCTGAGTCTATAAGGGCGGTACACTCTCTATTTCCTATTACCACTTTAGCTATATTACGAGGGCGTAATAACTGTTCAGAGCACTGTATCCCAACCTCATTTACTTTTACTGATGAGTTCCGCCTTGCTGAGCAGCCGGACTTCGGGGTTGAAAAGGAGCTGCTCTGGCGTTTAAACCTCTTTGGTTATTTATTGTCCTGGACTGGTATGTCGGGCAGTTGATGCGTAAATGTCCAATCTTATTGCAATTATAACAGGTACGCAATTCCCTTGTATTTTGAGTTCGACACGAACTTGCAAAATGTCCCAGTTTATTGCATTTGTAGCACCTTAAGTCGTGAATTTTGGATTGTCTACACTCCTTAGCTACATGACCTGATTTTTGACAATTATAGCACTTTAAATTTTGACGGTTTCCATTATTATGTATAGTTTTATTGGAAGATTCCATACTCAAGCCTCTGCATTCTCTATGTGATACTGAAGGTTTTATTATGCTTTCAATGGCTTCCTCTAATTCTGCCATTTTCAAAGCAGAATTTAGGTCGGTTGGAGATTTTGATAAAATTTTTGCTTTTAAAGGCATAATTAATCCCATTACAAATTGAGTGGTTAGTTCTTCTTCAAAGTTGGTTTTTAAGACGGTATCTATATCATTCGTTCCGGTGTACGAGACGGTTTTATTTGCAAGCACTTTCAATCTAGTAAGAAATTGTCGACAAGTTTCGCCATGCCGTTGCTTGCATTCCATATACTTTCTGCGAGCTTCTCCATTGATCTCGGATCTTTTGAATTGTTTTTTCAGACCACGAGATAAAGTGGTCCAACTTGGCGTTGTCTTAAGGTTTTCTTCAGCTTCGATAAATTGTTTTGCTTCTTCTCGGAGTTTCAGTCGAGTAATTGCTACTTTCTGTACTTCAGTCCAATTTGCAAGTAAGGCAGTTTCTTCAATTACTGCTAGAAATTCTTCGATGCTACCTTTTCCATTGTAGCTTGGAACGGCATCAAGTCCAATAACGATATTATTTAAAACTACTGGATTTACAGGTTCAATCGTCTTCTTTTCTTCAGTCATTATTGCAGGTTTAAATCTTATATTAGGCAAAATGCTGTTGTGGGGGAGTATTTAACATCCACAGTCTCAAAGTCCTATAACTCGTTGATATTATAGTAATTCAATTTAAATTTATTGTAGTTCTTCAGGTCTACTTCCTCATTTTCTTTTAACAAACCCCACACCTGACACCATTTGTCGAACCCCACACTGTTGCCAGATTGTGTAAAAAATCTTTTATTTACGGAAATGTAGGTATTTCATTTCTGGCCATCTTTAGTGTGTTTGACAAGATTATAGTGGGTTCGGGACTTTGGGCATTATTGCCTATGTTAATATTTTCACTAATATATTTTAGAATTTACTGATTTACTGAATATTGAATCTTAGAGTTGGCCTAATTATCTTATTCCTTCCTAATACGAAAATCAAACACTGATGTTGTATAAAGGGAGCTTAATTTATTAACTTATAAATTAACAGTGTACAATGTACATTGTACAAACAACATTGCAAAAAAAAAAAAAAAAAAATCAAAATTAAGAAAGAACGCAAATTTTTGCATACACTAACCTACAAATACTCGAAGCAAACCCAACCCAGCCTTTATCATCGTAATGTCAAAATCTTTGCTATAATGTAAAAATGTCTAGTCTAAGCAAACCTGATCGTCGACGGTTAGATGAACGATTTTACACCGAAAAGCACATTTCACAGTTCACTTAATTTTTAAATAACATTGTTTTAAAAAGGTTTAACTATGAATGGAAAACTGATTATATGTGACTGTTGACTGACTGCATGACTTCTACAGAATGACTTTTACTGAATGATTTTAACTGCATAATGAATCTTTGTTCATAGTTTGCTAGCGTTTATATAGAAAGATTTTTCCATTAATCCTAAATTATTACAATAATTAATTACTACTACTAAGTAATTTAAGTAGCCATCTGTCACATAATTTCATGCGGCTTCTTTGATACTGAAAATGTATGACTAATTATTGTCTATAAACATCCGGCAGGAAACAATAAAATATCAAAAATTAGGTGACAGTTTCCGGCTGAAAATTGCATAAGATAGGCGGATACATAACTTTATATCTTTGACATTTATTGAGGATACTTTGAAACATAAAATGACTTGACATTTCCGACATACGTCTTTAGAAAATATGTTTGGGAAATTATAAATATAAAAATAAAATGACAGCAGGAAATATAAATTTGTAACAAAATGCTAAAAGTAAACAAAGATAAAAGTACCGCTTCTAATAAATAATTGATATAATCGATAGATAGTAATAAATTATGATATACGACTTCCGGTTAAATAGACGAATGTGGTAATTGCGCAACATCCGGTATAAATTTAAATTCTTTTAATTAGTTAAATTGCTTTGGCTGTTTGTATAACAAAATAATAATGAAATGAATAGTAAAAAATATATTACTTCAAAGGTCCTGTTGTCGCCAATTTTTGCTATTACCACAAATAATATTAGTTGAAAAAATTTAATTAAAAAAAAAAATGCTCTGGGGAACAACGAACAAACCAGTTGCCAATATACCTTTTAGACGGAATTACACAATCTGCCGACTGACATGACATCGTTAGGTACTACATGAAGTGACGATATTTAAAATTAGGCAGATTGTGTTATACATAATACGCCGAAACGTCAAGGTCTCTTCATGAAGTGACGCGGCAGATCGTGTAATTTCATGTTTTTACACAATCTGCCGACGCTTCATGAAGTGACTAGGCTTTTCATGAAACGACGGATTTCACTATCAACCTACGACATAAAGTTGCCACAGTGGATCTTTGCCCGTGCGTCATCAATCAACTATCAGGACTCGACGTGGTTAATAACTCTGCATCCTTGTTTATTACAGTAACAAGTTTGAATAAAAGCATAAAAGAACGTCTCCAAAATTCCGCAATAATATAACGTGCTAGACAAGGATAAAACTATAAACGTCAGTTAATTACTTTCTTTATTTGTTTAGTTGACAACCGTTGTATTTTAGAACGTCATTGTCAAACCTTATTTTGATCTGCCAATCTAATTCGTATTTTGTAAATCTGTGTGCCTTAGAACTGTTCCTGTTTCTAAAAATAGTTCTTTTTAGAGGTAATTATACCCACCATCTGTTTTGGCGGTAAGTATTTATGGATTTTTATAATAACTAATTTATTTATTTTAAATATTTTAACCGTGAAAGTTCTTTGAAACGTTTACGGCAGTGGCTAAATTCCCTTAAATGAAAGGATGTTAAAAATTTGACTTTTGCGATTTTAATAGTCAATAAAACACCAAACTTTTCTAGATTTTAAGCTTTAAAAATAGTATTAAATGTATAAACATTTGTTTGTCAATTTCTTTTAGATAATAGAGAATGCCGGGCAAAACTTAAAATAAATAATAATTTTTTGTGACATTATGTAGGTACGTTAAACGGTAGGCAGGCACGTCCATTTTATGAACTTAACTTAGTTTTGACTTTTTTCGTCTCGTAATTTTGATTTGATTCATACGATTTTGATGACGTAAAAGTGATGACGCACGGGAAAAGAACCACTGTGGCGACTTTATGTAATATGTTTCTGATACCTAAAATTTATTGGAGTTCTGTGCCCAAAATGAATTCTTATAGTAGGTATCTATAATGGGTTGTGTTTAAACAATTTTTAAATTTAGAGAGGTTGTAGTAAGAATAATATAATCAGGTATACCTATATTAGGTAACTAATTTGTAAATAAATATACCTTAAAGAATATTTGCTTTTCTTATTTCATATATTTTGATTATTTTAAGGTAAGTGCAATGTATACATCTATCTATAGGTACCTACTTACAATTATCTATTTTAAGACATTATTCAATTTTAAAATGTTATATATTTATTTAGCATTTATCATAGCGTACAAACATCTATTGATTTGCTTAAAAGTAAATAGAAAGTCACGAAAACATCAGTTTGAATCTAATCAGATATTAGGATATTCCTTAAAAAATTCAAATTCGCGGAATGAAAATTTTAACGTTTAATTGACAAACTGTAGACGGTAGAGTACCTACCTATTATAGATAACGGGGCAAAAACTGCACTTAAGAATTAAAAAGTTTTAAAATTACAAAATTAGAAACAAAGTTTTTACCAGAGGCGGCTCGTAATCATTTTATAAATGGGAGAACATGTTGTATTTTGAACAAACACAAAAAGCATCAACATCAACACTAAACTTTAAATGGGCGATTTTGCATCACGAGTTCACGAGGTCATAGTTATCTCAAGTTGCGGCCATCTGGCCATCAGAGTCAAATTGGCGCTGTTGTCGCTTGATGATTCTCCAGCTGGCCGAGTAACCGGGTTAAGTCGCATATTTTAATTGACGTATAGAAAAGAAGGACAGTTATATTCTAACCTTCTATTGACAGACTCCCTGAGGACAAGCAAAACCTGTTTTTACCGTTAGTTTACAGGTATTTTTGATGTTTGGATGTTCTTTAGTGTTTTTTTGGTAGTTTTTCTGTGCGAATAATAAGTATAATTATTGTAGCCAGTATCATATTTTTGGATTTTGTTTTATAAAGAATATTCGCTTTGGTTTTAAGTTGCTACATTTAGGTACTACATTACTTATAAGGTTGTACAAAGTATTTTAACCTACATGGACAAAAGCAACTACTATAATATCCTTCCAAAAGAAGTTCAAGAACGCTATTTAGCCAAATACTGGCTCTAATAAAAAAAAAACGATACCTACCCAGTAAACACGACATGAAAGCTCCGGAGGTGGACAGGAGGCGCATTGCCGAAACGTCGGTGTCGGGCCGCCAGCTACAATATCGGCGGCGTGGAGGTAGGGCATGACCGCTCGGCCGCCGGGCGGCTTAATAGCTACATAACGAAGCTGGTTGTGCGGTACAGACGCTACTTTTTACCACTGAGCCGCGGGCTGAACAGATTTGGTTAGCGCGCGGCATCTCGACGAGACCGCGGACGGTTCGCTGGCAATTCATTTAAATACCAGCGAGGGACCGCGCATGGTTAGAGGAAAGTATTACCATTAAAACTTACCGTAAAGTAGAAAACAACAGTTTTATTGTTTAACAAACCCTGCAAATATAAGACGTTATTCTGATTCATTTAAACATAACTTTTTATTCTTTTTTTTTGCGACTCATCCGCCCGCCTTCTCGGTCGGAAGCATTTTTATCCAGTTTCTAATGGTCAGAACAATATATGAATTGTTGCATTGGACGCTATTGGATTTCTTCGTACAGCACCTAAAAACCATTTGGTTTGGTTAAGTTTATATAAGTACTATAAAATACTGCATACAAAGAATAGCCAAGCATGCACTATTTTTTTTTTGTTTTAACACTTTCAACTTTACATATTATGAGAGTAACAGAGGTATAAAAAAATTTACATAAAATTATATAGGTATGAAACTTAAACTCACTTATAGTTTTGTTCTCTGGTACTGAATTATCTGTCTGAGGGGTGTCTTTTTATCTTGGAAATCAGTAAAAGTTCGTCTAATGATGAATTCTGTATTCTGCCTACAGGCACTGAATCTTCTTGAGAAATGTAGCTTTTATAATAATAAAGGAACGCCTCGTGCTCGTGGAAAAATAATTTTAATGTTCTGTCTACCGTCATTCACCTGTCAAGTGTTAGTTCTTTCGCAGAAGCACAACGGCGCGAATTTCAAAAATACGCGGCTGGCTTGCGATTAGCCGTAGCCAAACAAGTAAAACGAGAAACGTAGTAGTGAGCTACCCGCGCGCGGGTGGTACACGGCACGTCGACTCTTTTGTCACAACCAACGAGATATCTTCTAACCGTGTCCGATTCGAAAGATAAGGTCCGTTTCTCATGTGCTGCGCTACTACCACCATCGGGTGGCAGACTATTAGCAGTGGTAGTTCGACGCATGGAAGGTAACGCGATAGCCAGAAGCGGCCAGTAATCGGCAACAAGAGCCGTCGATTTCCCATCAGTGCCGGAAGGCGGCCGAACTTTTACCGCCAGCTTTGGTTTACTGGGTAGCCTTATTAATTTTAAAGAAGTGACAGCATCTTTGACGGATCAAGATGAGGAGCTAACCAAAATGCGAGTTGATTTTTTGTTATAACAGAGACTTTTTGCACCTCTTAATTCGTCATTCTATTGTGGTTATGGTTATTCTGAGCATGCGCAATGTCAGAATGGTGATCCGCTATGGTTAATAACCATAACGGACTCCGTTAGTTACGGAAGGATAAGGAAGAGCTTATCGTTATCGTTATGGTTATGCTTAAACGCATGGTTGCCGGGAAACATACAGAAGTTATGAAGCATCATTGCTATGAATTAAAATTGTTATAAGCAATTAATTAAAATCCAAAGCAATAGTAGCTTTACATTAAAATATACAAATTAATCAAATTATGTTAGGTTAGGTATTATATTTTGTTTAGGTGCGCCGGCGCCAAATTAATAACTACAGACAGAACGTATAGGCGCTGCAAAATCTCTGGTTTTAACAGTGGCGCTACTCGTTATGTTTAATAAAGTTAACCATAACGGAGCTAAAAACTGATATTAATTTAAGAGGTGCAAAAAGTCTCTAACGTCTTGTCATGATTTGACAAACACTAACCTGAAAATATACCGATGTCAACGTCATAAAACTAACCTTAATATGTTTTTCCACAGGGCGACTGTCATCTGTCAGGTTGTGCACATGCCCTATAGCGCTTCCCAAACTGCACCAGGTGCTAATTGGAGCAAACCAGCCAGCCCGCCATGACAAAACTATCAATTTTTCTTGTCCACGTTTTTTTCTCAGGAAATTAAATTCATTTTTTATTATCATTTTAATATTTAATACAATTCTATTAGTTTCTATTCTAGAAAACTTCGGCGATGTGTGTAATCTTTCAGTTATTATTCCAGCCTACTATGCAGGTAATTATTTTTTATTGTTTATCAAATTGATTTTACATTTCAATTTTTTATATAGGAAATGTAAATTTACAATAAATAAATTAACATGAAATGTTTTGCATACGTATTAGGTGTTGGTTAACAATAAGCCAATCTTAACAAAATATCACTAGGGCAGCCTTGTGAAAAAACAGCACAAGTAGTTACGAACAGATACCTAAGTTTAGTCTCTTGAAATGATAATTTTAACATTTTTGTTTTACTGAGTAGATTAGAAGTATAACATAATGGCACAAAGATAATGGTTTGAGCTAACTCGATAAGTAGATACTTGGCCAGTGGCCATATTTTACAGAGAAATTTAATACCCGATACTGTTTCTTTTGTTTCAGAGAATGCTGTAAGAATCACCTGTTTATGGATGTTCAAATTTCCCGCCATTGCGCCTCTGATGGCCAGCAGGCACAAACACCCCTCTCTCTCTCTCTCTTCTTTTTCTTTCTACTGTGTTGCGATGTTTTAACAAGGAGTTAACATTTCTAACTCTATACATTTTTTTTGAGCATCACATCAGTCATAAATTCCACGTATCTTTCAACAGTTAGACCTCTTTCACACTATCAGGTTCGCCGGTCAGGTTTTAAACTGGACAGAATCCTGAAGTAAAAATAAAAATATCCGGACCTGATCAGGTTTTCGTCAGGTCCGTTATTGTCCTTATTAATAAACTTTAGTTCACGTTTCGATGATGGATCGTAATGATGTATAGCTTTATGTTAGGTTAGGTTAGGTTAAAAGTGAGTGGGTTACGGCTAACCCTCCACGGTGACCATGCGATCTATTGTAACTCATACCTTATTTATATTTCCCTCAATAGGCCTAACTTTTGATGAAGTTAATGGTGGTATTGGGAGAGACATTTTTTATGTCGTCCGGCAGCAGAGTCGTCTCGCCGAATAGAGCGAATCTG
Organism: Polydrusus pterygomalis; assembly: GCA_963969555.1. Lineage (NCBI taxonomy): Eukaryota > Metazoa > Arthropoda > Insecta > Coleoptera > Curculionidae > Polydrusus > Polydrusus pterygomalis. Next base: position 75,665,077 of record OZ018376.1, on the reverse strand, counting down.
ATTCTTTCTGCTGCGGGGCAGGCGCACCATACGTGTTCTGCTGTTTCTGCATCTTCCATGCAGAGCCGGCATTCATCAGTTGGGGTTAATCCAATTTTATACATATGGTGTCGCAACCTGCAGTGGCCGGTGTACAATCCTACTAGTGCTTTAAGGCATGATCTGTTAAGCACAAGTAGTTTGTCAGTTAGCTGTTGATTTATATGGCTGTATATAAATGCTTTAGAGTGTGTTAGACCTGGTAGATTTAACCAGTGTCTTTCCCATTTGCTTTTTGCTTCGGCTATTATTGTTTTCCTGGCCGTAGCATGAGATATACCCATTACCGGCTCGGGTCCTGTGAATTTCTGTGCTGCCCCTCTCTTATCGAGCTTGTCGGCAGCCTCATTACCCTCCAGGCCCATGTGTCCCGGTATCCACACTAGGGTTATTCTGTTATTCAGACTTAGTTCGGATAGTGTTTCGTGACAGCTCCACACTGTCCTTGAGGTACACCATCTCGATTAAAGAGCTTTTAATGCAGCTTGACTGTCGGAGAATATCGATTGATTTGTGTGCATACCGTCGGTCTATCAGCAGTCTTGCACACATTTCAATTGCATGGACCTCTGCTTGAAATATGGTTGTCATAGTTCCCAGGCTGACATTTATTTCTATCTTTGGGTTTTTGCCCTATATTCCGGCTCCAATACCTTCTTTAGTTTTGGAGCCGTCTGTAAAAAAATGTATAGCTTTATGGTATTTGTATAGAAAGTGTAAAAAGCAAGGAAATGTTAAAAAGAAACTTTGGGTACACCCTCTTCTTTAAATACGTGATGAGATTGGTGCTTTTCAAATTTTGTATGAGGAATTAAGAAGTAACGAAATTTTTTTTTAATTACTTACTTACTACATACTAAATTACAGCCACTTTTACAGCGTCAAAATACAAAAATGAGGACTTACATTAGTCCAAAAGAAATGCTTAGCTTAATTATCAGGTAAGCGTTCGCATCTTCCTCGCTAGAGTTAAAACAAATAATAAACTATTACAGACTAAACCTGAAGACAATAACCGGACCAGTGTGAACGCTCACATAAGTTACAATACCCCACCATCACTTCGTCCGGCGTCAGGGAACCGGATGCTCGTGATGTCGACCCATCCGGCTGCAACCGGTCGCCGAACCTGAACCTGATAGTGTGAAAGAGGCCTTAGAGATGCTCTCATAAAAAATGGACCAACAAACCCGAACAAACCCATAGATAAAGGTAAATAACTAAAAACCACATCAAAAGTTAAAAGTGACTTTTGTGGAGTTCTTGAATGTACTAAGAAAAAATTTTTCCTTGACCATTAATGATTGCTTTTCTATTGTACATTCCAGAATTTAAGAAATTGGATATCGATATTTTAACAACGATGTTTTGATAACATCGATGCTTGCGTTCGATGTTAACATCGATGCTGAAGAATGATGTATTGAGTCGATGTCCCAGCACTGCTTAGCGAAGTCGTTAAAAAAGCGCTTCGCAAACAACTTCGTTAGTCCGCATGAGACATAGAGAATGGCATTACTTAACAGCGGCAAGGGGGGTGGACAAATATTTGATGTGCTAAGTTAAATTTTTAAAAGGAACCTCAACTTAGCCGTTGGCTTTAGCCGAGTTCCATAATTAGCAATTAGCAAAGCAAAGCACAACAAAGATTTTTTTCTCCCCCCTTGCCGCGGTTAAGTATGCCTCGCTATATTTCTCATGCGATTATACGAAGTTGTTCGCGAAGCGTTCCCTTAACGACTTAGCTCAGCAAAGTTGTTTACTTTGCTTAGCCATTTAATTGTTTCTTTTAAACAGCTAAGCAAGGTAAACATCTCTGCTGAGCTAAGTCTGCTAAGTTGTTAAAGGAAGGTTTCGCAAGCAACTTCGTATATTATAATCCCATGAGAAAAGAGGGGCATACTTAACCGCGGCAAGGGGAGGAACAAATCTTTGTTGTGCAGTTAATTAAAAATTCGGCTAGGAACTCGGCATTAGGTACTTTCCATTTACTTCTTTTAAACAGCACAGCACAGCACAGTAAAAATCTTTGCTTAGCCTAAGTTGTTAAAGAAGCGCTTCTTGAAAAATTTCATATAGTCCGTATAGGAAATAGAGTGGGGCATACTTAACCGCGGCAAGGGGGGAGAAAAACATCTTTGCTGTGCTAAGTTAAATTTTTAAAAAGATCGCTCAACTTAGCCATTGGTTTTGCTTTGCTATTTAAAAGAAATTTTGCTAGTTCCTTTAACCTTTTTTTAAAGCAAAGTAAAGCCAACGGCTAAAGTTGAGCGTTCCTTTAAAAAATTTGACTTAGCACAGCCGAGATTTTTTCCTTCTCTATTGCCGCGGTTAGGTATTCTCCCCTCTATTGCCATACGAACTATACGAAGTTGTTCGCAACGCGTTCCTGTAACAAGTTAGCTAAGCAAAGATTTTTACTTTGCTTTGCTGTTTAAAAAAAAAAAAAGGGAAAGCACCTAAATACGTCAACGGCTAAAGTTAAACGTTTCTTTTAAAAATTAAGTCAGTTCAGCAAAGAATTGTTTCCTTCCCCTTGTCGCGGTTCAGTATGCCCCTCTATATTTCTCATACGATTATAAGAAGTTGTTCGCGAAGCGTTCCTTTAACACTTTTGCCAAGCAAGCATTTTTACTACGAGCCGGTGTGACGAGGACGCGGCTCCCACACATTCCGTCTAAAAGGATATTGGCAACCGGTTTGTTCGTTATTACCCAGAGCATTTTTTTTTTAATTTTATTTTTATAAAATAATATTAGTTGAAAAAATTGAATTAAAAAAAATGCTCTCGGTAACAACGAACAAACCGGTTGCCGATATACCTTTTAGACGGAATATGTAGGAGCCGCGTCCTCGTCACACCGGCTCGTTATTTAATTTTCTTTGCTTCCTTTTCTTTATTCAATGTTGCTATTTTAAAAGAAGCGAAAAGACCTATTTATTTCACGTCTCATCAGGGTGAATCCACATGCATCCGTGATCACGGATATCCGTATGCGTATTACGGATAGGTGAAAATGGTACCATCCGAATGGAGATGCGTGATATGGATGTACGTTTTTAATACTAACCTAACCAAAGATTTTTCTCATTTTTAACACGCTTTTATTAGCTTCACCTGTATGTTTGCTTGCTTGTATGTATAGTTGAATTCACAAAAACTTTTAACGCCGTGACATTTCAGTTCTGTCATACTTATCAAATACTGCAGCAACTCATAAAATATAAATTTCTAATGGCAAAATTTAATTAGTATAATTGTACTGCACACAAAGTATGTCTTAGCTTAAAAAAACTAAAAAAACACGCTTTAATAGTTAATCAAACTAAAAAGCGAAAAATAAATATAGTTTAGAATAATTCTTGAAATTCTTAATATAGGCAAAAAATAATAATGAACGATAAACATTAATATTATTGTAAAATTAAAAAGCGTGGAGTGCTCGATATACGAAAAATATAGCACAAAGCGCTCCACGTTTTTTTTTATTTCACAATAATATTAATGTTTATCGTTCATTATTATTTTCTGCCTATATTAAGAATTTCAAGAATTATTCTAAACTATATTTATTTTCCGCTTTTTAGTTTGATTAACTATTAAAGCGTGTTTTTTAGTTTTTTTAAGCTATATTTATTGTAAACGACGGTTTCAATTTGTTTTTGTAGCACAGAAATGGCAAACAATGCAAACCATGCCCTGGCTTTGGCTGATGCATAGAGAAATCCGTAGTTTAAAAAATACGACATGGGAACATAAGAGAAACTGTAGAAAAAAGATAAAAATGTTATACCTTCTGTATTTAAACAGGACCACGATTGTAGAAAAAAAACACAAGTGAGGAGAATTTGGACAAGATCTATTATCAGTGAAGAAAAAAGATTACTTTGGGGTTGTACAAATACTTAAAAAATTCTATCTTATTAGTTTATTATATTCTAACCCAACTTTTTCAATAAACATAAACATCAAAATGCTCCAAAGTCAAAACACAGGCTTCTGATTCTGATGGCCACTTGCACCAAACTTTTAAGAATACCTTAATGCCCAGTTGTATAGGTTCTGATTAATTTGAACGCTAAAGATAAAATTAAGCACCACTTTAATCTAATGCCCAGTTGTATAGGTTCCGGTGAATCGGCATTTCATTGTTATAGGTTGCGGTTATCTAAAAATGTTCAGATTAACCGTTGGTTTGGAATTATAAGTTGCGATTAGCGCCAAACTTGGGGTTTAACTATCAGTTAATTTAACAGGCCAAAAAGCACCCGTTGAAAATCAATCTTAGGATTAAAATAGGAAAAAATGACATACTTCTAACATATAACCTAAAAATCCTAAAATACTTATATTATAAAATATGATGATGATGTGATTTTATTATTATATTATACGTTCAAGGCAACAAATTTAAAACGGTAAGATATATTAGGTTAAGTTCAGTTTTTACTTTAAAATTCGCTATGAAGTTAGCGACTATTTGGATTAACCGGGACTTATAAAACTTATATATTTTATTAGTCTTAACATTAAAGTGGTGCTTAATCCTATCTTTAGCGTTCAAATTAAACAGAACCTATACAACTGGGCATTAAGATTAATAAAATATATCAGTTTTATAAGTCCCGGTTAAACCAAATAGTCGCTAACTTCATAGCGAATTTTAAACTAAAAACTGAACCTAACCTATCATATCTTACCGTTTTACAATTTGTTGCCTTGAACGTATAATGTAATAATAAAATCACATCATCATCATCATCATATTTTATAATATAAGTATTTTAGGATTTTTAGGTTATATGTTAGAAGTATGTAATTTTTTCCTATTTTAATCCTAAGATTGATTTTCAACGGGTGCTTTTTGGCCTGTTAAATTGACTGTTAGTTAAACCCCAAGTTTGGCGCTAATCGCAACCTATAATTCCAAACCAACGGTTAATCTGAACATTTTTAGATAACCGCAACCTATAACAATGAAATGCCGATTAACCGGAACCTATACAACTGGGCATAAGTCGCTCTTACCTCTTAAGATGTAAAATTGCCTTGCACCAGCACTTAAGAAAGGCTTAAGATCGCTTAAGATTTCTTAAATTTAAGTCGCCGTTTTCGAGCCTTTAAAGTATTCTTAACTTATTCCTAACCTCAATCGAACTGTAATTTAACGACGACTTGGAATTTTTAGAATTAATAGAAAATGGATTTCCTATAGAAGGCTATATAATAAGTAAAATGTATAGGTACTTATAAAATAAAACATGTTTGTATTATAATAAATTTTGCAATATTTTTAATTAAAGGTATATAACAACATAAAACATAATAATGATTTTAAATAAATACGTTCCTCCTAGAATGAAAGAACTACTGTGAAGACACGGACAATATGACATTTTTTAAAAGATTCCGCTTAACCAAACCAACAACCAACCAAAGAACATTTATAGGGTTTGTTCGAAACCAATATATATCTTATATTCTTACTTGTTTTTATTGTGCTAGTGCCGTTGGGCAACACACTTTTGAAAAAACCAACTATCCATGTTATTCTTCGGGAAATCGCATCGCATTTCTAATTTCTGAACTGCTGCACACTTTTCAGGGTTTATGCTATGGTATACGGTCGAATATAGAGAAAACTAAAGACACGTCTTATTGTTTCTGTTTCATTTCATTTAACAAAATAATGGTGACAATGGTGTTACGTTTGTCTATTACCAAGGAATCATATGTTAAAAAGCAGTGTTGTCGCTTTTTTTGAATCTTAGTTAAGTTTCTTTGAAATATGGTTGGTGCAAAACAGAATATTTTGGGTGAGATTACAGAAGCTCTGCATCTGACACCTGCAGCTGCAAGTAGAGTTTGCAGATGCAAATGACAGAAGTGGGATTCCAGAAAACGATTATCATACTTTGCGTCTGCAAGTCGGCCGCAAATTTGCAGATGGTTCGAAGGTGCTGCAAACTTGCAGAATGTATAAAATTTATTAAAAACTAACCTATATTTTGGGGATTTGACGGATGGTAGTCATTTCATATTTTTTGCAATAATAATTTTTATATAAAAAAAGAAACGGGAACAATTAATTATTGCCATGGATTTGGGCTATTTACTCGTGTAAGGAAATCTCTACAACCCTCAAAAGTGATAAGAATTATAATATCTTGTGTTATGTTCCATAAATATATGCCTATATATAACTTATTCCCTGTGAATTATGAAGAAAATGATATTCAGAATTTTGATTATTTGAAAGCAGAACAATTTGAACAAAATCTTCTCGACAGACCCTTTACCCTTTTCTTTTCGGAGCAAAAAACTTAAATTAAAATGTGAGGTGAGGTTAGAACTTCACATATTTGTCAGTCAATATTAATAAACCAGTAGTAGTAAAACGGTTTAACTACTGTAAAAATGGCGGATTTGCAAATAGTTTTTGGAATGTCAAGTAGTGTTGGGATCGCTCGAGTGAAAAACCGCTCGAGTACTCGATTATTGAAATAACCGACATCACTCGGTTATTGACACGACTACTCGAGTTATAATTTCAAGCGAAAATCGTCGCTTAACAAGCAGTCAAGCACTAACCACTGAGCGAAAGTTCGTTCATTCGATATCCGCTCGGCCATCGTCGTTTGACGGCTTTCAAGTTAATGCTCCGAAGTCTCACACGACATACGTCTTTGTTAACGGCACATAAACATAAAAGAGAATGCGCTATCGTGACATGCGTTTCGTTTTCGTCGTTTTGGTTTGGATTTTGATAGAATCACCTGTAAACGTAAACATCTGCGACACGGCCTGGCCTTCAAAAAGCAATCGGTGGTGATCGCTTGCCCTCGGCGTCATTCACTATCGAATCGAATCGAGCGGCAAGCGATCAACCACTCGCTCAATGCGCTATTCATTGAATTCATTCACTACTTGATACTTGAACCGAAATTTCGAGTGATAAATCGCTCGAGCGATCGCTCGATTATTGAAATCGCTCGAGTAGTGACTACTCGATTATTAAAATCATCGGTTTTTCCCAACACTATGTCAAGTTTCTGCAAATTATTTTGCGTCTGCAAGTCCGCCATATTTGCAGATCTGCAAAGTTGCAGGTATGCATTTTCTGTAATCTCACCCTTTAAGTGTAACTTAGAATCTAAGATACTCTTAACTAAGAAAAACTTAAGTTTATTTTGGTGCAAGTGGGCATAAGATACTCTTAACTAAGAAAAACTTAAGTTTATTTTGGTGCAAGTGGGCATGAATACGGAAAAAAGTTAAGATTTACTTATATCTGTGATGACCTTGACGAGCTGTCACCTTCTAAACAGATAAATTATTGGCTATTAATGATCACGTGGTAACAACGGATCCGTGATCACGGATGCATGTGGATTCACCCTCAATTCTGGTCACAGAGAATGATAGATCAAATAGTCGCTGCTGCTCATCGAGTTTAGCTGCTGCGTGTATTGGTCAAAGCTTAGTTCCTTTTACGTTACTTTTAAATAGCAAAGCAAAGCATAACAAAGATTTTTTATTCCCCCTTACCGTGGTTAAGCATGCCCCACTATATTTCTCATGCAATTATACAAAGCGTTCCGTTTACAGCTTAGCTCAGCAAAGATACATACTTTGCTACTGTTTAAAGGAAGCAAATGGAAAGTACCTTTTTTTTCTGTGAAGATCAACACAAACCACACCACAGAATATTTGAGGTTCCACTATATTGTTAGCGAACAAACCCTATAAATTTTCGTTGTGATTGTGATTGTTAGAATAAATTGGAAATTTTTTGTTGGTTGGAAATATTAATCCTGAAAAGAAGTATCCGTTTTTTTAAAATAGGTTTGCCGGTATAAATGTATTGGTCGACGTGAACCGAACCGAAAACCTAAATCAAGATATAAAATACTTTTATATTTCTCAGCATCCTTGACGATTAAAAAATAACATTGTTTTAACGAGCGATACAAACACTATTAGAGGTTATGGCTAGTGGATCAACACGTAGAATTTTAGTAGAAACCAAGAACTTATCCAAAGATCCACCACCAGGCATAAGTGCAACGCCTGATGACAACAACTGTAGGTAAGTACATACCTACCGCAAGGCGGTGACTAAAAATAGCGTTATCTAAAAAATGAAATCACTATTATAAAAATTGATAGGTAAAGATATAACTGAGTAATTAGGTAGTTGGACTCATATTTATACAATTTTAAATTGGGAAAAAGACTCCTGCATGGTTGGTCTGATTCCAAACATTTTTGTACCTGCACGGATGGATGTTTTGTATATTGTAGTAGTAAAGGTATTATAGATGACAAATAAAAATGCGCTTGGGAATCCAGCGCAAATCGGCCTGGATACACCTTAATGAGCCTTTAGGTATCTTTATATATTCACATTCAACAGCTAATCTAAAAAACATTACAGGGAATGTGATCTAAAATAAACCTCGATCCTACTTTTGTAGTTTAGTTCTTATAGATTCTGTGAATATACTTACAAGTTGTATACATCAATATCATTTTCCAACCTATTAAATAGACTACAGAATCACATCGTATTACTAGGTTTTTATGAAGTATTTAATCAATCCAAATCCACATTATGAACTGCATGAAATTGGGTTTGTTTTGAATTTCAAGGTTGATTCCACATTTTTTGGGCTTCTCTCTAGATTTAGGTAAATGTCAAGAAAATGCAACATATTGTTTTAAAATCTATAAATTAAGTAGGTTGCCTCATAGAAAAGCATTCTGGTGAGGGGTACGGGCGGAAGATGTGAGGTAGCCTGGCGACGTTTGGGCAGCTCCTAACGCGCGTATATAAGTGAACGAAGATGTAGGCCTGCCTGCATGTTGAGGTAGGTCAGCATCGAATGAGACAACCTAGTCAGTTTACAGATCTTGACACAACCTAATCTAATTAGGTACCTACAAGTTGATTTAGTTCAAACGAAATAAAACTTATTATGTACACAACACTCTTTTTTGGTTTTTGAGGCAAGAACCTGGTCTTATTGATACTAATGTGGAGGAGGGTGGTACAACTACTGAGGCATGTATTGAGACAAAAGTTCTTTGTTTCAGACACTGATCTTAGGTACAATACTGATCTAAAAGAACTAAATTCAATAATTTATTCCTTGCACTGCTTAAGTTACATTGTCTCAGAACCAGTAAGCACTGAATTGTGCATGATAGGTACTCTTTTTAGGGATTGACCGATACCAACATTGATATTGGAATATCGGTACACTTTTTATAATGTTGGCATTGTATTAAGTACCTTGCAAGCAAAAATTATTTGCATCAAAGAGGGCTTGGATTAAAAAACGTAGGGCTTGGTTTGGATCACAATGATATGGGGACGATATATCTAACCAAATCTAGGTTAAAGTTTTGTCAAATTCATATTATTATTATGACATGATATTATGCCAAACTAATGAGTAATAAAATAAGTAGACAAATACAAATTTATTTTTGTTTACAAAATTAACAAAGTTCGAATATACAGAAAGAAAAAGAAAAATCATTACATAAATTGCTGAAATTGGTCAACACCATGCTCCAAGCATAAATTCACACGTCTCTTCATATTTTCGAAAGTGTTGATCAGCATCTCTGGAGAAATGTTACCACGTTCTTGGATAATCCTTTCTTGTAATTGTTCTAAATTTGCAACTGGTGTTTTAAAAATAGTGCTCTTTAAATGAGGAAAAACGAAGTAATCTATAACCGTTAAACAAGGTGATCTAGGTGGGAATTCAATGTCTGATCGAAGAGTGATCAATCTGTCGTCGAAAAAATTGCGTAAGTAGTTGATAGTTTCGGCGGCTGTATGGGCGGTTGCACTGTCCTGTTGAAAATATCCAAAACGTAGTTCGTCGTCAAGAAATTACTCGACAAATGGATTCAAAATATTGTCACTATACCGCGGTGCTGTAACTCTGTCGTGGAAAAAAATAGGACCAACAATTCTTCTTTGGGAAACAGCTAACCAGACACCAATTTTTTGAGGGTGCAATGTGGACTTTACAAAAAAATGGGGATTTTCACTACTCCACATGAGTGTATTCTGAGAATTCACATAACCGGAGAGGTGGAACTAGGCTTCATCCGAAAAAAATGTCAGGTCTAATAAATCATATCTTTCCAATAAATTTTGGGTAAACCATTGAGAGTAATTCCTGCGTCTTTCAAAATCTGCGGCTTGTATTTCCTGGAATACTTGCACTTTATAAGGAAATAAATTTAGCTGTTTCTTAAAAATAGTCCTGCATGTTCCATATGCCCAGCAATAAAAGCAACGTTATGAAAATTTCGTGAAAATCGTCCGTGCACAAACCCGGATTGTATTGCCACTCACCATTTACTCTAATCCCGTTTCGAAAATACGCTTCAACCATGAATATTTTGTGCTGTTCCCTAAAGCCCATTGTGTGAATTGTTCAAGAAATTGGAAAAATAAGCGATGAATCAAATTACTTGTAACGACTGTCAAAGACGACGGAATAACTGATTGATTGTTAATTCAGGTAGTTACTGACACACGACAGGTATTAAGCTCTACGGCTAAGCATTACGTCCTTAGATGCAAGGCCCTCTTTGATGCAAATAATTTTTGTTCACACGATATATTGGCAGAAAATTTGTCTATATACAGGGTGGTTACTATTTATTACCACTATTGGTACTTCTAAATGGTAACTTCTATAAAGATGATTAAATTGGAGAAAATGTTCTATATTTAAAGCTTTTTTAAGATCCAGTTACTGCTTTGCTAAGTTGTTTTTGATTTATGACCTAGATTTGTTAAAAACGTCTAAAATTAATTTCTTTAAGTATAACTTAAAAGGTTTTATCAAAGAAATTACCTTGTCGAACTTCCATTGTCTTTATTTTGTTACTTAACACAACGTTTCGGTTAGTTAGTATCTCTAAACGTTCTCAAGTGTAACCTGTTTTTAGGAAGTAAGTAAAATGACAAAGTGATTATGTCTGTATCTGTTATCATATGTTTTTTGTTGTTTATTTAGTTATTTTTTTGTACTTACTTAATTGTTAGCTTTAGGACTACTTTAACTATTCCCCTACAATAATTTTATATTGTGTTATGGGAAAATAATTGAAAAAAAAAAGACTACCGCCCGCTAATCAAGAATCACTCGGACCCGTCAGATTAATTGCATGTGAAATGCATTTTTCAAAAAAATTACCTTGTCGGACTTCCATTGTCTTTATTTTGTTCTTAACACAGCGTTTCGGTTAGTTAGTATCTCTCCGTTTTCAAGTGTAAACTGGTTAGAGATACTAACTAACCGAAACGTTGTGTTAAGAACAAAATAAAGACAATGGAAGTCCGACAAGGTAATTTTTTTGATATTACTTCATTGTCTACCACCTTCAAACAAATGCATTTTTGTTAAAAAAAAAGATATTATACAGGGTGGATCATATAAATGCTACGTGTATCAACTTTAATTTTGTTACTGGTTCTCCAGTTACTTGCTACCCTAGACACAGTCAATGGGCATTTTCACTATAATCGAATTCATCATATTCAGCATTAACATCCTGAATTAGAACTTATTGAAAATAGATTCCAATAATAAAAATCTTCCTAGAGGGTGACAATGACAAACCTTTCCTAGAGGCAATTAAACACACGCCGCGAAAACAGAAAGTTGAAAACATGAGACAAAACCTTATTACGTCATCCCATTATCCGCGCAATTATTTTATTCGTCAGCCTCGACTGATTATATTGCTATCTTTTTTTTGATAAACTAAATAGACAAGAACAGCTTTAAAAAAAACCCGCTCGATATTCGGGGGTAAGTGCACAAGTGCATCAAAATTATCTGGTTATTTTTATGCACGAGTGTAATTTATTTGAATATTTCCCAAATTAATTAAGAACTCGAATCAAGTAAATTTAAATATTTTATTTAACAGAAAATACTAACAATAAAATTAAAATGCTTAAAAATTACAAGAATTGCAATGAAAAGTACAATTATTGTAATTAACAATATTTTGCTTTGAATTCGTAGACATGGTGGTTGATGCAGTCAACGAGCGAGAGCTTATTTCGGCGGGGGACTCTCTTGAGCTTGACGGTTGGTCATTGTTCCGCATTTTTTCAATCAAAAGCATATGGTGGTTCTCATCCATCTGAATGTAAGGCGTCAGTGACTTGGTATTTGAGTGTCCACTTAGTTTAATTAACTGTTGTTCTCCGACACCTTTTTTGGCAAGTTTTGATACGACGGTTGCTCGTAAGCTATGATTCGTCAGTTTGATATTTTTATTGGTGAGGCCTGACTTTTCCGCTTGTGTAGAGGTCCATTTATTAATCAAATTTCGTCCAACCGGTATGCTTTTGTACCATTTTCCTGATTGCCAAAAAGGATTCACGGTGAGAAAAAGTCGTTTGCTGCATTTTATTGCTTGCCTTTTCTGCATGAATTTCTTATATAGTCGGATACTGCAGATGTTCGGGTTTACTTTATTCCTGACCAACCATTTCGAGGATGCGCAGGGCTTATCTCCTCCTTGAGTAGTCTTGGTAAAAAGCGGATTGTACTCTGTTCGTCCCGTCTTCTGACCCGCGTGATCCAGTTCTTCTTTAAGATAGTTTGTTAAACACCTTGGGCCTTCTCCTCCACGCCAGACCAGCTTGTAGGATAAAACAAAAAACATCTTTTTTTGCAAACCGTCGGGGGTTTCCTCGTCGCAAGTCTCTACTATTTTGATGAATTCGTCGTGCTTTAGAAAAACTGAGCTTTGTTTTCTTTTTTCCGGCTCCTGCTGTAGTTGTTTCCGCTTAGCATTTTTGGCATCACGGGATGATTTGAACTGAATGTCACTGAATGGGTTGAAAATAATATTGTAATCTCTGTGATACTTATTCATCAACAATTTAGCGGTAACATTCCATATAGTTTTGACAGTATAATCTTTATAGTCCTCACCATTTTGCTTTTTCATATTAAACGCCCAGTCCTTCAAGATATCTGCCAGTTTTAAAACATTAGTGTTTTCATCAAGAACGTGCCCCCTTTCCTTGCAAAAACACATGAACTGCCGCCAAATATAGTCGTGATTTGATGCAGTATTCTTTGGAATGGCTTCTGTTATTTTCTGCTCTATTTCGAGGATAGATTCTTCGCCAAAACGAGACATTTTTGTAGTAAAATTACGTCTACGGAAAAGTTCAATTGCGTTGTTTACAAAAAAACAAAAAAATTTACGTTGCCACGGGTTATCCCAATGCAAAGAGATAGTTATTAACAATTCTTGACAAAATGAAAGGAAAACATTCGTTGACATTGACTTTTTTGTCTGCTGTCACTCCATAAGATGACGTTAATTGTCAGAATATTAAATTTTTTGACTTTTGTTAACAATAAAATCCCGCTTTGAGGGTTCGTCAACAATATAAACTTGCGATGCAATTTTTAATTTCTGGCAGTGTTGTTTTCGCTGTAATTTTGCGAAAATTGCATTTCTCTTATGGGAACTTTAACATATGAGGGAAATATTCAGATAAATGCGGCGTTCGACCTTCAGTTAAATGACTCGGACCCATGGGTCGAGGCAGATGTGACGTCAATGAGTTTATTCCTGTGTTTTTATTAAAGTCCGTATCTTGTTTATTTTCTCAGTAAATAATTGAAAATTTTAAAAACTGAAACCGCAGAAAATTTTATTTTTTCTTTCTCTATGCGATAGGATAAAAATCAAGATTTAGTGAAAAAGCTCATTAGCTAATCGGCGAGCGTTTGGGTATTTTTTATTGAACATATCACGGACTTCCCTATGACTTCTTCATTTATTTTGACAACCCAACGTCGACAAAATTTCTATGCGTTCATCTTTATCGAGGCGCATTTTAGATGTAATATCTGCAGAGCAAAATTCAAATTTGATTAACATTTACTGACATTTTTTGACGTCTCAAACTTAAATAGCAAATTGTCATTGTCAATGCCTTAAAGATTGTAACTTAAGGTTGAATTCTCAACGTCATTCAATCTATTGCCAACCTATAACCTATTTCGCGTTGATTTTTTGAGTTTATTATTTTAATCACTAACATTTAAAGAAAATCAAAATCGTCGGTACATTATTTGGGTAGTATCTGATATATTACAAAAATATCAATTTATTTTATTGCTAATTTTGGGAGAATTGTATAGTGAAAGAACAATGAGTGACAATGACATAATAATGTTAAAAAAAATCTTACCCGATATTTTTCGCTATACAATTCTCCTAAAATAAGTTATGAAATTCCTTGATATTTATTAAATATGCCAATTATTACCTACAGAATATCAAGTCGATACTGATTTTCTTTAAATTTTGTAAAAAAGCTAGAAAAATTAAATAAATCTACGCGAAATAGGTTATAGGTTGGCAAGCATGTTGATTCTCCTACCTTAACGTAACAGAACTTTGCTAAATCGAGAAACATATCAATGGTAATTTATGAAAAATGTCCAGAAATGATTGTAAAATGTATTGGCCAACCCCTGTACTATGGAGAACTATAGGGTAGGAGGCCGATCGACAATGGCAGCATTTTCAAATTCTGTCCCGGTTTTTTGGTTAGTTCGCTATTGGCCGATAGATGGCTCTCGCGTCCGAAGTGGGCTGATGTTGTCTTCTTCTTCTTCGTTTTTAATATGGAAAACTAGATCCTCCATAGTTCTTAACTTTTACTTAAACCCTTTATTTTTCTGTGCTTTTACTTTTGACAGTTGACATTTTACTTTTCGAAATAACAAATAATGTTTGAAGGCAAGACAAGACAAATAACGTTGTATTGTAATTAATTTCCATATTTATAATGAATAATGGTACAATTTATAAAAGTAGAGTTTGCTTTGTGTCGGGGTGTAAGACAGGATCTTTTTCAGAGAGAAAACGCAGCCAAATAGGTCTCTTTCTAGCTCCAAAGGTTTAGCTAAAATGTTTAATACCCTGTATTTTAAAAACCAAGCATCGTTGGAACTTTATACAGGCCGAGTTTACTAATAAGTATAACAAAGTAAGTGTAAATTCATATAAAAGTCCTTATCTGTTTCTTAAAGAACTAATTTAAATAAAAATAGTTATTGCGTCCATAAGAAACCATTATTTGATAGCCCACTTCGAACACGCGCGCCATCTTACAGCGACTCGTAAAGCTGAATTACCGATGCTAATTTGGGACCGAATCCAATGCATTGCGATCGGCCTCCTACCTCAAGTCCTCCATACCCTGTACCAATGTTGTATCGATCATATCGGTATCTTTACAGCATTACAACCCGAACATTTTATAGCTTCGGCTTTTAATATATAGATGGCGTAGAGAATAAATTTGTCGGTTTAAATTCTTAGGATTGTGAATGTTTATACAATTTTGTAAATATTTTGGGTTATCATCGAGAATTTACAATATAAGTATATAAAAGAAATGTTACTCTTTAAGATGCTTTACAGATTTTTGCCTGAATTTGCTTTTGAGCTTGTTGTTTCCGTTTTGATATTTTTGTGGTTATGTTTCCAATATGGGCCAATCAGTTGTTCGAAATATGGGCCAGGCCCATATTCGGACCTTATTTTGTGTGTGATTCTAGAAAATAAAACTATTAATCTTTTTTTATATGAAAATGCCTCAGAAAACTAAAAATATATTTCAAGAAATACAAGGAAGCAGTGGAATACAAATAATATGACTTAGGGATGTTACGGAATAGCTTTTTCTCGTACCTAGTTGGACCTGTACCTATTCCAAACCCGAACCTATTCCAAATACCTATTACAGGTCCAAACTATTCCAGGTCAAACTTAAACGCCGCTCCGCCGATTGGCGCTATTCCGGCTGCTGCATGGCCGACACGAGTTTTTAAAGAAGGCCGCTAGAACTCCAGCGTGGTCAGCAGTTTCCGATTGTTATAATTAAATTTCGTTATACATTTTTGTAACAGATTAATATTTTTCGCACCAGACTTTCTTGGAACATTTGATTGTAACGGAGGCCTATTATTTAAAGAAACAATAAGGAGTAGGCATAGGTACATCCACCATATATGTTGCCTTTTTAATTAATTCCTCATTGCTTGTTGCATATCCTACATTAAATACGCTATATTATATTTTGTTGCCCAATAAATTATTACAATATTTTTAGAAATATTTATTATTTATTACTATTTCCCTTTATCTTTATTTAGTGAGATTATTTTAGTTATTGCAATGTGCTTGTAACGACAACGTTTAAAATTATCAACTGCAAATTCGCCATATTATAAACATATTATATGAATTTAAAGCAAACCTGTAGCCGTTCCATTCCCTATATCGTACCTGTACCTGACAACTTGAAAAAGGAATAACCATGAAACCAGAGAATCAAACATGTGACAGTGCCAACGGACCTGGAATAGGTACCTGGTAATAGGTAATAGGTACGCGGAATAGGCAGATGATACCTATTCCAAAAGAACAGGTCCAGTTCCACTGTAACACCCCTAATATGACTTCTGCAATTATTGTCAGCGGTTTTCGAATAACAGGAATTTATCCATTCGACAGGAACATTTTTGTCAAGCCGATTTTGTAGCTGAAGAAGCTGACGCTGTTAAAAGATGCAACAATTCTGAAGAAATAGTTTCCAGAAGCAACACGTCTTGAGATGAAAGTTCAAATTTCGTGTCCAGTCCAACAACTAACAATAATCAAGATTCTGCAGCATCTCTTTGCCTGCAATATGCCAATAACAATTTTCAACCAGGATGCTCTAAAAATGTCGATGGTCTATCTGCATTTTCCGAGAATATCGAGCCCCAGCCTGGATGTTCCACGAGCTTAACAGATTTATCTGACAGAAATTTTTAAAATAATACCTCAATATCGTCAGGCTTGCCAAGTTTAAAATCACCCAGATTTGTGACACCCGTTGACATTTCCCCAGTACCTTCCTAAAAAGAAAAATATCCAATCGTGGGAGAAAGTCTTCCAAGTCTGAGACAAATTAGTGGAAAAACGAATTAGAAATGTCCGTTGAAAAATTAAAATTTAGTAGTGAAAAGGGGAAACGGAATGTGTTTGGTACAAACTTGGTCAAAGGTAAATCAAAACCTCAAAAACGGGAGAAATTGGTTGAGGCGTCCGACTCTGAAGATGAAACCATGTGAAGTATTTACTCCTGATGATAAAGTCAATGATCCGGATGAATTCGGAACGCGCCCTGAAAATGCAGACGCGACGTGCATTTATTGTGAAGGGCTTTTTTCTGAAGACACCAAGGGCGAGTTGTGTGCTGTCTTATGTGTCAATTGTGGTCACATGAGGCTTGTGCGGACACAGCACGCGGCGAATACTTTTGCGATTTTTGTAAATAAACTTTTATATGTATATCAAATCCTTTTATAATATATATTTTTTATGATAATATACGATTTTTTGCTACTTTCACAGCGGGGCCCATATTTCAAGCACTATTTACAATTTTTATTAATTGACATTTTTTACATTTCGCCAAACATAAAACTAATGTTAATGATTTTTGCAAGAAGGTGGTAATACCTCTAGAGCAGCTATACTCTAAGTGTGTTCTGCGGAACCCTAGGGTTCCGCGATACCTCTGTAGGGGTTCCTCAAGAATTTAGAAAAAAAATCAAAACACCTCTCTCTGGTCGAACGTTTTGACTCCGCGGCCGCGCGTAGGTTTATTTATTTATTATAAACATGTGTTACAATAGCTGGTACAATATCTCATATGTTTGGTATCAACATGTATACTTGTGACAACATTTTCACATGTTTCTGACCGGGCTTAATAAAACTCAGGATGTTTCAGTAATTTATTAAGGCTTTTTACAGATATGTTTTTCAAAACTCCCTAATTTTTACTACCCTATCATTTTCTGCACGGCACAGTGTGCTTCTACACTTAACCCTCGACTCTTCAGTATGCTGGAGTCTTGATTGTCGACCTTCTAATTTTTCAATCTTACATCTGTTGTACACCATTAAAAGCTCCATTACGGCTCAATCTCACCATTATTTTCTCTCTTGCTAAAAACATCAGCATTTTACTTTTCACTTTGTTTCCTGATGATGAGTGTTTCTACACTCGAAACATGTCGTTGTGATACTAGGTTCGCCTAGTTTTTCGATAAATAAAGATTATGGAGAAAGACTTCGTGCTTTTCTTTTTCTGTATCATTTAACTCCACTTTGAGTATGGACTACTTCTTCAAAATCAAATAATTGTGTTTTTAAATGACTGAATACCTATACGAGACGTTGCCGTTATAATGCACGTAACAAAAAAAAACGATAGAAAATATTAAGTACAGATGGAGAGCGGATGGAACTTTGGATAAGAAAAAGAATTTAGTATCTTCTTGTACTCCTTTGAAAATGACCCGAAAGGGCCGAAACACGTGTCAGGAAACTGAATAAATTTGTGAAACATAACAAGTATGTAGTTATTATTTTTTCTTCCTGTGCAATTAGAAAAAACCTCCTGGAAAACCAAGAAAAACAACGCAAGAACATGACAATGGTCTTGTGCAAGACTTGGAGGAAAATCGCTATCAAAAATTTTTCAGTAATTCCGAAAGATCAGGGTGATTTTTGGTAAATGTATGGGCATGGGTGAGTTATCATGGACTTGAAGATGTTGGATTATAAATGAAAGGTTTAATTTAACACTTACAAGAACATTTTCGAATATATTATAATGCCAAGTGTATCGCAATATTTCCCTGATCAGAGCTTTATTTTCCAACGCGACAACTGCCAGGTTCACAGCGCGGGTATGGTCAAAGATTGGTTCCGGAGAAATAACGTGGAAACTTTGCCGTGGCCTTCAAGTCCCGATATTAATATAATAGAAAACGTGTGGGGTTTAATGACACGAAAAATATATAAAGCAATTTTTAGACCAGCTAACAGAAATGAACTTGTTTCATTTATTGAAGAAACGTGGAACGAAGTGATGATCTTGAATTTGTGAGAGGTCTATTACTTATCGATACCCAATAGACTGAATGAGCTTTTACAAAAAAATGGAGCGATTACTAAATATTAAATAGGTGTACTTTTCTTTTTTAAATTAATTATTGTGTACAATAAAATGTTTGAATTAAGTTAGACTTGTTATTTTTTAATGAAACGAAGAAAAAATGGTAATAAAAATTATAAATATGACACGTTAAAGTCTAGCCCAATAAATAGAAAGTTTAGTCTGTTATAATTTGAACACAGTCAATAGCTTGTCCTACTTTTTTATGAACTTTCGGGGATTATAGGAAGGTTTACAACACACAATCGATGTCCTACTTCTTTCTGAACTCAACTGTACTTGCCATGTGGTAAAGTAAGTAATAATTAGTAACTGTTACATTGTACTTTTATTATGCTTATTAATAAAGAATACACTTTTAAAAACTATTGTTTTATTGTAGGGTTCCATCAAGTATTTTGCTTCCCAAAAGGGTTCCGTCACCAAAAAAGTTTGAGAACCGCTGCTCTAGAGTATATATTTTAAGTATTGAATTTCCCAAATTACAGTTTAATTAGTCATAAATAGTATTAAACATGTTTGAAAAATAAAATGTGGCCCATATTCGGACCATCTCTACATTTAGCATTTTTATAATCCACCCTGTATAATATTTTTTTTCTACGAAAAATTCATTTCAAAAAACTTAATTTGACGGGTCCGAGCGTTTCTCGATTAAGTAGGTGGTATTCTTATAGGTTGGGTTAGAGTGGCAGACTTCTGGCATTGTCCAAACAATCACACGTAGCCCTATAAGGACCGTTGCAGTACCACACATGTTCCGCGGATCCTATCCGCATCAGTTTTCTGATGGTTAACGCGACGTAGAGCGTAGAAGAATCTTGACAGCCCATTCAAACCAGCCACTGCTGTTAATAAACTTAGGGAGTCGACCTAGTTTCAGGCTGTTCACTTCCTCCAGATCATTAAAGAATGTTCGCCCAGGGCATTGAACCTTCTTCTCGCGAGACCGGGGCATTCACACAAGAAATGCTGATTACTCTCTTCCTCTTCTTCATCTCTGCAACTTCTGCAGTAGTCGTTGGCTGGTATTTGCATACGTTCGGCGTGTCTACCGAACAGGCAATGTCCTGTGACTACGGCAGTGATATTTCTTAGGTCTTTCCGACTGTGCTGTAATAACGCTGCGGTTTTCCTGCCGTCGGTATTCTATATAAAAAGCTGATCCGTTTCTTTATCATAACGCTGTACCTATAATAATATTTTTAGCTTTACTTTAATTAAGAAATTGGGGGTTCTTCATCACAGAAAAACATATCTTGAATAGTGATGCCGCCGAGACGAGAAATTCTCGTATCGAGACGAGACGAGAGTAAAATTTTTTTCTCGATAGAAGTCACGAGACGAGACGAGAGAAGACCGTTTCTCGTCGAGAAATTTCTCGTTTTTTCTCGAATTTTCTCGTTTGTTAGAACACTGAATTTTAGGTATCTCCTAATATATAGACAGAAAAATAATGTGTTTAACGTTCTCACTCTATCGTATTGTGAAGGCATTTACCTAAAAACAGATATTCAAGAGAACAGAATCAAATTGTCTAGCCTCTTTCTTCTGTCTACGGTTAGTAGTTGACATTTTTAAATAATTAACCAAATCTGAAAGAAAGCATTTTCGATTGAAAACACAATATCGAAAAGGACCCCAGTCAAATTTTATTCACAAGGCGAAAGGCAATAGATTTTGACTAAATTTAACAATTTTGTATGAAAAATTCGAAATTCGCCAAAAACGTCTCACACAAAAATCATTAATAAAAGTGTGAATTTCATTTCATATCTCTCTTACCAGTTTTAATATTTGACATTACTTTCATAACACCCTGTATATCAACCGAAACTTTATTAGGAAATCACAGATAAAGACAACGGAGGGCCATGAAACTAGTGTTATTGAAACAATAGCCTTAAGTTAATAGTCTCAATTATGACATTAGTAAATAAATTAAAAATAAAAAGTCTATTATAATAGGTAAAGTGACATTCAGTACGAATGATTCAAGTGTATACCTTATTTTGCCTCATTTTATAACACAGGTCTCAGACATAAATTTGGCTATTGAAAATAATTATTAGGTGCGGTAAATGATACTTTTCCGCACGAGGTGGCAGTTGCACGAACGGCTCGAAGCAAGTCCGGGCATGCCACTAAGTGAATGTGGAAACGGAACTTTTTGCACATGTTACTTACAATATTTTTCCTAATTGCGTAAAATTAAGCTTGTTCGTAATAAATTTTTGTATTTTTTGGGTAAAAGGAGCAAAAAATAAAGTGAATTTTTAAATTTTGATATGTCAAATAGAGCATTTTCGGAAATACTTCTTTAAGTTCTTTCTCTTGCACTTTCTATTAATGTAATAAAAAAAATTAGGGTTTTTCCCCGGATGACATTCTGGGCTGATCCCTTTATTTAGTCGAATATTTTCCAAACTATTGCAGTTAATTATGCCCCGAATTATGCCAAAAAATAAATAATAAAAGAAGGGTAGTTCCATTATGAATCAATTATTATTATTATAAATCGTTCTCTATTCTGTATCTTTTACCACCCCGTATATTTTGGACTGAAAATACCTCGGTGCCAAGCCTATTACATTACGTGAATTATGTCTTATGGCCGCTTGCAATATTTTGCTGATCTAAGAAAAATAGTTTCTAAGTCACATGACTAACAAACCGACTTATATTAAACCCTTCTGCGAGACGACCAGATACTTTTAAATGTGTACCCCCTTTAAGATTCGTATAAAAAAATATTTTTTATGATTCCCTACTCACGAGAAAAAACGAGACGAGACGAGACAATGGCACTCTCGAGCGAGAAAAACGCGTTTCTCGTCGAGACGAGATAAAAAAAAATTTCTCGCCCCACGAGACGAGACGAGAATGGGCCAATTCTCGTCTCGTCTCGTCTCGCGGCATCACTAATCTTGAATGGACCGTAATGGGCTTTGATGTTTTTTTTTCAGATATTTCCATGTAGTAATGGCTGGACCAAACGGATCACCTTATGAAGGTGGCTTGTTTAAACTTGAATTATTTCTTCCCGAAAATTATCCATTATCTCCTCCAAATGTCAGATTTTTAACAAAAATATATCATCCTAATATTGATAAACTGGGAAGAATATGCTTGGATATATTAAAAGATCAGTGGTCACCAGCTTTGCAAGTTCGCACGGTACTACTTTCAATTCAGGCTTTATTAAGCAGTCCCAATCCAGATGATCCGCTCGCAAATGATGTAGCCAATATGTGGAAAACCAGGGAACACGATGCTGTTATGAAGGCAAAAGAATGGACCAGATTATTTGCTATGGAATAAAATTACACACGAAACAGCCTGTATTTTGCATCAGACGACTGACTGTGATAAACTGATGTGTTAATATTAAAATAAGATGTCTTATCTGTACCCATCACCTAATTGCAGAAAAATTATGTCTATGTAATTATTTGTATCTAAATTTATTTTTAATGTTGAGGTGTATCAGGGATTTTAAATATAAAACAATATATCTCATATTCAAACTTATTTGAATACAATTTTAAATTTATAATAATAATAGACATGATTTAACCTCTTGCTATTCAATTGTTTCAACCCTTTGTTCCCGAAATTGTATTTTTCTTTTAATACAATTTTTTTCTAAAAAATATGGTAGTAATTAGTTAAAGATCCAATATATTAAAGATAATTTTTTTGATCTAAACTATACTTTTGATTCCAGGCTATGGTTTTGGAACGTAACCACTAGGGAATAAAATTGGCTGTGAAAAATAGGTCTTTATTATCAAACTTTAAGTATTATATTGTAAAGTTTACCATACAAATAAGATTTGTTTAGGTTTGAGCGTGTTCGATACGCTGATTTAGATCGATCCGGATCGATTTAACTGATCGATCTGAGTCATATTCGATTGGGAAGGTGATTTGGATCGATCTAATCTTAAAAATCAGTTCAGTGATCCAAGGTGAAACATGGATTTTTTATGTCAGTTGTTCGTTTGGGTTTCGATTTTGACTTAACCTCATTTCATGTTCAAAAATGAGTCGAGAGTAACAAAGTAGTATTTTATAAAGCGGAGAACTAAAGTAAAACAACTTTAACACATTTTATTTCCACTCTTCTCATTCACGTACAGGAAATAATATTTACCTAGATGGGTTCAAAAGGACGTAATTCATCATTCATCCATTTCTACTTGTACATTGCAGTTAATTTTCTTGAAAAATTACATAATCAAAGAATACTAAAAAATACCCAACGAAAATCTAAAAACAGGGACAGAATGGAACTATAACCTTCAAAACCATAAAATAAACAAAACAACCAAATGATCTGATTTTGGTGATTCTGCAATTTCCCAGGTTCACTTGGGATCACTTTGACGGTAGTGGGGGAACACAGGTCAGATCAGTTAGATCGATCCGGATCAATCTTAACCCCTCGAATCGAACATGCCTCTGATGTGCTCGATTGGCAAACGATGACTGTTCCCAGTGTTCCCCCACTACATTCAAAGTGAACCTGGGAAATTGCAGAATCTCCAAAATCAGACCAGTTGGTTCTTTTGTCTACTTTATGGTTTTGGAGCATATATAGTTTAAGAAAACAATAATCACGAAAGGGGCAAATTTATGGCCTCGCGCATGTAAACATAGCTACACACGATTAGACATGCGCACTGCAACATTATCATTTGACAAATGGGAAAATAGACAGGTCCGGGCTTTCAAATTTAAGTTCTTGCTAAAGAAATTGTAGATAATTGATCTTTAATTTATTTTTACGTGTAACCAGCTAAAATTTGCCCCAAATTCTTGCCAAAAGATTGGAATTTCTTCTCGATTTCTGATCAGGTTGGGAAAAAAG
The DNA here is from genome assembly GCA_963969555.1 of Polydrusus pterygomalis. Taxonomy (NCBI): domain Eukaryota; kingdom Metazoa; phylum Arthropoda; class Insecta; order Coleoptera; family Curculionidae; genus Polydrusus; species Polydrusus pterygomalis. Next base: position 75,641,065 of record OZ018376.1, on the reverse strand, counting down.
GTAGTGATTTCTGGCATTTTTAGTAGTTGCAAATCTAGCAGCTACCTATGTAGCTCATATTAATATAAGATCGTTTGTGCCAAAATTGTTTAAAGTGAAAAAATATATTAAGGCAAAGAAGATTGATATATTGGCGGTTACTGAAACCTGGCTTACCAAAGAAATACTGGATGAGGTTATTAAGACAGATCATACAACATACAATACTGTTAGAACTGATCGTTCTGGGAGTCGGAGTTTTATTTTCCATAGAGCATTCTATAAAATTTTTGTTTCGGATAATATTAAAGCAAATAAAGCAGAACAGCTTTGGATTCATTTTAAACAAAATCCAAATAATATTACAATTGGTGTTTTGTACAGACCTCCTCCTCTTATTGGCTTTATAGAGTTTTTGACAGAGTTTGAGAAAAATGTTTGCCAAATTATGTCCGAGTACGATAACTTGTTATGTTTAGGTGATTTTAATATTGACATGCTCGACTTGGATTCACATAATGTTGACCGTTTTTGGACTCTACTTAGAAATTTTTACTTGGAGCAGATTATTACCGAGCCTACAAGGGTTGCTTCTTATTGACTCTTGGATCTTATAATTTGCTCCGACAAAAATCTAATTGCTGATTCTAATGTGGATTCAAGCATAATATTTTATCAGATCATTTTTTTGTTGGATGTAGACCTAACCTGCGTGTGATGAAACCTGAACCTTTTTGTCACACCTACAGGGACTACAGGCATTTTGATAATGTTCTCTTCAATGATGATTTGGCAGGGGTTCCGTTTGATAATATATATTATTTGCCTGACTTAAATGAAAAACTTAAATTATTTAATTTTATTATCTGGAGTATATTTTCGATAATCATGCACCAAGGCGAACTGTTAAAATTACTAAGCGGAGAGCTCCTTGGATATCACCGAATTTAAATATCTTATGAAACTTAGAGATAATGCTCTGTCTAGGTGGAAGAGAGAGAGAGAATTAATGAGAGTAGGGAATATTATAAACAGCTAAGAAACTATCTTGTGACTGCCCGTGATGCTGAGAAAAGGGCTAACGTCGAAAATAGGGTTATAGTAAACAATGTTGGAGATAACTGGGGATTATTAAAAAATCTTAAAATGTATGGAAAAAAATATCATTTAATTCCGGAACATCTTGGGTGTCCTCTTGAATGTTTCTTATTCTCATTGTTTGAGTCTGAATCCCAGCAAGTCTCAGGTTTTATTGTTTGGAAAGTCGCATAGTAGAGAGACAGAGATATACGAATATTGTTACTGGGTGTTGAAAGGTAAAAAAAATAACTGTATTGAGATTCATTGCCTGTTGAAAGAGATATCCTCTGCTGTACTTTTCTCACAATTAAAACAATTACGCGCTAAGCACAGTGGCATTGTTATTACCTGTTGTTTTGAAAGTTTATTTATTACAAGAATAACAACAAATTGTTCAACAAAATTAATAAACACGCGAACAAGTAGATAACAATGGGCTTGATTGGCTCGCTGACTCTCCGTGGTTCGGCAAGACTATAGTATTTTTGGTTGGGGTTAATATAATCTTAAATGGTTACCCAACTTTTTTTTAGGGAAAAAACATGCGCAATGTCATTTATTGTTTTCTTTGTATCATGCCTAGTTTCTACCCTTACATTATGTTATGTCAAATTACACTAATACCTCTTGCAACAAAAAATTTCCAAAAACCAACTGGCAAATAAAGAAACACACAAATGTCAGTAGTTTTGATTAGGGCTGTGCGATTACCGAAAAAGAAAATCGATTTTCGATTATTTAAAATAATCGATTATTTTCTATTAATCGAAAAATAGTTATTTTCGATTAATAATTAATTATTTTTTAACCGATTTTCAGGGTAATAGGGTTGCTAATAAATATATAGAGACTTACAGCAATAATATGTAACTAGCAACTTCAATCATCCAAAAACATACGTATATTTTCGAATAATCGACAAATAGTTTTTTTGATCAATTGAATAATCGAAATATGGTTTTTTTTTTTGATTAATCAAAACATCTTAATTTTTTTTTTCGAATACCTAATTAATCGATTAATCGAAAAATAATTTTTTTTTTCTATTTTGATTTGATTTTTGATTAATCGAAAAATCGTTTTTTTTTCGATTAATTGATAAATAGTTTTTTTCGATTAATAAATCGATTAATCGATTTTGTTGCACACCCCTAGTTTTGATCCATATATGGTGAAAAAATCATAAAGTCAGCTTATACAACATGATTTAAAATTGCAGGCCTTTTTAGTTTTTACCGAATATCCTGCGTACCTACTTAAATTAATATAGAAATTTATTATTTTTCAATAATGTCCTTTATTCTTTCAACAATGTATACTTTTACAGATAATTACAGCTTTACAAATTAATCTTAGTTAAATGTCCATGACTCTCCCAGCAAAAACTACTGCGTTGTCAACTGTTATGTAGAAAAAGAATGGATGATCAGCTATAAAGGTCTTTGGCGGACCTATGGTCGAATCTATATTAGAATCCACTAAAAAAAGGGGGATTATTAAACGGGTTAGTTGTTATGTTAACAATGATAAATCTAGCAGGACAGACAATATTTATAGTTTTACTTTTATCGTACACACACACCAGTCAGGCAATAATATGTCCATGTTATTTGTTTAAATCTAACGTAGTGGTGAAAAGCTATGTCCTAACTAACCTGCCCATTACAAAGATCGACGAATTGTTTTTTTAACGTCTTTATCACAGATCTGTGGTTTAGAAACACCATCACGGATTTTAAGGCGGTTTACAGAGTTTGAACCATTATTGTTTCTTGCAGATTAATAGTATGGTAGGCCTTTAACGTATTCGAGGCACTTTAATATTATACAGGGTGGAAAATAAAGATGTGCAAAAAACTAAAAATTTCAAATAAGTCACATTTTGTTAGTAGTGTTTTTTCGTGTTATAATATAGGTACTATTCTGTAATTTTTTACACGGTTTTCTTTTTCACCATGTATAATATTAAAGTGGATTGTGGGGTAGGTGAATCGTAAATAAAGTTATCCTTTAAATATTATAATCCTGTTAAGTACCGCATACGTTTCGGTGACCTTTACATAAAATCGCAACGGTTTGTTTTTTATCTCAACAGTTAACGCTTTGTAACGTAACCGCTATAAAGCGCTCGGTTGTAAATTTTTTGTCGCTCCAAAGTAATGTTGTTTTGGAGCGTTCGCGATTGCAATGCTCCAGACGTGAAACTGCTTTTTCCACCTCTAGAACTTTTAGAAAGAAACCCGTAATGTCAGATATGGTCGTCAACTGTCAAAATGCTTTGTTTTTAGAAAAATTTTACATTCGCCGGTCACGAACTAGTTTTCCGGCCGTGGGATACAAACCCACAAACTCTCATCCTAGAGTTCTCATAGTGACTGCCGCGTTAACCCCACGAAGCCACTGAAGCCATTTTGATTTACACTGATTGGTGTTGGTATGGATTCAGTATAATGTTAGTGTTCTAGGGTTAAATAATAACAATATTATAGGTATTAAAAGCATCTTACCGTCAGTTGCTACCCCAGCTACAACACCCCACTCGTTTACATTAATAACAGCCTTTTGAGCAACGTCATTAATTGTAACATAAGGATGTCCGCTAAGTGCTAACCCTCTTAGTTGAGCTCCCTGTTGGAATAGTCTTTTAACTCCAATCTTGAAAAAAAAAAAATATGCACAGAATTATTAAGGATGGCATCAGGACTTAAAGATACAGTTTTTAGAATATATTTCTGTCCTAAATGTATATATAAATATCATCACTACTTGTTTATAATGACCTTATAATATTTAAACCAGTTTAACCTATAATAAAAACTCATTGCAGGAAAATATTTTAATAATCGCTTTCCTATAATAAACCAGAAAATTAATCATTATTTGTCTTTTGAAATTTGTGGCCTGTCGCTACTCTTTTTAACAGTATTTTGCATAGACATGTCGATTCACTCGGTAAACCTGCAAGATTGCCGACATGTCATATGACAAAAGTCATTGAAAATGCAAAAATTTATTTTTTCTACTACTGTATAAATAAATTAACTTTCGGGCCCTAGCAACACGAAAGAAAACGAAAGTAAATGTTACAGTTATAGTGTTAGGTCAATTTAATGACATTAAACTGTGGGATTTCCTAACCATAGGCGTTCCACACAAATAATTAATATGCGTAGGGGAAGACGGGTATCATTCGGCCATAGGGAGCATTCGGCCACCTAAGTTATTCTAAAATCTATTTACATTTCCCGCGTTTTTTAGGGAGTACAGTATGACCAACTGTCTTATTCGCGTCCTGAATGATAATAAACACGTTATTGGTGCATCAGACAAATTTTACATAGAAAAGAATAAAAACTGGCTTTTAGGTAAATTTTTTTTACTAAATATATTCCCCATATTTTCTTTGAAGGAACGATATTTAATTTTATGTTTTGTAAGTAAAACGTGCTTCTATAATGCTGTTTCTATTCACGAATCATTTTAGAACCAACAAATTTTTCTTTCTAATATGACGTTTGATTTAAAATATTTTGGTAGCTGATGGGGAGCATTCGTCCACCTATACCTGGGGTGCATTCGGCCATAGCCTTCTTTACGTAATATTGATTTATTTATTATTTTACTTTCAGATTGCGCGAAAACGTGTCCTTAAAACGACAAGAAACTTGATAAACAATATATATGTTAGATTTATAAAGCTATATACTTTACCAGTTACGAATCCTCCCCTTGAATGGCCGAATGCTCCCCACATTCGGCCATTTGTAAGTATGTTTTGAAATTTTATTAGAAAACGTGATCTTTTAATCCTTCTTTCTTATTATATGTTGAGAATAATGTTAAACAATATAGGGTAGATTTATAAAGCTACTTTACCAGTTACCTTACCAGATACGTCCTATGGCCGAATGCTCCCCTTTGAGTGGCCGAATGTTCCCTAGGGATGGGGAGCATTCGGCTATTTGTAAGTATTTTTTTAAAAATAAAATTTTATTAGAAAACGTGATCTTTCAATTTTTTTTTCTTATTATATGTTGAGATTAATGTTTATCATTCCCCGCAAGTACATTTTTTTAACAGTTAAACATTTGGTTTACTCCTTACTTAGAGATATGTGCTTAGGGGCCGAATGATCCCCCTTCTCCCCTATACACACTTATAAGTTTGTTTTACATTAGGTGTTTGTACATACTACACTTTATAAACCCACTGTATATATAATAATATTATATTAAAATAATAAATATAAGGTAACTCAAAAATTCTATATACAAAACTAAAATCAGAAAAATAAACCTGACACGGCACGACACTGCTTAGAAAATGCTTTAATTTTTTTACCAGAACTTCATTCTCGTCAACCAGACTCCGGCCCGTTCATCAAGGCATAACCACGTATATTTTATCTCCGTCTCTTCCACGCCATCGGCGGTCACTGGCCTGTCTCTGTCTGGCAGAATCGATCGTCAGACGGGCCGGGTACCGGTTCAGCTTATATCCTGGCGCTTGCAATCGCAACAAATTACATGCTGTTGCCAATTCTTTAAAATTTTCGGATTTGTAAGCACAATGTAAGTATATACGAGAAACAAGGGTTTGTTAATTAGTTGTTTTTAAACACTGAAAACACTTTTTGTCTTGATTTCAGTTATATTGTTTCTTAAGGACTAAAGAATGTATTATTATACCAATGAATGGCTTGTTATTTTTTTCTGTCACACTCAAAACTCCTCGGTTTAAAGTATATTTGCAAACTAGCTTTCAAAGAAAGTTACTGACTAACAATTGAATACTGATATAAATGAAATAGTATCTTTAATAAAAAAAACTTAAAGAATTGAAGAAGAAAGATCTGACAATCCTGGTCGTGCGGTCGGTCTCTTTGAGACTGTTTACCGCCGTATGGAATTATTGGAATGTCCTCAAACTGAGATTGGATAAATAATACCTGAATATTATCCCTTGCTAGCTACGAAAGTAGGTTGCTAGCTACGAAAGTAATACTTTCGGTGCCAGGACAAAAAAATCGAACTGACAGACTTTGACAGTACTCAAATAACTAGTTGTCAACAATACTCAAATAACTAGTTGTCATGGATTATTTTACAGGTGGAAAAAAAAATTATTTTATCATTTTAATTTGAATAAAATCAAAGTTTATTACTTAATAATATATTGATCAGAGAACAGTAGTAGAAAAAATTTAGTACATTACACGATGCGAAAGCCTTTTTTGGTGGTCGGAGGTATTAAATCACCTCGGCTTTGCCTCGGCAATTCAAAAACCTCCTCACACCAAAAAATTAACTTTCGCATCTAGTAATGTAAATAACTATTATTTAACTGGAATATGACGTTTGTCATATGACATGTCGGCCATCTTGCAGGTTTACTGAGTGAATCGACTCTACCTTTAAATCGGTACAGATTATCTCGTGCGCAAACAAAAGTTAGGTTTTATGGGTGAAAAAAATGCGTTTGTACGCACCGCTCACCGGTCAGATCCCTGGGCGCCCTACAGGGATGGGTATGCGCACAACCCTCTTGTTATTAGAGGTTTTGCTTCATTATCGATATCAATAAATACAGTTCAGAATGTCATTTTTGTTGTTACGTTTTCTGTGTAGATTTTGGGTAAGATTACAGAAGCTTCCTGTAATCTCACCTTTCTGTAAATTAGCGATTCAATAATATTTAAATTGCATCACAAATTAACTCAATAAAAACTCGTGCAAAAGTTAATTATAAAATTCAAAAGCTCTCAAACCGCCTTTCAAATTTCCCGCCATTGCGCCACTGGTGGCCAGCAGGCACACTAAAACCTCTCTCTCGCTCTCTCTTCTTTCTTTCTCCAGTTTGTTGCGATTGTTTAACACCGAGTTAACATTTCCAACCCTATAAATTTTCTTTGCAGTCTCTCTCGTCTCGTGCTGTCGTTGTTATTGTTTGTGTGTGAAATTTTTTTTTACTGCGGATGGTGTATATTTCAACAGGTAAACTTTATTTATTACTTACTTTTGGCGTTGTTTTAAAAAAATAGAGAGCTATTGTATTATTATGTTTTTGCTTTTGACCAATTAAAAATATGTTAATAAGTATTAAGGTCGTAAAGGGTCCTATTTCCCGAATTTTGAATTTGGTACCTTTTTTATTTTCATTCAATTTTATGAGCCACAAGGAAACATATCTCAAGGTGGCCCATATAGGTTTTTCGGGATGTGATATCAATAATTATTTATTATTCTTAGGATGTCACGAGGTCGAAAGAGAAAGTCTGATAAAGGCTTGTTTAGCCTTAAATGTATGAAAAATTGTGTGAAAGATGTAATAGAAAATAAGTTAAGCTTTAAGAAAAGCAGCAGAAAAACACACTGTGGTATCATTTGGATTATTGTATCTGTGGTTGATGTATACTTGAGATGTATAAATGTATAAACACTTACTTGGTTTAAATTGTCTTTCAGTTTCAATGTATTGCCAAAGGAAAACTTAGGCAATGTAAGCAATACCTTATGCGATTTAAAACCATTAGTAAAACGATCATTTTTGATAAAGTTCTCAATTTTATGTTCCATGTCACCCAAGCCCTGTTCTTTTTTGGGAAGTACAAACACCATAAAGGCATCACCGGCACGAAGAATTTCGAGCTTTAAATATTGAGCATCAGCATCTTCATAGTAACTAAAAAATAAGGTTTTAATTTAATACACGTATTTGCTTAGAGGGCGAAAACATTTTGGATAGAAACAGTATTATTAGACCAGGGTCGATAATTTTTGAAACAAAAAAAAAATAATACCTAGTAGGATGAAACCCATTGGAAAAGGAAGAGAATATAACAAAAATGAAAGGAAAAATAATTTATGGGCGATCCGAGGTCGGGAAGTGGAAGGAGGTGAGTTTTTAAGGGTAGAAAACGATTTATCTCGATTTCCGGCAAAACTACAAGTCCTATGGAAAAAAGTTAAATGGAAAAGTTGTAGGTAATAAAAAGATCTTTTTTAGAAAAGCAGATATTTTGACGTGAGAATTTTCGATTAAAAATTAGGGTGCTTTTTCGATATTAAGTTAAAATAAGGTGAAAAATAAATATTTTAAATCAAAAAAATTACAGTGTGTTTTGCACATAAAAAGGTAAGTTTTCACCCAATTTCGTGAAAAAAAAAATTTTGCTTGTAAGTAAAAGATAAAAATAAAACATCGAAAACTTGGTTATTTGAGTTTTTCACATAAATTTTGAGGTTATGTGAAAAAAGTGTTAATACAAAAGTTGTAGTTTTTTTTATTACCTACAACTTTGCCATTTAACGTTTTTTCATAGGACTTGTAGTTTTGCCGGAAATCGAGATAAATCGTTTTCTACCCTTAAAAACTCACCCCTTTCCACTTCCCGACCTCGGATCGCCCGTAAATTATTTTTCCTTTCATTTTTGTTATATTCTCTTCCTTTTCCAATGGGTTTCATCCTACTATTTTTTTTTTTTTCACTTTTTACTATTTTCAAAGGCTTCAGCCCTGGTCTATATATCTGTGAAATCGAATCAAGCGGTGTCAAATGGTTTATTGTGGTGTATATTCTCGATGTCGTTTTTGATATTTATTTAATATGTCAATTATTAGATAACCTATAGGATATGCAGTCGATATTGATTTTATTTAAATTTTGTGTAAAGCTAGAAAATATAAATAAATCAACGCGAAATAGGTTAGAGTTCATTTGTCTATTCTCTATCTTTAAAAAAACCTAAATTTCGCAGTTCCTAAAAAATTTTCAACACGGCTGCAATACGCGTTACGCGTAGGAGACGGTTCTAACCTTACATATTGCCGTGTCATTGTAAAAAGCGAGCAAATATACCTTCTGTGACTGCTGTTGTTTTTTTTTTATTTTCGGTTTAGATAGGTATATAGCGTACTGAAACATCATAAATTGTCTAAGTGACTTTTATCGACTCCGTTACTTATTTGGCAGGACAAAAGTCGAAAAGCAAGTAGCAAAACGCTGGTGCCTCTGTGTTTTTAAATTGGGATCAGTTTTGACAATAATAGCTTTGTTCGTAGCAGCGGTCAAAAACCGTTAGCAAATTGACGACGCATGCGAACGTGTTTTAAGAACGTTCGCACACGCCAAATCCCAAACCGCTGACAGAAAATCCGGCGTTCGCAGAAGCCAAATTGTAACATAAACGCAAAGCAAAAAATTTCCAACTAGTTAAAAACCACGCATACGCAGAAAAAAAATCTGGATGGATATCTGTTAAGCGAATTGCTAATAAAACCGTACCTATTGCCTGACTAATTCATTAACGCCTATCCTAAACCCTTAATCCGAGAATCGTGGATTTCAAGGATGTCCTCTCCTTATAACGTAGGCATCCACTAAAATAGGATTTTTCGAACATCCACCTCTAAGGGGGTAAAAACTGGGGTTGAAATTTTTGTAGGAATTTCTGTATCGGAGAAACTAAATAAGTACCTATATAAGTTCCATTAAAAAAAATAACAATATACGTCCTTCGGCATTTTTTCATAATTTTTTTTTTTTGTTCAATCATTAATTGTCTTTTCTGTCATCTTTGTCCAGACAAAATGGACATACCATAGATGACAAGTGTCCAAAAAGTCACCATGTATAGGTCGTCTTACCGTGAGGCATCGCGTAATCTGATATAAACACAAACCGTACTAGTCAGTGGCGAATCCAGGATTTTGTTCTGGGGGGGGGGGGGGGGGCTGTGGTCAAAAAAAAAATTGGTATCAACGTGACGTCTCCAAATCTTACTAGAAAGATGTTCTCTTAATATATTATCATAAATTTATATCAGGTGCTTAGCAACTTGAAAAAATCTAGTGACATTTTAGAGACGAAACGATGATAATAGTTATGACAACAGATTTATTATAAAACAATGTTCATCCGGCGGTTCCTTTGGCCTAATTTATTAAGCACTTCCTCGACATTTATATTTATTTTATAATATATGTTCATAAGCGCCAGAGAGGTGAGCCTATTTTCCCCTGTTGAATTCCTCAAATAAGTCTTTAATCTTCTTAGGGTACTATAGCTCCTCTCTGGAGTTGCTGTTGTCACTGGTATTACTGCAACTATTCTAAGAAGCTCGTGTATGTTGGGAAACATCACTTTGTCACATCTGTTCAGCATTTCCATAACTAACGGTTTGGTGTCTGGAAATTCACTGGATTTGTCGTTTCCACAATAAATATTCATTATGTACTTGTTCAGTGCTGATCATGGCGCCATTTTCAAGAAGGTCATCTTCATAAAATTTGACCAGTAGATCGAAATCGTTGCTGTTTCCTAATCTGGATACCAAACAAGAAAAGGAAGATAGGATATTTTTATGAACTAAAACCCTATTCTGAATTTCTGTAATCATATGGCATCCAAAAATGGGATAAATATAGAAATACGATTCGGGATCTGCAATATCTACGTTGGACCGATTGACTTGTTGTTTCTCACACCTTGCTCTTGCTTTAGAAAAAATTGTCTCAAATTAAGCATCTGTATTTTTTCTTATATCCATTAATTGATCTTGAAACATTTGAGCATGTTTTAATGCGACAGCCAAATCCAAATCTTCTTTTTGTAGGTATCTACTCAATAAAATGCTGTTGCTAAATATGAATTCGCTTACAAAAAGGGAAACAATAAATTTCACAGTGCGGATGGAGTGTTGTTCCAAGTTTTTTTTAAAGACATGAGATTAGGAAAAAAGGCTTTTAAAAAAATATTGTTTAGTTCAGGTGGGGGACCCCCCTGGATTCGTCACTGGTACTAGTACTAGACCATGAAAATGTGTTTAGTACTTACATTAGAAAAGGGAATTGGATGGACTTGGAAGTTATTTTATAAAAAGTTACTTACTCATGGGTATAATTATCAGTTTTCATCATTGTTACGGTCTTCCTTATGTTGTTTGGGCCCTTGAAGATTCCCGGAAAATTGTGTTCTTGAAAAAACGGTTTAGCCCATTTTCCTTAAAAAGAGATCATAATTTTATTAAGTAAAGTAGCCCTCAGACTACGTACTTGTTGAAAGCTTTGTAGGTACTCTGAGCACAACGTCGTACTTGTCGACCGACATCTTATTCGAACAAAAGCCACGCAGAGTATTTTTGAATAAAAAGCAGTAACATAGTAGCCCACAAACTTCACGTTTAAAGGTGGCATAATTATCGTTAATTGGCACCATAGGGTGCTTCTAATATTAGTGGTGAACCGTATGGTCGATCGGCGCAGGAAGAGATCTAGGATAAGTAGAAGAAAATCCAATAATTTGTAATAAAGAATAGATTGCCGAAACCAAAGAACTAACTGGCAGCGTAACGACCTTAACTTGTGATTGGGAAAATTTAGAGTCCTGGCTGAGCGTCGTTTTGACCGCTTTTATATGCTCACCCCTGCCTTCAGGACTACTGACGCGCCGCGTGGCCATGTGTTTTTCTAAAACTAAATAAAGTGACCTGCTCGCACAGTTTTGCTGATAAGAGAGTAAAATTTTACAGGAAATTTTTTACGCGAAAAACAGCCCCTGGTCTGGGGCGTTTCAGTAATTTAAGTTTTGTTACTAAAATTTACCGAAAATATATTTTTTGCAAATACTCCTGATGATAGGGTCATTCTTTTTCATTTTATAATAATTATATTGAGTCTCAATATATACCCACAAAATATGTTCCTAGGACAGGCACGTAGCCAGGGGGGGGGCCTCCCCTAAACTCGAGACCATACTTATAAAACTTACCAAAACAAAATGAATTGTATGCAAAATATCCATATATTTTTAGAGCTCGGGACACAATATAGAATACATTAAACATTTCCTACGCCAGGGATGCACATACCGCGGGCCGCATGCGGCCCGCTGTCGATATTTTTGCGGCCCCCAACGAATTTTGAAAGCGATATTTATGAGGCCTGCCAACTAATTTTTTTGAAGGTTCTTTTATTTTTATCATTGTATTTCATACTATTTAAAAATAAAAATTTTTGTGTTAATAAGTATAGTTTGTAGTGGCCCGTCCTTGGCCTTATATTTTTCCCAAGTGGCCCCTGTTCCCTATAAGTCTGTGCATGCCTGTCCACCTGTCCTACACTATTAAATTTTCTTCGTGACAGTTTGTCATGTATACCTAGTAGATATAGTAGGTACCTATATAATAATAAAAATACATATTTGTTTAAAATTTTATTACAATATAAACCCAATACGAAAAAAATTAGATTTTTTTTAATGCAGGCGGGGGGGCAATTGCCCTCCCCCCCTGTGGCACAAGACTCAAGCACCTCAATTATTACCGGTTTGTTTTTGTGCTTTTCTTGAGGAATTTGTGTTGTGTTTTTTATTTTTCCCACTTGAAAACCAAGCACCATGATTCAAAAAAGGGCGTGGCACTCAAAAAAATTTTGCCTGCGGCGCTTTCTTTTTTTTGCGCCTTTGGCGCGATCTCGATGGCCCTCCCCCCCGGAAAGAAATCCTGGCTACGTGCCTGTCCTAGGATTTTAGTGCCTAGTATGAAACAACAAACAAATCTTAAACAGTCTATTTTAATTTAAGTTTTGCTCCTAAAATTTGCTAAATATATATTTTTTGCAAAATATTCCTGATAGAACTATTTTTTTTTCATTTTGTAATTATATTGGGTTTCTGTGTCCAAAAATATATTCCTAGGATTTTAGTTGCATAAAACGAATATTTGTTCGTCAAAAATAATGTATGCTATTAGGTATCAACAAGTCTGTGTTACTTTAAAATGAACAGAAGCTTTATTTTTACAATTTTTATTTGTCAGGTATTCGTTATAATAATAATGAAAATTTTTGCTTAAAGCAAATAAAAGGCCATGGGATTATTATACATTAACCTAACTATTTAAAACATTAGTTTGACGTTATTTTATGATATATTCATTAATTAATATTATTTAAAACACTATAGAAACAGAATGGAAAACTTTAAAAAATGTAATGTGTCTATTTTCAAACTTGTGTCTAACTATTATATACAGGGTGTTCCTAAATATCATGTAAATACGAAAAGGGGTAATTCTTTGGCTTATTTAATGACTAAAAATTTATATAAACATAGGCCCACCGAAAAAAAGTTCATGGGGAGAAAAGGGGGCATGACCCCTGAAAAAATATTTCCCTGTAGATTCTTAAAAACCATTTGGTATGCTCAATGATGTAAGTCCTATAGCGTAACCTATATTCCAAATTAGAGCTAAATATCTCAAAAACTACAAGAGCTATAAAGAAAAAACTAAAAAAATCTTGACATTTCAACACCCTGTAGATCGGCAACGAAGCGTTTGCGAACCTATGTTTATATGAATTTTTAGTCATTAAATAAGCCAAAGATTAACCACTTTTCGTATTTACATGATATTTAGGAACACCCTGTATAATTAAACATATACATCTGACACCTAGTCCTTTGTCATTCACCATTAAAAAAAGAAGAACTACTAATTAGTAGAGTTTCAACAACATTTAAATATTATAACGCAAGTTGTTTAAAATTTAAATATATGTTCAAGAAATAAAAATCGCCTTTTTTATATTTTCTATTATACCAAAGTAAAGAAAGACAAAAAAAAAACTTATTAATAGCATTTTGGCTTTATAAAAGTAGACGGATAAAGGTAACAATAATTATTCAAAAAGCGTATAGATGCGTTTGACAGAAAAACTATCGCTGTAGTTCAGGCGCGTAACTCCAGGCCCCCCCCCCTCCAGACGTCGCTAGCCCCCCCCCCCAGCAAAAAAAAAGGCTGACTTTGTAAGCTCGCTACTCACCTCGCAAATATAGCATCAATTTTTACATAACAATGAACGTACATGCGTTACATTGTTTATAAATTACACAATATTTAAAAAACCTATCAATGTCATTTATTATATAACTAATCTACAATTTTGACGTATTGCTTTTGCTTTAACATATTTTGCTGCAAGGCTGGCAACCAAACATACAATAATAAAATTATAATAAATGTATTTTGGTTGTCAGCCTCAAAGTTATTTGGCAGTTTTACTCGTTGAACTTTAGGCATGTTTATTCAACGATGTACAAAATATTCTTGCCAAATATCACTCGATCATAATTTTTTTATTGGTTAAATTTTCCATTTTTCACTCAAACTTTTTTGTCAATACTCGTTGAACTTTGGGCTTGTTTATTCAAAAATTAAATCCCTCGAGCTTTGCTCTCGGGATCTTGTCAAAATAAACATGTCCAAATTCAACTCGAAAAATTTCCAAAAAAAGTTTTCGTGACAGCTGAAAAATCTAACCGATAAGAAAACAAAGTCTTGTGATATTACTGTTGATTATTGACCAAATTTGTTAAAATATGGGCGTGGTCCAAAAAAATTTCGCCTGCGGCGCATTTCGCCTGCGGCACGTTTCGCCCGCGGCGGGCTCTCCGCCAGCCCGCATCTACATGAGCCGCCACTGCAAGTCACAATAACAGGCCCACCCTAGGCCACCCCCAGGTCAGAGGGCTAGTTACGCCACTGCTGTAGTTACACCGTGGTTATACCCGGTATTCACGAGGAAAAAACTTGTGGGAAGTTTTGTGGTTGCTATAATAACGAGCTTGCCACTGTTTTTAGTGCATAATTTTGTTATAGTGAGAAAAATGCTGCAGAGGATGGATATCTCTTTCAACAGGTAATTAATCTCAGTATAGGTGCATTGTTTTATTAAGATGTTATAAACAATATATTAAAAAAAATTTAAGAATTGTTTATGATGTCCAGACATTATTATTAGCTAATTTTTTTTGATCAGAGCTTTCAACAAACGCGAATAACATAACCCTGATGTATTTTCAAAGTTTGCGGTAGTCGATCGCTACGAATAAGGTACAGTCAGTTGGAATGATGATGCCAACCCAACTTAAATTAGTGGATGGCAACCTACAGAGATATTATAGTGTCCCATTTATAAAGCCTATTAAGCATTCTCCTTTTTTTATAGGCCTCTAGGTCGGGTGCCAATTTGCATGTCACACCTCTAGTTTAAACTTAGAGTCTGAGCATGATAGACATTGATATAGATAAGACATTTCCGATTTGTAAAAATAATTATGTTTTTTGTATTTGCCATTAAAAACATTTGGGTACCTATGTAAAACGAATAATTTTTTGTATTTTCCTCGAGATAAGGCACATTTTTAAAAAAATTTAATAACTTTCTCGTAGGTTAGTTATCTTATGAACTGTTTTGTGTTATGTATAGGTAGGTACCCCTAACTTTCCGTGGTGTATTTTTCGGATAGGATCTTAGACTGTTTCAATGTGACGTCAAGTGACAATGACCGACATTATATTTTTACACAAAAATCATTTTGGATTAGAGTAGCTAAAACAGAAACCTACTAATTGCTTAATTATCATATACTTAACATTAATCTATTTAATCTACGACATGCAGTGCCATAATGACGTATTTAGCATTATCATTTAGATGTCATTATGACCTTCATAATAGCACTCAGTGCCATTATGAATTCATAATAACATCCAAATGTTAAGATACAAAAACAAAAAGAAAGTCGGTGCAAACTATTTATTTGTTATTATTACTTAGAAAGACGGATTGCATTTATTTATTGTAAACATTCGAAGGGACACTTTCGGATTCAGAATCTCCCATATTTAAATTATTTTTGGCCAACACTTTGCATACAATAGAAAATTAGACGGCAATAATGACGTTGTCAAAATCGAAATTGAAACAATCAAAAATGCGGTTACCATGATATCGACTAATATGCATGGACACCTGAAAATTTTAAAAATTACGAAAACGTTATCTGATATCAATGAAATTTAGACGAATAAAATTTATTTGCACTGTCGTAGATTAAATTTTGAATGATACACGTTCGATATGAACTTTATTAATAAAACGTGTGCAACGTTGCACACGTTTCATTA
Source organism: Polydrusus pterygomalis (assembly GCA_963969555.1). NCBI lineage: Eukaryota > Metazoa > Arthropoda > Insecta > Coleoptera > Curculionidae > Polydrusus > Polydrusus pterygomalis. Next base: position 75,625,037 of record OZ018376.1, on the reverse strand, counting down.
TAGTGTTCATATCGAACTAGTATCATTAATAAGTGTAAACTTACCTTGTAAGTATAAAGAATTAACCAATAAGCTATTTGTATTGCCTGATATATCACTTGGGGAAATCAAATTTGTTATTTTATTATTTGTTTTGCTCTTCACCCAATCGTTAATTCTCTTCGCCGTCTGCTCATTCTAAAATTTCCAAGTAAAATTAACAGGGACTAAAATTTTTATCTACGTCGAATTTGAATATCCCGTACTGGCAAGCCTGAAGTTGCATACAAAATGGTGACGACGATTTGGCGCAAGTTAAAAAAAATTGAACTCAAAACGTTGCTAACTTCTGTCCGAGCGCGATTCATTCCCATTCTAGTTTCGCTGCATGCCCCCTCCATAGCAGCAAATACGTTACGATAACGAAGCACCAACCGCGATGTTTATTGTCTTCGTCCTCTATCTATCTACGTGGCTGTATTTTTGGATTTTAAGCGAGCATTCGAAACAATTGACAGGGCTAGATTATTGAGTAAATTGTATCAGTATAGTATTCGCGGAAACGTTTGTAAATGGTTTAAAAATTATTTAAGTAACAGGTCACAAAAAACAAAAATATCAAAAACATACTCAAATAAAAAAATAAATAATATAGGAGTTCCTCAAGGAAGTATACTAATATACAATATTATTTATTTTATACATTAACGATATGCCTTTATATAGTTTTAAAAATGTGTAAGTTACAAATGTTTGCTGATGACACATTAATTTACATTAATGTTTTAAATATTTTTGATGGTCTAAATCAATGATCTGCTAGCTAGCAGATCATTGGTCTAAATACTCTAAATTCTGAAATAAATATATTATTAAATCGGCTAAAAGTAAATAAATTAAAATTAAATATTTCAAAAACTAAATGTATGGTTATGGGTAATAATTATTTAAATTGTCAAAATATAAATGTTGTAATTGGAATTAGTAAACAGTTTTATAGGTATATAACATTGAAAAAAATAATGTTAATGGGCAGTGGAATGCATTTATGAAAGTTTTTAATAATTTATTTTATCAACATTTTCCAAAGAAATTGAGTGGTAAGAAACAAAATCAGGTATTGTATAAAGATGTAAATATTAAAGAGAGTAAACGTAGATTAGATATTTTACTGACTTTGTCGAGACATGACTGTTCTTATAAGGAAAGGTATAACACCGAAAAAAAAACATATGATAGTTTACTCATTAAGGCACGAGCAACCCAATATGAAAATAGGATTAAAGGGTCAGACAATAAGTCAAAATGCATGTGGGCTATCTGTAAAGAAATAAAGGGGCATAACGTAAATGCTGAAATTAAAGTAGAAGGGGAACCTGAGCACATTGCTAACAAGTATAATGACTTCTTACTTTCAATTGTTCCTGATTTATTGAGTAAATTAATACAAATTCCTTTTACGTGTGGTATAAATGAGAATGTAAGCTCTATGTTTCTAAACCCTGTAACCCCGAAAGAAGTTTGTGAAATAGCACGGAAACTAAAAAATAAAAACAGTAGTGGCATTGATGAAATTCCTACAAGCATTGTTAAAATAGCAGCTAGTGAATTGCAAAATATTCTGTGCTACATCATAAATAATTCTTTTAGTTTTGAAGTATTTCCGGAGCACTTGAAGATAGCGCTAATCAAACCTTTATATAAAAATGGTGACCCCAAGGTACTGAACAATTATAGGCCAATAAGTTTATTACCAGGTTTTTCAAAAGTATTTGAGATGGCTATGAGTACAAGATTAGTAAAGTTTTTAAACCACTGTAATTTATTCAGTAAGTGCCAGCATGGCCTTTTAAAGGGAAAATCAACTCAAACGGCTATCTATGATTTTATTAAAAAAATTCTGGAACATTTGGAGAGGGGAGAATTGGCGTTCGGGATACTCCTAGACTTGTCTAAAGCCTATGATTGTTTGGATAGGGGATTGCTAGTACAAAAGTTAGAAAAATACGGTATAAGAGGAAATGTAAAACTTTGGTTAACATCATATTTAAATGACAGAAAACAAGTTGTAACTGTAACAAAAGAGGGAAGGAATGGGAGATCAGAATTGTTACTGAATAGTGTAGGAATAGCACAGGGAAGTATACTGGGTCCCGTTCTTTTTATATTGTTTGTTAATGATTTATATCTATTAATTAACTCGCCCAACCAACATATAGTAAAGTATGCGGATGATACAAATTTGATCATTGGAGATAAATCCCTACAAGATTTAGTAACAATGGCTGAGGAATTTTTTCGGTTAGTTACAAACTGGTTTATGACCAATAAATTAATTTTAAATAAAGAAAAATCAAAGGTACTTTTGTTTAGGACAAAACAATCAAAAATAGTAAAGCCATTAAATTTAAACTTTAAGAATAAAGAAATAAACATAGTCAGTAATGCAAGGTTCTTGGGCATCCATGTAGATGAACATCTAAACTGGGCATGTCACATTAACAACCTAATTAAAAAACTTAACTCTATTTGTTATGGCATTAGGGTTATTAGCAAATATTTGAACGAAAGCTCACTTAAAATTTTGTACTATGCTAACTTCGAGTCGGTACTTAAATATGGTATTATATTTTGGGGAAGAGACAGCATGACCCAGAAAATGTTTGTTGTTCAAAAAAGACTTATTAGAATCATTAAAAAAATGAACTATTTACAAAGTTGTAGATCTGTGTTTAAAACTTTGGGTATAATGACGGTATATGCTGTGTACATATACGAATGTTTGATGTTTATATTTAAAAACAAAAACCTTTTTGACATACAATCAAAACACGAGTACAACACCAGAACCTTAGATGTTAACTATGCAGCTCATAAACTGACTCTAACTGAGAAATCCCCCAGCTATATGTGCATAAAACTGTTTAACACTCTCCCAGGTCGGTTAAAAGGGATCACCTCACATAACAAATTTAAAAAAGAAATTAAAACATTGTTAATAGATTTAGAGCCCTATAGTTTGAGGGAATTTTGCCCAGATTTGTAAAGAATGTTCGATTTTTGACGTCATTTCATTTTATGTTACTTGTACCATGATTTGAAATAAAGATTATTATTATTATTATTATTATTATTATTATTATTATTATTATTATTATTATTATTATTAGTTTTAAATATTTAGGGATAATCATTGATTCAAAATTAAAATTTTAAAATTATTTTGAAAGTATTATATCGAAGATTGCCGGAAAAGTAGGTTATTTTAAAAGAATCGGTTCTAATTAAGTTTTCTAAAAAAGCTGTATTTAATACTATAATATTACCACATTTTCTTTATTGTTCTTCCATTTTAGATTGTGCTAGTGAGGAAATATTTGATAAATTACAAATTTTACAAAATAAGGCAATGCGGATTATTTTAAATTGTGACAAATATACAAAAATTAATTTTATGTTGAAAAATTTAGATTGGTTGAATGTCAGAAATTTAATTTTTTATTTAGTATGTGTCTTTATACATAAAATTAAAAATAATTTATTGCCTGATTGTTTAAAATTTTTTTGTTCTTTTAAATATGACCATCATAATTATAAAACAAGAACTAATCAAAATTTTTATGTGCATAAAAAGCAAAAACATAAGCTTATAAATCTATTTTTTTATAAAGGTTTGATAGAATATCATAATTTGGAAAATTCTATTAAATCTCAAAAATCATTAAAACTGTTTAAAAATACTTTAAAATTACATTTAATTAAAAAACAAAATGATATATGTAATATTTGATACAATTTGCAAAATGTTTAACTTTTCCGTCTGTTTTTGTTAAAAGAAGGTTGCGTTTTAAAATTTAAAAATAAATCTATAAAAATGTGTTAAAAAAAATGTATTAAAAAATATTTAATTGTAGCTTTTTGCTAAATAAAACATGTTACTACTACTATTACTACTACATCTTCGTTGAGTTTTTCAGGTAAGCAATAGATTCGTAAGAACAAAAACTTAAAATTATATACATCGGGAGACAAATTTTACCGCAGCAACGTCTTTTAATACATAATAGCTTTTATTAAGTACATAGTTTTGTCTAAATTTAAATGTTCCCTAAGCAAACAAGACAAATAGTCCAGAGGCGCCTTAAAATTTTTGAAAAAAATTTTTTTTGCTATAAAAATGCGATTACTAAGCTTTAAATTGCATTTAGTCTGATTCATAATAAGTATTTAAAATAAACTAACACAAAAGAGTAAAAAAAAGTGACCATAAGTTGAATTTCCATAATATGGAAAAAAATTTACATACAAATTTTTAAACAAAAATTTTGGTATAGACTCAAAATATGATGAGAAACAATATTTTCTTATAACTTTTTTTCGTATCTCTAAAAAAAAATTAGACTTTCGCCAGTTTGAAACTTTAAAATGACATTTTTTGACAGGTGTAACGCATGTCTCAAGTCAAAAGTTTTAAGCTTTTGTTTTGTTTTGGTTTATGCAGAACCTATGGAGAACTAGAGGGTAGGAGGCCGATAGCAATACATTGGATTTGGTCCCAAATTAGCATCGGTAATTCAGCTTTACGAGTCGTCGTAAGATGGCGCTCGTGTTCGAAGTGGGCTATCAAATAAATGGTTTCTTATTGACGCAATAACTATTTTTATTTAAATTACATAGTTCTTTAAGGAACAAATAAGGATTTTTATATGAATTTACACTTACTTTGTTATACTTATTAGTAAACTAGGCCTGTATAAAGTTCCAACGACGCTTGGTTTTTAAAATACAGGGTATTAAGTATTTTTTTTATTACCGATTCGATTCTTAGAAAATTTTACTCTTGATAAAAGTTGGTGCTTGTTCGATAATCAAATTAGGTGCACTTGGAATGGTTGCAAGTCAAACGGCGTACAGGGTAGGCCAAAAAATATAAAACTTGTACAGGAATAAAGTACCCCTATTTCAGAAAATTCAGCAAAATGTTATTAGGAAAAGTTATTTAGAATTAAACGTTATGCATATATTTAAAAACGTGACCTCCTAAAATAAAAAAATATATTCTTTTAAAAAACATTAATAATTTCCCAAATTTTTTTTTTATATTCACCATAAAGGCCTTCATAAATTAATCCAAATCAAATCAATTTCACATATCTTTGTTCAAATTTACTTGAATTTTTAATTTATTAATGAATCACAAACTTCATGTTTGTTGCAACGATAATAAACACAAGTTCAAAATATCCTAAAAATTATTTTTAACTTGTAACAAGATAAAACATTAGTAATGATAATATGCTAATTAAAAAAAACTCATCATTTAAAGTGCAATATTTTTATTTTAAATGTTTATTAAAAAAACTGTACAAATTAGGCGACAACATGAAATCCAACTAAAATAATCGCAGATACTTATGGAAACAACCAAATAAGGTAAATTGGTAAAACCATTGGCACCATATAATAATAAATGTTTACTTTTAGCCCTTATTTGTTTTTTTCCATAGGTTTCTGCGATTATTTTAGTTGGATTTCATGTTGTCGCCTAATTTGTACAGTTTTTTTTAATAAACATTTAAAATAAAAATTTTGCACTTTAAATGATAGTTTTTTAATTAGCATGTTATCATTACTAATGTTTTATCTTGTTAAAAATAATTTTTAGGATATATTTTAAAGTTGTGTTTATTATCGTTGCAACAAACATGAAGTTTGTGATTCCTTAATAAATTAAAAATTCAAGTAAATTTGACAAATATGCTTGAATTTGAACAAAGATATGTAAAATTGATTTGATTTGGAAAAATTTATAAAGGCCTTTATGGTGAATATAAAAAATTTTTGAAAATTATTAATGTTTTTTAAAAGAATTTTTATTTTATTTTAGGAGGTCACGTTTTTGAATCATGCATAACTTTTAATTCTAAACAACTTTTCTTAATAACATTTTGCTGAATTTTCTGAAATAGGGGTACTTTATTCTTGTACAAGTTTTATATTTTTTGGCCTACAATGTACGCCGTTTGACTTGCCACCATTCCAAGTGCACCTAATATGATTATCGAACATGCATCAACTTTTATCAAGAATAAAATTTTCTGAGAAATCGTTAATAAAAAAAATGCCCATATGTTGCTGCACTTAAGCAACCACACTGTGTATAAGTTATCGCCACTGATATTGCCATTTTTTCATTTTAGAATCGCGATATTTCTCCTGTTATTAATGTCAAGCCCAAAACTAAAGAACCTAATAATTTAATAAAATACTCACTTGTCTAAAGTCAACACTTTCAATCTCTGCTCCGTAGTTATTGCCAGCATGGTTCGTAAACAGTTGGCTTATTTGAGTATATCCATGTGGGAAGTATATTTTAGTAGCGTCAAATAATTTAAAGTCGTCGTCTGTTGTGTTCATCTTTCCCAAAACAGATTTAAAAGCTCCATCTCTATTGGCTTTTCCATATGGTAAGCTAAGCAAGTTTCTGATTTCTTGAATCACAATGGCATCTTCGTTGTCTGAAGCAGACGCAATTAGGGACATAATGGTTTGAATGCTTAGGGAAGAGAAAAGGACGTTCTGGTTCCCTTTGTTTTTTATAAGTTCCTACAAAGAAAACATAATTAAATTTGCTGCCGGTATGCTGAACCATTAGAACTGTTGTTTTCAATTTCCGACACTCTTCTGGGCAGTGGCGGCTTCTCCTATGAGGCAGGTGAGGCAGTGCCTCACCAATAATTTTGCAAATTAAATAAATTATAAATTTATATTATTTTACTATTTGCATAAATATATTATATCCATTATAATTAATGCCGTCAATCTTAACGCGCTTCGCTAGAAATATCATCTATCGTCCATCTCATTTCTGCATGCGGTCGTATATGGTAGAAGCCGGCTCTCGCTTCCTTGTATTTCCTGATCCGTTGCCTGTTTTGTTCTTATATTATCCATCTTATTTCTGCATGCGGTCGTATATGGTTAGAGACCCGGCCTCCCGCTTCCTTGTCTAGCGCATTAGTGAAAATATCTAATGTGATGTATGATACCCGTAATAGTCCAGTCGAATCTAGCTTTAAATAGCGCATAAAAACATTCTTTTGAGGCCAGCCTCATTTCTCTACGTAAATTTAATGCGAACGCGAGGGGACTAATCTAATCTATTAGATGAACGCCGCGACACGGTATTTGGAGGAATGCTATTATTTGATTAACAGGTTGTCCGTTGAAAGTTTAGAGTACATAGTGAATTTGACTTTTACACCTGCATTGTATTTTATTGTAGTTTTCGGTAAATACTTTTGTGGTTTTCCGTACTGATTTTTGTTTTGTTTCTTTTTCCAACAGCGGGCAGTGATTTTTCTAAAATATTAATATTACATTACTTTTATTACTTATTAGTTTATTTGTTTTGGGCTTATTAGCGAAAATGGATTCAGCGGGACCTAGCACAGCGTCACAACTTCCCCAGGTAAATGTAAACATTCGCAATCCTGCTTGTGATCTTGCTAATTTTTTAGTAAATGAGCAAAATTTTTCAAGTAATTCCTATGATGATAAATTGTACTGTTCCAGATTTAAGTAAACGTCTTGTTACTATCGGTGGGGTGGGGAAATCAAATCGGAGCTTTCAAAACACTTGGTACGAAAAGTACGACTGGCTTACTGGTAGTGTAACGTTAAACAAATTATTTTGCTGGCCGTGTATTCTGTTTGCAACAAATAATAGCGACAAAGTTTGGTCAAAATGTGGGTATAGCGATTTCAAAAACATGTCTAAACTATAAAATCCAACCTTGCTAAAAAAATTTTTTGAACTGTGCCTCACCACTTTCAAATACCACGAGCCACCCCTGCTTCTGGGGGTTAAACTGTTTAACCTTAGAATTAACAAACAACTAATATACAGGGTGTCCGGAAATGACGATGAAAAATTTTAAGGTATGATTCTACATAAAAATATATGAAAAAAAGTTCATATTAACATAGGTCCGGAAATGCTTCCAGAGGGAGCTACAGGCCCTTGAAGATGCATGGTGTCATAAAAGTGGTGTTTATTTAATTTATTAGGATTTACTTACAATACAGGAATTAACTTCTACGTATAAGTTAGAGTGATTAAAGGTCACTCTTTGAAAATATCAGGTGACCCATAATTGCAACCAGTGGCGTGGGAACAAAGGGGTGGTTAGTTATTTAGGGTTATATTTTTTCGCCGAGTGTATTTTCGCTCTCTTTTAAATAAATTATAATTCTTTAAACATTTTTACGTAAAAAAGGTTCCCTTGGTATAAAGTCGTATAGTCGATCGTTTTCGAGATAAACGGACTTAAAAGGACGAGTGCAGTGCGTAAATACAGTAAACAGTTATTCAAAAAAAAAATCTGAGCATTAAAGTTCGTTTATCTCGAAAACGGTCGACTATACGACTTTATACCAAGGAAACCTTTTTTACGTAAAAATGTTCAAAGAATTATAATTTACTTAAAAGATAGCGAAAATACACTCGGCGAAAACTAAATAACTAACCACCCCTTTGTTCCCACGCCACTGGTTGCAATTATGGGTCACCTGATATTTTCAAAGAGTGACCTCCAATCACTCTAACTTATCCGTAGAAGTTAATTCCTGTATTGTAAGTAGATCCTAATAAATTAAATAAAAACCACTTTTATGACACCTCCTTCAAAGGGCCTGTAGCTCCCTCTGGAAGCATTTCCGGACCTATGTTAATATGAACTTTTTTTCATATCTTTTTATGTATGTTATGTTAAAATTTTTCATCGTCATTTCCGGACACCCTGTATAACACTTATGCAAATTTTTTTGGAAAAAGTAAACATTCAATAATTGATAAAACTCAACAATATTTTTGGTTTCAAAGAGGCAACGGAAAATAAAAAAATTGTCAATTTTGAACATAAAAAGTTCAATAATAAATAAAACTTCTATAATAGAAAACAGCCACTTGCAGCGACTTTTTTTTAAAAGGAGCTTTAGGCTAAAGGCCCATTAAAGTGCCATTCGAGTATAATGCATCTTGCACCGATTTTAATGACCTTTTAAAGCGTTCTGTAAAGGAGCATTAACTAATTGGCCAAATTTGGTCAATTAGCTGTTGAGAGTGGTTTTAAGATTGGTTGTGCCCCGCATTTTAGTTCAATTTTCACACAAATTCAAAAACAGAAAGTCAGAAAGGATGGATTATGTAAATATTATTGAAGATGAGTTGGTAGAGGATGATCTTAAAGAAAATAAATTTAATTGCTGAGTTTGTCCCCTCTAGAACTGGGCAAAAATCATCTGAATCAAATTTATTAGAATGTCCCTCCACTGTGGGAGAATCCATATATTATAGCCAGAACTAAATTATCCAATTCATCATAAGATTTACTCTCAGGTGGTGGTAAGCCCCCGCCTGTTTTTAAAGCCTCCTGTCTCATCTGGGATTTTTTTCCCTTACATTTTGTTTTTTGTTATCGTAGCACCTTTTCAGCTGTTCTCTTGTTGAGGTTAGTGGATGTGGCATTATATTCCCTTGTGATTTTTTCCCAGGCCTCGTTTTTTTCCTTATTTATCACACCATGCATTTGTTTGTTTGTTTTCTAAAATGCTCTTATACTTTATCGCTATATTAAACAGATGGGACACCTCTCTCTGGCTGAAATTTAGCCCTTTTTCGGTTTTTTTCGCTTGACATTGCAAAAGCAACCAAAATAACTTAAGAACTCTTTAATAATCTTTATAAGGTTCCTGGGTAAAATGTCTCTTGATTCCAGATTCCATCACAAAAAAAAACAGAAATCCCTAGATCCGTGCGACGTTGCCACATTGTTGCAACAGTAAAGAGCCAAGAATGACTCCGTGCAAGTCATTTTAAATTAATTATCGGTTAAAATTTAAAGGTAATTTTGTTAATGGTCCTTTAAAAAAAAGTCTCTGCAAGTGGCTGTAAATACTTAATAATTAAATGATAGTTTAAGTTAAATGAATCGGGTAAACAGGGCCAGATCAAAAAGTTATTATTACGAGGTTATATTAAATTGAATGGGCCAGTATACCTATACTTCTTATTCAAAGATATATATTTTATTGTTTGTTTTTTTGAAATATAAAACTAATATCGTTAGGTCAAGCAACAACGAAATAAAATATAATGCTATTTTAATTAAAATTATTTTAACGAAAAGAAAAAAATAGGCGTTGAAAATAATAACGTATGTATGTTGATTTAATTTAATTTCCCTTAAAACCTGTTTTTCTGGAAGAAAACTGGATATACAGTAAAGGGGCTTTTAGGCGAAGTTGGCAAGATGATACTCTTCACACAGTTTAAAAAAATCGTCAGAGGGTGTACGGTATATTATTCTAAATGCTGGTTCAGAAAATGGATTTGTGAATAATACAAGTTTGATATTCAAGTCTGGAAAGTATTTATATAAATTTATTTATTTTTAAATTTAATCAACAGAAAAAATATATATCTATGTATTATTGGTAATGGTGCCATGAATCTTATGACGAAGCTGCAGAGTTTTTCAAAACAGTTAATCTATTTTGTTTTGGGTTTCTCTGTTTGGGGGGGGGGGGGGGGGTCATGCCCCCTGGATCCGTGCTTGTTGAGTATAGCATCGAAGAACGCCCAAAATTAAGTATTAGTTAATGTAAACATTATATACAATTCTCCGGTACCAATGCTTTAAGCATTGCTTAGGAGATACCTGCTTTTACGCAGCATAATAGAACATACCAAAATTGTAAGGAATATATAAAGAGCTTGGACAAACGATTTGTTTAAAAAAAAAATACATATTGGGCACAAGTTCTCAAAAAGTTTCTAATATATGGAAAACCGTTAGTTTCGGTTATTATAGGGCATGATAAGGTAAATTCTTCATAATTTAAAATATTTATATACAGGGTATTTCATTTAAAAAAGTTGAGATATTAATCTCCAAATATTGATAACTTTGGACCTGCATTCTACACACCCTGTATGCTGTTTCGGGATTAATTTAGAAAAAGGTCATAAACTGAATAATAAATTAGGTAATGCATTAATAAAATTAAGAAACAAATAGTTTTGAACATAGACACATGTAATTTTTCAAGAGGCTGATTTTCAAAAAAAAAATTTAATCGAATAGGTACTTAATTGAACTACAAAATTAAAAAAAAAAAACATGTTGTAATAAACATTATTGCTTGTACCTAATTGAATGTAGAATTAGAAAATAAAATAACATACCGGGTGTCCACGGAAGGTGGTTCCCCCACTAACTTTTTTTTTCAAGATAATGGAAAAAAATTTTGGGGATTTGTATACGACATAAAACTGCATTTTTTGACAGGTGACTCAACATTATGGAACTTCCGGTTTCACCGGAAGTGACATAAACTTTCGATTTTTGTCAGTTTTTGTCACCAAGAATATATTTTTTTTCCAAATTTATTGTTTTATATAGAGGGCTATGAATACCTTTAAATCACTTATTTCAGTACTTTATAATCTTGGGAAAAATACAATTTTACTATTTTTGGTCCAATGCTATGTGCTGTGTAAAATTTAATCTTTAAAGTTGTACTTATAACTAATTTTTTCTAAGCGGCAACATGGTGGCTCGTCGTGTTATGAAAAAAGAGGATTTTATTACGATTATTTTGATACCACACACTATTAGGTTTTAGAAAAGCTCCCATTAAAAAACTTTAAAAAGTTAACTTGGAACTTTCCTAAAATGAAGCATCTTTTGAGAATAAATTTAGATTTAAATGCATCAAGTAGCCTGTAACCAGCAAAACTGATAAAACAAAATCATGCCTTGAAGAAAATTGACATGCCGACAGCTCCTGCCAAAGTAAAATAGTTTGTTGTTTAAAAAACATGGAAATTAATAGTTTTACAAGGAGTGAAAAAGTTGATATGTTATTAGTGTTTGGAGTATGTAGAAAGAATTCAACCGATGCTGCACGACTTTACGCACACAGATATCCTAATCGGCGTCATCCAACCCGGCACTATTACCCAAAACAGGCTACTTGATGCATTTAAATCTAAATTTATTCTCAAAAGATGCTTCATTTTAGGAAAGTTCCAAGTTAACTTTTTAAAGTTTTTTAATGGCAGCTTTTCTAAAACCTAATAGTGCGTGGTATCAAAATAATCGTAATAAAATCCTATTTTTTCATAACCCGACGAGCCACCATATGTTGCCGTTTAAAAAAAATTAGTTATACAACTTTAAAGATTAAATCTTACACAGCACATAGCATTGGACCAAAAATAGTACAAATTGTATTTTTCCCAAGATTAAAGTACTGAAATAAGTGATTTAAAGGTATTCATAGGTGGTCGTAGGTGACAAGTGACACATCGTTGTATTTAAAATGTCATATGAAGTTAAAATGGAAAAATATACCAGGTGTCCCATTTAAAAATCGAAAGTTTATGTCACTTCCCGTTAAACCGGAAGTTCCATAATGTTTAGTCACAAAATGCGGTTTTATGTCGTATACAAATCCCCCAAATTTTATTCCATTATCTTGAAAAACAAAAAAGTTAGAGGGGCGAACCACCTTCCGTGGACACCCGGTATAGGGCGTTTCGTTTAAAATAATAAAGTTGTTACTTGGCCATTATAAATCAAATAGCCTGTAGACGTGAAAATAATAGACTTTTAAAATATAAGGCAATTCAAAGAACCTCCTTTGTATTTAATTTTTCTTCATATATCTTACAGATTCTGAGATCGGATTGTGGGTTGTCTTACGTGGACCACCCTTCCACCCTGTACATTAGAAAGTTAACATTTGTAAAAATTAATAATAAATACAATTATAATTACCTTATAAAATGTAGCAGCAAATGCCCTTGTGCCAGCAATAAGTTCATCTGTACTAGTATCTGCTAACATGGTCCCAGCCGATAATGCTAATACTAATATTCCTATAAGCTTCATTTTTTATTTCTAAAACTAGTTATATATATATAATGCAATATCGACAAAATTATGTCAAATACACGTTTTGACAATTTTTCTTATTATATATGCGTTACACTCTTCACTAATTTTTTAAAGGCAACTGCTGTAATCAACGTTTTCGTACTAGCTTTATATAGATATTAATTATTAATTATCAAAAAATTATCTTAAAACCACAGGTTAATAATTATAACTCAGCCACACAGTACTAAGAATTGTTATTTAATTGGCATTATCTTAAATTTAATAATTAATATGGTCAAGCAAAATTTTATTGTTGACGGAATTATATACGGGACAAAATTTTAGTGGTGTGAACCACTACCATATTTCATTTTTACTTTTAAAACAAAAAATTTCTAACATAAGGTTTACAAACGTTCATGATCTTCACAGACAGTATACTAGACAAACTAATTTTTTACAGACTATTAAAATAACGAGTAACTTTGGAAAACGGTCATTGTTATACAGGGTGTCTCACGGTGACCGTCCATTAGAATATTTTGGGAAGTAATGCGATTTGAATCCGGCAAATTTGGGTATTGGGGTTTAAAGAGATGCTCTTTTCAGAGGAAATAACGGCGACCTTGTGCGACTTCCGGTGATGCCGGAAGATGACTCAAACTTGCTTATTTTAAATGAAACACCCTATATAATATACTTTTTTTGTATTCCTTTCTTCATTTCCAATAACTTTTATTAAAAATATTTTTGCCCTACTCAATCTGTTTTTGAGATAAAAATTATTTTCCTCAAATTTTGACCTTTCACAGGGTGTCACCTAAATTTGAATATATTTTCAAAGATCAAAGAGAGAAACTCGAAATTTAGGTTGTGTCATTAGATAGTATGGTGCTTGATAATGTTTGTCGGAAAATAAAATTTTATATACAGGGAAGTGGAAAAGTAACAATTTTTGATCTTTATCAAAAAATTAAAAAAACTTAATTTTTTTAAATACGATGCTATGTTGTTAGTTCATTGAATGGATAGGCGATAACATTTCCTATCTATCCACATATGATATCCCTATACCTAACTAGTATAGTTTTGAACTTATTTACGATTTTTCGCAGAATCCTCCAAATATCAAGCAGTTTTATTGATTTTTGGCAAGAAGGCAATGATAAATAAAAAAATACTACGCATCTATACAGACGCGTGTCATTGTCAGTTGCAATTATTTATTTATCGACGTTTTGATACCGAGTTTATTCCAGATAAATATTGCTGAAAATGGAAAATAATACGTATACAAATGCTGACATATTAAATTTATTTTTTATTCATGGCGAGTACAACAGAATCATAAGTCGAACATGCAGAGTTTTCAACGAAAGGTATCCTAATTTAACACCAATGACCAGAACAAAATTTAGAAACATTATGAAAAACCATCTTAAATTATGGAACGATTAATGCAGAAAGAATTTTACCCAGGCCAATAACGTCAAATGAAGATAACATTATCAATGTGTTGGCCTATTTTCATGTTTATCCCGAAGCCTCTACTCGTGCAGCAGAATATGATTTAGGAGTTTCGCGACCATCTGTTCAAAGAATTTTAGCAGAACATGGCATGCATCTCTATAAGTTCAACCTTCTTCATTCTCTTCAACCCGGGGACGCACCACAACGTGAAGAGTTCTGTGAAATGATTTTAGTAAAAACACAAGAAGATCCAGCATTTTTACGTAAAATTATATGGACAGACGAATCAAAATTCACAAGAGAAGGTATTTTTAATAGACATAATTCTCATTTCTGGGGCACTACAAATCCTTATGTCATTCGAGAAAGAAATTTTCAAAATAAATTCAGTGTAAATGTATTTGCTTTAATTATGCATGATCAAGTACGCTATCATATTTATGAGGGAGTGTTGAATAGCGAAAGATACATGGCCATTTTGCAAACAGTTGTGACAGACTTTGTTGATAATCTGCCTTTGGATAGAATCGATTGTTGGTATCAACTGGATGGCGCTCCGCCACATTGCGGAAATGTGGTTAGCCAGAAATTGTATGAGATGTTTGAAGACAGATGGATTAGGCGCCTAGGACCGTGGAATTGGCCACCAAGAAGCCCAGACCTAACACCATTAGATTTCTATCTTTGGGGAACACTGAAGCAAAGAGTTTACTCTACTTCCGTCGATTCAATGGAAGAACGAGTAGCCCGAATAAGAAGAGCCTTTGACCAACTTGATCCAGCCGAAATAGCAAGCGCTACTACAGATGCTGTTATGTCTAAGAATGAAAAGTGTTTAAGAGCCAATGGGGGGTCATATTGAACATTTAGATTAAATTATTTGCCTATGACCACAAAATTAAGTTTTGTTAATTTTTTGATAAAGATCAAAAATTGTTACTTTTCCACTTCCCTGTATATAAAATTTTATTTTCCGACAATACATTATCAAGCACCATACTATCTAATGACACAACCTAAATTTCGAGTTTCTCTCTTTGATCTTTGAAAATATATTCAAATTTAGGTGACACCCTGTGAAAGGTCAAAATTTGAGGAAAATAATTTTTATCTCAGAAAGGGATTGAGTAGGGCAAAAATATTTTTAATAAAAGTTATTGGAAATGAAGAAAGGAATACAAAAACAGTATATTATGTAGGGTGTTTCATTTAAAATAAGCAAGTTTGAGACATCTTCCGGCATCACCGGAAGTCGCACAAGGTCGCAGTTATTTCCTCTGAAAAGAGCATCTCTTTAAACCCCAATATCTAAATTTGCCGGATTCAAATCGCATTACTTCCCAAAATATTCTAATGGACGGTCACCGTGAGACACCCTGTATAATGGATTAATATTATATAATATTTTACCCGAAAATATTAAAACATTAAAAAAACTACCCTTTAAATTTTTTGGTCAAAAATGAAAAATAAAGGTGGTTTACTTTTGTAGAAAAATCATGTTTTTGAAGTTTTTGCGAACCCTGTATAAAAAATCAAAATTTTCTCTTCTTAAATTGCATTTTTTTTACAAGCAAAATGAATTACTTTTTCCCGAATAATGAAATTTTTCATCCATTTGTGCTATTGTAAACCCTATCCGCGGACAGTCTGTATATAAAATAAATACAGTTAAAGAAAAAATATTTGTTTTGTATAATTATTTAGAATAACGTTATACATCTTCGATTTTTTTAGTTTTTTTCATTTTTAGAGATAAAATAATTTTTTTTTATAGCAGCATTAGCGGTCAAAATACATACATTATCAATGACAGAGGGGTATCAAAAAGTTTCAAAAACTAATTTAAACAATAAACTATAATTCACACTACATTTAAAACATATTACCCACATTTTTTAACCAAAAAAAGGCAGATACACAAGTATGACGCCGGTAACTGATCTATTTTTGCACTTGCGTGCATTCTGTTCCGCCACGTGATTCTGCAGGCAACCAGCGTTTCGTTTTGTGCCTTAAATAGTCAAAAAGGGTGCATCTTACTTTTAATATCCTAAAATTTGAACCACATGGTAATACTAAAACGTGTGGCGGCTACCATTTAAGGGCTTATGAACGCACTTGCCCACTAGGAAACCACACATCATAAAAAATACAATACCTGATAATAAATGATCTATATAATTATGTCGTTATTGATCTGAGCAATCGTGGAAATTGGTTTATTTTTAAATTTTGACCAGTGTTACATTGCAGTGTCACCATTAAAGTCCGCACCATATGGAACTTTTTTTTATTAATGGGGTTAGTTAAAATTAAATATCAGTAATCGTTTTTGCTTCAAATTAGACTAAAAATTATATATTAAATCGTCACCATCTGTCATTCGATATCTGTCAAAAATGACATTTTCGTCAAAAAATGCTGAAAAATGGCATTGTTTTACCAAATTTCAAAAAATATTATTGGAAAAAGTTGTTTCTAGTACAATTTTAGGCCTACATACAAAGTTTCAGATGTCTAGCGGAAAGTTGAATTTTTTGCCATTTTTTCAAAGTAACTTTTTTTATATATAATGTAAGTTGGCTTAATGGATTTTAAACTATTTGTTTATACCATACTTAATATATTATTTAGTTTGTATGGTTATTTTTTCACTGGAATACCATTTTTTTTTTCGAAATATAAAATTAGAGGCCAAAAAAATTTACACGCGGGTGGTGCAGTTATCATAATTTAAAAATTTTAACAAATGTTCTATTTTTTTGATAGAACATACACGTAAAAAGTTTAAAAAACGTATACTAAATATAATTTATAACTCTCATTATTAGGAGGAAGGAACAAAAAGGAACGTTAATAATAATTTTAAATAGGTAACACAAACGCAATATAAATTTAACATTTCAGTGTGACGTCCTTCTCGCTCTATACAAACAGCCGTCCGTCTATAAACGTCTTTGACAGCATTTTGTAAAAAACTTGGTTTTATATATCGGCACAAACGCTCGATATTTCTAAACGGTCGATTCTTATAAACTTTCTGCTTAAGATAACCCCACAGGAAAAAGTCTAGTGGTGTTATGTCAGGCGACCTGGGTGGCCAGTGACATTCTCCATCACGCCCTATAACTCTGTTTTGAAATAATTGGTTGATGCGTTCCTTCACTGCTACAGGTTGATGTATGGGTGCACCATCAAGCTTACACCATATCTATTATGTAAGGGCATGTTATCCAAAACTCCTGCAAGCTCGTTATCGAGAAAATTCAGGTACCTTTCACCAGTTAAATTTACTCTAAAGAAGTATGGTCCAATAAGCTGATCTTTCAGAATTCCACACCATATATACATTACTTTTAAAATGGTACTGGTCGCGACATTCAATTGTGAAGTTGGGATTTTCTTGGGACCACCATCGGCAATTCTGTGAGCTCACGGTACCATTCGAAGAGAAAGTGGCTTCGTCTGTCCATAAGATCTTGTATGGAAAAATAATATTCTCCTTGTGTTGTCCCTGATACCAAAACGAAAAATCAAGTCGGATATCAAAATCGCGTTCTTTTAATGTGTAAACTTGGGTTTATACGCCCGAAATCGATTTTTCTGAAGAATTTTTCTAACGCTTTCCCTCTGGTACCCTGTCGAATCACTTATCTTGGTTATACTAGTTTGACCGTGGTCAATAACACTTAAACAAACATCAAGTTGTGCTTCTTCACCGTATTTACTTGCTGCGTGAGGTTTTTTAAAATTATTTTGAACAGATCCAGTTTCTCTAAACTTTGACATTATGCTTGAAACGGTGCTATGCTGCAAATTTTTTTTTGGATGCCTCTCATTAAAAATGTGAGATACTTGCCGGTGAGGCATATTCTCTCAACAAATTAAGACAATTTCTATTTTTTTTTAATGGACAACATTTGTGATAACACTGAAAACTGAAACTTGCGAAAATATACCAACTTATGACATTTCTTTATTTATTCGGCACTCTAATTTTTTTTTTTTTTCATAGCCTACTTATAAAATTCGAAATTTCCTTGATATTTTATTGTGAATAAAAAGAAAATGCTAAATTGTGAACTAATCTATTATCTGGTAATTTAATTATAAGTTTTTTAAACTTTTTACGTGTATGTACTGTCAAAAAAATAGAACATATGACGTCTATCTGTTAAAATTTTTAAATTATGATAACTTTGCACCACCCGTGTAAATTTTTCTTGCCTCTAATTTTATAATTCGAAAAAAAAATGGTATTCTAGTAAAAAAATAAGCATACAAACTAAATAAAATATTAAGTACGGTATAAAAAAAAGTTACTTTGAAAAAATGGCAAAATATTCAATTTTGCGCTAGACATCTGAAACTTTGTATTTAGGCCTAAAATTGTACTAGAAACAACTCTTTCCAATAACATTTTTTGAAATTCGGTAAAACAATGCCGTTTTTCAGCATTTTTTGACAAAAATGTCATTTTTGACAGATATCGAACGACAGATGGAGACAATTGAATATATAATTTTTAGTCTAATTTGAAGGAAAAACGATTGCTGATATTTAATTTTCACTAACCTCATTAATAAAAAAAAGTTCCATATGGTCCCACCAAGCAAAAAACCTCGCACTCGCATTCGCAACATTGCAATCTTCCTTCAAAATTCTTGCAAGAGCAATATTGTATTTGAAAGCTTGTAGGTAAACACCGTGGAACTCTCTAAAACAACTTTTCTATTTAGTTAATTCCCGCAACGTTGACTTTTGAAACCTTTCATATTAAATATTGTTACAACTTAGCTTTCGGATTCTCTATGCTATGTTCGATATATAAATTTAGAGAAATGTTTCAAGGGCAACCTGTAACGTGCGATATTTTAGCAATCTTCAGTTTAGAAAGTTTCAGGCAAATTACATAGCAACTTAGCAGCGATGTTGGTTTATGAATGTCTTTTTGTAATTGCAATTGTGCTGCCCAATCATTGCTTCAAATAGGTACGCCACGCGTCGGTCGGGGGTTATGTTTTCGGTCTCAGAGTCAGATCGGATCGGCCATTTTTATTTTGGCTTGGCATTTCTTTTAAAAGAGTGAAGGACAGTGTTTTATTAAGAAATAAGGTAGGTTACATTAAATTTAATAAAAGTTTATGCATGCTTAGGTACTTTTTAGCAGAGAACAAGTTGTTCTCTGTTAGGTAGGTAATTTTTGGAAATGGAGGTCGTGCTGTT
The DNA here is from genome assembly GCA_963969555.1 of Polydrusus pterygomalis. NCBI lineage: Eukaryota > Metazoa > Arthropoda > Insecta > Coleoptera > Curculionidae > Polydrusus > Polydrusus pterygomalis. Next base: position 75,605,412 of record OZ018376.1, on the reverse strand, counting down.
AAACACAAAACATAACCTAGGTATTTTATTATTTAATTTGTATTGGTGTGTCTTGTGTGTGGTACTACACGTCACTGGAGACTAAACTGAAAGAACCCCTTCCAAAAAAATTACCAAAATTAAAGCAAAAAGCGCATGCATACGGTATTATAACTGCAGATATTCCAAAGTTTTCACTGGATAGGCTTGCAGACACAATTTTTGCAAGTTAATTCAATAGACAACTTAAGATAGTGTACTCCCTAAAGTTAATTGAAGTTGAATTTGTAGGCATCTAGTACTAGCAATTGGTTACTAGTAAAAAATGTGTTTGCGAAACCTACACAGAAATTTTTCATTCGTATAACCTATACACGAGTAAATTTTATATAGTTACGGGTTCCAAATCAGTAGAATGAGAATGTATGTCACAAGCCAATTCCAATACCCTATAGTTTACCCTAGACCTTTGTCCATTTTTTGCTATTTTTAAAAAGAAAATTATTATGAGAAATTGCACACAAATCATAAGTGAGAATAGCAGTGTTTTGAAATTTTAGATACATTTTTTGAGACTAACTGGAGGAAGAAATTTGAAAGATGCAGTGTACAGATGTTTGGAAAAGGTCTTCGCACCAATTATGTGGGGCAGTTTTTAAGTTGGACTGGTGCCAAGGGGAACTACAAAACAAAAACTTTAAGTAAGTAAGTATGGACTACTTCTTCAAAAAAACAACTTTAAAACTCACTTCACTTATAACAGGTAGATTTTAATTTTTCTTTGGCAATACTATATTATATTAAATACATCAGATTTGTATTTAATCAAATTAAAAATTTTAATGAAAATTTTACACTCTTAATTTCAACCAATCAGAAGCTTGATTTTTCTTCGGTTACCATTAAAACCCACAGAATAACCGGAAATTTTTTACGTTTGTGGTAAAATTAATAAATGAAAATTTTCCTGAAACGCCATTTCAAAGACATTTCTAGAATATATTGTAATTTCTAATAAAAAAATTAATTTGTACGTAGGTTTTTTAATAAATGAGTTTAAAATTTTCTAACCGAAATCCCACGTGCTTAAATTAATAAACGGTAAATTTTTCCTCGATCATGAATATTCAAGTCTTCAGAAAAATTTCCGGTAATAACTTAATCACTGTATCTGTTAGTGATTGTCATTTTTTTTTATTTTAGATGCTGTCCGAACTAATTTTAAAGAACTTACAGATCAAGATTTTGAAAATTTTTACAAAAACTGGTTTCAGCATGCTAAGACACGTTTTGAACGAAGTAATTAAAACAGATTAGGGGTTAAGGAAACCAAACTTTGAAGGAATTAAATATAAGAAAAGTGTATACTTAATATATATACAGGGTAATTCACAGTGAATCGGAGAACGGGAGATACGTTTTATTTGAAAATTTGTTTGTCTAGATAAACCACCCCGGTGAAGCTTAAATGGACGATTTCGCAACACAGTAGAAAGAGAAAGAAGAGAGAGAGAGGGGTGTTAGTGTGCCTGCCGGCCATCAGGGCAAATTAGCGCTGTTGTCGCCAGCTGGCCGTGTAACCGGGTTCTGTCGCATATTTTTGACGTATAGAAGAGAAGGACAGTGATATTCTAACCTACTATAACGCTTCCCAAACTGCGCCAGGTGCTAATTGGAACAAATAACCAGCCAGCCGCCAGCCCGCCATCCATCGCCTCGTCACAACTGTCAATTTTTCTTGTCCACGTTTTTTTCTGAGAAAATTAATTAATTTTTTATTATCATTTTAATATACAATTCTATTAGTTTCTATTCTAGAAAACTTCGCCGATGTGTGTAATCTTTCAGTTATTATTCCAGCCTACTATGCAGGTAATTATTTTTTATTGTTTATCAAATTGATTTTACACTTCCTTACCTATTTTTTATATAGGAATATAGGAAATGTAAGTTTACAATAAATAAATTAACATGAAATGTTTCACATACATAATAGGTGTTGGTTAACAAGCCAATCTTAACAAAATATCACTGGGCAACCTGCAGATAACTGCAACACATTGTGCCCGAGGTAATACCTAACAATCTATCAGTTACGAACAGATAAGTTTAGTCTCTTGAAATGATAATTTTAACATTTTTGTTTTACTGAGTGGATTAAAAATTAGAACATAATGGCACAAAGATAATGGTTTGAGCTAACTCGATAAGTAGATACTGGGCCATCGGCCATATTTTACAGAGAAATTTAATGTCTACCCGATACTGTTTCTTTTGTTTCAGAGAACGCTGTAAGAATCACCTGATAGTTTATGGATCTTTTAGTACGTGTCTCAATGCATCCTAGTGCTTGTGTTTATACAGTATTTGTGATAATATTATATGAATTGAGTCAATTCCAGATGAGTGAGACCTGTGAGACGTAACCTAAGGACATTAGTTTATTCTAAACAGTTATTTTTTGTTATGGTTGTCAATGCAGTTTTTATTTATAAATAAACGTAGAAAACATTATTTACGATAAAGTGCTTCCATCTTTATTTTCTAAATCTTGGTTAATATAAAAATAATGTGCATTATTTATTCCATAAAAAAAAACTTTTGTGCGTCTTTTTATTGATTTAATTTGTGATTTAATAATATTTATATTGAATCACAGATTAAATCAATAAAAACTCGTTCAAAAGTTAATAATTAAATTGAAAAGTCCCAAAACCGCTGTTCAAATTTCCCGCCATTGCGCCTCTGATGGCCGGCGGGCACACTAACACCCCTCTCTCTCTCTTCTTTCTCCCTCTACTGTGTTGCGATTTTTTAACAAGGAGCTAACATTTCTAACCCTATAAATTTTCTTTGAGATAAACGACCATGGTCTATCGTTCTAAAATATTTTCAGCATTGCGACGTTGCCGCTTCTGCCCAAAACAGGTAGCAACATCGTTATTTTAAATAAAACAGCCTATATATTTTTAGATTTTACGTAACATTCAAATTATTTTTTAATATATTCATTACTAGTCTATACTTAATAGTTTTCGAGATATTGACTCTTGAAAAATGGCATTTTTCAACTTTGACAGCTTCTAGCATTCTAACTATATATGTCTCTTAGAGCAAAACGGCTCACATGTTCCTGATGTCCTTGATTTTATTATGTTCCCAAAATTGTCAACTTTCGGTTAAACAGGATGGAACTCGAAAGCAGGAAATTAATTACTTTGATTGATTGATTTGGTTGATTCTTTGGGAAGATAATAAAAATTGAAGGAAGGAACACCAGCCGTTTTGCTCTAAGACATTCAGTTAGAATGCTAGAAGATGTTAAAGGTTAAAATTGTCATTTTTCAAGAGCCAATATCTCGAAAACTATTAAGTATATATATAACGTAACGTATAACAATGAATATTGTATTAAAAAAATTATTTGAATTTTACGTAGAATCTAAAAATTTAAAAATATATGGGGGGTTTCATTTACAATACCGATGTTGCCACCTGTTTTGGGCAGAAGCGGCAACGCCGCAATGCTGAAAATATTTTAGAACGATATACCATGGTCGTTTATTTGGACGACCAAATTTTCAAATAAAACGTATCGCCTGTTCTCCATAAACGTCTAACGCACCATCCACCGTGAATCACCCCGAATATATGTTATACCTATAATAATATTATATATAGCAAAATAAATACATTTGTTTTTTTTTATAACATGAATAATGAATAAACGAATAATATTTAACGAATATAATTTCAAAAAATTAGGTTGCTGTAATGTTTTTGTGCCAAGGTTGCTGTAATGTTTTTGTGCCAAGGTTGCTGCAATTAATTGCGTGAAACGTTGCTGTAATTTAAATATCAATATCGCTAGAATATTGCCGAAGCGATATATTTGTCAATATTGCAACTGAAACGTTCCTGAACGGCCGATTAAGGCTTGCAGGGATGTCCCCAACCTCACGCCGCAAGGAAAAGAGCAACATTGCAGCTCTCTTTGAAAAGTTACTAGAACGTTGCTGCAACAACATTTTGCTTGGTGGGGTGCGGACTTTAATGGTGACACTGTATATTATCGAAAGGTTTACGGTAGCACTAAAACTCGTACCTAGCTTTATTAATAATATATTATGTAAGACGGATCCACAATTAGTATATTGCCAATAGTTGGCATTTATTGGGTAAAATCATCAAAATAGCAAGAAATTGTTAAATCTGGCAAGACTGTAACCAATATAACCAAACGCGTTTATACCCAAGTTTTGCATAATTTGATGATGTCATATTATGAGAACGAGAGACTCTCGCGAGACGAGATGAGAAAACATCTTGCGAGATGTTAGCGAGCGATTTACGAAACGAGACGAAAGTTTTTTTAAAACTGCGAGATTTCTCGTCTTATGAAACATTAACCTTTATCTTATGGCAAAAATAAGGAACGTCAACCCTCTTTTATTTAAAAAAGGAAATTTTACGCTTTCATTTGAATCCATGCACGACAGTCTGTAGTAATAATAATAATAACCAATTTTTATTAGTTCATTGATTTATTTAAAATACATTTTAAATTTTATATTATTTTCTTCTCTTTCTATAAATAATGACAATCTAGAAAGACTATTTTATTATTTTAAGTAAAATTTGGCTTTTTAATGTTTTCATAAATAATTTTAAATTGTTCCTTTTAATTTCTTTGCCCAAATAATACCTACCCCTAAAAAATATTGATTTTTGAGATGATTTCAATTTTCTACGATCCAAAATAATGTTATTTTTTTTTTCCTCTTGTATCGTGAATATGAACTTTATTAAATTTTTTCAAGAAACTTTCATAATATGGTGCTGATATACAGGGTGTGTCAACAAGGTGTTCGCCTTCGATAGCGCCTAAACTTTAAGAGGTTTTTAAAAAAGTGTCTCTTTATCATTTACCTACATTTATTGTGAAAAAATATGAAAACATAGTCAAAAACTCTGATAATAAGACAAAGTGTATGTGGACAATCTGTAAAGAAATCAATGGGAATGAAAGAAATGTAGTAGAATTAAGTTTAGAGGGAAGCCCCGATATTATCGCCAGGGAGTATAATCAACATTTATTGTCTGTTGTTCCCGATCTTCTTAATAGTTTAATTAATGTACCTTTTAACTGTGACATAACAAGAAACGAAATTTCCATATTTTTAACTCCCGTAACACCGGAAGAAATTTGTGAGTTAGGTAAGAAAATAAATAACAAACGTAGTTCTGGCATAGCATTGCATTGTAAAAGTATGCGTTTCTGCAGTGGCGCACCCAGGGGGGGGCAAGGGGGCCTTGGCCCCCCCAAAACCCCCAATGAAATAAAAATTATGAAAGTGGATAAGTATTTTAAAAAGTCAATTTTCTTAGATTTACCTCACGGGCCTCGTTTGAGGGGGGCCAGGTGGGGCATTTGCCTCCCCCCCCTCCCCCTGGAAGTTGACTTATTGATAAAAGTTGACTTATTGAGGTTTAATATGGTTTGATTGAATTTATTATTTCGAGTTTTTCTTTATATTTTTGTTATTATTTTGGGGTAGTAAAGACTTATTTTAATAAAAATAAACAGTTTTAATGCCAAAACGACTATGAATGTTTGAGAAACAATTTTAGCTAATTAAGTATTGAGCAAAAAATTGAAATTAAAATTAAGGGAAGACCTAAACTCTTAAAATTAACTTGATACATACCACAAACTGTAAATCTAGGGACTTTATTGTTATTGATAAGTTTGCTGCAAACAAAAACAGATGAATGAACTTTACTTTTAAACAATGTACCCACTAATGAAAAATAAATTAGCCTTTCTATTTTTTATCTTATTTCATTTTCAATAGAATAAGAAGGTAATCATAAATTTTTAAAATATTTACTATAATAATTATTGACCAAATTTGGGCGTGGTCTTAAAAAAATTTCGTCTGCGGCGCATTTCGCCTACAGCAAGCTTTTTGTACACCCCCAAGTTAACAAGTCACAAGCCGCCAATGCCCCCCCCCCCCCTCCCTATTGCGATCTTCCCTGCAAGAGTACCTGTTAAAAAAGCTCCAAAGTTCTAGAAAAATGCGTAACTTAAAAGTTTATTAAAAAATTTGCTTCCAGCACTGGTTGGCGGGCCCCCCCTAACATAAAATCCTGGGTGCGCCGCTGCGTTTCTGAATTAAAACATGTAGGTACTTTCCTATTTAGTAAATAATTCATTTCAGTTTGGCATTTTTCCAGATAATCTAAAAATAGCACTTATTAAACCATTGTATAAAAAAGAAGACCCTAAAAGCTATAGACAATTATAGGCCTATCAGCTTATTACCAAGTTTTTCAAAACTATTTGAATGAGCCACGAGCAAAAAGATAAGTCAGTTACATGAAAGATCGTAATTTATTTAATAAATGCCAACATGGTTCTACGGAAGGCAGATCAACACAAACTGCAATTTTTCAATTTTTTCGAGCCATATTATAGATCAGCTTGAAAGGGGCGAGTTGGCGCTCGGAATGTTTCTTGACCTATCTAAAGCCTATGATTGTCTAGACAGGGAAATACCTACTTGTTAGCAAACTTCAAATGTATGGAATTAGGGGAAATGTAAAAAAATGGCTTGTCTCATTATTAACGATCGAAGACAAACCGTTACTATATATAAGGGAGATAAAACTTGTAAGTCAGAAAGATTAAATAATGATGTAGGCAAGGTAGCATTTTGGGCCTTTCTTAATATTTGTCAACGACTTGGCTTTCATAACAGAAGATGAAAACCAGCATATTGTTAAATATACAGAATTTAATTATCGGAAATAAGTTTTAAGATGAACTTTTAATAAAAGCCAAACCCTTTTTAACCTTGTATCAGATTGGTTTTCAAAAAATAGATTAATTTTAAACAATATAATTTTATTTAAAACTAAACAGTCAACAGTTCAAGAACCACCAACTTTAAGTATTGTTAATAAAGAGTTAATGTTCTCAAAAGATGTAAATTTTTTAGGTATCAATATCAATGAATGCTTTGACTGGTCGGTCCACTTGAACAATTTAATAAAAAGACTAAACTCCGTTTGTTATGGAATTAGGGTCGTTGGTAGGTATATATATATATATATATATATATATGAATGAGGAAACAGTTAGGATAATGTATCATGCTAATTTTGAATCGTGTGAATAAAGTATGGAATTATATTTTGGGGAAGACACCATAGGCGCTGACTCCATGGGTGCTATGGGTGCGCAAGCACCCATACTGAATATATTATGGGTGCGGAGCACCCATACAAATTAATATAATTTCCGTCAAGGTAAGAATAAAAAAAATCACAACAAAAGCTATTATTTAAAACCGCATATATTGCGTGCGTTACTTAGTTGTTTTATCCACACCACAATGACAATAATATCTAATAATTTAATAATTGTTGTTGTTGTTATGACTGTCACTGTCATATTTATTTATGATACATCCCTATTAAATAGGAAACGCAACATTTTGGAACTCTCTAATCTCACGGGCCCGCGCGTTGCTGTCCGATCAGCGAGTCGGTGGCTGTTTAATTGGCGAAAATGGGGGCGGGGCGCTGTTCTGTTTCGCGCACTTTAGATTTCAGGGAATCCCAGACTCAGTTCATTTAGTTCATGCTATGTATTGTATGTATGGAGCTTGAAGCCCGTATTCAAAGTAATTCAAACTCATTTAACTAAAATCTAAGTTGTGTTAAGTTATCAATAGTGTATAGTATCACTCATGTGTTCGATTTTTTGCTGGTTTTATTAACGATAAGGTAAGTGTATCTGAAGTACCAAAGATATATCTTTAGCTATTAAATTGGTAAAAATCGTTTTAACTATTCCAGTATCGACATGCACCGCCGAAAGATCATTTTCAGCATTACGGAGAATAAAACTTATTTAAGAAGTACTATGACGCAGCAAAGAATGAATGATCAAATAGTAGTGCACGTAAACCGAGAAATAGCAGATGATTTGGACCTTGAAGAAGTCGCTGATATATTTACAAATCGAGCTGTAATTCGCCAAAATACGTTTGCATTGTATTGAAAAACAGTTGATTTCAATAACACCATTTTAAAAAAGTTTAATGTTGATATTACACAATATCTACCTAGTATAGGTACTACAGTATATTTGTGTTTTGTGTTGGTAATAAAGACTTTAATAAATTATAATGTGTTTCATTTTTAAATTTTTGATAAAATTTATTTAGGAAGTATTTAAAATTTCGTTTTATTTGTGCAAAATTTCTTTATTTCTACGTTGTTCGGGTCGGACTATCGAAAAGTAGAATCAAATTAAGTTTTAATAGTCCAAAAAAGGGCGTGGCACCTGAAAAAAATTTGCCTGCGGCGCATCCTTTAAGAAAGAAACATAAATGGACATATGCTTCAGCACCCATAAACATTTTTTAAAGTCGGCGCCTATGGAAGACACAATACGACACAAGACATTTTTGAGGCTCGAAAGCGGATAATAAAAATTATGGGTAAGATGGATTATAAGCAAAGTTGTAGGGGATTTTTAAAAATAAGTGTATAATGACAGTTTACGGGATATATATTTATGAATGTTTAATGGTTTTCTTTAAGAATCAGGAACTTTTTAATTTTAAACAATCACATTCTTACCCCACAAGAACAATGGATATGTTAACTACCCAATACATAGACTGACACTTACAGAAAGATCTCCACATTATGTGTTTAAAATTATTTAATGCCTTACCAAATAGAATTAAAAAAGTAGAGTGGTGCACAAAAATTGTACAAAAGAGAAATTAAAAAAATTACTTATCGATTTAGAACCTTATAGTCTAGGTGAATTTTTCGCTTAACAGTTTAAGGAAAACAATGTACTTTTCTTTAGCTGGTGACGTCATTTCATTTTATGTTTTTGTATTTATGATTTGAAATAAAGAAGCTTTCCGGAGAGGTGTTACGGACTAAGGCCATTTAACATTTTAATGTATAAGAGGGTAGTGCTTTAGGGGTGGGCGAGGGTGGTCCACTAAAAACCTCATTTTTATTCTCCCGCGTTTTTGTAGAAATGGTTTTTGGTTTTTTGATATCTACTCTACCGGGTGTTTCAGGAGGTACGCTCGCCCCTATAACTTTTTTGTTGTTTAAATTACAGATTTAAAATTTTGTGTGTTTATATGTGATATTCTTTTGCTTTTGATGACATAGCGGATGCCATTTTATCACTTCCGGTTTAACCGGAAATGATATCAACCTTAGATTTTTAAATGGAACACCCTGTATATTTTTGGCTATATCGATTCAGAACACCATTCCAAATTCAACGACACTTCATACGTCACTTTTTGATGCTTTAAATTATTTTTAATTTTATTTGTATTTTTTCGTCTAGATTGCTATGAACTCTCTAAAATTGTTTACTTCTTCTAAACCAAGATCTTGATAAAAATGCAATTTTCAAGTATTATTGTGTTTTAAATTTTTTACATACTTTTTAACTTTTTAAAAAGGCTTTTTCCAAGAGAACTAAATTTTTCCAAATAGAAACATATTGGCTCACTCGGGCAAAAAGATAGAGCACTTTTTTCCAACAATTTTATATCACACATCCTAATGTCAAGTTAAAAGAGCAGCGATAATTTATAAAAAATAACATTTTATGAGAAAAAATACAATATGAAGCGCAAACGGCTTTGCATTTATCTAGGTACCCATGACGCCATAATGCTCATAAACAAATGAACATAATTACAAATTAAATATAATCATTGAAACAATATAAGAACAGTCTAGTTAGTCCAGTTGTTCACAATGCCTTCCTTGTTCTTCATGACAAGCGCGAATGTTTTGAATTGTTTTTCTTACATTTCGTAAATTTTCCCGTGTAATTCTATTGATGGCAGCTCTTACGCGATTTTCCAACTCTTCTCTGTTGGCAGGTAGGTAGAGTGTTGTAAACCTCATTTTTTATTGTGCCCCACGCGAAAAAATCCAACGGGGTAATATCTGGCGACCTGATAAATAAAATCATTAGTTATTTAAGTCCCTATTAAGGTATAATTATTTATTACATACCTAGGAGGCCATCTAGGGCCAGTAGTACCAATCCAATTTTCTCCAAATCTGTTGTTTAGATACTGTTGGACTGCGCGAGCATTATGTGCTGGCGCACCATCTTGCTGGAAGATGTTAGCCCTGTTTTGTAGCGGCAACTCATCCAATCTTTCACCATCAAAAAAAATTGGGCCTACTATTCTATCTCCAATAATTCCAAGCCAACAGTTAAAACCAAACCTCGCTTGAAAATTACCTTCCTCCCTTAGGTGTGGATTATCTTGAGCCCAATACCTTTTATTATTTCTATTAAACATTCCTAGGTTAGTAAATCTACTTTCGTCTGAATACAAAATATTACATGGAAATGTCGGATCTTCATAATTTTTGTCTAGAAACCAATTGCAATACTCCAATCTTCTGGCAAAATCATCTTCGTAAAGATGCTGATGGATTTGATATTTAAATATACTTGTATTTATGTAAAATTCTCCAGGCCGACGAGATAGTTGTCGCGCATTCTAAAGCAATTTCTCTAAGCGATGCTGTTTTGTATACCTCAACATGCCAACACATCAATTTCCTTCTCTTCGCTAATAATAATTTGTTCTCCTTCGGGTCGGGCTCATTCCTCAACTTCTGAATTAGCCTAGGAAAGTAATGTCTCGAAGGGTGTCGTCTATCGGGAAACCTGTCAGCATACACCCTGGCTGCTTGAGAACTGTTTTGCAAACATTCGCCATAAAATAGTACCATATCGATTTTTTCGTTTCTGTTATAGGTTTCCATTTTAATATTTTATTACAAAATTATAACTAATACACACTGGCCGAAAAATCAAACGATAAAATAGCAAGCTACTGTTGTCATGTCAAACTAATTTCAATGATTATATTTAATTTGTAATTATGTTCAGTTGTTTTGAGCATTATGAAACCCATGACGCGGTTTCAGATAAATGCAAAGCCGTTTGCGCTTCGTCTTGTATTTTTTCTCATAAATGTATTATTTTTTATAAATTATCGCTGCTCTTTTAACTTGCCATTAGGATGTGTGATATAAAATTGTTGGAAAAAGTGATCTATCTTTTTGCCCGAGTGATGTTTTCATTTGGAAAAATGGAGTTCTCTTGGAAAAAGCCTTTTTTAAAAGTAAAAAGTATGTAAAAAATTTAAAACACAATAAAACTTGAAAATTGCATTTTTCTCAAGATTTTGGATTAGAAGTAAACAATTTTAGAGAGTTCATAGCAATCTAGACGAAAAAATAAAAATAAAATTAAAAATAATTTAAAGTATCAAAAAGTGACGTATGGCAGTGGCGGCTCGCTCGATGACGCAGGTGAAGCGCTGCTTCACCTGCCTTTTCACCTACCTCATATTATTTCCAGACTGACTAAATAATTATTTAAAAATTCATTCGTTTCTATAAAACTTTGTTTTCTGATATTATTTACATATATTATGATGCGTTTTATTCAATTAACAGAATGCTACAGATTTGATTTTATAACACACTGGAAAAACCATTCGGCAACCTGTAAAACGCGCTGCTTCGCGCTGTGAAACAGAGTCTTGATGACGCTCCCGCTGGCTCACGTCAGACACGAGGGATGCGGCGGTTGCCATGACAACACGACGCGCGGTCTCGATTCGGCCGGCGACAAGTGATGCAAATTTTCCACCTGCGTTTATGTCGCGTACCAGGTATTGTTTCTTTGCGGTATTTAGTTTTATATTTCACAATGTTTGAGGCTGACACAACTTATCACAAATTTCGATCGAAAAAGAACTATTAAATGAACTTATACTTGCACAGCCATTTTACGAGGACATTTTTGCAAATTTAAAGGACAGAAGAATTTGCCTCACATTCAAACAGTAAAATATTTCTAAATTAGTCCTGTTACCTTCCTAATTTCCCTGATGTTACCGAATTTAGGTAAGTTTTTGGTAGAAAATTCATATTATTAACAGATTGCAATATTATTTTATGTATGTATGTATACGATCCAAATTTAAGTATCAGGTAGGGGCAAGCGCGGATCCAGGGGGGGGGTCATGGGAGGAGTCATGCCCCCCCCCCCAATTTATAGGTACCCAAAAAATTTTGCCTTCGGCGTTTCTCAAGCGATGCTGCATCACCTATTCATAATGTCACGAGCCGCCACTGACGTATGGAGTGTCGTTGAATTTAGAATGGTGTTCTGAATCGATGTAGCCAAAAATATACAGGGTGTTCCATTTAAAAATCTAAGGTTGAGATCATTTCCGGTTAAACCGGAAGTGATAAAATGGCATCCGCTATGTCATCAAAAGCAAAAGAATATCACATATAAACACACAAAATTTTAAATCTGTAATTTAAACAACTAAGTGATAGGGGCGAGCGTACCTCCTGAAACACCCGGTATAGCGCAGAAAATATAGCCATTTTAAGTTTTCAAAAAGTCAACCTGTGCAGTCGATATTCCAAGCCAGGAATCCATCGTTCCTTTTTCCACAACTCCTATAGGTTCGAAATACATATCCTTCAGGTTTCGAAAGTGCAATAAAACTATACTTGGGCGAAGCAGTGGGTTACCGTTGTTGGGATGGTAACAGTATCAATTTAAATGTATTATTAATCTAACAAATTATTGTTTATAATTAAGAAACGCGTGATTTTAATTATAGAATGCATAAGTATAATAAAAACCAACTTTTATCTTTATTTCCAGTAAAGTTCGTATCTGACCCCTAAAAGTTTAAAAATACTTTTCTTCCGAAAACTATATATAGTATTTCCTCTTAAAAAATTAATTAGTCTGTTTTTGTTTTCTGATAAAAAATAAAATAAATTATTTAAATTTAAAAAATTTTAATTCCATCTTACTTTCAAACTATTTTCTTGCTATTTGCGGAAATAAAACAAATGTTTTATTAACGGTGACTAGGGTTGGGATTTTGACCGTCAAAATCTTTTGTGGTCAATTGACTAAGCCGCGGTCAAATTCCTCAGTTATATGTTAAAAGAAATGACGCCATGAGTATGAGTAATTACATAAAGTCGCCACAGTGGTTCTTTTCCCCTGCGTCATCACTTTCACGTCATCAAAATCGTATGAATCAAATCAAAATTACGAGACGAAAAAAGTCAAAACTAATCTAAGGTCATAAAATGGACGTGCCTGCCTACCGTTTTTGACGTAACTACATAATATCCCGAAAAATTATTATTTATTTTAAGTTTTGCCCGGCATTCTCTATTATCTAAAAGAAATTGACAAACAAAATGTTATTACATTTAATACAATTTTTAAAGCTTAAAATCTAGAAAAGTTTGGTGTTTTATTGACTATTAAAATCGCAAAAGTCAAATTTTTGACATCCTTTCATTAAAGGGAATTTAGCCACTGCCGTAAACTTTTCAAAGAACTTTCACGGTTAGAATATTTAAAATAAATAAATTGGGTATTATAAAAATCCATAAATACTTACCGCTAAAACAGATGGTGGGTATAATTAGCTATAAAGAACTATTTTTAGAAAAAGGAACAGTTTTAAGGCACACAAATTTACAAAATACGAATTAGATTGGCATATCAAAATAAGGTTGACAATGACGTTCTAAAATACAACGGTAGTCAACTAAACAAATAAAAAAAAAGTAATTAATTGACGTTTATAGTTTTATTGTTGTCTAGCACGTTATATTATTGCGGAAGCTTGGAGACGTTCTTTTCAGCTTTTATTCAAACTTGTTACTGTAATAAATAAGGATGCAGAGTTATTAACCAAGCTGAGTCCTGATCGTTGACGCACGGGAAAAGATCCACTGTGGCGACTTTAGAAACGTATCTTTATTACGGGGCTGTAATAGTATATTAAAGTACACGTTTCATAAGAGGCGGTTTTAGCGCACGCGTCTATTTTAAAAAACGAGCCACGAAGTGGCGAGTTTTTTAATTGACTCGTGCGCTAAAACGCCTTATGAACCACGTGCTTTATACTATTTTTTCTATTTGTAGTTTTTTCAATAAAAATTACATATTTAAAAAGAAAATAAATCCGCAAATTTTTATGTTTAAATTTTATGTTGGTAATACTATTTTTTATCATAGTAACCTCTGGACAACAAAAATTATTTTGCGAACTGTCATTTTTTGATTTATTGACCCATTTTCACCACGAGATTCTAAAATTATTTTAGCGATATGAGATTTAAAATTGGACGGAATACGTTGTGTGATCCTTGTCCATTCGGTACATATACAGAGCGTTCGGAAATTCGGGCGATTTTGCTATTTTTTTTTGAATTTCAAAAGACGTGATTTTACGTCAATTTTTCAATTTCAATGTTACCAACATCAAATAAAGAAAAAACGCGTATCGAAATAGCTTCATTATAAACTTCATTTCAAGTTCATAATGAACTTATTATGAACGTCAAATAGAAAAAATATTATAAAAACAGACAAATTTCCATCCAACCGCTGTTTTCCGATGCGGTTTAATTTCAAATAGATGTTCCAAACTTTATAATATAAGGGATCAGTAAACGTTACAAAGGTACACACAAAGGTACACTTGATGAATTTTTAACGCAGAACGTTTATTCTGAAACTATGTTAAATGGGTAAGTAAATTAAATCGCTATACCTAACCTAATAAAATTAACATAGTTTGAGAATAAACGTTTTGCGTTAAAGATTTATCAAGTGTGTACCTTTGTAAATAACGTTTACTGATCCCTTATATTGTAAAGTTTGGAACATCTATTTGAAATTAAACCGCATCGGAAAACAGCGGTAGGATGGAAATGTTAAATGCGTATATTAAATGGGTAAATTAAATCGCTATATTAGATAATTAAATAACATAAAATATATTTATAAATATAATATAGAATGTGATAGGACAATATAGAAAACGATACAACTAAAGCCATGAACTATGTATTTTCAAAAACGTTAATTATTCTAAATGGTACTCCTCACTCACAAAAAGATACTAAGAATTTTTAAATATTTTATGGGGGTACCTTAAAGAGGTTTGTCTGGTTGATACGTATCTCGTAGAAAAGAGTTCTTTTAAGACTCATAATATAAATAATATAATATAGGAATTAATGGTTCTATTATAACCGACTCAGTATAAGTTTTTATGCCTTTTTTTATAAGAGTTTGGGGCATTTTCGGCAGGGCTCCCCTGTACTGTGCATTTCTTTAAAACGAGCCCCATTTTTATATGGTACATTTTTCACTCCTAAAAATTTAAAACTTAGCATAGGTAGTTAGTTTAGGGTTTTATTTACAAGTATCGATCTTGTTGGAATCGATAAGGCAAGGCAATTTAATTAAAACCAAAGTGAAATGGCACCTTTACTTGTAGTGTTTTTAATTCAGCTGTCATGTACATATTTATTTTTAGTAATTTTTTACTAATTACCACATAGTTCAATTATAGATACCGTCCAGTGGCGGCTCGTGGGGTAGAGCCACAGTGCCATGGCACTACCTGCCCTCCTGTCTAGCGTCCTGCCCTTTACAAATTACCAAAACCTATTAAAATTAATATTCTCGTTTTTAAAGCAATTAGCAAAATAATTTAAAAATGGATCACAGTCGGGTGCAAATTTCCATCTAAAAGGAAGCGATTATGCGTAAAACGGTAACGTAGCTTCCGCGCCACGCGCGACGAGGCACACGGGAGTTGACGAAACGCCATCACCTCAATAAAAAAACATTGGAAAATGACCTTGAATGCAAGCAGGCAAAAATCTCGACGGGTAGCCAGGCTCTCTTCGTTTGATGTTAGACGTTTCAAACAGCTGAGGTTCGCGTCGCGTCCCGATTTGTTTTCGTTCGGCCGGCGGCTGATTTAATGTAGGGTTAACGAACTTTTTATTTTAGAAATACATAAGTAATGAATACTATTAGATTTTTAAAGGAAACTTTATGAAAAAAATACTTGGGTGTGCGGTTGTGATGAATCTAATAGACTATTTTGTTTTATGTGTGTTTTATTTGGTGGGAAGCAAACTTGGTCCCAAAAAGGTAGATGATTTGGTCCATTTCTGGGACAAAATGAAGACACATGAAAAATCGAAGGTACATTTAAACAATATATTATTATTTAATTTCAGTATGCTTGGTAAAATTAACATTAAAACTCAATTAAATTCTGCATATCACAATGAAATAATGAAGAAAAACGAACAAATTGATAAAAACAGATACATATTAAACCAAATTATAAACTGCGTTCGGTTTTGTGGTGCATTTGAGTTGGCTTTGAGAGGTCATGACGAAAAAGAGACGTCGGAAAATAGGGGCATATTTCGCGAATTAATAAATTTCAGCTCAGAATTAGACAAAACTCTTAAAGATCATATTGAAAAATCGAAAGTATTTAAAGGAAACATCAAAACCCCTACAAAATGAACTTCTGGACTGTATGTTAGATGTGTATCATGATGAAGTCATAAAAGAAATAAAGGACTCTCCGTTTATCGCAGATGAAACCACTGACATTGCTTGTGTGTTTCAACTTGTTATCGTGTTTAGGTATATTCAAGATATGATTGTAAATTCATAAATTAAATTAGGTGCCTTTTTGCTTATTTTTCCTACTTTAAAAGCAAGAACTATTAACAAAAAAGGGCGTGGCACCCAAAATTTTTTTGCCTGCGGCGCTAAGGGTTTACCTGGCCCTACTTCACTAAAATGGCACGAGCCGCCACTGATACCGTCACAAAAATCCGGGCACTAATCTGACAGCTAACATTTTTTCCTGAATTTTGGTAATTCAGGCTTTTACCTTTACTATTACTACCAAAGATTAGAAGGTAAAAGTAGTGGTAAAGATATTTTGGTAAAGTAAACTAGACAATAATACCTTGTTATTCAATACAGAAATAGCTTAAAAGAAAGTAAAATAACTCTACTACTACAAAACTATGGCAATATAAATAAACTGAGGAGGAAATAAAACCAATAGTATTTAATATTTTATTGCCCTTTCATTACTTTGAATAACTGAAGTTAATCTTTTAGACATTGAAGCCACCAGACCACTACAGTATTCTTGCGTTAGTTGATTCCAAGTATCTTGTATTTTCAGCCACAATTGTTCTCTATTTTCTGGACAAAAATCATTATATTTGTTAATTCTCTTGATCATGTAACCCCAAACGTTTTCCATCAGATTTAAATCTGGACTCCTAGAAGGCCAGGGTAATATTTGAATGTCCCTTTGTTGCGTCCAATCAGATACTGCGTGGGCAGTATGAACAGGGCAGTTATCGTGTTGGTAAGTGTAATTAGTATTGGGAAACATCATTAAACGATTTTTTACTATCACGTTAACATCACGTTCTCCAATATTTGTATGTAATTTTGTGCATTAAATCTACCTTCTATGCTCGTACAAACTCCTATACCCTGTGCACTCATCCCCCCACAAACGTTGACAAAAAAACGGCCGCTTGTTGAAATATTCTGATTGTAGCGTTCATCAAACCGGGTATTTGGTGGTCTCTATACCCTTACTCTCCCGCTGTAAGATTGAAAAATCTTTTCGTCTGTGAAAATTACATTTTTCCAAACATTTATACCACCTCCGTAATATTGTAATGCATAACCCACTCTTTGCTCTTTGTTGGTTACCGTTAGGAAAGGCTTTTTAGCTGCAGGGTGATTGCGAAGATTTGAACCATCTCTTATTCTTCGTTGTGCGGTTCTAACGGAATCCGGAAAATCAGTTACATTGTGAGCTAAAACCGCCGTTTTAAATGGATTTTCCCTTAGGTATAAGATTAGAGTATTGTCATGTTCTTCGGTCGATGCCCTTTTAAGGCCTGTTCCTTCTTTTCTTTCCAGCGAATGTGTTTCCATTCATTTTATTTTGATATCATGAACTGTAAGTACTTTTTGGCGTTTGAAACCTTTGTTTTAAACATCGTATATGTCAAAATTTTGCAATTTACATATGCCCGAATATGGTACCAAAATTTGTGAAAACAAAGATAATTAGTCAAGAAAAGAATAAACATAGTTAACAAAAATTGCTTGTAATTTAATTTTTCTTTGGGTTTTTAAAGATAAAACATCAACTATTATTTTAAACTACATTCTATCAACTGTCATATATTATATATGTTATTTTTACCAGTTTCCGTATTTGAACGTACGTTCTTATAAAAGAACTTATTACCAGTACTATAAAGTACTGGTAATAAGTTCTAAAAAAACTTAAAAGTCCGGTAGAAAACATGATATGAAAAAAAGTTGAAATTATTTTGACTTTGTCAGACGTCGGATAATTTTTAAAAACGTTCGGGTGAAATTTGGCGCCATAATATTTCCACCGTACCGTTGTCGGACGACATGAGACATCACCTTAAGGGGTAGAATTTATTGAAATATTGAAGTACCTAGCTACGTCAAGTAAGTTTGTCAAAAACTAATTTTTCCAATATGGACTTAAGGTGGCATTCTCAACGTCATTTAATCCATTACCAACCTATAACCTATTTCGCGTGTTTTTTTCAAGTTTATTATTTTATTGACTAACATTTAAATAAAATCAGTATCGTCGGCACATTACTTAGGTAATATCTGATATATTACAAAAATATCAATTTATTTCATTGCTAATTTTGGGAGAATTGTATAATGAAAGAACAATGAGTGACAATGACATAATAATGTTAAAAAAAATCTTACCCGATATTTTTCGCTATACAATTCTCCTAAAATAAGTTATGAAATTCCTTAATATTTATTAAATATGTCAATTATTACCTATAGAATATCAAGTCGATACTGATTTTATTTAAATTTTGTGTAAAAGCTAGAAAACATAAATAAATCTACGCAAAATAGGTTATAGGTTGGCAAGCATGTTGATACTCCTACCTTAAACTTGTATAAATGTTTTTTTTCGGCAACCGGCCGGGAAGTACCCACTTCCCGGACGCTTTTCCTTTGAGAAAGTAGCATTTCTCCGGCCTAGTCCGGGAAGTACGTGCCTAGTCCGGGAAGTACGTACTTCCCGGACTAGGCCGGGAAGAATCACATCAATATTAGCAATTGCTCGAATTTTAATATAAATAAGAATTAGAATGTTTCTGTTAGTACCTATCTTTTGTTCGAATTCCAATATTTAATACAAATAAGAATTAAAATGTTCGAAATTTTGTTCTACAAAGAAATATAATAAAGAAATGTGTCTCATTCATTTGTTATTCTACACGGTTGCCAAAAAAATAGTGTACGCAACACGTCCAAAAACAGTTTTTTTGGACTCGCAGACTTCCAGGAGTCCCCTACGGCTCGTCCTAGAATTTTGTCGACTCGTCCAAAAAAAACAGTATTTTCCGGACTTGTAACGTAAATTACTATTACCTCCTTAGGAACAAATTTTCAAAAAAATAAAAAATACGTGTTTTATTAAATCTATATTAGAGAATTTATGCCGGGTTTCAAGAAATTCGAACCAAAAATATTTTTTGCAATATAAACGTTTATACCCCTATTTCTACCCCCTAAGGGCAAAATTTCCCAAAAGATTAAAACACGTACCTATTTGCTTATTTTAACTGAGTAAGCACAGTACCAATTTTTAGCAATATAGCTTAAATTAAAATTATAGATAGTTACAGACACCCACCTCAAAATAGGCTACACCCCTTTTTTTAACCCCTAAGAGAATTTTGAAAAAATGACGAAATACGTATATATATTGTTTCAAGGAACTTATATAGGTACCAATTTTTAGACCTCCACTAGTTTTAGTTTCTGAGACACAGATATTCCTATAAGAATTGTAACCCTCTTTTTTACCCCCTTAGGGGTTAATTTCTGAAAATTCCCTACATAGTGGATGCCTACGTTATAAAGAGAATACATTGATTTTAGGATTAGGGGTTTAAGTGATATACTAAGTGACATAGAAACCCGAACACCCACAAAAATGATTTAACTTCAATAATATTTTACATAAACATCCGGAGGGTCATAGTAAGGAAATGATTAAAATTTCAATCCATCTTTAAAGACAGACTAAGTTTATTCGGTTTGTTCGGGTTTGTTCAAAATTTAATCATACCTTTCTTTTGTGATGATAAACTTGTATACAAAATATTATTAAAATTAAATCATTTTTACTGGGTGTCACTTAGTATAGATATTTACCTTTAGATACGTACAGCGCTTATCTCGTGCGCAAACAAAAGTTAAGTTTTATAGGTGAAAAAATGCGTTTGTACGCACGGCTCGCGGTCAGATGCCTTCCCTCCCAGCAGGATTGGGCATGCGCGCAAATCTCTTGTTATCGACCTTTCCTTCTGCAATCTTATTAGGTACGCCTATTTTTTGGGCAATATATTGCTTCAAAAAGTTTAAAATACACTTTCCTCTATACTTATATTATATAAAAGAAAAAAGTAAATACCTAGGTAATGTTTATATTAATCCAAGGGTAAAGGTATTCCACGGGTCAAGTCTCGGGCAAAAACTTTTTCAAATTCTTGAACAAGAAATTGTGCTTAAAAATGTTTTACACGTACTCAAGTTTTTGCCAAGTTGTAGAAATCAATACAAATTATATACCAACTAATATTTGACTTTAGGTTAGGTACGCGATAACATCGAAGATTGATTATTTTGCTGGTTTTGTTTGTTTTTTATATTCGATTTTATAAGACTAGTTCAATTGAATTGTTGTGTTCCTTTTCGAACTAAAAATACGACGACGAATCATTTTTAAACAAATTTTAGAAACAAAACCTTAAAAACAATTTTCTATCCTCAAAATCTAATAGGTTTGCAACTGCTAAACATGCCAGAAATCACTACCTTATTTCCAAACTTGATCAAAAATTGAGAAGAAATTCCAATTTTTTGGCAATTTTAGCTGTTGCTGTTTACACTTAAAAATAAATTAAAGGTCAACTTTTACAATTTCTTGAGCAAGAATTTAAATTTTAAAGCCCGGACCTGTCTGTTTTCCCATTCCTCAAATGATAATGTTGCAGTGCGCAATGCGCATGTCTCGTGTAGCTCTGCTTACATGCGCGAGGCCATAAATTTGCCACTTTCGTTATTATTGTTTGCTTATCTAAAGGTAAATATCTATGGCGTTGATAAATCCGTTAGTCGGCCACTTTAAAATCCCATATAATAGTATAGATTAGCGACGAAACGGCGGAGCAAAAGTGTTTGCCGATTTATTATAATACAAATAATTTTAATGTTGCATAAAACCCTAATATTTTATTTTAATAAAAATCTAAGGTTTAAATTTTTAATAGAACAGCACACGGGGTTAAACATTTACAAGGTAAAACCCTGTGGCAAGCCTTATGAAAAATGCACTGTATTAATTTACTTTAGTTTTATTGCTATTTACTAATGTCCTTCTTTGGAGCAACTTTTGCAAAAAACGCATCCAAGAAAAGTCCCGTAAAAACAAGTACAGCTCCTGACCACTGTCGTATGGAGAGAGAATTTCCAAAAAGTATCACAGATCCTAAGACAGTAAAGAATTTACGAGTTGTGGTTACGACAGATACTACCAGTGGGCCAAATTCGGATACCTAAAAGATAAAAAAAAACACATTTATATCAAGGTATTATAAAAATAATACATCTTTAGCTACATCAACCAAAAAAATATTACCGGTATTTACTAAATGGTGTATTTTTTAATTGAGAGGCATTTTTAATCCTAGCCTGAAAACATCCACTTATCCTGAGGGAGGAAGTCCAGTAAAGTTCCTATTTTTAAAAGCGAATCTAGACCGAAAATTAGGAATTATCGCCGTATTGCCATTGTCTGCGCCGTTTCTAAGATTTTGTAATTTATTTACTTATTAACGTATCAACAATTACATACATGTTTACAATAAACCTTATATACAGGGTGTCCCATAACTTATGGGCCGTAGAGTAACTGGAGATACTAGACATCAAACTAAGCCGATTAAGTCATATAAGTTTTTTCGGATTGTTACTCGTTCTAGAGATACAGGGTGTTGAAAGTAAAAGTTTATTCTCGAAAATAAGCCATAATTTAAAACGGTTTAATGAATCGAATTGAAAATTGGCAGTATTATATTTTTATGAGCAAGAAATAAGAATTTGTAGAAATTTTTAAGTTTCATACTAGAGGGCGCTAGTTGCATACACTGGACTTCATAAATCTATGATTTTTCTCTTACCTGTGATATTAGGTGTTTTTCAATTAAAGTTTCTTAAAGAAGGGCATTTTCTGAGTCAAAAAGGTATACCTGATTGATCTTAATATCTTTAACGGTTTTCGAGATATTTCCCTTTAAACATCCCAAAGCATAAAAAACCATGTACATAATTAAATTAATATTTTAATTATCACAACGCAATAAATTCGAAACAGTGGAACAAAAACAAGAAGCTCACTTTAGTAAATGTTGAAAGTGACCACCGTTGACCTCAATACACTTTATTAAACTTTTAACTAAATAAATAATAATATTAATAATAATAATAATAATAATAATAATAATAATAATAATAATAATAATAATAAACTTTTACTTTCAACACCCTGTATCTCTAGAACGAGTAACAAGCCGAAAAAACTTATATGACTTAATCGGCTTAGTTTGATGTCTAGTATCTCTAGTTACTCTACGGCTCATAAGTTATGGGACACCCTGTATATACAGTGTGTCCAAAAAAGTATGCAACATAATATGGAAAAGTTATTTATTACCGATTTCTCAGAAAATTTTATTCTTGATAAAAGTTGGTGCATGCCTTAAAACTGTAAATGCATATTTCGGCTAATAGTAAGGGAGCAAATGCCATTTTCCGAAATTGCCTTAATTATTAAAAATACAGCAAAACTTTATACGGAAATATTTTTGCAAATTAAAAACATAAGTAGTCCAAATACGAAATTTGAGTTAGGTGTCTCAATTTTTAATTTTTTTCCCTGATCTCTAATTTTTCCTAAACGGTACGCTGGTCGATTTTTTGTTTACGCAATTTTAATATATTTATCAAATAACTCAAACGTGGGTTTATAATAAAAATGAATTAAGTAGTTGCAAACTTTTAAAAACTTTTCAATGAACCGGGTCGGTTTAGATATAAGCGTGTTGCACGCCTACTTAAACACATTTTAGCCAACTTCTTTTTGTTCGAAACTAAATTATAATAGAATTCAACCCTATTCATAATACTGGAAATAACTAATAATTTATTTGTCATAATAAATGAATAAATAATTACGAGAGTGCAAAATACCTATTTTATATGCATTTTTTTAAAGTAGGTTTTTGGACTTCAGCGTACTGGGTGAAAATGACAAATAAATTATTAGTTATTTCCAGTATTATGAATAGGGTTAAATTCTATTATAATTTAGTTTCGAACAGAAGTTGGCTAAAATGTGTTTAAGTAGGCGTGCAACACGCTTATATCCAAACCGACCCGGTTCATTGAAAAGTTTTTAAAAGTTTGCAACTACTTAATGCATTTTTATTATAAACTCACGTTTAAGTTATTTGATAAATATACATAAAATTGCGTAAACGAAAAATCGACCAGAAGCGTACCGTTTAGCGGAAATTAGAGATTAGGGAAAAAAGTTAAAAATTGAGACACCTAATTAAAATTTCGTATTTGGACTATGTTTTTAATTTGCAAAAACATTTCCATATAAAATTTTGCTGTATTTTTAATAATTAAGTTACTTTACTCTTAAGGCAATTTCGAAAAAATGGCATTTGCTCCCTTACTATTAGCCGCAGGTGAAATATGAAACCTGCATTTCTAGTTTTAAGGCATGCACCAACTTTTATCAAGAATAAAATTTTCTGAGAAATCGGTAATAAATAACTTTCCCATATGTTGCATACTTTTTTGGACACACTGTACCTATATAGGGCTATACACAGTATTGTCTATTATACTAACCACAGATTAAAACTGTTTTCGATAAAAGAAATTAATATAAAATAATGGCATACCGTAATAATTTATTACTGCAATGTTTTAAAAGTAACAGAAAAAGAATAAGAGTGCTATAGAAGGAAAAACATTTGCTGCTCAAACAAATTTGATTTTTACATAAACTGTCATAACTTAAAAGAGTGCCAAGTAATTATTTCATTGTAATTATTTGAAGTGTTTTTAACAGTTTTAAGATTATAAATTTACTAATTGTGGGAAAATGGTTCAATTTACAAACTCAGAAATGGCCGATATGCATTTGGTTTATAGAATGGCCCAAGGCAATTCCAGAGAGGCTGTGCGCATTTATCAAGAAAAATATCCACATCGTATTGTACCAAATAGACAAACACTTGTGAGAATACATGAAAGGCTCTGCGAATCAGGCAACAATCAAAGGTCGGCTGCTGTAATGGGCCTTTTCACTAAATTTTGATTTTGGTAGTAGTGTATAAAGGAACAAAAAATGAAATTTTCTGTGTTTTTACTTTTCTATACTTTTAAGCCGTAACTGAGAAAATAAATAAATAAAAAAAAACTCCTTGAATAAAAACACGGACTTAAACATACCTACGTCATCGCGCCGGAAGATTGATGCACAGAGGAATGATAGGAATAGCAGAGTCGCTGGCTTAAAATATCAAGAATTCACAAAATCAGCAGCTTGACAGTGTTGCCGATACTCTCAAAAATCATATATTATAGTACCAGTGTAATGGTAATTGACTAGCAATTAGTAATTATAATATACCAGTTTTCCATTCAATAGGTGCGGAATGAATTATTTTACCAGTATTATGTTTATATTTATTTAAAGTATCCAAATAAAGTTCTAAGAAGAAAGTATATTATTAAGATTATAAAACTTTCTACATATGGCAACAGCGGCTTAATTTGCCCATGGCAGTTCGACAGATCAGCATTTACGCGTGTGCGAGTTTAAACGCATGCGCTCTAGCAAGCTTTAAACATATCTACGTCATGAGTCGCGCCTGTTTTGAGATTTTTAAATTGGTTGCATTTTACCCGGTTTTTACTGTGCTGAAATAAATTAATGTTATGACCTAGCAATAATTTTATTGATGAAAAACACTTATTATAGCACCGACTGAACAATTCAAATGCTAAATGTATCAAATTTAAGAATAGTGAAAAGGCCCATTGGGAGACCTGTCACAATAAGAACAGTGTTCTACATGTTCTACATGAAGTTGAACGTAGCCCTGATACAAGTACAAGCAAAATTGCAGAACAATTAAACAACGTAGCCCTGATGCAAGTACACGCAAAATTGCAGAACAATTAAACATTTCCCACTTTACTGTATGGCAGATTTTAAGGGAAAATCACATTATCACATACCTACAACGTGTTCAAGCGTTATTACCTGCCAATTTTCTCCAACGAGTTGTTTATTGTACTTGGCTTTTGCAACAACAGGTAGCATCTCCGAGATTTCTGTCCCGTATTTTGTTTACCGATGAAGCGTGTTTTTCCCGAAATTCCATTAGGTATGAACTTTCATAATAATCATATCTGGGCAAACGAAAATCCCCATGTGGTTACAGAAACTAATTATCAACAACAGTTTTCCGTGAATGTTTGGGTTGGTATTGTAGGTGATTTTCTCATTGGACCTCATTTTTTACCCCCGAGATTAAATGGTCAACAGGATCGTCATTTTTTGGAATTTATTTTACCTGAACTCTTAGAAAATGTCCCATTGGTAGTAAGAAGAGCAATGTGGTTTATGCACGATGGAGCTCCACCACACCTTAGCATAGTAGCAAGACAATGTGGATGCATGGCCACCCAGATCACCGAATTTAAATCCTTTAGATTTTTTCCTTTGGGAGTATTTAAAGGCTTTCGTTTACAAAACTGCAGTCAACACTGAAGAAGAACGACCCCAAAGGATACGGGATTAATGTGATCAGATAAGACATACGCCGGGAATATTTCAACGAGTTCGGCAATCAATGTTAAGACGAGCCAATGCTTGCATTGAAGTTGAAGGAGGGCATTTTCAGCAACTATTATAAGTTTCGTCTTATTTTCTGTTAAATACATAATTAAACATTGCAGTAATAAATTATTACGTTATGCGATTATTTTATGTTAATTTATTTTATCGAAAACAGTTTTAATCTCTAGTTTTAATCTGTGGAATCTCATGGAACATGCAATAAAGTGTTTTTTTTTTTTTTTCTCGGAAACAATGCAAGATATGAAAAAAATTCAGGAGATAAAATAGTTGTATTTGTAGTTGCTTAATTCAAAAAAATACATGATTTTAAAAAAGTCAGTGGGGCGCAATTTTTTTGTCAAAAATATTAGTTAAACTGTCTTCCGGGACGCCACTGGGCTTAATAATTTTAATCTAATTGAGGCTAAATTATCCTCTTGTTATTACAAACAGAATTGCCAAATTTCAACAAAATCGAATAAAAGAGTATTGAGATATTTATGAACATCCATTTTTTTTTTAATTTGACACCCTGTATCGTAAAAACTGTGTATTTTCGGACCCATGTTTATATGAACTTTTGTTCTTAAAATCACTTAAAGAAGCACCCCTTGAAGTTTGGCCACATACTTAAATAACACCCTATATAACACTGTGAAAAAAAAATCATAGCCACTTCTTAAAGAAAAAATTATTAAACTGGTTGGCATTTTTTCTACTTACCATTGAATAAAGGAAGAGTTGTCCAACAGCGGACGTAACGCCTATAGAAAGAAGGTTATAATATATGTAAGGAAACCTTCCAGCAAATTCCATAAATCGAAAGGCTTCACCAGAAATGAGTATCACAGTAAGTAAATACAAACTTGACCAGCCATTTGATGATTTCATCATTTGAAGTCCAGATGGTTTTGCATCAGCTCTAATTCGTTCCTGTAAAATAAAAAATAAATAAACGAAATGCTAATACAAAAACAAAACCAACAAAAAATATGTTAAAAATTCAATAGTCATAATACTAGGATAAAACAATTCTTGTTTGAAGTGGTAGGAAATCATTAATCTTCGGTTCATAAAACTATAGAAGTCACAAGTACTAAAAACCAATCATAGGATAGGTACACTTTAACGACAACGTTGCAAGTTTGCTTTGCTTCATTATATTATAATTAATTTTTGCATTATTTAAGCTATTTAGAACAGGGTTCTTTTGCGACTGATTATTTCTTTTAGAGAGATGTATAGGTATCAACAATTTTTCTTTTTTTTCCATGCTCGTTTAAAAGCAGATGCCAAAAATTAGGAAAAATGACTTACACCATGACAAATAAGATGTACAGTTTTTTAATTAACAGACTGTAGGCCTCTACATCTAAAGTTGATTTAAAATGTCCTTACTTACCTGAATTGCACCTGTTAATCCATCCATTATTAAGGACAAAAAAAGGAGTAATTCCCCAATGCCCAATTCTGCATCTGAAGTAACTGTTTTACCAGAATTTTCTTTAAGCATAAACATAACAATTCCCATAACAATTAAAAAAACAAATAGATATTTTTTTAAAGCGTAGGTCTTCCTTCCCAAAAGAACTCCAAGAATCATAACAGGTATTGGCTTTGCTGATTTTCCTACTACTTGAGTAGGATAGGGAACCCATTGTAATGCCATATTCGAGGCAACCATTGCAAGCAAGTAGGTAACTGATACACTTATATAGTATAATTTAGCTGTTTTGTCTTCACCTTGGGGCCATATAAATAAAACTGTTTTGGCAATAACATAATTGATAATACATTGTGTACAGACCAATGTAAGGGCGTAAGTAAATTTTTCTGTTGTAACACTTTTACTGCCATCCTCTGCTACAGTTTCATAACTATATTTACTTCTAGTAACTTTCTCCTGTAATATACCAAAGTAAAAATATGAAATAAAAATGCCTGCCGCAAATATAAAAAAATGTTTTGTGTGCATCTTAACTTATTTAATAGTTTTTAAAAAATATGTTTCTTACAAGTTAGGGCTAAATAGTAAGTCCTGTTTTAAAATTACATATACCGTAGTAAAACCACGTAAAATACATATGTCAGTAAGTAAGTACACGTATTCAAATTTAGGAGGTAAAATTATTTTAAACCGCAAAGACGCAAGATATTTTCATCCAGTTTTCATCGGTGACATGTAAAAGTTAGGTTAATTTTTACGATTTTTACTTTTAGTTTAGCACAGAGAACAAAGTGAATAGTAACAAAAACAGGTGATGATAGGTTCCATTGAGACTTCTCGCTAGATCAGAGAGGAACGTCGCATTCTGACCAAGCAGAAACGTTTCTCAATATGGTAATAATTACACCAGGAAAGGACTTTTTCATTGGCGCTTGAGCTTATTTCTCAATTTTGAATCAAGGCGGCTCGGTACCCATTTTAAAAAGTGTAATAAATTAGGTACTAGAACGCTTCGCGAACCAGCGCATACTTAACTGTGACCAGGGAGGACGAAAAACTCTTTGATGATCTGAGTTATATTTTTAAAAGGAACGCTCAACTTAGATATGCTATATGTAATGTAACAAGGAACTAAAACTATGCTATTTTCGACACCATGGCATGACCGACTAAAGCCTCGTTCTCAGAGCTACGTTGTGTCGCCAGCGACATCATCTTGACCAATCAGGACCGCCTTACGTCATTACCCCTAACCCCCACCTAAGTGTCGCCAGATCGGTGTCGTCGCTCAATTATTTCAACTTCAACGGCGTGCCGTTTATTTGCAGTAGCTATTTTTGGATTTTGTTTGTGTTTTGAATATTGTTTTGTGAATTTTCAGTTTGATTTTAAAATTTAATGCCCCATATTGGTACTGACAGTTCGGGTATATACAGGTATCCAAGGTGTGTTCGAGAAAATTTTTTTTTTTGAAAACTTTTATTAACAAAATATTCATAGATAAATTACATTGAAAAAAAATCTTTTAAACAGTGCTCGAAACACTGGTATCAAAGATATTAAGGCAAAAACTAATTTACAGACAACAGTATACAATTACTTAAAGATTAAATATTTAATGCATTTGACAAATATTTTTTCAACAACCTATTAAACTTTCCGTTAGAGTTAACCATTCTAATATTTTGAGGTAGTTTATTAAACATCTTTGCCGCTTGTTGAATAGGATTATATAACCCTTTATTTGTCCTAATTAATTCTAGATTAATGCTATTATAAGCCCTAGTGTAATGATTATGTACATTTTCGTTAAAAACTATATTAGAATTTGACTTTTGAGATTTATTTATTACTTTATATATAAATTTAGCCTGTTCCAGCTCCTGTATTTTTTTTAACTTCATGACACCCAACTCTCTGTATAGGACCTCCGTATGTGTTAATCGGTCGTAGCCGAATAAAGTTTTTAGTACCTTATTTTGTAATATCTGTACTTTTTCAAATTCTGTAACTCCGCAGGTGCCCCACACAGGAATCAAGTATCTGAAGCAAGACAAAAAGTAGGCATTATAAATGTTCATTTTGCTTTTAAATGTCAAATAATTTCTACATCTATATACAGCTCCGATCATGGGTATAATTTTATTAGTTATTTTATTTATATGTTCTTTCCAGTTAAGATTTTCATCTAAAACCAGCCCAAGATACTTTATTTGTGTCACTCTCTCTACAATAACATTATTTATCTTGATTACAGGTTCCTGAATAACTTTATTTTTTTGTTTAAATAACATAATTTTTGTTTTTGATATATTAATCCTTAGCTTATTATGCAATAACCAGTTAGAATAATGTTGAAGATCTGCATTCACACAATTTTCAAGGCGCATCTCATCCTCGTCACAGTAAACTAACACCGTATCATCCGCAAATGTAAAATACCGAGCTTTAAGACCTGATCTTTTAAGACTTAGTACATATAACGAGTATAGCAAAGGCCCAAGAACTGAGCCCTGCGGTACTCCACACTCGCTTGACTCACAACTGCTAGCTACATCTCCCATCCTGACATACTGCTGCCTACCCGACAGATACGTCTCCATAAGCCTATACATAACACCCCTGAAACCCATACCACCCAATTTCCTCAACAAAACATCCACACTAACAACATCAAATGCCTTCTTTAAGTCTATAAATACTGCTACAACAACCTTTCTATTATCTAGCTCTGTGGATATTTGGTTAACGAGATCCATAGTCGCGCCCAGCGTATTACTGTTTTTAATAAAGCCGTACTGGTATTCATCTGGTTTAATATACTTATCAACAAAGCTCACCATTCTTTTTTTTATTATTTTTTCAATTATCTTAGAGAATACGCTTATAACAGTTATTGGTCTGTAGTTACCCATAGTCTCCCTTGAACCTGATTTAAATATAGGAGTAACTTTGCTTTCCTTAAGTTCGTCAGGAAATATGCCCGTAGATAATATTTTATTAATTAGTTTAGTCAACACCGGAACAAGATGTTCTGCCAAATTACATACATCATATACCGAGATTTGATCATGACCTGGGGCCGAACTTCGTTTTAAATCTTTAACAATCTCTGTCACCTCTTGTTCCGTTGTTAACTCCACATATACACTATTCTGACACTGAATTTCATTAAACCCGAGACTATCCTGGACATTTTGCGCTAAATTTTTCACTTCTAAGTCAATTTCTTCAACAATATTTTTACCTACACTAGTAAAGTGTTTATTTAGTTCGTTAACAATTTTGATTGGATCATCCACTGTCTTATTATTACCTACAGTCAGAGATTGAATACTAGTAATGTGTTTTTTATTTCTCACCAACTCGTTTATAATTTTCCATTGTTTTTTATGGTCAGTACCGGCTTGACTCCATTTATTTCTGAAATGTTGATTCTTTATAGTTTTTATTTTATTGTTTACTTTATTTTTTATTTTTCGAAATTCGCTTGCCAGGTTATCGTTATTAATGTTATCACGCATCCTTTTATACATTTTGTCGCGTTCTTTTATTAGATTAAGCAATTCTTGTGTTATCCAGGTATTATTTTCACGACATTTTATTACCCGTTCATATTCTGACTCATATTTACATAACTGGATTACATCTATAAGTTCTTGAAATGTGTTGATGCTGTCAATATGCGCTCTTTGGTGAAATAGTTTTTTAAATTTTTTATGATCAACTGCATTTGATTTATAAGTTACTGTAGGTTTATATACTTTAGTTTTTTCTTCGATGTTTAAGATAAGTTTTTCATGGTCCGACAAGGGGTTATATTCGACTCTAACTGCACATTTGTCCTTATAGTTTTGATCGGTCATTACGTGATCAATGATTTTATTAGAGTCTGCGGTTATTCTGGTAGCACTTTCTATATTAATAGTATTTTTAAGAAAGAAATTATTCTGAGTTAGAAGTTGTATATAGTTTTTTACTTCACTATTATTACGTTCCAGTAAATCAAGGTTAAAGTCACCAACAATTACATGATTTTTTGGGTGATTTGTTATTATATTTTCCATATATTCTGTCATTTCTCCATATGGGAATGAGGGCGGTCTATACACCAAACTAATTTTTAAGTTGTTGTCATATTCTACAGAGCATGAATATACAGGCTTAAAGACATTTTTATTGACCCTTGAAAAAGTTTTAATATAAAACGAAACGTTGGGAGAAATACAATTGTGTCATTTCATTGCCTGTCCTCATTCCCGCTATACTTATTTAAAGTAAAATTTAATTTTGGAAAATACCTGTACCTCCTCCTCTTATCTGCTTTTCCTTAGTACTGGAGCGTTTGGCTTTTCGCCAAAGATAATACGCTATTAATAAGTTTAAGTTACGCCTTTCCATAATAAATTATTCAAAACAAGTTTATAATATTATATTACAAAATACAAACAAACAAATCAATTAGGGTTACGTTTTAATGTGACAGATAGCATAGCGACAGTCAGTGTTTCTGCTTCACCGTCGCCGCGACACCCAATTGATAAGAGTGGGGATGTGTCGCCAGCGACATTCGTAGCTCTGAGAACGAGGCAACGTAACCCTAATTGATTTGTTTGTTTGTAATATAATATTATAAACTTGTTTTGAATAATTATTTATTATGGAAAGGCGTAACTTATTAATAGCGTATTATCTTTGGCGAAAAGCCAAACGCTCTAGCACCCCGGTGAAGCTTAAATGGACGATTTCGCAACACAGTAGAAAGAGAAAGAAGAGAGAGAGAGGGGTGTTAGTGTGCCTGCCGGCCATCAGGGCAAATTAGCGCTGTTGTCGCCAGCTGGCCGTGTAACCGGGTTCTGTCGCATATTTTTGACGTATAGAAGAGAAGGACAGTTATATTCTAACCTACTATAACGCTTCCCAAACTGCGCCAGGTGCTAATTGGAACAAACCAGCCAGCCGCCAGCCCGCCATCCATCGCCTCGTCACAACTGTCAATTTTTCTTCTCCACGTTTTTTTCTGAGGAAATTAATTAATTTTTTATTATCATTTTAATACACAATTCTATTAGTTTCTATTCTAGAAAACTTCGCCGATGTGTGTAATCTTTCAGTTATTATTCCAGCCTACTATGCAGGTAATTATTTTTTATTGTTTATCAAATTGATTTTACACTTCCTTACCTATTTTTTATATAGGAATATAGGAAATGTAAGTTTACAATAAATAAATTAACATGAAATGTTTCACATACATAATAGGTGTTGGTTAACAAGCCAATCTTAACAAAATATCACTGGGCAACCTGCAGATAACTGCAACACATTGTGCCCGAGGTAATACCTAACAATCTATCAGTTACGAACAGATAAGTTTAGTCTCTTGAGATGATAATTTTAACATTTTTGTTTTACTGAGTGGATTAAAAATTATAACATAATGGCACAAAGATAATGGTTTGAGCTAACTCGATAAGTAGATACTGGGCCATCGGCCATATTTTACAGAGAAATTTAATGTCTACCCGATACTGTTTCTTTGGTTTCAGAGAACGCTGTAAGAATCACCTGATAGTTTATGGATCTTTTAGTACGTGTCTCAATGCATCCTAGTGCTTGTGTTTATACAGTATTTGTGATAATATTATATGAATTGAGTCAATTCCAGATGAGTGAGACCTGTGAGACGTAACCTAAGGACATTAGTTTATTCTAAACAGTTATTTTTTGTTATGGTTGTCAATGCAGTTTTTATTTATAAATAAACGTAAAAAACATTATTTACGATAAAGTGCTTCCATCTTTATTTTCTAAATCTTGGTTAATATAAAAATAATGTGCATTATTTATTCCATAAAAAAAAACTTTTGTGCGTCTTTTTATTGATTTAATTTGTGATTTAATAATATTTATATTGAATCACAGATTAAATCAATAAAAACTCGTTCAAAAGTTAATAATTAAATTGAAAAGTCCTAAAACCGCTGTTCAAATTTCCCGCCATTGCGCCTCTGATGGCCGGCGGGCACACTAACACCCCTCTCTCTCTCTTCTTTCTCCCTCTACTGTGTTGCGATTTTTTAACAAGGAGCTAACATTTCTAACCCTATAAATTTTCTTTGCGCTCTAGTACTAAGGAAAACCAGATAAGAGGAGGAGGTACAGGTATTTCCCAAAATTAAATTTTACTTTAAATAAGTATAGCGGGAATGAGGGCAAGCAATGAAATGACACAATTGTATTTCTCCCAACGTTTCGTTTTATATTAAAACTTTTTCAAGGGTCAATAAAAATGTCTTTAAGCCTGTATATTCATGCTCTGTAGAATATCACAACACATTTTCTCGAACGCACATTGGATACCTGTATATACCCGAACTGTCAGTACCAAAATGGGGCATTAAATTTTAAAATCAAACTGAAAATTCACAAAACAATATTCAAAACACAAACAAAATCCAAAAATAGCTGCTGCAAATAAACGGCACGTCGTTGAAGTTGAAATAATTGAGCGACAACGACACCGATCTTGCGACACTTTGGTGGGGGTTAGGGGTAATGACGTAAGGCGGTCCTGATTGGTCAAGATGATGTCGCTGGCGACACAACCTAGCTCTGAGAACGAGGCTTTACGATGTAAGGTAAACAAAGACATATATCGATATCCAGGCATAGCAACATAAGAGGTTTGTTCCTACAGCAATCAGAAACAGTCCTTGACAGTCAGGATTCTGCGCAGTAATATAAAAGTGTTCCCACAAAGATTTTGGACAGTTTGAAAACCCAAAGTCGCTGTTCCTACACGTTTCTCTGATAGTTTGCCAACTGTCAGAGCAGTTTGCGAATCTTTTGCCAGTAAAATGTCCGGAGCATGCGCGGTTAAACGCTAGCATATAACATATGACATAACCTATTTTTGTTAGACGTGTTTTTGCGGTTTTTGCTTTTGTATAAGACTTTTTCTATTATTAAATTGAGAAATGAGCGACATTGCGTCATCTGATGAAGATTCAAAAATGTCTGCTGTTAGGTTGGTGTTTAATATTTTATTTACTTCTTGAGCTAAAACTTCCCATAGTCTCTTAATAGTTTTGATTTGAAAAGTGCCAATCTTTGGAGAAGATATTAACATTCTTACAACATATTATTTAATATAAGTTACTTATTTTGTTTAAGTTTATTTATTGGGCCGAGCCACACGAGTTTAATTAACGAAATAATAATAAACAATTTTGAGGTTATGTCCATCGTTTAAAATTTCTTCAGTTTTAAACACCGAACAGAAGTTAGTTGATTTCGAACGCCTGTTTCTACAAGAGTTTGAAACCGGTCAGAAATCAGACTTGCGCCGTAAAGTTGGTTTGAAAATTGTCATGAAGTTGTCGGGGATTCGCTGTAGGAACAAACCTATTGACGTTGTTATATTATAGCCGACTTTAAGGCTGGATCCACATACATCCGTGATACGCATCCGTTGTGTACCACATGATTAATATGAACCAATGAAATTTTATTCCCTAAAATTTCATTGGTTCATATTAATCATGTGGTACAGAACGGATGCGTATCACGGATGTATGTGGATCCAGGCTAACTTGTTCGGGTTTGTTCGAGGGGGCTGTGGTTATATTATAAGATAAGGTTAGAAATAGGGATGTTACGGAATAGCTTTATCTCGTACCTAGTTGGACCTGTACCTATTCCAAACCCGAACCTATTCCAAATACCTATTACAGGTCCAAACTATTCCAGGTCAAACTTAAACGCCGCTCCGCCGATTGGCGCTATTCCGGCTACATGGCGGTGTTCGAATTAAATTTCGTTATAAATTTTTGTAACAGATTAATATTTTTCGCACCAGACTTTTTCGGAAGATTTGATTGTAACGGAGGCCTATTTAAAGAAACATGAATAATAGGCAGGGCGGCAGGCAGGCATAACACCATATATGTTGCCTTTTTAACTAATTCCTCATTGCTGGTTGCATATCCTACATTAAATACGCTATATTTTGTTGCCCAATAAATTATTACAATATTTTTAGAAATATTTATTATTTTTTACTATTTCCCTTTATCTTTTTTTAGTAAGATTATTTTAATTATTGCAATGTGCTTGTAACGGCAACGTTTAAAATTCTTAACTGCCAATTCGCCATATTATATGAATTTAAAGCAAAACCTGTAGCCGTTCCATTCCTTATATCGTACCTATACCTGACAACTTGAAAAAGGAATAACAATGAAACCAGAGAATCAAACATGTGACAGTGCCAACGGACCTGGAATAGGTACCTGGTAATAGGTAATAGGTACGCGGAATAGGCAGATGATACCTATTCCAAAAGAACAGGTCCAGTTCCACTGTAACACCCCTACTAGAAATGTTAAAACAAACAATCGACACCAAAAAGAGAGAAGTTTTTAGTTGGCCAACTAGCTGCTAGTGGCGCATTGGCGGGAAATTGAAGGGCGGTTTTGGGCATTTTGAAATGTATTTTTAGTATTTTAGGCGTTTTTATTGATTTAAATAGCGATTTAAAAATAATATTAAATAATGAATCAAATCATATAAAAAGACACACGAAAGCTCTATATACATATTGGAATAAATCAAAGCAAATTTTTATATCAACCAATATTTGGAAAATAAATAAGGATAAGTTTATTTATAAAAATAAAAAGTGCAGGGACTGCCAACTGTTTAGAACAGACTAATATCCAAATGTCCTTAAATCATGTATTGTGTTGGTTAGGTTCACAAAATATTACAAATACAGTAGAAAACATAAGCACACGACGACTGCAACTAGACAGGTACGTAATAAAACATCCATAAACCATCAAGTAATTCCTACAGCATTCTCTGAAACAAAATATACAGAAGCAGTATCGACTTGATATTGAAGTATTCTATAAAATATGGCCAGTTGCCAAGAATTTAATATTATTTTTAAGAATGGGGGATGTCAAGGAAAGTATGAGAGATGGTAATTCTGATAAGCCTTTATGTTGCAGAATATTTATGTGTAAAACTCGTGTAAGTTTACGCTCAGTACATTAGCATTAATATTCCAACACGTTGGATCTTCTACAGGAAATCAGAAGGTGTTGGGTTTTTACAGTACTCACCTGCGACCAGGATTAAGTACGAAGTGAAGTGATACAACCTAATACCTACCTGACCTATATGCATCAAAAATAGGATGCCTGCACTACAACTAACATTTTCTATGCTGATAACAAAGTGATGGAGATTGTTATAATATTAACAAGAACTAACCGAGTTTCAAATCAAATCAAAATATGCTTTATTGTTTTAAAGAACAGTCATTCTTATTAAGAAAGCTAAAAAGAAATACAAGTAATATACTACGAATACATAAATTAAAAGAAATAAAAATAATAATTTTTTTCTTAAGGTATAGGTACATACATCGTCAAAAATATAAAGGTAAATAACTACAAACATAGTAAACAGGACAAAGACAAACTCAACAAAACAAAACGAAATGCCTGCCGGAAATACTCAGTTAAAAGGCGTAGTTGTAATACTCGCCGACCACCTCGTAATAGGCCCTTTCCACCAGTAGTTCCTTTATAGTTCTTTTAAAAGTTTTAAGGGTAGGTATGTTTCTTATTTGCTCAGGAAGATGGTTAAACAATTTACGGCTTTCGTAAATTATAGAGTTTCTAATAAGGGCAGAAGAAGGTATGGGCAGGTACAGGTTTTTTGATCCTTTAGTGTCATGAGAGTGGTCAGGCACCGGCAAAGTATCCCTATGCTTGTATATCATGCAAACAGTTTCAAGGATAAACAGGCATGGCAAAGTTAAAATTTTCTTAGATATAAATAACGGTCTGCATGACTCTCTGCCATACACACCACAAAGACATCTTACAGTATACGCTTTTGCAGAATAAACACTGAGTTCAGCAGGTAGTCATACGTATTCCCCCAGAACACAATGCCATATCGCAAGTGAGACTCCACTAGTGAATGGTAGACCCTCTTAGCCAAGGTGGCTCCATAACCTCCATCGATGTTAATCGCACTGCGTAGCATCCCGAAGCCACTTTGCGAGCAAGTCCCAAGATATGGGAGTCAAACCTCAGACAGTCATCAATTAAAAGTCCCAAAAACTTTGTGTTAGCTTGTTTTGATAGTGGAGCTCCTCCAAGATACAAACCATCCATATCACATCGAAAACCCACAATGTTGGTCTTGTCAAAGTTTAGGGTCAATAGGTTAGCATCACACCATTGTCTAATTTTAGAAAGATCAGACGAAACCTTGATCTTTAATATATTGGGATCTGAATCATGCCAGAGGACAGTGGTGTCGTCAGCAAAAATTGTAAACCGGCCCGCAATGTCTATAGAAGCAAGATCATTAATATAAATAAGGAAAAGGATAGGACCCAGCACTGAGCTCTAAGGAACACCATAGTATATGTTACTAGCTTTTGATGTCTTAGAGCCTACTACGACCTTTTGGGTACGTCCCTCAAGGAAAGATCGAAACCACTCCAAAGTCTGCCCCCTGAATCCGTATATACTGAGCTTGCGCAGCAGAATTTCATGACTCACACAGTCGAATGCTTTTGATAAGTCACAAAAAACCGCCGCCATGGCCTCTCCAGCATTAAGACCAAAATAGACGTCCTCGAGAAATTTAAACATTGCGTCGTCAGTGCCCTTCCCCGATTGAAAGCCAAATTGGCTCGGATGCAAGATTTATGATGTTGCTTAAGAAAATATACAATACGTTCCTTAACCAACTTTTCGATGATTTTCAAAAGGGTCGACAATAAAGAAATTGATCGATAGTTACTGGGATCATCAAGAGGGCCACCCTTGTGGATAGGAATAACTCTCGCAAGCTTCAGACAATCCGGAAACCTTCCGTTAACCCAGGAACAATTAATTGCACCCGCCAGAGCCCCCAGTGCAGAATCAGAAAGAGAGAGGAATATCTTCACAGAGAGGCCATCATCACCACATGAATTTTTATTTTTTATCATCTCCATGACCTGCCTAACTTCTATTTGATCAGTGGGTCGAAAGAAAAATGACTGATCAATCTGAATATGCCTTAAATAGGCCATTGGATCTGCTACTGGGTTTAATTTAGATGTAAGAGAACCTGCTACAGAACAATAATAATCATCATCAAGACATTCGGGGACATATCAGGAACGTTCAAGCACGATTTCTTATTAATACCCCTTAGTTCATTTATAATTCTCCAACCCTCTCTTTGTGGATTGCCGGCTGTTGATAGACGAGTGGAGTAATAGAGTTATTTTGCGACCTTTATTAGTTTACGATACAGCGATCTATATCTTTGAAAATATTGTAGAAAAGCGTCATTGTCAGTAAATTTTCGAATTGTATGTAGGCACCTCATATTAGCAGCAGAAACCTTTAATCCAACAGTGATCCAAGGTTTTCTTCGCTTTGCTTTAATCCTCTGAATAGGAAATGATTTATGAAATGATTCTTGCAACATAACATGGAACTGCTGCAGAGGATCATCATACTGAAATATACTATCCCATTGAATAGACATACATACTTGATTAAATCTCTTATAATTTGTTCTACTAAACAGCCTACCCTGCCCATATTTATTCCTTCCTGCACCCCCACCAAAAGTAGCTTTACCAAGGATAGC
This sequence comes from Polydrusus pterygomalis, assembly GCA_963969555.1. NCBI lineage: Eukaryota > Metazoa > Arthropoda > Insecta > Coleoptera > Curculionidae > Polydrusus > Polydrusus pterygomalis. Next base: position 75,566,304 of record OZ018376.1, on the reverse strand, counting down.
CTGATGGTCTGATAATCCCGAATCAATGACGGAGCATTTCACATCAGATTCACCTAGAGAAGAGCAGAAATAATCAATAATGGTGTAAGAGAACCTGTAAATACGAGTGGGTGTATCTACATGCATGGTCAAATTAAAAGAATCCAACAGAGTACATAAGTTAAGCCTATACACTGAGTCCCGATCATCGTAATTAATTTTAAAATCACCTAAAATCATAATGTTAGAGTTATGTGGCAGCAGAGACAGGACTTGCTCTAACCTATTTTAAAAATCACCCGCAGTTTGGTTGAACCATCATCCTTGTGCCCTTCTTTAACGTTGCTCAATGTACAATATTCCTTAAAATAAACAAACACATTAGTCTTAAATAGAATAAAATACAATTGTATTCTACTTAATGAAAAAAAAAGCTTAAATGAACATTTCGAGAGCCTAAACTATCAGTACGGGCACAAATCAGTTTCAGTTATCTGCCCAACGATTTGCTTATTTTAAACAGCTATGGAGGGGTGCGCATACTTAACTGCGGCAAGGGGAGAGGAAGAAATCTTTGCTATGCTAAGTTAAATTATTAAAAGGAATCAAATCAAATCATCTATTGGTATCAAATATACATATAGTACTTACACAAGTCAATACATCGAATACATTATGCAATACTCTATAATTTGGTGTAAATTTGTAGAGTTTGTATCAAATAAATAAATAAATTAGTACAATTATTATCGATAAGATTCTAATAATTATTTCACAGAACATACAATTTTAAAATAAGGCCGGTGGCCACAGGACAACTTGCAAAGGATATCAATAAATATATAACAGTTAAATAAAATAGGGTAATTGAGCGTCAAACAAATTAAAAAAACAGACTTATACAATAATATAAAACATATAATAGCATAAAATGCGCCTATTTTAACAATACACTCCACAGCACATCTAAATCTACCATTCAGAGTTCAGGAAATCATCCACTGAATAGAATGCTCCGTTAAGCAAAAAGGATCTTATACTATTTTTGAATTCAGGAAGTGGCAATTCTTTTATATTACGTGGTATTTTGTTCATAAAATGGATGCCCAGATGGCCTGGACCATTCTGGTAGCGTTTCAACCTCCAGCACTGAGGAACAAGGTTTTGTTGGTTTCTTGTATTGTAAGTGTGTATAGAGTCGTGACTTGTATATTCGTTCAGGTGAGTCTTTACATGACAAAGCGTTTCAAAAATGAAAAGTGATGGAAGTGTTAAGATCTTGTTCGCCATAAATGCGTCTCCACAGTCATCCCTGTAACCCAGACCAGCAACCAACCTAACAGCCCTTCTCTGTAGACGAAATATTCTCCCAGCACCAGGTGCATGACCCCATGCTACTATGGCATAACTTATATGTGAGTGACAGAGGGAGAAGTATGCCTGTCTTAGGACCCTCCGGGACACACACTCAGTCAGATTCCGCAAAACAAATATATTTGTACCTACTTAGTTTTTCTGAAAGCTGGTCCGTGTGTATGTCCCAGCGAAGCCTGCAGTCTAGGTAGACACCCAAGAACTTCACAGAGGAGACTAAGTCTGCCTCAGGTATCTCTCTCGTCGAAAATATGATTTTTTGGGTTTTATCTTTGTTCAGAAATAGCATGTTTGCATTGAACCATGACTCGGCCCTATCCAGAGCCTCACCCGAGCTTGTCCTAGCTGTGTCAAGATTACTGTGCTGGGTAGTGATTGTGGTATCGTCCGCAAAGAGCGTGTACCTGGATGAGCAGTCCGTTCCAGGTAGATCATTGATGTAAATTAGAAAAAGTAGAGGCCCCAGTACCGAGCCCTGAGAGACTCCAACAGTCACACATCTCTTAGCAGACTCAACCCCATCCACTCTCCCACTTTGAGTTCGATCTTTAAGATAGCTCTCGACAAGAGATACACTTTTGGGGTGGAAGTTATAGCGTGATAGTTTTTTTAGAAGCAAGTCATGGGAGACGCAATCAAACGCCTTACTCAGATCGCAGAAGACCAAGGCTGTATATGTGGAATCATTGAAGGCATCGTGGATGTAGGAAACAAGGTCCATAATTCCCATGGTCGTGCTTCGGCCCTTTCTAAAGCCAAACTGACTTCCAGAGAATAAGTCACCCGATTCAAAGAAGTGGGCTATTCTAGAAGCCATACACCTCTCAAACACCTTGGACAGTATAGGTAAGAGAGAGATCGGTCTATAATTTGAGACCTCGCGACGGTCTCCTTTTTTAAATATGGGTGTGACTACTGTGTTCTTTAGTGTTTCTGGAAATACAGATTCTCTGAAGCAGAGATTTATAAGTTTGGTCAATGGACCAATAATCAGATTCTTAATGGATTTGATCAAGGAGATGTTGAAGCCATATGGATCCCTACTTGTTTTATTTTTAAGAGAGTCTATGATATCTCGGACCTCATTGAAAGATACCTCTGTGAACAAAAAAGGCGCTTCAGTGTCACAGGCAATGTTCTGAACTGGATCGATCACGGGAGGGCGTAGTTTACTTTGGAGTTCAGGAGCGATTCCTGTGAAGAAGTCATTAAAGTGCTCGGGGTCGATGTTAACTTCCCCATTACTAGAGCCTGCTATTACTCCACGGTGTTCATTTATAATACTCCACATACATTTTATGGGGTTTGGCGCATTTTGAATTATGTGATCATTATTATTAATTTTTGCGTTTCTTATTCCTATCTTGTACTGGTATCTAGCATTGTTTCTGAGGTTTTTTAAATCAGGGGAAGGATAGCGATTGTATAGCTCACACAGTAGGTGTAGGTGTTCACGCATGCGTTTAAGATCCTCATTAAACCAATTACGGCGGTATGCAAAGTGGTAGGATTAACTTTAATCTGGTTTAAATTTATTCTTGCCATGGTACAACATACCGAAAAATTATTTGAAGCGGGATTAAAGGATAATCTGGATTAAGGACGGGTGGTGCGTAACGCTGTTAATTGTACGGTTTTGATCATTTCTTTTGTGATACATTTTTTCAGGGAAGGACTCAAGGAAAGCATTAGAGAGGCACTGAATAAATATTGAAAAGTTTTTGTTAGAATCAAGGTCAGAATTGAGAACTTGCCAGTCGAGCTGTTGGACTAGTAAGAAAATTTTATCTTACCTGCCTCTGTCAGAGGCCTGCAAGCCACTCTGGATGTTTGCAGGTTGGGCTTGGACGCATAGACCGGAAACTTAACAATCTGGCCCAAGTGATCTGAGATTGAAGTGTCTATCGTTGCAGTCTCGTAGCCCTGACAATGAAAATTGAGAAATATGTTGTCTACACAGTTGTCTTGTCTTGTCGCGCTTGTTATCATTTGTTTAAGACCGTAGGATTCCAGAAGACAGCAAAGGTCAATGCACCTCTCGTCATCAGTACCAAAGCGAACATTGAAGTCCCCAGAGACAACAATACTGCTCCGGCCACCGACACGATTTAGGGCATTTTCCAGTACCTCCAGAAAGGTTTCAAAGCAAACTTAGCCGTTGGCTTTGATATTTAAAAAAAAGCCTATAGGAACTTTGCTGCTGTTTAAATGAAGCAAATGGAAAGTACCTTTTGTTTTTTCGTAAATATTCTAGAAGGCCATATCACAGAGGATGATACGTCTACAGCTGTTGTCAGCATTTTTTTACTCAATGCCACGAACACACATCCACTCAATTTTTTTCGGTGGACGGTAGACAGCTGATATTCTATATTCCAACCACATTTCTGTATCGTTTTCTAAGCACTATTTCGGTGGTTCCCCTAGCATAGGTTTTTATTGTATTTCTTGGAAAATGGGCGGGGGGCAATCTAAAAAGTACCTTTCAGAATCTGAACTGTCAAACGCAGAGTCGGATTCTGAGTGGTTTAGCAATTCTAGGGAGCCTGTAAGACCTTCCGTTCAATCCTCTGGTAAGTCAACCTCGTTACGACGTCTATATAATCTATCGTCTAATATTAAAAACGATATTTTTTGGCGCATTAAAGGGTGTTTTATCCATAATGCCATTGGTTTTATCACATTAGTTTAGCCATATTTATAAGGAAATTTTTTTTTCATGTATTCAAGACAACTTACAGCATATAATAACAATACTTAGGTGAAAAAGAAATGTTTTATTGTACTTTTACTGATGTAGGAGAATAGTAAGTAGTTAATAATAGTTCTAGTAGTTTAGGCAAGAAGGTTAAAACGTGTTAAACATACTTTTTGACTCTCTTGTTTTTGATATATTATTGCATTTTATTCCCCATTCAATAAACCATACCCAACCCATCTGAAACTGAAGTGATATGGTATGTATTCTTGATAATTAAATTGATACTATATAGTAGGGAGGAGAGGGGAAACTGAATCAGAAGGGATACATATTGATATGATCGATCATGTAGGTAGGCATAGATGGGTACCTATCTATGTATCTATTTGTTTATATAATAATCCCTTGTCTTTATCGTTCTTTTTTATCAATGATATTTTTTCCAACATTGCGATATTGTAGGTAACTAGTATATTATGGCGTAAAGATTAGGGTATTTTATTTCGCCGATAAATAGTAAATGCTTATGCTAAATCTGAACTGTCAAATTTAAGGTTATCAATAATTATTAATTTTTAGTTTTTACCAAACATTTCTATAAAAACACCGGTTATAGAAAAAATAATCCTGTAAGTAATTCGAGCGCAAAGTGACGATTGCCGCTCTCGCGAGATAGCCGCGCTCCGCTCTTCTCGCTCAAAGCGACAATACCGGGTGTTTCTCAAAAGACGTTCACCCCTATAACTTTTCTGTATTTATAGATATTAAAATGAAATTTTGAGATTAAGTGTAAGAGATGAGTCTGCATTTATTGGCATACTTTTCAATTTGTTAGCACTTCCGGTTTGACCGGAAGTGACCGTGGCTTGGGTATTTTAAATGGGACATCTTGTATATTTTTACTTATTGGAATTCAGCATAACATTCTGAGTAAAATGACACCTTACTAGTCATTTTTTGACCGGTTATACACATATACAAATTATATATACATATTATTACAATAGCTATTTACCTAACAAGTGCGGAAAATTAATTTTTCCGCACGTGTCAGGTACAATAGTTTTTCTACAGACGTGTGGAAATAAGTAACACATATTTCAAAGAAATTTAATAATTTTTAATTAACTATAATAATCACATACAATATGTAACAGTAACTAATTCTGAGAAAAAAAGTAATAACTACAAGTTATAATTGATATATTATTGATTTTGACATAATCGTGCCGAAAAAATTTTCCGCACTAGTGTGGAAAAACCCATTTTCCGCACGGATTTTTGACATAATCGTGCCGAAAATTTTTTTCGCACTAGTGTGGAAAAACCAATTTTCCGCACGGATATCAGTGCGGAAAATTGATTTTTCCACACGTCTGTAGGATGACATAATTTTAGTTTTCATATAAATGTACTACTTGACTATAAATTAACAGATTTAATTAATTTGTAGCACTCTAGATTAAAAATAACAAATAAACATAAAAATGTTATAACCCGTCAAAAAATGACTAGTGAGGTGTCATTTTACTCAGAATGTTATGCTGAATCCCAATAAGTAAAAATATACAAGATGTCCCATTTAAAATACTAATGTCACGGTCACTTCCGGTCAAACCGGAAGTGCTAACAAATTGAAAATTATGCCAATAAATGCAGACTCATCTCTTACGCATAATCTCAAAATTTTATTTTAATATCTATACCTAAATATAAAAAAGTTATAGGGGTCTTTTGAGAAACACCCGGCATGCCTATTTTTTAGTTTGCATTTACATGCACATTTAGGTATCATTACAAGTTAAAAATATTTTTTTTAGAAATGCTATTTAATATAGAATCAGAAGAAAGAACTGATGCAGCGCTAAGAAGTGCATCATTGCCAATTGCAGAACAGGTGTTTACGTTAGAAAATTTACAAGATATTGAAAAGCAATTGGATCTTTATGAAATTGTAAGTAGGTACATAATTAAGTAAATTATAACGGTTAACATTTTTACTGGGGTGTTAAAATTTAAACTTGACTTGGTTAACTACCTAGTTAAGTTTTGGATAATATGCCATTATCTCAGGAGTAACTGAACTTTAAATCCGCAACAAAATCCCCATATCAAAATATTAAATTGTCAATATTTCGAAAACTAAAAATTTTCATAATAGACAAACTTACCCTTATTTTTATTGCTAAATAAGAAATAATTAGAAATAGGTGTTTCCATTTAAAAATATAGATTTTTTGCAGTTTTTTCAATTTAATTTTTAATCTTATTGTTTGAACCACCATGTATTAATAGTTATCAAAATATTATAAAAAATCTATTAAAGCAGGTCTTTCTCAACCAGGAACCCAAATTAAACAATAAAAGGCTGCCTTATAGGAAAAATTGATAATTATTTAGTGCCTGCAAACGTCATTTTTGACATAAAAACTTAAATAAGTAAGTTTGTCAAAAACGCTGTGCTTTAGGTATAGGACATGATATACAAAATATGTCTAGAATCTTGGGTAAAATCCCAAAGTGTAATAGTTCCATTTAAAATAAGCAAGTTGACATCTACTTCCGGCATAACCGGAAAGTGCCACCATATTGGAAATATTTTAGCCGGGTTGCTCCCATCAACATTAGCATACTGCCAAATTTTCCTATGCATACTTTTCCATATGGTAGGACGTAGGACACCACTAGGTAGTACCTACAGTATATTTCTAATTATACGTTCAGTATATAACTAACATACAGTATATAACTAATTATACATTCTAGATATCTTTGGTATATTTATTATATGATACAAGTAACTTGGCACTACAAGAGTTGCAACCCTTAGTAGCTTCTGGTAAGAATTTTGACTTGATATATAATTGGGCTAAAAATGAACACTACAATCATAATAGACGATGGCAGGCAAAACTGGTTGAAGCATTGTGTATAATCCAAAATTACAAAATTCTTAAAAATATTGGTAAGTTGATTATTTTAGTAAAATAATATTTCATTTATTTCAATTCGAAAGTTTATACAATTACATTTTATAATATATACAGTAATTGTTGTTATATCTAGCATTAATTGTATTTTAACACCTAGGTAAATTTTTATACCTGTATGTGTCACATAAATTACTGTATTTATATTATCTTCTAAAACTATTCTAATAATAACATTTATCACATATGTAATTCACTAATAAGTATGGCGAAAAGAACAAAAAAAATAATAACCGAAAAGAATCGAACAAAGGAAAGGATAAAGAAAGAAACCAAGAAAAAAGGAAAACAAATTATCTATACAATATTTTCAAAGAGAATATAGTTTTGGGATATAAAACTTTTACAGTGTTTATTGAATTGTTTTGGCTGCCTTAAATTTTTAATTGCGACTGGCAGCAAGTTATAAAACTTAGAGGCAAAGTTATGTAGGAATTTCAGACTAAGGGTTTTTGACTTTTAGGAATAATTACGTTTTTATTAGTCTTATTGCGCGTGTTATGTTTGTGTTGATTACTGTTTTTTCCTTTTTGTGCATAAAATTGCAGGTAGACAAAATATATAATTGCCGAATATTTAGAAGTTTCTCATTATATAAGCATTTCGTGAAATGTTTATATATAAAAAAAAAAATAGTATATTTAACGCCTACATAATAGGCCATAATAAACGAGGATGCGGCTAGTTACATACTGAGAAAACGATGAACTAGACGATTCCCAGGCCAACCTTTCCGAGAAGCCTTATCTCTTGATGATGCTACTTTTTACAATAATGTTAATGTAATTTTTTAAATAAAGTATTCTTTGACTTGAGCTCGTTAAAGTCAGACGCTGTATTTTCCGAAGTAAAATAAAATTATTTTTAAAAATAGTTTTCTGTTTTTTAAACTTAACTGGCGCAGTCGGTAGGATAGTGCGTCAACGCGTTTAATCGAACGGATATCGATCGTACGCGTCGATTGCGGTTTCAACCCTTAAGTGCTATCCAAAAGAACCACCCCGGAGAAGCCACGTCAGACAGTCAGCCACCAAGCAGACAACCAAGCAACCACAGCCAATCAAGAATCGGGAGAGGAAATCACTACGTAAGTGCCAATTTCCTTTTCGCCCCTTTTATCCTCTGTTTAAGGTATTTTAGGGATAATCATAGTTCTGTGCATCGCGCATATCACTTAGCTTTTAGGCAGTCTATTGGAGACAAAAATAATTTTAGGCAGTCTATTGGAGACAAAATAATTTTAGGCAGTCTATTGAAGACAAAAATAATTTTAAGCAGTCTATTGGAGACAAAAGTAGATTTAGGCAGTCTATTGAAGACAAAAGGTAATTTTAAGCAGCAAACACATTATTTTTGTAGGCCTATTACTGGCAAAATAGAATTATATATTGTTTATTCAATCTAGCTTTTGAAATACATTATTCTAAACAAAATGAGTAAGTCACAAGTGACACCCGCGGTACAAACGGCACAAGGCCCACTAGCTGTAAATTGGGACCTTTTTAAATCAAAAATCGAAAATATAAAACCCTTTGATGGCAATAGTAATCATTTAAATAAGTTTTTAAAAAGATGCGACGACCTAGTCGCCAAATATAAACCGTTTAACGATGACGATTTAAATGCTCATGTACTTGAGTGCATAAATGAAAAACTGACAGGTAGAGCGGAAAACATGATTGCAAATCGAATGGAATTAGATGACTGGGAAAAGTTACGCGCAGCGTTAACCCAGGCTTTTTCTGATAGGAGAGATTTAGATTGCTTAGTTCAGGAACTAACCCGTACTAAACCCCTTAAGGGAGAACATATTCTAAATTTTGGCAATAGACTACAACTACTACGTAGTAACGTTATTCAAAGAATAAGCAATAATAACCAGTTAGGTGAACCCGAAAAATTGTGTCATATTAAATATCATGAAAGCACAGCTTTAAATACATTTATTGCAGGGTGCACCGGCATATTAAAAAATAACATGCACATAAAAAAACCAGCAACCCTTGAAGATGCTATGGCTTATGTAAGTGAATTTGAAAATTTTGAAAAACTATATGATAGTTTCGGCGAAATGCAAAAAACTAACAATTGGCCCATACAAAAACCAAGACAGTTTCAAAATTTTCAGAATCAAAATCAAATGTATAATAATTTCCCCGCATTACCGAATAATACACCGAATATGAATGCGCAAAACCATTTTCAGAGACCTTATTCCTGTCAACGTACTAGAAAAAGACAGTTTGACAAAACCCAGTAAAATCGACACACTCTTTCTACCACAAATATCAAACCATGCAAAAAACGCATACGCCTTGTCTAGATATCCCACAGACAATGACCTTAACGCCTTAGAGATAATGCCGACAGACAGTGACCCCGGTAACATAGACAACATGATAAGCGAATACCTACAATACCAAGGTGATATCCCGCAATTAGACGAATCGAGTATAAATGAAATTTTTGAGACATACGACGAAAGACAAACAGATACGAACACACCAAAAATCAATATAATATCCGACTTGCAAATTCGACCCCCTGAAAAAAACAAAGAAGACGATAACGAAACGGTGCATACGTCACTAGAACACCCGATAATAAATATACCTATATCCGAAAGATGTTTAAATGTTTATAAAAATCAAATCGTTATCACTGCTGGTGATATAGACAAACTACAATGTAAATTAAATAAAATATTTGAAAACACACGCCTATACGTCACAATATCAAAACGAGACCCACGCGAACATATAATAAAAATTTTAAAGGAATTTGTTGATCCCAAACAAACGTTTGTTATATATTGTTGGGACCCAGGAATAGCCAAAATATTCATTACTACAGTTCAAAACTTTTTTCGAAATTCTTCTTACAAACTAATTCAATGTTCAAAATTTTTGGAAGACGTCGAAACACTTAACGACCAAAAAGAAAAACTCGAGATGTATCACACAACTAAAACGTGTCATAGAGGCATTAACGAAACCAAACTAGCCTTTTCGCAAAAATATTATTGGCCAAAAATGTCAGAAGACATCAAAAATTACATAAACAACTGCGAAACATGTCTAACCAACAAGTACGATAGAAATCCCCCAGCAATTAAATTTAACCTAACCCCGACAAGCTCAAAACCCCTCGAGTTAGTCCACATGGACACATTCAAAATACTAAACGAAACCTTTTTAACGGTAATAGATACATTTTCTCGACACGGACAAGCCTATCACATAAATAGTTTAACAGGACCAGAAATACTAGAAAACCTACTAAATTTTATTACGCACCACGGTTTATCTCTTAAAATTACAACCGATTGTGGTACAGAATTCAAAAATAAAGAAGTAGAAGATTTTTGCAAACTCTACAAAATCGAGCTCCACTTCACAACCCAAAAAAAATAGTAATTCGAACTCCCCAGTTGAACGATTTCATTCAACATTAATCGAACACTACCGATGTCTAAAAGAAGAAAATAAAAATTTTACACCCACGCAACTGATGAAACGCGTAATAATTGCATACAATAACTCAATCCATAATGTAACCAAATATACCCCATTTGAAATACTAAAAGACCTGCCGAAATTAAAAAAAAAAAAATTTGCGATTAAAAGTCGAACCGATAAAATAGTACTACTTACACAAAAAGGCGCGTATCATAAAAACAGTGCTAGAAAACCCCGAATTAAACAATGATCGAATTTTCAAATAAACAATGAAAATGACAATCCTGATTTTAACCACGACACTCCAAGTAATTTAAATATACTGCAACCCCAATGACATACACCTGACAACCCTTAAAAATTTTATTCTCCCGACTTAGGAAACTCAAAACTTATATATAACAAACATACATTTTTGCATTACGTAGACTTAGAATCTATTTTAGTACAACTTGTAATTGTAGAAAAATATTTCTTTACAATTAGAAACCACTTAAAACACAAAAACACGAAAACGCGACAAATCCAATTTCTTATCACGGGTTATCAGAAAGCGCAATTCTTAGAACGGAATACCTACACCTACACAAAATATACCAGAGAATCTCTACCCACACGTAAAGAACAAGAGAGGTTTATTCATATCATCAATAATAACTATGATAGAACAATATCGATTCTTAGTGCAAATCAAAAACAATTACAACATGGTTTAAGAGTATTTAAAGATGTCATAGAACGAACAATTTATGATCTAAATGATTATTATAAGCTTTCAAGGATTAATTTATCGAATAAATTTAGACTGTCAAAATTTAATCACCTTTATTGACAACATAGAGGATGCTATTATGTTTGCCAAATTAAACGCACTACATAACGCCATAGTGCCAAGTTCAGAATTATTACAAATGCTAGATTATCTAAGAACAATCTATAATAAAGAAGCAATACCAAATTTTAAGAATATATTGTCGTATTACCAATTTTTAGGAACTCAGGTTACTTTTTCAAAAGCTAAAGTGATATTTGCGATTCATGTCCCTTTGGTTAGACCAGAAAGGTTTACCTTCTACCACCCTTATCCTATTACCCAACACCATAAAATATTCGTTCCCAAAATACCCTTACTTGGCACAAGCAGAAGAAAAGGTCCAATTTGAAGAAACTAGTTGCCCCCAACTGGAAGAAGAATACTACTGCACTGAAAATCTCCACCCCCAAGACCATTGCACCCTTCAACTACTGAAAGGCTCTCCGCTAGAAAACTGCCCTGTTCTTGAAATCAAAATACAGGAAATAATAACTGAACAAGTTACACAGGAAGAAATACTCATCCTTCCCAGTAAAACAGAAAGACTTTTTTCGAAATGCACTACCGACCAATATCTCCAAATTAAAATGCCGACGCTAGTGAAAATTCCGAAAAATTGCCAAATTCAAATCGGAACGAAGAAATTTGTCAACGACGTAAGAATTAAACAAGGAAAACCGCTAATCTTACCCGATGTCGAAATAGGAAATTCCATCCTATCAACCACCTTCAAAACACCAAATTTAACGAAACTGAACTTTGAAGATATCTATCGATTGAAAGATATGGCCAACCAATTATCGCCAATCATCCCAATCGAAGAAAAAGAACAATTATCGAACATTATGTCCTACTTAATAGGAAGTCTAGCCATCCTGTTGACAATGTACCTACTAGGGAAGTATAGAAACCAACTTCGACCATTTTCCAAATTTTGTACAAGGACCAAAATCAATACCAAATTGCAAGAAATCGATGCCAGAACCGAAAATACCAATACCTCGCAGAATACCTCCGGTATCTTCTCAGCTTAAGGAGGGAGGAGTTACATACTGAGAAAACGATGAACTAGACGATTCCCAGGCCAACCTTTCCGAGAAGCCTTATCTCTTGATGATGCTACTTTTTACAATAATGTTAATGTAATTTTTTAAATAAAGTATTCTTTGACTTGAGCTCGTTAAAGTCAGACGCTGTATTTTCCGAAGTAAAATAAAATTGTTTTTAAAAATAGTTTTCTCTGTTTTTTTAAACTTAACTGGCTAGTGTTATATTTATAATCTAACACTAAAAAAAACTATTCTAACATTGACAGCTGCTAAAATTGTGACATATTGTGCCGAGCCCTTTGGGCACCCCACTGTTCGGTTTTGTTCATTTCATACTTTAGACAAATACATTTCAACAAATTTAACAAAGGCGAACGTCGAATTTGTTACACCCTGTATAATCTTCACACTGTTTTTCCCCTAAATTTGATACAATATTTTATATTTCAAAAATATCAACTCACAAAAAAATTTTAAATAAAAATTTAATAAAAAAAAATAGACGTTCCTGGGTTTGAACCCGGGATCATCGTATCACGATTCGTAAGGCTACCGGAGACTTTGGTAATAAGTTGGCATAATATAGAATATTAATATAAGCCAGAATGGATATTACTTTATATTACCATGTTGAATATCGAAAATACTAATATAAATAATATATTTTTTCCATTAAAAAAGGTCTCTTAATGGTCTTATTACTCTAGAAACTCAAGTTGAAAACCTCCATTTTTCGTTCATTTCTGATAGCTGCTATTTGGATTTAATTTTTAAGTCCACCAAGCGAAAATCCAGAGCCGCCTAACAGAAAAATGCAGTGTTAAGATTTCGAAGTTTTGCTTGTTCCCGCCATGAAAAACGTCAAATTTACAAAAATATATTGATAATTTTGGATACGCAGAGGTGTTGAGACGAAATCAGCGCTTATTTTTGGAAAAAAATAAATATTCAAAAATTTACAGTCGATTAGTATAATTTATCCAAAGTCAGTGTGATGACATTCCAATCATTCCATACGCATATAAACGGCGGTAACTCTTTGAGACTGTTTACCGCCGTATGGAATGTCATCACACTGACTTTGGATAAATTATAAAAAAACTCTTTCCGCTAAAGTATACAACATTTCGATCCAAAATTGTTTTCCGTACTAAAATAAAAAATAACCTGAAAAGTCGTGTCTAAAATCGTAATTTTCACCTTTTTCTAATTCTCGAGAATTTCTATTCCAGTTAGGTATAAAACGTTACCTACATTGAAAAAAGGGAGTAGGGGAGACTGTTGTATAGTGGGACAATATTTTTCAAATGATCATAAGGTATTTATTTTAATCTTGAATCAGATTCTCAGCTAATCATTATATTGGAAACATAAAAGTATTATTTAAAAATAATTAAGACAATGAAAAAAGTGAAAGGCCGGATTAAAATAGGCTTGTCCCACAATACAACCTAACCCTGCTTCATAGTGGGACAAGGACCGTTACATACTGGGACAATCTGATAATAATGGGGTTAAGTTGAAATAAAATAAATGTGAGCCAGAAAAATAATACAAATTCATATTTTATTCGAAAACATTTAAAAAAACATTGCTATCATTGCTAAGATTGGTAACTAAACTATAAAAAAACAAATGATATAAAATGAAAGGAACAAACAAGAAACGAATTTAAACAAATACGAATATTATTCTATATTATAAGGAGAAAAGTCATAATTAAAACACCATAGCTTGGAAGCTCGTTCGGTTCCTCCAGAAATAAAGGGAACAGGAAGTTTAATAACAATATCCTCTCTCGTAATCAAATCTTCGTCCCTTTTTTCTGGGAAGAGAAATTTATCATTGGCAGTCTTTTTTAGATAATTGACGACATACTCTGCCGTATTAATTTTATCAACTTGCCCAACATAATATTTAATTCTCTTCTTCAAAGGGTATTTCACAATAACAAAATCATTCCTATTTATATCATAATCTGCTTCCGTTGTGAATTCGTCAGATATATCGGAACTGTCATCACACAAATCTTTTATTGACACGTCACTGTCACTGGAGTCTGCAAATAAATTTTTTGTGACAGCCTTTACCTTTACCTTCTGTGTTTTTTTGATTCTTTTGGCTATATTCTCTGCTTCTTTTTGCTTTTTTTCTTCAATCACTGGCGTGTCTGTTAGGATCGTTGATGTGACTTTCTTTCTTTTCTGATTTAACTTTCTGGATTCTGCTTTTAAATGTGGTCTTATTGATTCGGGAGTAACAATGTTATTTTTAGGAGTTAGATGCAAAGCTAAATTATTTTCCGTATTCTCTCTGGAGCAGCCTGATTGAGCAGTGTCTTTATCTAAAGGCAAACCATCTGTATCAGAAATATCTGGGTCATTCGTAGAATTATTAGCATCAGGCTCTGCACGATTTGTAACAAACGAACACAAATAGTCGGATTCCTGAAATATTTCGGAATTAAAAGGACAGATCCCCGTGTGTTGGAATCCTTTAGTTATGTTGCTTGGTGTGAAAGCGGTTGCAAAAGATTTTCCAACTATATCCGCTATATTGTACAAAGTAACTGGAATACCTGGATGATTGAGCAACCATTCGTCCATGGCTTTATTGTAGTATCCCTTAAACGGACCGAAACAGGTCACGTCGAGTGGCTGGAGTTTGTGGCTACAATGTGGTGGTAATGTAACCAGTACAATACCGTTCACCTTACAATATTGTAGTACTCTAACATCCATATGGCTCTCATGGTTATCTAGTATTATTAATATCTTGTTATCTGCATTGCAATGCACTGCATCTGCAACGTGCTTCAAATACTCCAAAAAGTTTGTTCCAGTCATCCAGCCACTGGGGTTTGCTGCACCTTTTGACCCAGGTGGTGCACCATTAAGCATGTGCAGTTTAAAGTTTTTCCTTGGGAAAATGAAAAACGGCGGTACATATGTACCATTAGCACAAATAGTGGCACACATTGTGACTAAAACTCCTCTCTCGGCGCTCGTCACCTTACCTACTTGCTTTTGACCACACGGCGCCATGATTTTTGGGGGCCTGTGTACAGTTTTCACTGCGGTTTCATCGCACTTGTATATATGATTAGGATTAAAACCATATTTTTTAATCACGTGACGTAGATTGTTAAAAAATAGATCAACATTATGTTTATTGAAACTAGTTGCACGGCTTAAGCTGGTGGCTTCAGGTGTTCGTAGACTTATATTATGCCTTGCTCTGAAGAGTTTCATCCATTCCTCTCCAGCACTCTTATCTCGCCTCCAAGATTCCGGAATTGATTTTTCGTTGGAGATAGCAAATCTGTAGGCGAATAACCGGGTTTCTTTAACTGATAATCCGTAACACATATTGGCGGCACACATTTGCGGCAGTAATCAAGTATTCACTAAGCAACTGTTCTTCGTCATCTGAAAAGATTTGGGAATAACCATGATGCCTCTCGAAACTGAAACTTGCTTTTTGCTCTTTATCGACACTCTTATATTTTGTAACATATCTGTGTAATGCGGATTTGGTAACCTTATATTGACCAGCAGCATCTCTGATTTTAATAATTTGATTAATTACAGCTAACACAGCTTGCTTCATCTTGGCTGCATTTTGTATGTGCGTTTGCTTACTGTCTTTATGAGATTTTTTAGTTTTCCTAACCCTTTTTTTGTTATCCATTTTCTGCAATCAAAAAGAAACATCTGGTATCTATGCTCTTATAAGTAGGACAAAAGTAACCTTAACCTAACCATATTATCATACGTAAATCATACGTAATGTATTTTATTAAAAATAAAATTTAGTATTATACCTAGTCAAACCATAAAACATTATTTAAATGTAATACAATTGTTTGATCAAAATAATTACTATCCATTGCAGTCCCACTATGCATAATTCAATTAATTTGCCATTATATACAGTAGGGTTTATAGTGGAACAGTCCCAGTATGCACCCCATAATTGTGTCCCAATATACAACCCTAGACCTTTTTTTGGTTATGAATTTATGTTAATAATAATAATAATAATAATCAGAGGTTTATTAGTCCACTTGGTATTACAAAAGTTGATATATATATAACAAAAAGAAAAGATAAAAAATAACAGTTATATCACAACTTTAGATAAATTAAGGACTAATAGGCCGTTGTGTCAGCTTTCCCAACAGGTTGTCGGGGGGCTGTTGCGGCCTTTGTATACCTAAATCTAAAAAATAACTAAAACTAGTAATAAAAATAGTAACATAGAAATATTTAAAAAAAACATTAAAAACATGAAAAAATGAAATAGGCGCAACGCGTACTATCCATCACTAAAATAAGAGATTATAGATAGTTATATATATATGCATTAAAATTAAAAAAAATAAAAAAGTCTGGAAGCAAAGAAAAACTGAGATATGAAAGATTGGTTGTTGAATGAAAAGGGAAAAAAGAATAAGAAAAAACCAGGCAATTCTCAAGACACGTGATCATCAAATAAGGAAAAGAAGGAAAAAAAATCACACTTGAGCAGATAACAATTTGAGTTTTGTTTTCTTCTTGTAAGTTTGGCAGCTCAGCGAGAGGTCGGTTGGGGTATTGGTGTTCATTAGGTTGACAGCGTAATACGAGAAAGATCGCTTAAATAGCTCTCTACGATGCAGGGGAATATCAAGAAGAGTCTTAGGTCTGATGTTTAGTCTATGGACGTCGGTTCGGAAAGTTAATTTTCGATATAAATATAGTGGAATTTTTTTTTAAATAATATTAAATACAAAACAGGAACCATGCAGCACTCGTCGATTGTACATGTTAAGCCAGTTAAGCTCCGCAAGTTTGTAAGTAATTCTCTCACGGCGCCTTATTCCAAATATATACCTACAACAGAAACGTAAATATGACCAATATTAATCTCAGCTTACCTTGTAAACACTTTAGGCGATATGTATAGAAATTTTCACATAAATCTTTTAGTAAATAATGCCGATATTCGACTCGATATCGACAAGAAAATAGAAACTTTGCTTCTGAGAAATTAGATGCTCGTCGGTTTCAGACAAACTAAACAATTTGCTGATAATATTTTTAACTGATAATAGAGGGCAGTACACGTAAATGTCACTCTAATTAATTCGAATTTTTCCATAACTTATTTTGCGGGAAATTTGAATTGTCCCAGTATACAACAGTCTCCCCTAATTAAGATGGCCGAAATGAATATCGTTTCTCGTTTGCGCTCACAAACATTAAGGTTCTGTAGCCCACTGTCATCTACACGTCTAATAAAAGGTTTAATTCGATTAAAATAATTTTTGCGACATGTATGCGATTTCAACGAGAAGCTCATATTTTTCGACGTTAATACATTTTTTCCGGTACACCCTAAATATTTGAAATTTTCGCGCAACGTGCCTTCACTATTCCTCTGTAAAACCAGAAAGTTTCAATCGTCCTACTCGAACCGGTTCCGAGAAAAAAAAGAAGAAAATGTCAAAACTGACGACAATGCCGACAACATACATACATTTTTTTCACCAAGCAGACAGCAGCAGTTGTTATTGTCTTTCATGTCCGCACCTACGTCATAGCAATATATCTTATATAAGGTTGGCGACTGGGGAATCCTGTGGCACACCTTGTTCAGGGGTAAATTCTTCGGACACTATATCAATTATTTTAACCCTTAATGTGCGCAAATTAAGGAATTTTCTTATTATGCATATTAAATATTTGGGCACCTTCAGCTTGTGTAGTTTGTACAAAAGTCCCTTGTGCTCAATTGCAAAATTTAATAGGTACTCTATAAAATCTCATTAAGTTTTTTTAAACCTAACCTTGCTATAACTAATGATTTATAATATAATTTATTATTATTTCAGGCCACACTAAAGTTGATCTGATATCCAAGTATATGCCACATCGACCAGAAACTTCTTGTTTTGTGAATAAAAAAAGAAAAGTTTTTTATTTAATCGCTGAAAAACTGGGGAAAGATGACACAATACTTTTTATCCATAACATGAAGAAAACCCTTCAACAAAGGGAAATTGAATTTCGCGATTTTGGTTATAAGTACTTGGAATTGTACTTCCTTCACTGGGAACAGATTCAGCTTAAGATTGAAGATGTAAAAAATACATTTAAAATAATGGGACTAGAAGAAGTTTATGATATATTGAATACTGTGATACCGCCAGAAAACTATGACGTGCAAGTAAATACTGTAAGTTTTTTGTCCTTCATTGTTATAAATCATAAAACATCATAAACTGCGGCCACAGTATTTCTTAAAAAGGTACAACCTTTACGCTGAACAAACGATGCAAATTCCGCATTCCTTGAAAAGTTGTATTAGGGTATTAATGATGAGGAATTTGCCGGAGCAGTGTTCTGTAACTTGTCAAAGGCAGTCGACTGTGTCAATCACAGAATACTGCTGTGGAAACTGGAAAAATATGAAATAAGAGTCTTTAAAATTGTTTAGTTTGTACTTAACGGCACGTTTTCAGAGGGTGAGTTTCAGTTTTCTGAGTTTTGAGCAATTGGAAATTCGGATTGGAGTACCACAGGGATCTGTCCTTGGCCCTTTGCTCTTTTTAATTTATATTAACCATCTGATTAGTGTTATAAAGGTGTGTTTATGCTTTTTGCGAATGATTCTACCATACGTTGAACAAGTGAAAGCCCATCAAAAATTTCAGAATTAAATTAATTTAGTATCGGTGTACAATACGCGCCAAACATATAATGTAACAACTGGGTATACTCATACCCATTTATTTTTTCAATTAATCAGCTGCCATTCGTATTTGAGAAATAAATGGCGACAAGAAATTTAGGAGGGAAATAAAATCCTTACTACTTACAAAGGCTTACTATCCTTTGAATTAATTGTTTAATGTACAGTATATATCCGGCGATGTGGTAGACAAGAGGGCAAACGGACCAAAAATTTCAGTTTTGGAGGAAAAGTTATTCTTTATAAAAAAAATGCTTGCTGAAAAAATGATTGTCGAAAAAAAACATTTTTATCATAGAATTTATAAAGTTAAAAATTCAAATTAAAGCAAATATGTTATTGCTATCCAAAATATAATGAAAACCAATATCTTAAAAGATGTGATGATTTGAAACAATTCTCTCAAACAGCATTTTGCCACTTTATAATAAGGGTCATTTACTCTGTAAAAAATTTTATTCCCTTCTTTATGCCCTACGAGCTATCACAATACATACCTTTGCATTTGAAAAAAAAGTTGGATGCAGTTTTCTACCCCCAAAAGATAGGAAAATTTTATGAAGACAGGAAAGAAGTATGTCAAACTAAAAATAAACGCAGCCGTAGTTATGTATTTTTTCAGCAAATGAAGAGGCTCTTTCTAATACTGAATTTATCGAGGAATTTATTCCAGTTAAAAATTCCACCCTGTATAAAATGAAGACTACGGGAAAATTAGGAAAACCAGGTTTCGGTAGACGGAAGATATTGACGGAGGATGAAGATACCGATCTTGTCAAATTTCTAAGAGAACGTCCTTAAATACGAAAGAAGAAACCAATTTCCCCGGATCCTTTCAGAATAGAAGAATGTCGATGAGGAGTGTTAGATATAAACAATCGACGTGCTGCTAATTTGACTGATGAAAATAAACAGAGAAGAGTAGAATTTTGTAGGGGATATCTCAACCAGAATAATTTATGGGAAAGAGTAATATTCTGACGAAAAACATTCCAATCGTGCAACGACAGCAAAATTCGTGTATATAGACCCAGAACCATGAGGTATGCCGAGATATACCGGGTGACAACGAAGATACTACCCAGCTTGCCTTGTCCTTATAAAATAAACATTGCTATGAAATTTTGGTAGAGGTTATGGTTGCACTGTGCGCACATTTTCAGTATTTAAACGTCTGACTTACTTCTGGTTGAAGTGGAAGTGCACACAACGTTGTTGTTTTAAATAGAGCACCCAGTATATTTTTAAAAATATGCATTTTACGAAGAGTTCTACACACACAGTTTCCGAGAAAATGGCATTGGAAATTGTCAAAATTAGTTATAAATTTTATTGTTTTTACAAAAAAGTAGCAGCTTCCTTGAACTGCCTCTAGCGTGGTTCTTTATGCAGGAGTTCAGCTGCTTTTATTATGGTCAATTTAAACACATCAAACTATAGGCCTTGGGTACACAAACAAGGTATGAAAATAAAGAGAAACACATACCAAGACAGATTATCCTGATGCATGTTTTGGTATATTTTATTTGCAGCCCTGCAATCTAATAAGGAACGCCTATTTTTTGGGCAATATATCGCTTCAAAAAGTTTAAAAGACACTTTTCTCTATTCTTATATAAAAGAAAAACTAAATACCTAGGTATGTTTATATTAATCCAAGGGTGAAAGTATTCCACGGGTCAAGTTCTCGGGCAAAAACTTTTTCAAATTGAATACAAATTATATACCAACAAATATTTGACTTGAGGTTAGGTACGCGATAACATCGAAGATTAGTTATTTTGCTGGTTTTTTTTGTTTTTTATATTCGATTTTATAAGTTTTATAGTTTAATTGACTTGTTTATTCCTTTTTGAACTAAAAACACGACGACAAATCATTTTTAACAAAATTTATCTTATAAAATATGGTAAAGTACTTTGGTAGAAAAGAGTCGTTGAATAAACCAGCATAAATAAGGGATATAGTTCCAATAGTTATAGCAGGATATTCCTTTTTTTGGGAGAAAATAATTTTTAAAGAGGGTCCATACTTACACAAATTACAGTATATTTTGCGATCCTAAAACTATTCTAAAAAAGTTCCTTTAGTTATTAAAATTATTAAGGTATGGTTTAATAATTGAGCAACCTATTTTAGAATGCTGAAGATAAACCTACATTGCCTATAATAGTTAAAAATGTAAAAACGAAAATAAGAAGAAAATCAACTACCAGGGACACTACACATCCGCAACCAAAATCAATTGAAGATTACTCAAGAGCTTCATACTCAGGATTATCAGCAATTTCACAAGAAGGTCCTAGTGGAGATATAAACGGATATGCAATTGACCCCGATAATCCAGGGGTTGTACTAATAATAAATCAAGAGGAGTTCTATACAGAACTGGATCCCAAGTATAAGGTAAAATAAAGTCTTATAAAAATTTATAAAAAAAAAAATGTTTCGATTCCATATTGCCCTAGAACAATTCCATAAAACAATAAACTGAAATATTGTCATAAAGTCAAACTAGCTGGCGTTGAATAAAGCAAACTTTATGACATCAAAATAGAAAAAAATTGGCATTCGCACTTCGTCCTCGGTGAACCAATCTGGTTTATGTAATTGCCAATGCGGATGCTGGATCAACAATATTCTAAGTAATTCCTATTATTTATAACTTTGCTAGGTATACAGTTATAAAACTTACTGTTCATAAGTATTTTTTATTGCAATTTTAGCGGTATTTATGCACACTGCTTACATAAGAGCCTCCTTCCAGTACCCATTCTTACATCAGCTCAGTTCATTCTCTGTTTTACCTAAGTTCTAATTCTTCGGCACACCAACACACACATGCACAATTCTAAAAATATAATACACTTATGTTACATTAATCTTAAACAGGAGTAGTGTAAGGACTTCAAACTTACCTATATACTTACCATCGCTTTTTCAAGGTTTCAGATGGACTTAGGTCGCTTTTCCAAAGTAACCAAATATTTGTAGTGCATATTAACGACGAAATTTCTCTAACTCTAACGACTGACTTTCTTATCATCATTCTTATAAAATATTTGACACTGATACTGCAATACGTATTAATAAATACACAATTTTTAGTATTTGTTACACGATGATAACCATAAAATGAAGCTGGAAACAAGAGAAGGTACCATGATGGATAAAACAAAGTTGGAAAATGTGTTTCAAAGGCGCGGATTTCGGATTATAATTAGGGAAAATCTTCCCCATTACGATATAATTAATACAATAAAAGAAGTTGTGATGTCGGTTTCCTTTGAGAGTAGTTTAATAGTTTGCGTGCTATCGCATGGAGATAATGGTAAGAATTAGAAAATAAAGTTTTGAATAAAAAAAATCTTTGTTAACTTGCTACAAAAAAGATTATATACAATTTTGCTTTAAAGTTTTAAATAACGGAAATATTTGCAAAAATAGAAAAAAGTATCACAAAAATTAAAATATTTTTTTTTTAATTTATTTAACATTTTCCGCTATTTTTAGATTTTATGTAATATTTATTAAAAACAAAACGAAAAATTTCATAAATTACCATTTTATTCGAAAAGTAGCCTTTACGGCAAAAAAGTAATCTCGAAATTATAAGGTTCTATTGTCATGTAATGACGTAATTATATCCGAGAACGTATACAAAGGAGACAAAACATTTCAGTTATGAAACATTATTTCGTGGGTTTGATGCAAAAACTCATTAAGTCAAAATAGACCATTTCGAGAAAATTGCGTAAAAAAAAATGCATGTCTTATATTATCTAATTCATAAAGAACGTTATATTTTTTCTAACTTCTGTTTATACAATAGACAAAAATACATAATATAGAGTATTTTTGAATACCTTTTCTTACAGTCGAATATTATTTTTCATAAAATAAAAACGAAAAAAAATCGACTTAATGAGTTTTAAATTTTTTCGTGATTGTAAATTGTTGGACTTAATGAGGTTTTCGTAATGGATTACAATAATAAACACCTTTAAAAAGTTAGAAAGCATTAAATTTATTGAATAAAATGCAGATTATCACGATTATCAGATTATTAAACACTTTTAACGATATTGTTTGTTTAAACTTTCTCTAACTTAGTCAACTTCGTATAAATTACCGTGGTCAATTAAAAGGTACAACCCTGTATATTTTTAAAAGAATTATTAAGAAGGTAGAAAACTTTTTAGGAGTTGTGTATGGTGCCAATAGTTGCCGAGTTGATGTAAACCAGATTCAAAATATAATGTGCAAGAAAAACAAGACGCTTAGAGGAAAACCAAAGCTACTTATTTTGCAGTCATGTCAAGGAAAACAGTGCCAAAAAAGTAAGTTATTTACAGGTACTACAAACGCGGCGCAAATATTAAACATCAAAACTGATTTTTTTTTTCGGATATCTCCGATAATATTAGATATATTTTCAATTTTCTTTTACCAAATGATAAAGCCCCAATATACGCAGCTTTGCCCCCCTTCGGCAGTCAACTTGTTAAAACCATATCCGTATCTCGTTCCGTTTTTGAGATCCTCATGTACGCACATGAATTGGTTGCACCCTGGTATACTTAAATATTTAAATTTGCGATAGGTTGTGGATATTCTTGTTGGGCTTATATTAATAACTGTAGAAAAAAGGCCGATTAAATATTGTTACTATAAAACGGCGAACAATGGGAAACAGAACAGTGGTAAAGTACATCTCAAAGTATATCTTGGTTTTTGCTATTTGTCATATATTTTAATAAAACCCCATTGTTGTATACCTGAAAGGTCTACAGTAAGACATATTTACTATTTTATTATACCATTACTTTGCATAGAAATGTTGTCCTTGTTATCAAGAGCAGGTAGGTCCACCCCGTATTGGATAAGTTTATGGTGTTTGCAATTGTAATTTAGGTTAGGCAGCCTAATTAATTGACCCCATGGCCAGGCCTGGTGCAACCAGGATATAAAATAAGTCTTGAGAAAGCCAAGAAAGATATATTATCTCTATGAAGAACAGGTTGTCCCTACTTTGAATAAACTTAAAATGAAGCTAGAATAAGATGAAACGCAGATAAGTATTCCGTGCCACCCTTCACAGAATCGTTTCCCCAATAAACTTTAAATACCGCAAAATAAACAAAACAGATGGTAATGGAATCACAAAGACTGCGGACTTGGAGATTTAATTACCTGCGGCAAATAAAAAAATATAGATCAGAAAACAGGTCTATATTTTACCTGGATGAAACCAGTGGCGTATTTAGAATATTGGGGGGGGGGGGGGGGTTTATACCTTTCGTTTTATCTTTCTTTCTTTCTTTAAAAAAGCGCCACAGGCGAAAATTTTTTCAGTGCCACGCCCCATTTTGAACTATCAAAATTTATAATTTCTATGTTTTGATAGCTGAACCCAAAAAAGGAAGAAATTTTTAAATATAAACGCAATAATGGGATCATATAATTTAAACTCGACACTTTTAGGTAAAAAAATAACCCGCGAAATTTCTAAATTTCAAGAGTGACGAATGAATCATTAACTATTTGTAGTTGACCTATTATCCAATAGATGGCGGAAGGAGCAAGAAATCGTTCTGGAAAATTATAAATAATATCTCACGTCGTTTATTGAAAATGAATGATGAATAATTTTATTTAATAATAATAGTAATAAAGGTCTTTATTCAAAAATTGTAAAATAGAAAATTATTACATTTTGTTATCCGGCGAGGTTCAGTTCACCCTGTCTACATTAAATGCAACAAGGCATCTGATCTGTTCTAAGTTTTTTTTAATGTTGAGCCCACGGGGGGGTCCGGACCCCTCGGACCCCCCCCCCCCCCCCCCCCTAAATACGCCACTGGATGAAACACACGGTTTGACATACACGACACAGTGTCCAAAGAAAAGGTTGATTCTAGTTCAAAGTGTCAGACGAAAACACACCTTCAAATAAAGGGGGGGAAATTACAATAATTCCCTCTGGATTGGTAGATGGATGTGTTCCAAACTGATGGATCTTGTCTACCAAGAGTATTAAGGATTCCAGCTTGGGTTATCATAAGCACAAGTGCGGAGCTTTTTGAAAATGACCTTTTAAAAAATATCCCCGACAATAGCGTGATTATAATGGATAGCGCAAGTTATCACAGTCGTTTGCTATTAGAGATCCAAACAGATCAAGTACTAAAGCTGAAATACAAGAATTTATTAGAAAATAATATTAATTTTGAATTTAGTCGCAAAAAGAACAACTTTAAAAAGCAATGGCAATACGTAGGTATGTGATAACTTGACGGGACGGATGGTTCATATATTGTCTGACGTCTTCCACCGTTTCATTGTATATTTAACTCTATATAATTGGCAATAACAATATGTTGTGGCACCAAATAAAATCAAAGGCGAGAACAAAAATGTTCCCCTACCCTAAGTGCAGGGGCTATAAAGTTAATTAGAACTGTTATAAACAATATACTGACCGAAAGCTGGACGAATTCAGTGAAGCATATTATATATAACCCGAAGATTCGTATATTTATATACAAACTAATATACAACCCATTGATATTAACCTAAATGACGACTCTGACAGTGAAACAGAATTAAGTTTAGATTAACAAACTTATTAATTATGCATTATTTTATTTGTTGTAAAATTAGTTAGGACACGTGTTATCAGTATATTTTAAAGACTGTAAATTAAAATTAGTTAATTTTTTTTAATCCGTCATTGATTTCTTCTCCTAAACTACCTGTTAGCCTGTTGTAAAAAATAAAATTAAATAAAAAGTTGCTAGTTGGTAACTTCGTCAATTAAAAAGAAAATAATTTAAAACGGGATTTTTAAGGTATCTGTATGTATAAAACCGTCCTGTTCTTAATAACAACGTACGCCAAATACAAAAATGTTTAACTTGTTAAAAGACGGTGTATAACCGACTCTCCCTTTCTTAAAAGACACGGTCAATAAGCACATGGATCTAGATACGAGTAGCTTCTTTTTCGTTTTGGTGGTCTTAGTGGCGAATTTATCTGACCTTACAAGTAAAGTATTTTTCATAATAAATGGTTGACTCCGTTTAACTACCTGCGACCTTTTGCAAGAGCTCGGCCATAAAAATGCGAATAAACTGTCGGTCAGGGTCGGATTATAATTTGTAATTATAGCAGGTAATATTTAACTATATTGTGCTTACGATAACATCTTTCAGTCTTTGTGTTTCTTAGGAAGTGTTAATATATAGCAGGTAATATTTAACTATATTGTGCTTGCGATAACATCTTTCTGTCTTTGTGTTTCTTAGGAAGTGTTAATACCGAATTAAATATTTAAAGTCCTACCCCGTAGTGTATTTGCTTGTTGATTGTGTATAACAATGGGATTAAACCGGTAGTTTCATTGCAGTCAATAAGTCGATACCATTTAGGGTGAAAAATACTTTAGCTAATGACACTTTAATCTTCTTCTATTAGTTGAAGAAGAAAGCACCGAGGACGAAGACGATGAGAATGCCAATGCAACTGACGGACCAAGCGCTATACCTTCGACCGCTGATTTGCTGACATTTTGGGCGACCATTCCTGGGTTTGCGGCAATTAGAAATAAAAATAAAGGGTCGTGGCTCATTCAGGAGCTGTGTGAGGAAATTGAGCGACTTTCTTTAAGGTAAATAAATAAAAAGTATATAAAAACAGTAATAATGGAAAATAAGAGTACTTAATAAACGTGTCTAGAGAACTTGTGTGGCGGTGTGTGTGTGTGTGTTAATTGACGTTGAACGAATCGTCTCCCTCTACTGTTAACTACTATAAGCTTTATTTTATTGACACAAGTTTACCTACGTCTTGTTTACGGTTTCAAACATGCTTCTACAAGTATTTCAGCATGCTGAGTGTGACCATAGACATTTACCTTTAAATCCGTACAGCTTATCTCGTGCGCAAACAAAAGTTAAATTTTATGGGTGAAAAAAAGGTGTTTGTACGCATAGCTCGCCAGTCACACGCCTTGTCGTCCTGTAGGGATGGACATGCGCACAACCCTCTGTTGTGTGTTATCGGCTAATGGACGGCTACAACACCACCGGCGCAGATGCAGAAGGGACCTCCGGAATTGGCGTTGAACGAATCATATCTCCCTACTTGCGCAGTATTACTACGAGACTGCAGTCACTAATCCTTAAATTAAACGATATTTAATTACCCAGTAATCGTCATCATTTTTACTGTTAATATGTCATCTCAAAGTAACGGACTAGGTACTCAATCCAATATTTACAAGATAACGTTTTTCAGGTATCACTTTCTGGATATATGCACAAAAGTAGTAGAAAAAGTTACCAGCAAAGAATGGAGAGAAAAAACAGGCACCAATATTATGACTCCCATGGTGGTAACAACATTGAGGAAACCGTTTTATTTACCCGCCCCCAGAAAAACCCAATGAAGTTATGCAAAAAATTTAAAGGACGTAGGTACTTACTACAAAATATTTTATTTTAAGGTGGAATTATCAACGTCATTCAATTTATTGCCAACCTATAACCTATTTCGCCTTGTTTTTCTTAGTTTATTGTTTTATTTACTAATATTTAAATAAAATCAATATCGTCTGCACATTATTTAGCTCATATCTGATATAATAATATTACAAAAATATCAATTTATTTTATTGTTTATTTTGGGAGAATTGTATAGTGAAAGAACAATGACATAATAATGTTAAAAATAATCCTGATATTTTTCGATATACAATTCTCCTTAAATAACTTATGAAATTCCTTGATATTTATTTAACATGTTAATTATTACCTATAGAATATGAAGACGATATTGATTTTATTTAAATTTTGTGTAAAAGTTAGAAAAAATAAATAAATCTACGCGAAATAGGTTATAGGTTGGCAAGCATGTTGATACTCCCACCTTAACTGTATGTTATTAATTTGAGCAGAATTGGGAAAAGGTCGCTAAGGACCTTTTGCACTGACATACTATAAGTACCGTTGCTAGTCAACAAAAATATGCATTATTACTTTGAGTCAACCTATTATAATTTTTTGTGGACCGGCAATTAAATTGGAAGCAATTATGCCGAACATTAACAATACGAGTAAAGTACATGAATTCGAGACTCTTGCTTCTCTCATCCGTAAACATATTAACTCTTATGTTTAATCGACCCTAACAATGAATTTGGCAAAACTTATCACTGATTTTAATGAAATTTGGCATACAATAAATGCCACCGTCAAAATTAGTAGCATTTGTACTGTAAAGTTTACGATTCCAAAATTCTTGATAGAAAAAAAAATCTAGACAGGAAATTGTATCAATTATTATTGTCTGAAAATTAGGTAACTAGAGTAGAATTTTTAAGATCCTTGATGCATGGAAATGATATTCCATTATAATTATTTATTTTTTGCTATATTGTTATTTTGTCTTTTTACGCTATCTCATATATTTTTTACATGTTAAGTATCTGTAATATAGTTTATTAAAAAAATTTAATAAATAAGTATTTGATATACTCTGGCGGTTGTTTTTCTGCTTGTAGTATTGTACACTATTGAACGTTACATCACCGGAAAATACCGTCTTGTATATAAATAACTTGCAGTTTCTTTATGAGTCTTGACCACATGCATATAAAAAAAATTCTTATCAATGGCACACTGTAATATCTCTGTACGGATGGGGTTTTGGTTTTATAGGTTGCCATCCAATAATTTAAGTTGGCAGCATCATTCCAACTGACGAACTTCGTAGCCATCGACGCGCGTCATCTTTGAAAATACAGGCTTATGTTATTTGGGGTTGTTGACAGGTAAAAAAAGTTGCGACGTTGCCGGATTTTTAGTTTTTTCTGTAACGTAATGAATGTTTTTTTTTTCAAATGTAACACTGCTCTTTTTTTATTGAATTCGATTCCTCCCATCAACATTACCTTTTCCTGATAGTATCAAATTTTTATCTTAAATAGTTCTAGGTATGGGAAAAAAGTTAATTAGTTGCAACTCTAACTCTAAAAAAATCCAATCTATTTCCATTTAAAAACGTTTCAAATAATGTGAAAAGGAAGGTTGGTAGACATAATGTACATGTGTACATTGACATAAAAAAAAAGTTTGACTTAACTTGCTTCAGCCACAAGTTTCATGAAACTTATTTTTTCAGTGTGTCACCCGCCTACCAAATAACTACTAACAATAACATAGCTAGTAAAAATTAAAATTCTGTCAAAGAAATCTGACGCCATGGCATTCTCGAAATTTTGCAAACAAAATAAGGCTTTTTGATTTTGCGTTAATACACAACGTGGCACACGCGATGTATTAAAAATATTTGTAATTGTTCCGACAAATGTTTATTATTGAGTAATAATAATTATAACGTACTATTTAGTGCGTTTAAATACAAATATGGACTAGCTTCTTAATTCAAGTATAGGGCAAAAGTTAGTACATAATACAATTTTGAATGAAGAAAAATTCATAAATAGGTTTCATAATCAAATGAATGTACTACTACATAATATAATATAATGTAAAAGTAATTTTTACTAGCTATGTTATTGTTAGTTGTTATTATCGTTATCGATACTATCAGGTACAGTTGAGTTCAGAAAGAAGTAGGACATCGATTGTGTGTTGTAAACCTACCCATAATCCCCGAAAGTTCATAAAAAAGTAGGACAAGCTATTGACTGTTCAAATTATAACAGACAAACTTTTTATTCATTGGGCTAGACTTATATGTGTCATAATTTTTATTACCATTTTTTCTTCATTTCATTAAAAAATAACAAGTCTAACTTAATTCAAACATTTTATTGTACACAATAATTAACTAAAAAAAGAAAATTGCACCTCTATTTAATATTTAGTAATCGCTCCATTTTTTTGTAAAAGCTCATTCAGTCTATTGGGTATCGATAAGTATAGACCTCTAACAAAATTAAGATCATTACTTAACTCGTTCCACGTTTCTTCAATAAACGAAACAAGTTCATTTCTGTTAGCTGGTCTGAAATTTGCTTTATATATTTTTCGTGTCATTAGACCCCACACGTTTTCTATTATATTAATATCGGGACTTTTTGAAGGCCACGGCAAAGTTTCCACGTTATTTCTCTGGAACCAATCTTTGACAATACCCGCGCTGTGAACAGGGCAGTTCTCGTGTTGGAAAATAAAGCTCTGATCAGGGAAATGTTGCGATACACTAGGCATCATAATATTTTCCAAAATGTTTTTGTAAGTGACTGCATTAAACCTTTCATTTACAATCCAACACATTCCAAGTCCATGATAACTCACCCATGCCTATACGTTTACCGAAAATCTCCCTGATCTTTCGGAATTACTGATAAAATTTTCAGTATATCTTGTATTGCCCTGATATGTCCGTTGAACGTCGACTGAAAAACTTTTTCGTCAGTAAAGACTACTCTATTCCAGTCAGGCCGCAAAATATTATTTAAGGCAAAAATAATTCGTGCCTGCTTGTGTTCCACCCCTAATTTAATTTTTTTGGCGTCAACATAATTTTTTAAATGTGATTCTTTTACCCTGCGACAACCTGTCAGTCTCGAACCAGGAAAATTTGTTTGCTGAATAGCAGCTCGCATTATTTGAAAGGGATTTTCCTCCAAGTATTGCACAAGACCATTGTCATGTTCTTGCGTTATTTTTCTTGGTCTTCCAGGAGGCTTTTTCTTATCCAAAGTTCCATCCGCTTCCCATCTGTACTTAATATTTTCTACCGTTTTTTTTTGCTACGTGCATTATAGCGGCAACGTCTCGTATAGGTATTCCGTCATTTAAAAACACAATTATTTGAGCCCTTTGAACATTGTCAAGCCTAGGCATTATGCTTCGAATCAATAACTACTTGTAAAAAATATTTTTTTTTTAAATTTAATAAAAGGATGTCAGTGTCATGTCAAACTTTTGATGTTTTTTAAAAGCCTGATTTAAATAGTATAAGAATCCGTGTCCTACTTCTTTCTGAACTCAACTGTACATTAGGTCTACCAACCTTTCTTTTCACATTATTTGAAACGTTTTTAAATGGAAATAGATGGATTTTTTTAAAGTTAGAGTTGTAACTAATTAAGTTTTTTCCCATAGAACTATTTACGATAAAAATTTTATACTATCAGCAAAAAGTAATGTTGATGGGAGGAATCGAATTCAATAAAAAAAGAGCAGTGTTACATTTGAAAAAAAACATTCATTACGTTACAGAAAAAACTAAAAATCCGGCAACGTCGCAATTGTCAATTATTATTTTTATAATTAGCCGTTCCGGTTATTTCAACTATAACCCTGTATATCTCAATAAAACAATGCACCTATTGGACGATATATCGTCTGGCGCTATTAAAACAATTATGCACTAAACAGTAAACACAGTGGCATAGTTAATAGCTATTGTTTTGAAAGTTTATATATCACAAAAATTACAACAAATTGTCCACCAAAATTAATAAACGCCACAATCAACACGCTAACAAATTAATAACAATAGGTTTGATTGGCACGCCGACTCGACGTGGTTCGGCGAGACTAGTGTTTTCGGCTCTTTGTTTGTGTTCTGTGGATGGCGTATAGTTGTGTGTTTTGAACCTACATATTTTAAGTAGAAATAAATAAAACAATAATTACAGGAAAAATCTTGTATTAAATTTTAAAATTACATAGACATTGTCCTTAAAGCCATTTTAAATCAGAAACAAGTGATACATGATCTGATGGAAATAGAATACTTGGAAGAGCAGTATATTGATTTAATTCTTCTATACTGGGCAGAGGAACCACTTGTGTCACAGCCAAACTTGATTTGTCGTAAAAAATATAGTCAAGGCAGTCGGCAAAATCTGCAGTAAAATTTGTATACTTCGGAGTACCACATGCACTAGCAAGTTTAAACGTATGCTTCATATTAATATTTTCAATCGTCTCGTCCTTATCTAAAATGGAATAATGTCAAACATTTTTTTGGTAATTAAAAAGAATAAATACCGTATACCGTGCGAGCAAAAATTATTTGCATCCAAGAGGGCCGTGCATCTAAGGACGTAATGCTTAGCCGTAGAGCATAATACCTGTTGGGTGTCAGCAACTACCTGAATTAACAATCAGTCAGTTATTCCGTCATCTTTGCCGGTCGTTACAAGTAATTTGATTCATCGCTAATTTTTCCAATTTCTTGAACAATTCACACAATGGGCTTTACGGAACAGCACAAAACATTCGTGGTTGAAGGGTATTTTCGAAACGGGGTTAGAGTAAATGGTGAGTGGCAATACAATCCGGGTTTGTGCATGGACGATTTTCACGAACATTTTCCTGACGTTGCTTTTATTGCTGGGGATTTTTATCATTGCCTGAAAAGAACCGTGGCTGTGTTTAGGGAAACAGGTTCTATGCAACACAAAAAAGGAGCAGGAAGACCATCTATAAGAACAGAAGAACTTGTTGCAAACGTTCGTGAAATAATGCAAAATACGCCAACAAATTGTATAAGACGCCTGTCCTAAGAAGTGGGAAGATCTTATGGAACATGCAGGACTATTCTTAAGAAGCAGGTGAAATTATTTCCTTATAAGCAGATTTTAAAAGACTCAGGAATTAGTCTCAATGGTTACTAATTTAGAACAATTACAAGAAAGGATTATCCAAGAATGTGGTAACATTTCTCCAGAGATGCTGGTCAACACTTTCGAAAATATGAAGAGACGTGTGAATTTATGCTTGGAGCCAATTGGTGGCCAATTTCAGCAATTTATGTAATTTTTTTTTTCTTTCTGTATATTCCTACTTTGTTAATTTTGTAAACAACAAAAATAAATTTGTATTGTCTACTTATTTCATTATTTATAAGTTTGGCATATCATGTCATAATATGAATTTGACAAAATTTTAACCTAGATTTGGTTAAATATATCGTCCCCATATCATTGTGATCTAAACCAAGCCCTGCGTTTTTTAATCCAAGCCCTCTTTGCTGCAAATAATGTTTGCTCGCACGGTATAACGTTTTCATTTTGTAAAAGTGAAACGTCCTCGATTTTGTTTGAATTAATGATTCCTAAAAGTTGGAACTGTTTCTTCAGCAAAGTCCAAATACTTTCTCGCCATTTTCCGATCACATCAGTTATCATCATCAAAAAATAGATATGTAATTTGTAAATGGCACTTATTGGTCTACTTATTGCGGCGGACGGTGAGCTTTACTAGTTTTAGTATTCCTAAGAAATTATTTATTTTATATTGGGACACCTCAGCGTTGAAGAAATAAAACTGGGAGCTAAGCCTCCTTTCTGAACTACTACTTCATTACTTATTTTCGTTGTTATATTATTTAGGTAATCAAAGCATACTTACTGCTACTATAATCTATAAACTTTCCTGGTAAAAATCCTTCTGTGTATAACTTATAAATTCCACATTCGGGTACACTGTTAAAGTCTCCACAAAATATCAATGATATCCTTTTACCTGTGTACTAAAATTTAAAAAAAAATAGACACAAGATCACAAATAGTTTTGCAAAAATCCTAAGTATGGTCTGTTTGATAATTTAATCATTGTCAAATAGGGAACAGAGTAGGCATATGTTTAATGCTTGCTTTATACCTCTCATTTAAGATTTAAGTTAATTTAAGATTTAATTTATCATTTAAACTAAGCTAAGAAATAATTTTGTTAATTTATACCTCGAAAACGTGCCACTAAATTAAATTAAATGAAGTGCAAAAAAAAGAAGATTTTTCCAGCTGTTGTTACAACAATTAAAGCAAGTAGTAAAAAACAAATCGTAGTCTTCCATTACAAATCACAAGAATTTAGATCAGTCAAAATAAATAGAGAAAAAGCACTTTATTTGTTGATAAAAATAAAAATTCCAACAATAATTTTAGGTTATTGTCACCGATCAAAATATTCATCTTTCTTCCTGGCCAATCACGGACAGTTGTGGAGAACGATTTAACGCGGTTTAGCACGATCTGGCACGATCTTTTACCTTAAGTTGAAAGTTTGTCAACTCTTAAATTAAATTAAATGATAAATTAGTTTAAATGAGAGGTATAAACGCATGCATAAGAAAATTAACTTTCAACTTTTAAATTCTTAGTTTAGTTTAAATCTTAAATTAAATTAAATGTTAAATGGGAGGTATAAAGCAGGCATTAGATCCTTTCTATACTACATAATTTAGTCTTAAAATGACTCAATACTTTTTTATGTTACTTTACCTTGGATTACCTGGCGCGTATCGACCAGACAGGGAATCAAGGCGAGTGGTCTGTGGTATAATACGCGAGATGCATGATCATATCTGTCTTGTTTTATTTTTTATAGACAAACAAGGATAAGACAGATACAATAGACAATGCTTGGCTAAATACACTCCTGTGCAATATTTGCAGGTAGTATTTTTCAGCTCCTTTATGATGTTTTTGCGAGAGACTTTTTGGTTCTCCAAAACATAAAGAATGTGGTAATTTTGCGTTCATATTGTATGTACTTTAACTGTAGGAGGCATACATATTCGGTCAGCGCGGTTGTAAGTAGGCACCAGAAAAAAAGATAAAAAAAATAGTACCAGGCCAAGTAAATACACTTAAGTACTAAGTGCAAGTAATAAAATTTCACCAGTGAAGGTACAAGTTTTAGGTATCCAGGAATGGACGGGACGACCGGGCAAATGCCCCACGGGCCAATTGGACTCTCAGCTCAATGGAATGGAACTGTCGGAGTGGCGCAACCTAACTTTTGACTTATGTAAAAATACATTTTCGTATAGAAAAAATATTAAAACAGCACATTTTTGTTTAATGCATTGGTTTAAATGAGAAAAAAGCAACGAAGCAAAAAAAAATTTTTAAAACAAGTAGATGTCATCTGTTTAAAATTTCGGTACCGATTTCAAAAAGATTGAATCCCCTTCATGAAAACGTCTTCTAGGATCAAACTGAGTTCAAATTGAATTCTCGACAATTCTCCATAAAAACGTAGTAATTATTTGTAGTACGTTAGATACGCTAGAGATCCATGCATTTCTGTCGCCCAGGAGATAACAGTCAGTGTACTGACAGGAAAAGAGATTTTCTGCCAGATAATAAAGGTTTATTGTACTGGGTTTTTTTTTTATGATCGAGCACAAGCACTATAGGAAAAATCCTTTAAGGCGCTCTAGGAGCGGTGCGTGTGCGAAGAAAGCGATTCACGTTTTTCTTGAATCGTTGGAGGTTATATTCGATTGGAAACACGGTCTCAGAAAGGCCGTTCCACAAAGATCTCCAAATGAAAGAGTTCTGAAACAATGATGTTCGGGGTGTACTAAGTTGAACCACATAGGGATGGGCGGCAGTTGTTCGTCGTGTGTTTCTGCTATGCATTACTCTAGGTGGAATCAAGCGGGCAATATCTGTCGAACACCTGCCATGGAAATATCTGTAGAAGAGAGTCAAATCACCAACCTGTCTTCGATGTTCTAAGCTGTCGAGGTTCTTAGTCAGCTCGTGGTCGCCGATTAGACGAACGGCTCGCCTTTGGATGGAATCCAACAACCGAAGGGTATGGTTCGGTGCAGAACTCCAGATATGAGAGCAGTATTCCAGTGATGGTCGAATCTGGGCTTTATAGAGTGTCAAAAGTTGTTGAGGTGTATACAACTTTTTGGTACGGAAAAGTATACCGAGCTTCTGAGAAGCTGCCCTGGCGATTGCCACAACGTGATTATGCCAAGACATATTTCCTCCCAGGTTGACACCCAGCAAATTAATAGACGAAGTCAGTGGAATTGCGTGTCCTGCCATAACGATATCGGGTTCTGCAATGTTAACCTTCTTAGAGAAATCTGCTGCCTGGGTTTTTTGAGCGTTAAATTCGACTTGGTTACTGTCACCCCAAGACAAAATTTCTTCCAGGTCTTTATTGAGGCGTGATACCTCATGTTGTCTGCGATGATGTGCGTCAGCAGCCGATGTTTGAGATTTCAAAGTAAAAGATGAGATAAGTGTGCTGTCGTGTTCTTTAACAATCGTAAAAATTAGCGAATCTGAGAAGTAGAAAATCCAGGCACATCACTCCAAATTATGGTTTGTTCGAACAATTATCTTAATAGACATCTAAAATTTTTGGTGTGAAAAAAACATGTTGGTGCCTGAACCTATCTGTCAATCACAGAGATTTTTTCATTTTATTTTAAAAGATACTTACCCTTTCTTTTAACCGATGAATAATATTTTCCAAATATTTTATTGCCAAACAACCATGTAGCAATCTAATATGATCGGCGTCAGGATGAAAATATAAATGTGTATTAGCAATCACCAACACTTCATTATTTTCTAACGACCCTATGACATTTATCTGTAAAGTGGTGGTTCTAGCTAAAATTCTTTCTGTCAACTTGGAGTTTTGACTTATTCTGTTCCAAATATCAACAAATAACGGTTCCTTATCAATTTGTTCAGAAAACACAAATCGTTCTGAATCTA
The DNA here is from genome assembly GCA_963969555.1 of Polydrusus pterygomalis. Classification (NCBI taxonomy): domain Eukaryota; kingdom Metazoa; phylum Arthropoda; class Insecta; order Coleoptera; family Curculionidae; genus Polydrusus; species Polydrusus pterygomalis. Next base: position 75,529,686 of record OZ018376.1, on the reverse strand, counting down.
ATATTATAAATCTATTTTTGTTGTAAAAAAATGCTAAACCTTCTGCTACTTCGCCTCCCTTTAAATGAAAATTGCTCTTATATCCTAGATGAAGTAATGTTGGCTCCAAATCGTATTTGTAAACTTTTTTATCAACTTCTTGTAAACATATAAGGTCTGCATTGTATCCTAAAAACAAATATTTAATATAACTTTTTTTTACAACTGTTCTACTCGATTGTTTTCTCACTAATAAAAGGTAAAAATATCAATCAGAAAATTGACAGGCCGTTGTCTGAAATAAATGCTCTTTGGCAGCCATAAAGATCTTTTTAAGAAAGAATCAACTTTGCCATAAAATATGCTTTTTGCCTCTATACTTTTAGTAACAACGACTTGGAACACTAGACCATTTTAGAAAAGATCCGTGTAAAATAAAGGATTGAGATATTATTCCATGGTTACTTCGGATGCTTTTTGCTATGTATGCAATCAGCTATATTCATTGATTTTAGGAAATAACGTAAGTTAAAGGTGTTATTACATCAGACGTATGAGAAACATAATAATATTCTTAGAAGATGATAGAGGTGTGACGATATAACTGTTACGGTTAAAAGTAACCGGTTATTAAGAAATAACAGTCGCTATCGGTGATTAAATATGATCTGAAGCAGTTACCAGTTATTCAATATACCAAGCGCTCGCACATCGCACTGCCGACTGAGTTCGCCGGCTCATATACTCTTTCGCTGCACGCTGTTATTTTCTAAATAACTGGATAAAGAATAACATGGTTATTTGAGTAATAGGATGTAAAGCAACTACTAGTGATTCATATACCAACCGATCGCACAGCACTGCCGCTGCTTAAGTCGCCGGCTCATGCAGCCTTCTCTCGCTGTTAAATAACTGGATATTAAAAAACTAGACTGGGTACATATCGCTAATCGTCAGCCGAGAGTGCATCTAATATTAGTACTAAAAAAATAATTTTCTTTTCCTTTTCTCTATTTACTATTGCTTTATATACCTCACCTTCCTGCGGAACGTGAAGGAGAAACATATCGCCAAATTGTCATTATAACATATGGTATAAGGGGTAAAGTTTATCAATGGTTTCAAAATTATTTAAATAATAGATCACAGAAAACTAAATTTGGTAATTTTTTTTCAACAAATAAATTTAATAACATAGGAGTACCTCAAGGAAGTATTTTGGGGCCTTTACTTTTTATTTTATATATTAATGACATGCCATTAGTCCTAAAATTTCTTAAAATACAAATGTTTGCTGATGATACTCTTATCTATATAAAGGGTAAAAATCTTTTGGAAATTTTGGAAATTTTAAATTCAGAACTGATTCTATTGTCAAACTGGTTAAAAGTTAACAAATTAAAATTAAATGTTTCTAAAACAAAATGTATGGTTATGGGTGTAAATTTAAATAATTATACAAATATAAATATTTTAATTGATGGTGATAAACTAGAAATAGTAAATTCTTTTAAATATTTAGGTATATTGATTGATTCAAAATTAAAATTTAATAACCAATTCGAAAATGTAATTTACAAAATTGCGGGAAAAATTAGTTATTTTAAAAGAATAAGTTTAAATTTAAAATTTTATTCGAAAAAAATTGTATACAATACTTTAATTTTACCACATTTTCTTTATTGTTCCACAATTTTGTTTATGGCGGATGAAGGTGTAATAAATAGATTACAAATTTTACAAAATAAAGCAATGCGAATTTTACTTAATATGGATAGATATACAAAAATTTATGTGATGTTAAAAAAATTAGAATGGTTAACTGTAAAAAATTTAGTATTGTTTTTGGTTCTAATATTTATTTTTAAAATTCAAAATGATTTGTTACCGCCACATTTAAAGCAATTGACTGTTCTAAATAGTGATCAACATAATTATTTAACACGAAATAACAATAATTTTTTTCTTAATAATTTTTCAAAAAATATTGCATATAAATCAGTTTTTCATAAGGGTCTTATTGAATTTAATAAATCAGTCAATTAAAAATCAAAAAAGTTTAAAATCTTTTAAAAAAAGTTTAAAATCTTTCTTATTAACTCAACAGGACAAATAAAGTTTCAAAAGGTCATTTAATTCAAAAAATAAATAAAAAAAAGGGTATAAACTTGTTAAAAAGTATCATGTAGCCACGTGCTAAATAAATCTTTTTACTACTACTACTACTACTACTACAACTGACAAAAACTAAAAAATAAAAAAACGGGTGCAAAATTTCCGGTTTCTCGTATAGATAGGTAGTTTTTGGAGACGGCATCGTATAGTGGTCGACGTCCTATTTTCAATGCCGTCTCGCTCGATTCGCTACGACTTTTCGTTACTGAAATATATGATATTAACTATTCTTACATAGATAGCTGATAAATTGGTGAAAATTTTATTGTGCCGAGCCCTTTGGGCACGGCACTGTTGGAGTTCATTCGTTTCATTTTATACTTTTGACAAAACCATTTGTTAGCAACCTCTAATTTTGAAACATTTCAATTCGTGATAAAAAAAATAAATTTTGTTTCTTCACAACCCAAGTTGGTTTTTTCGTACCGAGGATTGTCGCTGTAAGAATCCGAAATTTAAAAAACTTTCAGTACCTACCTACCTAAATAACGAAATATTAAAAAAAATAAAAAGACGCGCCTGGAATTGAACCCGGGATCATCGTGACCAAAAGTCGTAATCTAATATATACCACTAGGCCACCGACCACTTTGAAAACAATATAGAATATTATTGCCTTATTAAAGATAAAGAAACAAAAAAAAAATTTTTATTGTAGTTTTTTTTATGATCCAAAGTAGTATTTGAGATGACTTAAACGAATGTCCAAATCAAAAATATGTGGGACGAACCCAATTCGATTTATTAACGATCCAACATGTCCCTACATTGATTTTAAAAAAATCAAAAAATTGACTTCCCAACATCCGATTACCTTGGTAAACAATAGGCTTCTGTAGCCGACGGTCGTCTACGCGTCGAAAAAATTTAAATCGAGAAAACTTATTTTTACGACCTGTGTCGAATTTCAACGAGAATCCGATATTTTTCGAGTTTGGGGTTTAATAACTTTTTTTCGGCACACCCTGTATATTCGAAATTTTTACACAACGTACCCCTACTATTCCTATCTAAACCCTAAAAGTTTCAATCGTCCCACTCTAACCGTTTCCGAGAAAAAAAAATCGCAACTGTGAAAATGTCTTACATAGACGAAATTGTTCAAGAGCTGATCGGGGTTTTCGAGATTCCGCGCGGAAGAGACGTATATAATACTAGACTGGGTACATATCGCTAATCGTCAGCCGAGAGTGCATCTAATATTAGTACTAAAAAAAAAATTACAATAAAAAATACTTTTCTTCTCTTTTTTTCTATTTACTATTGCTTTTTTTGCCTCACCTTCCTGCGGAACGTGAAGGGGAAACATATCGCCAAATTGTCATTATAACAACTGACCAAAACTAGACAATGGTGCAAAATTTCCATTTTCTCGTATAGATAGGTAGTTTTCGGGGGCGGCGCCGTATAGTGCTCTACGTCCCGTTTCCAATGCCGCCTCGCTCGTCTGTCGACCATATTGCAATCTCTTTGTCCACCTATATGTATAGTTTTATTTGTGGGGTCATACCGCCTAACGGCGGTATAAAGTACGTTTTCATGTTACGTTATATGTTTTACGACGTACATAGTTATTTCACACAATATTATCATTATTACTACAGAGATTATGCATATTTTTTTAACAATCAAAGATTATGCATAGTTTTTTCACAACCAAAGATCGGTGAAGATTATGGCATAGTCTTATGACAAACAAAGATTATGGCATAGTCTTATGACAAACAAAGTTTAAGGCATAGTCTTATGACAAACAAAGATTTTGGCATAGTCTTATGACAAACAAACATTAGTGCATAGTCTTATGCCAAACAGATATTATGGCATGGTTTTATAACAACCAAAGATTATGTATATTTTTATGACAAACAAATTTTAAGGCATATTCTTATGACAAACAAAGATTACGGCATAGTCTTATGACAAACAAAGTTTAAGGCATAGTCTTCTGACAAACAAAGATTATGGCATAGTCTTATGACATTCAAAGATTTTGGCATAGTCTTATGACAAACAAATATGATGGCATAGTTTTATAACAACCAAATATTATGTATATTTTTATGACAAACAAATTTTAAGGCATAGTCTTATGACAAACAAAGATTACGGCATAGTCTTATGACAAACAAATTTTAAGGCATAGTCTTATGACAAACAAACATTATGGCATAGTCTTATGACAAACAAAGATTATAGCATAGTCTTATGACAAAAAAGTTTAAGGCATAGTCTTATGACAAACAAAGATTATAGCATAGTCTTATGACAAACAAAGATTATGACATAGTCTTATGACATACAAAGATTTTGGCATAGTCTTATGACAAACAAACATTAGTGCATAGTCTTATGACAAACAAATATTATGGCATAGTTTTTATAACAACAAAAGATTATGTATATTTTTATGACAAACAAATTTTAAGGCATAGTCTTATGACAAACAAAGATTACGGCATAGTCTTATGACAAACAAAGTTTAAGGCATAGTCTTCTGACAAACAAAGATTATGGCATAGTCTTATGACAAACAAAGATTTTGGCATAGTCTTATGACAAACAAATATTATGGCATAGTTTTTTTACAACCAAAGATTGGGCATAGTTTTTTCACAACCAAAGTTTAGGCATCGTTTTTTCACAACCAAAGATTAGGCATAGTTTTATAACAAACAAAGATTAGGCATAGTTTTTTCACAACCAAAGTTTAGGCACAGTGTTTTCACAACCAAAGATTAGGCATAGTTTTTTTACAACCAAGGATGGTCTTATCAATTACGTATAATTTTTGATTTTCTTTAAAAAATTCATAAAAACGTTATTTTGTATATTTTCTTTGCTATTTGTGAGTTTTACGTTATTTTCGATGAAGATTTATAGAAAAGTTGTCATATTTTCGAATTTTAAATTTTTGAAATTTTTTCATGTATCTCTATAGTCATGAAAATTTGATGAAATCAATAAAGTAACATTTTCCTCGGAAAGTATAAGAGATATGGCAACAATGTATATAACTATTAAGTAGCATCCTTATGAGATCTTCACTTTAAGTTCTTAGTAATTTTTTGTAGGTCTTATAGTTTTTGAGATATGGAATTAAAAGTGGTTTTCATATATTTGGCAATATCTCGGAACTGATAGAACTTAGATAAAAACTTTTTAAATAAAAAGTAGCCTTTTTCTATTCTCCATATAAAAAGTTATATTAATTTCTATTCTAAAAGCGATAGTAAGGGACGTATTGAGGAAAATGTAAAAACTGGCAGAAATATTAGATTTTTGGTATTTTTTTAAAAATTCATAAAATCGTACTGGGTACATATCGCTAATCGTCAGCCGAGAGTGCATCTATTATTAGTACTAAAAATTTGTATTTAAAAAGTATTTTTCTTAGTTTCTTTTTTCTATGTTTTCTATTGCTTTTTTTGCCTCACCTTCCTGCGGAACGTGAAGGGGAAACATATCGCCAAATTGTCATTATAACAACTGACCAAAACTACACAATGATGCAAAATTTCCGTTTTCTCGTATAGATAGGTAGTTTTCTGAGACGGCGCCATATAGGTGCTCTTTAAAAGTTTTATACGACAGCTGTCATTTTGACAGGTAACTGTAATTTTTTTTTAAAGCTTTTCTTGTATCTTGCATTATAGATGTAAGAATCCGAAATTTAAAAAAATTTCAGTATCTAAATAACAAAGTTTTATACGACAGCTGTCAGATTTTGACAGGTAAGTTTCAATTTTTTTTTAGCTTTTTCGTAGCGAGAGTTACTACTGTAAGAATCCTAAATTGAAAATTTTTTCAGTTCCTAAATAACAAAGTTTTATACCATAGCTGTCAAATTTTGACAGGTAAGTGTCAATTAGAACAATATATTTGAAAAAAGTAGTATTTGAGATGACCTAAGCGAATCTCCAAACCAAAAATATGTGGGACGCACGCAATTCGATTTATTATCGATCCAACATGCCCCTACATTGATTTAAAAAAAATCAGAAAATTGACTTCCCAACTTCCGATCGCCTTGGCAAACAATAGGCTTCTGTAGCCGACGGTCGTCTATGCGCCGAAAAAGTTTAAATCAAAAAAACTCATTTTTACGACCTGTGTCGAATGCCAACGAGATCCCGATATTTCTCCACTTTAAAAATTAATAACTTTTTTTCGGCACACCCTGTATATTCGAAATTTTTACACAATGTACTCCCACTATTCCTATCTAAACCCTAAAAGTTTCAATCGTCCCACTCTAACCGTTTCCGAGAAAAAAAAATCGCAACTGTGAAAATGTCTTACATAGACGAAATTGTTCAAGAGCTGATCGGGGTTTTCGAGATTCCGCGCGGAAGAGACGTATATAATACTAGACTGGGTACATATCGCTAATCGTCAGCCGAGAGTGCATCTATTATTAGTACTAAAAATTTGTATTTAAAAAATAATTTTCTTTTCCTTTTCTCTATTTACTATTGCTTTTTTTACCTCACCTTCCTGCGGAACGTGAAGGGGAAACATATCGCCAAATTGTCATTATAACAACTAACAAAAACTAAAAAATAAAAAAACGGATGCAAAATTTCCGTTTTCTTGTATAGATAGGTAGTTTTTGAAGACGGCATCGTATATTGCTTGCCGTCGTATTTCCATTGCCGTCTCGCTCGATTCGCTACGACTTTTCATTACTGAAATATATGTTATTTAACATTATAATATTGATATGGACATTTATAGGTGCTTTAAAGCTAATAAGCTAATAAATTTGTGGAAATATTATTGTGCCGAGCCCTTCGGGCACGGCACTGCTCGAGTTCGTTCATTTAATTTTATACTTTTCACAAAACCATTTGTTAGCAAGCCCTAACTGTTAAGCACTTCGATTCGTGTTCAATAAAATATGTGTAGTTTCTTCACAACCCAGGTCGCAATAAAAATATAAGTATGTGTAATTTTTTACTGCTCAAGTTCGTTTTTTTCGTACTGATGATTGACGCTGTAAGAATCTGAAATTCAATCATTTTTATGATTATTTTGGTAAATAAGAAAGTTTTATACGACAGCTACCATTTTGACAGGTAAATGTCAAGTTTTTTAAAGCTTTTCTTGTATCTGAGAGTATAGCTGTAAGAGTCCGAAATTTAAAAAAATTTCAGAGGTAACAAAGTTCTACACAACAGCTGTCAAATTTTGACAGGTAAGCGTCAATTTTTTTTTACCTTTTTCGTAGCGAGGGCTATAGCTGTAAGAATCCTAAGTTGAAAAAATTTCCAGTTAATAAATAACAAAGTTGTATACGGCACTGTTCTAGTTCGTTTGTTAAATTATACAAGAGCTGTCACTTTGACAGGTAAGTGTCATTTTTTTTAGCTTTTCCGTAGCGAGGGTTATAGCTGTAAGAATTCAAAATTAAAAAATTTTCAGGTACCTAAATATGAATGTTTTATACGATAGCTGTCAGATTTTGACAGGTAAGTGTCAATTTTTTTAGCTTTTTCGTAACGAGGATTATAGCTGTAAGAATCCTTAATTGAAAAATTTTTCAGTTCCTAAATAACAAAGTTCTATATGACAGCTGTCATTTTGACAGTTAATTTTCAATTTAGGATTAAAACGGTATAATTCAACAAATACTATAATATATAACATTTCGATCAGATGTTGTTTTTCGTACGAAAAACAATGATAACCGTAAAAGAATCGTGTCTTAAATAGTAATTCTTACTTTTTTATAATTTGCACCCTTTTTATTACCGGTAGGTATAGAACAATATATTTGAAAAAAGTAGTATTTAAGATGACCTAAACTAATCTCCAAACCAAAAGTGTGTTAGACGCACCCAATTCGATTTATTAACGATCCAACATGACCCTACATTGATTTTAAGAAAATCAAAAAATTGACTTCCTAAATTTCGATCGCGTTCGCAAACAACAGTGTTTTGTAGCCCAACGTCGTCTACATGCCAAAAAAGTTTAAATCGATTAAAATGATTTTTGCCACCTGTATCGCCCTACAACGAAAAAAAAAACATATTTTTCAACTTTGACTTTAATAACTTTTTTCCGGTACACCCTGTATATTGGAAATTGTTCCCAGAACGTGCCCCTACTATTCCTCTCTACGTCCAGAAAATTTTAATCGTTTTGCTCTAACCGTTTCCGAGAAAAAAATTCGCGAATATCGAAATATCGAACAGCCTCCCACCACGTGGCGATGCATCTTCAATGTCGGAACGTCATCTTTAAAATCGAGATTACAACTACTTCTGAAACATTTTGGGCAAATACTTTGGTCAATAAAATTAGAAGAAGGTTCAAGGTAGATATTCCATCCGATTTAAAATCTGGAAATGTTCTTATTAGTCTAGCAAGTCAAGCTCAAAACACCAATTTTTCGCCATTTTTGACAGCCGGTTTTTTACTTACATTAACCAAAGCAGTCAAAGCACTCTAGTCAAAATTGAATGGTATTAGAATTTGCAAATGTTGCTTGTTTCCGCACTCAAAAACTTGATTTTTCTTAAACTTACGAATATATTTTAATAATTTTGGATATGTAGAGGTGTTGAGAATAAATCAGCGCGTCTTTTGGGAAAAATAAAACGGTTTTGTTAAAAATTAAATAAGCTAGTCGATATAGTAAAACGTCGGATAAAAATATCTCTTGATAAATCATAAATTAATTTTTTTGAGCCACAAATGATGTTTTCTCAGAGCGCGTTTACTATGCAAACTAAAGCTTGTTTATCGGTCGATATGGTGGATCAAGAAAACATTCAAAAAGTTATATTTATAGACACTTGACACTTGCAGAAGTATTTAAGCAAACCAGTGCGACGCCAACAGAAATTACTGGAAAAAATTCATAGGCTGCCGTTTTTTCCGTATTAAAGATAAAGAAACGAAAAATATCTCTAAAATACAATTTGAAGAGCTCTATCCGCTAAAGTATACATTTCACGTTTCGATCAAAAGTCGTTTTTAGTACGAAAAAAAATAAAAACTGCGAAAAAATCACGCCTTACTCTGTGGTTTCCAGTTTCTTACAATTTTTGATCATTTCCATTCCAGTTAGGTATAGAACGATATATTGGAAAAAGGTAGTTTTTGAGATAACCTAAATGATTATCAAAACCGAATGTTGATCGGATGCACCCAATTCGACTTATTAGCGATCCAATAGGTACCATTTTTGACCAATTTTCAACTTTAAAAAAATCAAAAAAATTACTTCCAAACTTTCGATCGCGCTCACAAACAATAGGGTTCTGTAGCCCACGGTCGTCTACGCGTCGAAAAAGTTTAAATCAAAAAAACTCATTTTTACGAACTGTATCGAATCCCAAATTAATAACTTTTTTCCCGTACACCCTGTATATTCAAAATTTTTACACACTGTACCCCCACTATTCCTCTCTAATCTGAAAAAGTTTCCATCGTCCCACTCTTACCGTTTCCGAGAAAAGAAATCGCAAATGTGAAAATGTCGAAACTGACGACGACAACTTATTTTAAATGTAGCCGCCGTATATAATACTAGACTGGGTACATATCGCTAATCGTCAGCCGAGAGTGCATCTAATATTAGTACTAAAAAGATTTACAAAAATTTACAATAAAAAAATACTTTTCTTTTCTTTTTTTCTATTTACTATTGCTTTTTTTGCCTCACCTTCCTGCGGAACGTGAAGGGAAAACATATCGCCAAATTGTCATTATAACAACTGACCAAAACTACACACTGGTGCAAAATTTCCGTTTTCTCGTATAGATAGGTAGTTTTCTGAGACGGCGCCGTATAGGTGCTCTTTAAACTCGCACACCTTTGTGCAATGTGGGATATACTTTCCATATTTGCTCTATAAAAATATGTAAGTATTCAATCGATTAAAACATAAGCAAAAAATTATTCTTACATGGAAGCTATCAATTATCAGCTAATAAATTTGTAGAAATATTATTGTGCCGAGCCAATACGTCCCTTATTATCGCTTTTAGAATAGAAATCAATATAACCTTTTATCTGGACCATAGAAAAAGGCAACTTTTTTATTTGAAGAGGTTCTATCTAAGCTTTATCAGTTTCGAGATATTGGCTAATATATGAAAACCACTTTTAATTCCATATCTCAAAAACTATAAGGCCTACAAAAAAATTCTAAGAACTTAAAGTAAAGATCTCTTAAGGATGCTACTTATTAGTTATATACATTGTTGCCGTATCTCTTTTAGTTTCCGAGTAAAATGGTCTTTTATGGATTTCATAGCATTTTCCTGAGCATATACATGGAAAAAATGCCAAAATTTAAAATTCGCAAATAAGTCAATTTTTCGGTACATTTCCATCAAAAATAACGTAAAACCCGAAAATAGCGAAGAAAATATGATAATTAACAATTCTATGAATTTTAAAAAAAATGTCCAGAAAACTCGGATTTTTTTGTCGGTTTTCAAAATTTCCTCAATACGTCCCTTATTACGGCCTTTGGAACAAAAGTTAATATAACGTTTTATCTGGACAATAGAAAAAGGCAACTTTTTTATTTGAAGAGTTTCTATCTAAGTTCTATCAGTTTCGAGATATTGGCAAATACATGAAAACCACTTTTAATTCCATATCTCAAAAACTATAAGACGTACAAAAAATTTCTAAGAACGTAAAGTAAAGATCTCTTAAGGATGCTACTTATTAGTTATATACATTGTTGCCGTATCTCTTTCAATTTCCGAGGAAAATGGTCTTTTATGGATTTCATAGCATTTTCCTGAGCATATACATGGAAAAAATGCCAAAATTTAAAATTTGCAAATAAGTCAATTTTTCGGTACATTTCCATGAAAAATAACGTAAAACCCGAAAATAGCGAAGAAAATATGATAAATAACAATTCTATGAATTTAAAAAAAAAATCCAGAAAACTCGGATTTTTTTGTCGGTTTTCACTATTTCCTCAATACGTCCCTTATTACGGCCTTTGGAACAAACGTTAATATAACGTTTTATCCGGACAATAGAAAAATGCAACTTTTTTATTTAAAGAGTTTCTATCTAAGTTCTATCAGTTTCGAGATATTGGCAAATACATGAAAACCACTTTTAATTCCATATCTCAAAAATTATAAGACCTACAAAAAATTTCTAAGAACTTAAAGTAAAGATCTCATAAAGATGCTACTTATTAGTTATATACATTGTTGCTTTTTTTGCCTCACCTTCCTGCGGAACGTGAAGGGGAAACATATCGCCAAATTGTCATTATAACAACTGACAAAAACTAAAAAATAAAAATAACGGGTGCAAAATTTCCGTTTTCTTGTATAGATAGGTAGTTTTTGAAGACGGCATCGTATAGTACTCGATGTCCCGTTTCCAATTCCGTCTCGCTCGATTCGCTACGACTTTTCGTTACGAAAATATATCATATTTAATATTATGATATTGATATTAACATTGAACCCATCAGCACCGGCTTTTTTTAAAATTGCACAGCAAACGTATCAATGTGGAATATACTTTCCAAGTTTGTTCTATAAAAATATGTATTCAATCGATTTAAACATAAGTAAAGAAACTATTCTTACATTGATAGCTGATAAATTAGTTTAAAAGATTATTTTGCCGAGCCCTTCCGGCACGGCACTGTTCCAATTCGTTTATTTTATTTCATACTTTTTACAAAACCATTTGTTAGCAACCTTTAATAATTGCCTAAAGGATTATCCAAACCGAATGTCGATCGGATGGACCCAATTCGACTTATTAACGATTCAATAGGTACCTGTTTAGTCCCATATTTAACTTTAAAAAAATTTAAAAAAATATTTCCAAACTTTCGATCGCGCTTACAAACAATAGGGGTCTGTAGCCTACGGTCGTCTACGCGTCGAAAAAGTTTAAATCGAAAAAACTAATTTTTGTGGCCTGTACCGAATGACAACGAGACTCCGATAATTATCAACTTTAAAAATTAATAACTTTTTTCCCGTAATTCCGTATATTCAAAATTTTTACACATTGTACCCCCACTATTCCTCTCTAAACTGAAAAAGTTTCAATCGTCCCACTCTTACCGTTTCCGAGAAAAGAAATCGCAAATGTGAAAATGTCGAAACTGACGACGACAACTTATTTTAAATGTAGCCGCCGTATATAATACTAGACTGGGTACATATCGCTAATCGTCAGCCGAGAGTGCATCTAATATTAGTACCAAAAAGATTTACAAAAATTTACAATAAGAAAATACTTTTCTTTTTTTCTATTTACTATTGCTTTTTTTACCTCACCTTCCTGCGGAACGTGAAGGGAAAACATATCGCCAAATTGTCATTATAACAACTGACCAAAACTACACAATGGTGCAAAATTTCCGTTTTCTCGTATAGATAGGTAGTTTTCTGAGACGGCGCCGTATAGGTGCTCTTTAAACTCGCACACCTTTGTGCAATGTGGGATATACTTTCCATATTTGCTCTATAAAAATATGTAAGTATTCAATCGATTAAAACATAGGGAAAAAATTATTCTTACATGGAAGCCATCAATTATCAGCTAATAAATTTATAGAAATATTATTGTGCCGAGCCCTTCGGGCACGGCACTGTTCTAGTTCGTTCGTTTAATTATACGAGAGCTGTCACTTTGACAGGTAAGTGTCATTTTTTTTAGCTTTTTCGTAGCGAGGGTTATAGCTGTAAGAATTCGAAATTAAAAAATTTTCAGGTACCTAAATAAAAAAGTTTTTTACGACAGCTGTCAAATTTTGACAGGTAAGTGTAATTTTTTTTAGCTTTTTCGTAGCGAGAGTTATAGCTGTAAGAATCTGAAATTAAAAAAAAATCAATACCTACCTAAATAACAAAGTTCTATACTACAGCTGTCAAATTATGACTGGCGGGTGTAAATTTTTTTAAGCTTTTTTCATATAGAGGATTGTAGCTATACGAATCTGAAATTAAAAATTTTTTAGTACCTAAATAACAAACTTTTATACGACAGCTGTCAAATTTTGACAGGTAAGTGTCAATTTATTTAAACTTTTTTCGTAGCGAGGGTTAAAGCTGTAATAATCCTAAATTTAAAAATTTTTCAGTACCCAAATAACAAAGTTCTATACGACAGCTGTCAAATTATGACATGCGGGTGTAAATTTTTTTAATCTTTTTTCATATAGAGGATTATAGCTGTACAAATCCGAAATTTAAAAATTTTTCAGTGATTAAATAACAAAGTTCCATACGACAGCTGTCAAATTTTGACAGGTAAGTGTCAATTTTTTAAAAGTTTTTTCGTAACGAGGATTATAGCTGTAAGAATCCCAAATTGAAAAAATTTTCAGTACCTAAATAACAAAGTTCTATACGATAGCTGTCAAATTTTGACAGTTAAGTGTCAATTTTTTTTTAGCTTTTTCGTAGCGAGAGTTATAGCTGTAAGAGTCCGAAATTATAAAATTATCAGGTCCCTAAATAACAAAGTTCTATACGATAGCTGTCAAATTTTGACAGGTAAGTGTCAATTTTTTTTTAGATTTTTTGTAACGAGGGTTATAGCTGTAAGAATCCTAAATTTAAAAATTTGTCAGTACCTAAATGACACAGTTTTATACGATAGCTGTCAAATTTTGACAGGTAAGTGTCAATTTTTTTTTTAGATTTTTTGTAACGAGGGTTATAGCTGTAAGAATACTAAATTAAAAAATTTCTCAGTTCCTAAATAACAAAGTTCTATACGACAGCTGTCATTTTGACAGGTAAATATCAAGTTTTTTTTAAGCTTTTCTTGTATCTAGGATTATAGCTGTAAGAATCCGAAATTCAAAAAAATTTCAGTACCTAAATAACAAAGTTCTTTACTACAGCTGTCAGATTTTGACAGGTAAGTGTAATTTTTTTTTAGCTTTTTCGTATAGATTATTATAGCTGTAAGAATCCAAAATTTAAAAAATTTTCCGTACCTAAATAACGACATTAAAAAAAAAAGAAAAAAAAACACTGGGGTTTGAACCCACGACCTTCGTCTCCAAAATCAACAGCCTCTACTACTACGCTATCGAAGCTTTGAGAGTGATTTGTGGTAAATAGGATATTAATGACGTATTCGATATTACATAGAACGTTGAGTATTGAAGATACACACAAATAATACACTTTTTTCAATTATTTTTGGTCAACCGCAAAGAAAAAGGTCCAAGACAGGTGTTTCATACATTAAATACTCCCCAAATATTATAAAAACTAAAAAATTGAAGTTAATATGCCTCCTGCAAGCCATTTTTATTATTACAAGTACGGGATAAATGCGATATTTTCCCCCTTATTTTTGGTCAAACGAAAAAGATAAAGGTTCAAGGTAGGTATTTCCCACAAAAGACGTAATCTAAATGGTCTTATTCCTCTAAAAAATCAATTTGGAAATCGCATTTTTCACCTATTTTTGACAGATGGTATAAAAGTTAAAGTTCAGGAAAACGTACGTGGTAAAACCATGGCCAACTTTTTCTAAATCGAATGGTGTTAGAATTTGAAAATTGTGCCTGTTTCCGCACCCAAAAAAGCAACTTTGCTAGAATTTGCGAATATATTTTGATAAGTTTGGACATGCAGGAATATTGAGAAGTAATTAGCGCATATTTTGAGAAAAAAATAAAACGGTTTTGTTAAAAATTGAATAAGCTACAGTCGATATAGTAAAACCTCTGGTGAAGGAACCTATAAAAAAATCATAAATTAATTTTTTTGAGCCACAAAATATGTTTTCCTAAAGATCGCTTATAATACAAATTAAAGCTTCTTTATCCGTTGATATAGTGTACCAAGAAAAATTTCAAAATGTTATATATTATAGACACTTGCAGAATTATTTAAGCAAACCAGTGCAACGCCAACAGAAATTACGGGAAAAAGTTCATAAGCTGCCGTTTTTTCTGTATTAAAGATAAAAAAACGAAAAAATATCTCTTAAATACAATTTGACGGCTCTATCCGCTAAAGTATACAACGTTTCAATCAAAAATCGTTTTCCGTACGAAAAAAAATAAACGGAATAAAAACGGAGAAAAAAATCACGCCTTACACTGTGGTTTCCAGTTTCTTACCATTTTCGGCAATTTCCATTCCAGTTAGGTATAGAACGATATATTGGAAAAAGGTAGATTTTGAGATGGCCTAACCGATTATCCAAACCGCATGTCGATTGGATGCACCCAATTCGATTTATTAACGATCCAATATGACCCTACATTGATTTTAAAAAAATCAAAAAAATTACTTCCCAACTTTCGATCGCGTTCGCAAACAACAGTGTTTTGTAGCCTAACGTCGTCTACATGTCGAAAAAGTTTAAATCGATTAAAATGATTTTTGCCACCTGTATCGCCCTACAACGAAAAAAAAACATATTTTTTAACTTTGACTTTAATAACTTTTTTCCGGTACACCCTGTATATTTGAAATTGTTCCCAGAACGTGCCCCGACTATTCCTCTCTACGTCCAGAAAGTTTGAATTGTTTTGCTCTAACCGTTTCCGAAAAAAAAAATCGCGAATATCGAAATGTCGAATAACCTTCTACCACGTGGCGACGGATAATCAATGTCGAAACGCCATCTTTAAAATCGAGATTACAACCATTTCTGAAACATTTTGGGCAAATATTTTGGTCAGTAAAATTAGAAGAAGGTTCAATGTAGATATTCCACTCGATTTAAAATCTGGAAATGTTCTTATTATTCTAGCAAGTCACGCTGAAAACACCCATTTTTCGCCATTTTTGACAGCCGGATTTTTAGAATTAATTTAATTTAGATACATCAATATCAAGGCACTCTTAGTCAAAAGTGAATGATGTTAGAATTTGTAAAGATTGCCTGTTTCCGCACCCAAAAAAGCGACTTTTCTCAATTTTGCGAATATATTTTAATGATTTTGAATATGTAGAGGTGTTGCGAAGTAATCAGCGCATTTTTTGAGAAAAAAATAAAACGGTTTTGTTAAAAATTGAATAAGCTACAGTCGATATAGTAAAAAAAAAGCGGCCGTTTTTTCCGTATTAAAGATAAAGAAACGAAAAAATATCTCTTAAATACAATTTGACGAGCTCTATCCGCTAAAGTTTACAACGTTTCGATCAAAAGTCGTTTTCAGTACGAAAAAAAATAAAAACCGTGAAAAAATCAGGCCTAACTTTATGATTTCCACTTTCTTACAATTTTCGGCAATTTCCATTCCAGTTAGGTATAGAATGATATATTGGAAAAAGGTAGTTTTTGAGATGGCCTAACCGATTATCCAAACCGCATGTCGATCGAATGCACCCAATTCAACTTATTAGCGATCCAAGAGGTACCATTTTGGACCAAATTTTGACTTTTAAAAAATAAAAAAAATTATTTCCAAACTTTCGATCGCGCTCACAAACAATAGGGTTCTGTAGCCCACGGTCGCCTACGCGTCGAAAAAGTTTAAATCGAAAAAACTAATTTTTGTGGCCTGTATCGAATTTCAACGAGATCCCCATATTTCTCGACTTTGACGTTTAATAACTTTTTTCCGGCACACCCTGTATATTCGAAATTTTTACACAACGTACCCCCACTATTCCTCTCTAAACTGAAAAAGTTTCAATCGTCCCACTCTAACAGTTTCCGAGAAAAAAAATCGCAAATGTGAAAATGTCGAAAGCCACGGCGGCGGCGGCGGCGGCGACAACATACATACATTATTTTCACCGAAGCGCCGTATAACATATCGCGGTGTAGCGCGATATGTAATAACATGGTTATTATTAGTAATCGGATAATTTTCATATCACTTTGTAGGCGGTAACGGTAAGGTATAATTAATTTCCAATGAACGTTATTTCTCTGATATTTGATAGTCCTGGTTTGCATTTAAATTGACACCTTTACCTTATAGTAAATCTCATTTTTTGAAAATAACTGGTAACTGTTTAAAATAACAGTTAATTTAAAATAACAGTCACCGGTATACCGGTGATTCAAAAATAACTCTTAAGCCCACCTCTAGAAGATGATATAATGTCCGCGAAAATAATTAAAGAAAGAAAATATTGTGGCATATCGGACAAGTGTGTAACTATCTTTTATATTGGAATACACAGGGATCCAAGTTCAATGGATACCCTGGGGCGGGTAGACCACGACGGCTGTTTCGTCCTTGTTAGGACTCGACGGGCAGCCATAACCCAAGCAATTCCAAGAACGACGGAAAAATTTACTAAAAGCCTCCCTGTAGAATTAAGGCGGCCCTCAATACACCTTAGCGCCATCCCACGGAACCAACTCCAATATAAACGATAGTTACACTGGTAATAACGAAAGGTAGACAACTAAATAAACTACGAAGTGCATCACAATCCAGTATAGGGAACGCTATTTGCATTTTCACCGAAAACATCTGCCATTTTGCAGACCAGAAAACAGATCAACGCTGGCACCCACCAGAATGCGCGCAATCCGCTTGAGTTGTTTAGATGATATAATGTCCGCGAAAATAATTAAAGAAAGAACTGCAGCCGATATGCCACAATATTTTCTTTCTTTAATTATTTTCGCGGACATTATATCATCTTCTAAACATTTTTATGGCTTAAAACTCGAGCGGATTGCGCGCATTCTGGTGGGTGCCAGCGTTGATCTGTTTTCTGGTCTGCAAAATGGCAGATGTTTTCGGTGAAAATGCAAATAGCGTTCCCTATACTGGATTGTGATGCACTTCGTAGTTTATTTAGTTGTCTACCTTTCGTTATTACCAGTGTAACTATCGTTTATATTGGAGTTGGTTCCGTGGGATGGCGCTAAGGTGTATTGAGGGCCGCCTTGATTCTACAGGGAGGCTTTTAGTACATTTTTCCGTCGTTCTTGGAATTGCTTGGGTTATGGCTGCCCGTCGAGTCCTAACAAGGACGAAACGGCCGTCGTGGTCTACCCGCCCCAGGGTATCCATTGAACTTGGATCCCTGTGTATTCCAATATAAAAGATAGTTACACACTTGTCCGATATGCCACAATATTTTCTTTCTTTAATTATTTTCGCGGACAATATATCATCTTCTAAACATTTTTATGGCTTAAAACTCAAGCGGATTGCGCGCATTCTGGTGGGTGCCAGCGTTGATCTGTTTTCTGGTCTGCAAAATGGCAGATGTTTTCGGTGAAAATGCAAATAGCGTTCCCTATACTGGATTGTGATGCACTTCGTAGTTTATTTAGTTGTCTACCTTTCGTTATTACCAGTGTAACTATCGTTTATATTGGAGTTGGTTCCGTGGGATGGCGCTAAGGTGTATTGAGGGCCGCCTTGATTCTACAGCGAGGCTTTTAGTACATTTTTCCGTCGTTCTTGGAATTGCTTGGGTTATGGCTGCCCGTCGAGTCCTAACAAGGACGAAACGGCCGTCGTGGTCTACCCGCCCCAGGGTATCCATTGAACTTGGATCCCTGTGTATTCCAATATAAAATATAGTTACACACTTGTCCGATATGCCACAATATTTTCTTTCTATAATAATATTCTGGTGATCAGTTCCTATAAACTTTGTAATTAGTTATGTTTCTGGAGGTTGACATCTAGATTATAGAATATGTATTTTCGCTGTAAAGGTCTGTTCCAAAAAATAATAACAGTTGCTATGCTAAAATCGCTTTATTATTGTTTCCAATCTATATTAACTCTTAAAAATACAACTTATCCTGGTTGTCTCCAGAAGAACACTGAAAAAGCTACAACGAAATCATCTCAAAGGCGTTGGTCGGAGGCAGACATCTACGACTGACGAACGCCGCCGACATCCGGTGCAAGGAACCCGTACCTTAAGCGCTCAAATATAAGCAGACTTTCGAGGGAATATACTCTAACTAGACTTTACAAAAAGCGTTCATTTGTCATCAAGCCCTGGAAAATTCTAGGCGCGTTTTTGAGACCAAATGGTATAAGTGTGAACTGGTATAAGGTACCATTTGTTGTCAAAAAAGTTGTTTATTATTTCTTAATACTATAATAGTCTTAAAACCTATGCTTTTTACCTTCTTTTTAACAATAACCTAATAATCTGTATAATTTTTTTTTAGATTATTCATGTAGATAGCAGTGTTTTTTATAAAATATAGTTTTATGAAAAAACTCTGTAGTTGTATTAATAAAAAAGTCATAGCACAGTAAAATAAGAGGTGTGATTTGTGATGTGTTGTGTTGTACGCCTTTTTTTTGTAAATATACCCGTACATGGCTGTTTTGTGTAATTTTTCTTATTTCTCGTATAGGCGAGTTAGGGACCACCCAAAACTCGCCTCCAAAAAACGAGATTTAGGCGATAAGAACAAATGCAATGATTTTAATTTAGTAGATACCTACTTTTGCCAGTGTGTTTTTTTTAAATCAACGTTTGCTCCCCCCCCCCTCCACTCTTTTTGATGTTAGATGCTGGTACGGTTGTCACATGATTGGCCAATTTGATATCAATTAACTTTGATGTGACTGTTTTTTACTATATTTTACAGAATAAATATTTTAAAAAATCTATAAAACACCAGAATGTCTTTCTTCAAGTTTAGAACCGGCCAGGGCTATAATAAATACTTCATTCCGTAATTTGACCTTACAGTGACCGTAATGTGCTGTAATATAGACGTTATGGCTCTGGTTAAATCAAATGGCCAGCATCAACAGTTTGATGTAATGCCCTGTAATACAGAGATAATTCAACATATTACTAGTAATTTCAAATAATGCTTGTAGTTCCGGCTAATGCGAAATAATAAAACTTGAGGTAAATTGTACACTGATTGCGGCCAGTCGGTAAGTCTTAAAGCCTTTATTATTAACCATATACATATATGTTATATTGACATTACTGACTAAAATTTTGGACGTGTCGCTTTTCTGTCCTTAACTTCCCGTCCTCCTTTCCATTTCTTGATATAAAATTTGGCAAAAGTGACAAGAATTGAAAAAAAACTCACGGCTTGTCAAAAGATAATAATACATAAGTATTAGTTCTAAAATTTGTATTACAAAAATGCATGGTTGAAAAGAAAGTTTCCTCACATTTCTTGTCGGGGATTGTAATACACAATTTTTGTCTATTGGTAGAATATCTCAATATTCCTCCGAGTATGATTGAGATTTGAGACCAAGAGGGTATCAGAAAAACAAATATTATCAAAAAAACACTGGTAAAATTATGGCAGACTAAATACCACATATTGTGCTCTAGTTATGGACAGAGTTAAGTTATAAAGCAGTTAAAACATTTTAAAGTGTTTTTTTTTAATTACAAGCCAAATAAAGGTTATCTACAATTATTAGTAGAAATTATATCAAAATCACGTGCTGAATATCTAATATACAGGGTGTCCAGTTTTCGTGTGTTTTCATATACCAGCTCCCTTATTATAAAAGATAGAAAGATGGGGTTTGCGGCTTACTGTTCTATTTTTTTATGAAACTTTCATTGCCGTAAACAAAATTTTCATAGCCCTCTCAGTTTCTGACATACAGGGACATTTTCAAATTTTGTCATTTTTGACGCTCCCCTGTATCTCGATTATTTGATAACTTATCAATAAGGTAAAAATGGATTGTTATATCGTTTTTTATGTTGAATTCAGTGGCGTAGTTAGTTTTTTTCTAAAAAGTTTTGTTTATGAGTTATGACCCAAACTTATATTTTTTTAATGGGACACCCTATATATTATTTATTTTTCTTGTTCCTCTTTTTAAGAGCTTTTCAAAAATATATAATAGTCCATATTTATTTCTTTTAAAAAGGGACAATTTTAACTTTTTTTTGTAAAATTAATCATTTTTTATCTAGAATCCAGAAGGCCATGATCAATCATGGATAGACATGACAGAAAACAAAGGTTTGTAAATGCGCCATTACGGATTATTGTCAAATATTAAAGGTATTTGTTTAATTTTGTTAGTTTATTTGATATTTCTGTGAAAAATCATTTAATTATTTAACATGGCAAAAAAAAATAGATATTATGAAAATCACGATATGTATGTTTGTTTTATCCGAGCTAATGAAGACGCGAACGCAGCCTCGGAACTGTATTTTAATAGGTAAGTTTCAAAACCATTTGTTATTTAGATACCATTATGTTTATAATAAAAATAAAAAAGTTTTAATCATAATTATTTTTATCGATTATTAGCTTTTTGATACATATTTAAATTTTTCGTAGATATCCAGTTGTTAATTTTTTTTTATTTGCGGGCATAGCCCTCTATTCGAAAAATGATAGATTTTACAAAAAAAGTTAAAATTGTCCCTTTTTAAAAGAAAAAAAAAATATGGACTATTATATATTTTTGAAAAGCTCTTAAAAAGAGGAACAAGAAAAATAAATAATATATAGGGTGTCCCATTAAAAAAAATATAAGTTTGGGTCATAACTCATAAACAAAACTTTTTAGAAAAAAACTAACTACGCCACTGAATTCAACATAAAAAACGATATAACAATCCATTTTTACCTTATTGATAAGTTATCAAATAATCGAGATACAGGGGAGCGTCAAAAATGTCAAAATTTGAAAATGTCCCTGTATGTCAGAAACTGAGAGGGCTATGAAAATTTTGTTTACGGCAATGAAAGTTTCATAAAAAAATAGAACAGTAAGCCGCAAACCCCATCTTTCTATCTTTTATAATAAGGGAGCTGGTATATGAAAACACACGAAAACTGGACACCCTGTACACTTACCTATAATTTCCTTCAGAAAGAGCTGTTTGCGATAATCTATATTTAACGCATAGGGAGGGCAATAAGGAAACAATTTTTCTCTTGTATGGTCAGAGTCACAGTACAAATCTGCTAAAATATTGTATGTTACCACTCGAAACCTAAAAAAAAATAACTGTTTAACGACAGCGGAAAAGAATGAATTTGCGCGTATCAACGAATGAAACTACTTTGTCTCTCCGATTTGAGCGCGCATACCGGAAACCATATTTATTTATTGAATCAGCACTTACAGAGATAGATTACACTCCAAATAGCACACACAAAAGTCCAAAAAACAAAATTAATACATTAATACAAATTACACTATATATTACTCTGTTCTTAAATGATAAAAAACTAAAAGAAAATAAATCGATACTTATTATTAAAGTTGACATTGTAATTACCCATGAGCCTATTACAGAAAGCCTGAGAACCATACACAGTTCGATGATTAATTGTGTAAAAAATATTTCTCAACCTAGTAGGTCTCTAAAGCGCACCTTTGTCAGTAACGAACCACAACTGATTTTGCCATTCAGCAACTTAAACAAAAAGTATACCATTGAATTTTTTCTGCGCCGCTCTAGACTTTCAATACCGGCCAAGTGAATGCGAGTTGCATAGGGCACATCTTTGTAAGGGAATCGAAGTTTAAACAGTAAGAATTTTACAAATTTATTTTGGACACGTTCCCAACGTCTCTTTATAACAGTTATAAATAGGATTCCATATGATACTATTATATTCTAAGACACTACGCACTAGGCAATTATATAATGACTTAATAGCTTTAGTGTCATTAACAATATTACAATACAAAATATTTATTAGTTCTCAAACTTCCAATTAAGGATAGAACATGTCAAAAAAAGTAGTAAAAGATAATAGTCAAAACAAAAAACAAATTGGTACAAACATATAAATGTATAAGTATATAACATAAATATCACAGTTCAATAATCGCATCATTTAAGAACTCTCGAGTTGAATAATATGCCTTAGGTCTCTTCGGTCGTTGTTGGAGTTCTATAGTGGGCAGAGCACGACAGTCTGCTGGGAGCTTATTCCAAACCTTAGTAATTGAGTACACAACATTTCTCTGAATGTAGGAGAACTTTGATATTTCAGTTGTTAAGTTATGTTTATTTCTTGTGGGATATTCATGAGTTAATAAACAATTTTCAAAAAGATCTGGATTTTTTTTTATAAACATAACCGACTCCAAGATATACAAACCACTAACTGTGAGTATTTTATTTTCCATAAAAATGTTCTTACAAGTATCTCGCGGACCGAGACCAAATATACCTCTTAAACATCTTTTTTGGAGGACAAACACCCAACCAAAATCCACCGAGTTACCCCAAAAGATAATCCCATATGCAATTCTGGACCGCATATAGGCATGATAAGCTATCACAGCAGTGTCACGATCCACACTCACGGATAACTCTCAGTGCAAAAACATATCCAGCCAGGCTCTTAGTCAAACAGTCAATATGATCCTTCCAGTCCAGGCTGCTGTCCAACTGAACTCCAAAAAATTACACCTTCCGCGACGATGTTAGCTCCCTCATCTTGTAGTCCATTTTAAAGGTTTCTGGTTGTTGGCCAAATAATATAATTGTTGTCTTGTCAACATTCAATGTAAGATTATTTTTTAGAAACCAGTCTTCAAGTACGTTCAATGAATTACATTATTCGTACAAAGGAAAGAATATTTTTAATACTTAACAGAAGTTTCTGGAATTTTCTTTTAAGTTTCTAAGTTGGTCGCTAGAGGGTCTAATGTCTAATTAAGGTATATTAAAACCAATTGCATAAAATAAGGAAGTCATGGAAATATAAAGAGTGCACATACGTTCTAAAAACTTACTGAGTATCTAATAGAATTTAAATGAAACATGATCATTATGAATGAATAACATTCACTCTACAAAAACAATATCTTACTCTTTGTCCTGCACTCTATCTTTTGTAAACATTTGTCTTCTTTCAAAAGGGCATTCACCCGGGCTGGCTTGAACACTACATGTTGTTATATATTCAACAGCTGGCCCTTCAAATGTCTCTCTTTTAGGAATGCAACATAACTTTAAAAAATAATCAATATCTGTATTGTTAGGAGTATAAATATAGCCTTTGCCAATTTCCTCCCAAGTATCACATTTTTTAGATTTATACCATATAAATTCACTAAGGTTTTTGTCAGTATACATTGCTTCAAACTTTGAAGGATAAGTAGGAAAATTTGCTAAAATGCAGTTGGGCAAATTTATTGTTTCTACCCATGGAGAATTAATAACAATATTAAATTTGTTTCCGTTTAGGGTAAGTATGATGTTATTGCCAATACAAAACACCTCATGGCAAGGAGTTTCTTTTGGCACCTCTATATTATTTATAGACAATACAGCTGATGATGAGTGAATATTTGGAAAATCAGGTGTTGCTTTTTTCTTACTTTTTTTATTAAAAACTTTATCTACGTTGACTGTAACTCTAGTTAAAAAACTGTCAAGACTTTCTGAAAGCTTTCTGGAAAAGTTGAATTTTCTAATTATTTTGGGATTTTCATTTCTATATTCAAAACTAATATCAAAATGTTCACCATCACTTTTATGCCTTAAGTATGCTGTATTCATATTAAATAAATAATGAATATATTTATTAGGCGGTGAAAAATTATTTGGAATATTTACAAACGTTTTAAGTTTAGCCGCTTTAATTAAAAACATTACACATCCGACGTCCCAGTCAGTCACAGATCACAGAAAAATAAAGGGTTTATCACGGATTCACAGAATAAAAATGGGCGAAAGTGCGACAAAACAAAGAAAATTTATAAGGTTAGCAGTTAACTCCTTGTTAAAAAATCGCAACACAGTGGGGAGAGAGAGAGAGCGGTTTTAGTGTGCCTGCTGGCCATCAGAGGCGCAATGGCGGGAAATTTGAACAGCGGTTTTAGAACTTTTCAATTTTATTATTAACTTTTGAACTTTGAACGAGTTTTTATTGATTTAATTTGTGATTCAATATAAATATTATTAAATCACAAATTAAATCAATAAAAAGACGCACAAAAGTATTTATTTTATGGAATAAAGGCATGTTATCATATTAACCAAGATTTGGAAAATAATTTAGCGTAAATAATTTTTTTTACGTTTATTTATAAACTGCATTGACAACCATAACAAAACATAATTAGTTCGGGAGCGGGAGGTTAAACCCCATTCATCTCCCCCCAGTTATATACGGCTTTAAATGACACAGTGTCAGGTCAGCTCCTCAGAACAATGTTTAGAATAAACCTTTCTAGAGAGGGCTGTGCTAATGTCCTTAGGTTACGTCTCACAGGTCTCACGCATTAGGAATTGCCTCAATTCATATAATATATCACAAGTCTTAACATAGTATAAAACAAAGTCGCTATCGCCCGTCCTGTCCCTATATGTCATTGTGCTTAAATCTTTAAAACTACGCAACGGATTTTCAAGCGGTTTCTTTTAATAGATAGAGTGATTCAAGAGGAAGGTTTTTAATGTATAATACATGCATAATATCATAGAGAAACACTGATAAATTAGAGTAGGGAGAACGAACGACCCAACCTAACCGGTCCCCGGCCCGTTTAACGATCGATCCGAAGCCGGAATAGACAAAGACAGACTATGTTTTATGCATGGATGTGAATTGTGGACGGGCCGGCAAACGGTCGAGTTTGAGGTTTGTTCGGGTTTGTTTGCCTTATTATCTCACGTCGTATAATGCCGGGCTGCAACGCAGGCCGGGTACACGCTAGTACTGTATAAAACATAAGCACTAGAATGCAACGGGACACGTACTAAAACATCCATAAACTATCAGGTAGGTGATTCTGCTTTAAAGTATTCTCTGAAACAAAAGAAACAGTATCAGGTTGACAATAAATTTCTCTGTAAAGTATGGCCAATGGCCAACTATTGAGTTAGCTCAAACCATAATCTTTGTGCCATCATGTTATACTTCTAATCTACTCAGTAAAACAAAAATGTTAAAATTTTCATTTCAAGTGCCTAAACCAGAGAACTACCTACCAAGGTAGGCAGTTCTCTGGCCTAAACTATCTGCTCGTAACAAATAGATTGTTATAGGTATTACCTCGGGCACAAATATGTTGCAGTTATCTGCTGGCTGCCCAGTGACATTTTGTTAAGATTAGCTTGTAAACCAATACCACCTATTACGTATGTGTCATGTTTATTTATTTTGTAAAGTTACATTTCCAATATAAAAAATTGGTATACGAGTAAAATCAATTTGATAAACAATAAAAAATATATACCTGCATGGTAGGCTGAAATAATAACTGAAAAATTACACACATCGGCGAAGTTTTCTAGAATAGAAACTAACAGAATTGTATTAAATATTAAAATGATAAATAAAAAATGAATTTAATTTCCTGAGAAAAAAACGTGGACAAGAAAAATTGACAGTTTTGACATGACGAGCAGGCGGGCTGGTTGGTTTATTCCAATTAGTACCTGGCTCAGTTTGGAAAGCGGTATAGTAAGTCAGAATATAACTGTCCTTTTTTTCTATACGTCAAAAATATGCGACAGAACCCGGTTACTCGGCCAGCTAGAGAATCATCAAGGGACAACGGCGCCAATTTGACTCTGATGGCCAGATGGCCGCAACTTGAGATAAATATGACCTTGTGATGCAAGATCGCCCATTTAAAGTTTCACTGGGGTGACAGAACATACCTCTATGTTTTTATGAAATGGACAACTAAATTATGATACCGTTCTCACCCTCACACACACATTGTACACATACCGTATTTTCTCTCTTGCATTCACGGACCATTTATCTCTCATTTCCTTTACATACAAGACCAAACTCCTGTTCAGACCAAATTACTTTACGTTTTACCGAACCGCTACTGACTGCTGGTAGTGCTACCGCTTTTGTTTTGGAACTTTTTACCGACCGCCTTCATTAATGTTAATTGATTAATTGTCCCCGCCTTTCCAAGATTGCAAGTAGTTTATCGCACTCCCGTCCGCCGTTAGCATAGACCACAGGCAATAGATCGACCGCATTCATCATTTTCGGACTCTGCAAGTCTGATTACCGAGTTTCCTTTTCTCTGACCGATACCGTTACAGATAACCACAAAAAGCCCTTGCAGACCGCTACCGCTATCGTTTGGACAACTAACTGCTACCGCTCTTACCAATCTGTAACTACGCGCACTAGTATTTAAGACCGATAATGTTAGAATCGCTAGACCATTTATTTCCTTTTCAAACACATTGTCGCGGGCATACTTTAATACCGTTTGGATAATTGTATCTCACTCCGACACAGCGTCCTATCTTAAAACTGCTATACATGACACTTTATACCGCTTGGCAAATAGAAAGTGTTTTAAAATAAAACCCATTGTTTTATATTCCTTCACCGAAATTGCCTCTTTCAGGACGCTGAAATCAAAAGGAGCAACAGGGAGTCGCTTATGGCGTAGTTAACCCCTGATTTTATTACATTTCACTGTAAATGCAAGCTCCCGGTGCACGGGGCCCCGGGCACCTTACCCCATTAATCCGAAATACCGTAGGTAGGATCGTAGGAAAATAATATTTCCGTCCGCAACGTTACAATAATTATTGATTGATAGATATTCAATATTTAATACCGAAAATAAAATTCATTCGTTAAAATAATTAAGGCGTTTTAGCGCCACCTTAAAAAAAAACAATACACAATCATATCAGTATGGAGATTTTGAAAAATAAGGGCTTTTATGTTTTTATAAACATGCTACATAATTCGGATACACAATCCCATTACCCATTAGTATTGAAAATAGTACTTAAGGGAAAATATTCTAAGCTGCCAATTCTTAGCTATTGTATGAGATATGTTA
Organism: Polydrusus pterygomalis; assembly: GCA_963969555.1. Taxonomy (NCBI): domain Eukaryota; kingdom Metazoa; phylum Arthropoda; class Insecta; order Coleoptera; family Curculionidae; genus Polydrusus; species Polydrusus pterygomalis. The sequence continues at coordinate 75,501,853 of OZ018376.1, read as the reverse complement.
ATTTCGGTTTCGGAACTTCCTGCATCAATTAGGCAATTAAACGATTTGACAAAAATGGCGGGTGTAAATACTGCTTATACGTGTGACTATAAAAATTATATTTCTTATGGCATTTAGCGGTTGGCTCAATGCTTATTGCCCACAGCTGCCAGTAGCCATTAAAAGTCATGTGGTTTGGATTCCCTAATTCTCGCAAGAATGATCTTGTTAGGCACTCATACGATTTCCACAATTTGGAAAAATTGAACGTCCATTTGCAGTATTGACATGTTTAATTTCTAGTTGGGCATTTATTACTAGGATGGCGATCATTCATATCCACTAAAGTAACATTTCGAGGTAATAGCTGACCTAGTTGAAGCTTGATGAGCCATGTGCTTAAACTCTTTCTGAAAAGAATATACAAGAGAACGTATACGAAGTGCGAGACGATGATGATTCTCAGTTTGGTTTTCGCAATGGCTTCGGAACAAGGGAGGCATTATTCAGCATACAGCTTCTAATCCAAAGGTATCGGGACATATCGGTGACAGTTTACGCGTGTTTCATCGACTATGAAAAAGCCTTTGATAAAGTCAAACATGAGAAACTGATCAATATTCTCAAAGAAATAGGATTAGAAGAACGAGACCTTCGAATAATAGCCAACCTTTACTGGAATCAAACACTGCTCATATTATGTCGATAACAACGCATCCGACGAGAGTAAAATCCTGAGAGGCGTCCGTCAGGGGTGCATTTTGTCGCCATTGTTATTCAATTTGTATTCCAACAGGATATTTCAGGAGGCTTTAGACGAATGCGATGAAGGGATCACTGTCAACGGGATTAATATATCAGCAATCTGAGGTACGCGGATGACACTGTTCTTGTTGCGGACTCCCTGGAGGGGCTGCAGGAGCTGGTTAGTCGCGTGACGGCTGCAAGCTCGGAGGCGGGCCTAAGCCTGAACGTGAAAAAGGCCAAGTGGCTAGCAGTTAGCAAGTCAAACAACGTGGATGGAATGCTGGAAATCAACGGGCAACGAATTGAGCGAGTGGAAACTTTTAAATATCTTGGGTGTTAGCTAAATGAAAAATGGGATGGTATGCAGGAGATTAGAGCAAGAATAGAACAAGCTCGTGCTTCGTTCCTGAGGATGCGTAATGTACTTTGCAGTAGAGACCTAAGTTTGCCTCTACGCGTCCGACTGCTTCGCTGTTACGTGTTCAGCATACTATTCTATGTAATGGAAGTTTGGACTTTGACAGATGCGATGTGCAAAAAACTGGAGGCCTTTGAAATGTGGACGTACAGAAGGATCCTAAGAATTTCCTGGGTAGAAAGAGTGCGAAACACCGAGGTACTTCAACGCCTCGATAAACAGCTGGAGGTTCTGTTCACACTGAAAAAGCGCAAACTGGAGTATTTTGGTCACATATTAGGGAATGAGAAAGTATCGACTTTTAAAACTTATTATAGAAGGAACGATCGAAGGACGGAGAGGCCCGGGTAGAAGAAGAGTATTCTGGCTAAAAAACTTAAGGCAATGGTATGGAGTGAGCACCACCACATTGTTCCGCCGAGCTGTAGACAAGGTTCAGATAGCGCTGATGATTGCTAACGTCCGAGGCGGACAAGGCACCTAAAGAAGAAGAATAAAGAAGTTGAAGTATCTGTATTATATGAAGAGAATATTTTTTCTTATCGGTTACGTGCAGCGACAGTTGTGTCGACAATTGAAATTCCAAGGGCTCCCTGACAGATTACGAAGGCATGGTGACGATCCAAATTTATATCATAATAAGCTGCTACAAAGCAATAAAGTGGCTAAACAATCGAAAAACAGCATATATAACTTCAAAATAAAAAATATGTTACCATGACTTTGTTGTCAAGCCTTCAAAGCGAAGAAAGTCTGAGAAGTTACCGACTTATTAACCCACAGTTATTCTAGGAGAAGGAGAAGGTATCGATGTGACAGTTTTAAATAAGCTATATTCCAGGAGACACTGAAGAGTCAAGACGAAATACAAGAGGATAATGCGAGGCATCACGGAGGATTTTAATCAGCAAGATCTGATTAAATTTGAAATCGGCAAATGAGACTAATTGCCATTAGCAAATAATCGCCTCTGTATGAAACTAGATTAAGTATATTTTTTAAGAAACAACATAAATTCGTAAAATCCAGCCATAGTTTATATCTTTTAAGATTCTGCTGGTGAATTCGCTGTCTACGCTACGCCCCTGGAATCAAGAACATTACGGCAGTGCGCACTCTAGGTCTCTGCGAGTAATCAGAATGGAAAGTGGAAACTTAGAGTTACCATATCCTACTTGTCAGCTTTCTTGTCTTTTGAAAGGTGTACGCCCGGTGTAAGTATTCGTTGGGTGTAAGCCTGGATCCACATACATCCGTGATACGCATCCGTTCTGTACCACATGATTAATATGAACCAATGAAATTTTAGGGAATAATAGGGAAATTTTATTCCCTAAAATTTCATTGGTTCAGATTAATCATGTGGTACACAACGGATGCGTATCACGGATGTATGTGGATTCAGCCTTAGGGTTGTTTTGACAGGCCATAGGACACTATAGTTCATGACATGACCCCTTGCGGGCTTTCGAGAATTTCTGTCTGTCAAAGCGATTCGCCAGTCAAATCATCAAAAGCACGTGTATGCAAAAGTAAAACAAATAAAGAAAAAAAGTTGACGAATTAGTTGCAAAAAAGTAATCAAAGACAATTTTCAAGTTTATTTCTTGTGTTGTGTGGGTGTTCCCTGATATGTTTAGTGAAATGATCTGGATTCACATTTACAAAGACTAAAAATTCAGAAATTTAACTGTCATTATGCTCTTACAAATTTAGTCTTACATGTTTTAATTATGTCAATGTTAAATATATTTCTAATGCACCGCTTTTGAAGGAAAAATATTTTATCATATCTTCCAGCTACCCCTCCAAAAAAAGGATACAATACTGCAACAGAGAGTGCACGTATGCATGGTAGACAATTTTTGCTGAATTCATATCAATATGTTGATCGCAATGATTTTTAAAGCATATAGCAATACGATGATATTTTGCCTGCTAAAGTTTATATATGTTGATTCCAATCCAACCTGTAATCAACCTCAATCCCCAAAACACACGCCAATCTCACAGATGTAATGATATTAGCATCATCGTAGAAAATGTGAGATTCCTGCGCACTGTGATATTAAAATTTAATAAGTTTGGTCTCGTCAATAGCAGTAAGTTATGTGATGTGAACCAATTTTAAAGTAAATATAGTCTATAGTGGATTTCACCTTAGTTTTTAATGCTTTGACGTCTCTCTTGTCAAACATATTAGCCAACACGTGATTTTAAAATCCCTAATTCTATAAACGGCTTTCAGGCACGGGCATTGGCTAGATTAACAAAAGATAAATATATAACAGACCGTATAGTTACATGTACATGACGAAGATGCACACTACACAGTTCAATACGTTGCCCTTCAATGAGCTCAAACTCGTCAAAAGCACATCATTGCTCGTATATGCCGTTAGTATGTGCATCTTTGTCTTACGCATTTGCTCTCGCATATCTCTTTTCGTACTTCATTAATTCGATTGTCTCGTCGCGTTCTTTAAATATCACAGAGCCGCATTGGGACTTGGGACACACCGCGCACCGCGTGCATTCTGCTTTTAATTCTTAGAGTCTTTAATTCTTGATCGTTGGTGTTATTGTTTTTGGTATTTTTCAGACAGCATTTTGCTTATATTTTGTGCGTATTAGACTTTTTGGTTTTAAACTGCCGGACTGTGTGTATCTGTGACGTGTTTCTTTTTATGCAAAGGTAAGTAAATAATTATTAATGTCTCGGACGGTGACGACGACATCGACAGCTTGTCAGATGAAGACCAAAAATAATAGGGAACTTGCAACAAAATTAAATTTGAAAACCACAGTGAACCATTATGCTAAAATAAGTTTTACATACAGTTGTATTGAAGAGTGCTTGAGGTATCTCTTCTGCAAACGCATGGACAAAAATCTTTTTTTGTAGTATCTACTTACATTATTTTTTCTTTATTCATTAAAAGAAATACCTAATTCGATAACATTACAAACTTTTATTGTTTTATTATAAACCAACGAAAAGTTAGACCTATTGTAAACTTTAAACTCTTTAGAACCTAGTCTAAAGAAAAAAATATCTACCCGTGATTAAGAAAATAAAAAAGTAAACAATAAGCTATTAAATATAATATATAGATTTTTTCAATTTAACACTGCATGGCCTAAAATCAAATTAAAAAACAAAATAGTTCTTTAATAAAAAACGTAGTTAATTATTGATGATACTAGATTCACGACTGTCCCTTGTATATTTTTTATTGTACTAAATTAAGAGTGTGTTTTTACCAAAATAACAGCACTTTATTATATTATGAATAAAAATTAAATGAAATTGTTTTTCTGATATTCTATCCTATTTCCATTCCCCTTCAGTGTTTTTTTTTGAAATATCTTAAAAATTGCTTAGGTAATTCTCGTTTCCATCCATAATTACAACTACAAATAAATTGACCCATGTTCACACATAATTTTTAAGTCCGGCCCTGGCCAATCCTTAAGTTCTGTAAAAAGAAATGTTATAAATGACATGTGTCAGCGGCGGCCATTAAAAACTAAGGTGAAATCCACTATATTAAAAATTTTGTTTGATATATTTTCAGTTTTTCCTTCTGTGAGAACTATTGAAGTATCATCCGCAAACCGAACAGTGTTTACCATGACCTCGGAGAGCTCATTAGTATAGATTTTGTATAACAATGGACCAAGTATAGAGCCTTGCGGAACTCCCCTCTTAACGCTTTGATGATTTGATTTAAAGTTTTGATAATCTGCTGCCGTTCCAAAGACATACCCTTTCCGATTTGCGAGATAAGATCGACATAATAGAGCAGAGATGCCCCGGATTTCATACCTTTCCATATTCATAAGGACTCGTGATCAACACTGTCGAAAACCCAAACATACAGCTATACAGTTTATTTTTCTTTGTTTAAAGAATTTAAAACTTTATCTAAAGCTTGATATACTGGTCTTATACTTGATTACTTTCTTCTAAAACCATTTTGATAATTTGAGAGCAAATTTTCGTTTTCCAAGAAACCAATCACTCTTTAATAAATAATATTTTGAAAAATCTTGCTGCAGTTGTTTAATACTGCGATCGGTCTGTAGTTTCTAATTTTGGCTTTATTACCTTTTCTGGAACATTCTTGTTATTTTTAACCTCTCCGGAAAGATGCCGTTTTTTAAAGAAAAGTTTATAATACGACGCAAAGGCTCTGCAATCTATTTAATCGGCCGTGAGTAGATCTAATTTGTTGCACCCAAGCAACCGCATTAATGTCTTTTAGTCGTTCATCATTGTATAAGGTTTGGTAAGGGATCTGCAAACGGACTAAAACATTTTTTCATACCCTACAAAGGCAACAGCGTCTTGTCCACGCTGGATTAGTAGAGGACAAACCCCCCCCCCCCCCCCCCCCCCCCATAGACATGTTAAAAGTCGAGCCCTTCGTCATAGGCCTATAGAAACTAAGTTCTTTTGCTTAACCGTGGCAACTAAGTTTTTTTTCCGGCTAAACATTGGCATCACTGACTGAAACCCGATGTAGGTATAGGATTTGGGGTAACCCTGACTATTAAATTGCTAACTTTTAAGGAGATGAAAGAAAATATTTTCTGGAGGGGCATCCTCATGTACTAACGTGGTGACCCTCGACTGCTAATCATTTAGAATTTAGGACGCTCTCTGACGTCTATTTTTCTTTAGAAGGGGCGGGGAACCACTCGTTTCAGGGATGTAGTGATCAATAATGCACTTAAATAAAATAAATGAAAATTAATTAAAATTGGCTAGTCAGCAAACGAGAGGCGCGAGGATGACACCTAAGATTTCTCTGTGACAACAACGGTGTTAACTTATCGTTTCTCGTTTTCTTTTCTGTAATCTCTTTCGTTTAAATTCGTGTCTTTTCGTCAGTTCCGTTATAAACAGTGAACTGAAGTTAACTCAGTAAACCAATAAATAAATAGTATGCGATATGTTTTCTATTATTGTATTTTTTACGGTTTGTTTTTTAAAATAATAAAAATGGATTAAATGTGTTGTTGACTTCTTTACAAAGTGATTTACCTCGGTAAAAATGAAGTTGCTATTAGTTATCGTATTGTGTTCTTTTAATAGTGAAGGATTTGCTGTGCAGCATGGTATTAGCGATGCCGAGGATACCATACCCCCTCACGATAAATGCCAACACATATCGATACCATTTTGCAGCGGAATACCTTACAACACAACAATCATGCCCAATTTACAGGGCCACAATACTCAAGAGGAAGCAGGGTTGGAGGTCCATCAATATTTTCCATTGGTCAAAATAAATTGTAGTCCTGATTTACAATTTTTTCTTTGCTCAGTATTCGTACCGGTTTGTACAATTCTGGATCACCCTCTTCCTCCATGTCGTTCACTGTGTTTATCTGCAAAAGAAGGTTGTGAGGGAATTATGAAAAAGTTTGGATTTCATTGGCCCGACTCTTTAAACTGTGATAATTATCCCGATAATACAGTTTCTGAAGAATTATGTGTTGGCGAAAATAAACTTTCTGTTCCACCTAGTACCCAGAGTTCTAGTGTCCCAAATCAAAACCAACGTACCAACTACTTTGATGTGCCACCACGTGGTAAAAATTTTGGTTTTGTTTGTCCAGAACAATTTAAGGTTCCTGCAGTTTTGGAGTACAATTTTAAAGTTGGTGATAAAGTAGAAAAAAACTGTGGTGCACCTTGTCAGTTGATGTTTTTTAATGAAGGAAAGCGTCAATTCTCTAGAGTGTGGGTGGGAATTTGGGCTATTTTGTGCTCTGTTAGTTGCCTTTTTACAGTATGTACATTTTCCATTGATACTGATAGATTCAGATATCCTGAAAGACCAATTATTTTTCTTTCAGTTTGTTACTTTATGGTAGCTTTTGCCTATTTAGTTGGGTTTCTAGTGGGGGACACAATTGCTTGTCGGGAACCTTTTCCTTCTAAACATGGTAATGTCACAGTCAGCACCATCACCCAAGAAACAAAATATGAGCTATGTACAATCATATTTATGATTCTGTACTTCTTTAGCATGGCCTCTAGTATTTGGTGGGTTGTACTGACTTTAACCTGGTTCTTAGCAGCTGGATTAAAATGGGGACATGAAGCAATAGAAGCAAATTCACAGTACTTTCATTTGGCAGCATGGGCAATTCCAGCAATAAAGACTACTACAATTTTAGCTCTAGGAAAAGTTGATGGTGAGTTTTTTTTGAAAATTGTTATTCTCTACCCCAAAATTAAGTGAAGTTGAAGTTAGATCATAATGTCATAATCTGCGTCATAATTCAGAGTAATGCAGAGGAATGCAAGTAATGTGGTAGGTACTTACTTACTTGGTTTTTGTGTACCATTTTGTTTAGGACATTACACCATATGTAATACAATATTCAAGTGTTGAAAATAGGATTTAGCCGAGGATTTACCTAAATTATCTTGATATTTGGGCATTTAAATAATTAGATTTGTAACAATATCCTTATTGCAAAATATAATAACTAACAGTACTTAACCATTAACTTATCAATAAAAAAAAAACACCTAAGTATTAGAATCCTGTATGTTTTACACCGTGTTACACATACACAGAGAACATCAATCCATCATATTGAACGGTAAAAAATGGGAATTAAACTATCTTAAAAAAACGGTTCTATACAGGGTGATTCAAAAGTAATTTGACAAACTTCAGGAGGTAATTGCTGGCAATATTTTAACATGAAAAGTTCTTATAAACAGTGGTCCTTGGCGACTTCGTTACAGAGATACAGAAAATGTTGAAAGGAATAGTAATAATTTTTAAATAACTATGTTACACCACTGACTTATTTTATTTAAACTTTCTTCTTATGAATCCCCCCTTCATTTACAACAAAAAAGATCACTTGTGTTTTTTTGATACGAGGGACGGTTTAAGGGTAAATGATTATTTTATTTGACAATACACAAATATTAAAAAATCTGTTTTAAACTGATCAACCACTCAAATATTTATTAAAGTATTTTAACGAATACCTACATACATACTTACTAATAAACAAATATGTATATGCCTAAGGAAGGTATCTGAGGATGCCTATTTTCTAAGTATAACACGTTTTCAGTGGCATACCTACATATTTATTTATTAGTATGTTATTTTTTAATATTTTGTGTTTTGACAAGGCGGCTTTGGAAATGCATTTGTCGATAAATTAAAACATATTTGACAGTTAGTTACCATTGAAAATAACAAAACTGAAGAAATAAAACTCAATGGTAACTAACTGTCTTCATCAGTTTAAAACACATTTTTTAATATTTGTGTATATTCAAATAAAATAATCATTTACCCTTAAACCGTCCCTCGTATCAAAAAACACACGTGATCTTTTTTGTTGGAAATAAAGGGGGGATTTATAACAAAAATGTTAAAATAATATAAGTCAGTGGTGTAGCATAGTTTTCACAAAAAATATATTAGTAACATTTTGTACCGACGCCACTGGTTAAATTTACGAACGTGTTGTACTTTGAAAATAAGTGTCCTTAGATGCTTATTAAATTCACTAAATTTCATTTAAAAAAAATAACTCGTTAAGGAGTTATTTAAAAATTACTTACTAGGTGGAAATCCATAATTATAGTATTATGGGATACAGTAAAACAAAGTTGAACTTGTAAATTTCCACTATATTAACAAGAAAAATTACATGTTCCGCTAACACTGTAGCTTCGTCAGATGACAATGATTTAATAAAAGGTGAAAATAAAAATTGGGGTGCAATAAAATTAAATTATTGAAACAAAACAGTGGAAGGGTTACAATAGCGGGAAAATCCAACAGAGGGTTTAAAAATTAAATTAGGTACAATACGGGTAATTTACAAAATCTTAAGTATATGGTCAACAGAATAAATTTAACGAAAGTGAATTATTTAAATCTAGGAAATTGATCATTAAGTGACAAGTCCGTATTTTTAAGTTTATTTATTTCCATAGATTCTAATAATAATAATTTCTGTATGTAAGATTTTAAAGGAAGGATCGAAATTATGTTGATAATCAAGTAAATGGTTAGCATAGTTTGAGTCTGTTTTGTTTTTTAGAAAACTGTCATAATGTTCCTGTATTCTTTTGTTACCTAAAATGTCTACCCGTTTGGCCAATGTATGTTTTAGGACAATCTTTCCTTTTTAATTTATAGACGCCTGATTTTTTGTTTTTATTGCTTTTTAGTTTTATTGTTTTTGATAAATTTACTTAAGTAAAGAGTTATTTGTTTTGTAACACATATTTATATCAAGTTTGTTAAGAAAATTGCCAATTACTTTGCTAGGTTGTCCAAAGAAAGTGACAAGTTTAAATTGGTCAGAGTTTTTCAGTTTTCAGTTATTTTCAAACAGCTTCTCTATTGGCATAGAGGTTGATGACGTCTTAACACGAGTCTTAACATGTTTTCTTCGTACTGTTAAAAGCTCGGTTAAAAGTCTAAAAATAGTTGATTATTGAGCGAGTGATAACAATGGCGTTTTACTGTTACCTAGGTATGTGAAGAAGTAGGGTTGGGATTTTGACCGTCAAAATCTTTTGTGATCAATTGACCAGTCAATTGACCAAGCCCCGGTCAAATTCCTCAGTTTTGTAAAAAGAATCAAAGCCATGAGTAATTACATAGAAACGTGTCTTTATTAAAAAACAGCTTACAAAAAATAAAGAAACCATTCAGAGGTACAAAAAACACAAAAATTACACATAAATATTAGGTATAATATTAATCTAACAATACTAAATTACTAATGAAGTAATTAGTGAGTGACTGATTGATGATGAAATGAGGGACTACTGGCAGTACTGGTCTTGGTAGATGATAGCTTAGATAAAGGTGCATCATCTTCGTCACTGAACTCACCCCCGGCATTGCCTTTATCTTCTTGCGAATCTGAATCACTCGTTTTATCCTCACTACTGAAATTTAACGCTGGTTCCTCCGAATTTCCATTTTTTTTAATTTCCACTGCCACTTAACAGTTTTAGGTACAAGCTTTCCTGAGCGAATGTACAATGCCCCATGAGGACCAATTTCTCTCACAAAAGGCTGCAAAAGTTTTTGACCGAATTTGACCCGGTCAAAATCTCGGTCAATTGACCAGGCACAACCCTATGAAGAAGCAATAGTTAGTTCTTAGTAGGGCAATAAAATATTTTCCTTTAACTGGTTTAGTACAACAGGTTTTTATCTGTACGCCACTGTCTTTACGATATTTTTGGCTTGTCCTTTACTTTCGGTATTGTCAATTGTCATTGAATAGTTGATTCAGCATTTGAAAATAATGAAATTACCGTAAGCCGCGTTGGGATCAGTTAACGACCCATACTTTTCAAATTATCTCCAAAACGCATCATTTTATCGAAATTCTATAGAAGTAAAAAAACTCGTAAAAAAATAGTAATTAAAAACAAAGATCACCTAAAAATATATAGTTTGGAAGTTACTGGCGCACGCACTTAAAAATAGGGGGGTCAGCGGGTACTGCCCCCCCCCCCCCTATTTTGAATATTTGAAAATTGTTTTTGTTTAGTTTTTCTCACAAGATCTAACTATGGTGAAGCAATGTACCAAATTTAAAATTTATAAATTATTGAATACCTACTCAAATTATTCAAAAAAATGTTTCTAATTTTAAATTTTGACGCCCTGTATATTGAACATGAGGGTCAAAAATAAAAAATGGTTATAAGTCATATTATTTTTGCCCAAGGAATATATGGTTAACGGATTGACCTCTTTTTTTCGGACATCCTGTATAACGACTTTCTTGATATCGTCGATAAAATAATAACATTCAGGAAAAACTTTTTCTTGACGTCATTTTAATTATGATTCTGCATTTTTTTCAAAGTTCTTTTAAAGACATTTTATTTCGCATGGTATTTTTCACTTTAAATTTGCAAATTTTGAGTTTAATTTATCCTCGAATTTATCACTCCGATGCTAAAGAAAAAAATATTTATTACAAACGTGACTAAAAGAAATTGTTGGAAATTATTTCCTAAACTTCTAGTTTGACCGCTAGGGGGCGTAACTTATGTGACCAAACAAAGAGCGTGATTTTCTCAAAAATCATCATTGTAAACATGTATCAAAGGTAGTGAGTTTTTGCTCTACCCTATTTTTTGCTATGCAAAAATTTTCACAACTTTAGCTTGGCTTATCGGAATTTAACAAATTTGAACCTTTCCTGAGACAATTAAAAAAACGCCGCGCCGCGAAAGCTGAAAGTTTGAAAACATCAGATCAAAATCTTATTACGTCATCCCATTATCCGCGCAATTCTTTTATTCGTCAGCCTCGACGGATTATATTGCTATCTTTGTTTAATAAATTAAATAGACAAGAACAGCTTAAACATAGAATACAATCCGTCCGATATTCAGGTAGACGCGGCGTTCGACCTTCAGCTGAATCACTGGAACCCATAGGTCGAGGCAGATGTGACGTCAGTGAGGTTTATTTCCGTGTTTTTATTAAAGAGCATATCTTGTTTATTTATTTACACAGTAAATAATTAAAAAAAAAAAATCTTTCTCTATGCGATAAGATAAAAATCAAAATTTAGTGAAAAAGTCCATTGTTATTTATTTTTTTACTTGCTACCGCTAGAAGACGGACGTTGCTACATTTTGCTGACTACACCACAGGCCTATAAAAAAAATTAAAATGCTTATTCCTGTGTTATTAAAATAGCATTTCTATAACCGCTGCCTGGTCGGAGAATTACTTTTTTTCCCTAGAAATAAGTTGGCAACCATTTGAAATTATATTAACGCCAACCACAGAACACAAACGAAGAACCGAAAACACGAGTCTCGGCGAGTCAATCATACCTATTGTTATTAATTTGTTCCCGTGTTTATTGTGGCGTTTATTAATTTTGGTGAACAATTTGTTGTTATTTTTGTGATACAGTGTGATCAGTAAAGTTCGCATCATATGGGATTTTAGTATTGAAAATACTACTGCTTGCGTATATACGGGTATATTTCACGAAAAATGAACCACATGCAGGAAGCGTTACGCGTGCATAATATTATTATGTTATTTGATATGGGTGTGATTTGTTTAGGCTAGGACTTTGGCAAAATAACACGGCGGTGATCCGAGCAGCACATGATCGATGACATCATCTGCTGAGTTTTAATTGTTACGGGATCTCCCGTCGGCTTTATCAGGATGTTTATTTAGACCAAATATTAACCCTTTATAGGGCAGACAATCAAACATCAAAATTGCAAAACCTGTTGTTTGAAATAGCTTTATTTAACATTAAGGACCCTATCTACAAAATCTTAGAAAAAAATAAAACACGTAACCCATTTTTTTGAGGAGGTCGATATTTTAACCAGTATCCATTTCGACAAATTTTAATTAGTTGTTATAACAGGCGATTGTAGTCCAGAACGCGCAGTGAATTGGTTACAAACCCTTGTAATAATTAGTCCTTTGTGCCGCAATGGCATTACGTTGTATATTATGTGTTACATGTATGTTACATACTTAAAATAATATCATAAGAATGCAAAACGTAAAATTAAGTTATAAATTTAAAAATTTTGAGTTTTAAAGCAAAATATTATCTTGCCGATAAGTTTTATCCATATTATAATTAGTGTATCGAAAGCTACGTATTTTAATGTACTTACCAACAAATTTTCACAAAATTATTAGCAATATTAACACAAAAACAACAATTTTTTCCCAGACAGCACGTAAACATGTGACTTTTTGATCACTATCCTAATCGGACGCTGGTTGAAATTTCGACCACTTTGTCAGTAATTCAGACTACGTAAGTATATGGTCGAATATTTTACCATTATTCGTTTGCGCAGTTAAATATAAACAAACTGGCCGAATATCAAACCGGTATGCGAACAGGAAATAATTATTTTGACGCTGGTTGAAATATGAACCAGTATCCTATAAAGGGTTAATACTATTTAAATATTATACTGTGTGTTTGAATTTTGAATAAGTATATTCACTTTATTTGGATATAATAAAAAGTAGATTATCTTTATTATTGTTCTATATTCTTACATTATAGTTATTAATGATACTAGTTCGATATGAACACTATAATAAAATGTGTGCAACGTTAATTAAATATTTTACTGTGTGTTTGAATTTTGATTAAGTAAGTATATTCACTTTATTTGGATATAATAATAAGTAGATTATCTTTATTATTGTTCTATATTCTTACATTATAGTTATTAATGATACTAGTTCGATATGAACACTATAATGAAATGTGTGCAACGTTAAACCACGAGGCGTCAGCCGAGTGGTTTAATTGCACAAGTTTCATTAACAAAGTTCAAATCGAACGTGTATCATTCAAACTTTAATCTACGACAGTGCAAATAGATTTTATTCGTCTAAATTTCATTAATATCAGATAACGTTTTCGTAATTTTTAAAATTTTCAAGTGTCCATGTTAGTCGATATCATGGTAACCGCATTTTTGATTGTTTCAATTTCGATTTTGACAACGTCATTATTGCCGTCTAATTTTCTATTGTATGCAAAGGGTTGGCCAAAAATAATTTAAATATGGGAGATTCTGAATCGGAAAGTGTCCCTTTGGATGTTTACAATAAATAAATGCAATCCGTTTTTCTAAGTAATATTATGTGGTAGGTATTTTCAATACGCCTATGATACTTGCGTAAGATGCAAGATCTCTGAATTTTTTTTATTAATAACTTTATTCGAAATTTGACTTTGGCATCAAGTTCTGCTTCGATCGAGATGAAAATTAAGCAAAAAAAAATACTTAGTTGTCACGTGATTCGCATTATCTGTCAAATTATAATTATTTCCAAAAAATAATTCAAAAGTGGGGTTATTTCTAAAAGTATCGAAAAAAGTTATTAGAAAAAGTTTTTTTAAATGCAGTTTCTAGCCCACATGCATAAGATAATTTTGATTTTTTACCCATATATTGTAAATTGCACCACTTTTGCAAAATAAGACTCAACGCAACCTACATAAAACTTCTTAGTTTTGACAATGCTTTATTTCAGATACATTTTCTTTAAAGTAGCGCCATATTAAATGTGTGTTTTTCTACAAAATCAAAATTGGGCTATTAAAATTTGGTCGCATGTGATGCAAAGTTTATTTGTTTTTGACCCTGTATAAGGTAACTTCATAAAATAAGTATTTTTGAAAACGTTGTTTGTGACTGAAAGTAATACACCTTAATATTAAGACAAAAAAATAACACAGTGTCATCAGTAAAGTGTTCATTAAGTGAAAAATAAATTTTAGTGGTGGGTAAACAATCAAAATTTTCTTATGCAGCTGAAATTTTGCACGTGGGCTAGAAACTGTATTTAAAAAAACTTTTTCTTATAACTTTTTTCGATATTTTTAAACCCTACCTCAAACCCTACTTTTGAATTATTTTTTGGAAAAAATTAAAATTTGGCAGATAATGCGAATCACGTGACTACTATTTTTTTGCTTAATTTTCATCTCGATCGAAGCAGAACTTGATGTCAAAGTCAAATTTCGAATAAAGCTATTAATAAAAAAAAATCCCATATGATGCGGACTTTACCCACACTGTACCTATATAAACTTTCAAAACATTACCTATGTACTAACAATGCCACTGTGTTTAGCGCATAATAATTGTGTTATAGTGAGAAAGTGCTGAAGAGGATATGATATCTCTTTCAATAGGGAATGAATCGCAATAATTACATTGAAATTTTAAAAATTGTTTATGATAAAGTGCTGTGTTGCCTGGTAAATTCCAGATAGATTAGTTTTTTTTTACCCTATCGAAATAACATAACCCTGTATTTTCAAAGCTGGCGCGCGTCGATCGCTACGAAGTTACAGTCTGCTGGAATCGTAGACATTTACCTTTAGATACAAATTCAAATTCAAACTCCTTTATTTATGTTAATACACAAACTGTCCTTACATACGTCATAATACAGGGTGGCGCACCGAAAACTTTCCACCCAGGTTTATTTTCTTGTTAATAAATAAATCAAAATTCGCTCGAACACGGGAACCTTAGTTCTCAGGGGGACATATGTTTTTGCTATTTTCATCCCCCCTGCTGGAACCCCCACGACGGGGTGGCTTCCACCCTTAAAATCTTAAATGGAAAGGGGGGTCGAGTGACACCTTATTTTAAAGTGAATTGAATTGCCTTTCAAACGCGACCTTGCTCGTTTAAATCGAGTGAATAGTTACTGAGAAATAGGGCTAAAAAGAAAAAAAAAATTAAAAGTAATAAAATTTGTTACAAGCGATCAATCAAGTAAATGTTGAAAATGTCCACCTCCAACCTCCATGCAACTGTAAAGGCACTGTTCAAAATGTTCTCGAACATTATGGAGCATTGCGGGAGTTATTTGTCGGCACTCGTACACTATTCGTTGTCGCAAGTCTTCCAAAGAATTCGGTTGGGTTGCATAAATTTTAGACTTTAAATTTCCCCACAAAAAAAAAGTCCAGTGGAGTCAAATCAGGCGATCTTGCAGGCCATTCAATAGGACCTCTTCTTCCAATCCATTTTCCAGGAAAATTTTCATCCAGAAACTGTCGAACATCGAACGCATAATGCGGGTGTGCTCCGTCTTGCTGAAAGTAAATATTTTCGGGCCGATAACGGTCATTTTCTTCTATGGCATTCGTTAAAGCAGAGTTAATAGTGGTTTCTAATAGGTTCAGGTACCCTGTTAAATTTGCACCTGTTAAATTTCCAGGTATAAAATACGGCCCAATAATACGGTCCCCAAAAATTCCAGCCCACACATTTAATTTTTCGGGATGTTGAGTATGCACTTCTCTAAAAATTCTAGGGTTGGAATCCGACCAATATCTGCAATTTTGTCGATTGACAGTACCGTGAAGAAAAAAAGTGCATTCATCGGAGAAATAAATTGTGGATTGCGAGTGATCATTTCACTAATTAATTCGCAAAATTGCAAACGGCGATCGTCATTATATTCATAAAGTTCATGAACCAGTTTTATTTTATAGGGATGAAACTTATGCGTTTTTAAAGTACGCTGAACACCCGATACATCTGACACTTTCCTCGTGCTAAGTGTGGGATCGATGGCAATATGACCCAAAACTGCAACTTCTACAGCTTCATTTCTTACAGGATTTTCAACAATCCTTTTTTTGTTCATCACTGATCCTGTTTCACGGAATTTTGCCACCAATTGTAGCACGTAAGTATGAGACAAGTGTGCATTTAGATGCAATGCATTATAAGACAGGGCGGCAGCTCGAGCACAATCGTTACTTCTAAAGAAAAGTGAAATAATTTCAACCCTTTCTTGAAGAGTATACGTCATTTTAATCAATTATTGAACACACTGATATGTAAGGCAAAATGAATTTTTATTCTTACTATGAATTTGATCGATGCCAAAAACAAACTGAGTTTTTTTTCGATTGAACAAGTAAAATTCCAAATCCCTTTTGTTAAGGTTGTATCCTTTTTTTGCGTATTTTATACCATTTAATTTGTTTACACATAAGCACAAATTTTTTTACCATTTAATTTCTCGAAAGGTACTCAACCAAATTCAGGGTCGTAGCCAGTGGTTTTGAGCCAATTAAATTCCTTTTGAAATAAGCTATAGCTCGACCTTCCTTTTCATTTAAGATTTTAAGGGTGAAAGTCCATGCTCCATAATGTTCGCGAACATTTTGGACAGTGCCTTTACAACTGCATGGAGGTTGTAGGTGGACATTTTCAACATTTACTTTTTTATTGATTGATACAAGCGGTAACAAATTTTATTACTTTTAATTTTTTTTTCTTTTTAGCCCTATTTCTCAGTAACTATTCACTCGATTTAAACGAGCAAGGTCGCGTTTGAAAGGCAATTCAATTCCCTTTATAATAAGGTGTCACTCGACCCCCCTTTCCATTTAAGATTTTAAAGGTGGAAGCCACCCCGTCGTGGGGGTTCCATCAGGGGGGATGAAAATAGCAAAATAATATGTCCCCCTGTGAACTAAGGTTCCCGTGTTCGAGCGAATTTTGATTTATTTATTAACAAGAAAATAAACCTGGGTGGAAAGTTTTCGGTGCGCCACCCTGTATAATAAAACCTATAATTTAATTTGGTATTATTCGTAAAATTTTAGAAAGGTGGGAGTATCAACATGCTCGCCAACCTATAACCTATTTCGCGTAGATTTATTTATTTTTTCTAACTTTTACACAAAATTTAAAGAAAATCAGTATCGACTTAATATTCTATAGGTAATAGTTAACATATTTAATAAATATCAAGAAATTTCATAACTTATTTTAGGAGAATTGTATAGCGAAAAATATCGGGTAAGATTTTTTTTTATATTATTATGTCATTGTCACTCATTGTTCTTTCACTATACAATTCTCCCAAAATTAGCAATGAAATCAATTGATATTATTGTAATATATCAGATACTACCTAAATAATGTACCGACGATATTGATTTTCTTTAAATGTTAGTTATTAAAATAATAAACTCAAAAAATCAACGCGAAATAGGTTATAGGTTGGCAACAGATTGAATGACGTTGAGAATTCAACCTTAAGGACACAACAGTACAAATTAAAATGATAAAAGTTAACCTAAGCTAAACATAAGTAAAATAGGTACAATAACCCAATGCAAAATCATGAAACTATACACTTGTTAAAAAAAAAGAGAAGAGCATACAAACATTTAATGACAAATTTAATAACCTAAAACTGGGTGATGTCACACGTACAGCTTATCTCCTGCGCAAAGAAAAGTTACGTTTTATGGGTGAAAAAATACGTTCGAGCGCACGGCTCGCCGGTCAGCTGCCTTCCCTCTAAACAGCATCGGGCATGCGCACAAACCTCGTGTTATTGGCCTGTCCTTCTTTAGCGACATGCTTAAAATACACACCAGAACCGGCTCAGCGCCATTTTTGTTGTTTCGTTTTAAGGTTTCTCTGTGGATTCCTTGTAGTTTTCTTTGCTATTGTGGATTGTGGGTGTTTAATATTTACGGATTTCTAGTTTTTGTGTCGTTTAGGGCCGTTTGCAAAGGTTCCACTTAAGACGTTTTAGGTTGGGCTTAACCTTAAGTGTCACTTAAACTATTATTTTCCGTTGCACAGTCGATCATCCGGCACATAAGCTGGGCTTAAATAGACATAATATTAAGCCGAAGATTTTTACGGCTTAAACCGCACCTTAACTGATTCTAACCCCATTTTCTCATTTTTAAAGAATTTTCTGCTGAAAATGGCTTTATTTGAAAGGAATTTATTAATAGTTGAAGATGATGCGAGCTTGATGAAATAAATTAAGTAATATTTGGAATTCCTAGGAGGATATATAATCGGAGTGAATATTTTTATTCCTTTGATCAACTTACTTTTTTTCAAAAATTTCTCGTTACAAAAAACACAGCAGTATTAATTTTAGTTGAAATTGAAGCCGAAGTAGAGTATCCCTATGATTAGTAAGTAATAATACATAAATAAAACCTTTAATATCAAGAATAATAAACAAAGTAAACAAACTTTCCATTCCCCTTGACTAATGACATAAAAATTACCATAAAGGTTAAAATATCCCTAGTTAGTTACTATATTTTCCAACGTTGCCGCTTTTACCTATAACTTAGCTAAACTTTCGGTAAGTGAAACCTTAGCAAATCAAATAAACATTAAGGTGCATCTTAGATTTAGGTGCCACTTACGTATGAATAAGATGTAAGTGGAACCTTTGCAAACGGCCCTTAGTGAATTGTGTTTGTGCGTATAGTGACTCGGGATTGGAATGTAAACAATTACTAGTAACAGCCGTTGTATGATTTTATTATGCCCAAATAGGGGTAAAATACCTGATTTTTCGTATTTTGAGTCAGTATGGGGTAGTGATGTATCTTAATATATAACTTTATTTTATTATGATCAATTTAAACACTTCAGACTAGGCCTAGGCTACACAAACAAGGTATGAAAATAAAGAGAAATACACACCAATACAGATTATCCTAATGCATGTTTTGGTATATTTTATTTGCAGCCCTGCAATCTAATTAGTTAGGTACGCCCGTTTATCGGGCTTTAAAAAGTTTAAAAGACACTTTTCCCTATACTTATATTATATAAAAGTAAATACCTAGGTATGTTTATAATAATCCTCGGTTCAAGTTCTCGGGCAAAAACTTTTTCAAATTCTTGAACAAGAGATTGTGCTTGAAAATGTTTTACACGTACCCAAGTTTTTGCCAAATTGTAAAAATCAATACAAGTTATATACCAACTAATATTTGACTTAATGTTAGGTACGCGATAACATCGAAGATTGGTTATTTTGCTGGTTTTCTTTGTTTTTTATATTCGATTTTGTAAGTTTTATAGTTAAATTGACTTATTTTCTTCCCTTTCGAACTAAAAAAAAACGACGACAAATAATTTTTTTAACAAATTTTAGAAACAAAACCTTACAAAACAATTTTCTATCCTCAAAATCTAATAGGTTTGCAATTACTAAAAATGCCAGAAATCGCTAACTTAATTCCCAACCTGATCAAAAAAATTCAGAAGAAATTCCAATTTTTTGGCAAGAATTTAAATTTTAATGCACGGACCTGTCTATTTTCCCATTCGTCAAACGATAATGTTGCGGTGCGCATGTGTAATCGTGTATAGCTTTGTTTACATGCGGGAGGCCATAAATTTGCCACTTTCGTGATTTTTGTTTGCTTATCTAAATCTAAAGGTAAATATCTATGGCTGCCAAGTTCAATTAATGGATGGCAACATTGTAGGGTTGCCAGATTTCAGAAAACAAAAAACGGGAGGTGCCGATATAATTTTTGCGCTTTCGCCATATCATAAAAAATAATTATTGTTTAAAATTGGTAAATATTTTTTGCTCCATTAATAAGTAGGATTTTGTTTTGTAACACTAATTTAAAGTCTATTTTTTTCCAAGATAGACATGTAATTATTTTTCTGACTTTAATATATATTCTTCTGAGCTAGAAGTATATAAAAAAGAAAAATCGGGACTTTTAATATGTTAGTCGGGAGATTTATGGAAAAATCGGGAGCCTCCCGCCTAAATCGGGAGGGTTGGCAACCCTACAACATTGGCAACCTATAAAAATCAAATCCACATTCGTACAGAGATATCATAGTGTGCCATTTCTACAATCTATTAAGCATTCTACTTTTTTTTTATAGGCCTGTGGTATTAAGTAACGATATTTTATCTGAAACCTGTAAGGTTAAATAAAAATACCCTTTTGGTGGAGCGGCTCAGAGACGCAGAGTAGTACCTAAATGAATGAGAGGAGAAAAAAAATGCATGCCATGCTTAACATTGCGCCTAATGAATGAAAATTAAGCAATTACTTTTTAGTAAAAGCAATTGCTTGACTAGCAAATGCTATAAGTAAAAGCAATTGCTAGATCTGGATATAAATAAAATTTTGAAGCAATTGCTGTTTTTCTTACACCTCTGTAGCAAATGCTTATTCAACACAAGTTCAGACGTGGCTTATCCACTTGTTCAGATTATAGATTTCATGTTCAGTTTGGTGCCTAATTCACAAAAAAGTTGACATAAATACAACAACGTTGGTCTATTTATTTAGTACAATAGTAACCTGTTACGTTTTTGTGGAAAATAGGAAACTTATATGGGTTGTGATATGGCAGATTTCAGTGAAAATGAGGAAAGTGATAGTAGTAATGAAGTGAAGAAATTAAAGACAAGCAATTGAAATTCGTTCACAAACTGAAGGAAAATAAATAAATCTCTCTGACCACAACCGTTTAGCTTCAGCACTTGTAGGAAATTTAATAAAAATATTGGCCTTCTCCAAAGCTGCATCCATTACAGAAGTGTTATGTCTTACAGACAGTAGTTTGGTGAACAGCGAGTTCTTCGCCTGCAGAATTTTGAAAGCCCGGATCCGACAATTTCCGCAGAAAGACTTTAATCTTATTTAAAGGCGACAGTGCACCCCCCTCGCCTTTTACCAGTATCAACAAAAAATAATTTGCCAACCACTCAACATTTTCGCAGTCAAATCGATATACCTAACTGTCTGAAATCATCATATCTGCAATTTTTACGTACACTGTAGATTTTTCTTTTTAGGACGTTCATATATTCAGCCATAACTGAAGACACAAATTGAGAGCGCACGTGTATGCTGCGGAGAACTAAAGTTGACTGCTACCAAGCAAATGATGCAGGGGTCGACCTACCTTAAAAGTTGAAAGCAATTGCTACACTAGAAAAACCAATTCCTTAATTTATTCATCACATTTTAAGCAAACTATAGCGATTGCATTTAAATTTTTAATGTGATTTTGGCTCTAAAATATGCACATATCGCCCGTCGCTTTCGCTAAAACTATAGCGATTGCTTCTATTTTTTAAGAAAAAGTATTGACTAGAAGCAATTCCTGCACTTTTAAGCAATCGCTGGACGCAAAAGCAATTCCTTTAGTTTTTATTCATTGGCCTTCAAGAAATTACTTCGATTTGATAAGAAAAAGCAAGTGCTACATTTTTATTCGTTAGGCTTATTGCCCTACGGTAATGTCGTTTTCGGCGTTGACGTTTTAGGACGATTTATGTTACCTGATAAAAAAATATTTAAGGAGAAGGAGAACCGGAGATGAAACGAAAGCTGTCCTTTAATTTACTACGTATATGAAATCCAAATATTGGCCGTTATGTGCGTGGTGAATAAGGCCCATTTGAAAAAAAAAATGTTTTGTTATGTTCTTGCCACCAAGTTATAAATAGTTTATTTAAGAATCCTTTGATATAAGCTATTTATAAAACGTGGCTTGCAGTCACGGACCTTATTTCTTTCGACAGTTTGAAACAAATTTAAACTGGAAATAGAATTTAATTGGCAGTAAAGAAAATAAATTATACTCAATCATTGAATTTTATCAAAGGTGTATAAGAATTTCTGTAAAAATTAAATTTTTTGTAAGATCATGAAAAAGCATGTTGTCAATTTGCGTAGAGGTCTATCGCTTTGTATACATAGACATGTACCTTCAGATAAGCAAACAATAATCACGAACGTGGCAAATTTATGGCCTTGCGCATGTAAACAGAACCACACAGAAATAGGCATGCGCACTATAAAATTATCATTTAACGAATAGGAAAATAGACGGGACCGGGCTTTAACATCTTGTTTGTGTGGCCTAGCCCTAATTAGATGTGTTTAAATTGATCATAATAAAATAATATTACGTATCAAGAACTATCGCTCTTTCATACTTACTGGAAATACGCACAAGCGCGGATTTCGGGGAGGGGAAGGGGGGGGGGGGGTAATTACCCCCCCCTGGATCCTAAACCCAACCAAACTTGAGTGTCCTCTTATACTTATAAATATTAAAATCGTTTAATAGATTTAATTTTATAAATGTGTTTTTACTAAGTATTTGATTAATATTATGTTTCTTTTATTCTCTTTATAAGTTCCTGTAAATTTTGTTGTAGGTTGTAGGTTGGTACCTATAGTACCTAATATGATAAATAGTTATTTATGCAACTAGTACAAAAAGTGTAAGTTTGTTGCACACGGCATAGAAGTTATTCACCGAGACGTAGTCGAGGTGAATAATATGCCATGTGCAATAAGCACACTTTTTGCACATGTTACATACACTATTTTTTCTACGATCGTTTTTTTATTTAACAAAAAAGATTAAAATCGCTCTGTATTACCTCTCCTTTACGTGCAAAAGTTGTCATTCAAATTTGGCAATGGATCATAGATACCTTTGACCTTTGACTTCAACATAATAAAATTATGGCGCCCTGTCAACGTGAATTATATTTCAATAGGGTATTGACGGTGTGCAACGCACAATACACATACTATAAACAAATTGTTCGTTTCCTAGGTAATTTACTTTATTGCACTAGGGCAAAAAGTACTTTTTCTAATTTTGTATCATAACAAATCTATTACGATACGCATTTGCGTATCGTAATGAAGCTATTTTGATACGCGTTTTTTTCTTTATTTGATGTTGGTAACATTTAAATGTTTTATTTCATTGACTTGCGCGGCCTTTGTGATTTACGAGAAAACCCATTTTTCGCAGAGGAAAAATAGCTTGATAACCTAATTTTTTTATTCTGTGTAAATAAAAGTCATGTATGTTGGTTGCATAAATCTATAAATCAATCTTTTGTAGATGCTTCAAGCTATAATTTTCTGCCAAATCCTATCCAAAATTCAATCTACTAACCTTCCAATGTCGATTTTAACTTTAACTTTATTTGAATTTTCCATCTTCCCTATACTAAATTGCAATGCCGTGACGTAAAATCACGTCTTTTGAAATTCGAAAAAAAGTAGCAAAATCGCCAGAATTTCCGAACGCTCTGTATATGTACCGAATGTACAAGAATCACACAACGTATTCCGTCCAATTTCAAATCTTATATCGCTAAAATAACTTTAGAATCTCGTGGTAAAAATGGGTCAATAAATCAAAAAATGGCAGTTCGCAAAATAATTTTTGTTGTCCAGAGGCTACTATGATAAAAAATAGTATTACCAACATAAAATTTAGACATAAAAATTTACAAAATTTGAAGGATTTATTTTCTTTTCAAATATGTGTTTTTTATTGAAAAAACTACAAATTAGAAAAAATAGTATAACGTACGTGTTATATAAAGCAGTTTTAAGCACTTGTCCCGTTATAAAATTCGCCGCAAGCGGCTCGTTTTTTAACATGGACGCGTGCTATAAAATGATGCTTTATAAAACGTGTACGTTAATATACTATTATTGCATAGTATGCAATAAAGACCTACTTTTGTCATTAGAAACTCATACACAAAATGACATTTTTTGAACGATCGTAGAAAAATAATGTTTCGTTAATGTAATGGTTTGTTTATTTTTCAATAATTATTAGACAGTTTGACACTAAAAATATAGGTACTTAAAAGATATGGGTTAACTATAACTATATTAAAAAAAATATCTTTGGGATTCAATTACCCCCCCCCCCCCCTAGATTTTGACCCAGATCCGCGCCTGAATACGCAATACTAAATATTTTACCCCTAAGAATTTAGGCATAGTAAAAACATACGATGGTCTTATTGTATTCGAGTCACTAAAGGCACAAACACAATTCACCAAAAATACACAAAAACTAAAAATCCATAAATATTAAACAACTAAAATTCCCAATAGCAAAGAAAACACCAAGCAATCATATGTGAGAAGTTAGCAACGTTCATCAGCACTGTTTATGCAGCAACGAAAATAGCGCCGAGCCGGTTCTGGAGTGTACAGGGTGTTTCATTAAGGGTAGCCACCGGCCATATCTCGGAAACTACTAAGCGTAGAAATGTAAGGAGAAAAAAATTATTATTAAAGTGGCTATGAGAAAATTCTGGAAATTATCTTTAAGTTCTACATTTCGCCGCAAGGGGGCACAATTGAAAATTAATTTTTAAAATTCTAAGTTTCTCCGTAAATTCCTTTATTAAGGTATATCTTTAGTTACATCTAGGGTTGTGGATTAGACCGGTCAATTTGTTTTTCGGTCAATTGACTGAAATAAATTAAAATTTAAAAATGCAGTGGATGAACCTAACAATACTTGCCAAATTTCTTACTTTGTATTTTGGAAAAAATTAATTTTTTATAACAAGTTTTGCTTGTTCTGAAAAATCTATTGCCATACCTAAATTTTATACAGGGTGGTCAAATGGATGATATAGTTAGGTCTATCCAGGTATAAATTCTATAAGTGTATATCTCAATAGTTTATTTTTATATAACCATAAAAACATGAACACTTAAAATAAAATATCAGACTCGGGTAATTAGGTAGCTGAATTATTACGAGCAGTAAAGTATGTAGCCAATGGTAAATTTTCATCTTCGGAGTCAGATTCTAGCTGCTCGGCTTCGGAAGACGAGGAGACATCAGCTTCGGAAGATGAAGATAAATTTAAGTCGGGTATTCTTCCACATTTATTAATTATATTTAAATTGTATTTAACATACACCAATTTTCCGGATCGTGTAGTAGTCAGCCTATTTCTTAACTTATTATGGACTAGCGTGTACCCGGCATGCGTTGCAACCCGCTGGTATAAATACAAACCCGAACAAACCCGATATATTAGTACCCGGCATGCCACTTTCTGAAATTGCACCCGTGCGAAGCCGGCGCGGGTCGCTAGTTATACAAAAAACCTTCCTCTTGAATCACTCTATCTATTAAAAAAAACCGCTTCAAAATCCGTTGCGTAGTTTTAAAGATTTAAGCACACAGACAGCGACAGCGACTTTGTTTTATATATGTTAAGGTTGAATTCTCAACGTCATTCAATCTATTGCCAACCTATTTCGCGTTGATTTTTTGAGTTTATTATTTTAATAACTAACATTTAAAGAAAATCAATATCGTCGGTACATTATTTAGGTAGTATCTGATATATTACAAAAATATCAATTTATTTCATTGCTAATTTTGGGAGAATTGTATAGTGAAAGAATAATGAGTAACAATGACATAATAATGTTAAAAAAATCTTAGCCGATATTTTTCGCTATACAATTCTCCTAAAATAAGTTATGAAATTCCTTGATATTTATTAAATATGTCAATTATTACCTATAGAATATCAAGACGATAATGATTTTATTTAAATTTTGTGTAAAAGCTAGAAAAATTAAATAAATCTACGCGAAATAGGTTATAGGTTGGCAAGCATGTTGATACTCCCACCTTAAGATAAGAAGATAATGCCCCATGTGGACCAGTTCCGTTCACAAGAAGCTGAGGAGGCCGGCATTTTTAGTAACTTTACAGCTAGGTACATCGTGAAGTACCGATTTCTTTTGCCAACTCTCCCACCAAGATACATTTCCCTTTTACTTTGTTTTCTTCTCTTATTTCGGTAAAACAATTCCAAATTTTGGTTTTGGACTTCCCCAAACTCATCGTAAATGCGACGTCGCGTCGTTGGTTCACAAAAATGCAATGCAAGTGCAAACCCTAACTCTGGCAAATACGAAATGAAAATAAATAGACTGAGAAGGAAATGTCTATGAAAATGGTATAAAAAGAGAATAACAATAACTTCTCTATTCCTTTCCTTCATTGTGATTGAATCCGTTCCGGGAACCACTAATAAACGAGGCCGACTATTGGGATTCCCAGAATCAGGTGTTATTGTTTTCTTAAATAACGGCGCTATAACGATACACTAAACATTATCCTGGGTGGTAGAAGGTAATCTGGACAGATCACAAATGCATAAATAATAAAATAAAATTGATATATTTTGACCGAATTTGACTGG
Source organism: Polydrusus pterygomalis (assembly GCA_963969555.1). Taxonomy (NCBI): domain Eukaryota; kingdom Metazoa; phylum Arthropoda; class Insecta; order Coleoptera; family Curculionidae; genus Polydrusus; species Polydrusus pterygomalis. The sequence continues at coordinate 75,475,306 of OZ018376.1, read as the reverse complement.
TCAAATACGTCATGGTCAATTGACCATGCCCAACTCCACCCGTATGTACCATGCGAGCAAAAATTATTAGCATCAAAGAGGGCTTGGATTAAAAAACGTCTTGGTTTAGATCACAATGATATGGGGACGATATATCTAACCAAATATAGGTTAAAATTTTGTCAAATTCATATTATGACATGATATGCCAAACTAATGAGCAATAAAATAAGTAGACAAATACAAATTTATTTTTGTTGTTTACAAAATTAACAAAGTAAGAATATACAGAAGGAAAAAGAAAAAGAATTGCATAAATTGCTGAAGTTGGCCACCGCAATGCTCCAAGCATATAATTCACACGTCTCTTCATATTTTCGAAAGTGTTGACCAGCATCTCTGGAGAAATGTTACCACATTCTGGGATAATCCTTTCTTGTAATTGTTCTAAATTTGCAACTGGTGTTTTAAAAATAGTGTTCTTTAAATGAGGAAAAACGAAGTAATCCATAACCGTTAAACAAGGTGATCTAGGTGGGAATTCAATGTCTGATCGAAAACTGATCAGTCTGTCGTCGAAAAAATTGCGTACCTAAGTAGTTAATAGTTTCAGCAGGGGCGGATCCAGAATTTCTCTGAGGAAGGGGCGATTCTAAAAATACATATACACGCAATGTTCAGAAAATTCTTTTGACTCCTAAAATAGTATATTAAAAAACGTAATGACAAAATTTAATTTTACCTTTTATTTTACTTTTAAGCAAACATAACACATAAAAGACAAAATAACATTAGTTTCATAATTAAAAAAAAAACACTATGAAACATGTAATGGAGCATTCTAAAGAAAAAAATAAGCGAACTTAGGGAATCTTAGTTAATTAAATAATACTAAAAAGTACTGTTGTTACTAGTTGAATATTTACGGTGGTTATCTTAGCAATTCTCAGGTGGGGGCTAAACCACTGAGTTTCGGCGGCTGTATGGGCGGTTGCACCGTCCTGTTGAAAATATCCAAAACGTAGTTCGTCGTCAAGTAATTGCTCCACAAATGGATTCAAAATATTGTCTCTATACCGCTTTGCTGTAACTATGTCATGGAAAAAATAGGACCAACAATTCTTCTTCAAGAAACAGCTAACCAGACACCAATTTTTTGAGGGTGCAATGTGGACTCTACAAAAAAATGGGGATTTTCACTACTCCACATGCGTGTATTCTGAGAATTCACATAACCAGAGAGGTGGAACCAGGCTTCATCCGAAAAAAATTTCAGGTCTAATAAATCATTTGTTTCCAATAAATTTTGGGTAAACCATTGAGAGTAATTCCTGCGTCTTTCAAAATCTGCGGCTTGTATTTCTTGGAATACTTGCACTTTATAAGGAAATAAATTTAGCTGCTTCTTAAAAATAGTCCTGCATGTTCCATAAGATCTTCCCACTTCTTGGGACACGCGTCTTATACAATTTGTTGGCGTATTTTGCATTATTTCACGAACGTTTGCAACAAGTTCTTCTGTTCTTACATATGGTCTTCCTGCTCCTTTTTTGTGTTATATAGAACCTGTTTCCCTGAACACAGCCACGGTTCTTTTCAGGCAATGATAAAAATCCCCAGCAATAAAAGCAACGTTAGGAAAATGTTCGTGAAAATCGTCCATGCACAAACCCGGATTGTATTGCCACTCACCATTTACTCTAACCCCGTTTCGAAAACACGCTTTAACCATGAATGTTTTGTGCTGTTCCGTAAAGCCCATTGTGTGAATTGTTCAAGAAATTGGAAAAATAGCGATGAATCAAATTACTTGTAACAACTGTCAAAGATGACGGAATAACTGATTGATTGTTACTTCAGGTAGTTACTGACACCCAACAGGTATTAAGCTCTTCGGCTAAGCATTACGTCCTTAAATGCAAGGCCCTCTTCGATGCAAATAATTTTTGCTCGCACGGTATGTATTCATGCCTGTATATTAAAGACCGGATATTTGCCGTCACAGCGAAGAGAGCAGAAAGCAACAAATGAAGAATGCAGTTCCAGCTTCGACCAACCCACAATAATCGTGCGGATGAATAGAATACATTTTTATTTTTAGTAACGTATTTAAAATAGAGCCCACTGTCACACTATTGACTATTAATTAATTTGATCAACAATCATTTAATAATAGACACATATTACTCAGTGGCGGCTCGTGACTTAACTTGGGAGTGCGCATAAAGCCCGCCGCAGGCAAAATGCGCACGATTTTTATAATAAGTTTGGTAATTCGTTTCGCAGATGTTCCAAATAATTTTGGATTATTCGAATATTCTATTCTCCTGATGATGAATGTATATACATTCGAAACATGTAGAGAATTTACCCTTCAGTAAAACTTAAAAATTATTTTAATATACCAGTGGAGGAAGACTTAAAGTGCCTTATTTCTTTCCCTTTTAAACATACCCTCCACTTAAAGTTTGGACTATTTCTTCTAGTTGAAAACAGTTTATAATGCGAGAATTATCAGAGAATGGTTTCAAAATAATAATAAATAATGTTGTGGCCTGCGAAGCAAAGAGTCTAGACCTTAATGCTATTAAAAACGTTTGGGGTCCAAATGCCAAATAAAATGTATAAAGTAAATTTTGAACCTGAAAACAGAGAAAGCCTCGAAAATGCAATAGAAATGATCTGGGATGAACTGAGCGATGATCCAGAATTAACCAGAAGTTTATATTTACCAACAACTCATCGACTTAATCAAGTGTTAAAGGGATATGGGGCAATAACTAAATATTAGAAGATTTTTATATAAACAGAGATTGCAATATTACCTAAGTTTTTAATACAAAAAAATTATATAATTTTATTAATATAACTAAGTAACATAAACGTTTATATTTTATACACTGTACTAATTCAGCAGTTGGGTCCTGGTGAAACATTTTTTAATATTATTAGTAAAATATTAAATTTAAAAAAATATCAAATAAAAATTAACAAGCTAGTATTTACTAATAATGTTTATATTTGAAACATTTTTTTATATGTTTTTTGTCAACTTTATTTTATTTTACTAATAGTAGCTACTATTAATCAAGAACCAAAAGGTCTATTGTAATGAAATGATTGTTTAGGATCTACCTATACATTTGTACCAGCAACCATTATTTACGACATTCTTGTACAACATTGAACTTGAAAATGATAGGCAGGTTCACAAAGCACAACTGCTATACAACACTGATTGGACACAACTGTACATTGCTTTAACATAAAGAGTTACATCTTTTGAGAAAAACAAAACAAAAAACAATTTTCAAGTATTCAAAATAGCCCCCTAGTCCAGTCCAGTACCCGCTGACCCCCTATTTTTTAGTACGTGGGCCAATGACTTCCGAACTATATTTGTTAGCTTGAAGAAATAGTCCATACCTTAAGTGGAGTGTATGTTTAAAGGGAAAGAAATAAGACACTTTAAGTCTTCCTCCACTGGTATATTAAAAAGTTTATTTTATTTTATTTTATTTATTTATTCACGGGCACTGCCCAATTTCACAAAAATATAAATAATCTTAATCCTAACGCAGAGTTAACATATTTTAATTAATTTATTAAGAAAAACGTAGCATTCAGCAATGTGATAAAATTAGAGAGATTTCACATTATAGTATAAAGTTTTCGCATAATAATAGATCTATTTAAAAAGAAATCAAGTGTGGGATGCTCATTGGCCAGTCGGCCTGACCTTGATATAAAACTATTTTGGCCATAATTAGTTCTATGAGGAAATATCGAAAATGTATTTCTTAGACGTGTTTCCCTTGAAGGTGCATGTAACCCTATTTTTTCCAGCAAAAGAGGGCAGTTATATTTATTGTGTAATATGTTATATAACATTTTAAGATCTTTTAGATCGCGGCGTTGAGAGAGTGATCTGATCTGAATATTAGATTCCAGCTGAGAATATATGTTAGTTGTGGTGCATTAAGTTTAAAAGCTATGTATTTTAAGAATTTATGTTGAACTTTCTCCAACTTCTGAATGTGTACATTATAGCACGGATTCCAGACACAAGAAGAGTATTCGAGATGAGTTCTTATTAATGAGCAATATAGTTGCTTAATAGCTTTAGTAGTCGTGAAGTCAACGGTAACGCGTTTTACAAATCCGAGAAGTTGGAGAGATTTAGAGAGGGTGTTCTCGATGTGAGGAATAAAAGTAAGCTTTAAATCCATAATCAAACCTAAATCTTTTATTTTGGGAACATTTGTAACTATATTATTTTCGATTACATAAGGCTGTTCAAACGCTGACCTAGTCTTATGAAAGATGATCAAGTGGCACTTTGATGCATTCAGCTCCATACCATTGTTCTTACACCAAGCTACCAATCTGTCCAAGTCGGACTGAAGATTTAAACAGTCATCGAGGGAGGAGATTTTCATGTACAATTTTAAATCATCAGCAAAGAGGAGGAATTGACTGTATTTGAATGAAATATTCCACATTTGCCACGTGCCGTTTTGCCACGGCAATAAAAAAGTGCTGTTTCGCCACGCATAATTTTCATATTTTCTAACGAGTGCTGTTTTGCCATGCATACCTTTATTTCTTACCTGCCTAGATTTTAAGCGTTTTCTTGCAAAACTATCTTAAAATTATACAAAAGTTAAGTATTAAAATATTTATTTTTGTATACCATGTATTGGTTCTCATAATTTTTAATTAGAAGAAGATAATAAACATTATCGAAAGCTTGGCTAATAGACCAGGCCTTTGAAAATGGTAAAAAATGAAAAAAAAAAAATAATAGTAGGATGAAACTCATTGAAAAAGAAAGAGAATATAACAAAAATGAAAGGAAAAATAATTTACGGGCGATCCGAGGTCGGGAAGTGGAAGGGGTGAGTTTTTAAAGGTAGAAAACGATTTATCTCGATTTTCGGCAAAACTACAATTCCTATGGAAAACGTTAAATGGCAAAGTTGTAGATAATAAAAAGATCTACAACTTTTGTATTTACACTTTTTTCATATAACCTCAAAATTTATGTGAAAAATTCAAATAACCAAGTTTTTTGGTTTTCATTTTTATCTTTTACCCAAAAAAATCTTTTTCAAAAAATTTGGTGAAAACTTAACTTTTTATGTCTTAAACACAATGTAATTTTTTTGCTTTAAAATATTTATTTTTTCACCTTATTTTGACTTAATATTTAAAAAGCACCCTCATTTTCAATCGAAAATTCTCACGTCAAAATATCTGCTTTTTTCAAAAAGTCGGTGAGCTTTTTGTTCGTTGAAATCTCTACTTTTTAATGGTGTAAAAAACATTACTATGGTAAATGTTCTCAAAAAACGCAAAGAAACGAAAAAAATTCGAATCGGATTTTTTTTTTTTTAAACCATTATGTACAATTTTGAGTTATTTATTAAAATTTATACTTTAATTACTCGAAAAACGTAAGATTCCATGTCAAAGTCAATTTTGAAATGAATCGGATTAAAATACACAATGGGATTGACCCAGGTAGCCTCACTGCCGTAATAGACGAAAGGACGAGTGGCGAATCTGCACTGACGTGTTAGGTTATCTAATTACCATGGCAAAACGCTACTAAAACAGGTACATTTCCTTTTCGTGGCGAAACAGAACGTGGCGAACCAGGAAATTACCATTTAAATTGCGACCCCCGGTCGTTAATAAACAAATTAAATAAAAGGGGGCCCAGATGAGACCCCTGGGGAACCCCAGATTGAACTTTTATACTTGTGGATTGGAAATTGTTAAATCGGACTATCTGGGAGCGCCCAGTCAAGTAAGTACGTATCCAGGACAGCAACTGGCCACCAACACCCAGACCCTCCAGCTTAGATAATAGAACCGCATGATTGACCCTGTCAAACGCCTTGGAGAAGTCGGTGTAGATTGAGTGTACCTGAAAGCCATTCTCCAAGGCTTCCGAAATGAAGTCAACGTAGGTTAGCAAGTTGAGTTCAGTATTCATTCCAGTCCGGAAGCCAAACTGTCTGGAAACAATATAAGGGCTTAATAAGGAGGTCAAATACTTAGTTAAGATATGTTCAAATACTTTTGGAATGGTACTCAGGATGCTAATTGGTTGATAATTCGTTATTAAGTCTTTTTTTCCTGATTTATGAATTGGTGCTAGATAACTTAGTTTCCAAAATTCTGGAAATATTCCCTTAGTTAAAGATAGGTTAAAAATAGTATGTAAGGGCCGGGCCAGAATAAAGCTGCAGTGCTTAAGAAGTAAGGGGGGAATACCGTCACGACCAGGACCCTTGTTTATATCTAAGGAATTTAGATGGGAGTATACATCAGATATGGAAATGTTGTACTCTGTGACACTAGTGTTGTTGTACTCAGAAAGTGGTTGTTGGTAATCAGGACAGTGTTGACTACTATAAACTTGAGAAAAATAATGGGCAAACATATTGGCAGTTTCTGCCAATGCTTAAGGTTTATTAATACCAGGGGCGTGCGGTCCATGGAAGCGATGGAAGCACTGCTTCCCCTACCGCTCTCGTAAGATAAAACAAATATTATATTAAAATAATTTAATCTATATACAATCCAAATATCCAAGTATATATTTCTAATTTCCAAACCAAATCCGGCCCTGCATGCATCTCTGACCATCGCAGCATACCGCTTAATACATCGGCTCAATCGGCTGACAGCAATCGTTATATTTCAGGAAATCCATCGCTAAATAATACGAGCAGCGGCCAAAATTTGCACCCGCGACAAAGAAACTTGTCAAAGATTTCATTTTTCCATGCGTTTTTAGTCGGGAATTTTCGGGCGCGAGCGTATTTGCCTCGAGTCTTTTTGCTGGTAAGGCACTCCGCTCGGAAGAGCATCTCGCACGTGGCCCGACGTTTATGTGTGGGGGTAAATGATTGTGACTGTGACAGTCTTATTAAAATTGTGTGGTGTCTCGCCCTCGCGCAGATTCTCGCACGTGGCTCGCGTCCGACGTTATGTGTATGATAAATAATTGTGACAGTCTTATGAAAATTGTGTAGTTTATAGAACTCTCTTATCTGTTTTGTGGTTTATAGTTTATTATTGACTTTGTTTCTTGGATTGATGAAAAAGGTATGTACCTACGTGGTTTCTTTTTTATATTTTTATTTCACGTCAAACTAAAAAACAATTCTTGCAGTGCCTATCTCCCTTTTTTACTTGAAACACCTAAAGACCACGTCGTTGATATCCAAAATATAAGCTCTAAAATTATACCATCTATCAGGCGAAGTAATAATATAAATATATTGTAAATTCAAAATTTATAAAAAGGTTTCCAGTCTCTTTCTTCAGAAACAATGTAAATTAACTACATCACATAATATTTACACACCCAGTATTTGTTTAAAATTCAATCAAACTGTGAATTCAAGGTAAAAATGTATATTTTTGGGTATTAGTTTCTACGAGAGTTTCTATTATGAAACTTTGTTAACTTGTTTTTAACGACTCTTTAGGCAGCGTTGGGTCAGTAAAAAATTGGGTTTTAACAGACAAATTACGTAAAAATTAATTAAAAACATAGAGGCCATTTAGAAAATAGAAGGAATATTAAAAAGTCTCGGAAAAATCATAGGTAGGTACAGAACCTCACATTTTTTTACAGTAAATAAATCACAGTATTCTACCTGTAAACGTTGAAAAACCTTTTCTACCTCTCGAAAACAAAATTCTTGCCAATATTTGGGCGTGGTCCTCAAAAAAAAAAATTCGCCTGCGGCGCTTTGCCTCCGGCGGGCCTGCCGGCAGCGGTGTCGCATTAATGAGACAACACCATAAGTGTGAGGGATGTTTAAAATTGGAATGTTAGATGTAGTAAAAAGTATATTTATAATAAAATGAGGAGTAGTTGAAAGATCACATATTAGTGAACTAGAGATTTAAGTGTGAGGAGAAGAGTATTGAAATGAGGAGTAGCTGAAAGGTCACATATTAGTGAACTGATGGTTACGTAAGTATGAGGAGAAGAAAATTTAGCAGTGGAGAAGTGAGTTTTAATAAAATGAAGAGTGACTGAAGTCACAAAATTACTGAAATCACATGAGTGTGAGGAGTATTTAAAAAAAAAATTTAACATAGAAGGAGTGTTAAGCTAAAGTTCTTCTACGTTATGTGGGAATCCTCATTTAAGAGTTTTTTTTTCAATACAATTTGCTTGTTTTTTCCATCATCTTGTAGCTCCGTTAGGACTGTTTGCACCTGTTACATTTCCAAATTTCCTCATTCCATTCTCCTGATGATGAATGCTACTGCATTCGAAACATGTAGAGAATTTACCCTGTATTAATAAACCTTAAACTTTTTAATGTACCAGTGGAGGAAGACTGGTTGTGAAGTCGGTCTCTTTGAGACTGTTTACCGCCGTATGGAATGATTGGAATGTCCTCAAACTGAGTTTGGATAAATTATACCAGGGATACAAGATATAATTAAGTAAAACTTTGCAATAGGTGGCAATACCGAAAGCAAAGGACTAGCCAAAAATAATGTAAGGACAGTGGCGTACAGAGAAAAACCTATAATAGTAACTAAACCAGTTAAATGAAATAATTTTATTTCATGTATATCGAACATGAGGTTCAAAAATGAAAAATGGCATTATAAGTCATATTGTTTTTGCTCAAGGAATATATGGTTAATGGATTGACCTCCTTTTTCCGGACACCCTGTATACATAGATACAAATATTTGTAATTCAATACAACAATTTGATTATATCGTTAAGAACTGTAAAAAATATCAATTTTTTTTCATTATTGCAGGTGACATTTTAAGTGGAGTGTGCTATGTAGGAATATGGAACGTGGAAGCAATGCGAATATTTGTTCTCTTTCCTCTTGTGATATACCTTATTTTTGGCACGGTTTTCCTTACCAGCGGATTTGTATCACTTTTTCGGATTCGAACAGTTATGAAGCACGAGGGTACCAAAACAGAAAAACTGGAAAAATTAATGATCAGGATAGGAATATTTTCTGTGCTTTACACGTTACCAGCCTTAATAGGTAAGTTGTTAAGTCAATATATTTTTTTCTTATCTAGCAAATGATTAAATAATACAGTGTCGAGGACCATATTATTATGGAACTTTCTTTTATTAATAGGGTTTGTTCAAATTAAATAACGGCAATCGTTTTCGCTTTAAATTAGACAAAAATTATGTACCTACCGTACGTACCGTACCGTATTTGCATCAAAGAGGACTTGGATTAAAAAACGTAGGGCTTGGTTTAGATCACAATGATATGAGGACGATATATCTAACCAAATATAGGTTAAAATTTTGTCAAATTCATATTATGACATGATAATATGCCAAACTAATGAGTAATAAAATAAGTAGACAAATACAAATTTATTTTTGTTGTTTACAAAATTAACAAAGTAAGAATATACAGAAAGAAAAAGAAAAATAATTACATAAATTGCTGAATAATTTAATATAATTTTCCAATAAATGTTGGGTAAACCATTGAGAGTAATTCCTGCGTCTTACAAAATCTGCGGCTTGTATTTCTTGGAATACTTGCACTTTATAAGCAAATAAATTTAGCTGCTTCTTAAGACTAGTCCTGCATGTTCCATAAGATCTTCCCACTTCTTGGGACAGGCGTCTTATACAATTTGTTGGCGTATTTTGCATTATTTCACGAACGTTTGCAACAAGTTCTTCTGTTCTTATAGATGGTCTTCCTGCTCCTTTTTTGTGTTGTATAGAAACTGTTTCCCTAAACACAGCCACGGTTCTTTTCAGGCAATGATAAAAATCCCCAGCAATAATAACAACGTTAGGAAAATGTTCGTGAAAATCGTCCATGCACAAACCCGGATTGTATTGCCACTCACCATTTACTCTAACCCCGTTTCGAAAATACGCTTCAACCATGAATGTTTTGTGCCGTTCCGTAAAGCCCATTGTGTGAATTGTTCAAGAAATTAGAAAAATTAGCGATGAATCAAGTTACTTGTAACGACTGTCAAAGATGACGGAATAACTGATTGATTGTTAATTCAGGTAGTTTCTGACACCCAACAGGTATTAAGCTCTACGGCTAAGCATTATGTCCTTAGATGCAAGGCCCTCTTTGATGCAAATAATTTTTGCTCGCACGGTATTCCGCTATTAGTATCTGTCATTCTGTACCTGTCGAAAATCACATTTTTAATAAAATGCTGAGACATGGCATTTCTTTACCGTCACCTGTCATTTATGGCACCCTGTTAAAGTCTGGTCTATTTTACGTTAAGATGTTGGCAACAGAGACAGTATTGGGCTAAGTTATTTTACCATATTTAAACTTGTATGTGGGGCTTAATGGTTTATTAGCATAATGGCTTGCAAAAATACAGCGTTATTTTTTACAATTGAAACATCGAACTCAACGTGCGATAGATTAAAAATTATGGCGTTATTCATTGGTTAAACATAAAAATACATTTAACACGCACTAAACTTACCAATGAAAAACGCTATGAACAACCCTGACAACATTCAAGTGTTTCGCCGCCCAAATACTGTAGCTATACGAGTCAATCAAGCGGTGCGCCTACGCATGTTTCGCGTTTAATGCTGCGTTGCCATATTATAATTTACGTTCGCGGCGTAGTACAAAGCCGCCAAAATGCCCATGTGTTTTTAAATACAAACAGCTGGATTAGGCGCAAGGTTTGGCAACCTATTGTACCGTAATTAAACTGGATAAACTAATATTATAATTATAATAATAAATGATGATAAAAGAAATGTTTGGTTATTAGAAATAGGAGAGTTATTTAACCTAAACTGGTTTATTCTATTCACCGTTCAACTTAAATATTAAACTTCATGAAAATTAAATCTCTGAAACCAGACGTGTGAGCTTATTACGGCCCACTACTGAACTGGGAACTTTTAGGAAGCAACCAGTATCAGCTGTTAATGTTACATGTGGGTGTCAACTGCCGAAGCGCTTTGTTTTTTAAAAAAAGTTGACTATAATGTGTGTGTGTTTAGTAGCAACGGCGCGCCGAGCCGCGATCCACAAGGCGTGTTAAAAGTTTTATTTAAAAACATTTCTACGTAATGCCAAGCCACAACCACCTTGAAAGAAGCCGTGAAACAGAAACATCGACAACACTGCTTAAAGATCCATGTCACGTGACTTTTTTGAGGTTATGCATGGTTTAGTATGTAATTTACGCGCGAACTAGGTGTAGAGTCGTATTAATTTGTATTTTTATCCGGTTTTCGATTAATATCTAATAGAAAATTTAAGTGACATGATTGCTAAGAACCTTTACAAAATACTGCTGAAAATTTTTGGTGCGGGTTTGCTCTAATAGCATTAATAAAGTGAAAAATCCAACAGCCTGACCGGCCTGGCGGTTTGTTTACGGGTTTTATAAATGGCGGCAGAATTTTATTTGTTTTAATTTAAAAACTGTGTTTTTTGTATTCTAGTTAGCTCTTTGGGATAAACTTTATTGTTTTGTGGCTACAATTAATTTATAAAATATTGAAGTGTTTATTTAACTTGAAGGTATATGTGAATTAGTTTAAAAATATCACTAGTAGAGATAGTTCATAAGTAGGTAGGATACCTCTAGATACCTAGGTATGTACTTGGGTAAGTACTATTTTTTTCTTTTAGTTTGTTTATTTATCAACAGGCCAAGTCCCTGCTGTATTCCTGGGTGTAACTCTAACTATAAAAGTGTTTTAAAAGCAGGTGAAGAGAGTGTAATATATTTTTATAGTTTAAATTTGACCAATGACTGTATATTGTTAATCAGGTTTGTTCGGACATTGATATTGATATGAAGGTAAAGGTTTTTTTAAAAGGTAATGAATTGGCTTACAATGATTTTAAATGGATTTTACCCTTTGAAATCAAACTCAGCAGGTGGTCACAGCTTGAAAACGTATTGTCTCGGTACCAATTCATACATTGTGAAAGTAACGAAATTACCCAGATAGTAGGTGACTTTCTTAAGACAAGCGTAGATTTCTTAAACAAAGCCTTAAGCTTACTAAATTTTGAGACTTCAGAAGTCGATAGTCAATCCTGTAATTTAAACGCAGAAGATAATAATTTGTATAATAGAATATTACTTTTGATCGATCAAATAAATCTACTCGTAGTGAAACAAAAACAGCTTCTGAACGCAATATTACTATTATTTAATAATTAGGTAAGTTGTTCTTGTTATCCAAAACTTACTTTTTTGTACATTTTTCAATAGTGGCAACAGAGCCAAAAAAACACAAAAAATATCAGAAAGAATAAAAAACTCGCCCGTTGCCGCGCGTCATAATAATAGCTTGTGGATCCGCAACTCCCAGCTGATGCGGCGTTGCTCGATGTCACTTCATGGCTTCTTTTCAAGGTGTTGTGACCAAGCCTCTTTTTGTTCTCGAACATCGACATTTTACCAACAAGTAAAGTACATTGTGTTTTAAAATACTGTAAATATAAGACGATGTGTGACACGCGGATTTTTAACTTTCCTAAAGTTCCACGTGCCACCTCAATTTAATAAATATTTGATAAACCGGACCCATAAACACACACTTTTGCGCGGGGCGTTTAAAACCGGCAGAAAAACCGTCGGATTTATGTGTATATTTGTTACCGTTTATAAACCGTGGGTTTACTCGTGGCGAATTTAAACGCAGTTAAAAGTGTTTGTCTACGGGAACCTAATAAGCGCCTATCGAGTTGCTTATTATTTTGATGTGCATGTATAGAACTATTCTAAATGGTTTATTAAGATTGTGTTAGAATCAGCATCTGGCCCATAGTGCGCCGTTTCTATAAAAAAAACAAACAGACTTTATTTGATTTATTTCTCTAATAACTCTTTCATAGCACATTTTACAGTTTGTTAATTAATTTATAATCATTTTTATTTGCAGTAATTGCCTGCTTATTTTATGAAAATACATACTTTGACGAGTGGATGAAAACCTGGTGGACCGATATATGCCATAATCCTAAGTACTCTGTGCCCTGTCCCATTCCCGGTAAGTGACAAAAATATTGATTACACTGTCCACATATTTTGCTACCTGTATTTTCTTGGGTGTTAATAGGTCATTTTAGGATGTAGAATTAAAAAAAAATGGTCTATTGGATCTAGATTTGAGATTACAACATTATCTGTTCCAGTTCCTGAATCTAAATTAATAATAATAAATAATAAAATTATATCAGAACTACTACTGTAAATAGTGAACTCGTTTATCTGGATTTCGTTCTTTAAAAATATCTGCAGCTTCACGCACTGTTTTATAACAATCTCCACATATTTAAACTAGTTCTGCTTTTTTCCAGAAGCAAAAGAAAAATACAATGTTGCCACACTAATTTGACACGTAATTTCGGATCGCTATGGGGTCAAAAAGTTGTCTATTGGTCCAGCTTTCTTTATGACCTTCGTGGCCAATGATCTGCTACCTATAGATGCCGCACGCCATTCATAAACGCTATTTAAATCTGCTGACAAAATCGTTTGTAGGAGAGAGGAGGTGAAGGCTTCGAGGGGGGCGGGCGTGGGGATTACGTTGTTCCCGTTAGAATTTTATCTCTTTAGTATGCGCTAACATATGGTCACAGCGGCGTCTCGTTTCAGGGTTCACAATAAAATATAATTAGTATAATTATCCAGTCTGAAATCAAATATTTTTTAACTTTTGTGAAAAAAAAAGGGTTTGTAGAACAGTAAAGTTTAATGTATGATTGAAAAAAGGGTCCGCGGACCAATAAAATTCAATATAAGTTAATTACTGTTTGTAATAATTATTATAAGGGAAACTTTGGATAGCTATAAATTTAACATTATTTGGTGAACTGAACTCACCTAAAAATAATTACACTAGGAAACACGGTTCTTAAGGTTTTATTGAAATTTAAAAGAAATAAGTTTACAAAAGCCAAGTTCTTTTTACGTTACTTTTAAATAGCGAAGCAATGCACGACATAGATTTTTTCTTCCCCCTTGCCGCGGTCAAGGATGCCCCTCTCTATTTCCTATACGAACTATACGAAGTTGTTCGCGAAGTTCCTTTAACAACTTTGCTTAGCTGTTTAAAAGCAAATGGAAAGTATTTATTGACTTGCAATGATCGACTGAGTATGGCCCGAAAATGGTATTGATAACAGAAAAAAAGGTCAATTTCGGACCACGGTTTTCTGAAATGTGATCATTCAGTGTCAAAATGCTCATTTTCATTAGAAGTCTGATTACTGGTTTCCCTGTCACTTGTCATTATGAACTCTTTTTTGTTATAAATTTGTTTTCAAAATGTTTGACTGGTAATTTATTATTTTTATGCAGAAAAACGATCTTAAAATAATAGTAAGTAAGTGTATTAGCATTCCTGTAAATAATCAATGTATTAAAAATTAGAGGTTATGTTTTCAACCAACACGTTGATTCGTTAAAAATTTGTTAATAATTTTGGTCTAATATTAAAGCTATAAAATTAATATTTACACACTAACAATACGGCTACATATTTCTATAAAAGTAATGCATCGAAATAAGACCAGCATATTATGAAAATAATAATAATTGTATATATCTTTATTCTCAAGTAACTAAGTACTAAGTTATGGTTTATTACAGGAATTAACTTTACATATCTAAGTAAAGGATTTGCAGGAATGCTTATAATAAAAATATATTTCATAGATTATTTTACACATGCAGAAAAGAGACATGGCCATGAAGAGAATTTGAAAATTGTAATTGTTTATGATAAAATATTTAAAAATTAAGTTGCGAAAAATGTTTGCATGCATTCAATAATTTTTTACATTTATACTTTAAATATTAACATTTTATGCCAAAAAATGTAAAGTATTAATTATTTTTGCCACCTACCCACGCCTATGAATAGTTAATCCTAACCTACAAATAATCCAACTTTTCATGTACTAACCTATGAAAAGTAACTGCAGAATTATTATATTCCGCATTCTTGTACACTTCACACCTGCGGCCCAACTTAATTAGTCTTCAAAAAAATATTACAAAACACTAAAAACACAGCAATTATTACACAATACTATGGAGAACTAGAGGGTAGGAGGCCGATCGACAATGGCAGCATTTTCAATTTCTGTCCCGGTTTTTTGGTTAGTTCGCTATTGGCCGATAGATGACTCTCGCGTCCGAAGTGGGCTGATGTTGTCTTCTTCTTCGTTTTTAATATGGAAAACTAGATCCTCCATAGTTTTTAATTTTTACTTAAACCCTTTATTTTTCTGTGGTTTTACTTTTGACAATTGACATTTTATTTTTCGAAATAACAAATAATGTTTGAAGGCAAGACAAGACAAATAACGTTGTATTGTAATTAATTTCCATATTTAAAATGAATAATGGTACAATTTATAAAAGTAGAGTTTGCTTTGTGTCGGGGTGTAAGACAGGATCTTCTTCAAAGAGGAAACGAAGCCAAATAAGTCTCTTTCTAGCTTCAAAGGTAAGCTCACTTTAAAAAAAACCTCTGTAGCTAGAATGTTTAATACCCTGTATTTTAAAAACCAAGCATCGTTGGAACTTTATACAGGCCGAGTTTACTAATAAGTATAACAAAGTAAGTGTAAATTCATATAAAAGTCCTTATTTGTTCCTTAAAGAACTAATTTAAATAAAAATAGTTATCGCGTCCATAAGAAACCATTTATTTGATAGCCCACTTCGAACACGAGCGCCATCTTATGGCAACTCGTAAAGCTGAATTACCGATTCTAATTTGGGACCGAATCCAATGCATTGCGATCGGCCTCCTACCTCAAGTCCTCCATACACAAAGTGCGTTCGGTTTTGAAAAGGTCGAGCAGAGCGAGCAGATGCAGATTTAATGTCACGTGATATTCGGGCTAAACGAGCGCGTAGTATTTACCGAACCCTTTTAAGAGTTTGTCGAGTTCCATGTTCCATCTGACATAAAATATAAAATTAACCTCACTTTATGTTTGGTGGTTTGAAGAGACGAAAATGGAAAATATTCTAGCTGTAATTGCTGTGGCACTTAAGGGGAGCACAAATGATGATGTTTGATGATGATAGCGACGAGGAAGAAAGCTGTTAGATTACAAAAGTTGATGGCTATGCCGAAAATATTGTCCCAGCATTCTCTGACAAACAATTTCAATATAATTTTCGTATAACACCGGAAACTTTTGAAGTTCTATTGCAAAAAGTGCACAGTATTTTGCCTCCCGAAGCAACTCACAAAGGACATCCATCAAGACCGTTGGAAAAAGAACTTTTAGTTATGATCTGGTGTTTGTCCAATTTGGAATGATTTCGGTACGGGAATTATGTTTGATTTTGTATGTTAGGTTAGGTAAAACAAATTTCCAAATTTGCTGTCAAAACACAAATTCAATTAGTTTGCTCCGTTAGCTCCATATTTTTAGGTGAGGCGGTACGAGGAAACTCCGAGTGCTCGATTTTTCAAATATCGAACGCCGAGCAGTTACACCCGAGGTCATAGATCTAATAAACGAACGCAACACTGCACCAATGAGCAGACCGAGGAGACAGATTTGCGTTAACCGAACGCACTAACAATACCGATAAACCGAAACCAATTTCAAACAACTTTCTAAGAACGACCAAACTAAACCCTTTATTTCTCTGTGGACCAAACGTCAATGAAATTATGAATGAAAAACGTCCGACCAATAGGAACGCGACCTCTTTGGCGTTGCCAAACTGCACAATTTTTAAGGGAAATGTCTATGGGTTTCAGACAAAGATTTAAATTTACCACATAACGTCATATTTTTTCTCTTCTGAAAAAGGTAAAACCTATAGATTTATGGCTTTAGGGATGAATATGTTTGTGTATTATGAAATATTATTTCTATTTTTGAAATTGTAGATTATTTGTTCTCAATAAAAGACGTTTAGTATTATTACTATTGTGTTAATACCTACTTTTAAGAGCATACGTTTGGCAAACAAAGTGGAGGGGCGTAATTGGGAACAGGAGTTACTCCAGAATGGAATACGATTATGTCAATAGATTCATTTGTTATTGCTTCATCTATAGCTAGCAGATAATTGTTTGTGGCACAGACCCGAACACCATAAATCGTCTATTTTGTATTAGGCCTAACATCGCAATCGATAAGGCGTAGCAACAGTAAAATAGTACTATCCAAGTCGTTTAGCCCTACACCACATGCATTTTGATGGATAGGGAATATCACCAAATTCGCCTATTAGCCTATTTTTTCCATTTAAAAGCATGCGTTTTCGCTGTCGCTGCGGTTTATCATAACTCCTGAAAGTTACTATACTATACAGGGTGTTATTTAAGTACGGGGCCAAACTCCAAGGGGTGCTTCTTTAAGTGATTTTAAGAAGAAAAGTTCATATAAACATGGGTACGAAAATGCATAGTTTTTACGATACAGGGTGTCAAACTTTTAAGAAAAAATTGGATGTTCGTAAATATCTCAATACTCTTTTATTCGATTTTGTTGAAATTTGGCAATTCTGTTTGTAATGACAAGAGGATAATGTAGCCTCAATTATATTAAAACTATTAAGTCCAGTGGCGTCACGGAAGACAGTCTAACTAATATTTTTGACAAAAAAAATGCGCGCCACTGACTTTTTTTAAAATTATGTATTTTTTTAGAATTAAGCAACTACAAATACAACTCTTTTATCTCTTGAGTTTTTTCATATCTGGCTTTGTTTTCGAGAAAAAAAATAAAAACCACTTGATTGCTTGTCCCCGGGAAAATAAGCTAATTTGATTTTTACATAAATGTCATAACTTAAAAGAGTGACAAGTAATTATTTGAAGTGTTTTTACCAGTTTTAAGATTATAAAATTATTAATTATTGTAAAATGGTCCAATTTACCAACTCAGAAATGGCCGATATGCATTTTGTTTATGGAATGGCCCAAGGCAATTCCACAGAGGCTGTGCGCATTTATTAAGAAAGATATCCACATCGTATTGTACCAAATAGAAAAACATTTGTGAGAATACATGAAAGGCTCTGCGAATCAGGCACCTTTCAAAGGTCGACTGCTGTAATTGGGAGACCTGCCACAATAAGAACAGTGGAGATGGAGGAAGCAGTTCTACATGAAGTTGAACGTAGCCCTGATACAAGTACAGGGTTTTTCCGTATATTTTGGAGCACCCCTGGAGCTTTTATTTGAAGACCTAGAAAAAACTTTAAATTACCAAAGTTGCATGATTTCTCCTGAACTGCCAGAATTTGTTATCGGACAAAACAAATGAACATCGTAAATTTGTTTAATAAGGCCAATGTCGATTTTTTTAAATGGAACACCCTGTATATTAATTTTTTTTTAACTCCTCACTCTTTTCTGATTCCAAATATGTATATATGTTATACGTTTACTTTAGTCGTTTAGGCAAAATTGCATTTTAAAATATTGATGATTAGAAAATCTATATTGGTGTGAGGAAAACATGCTAGAACATAATGCTTATTCAGTAACAATAATTAATATAAATAATGATAATAATTTATGAAACAAACATATAACATATATACATATTTGGAATCAGAAAAGAGTGAGGAGTTAAAAAAAAATTAATATACAGGGTGTTCCATTTAAAAAAATCGACATTGGCCTTATTAAACAAATTTACGATGTTCATTTGTTTTGTCCGATAACAAATTTTGACAGTTCAGGAGAAATAATGCAACTTTGGTAATTTAAAGTGTTTTCTAGGTCTTCAAATAAAAGCTCCAGGGGTGCTCCAAAATATACGGAAAAACCCTGTACACGCAATATTGCAAAACAATTAAACATTTCCCACTTTACTGTATGGCAGATTTTAAGGGAAAATCAACTGTATCCTTATCACATACAACGTGTTCAAGCGTTATTACCTGCCGATTAGCTCCAACGAGTTGTTTATTGTACTTGGCTTTTGCAACAACGTGTAGCATCTCCGAGATTTCTATCGTGTATTTTGTTTACCGATGAAGCGTATTTTTCCCGAAATTCCATTATGAACTTTCATAATAATCATGTCTGGGCAGAAGAAAATCCCCATGCGGTTACAGAAACTAATTATCAACACCAGTTTTCCGTGAATGTTTGGGTTGGTATTGTAGGTGATTTTCTCATTGGACCTCATTTTTTACCCCCGAGATTAAATGGTCAAGAGAATCGTAATTTTTTGGAATTTATTTTACCTGGACTTTTACAATATGTCCCACTGGTAGTAATAAGAGCAATGTGGTTTATGCACGATGGGCCTCCACCCCACTTTAGCATAGTAGCAAGACAATTTCTTGATGCAACTTATGGAGAAAACTGGATAGGTCGCGCAGGTCCACAGGCATGGCCACCCAGATCACCGGATTTAAATCCTTTAGATTTTTTCCTTTGGGGGCATTTAAAGTCTCTCGTTTACAAAACTCCAGTCAACACTAAAGAAGAACTAACCCAAAGGATACGGGATTCATGTGATCAGATAAGACATACGCCGCGAATATTTCGACGAGTTCGGAAATCAATGTTAAGACGAGCCAATGCTTGCATTGAAGTTGAAGGAGGGCATTTTCAGCAACTATTATAGGTTTCGTCTTATTTTCTGTTAATTACATAAGTAAACATCGCAGTAATAAATACCGTTAGGCAGTTGTTTATGTTCATTTCTTTTATCGAACCCAGTTTTATTCTGTGCAAAAAAATTTCAAAAGAGGACTCGTGTAATTTTAATTGCTTAATAGTTTGGTAAGTAGTTTAAATTTTTTACGCTTATCTTCCCGGGGACAAGCAATCAAGTGGTTTTTTATTTTTTTTCTCGAAAATAAAGCCAGATATGAAAAAAACTCAAGAGATAAAAGAGTTGTATTTGTAGTTGCTTAATTCTAGAAAAATACATAATTTTAAAAAAAGTCAGTGGCGCGCATTTTTTTTGTCAAAAATATTAGTTAGACTGTCTTCCGTGACGCCACTGGACTTAATAATTTTAATATAATTGAGGCAACATTATCCTCTTGTTATTACAAACAGAATTGCCAAATTTCAACAAAATCGAATAAAAGAGTATTGAGATATTTACGAACATCCAATTTTTTCTTAAAAGTTTGACACCCTGT
Source organism: Polydrusus pterygomalis (assembly GCA_963969555.1). Classification (NCBI taxonomy): domain Eukaryota; kingdom Metazoa; phylum Arthropoda; class Insecta; order Coleoptera; family Curculionidae; genus Polydrusus; species Polydrusus pterygomalis. Next base: position 75,455,173 of record OZ018376.1, on the reverse strand, counting down.
ATCGTAAAAACTATGCATCTTTGTACCCATGTTTATATGAACTTTTCTTCTTAAAATCACTTAAAGAAGCACCCCTTGGAGTTTGGCCCCGTACTTAAATAACACCCTGTATACTACTATTATAGTTGTTTATTATTTTCAGGTGGAAAGCTAATAAAAAGTTACCCTCGTTTTGAAGCATTTATGCTCAAATATCTAATGACCATGATAGTGGGCATCACGTCCAGCGTATGGATTTGGTCCGGTTTTGGAAAAACGGTGCACAGTTGGAAAGTGTTCTTTAATAGTTTAAAAAGAAGACGCGTCGAGGCTTATGTGTAGGTAAATGGATTATTGTACAATAAGTACAACGCACAATCCGTACGGTATTTCAAAAGCAAGCCTATAATATGTATATAGGCTGTGTAAAGAAATACTTTTATGAGCTTAATATTATTGTAAACACAGTGCAAGTCGCTTATAACGCCCTACTGAGCTTAGTGCCACTGATGTGATTCCCAGAAATCCCGATATCGAAGTGTAACGATACCAATCTTTTTATGCGCTGGTGCTATTCGAATTGCATATCTATAAGTTTCTAACGTACTCGATAGATACATTGTCCGCGGAAAAGTCTGCACCATATGGAAAACTTTTTTATGCGTTTTCTTTTTGCAAATCTGTTTTTGGCATTAGGTTCTGCGGTTCTGCATGAACCAAAACAAAACAGAAGCTTAAAATTTTTTACTTGTGACGTGCGTAACACCTGTCAAATGTCACTTAAAAGTATTAAACTGGAGAAAGTGTAATTTTTTCAACACAAATACTAGTCCAGATGCGCCTTAAAATTTTTGAAGAAAAAATTTTTTTTGCAATAAAAAGGGTTTATGATGCGATAACTAAATTTTAAAATGCAGTTAGTCTGATTCAAAATAAGTAATTTAAATAAACTGACACAAAAAAGTAAAAAAAATTATATATAATATTTCAAACAAAAATTTGGGTATAGACTCAAAATATGATGGGAAGCAATATTTTCTTATAACTTTTTTTCGTATCTCTAAAAAAAATGCATTTTCCTCAATTTGAAACTTTTAAATGACATTTGACAGGTGTAACGAACGTCACAAGTAAAAAGTTTAAAGCTTTTGTTTTGTTTTGGGTCATGCTGAACCTAATGCCAAAAACAGATTTGCAAGAAGAAAACGCATAAAAAAATTTCCATATGGTGCAAACTTTTCCGCTGATACTGTATACATAATTAAATTGTGAAGGAAGAGTTAATATTTATGTGAAAACGACTGGTGTGTACGCACATTTTGGTTAATAATTAAAATATTGCTTATAATATTATATATTGCTATAACACTATAACTGTATAGTTTAAATAGACATATTATGTACTATAACAGGTTCCTGCAATGGTGCGTCAGGCTTCCATAGCTCCTATACGAATTAAGTTCACACTTCATTCTTATACTAACTTATACTGTTTCACAGGGTGTGTTTCAGGAAAATATTTTCCCATATAATATGTGTGATAACATAAAAATGTATTTTCGTTTCGTATTAGTGTTTTAGGTTTATATTAGTGTCCTTTATAATTCTTTATATTTATATAAAATTTTATTTAGTAGCTTAGGAGTAATAAATAAAAAACTTTACAAATCTTTTTGCCGCCCTGAAAAAATAATCAAATAAGTAATCTAAAAGCATGTTTTCAATAAGGGCATTTGGCAAGGTGTCAAGATACTATAAATCAAATGGATTTTACCTATTTTATACAGGTTGTTTAAAATAAGATTTCAGAAATTACACACTTTAAACTAATTTTTCTCCAGTTTTTTTTTTGTTCTTTTTTGATTTATCAAAGCGCTTAAGACATCTATTAAAATGCTACTGGATGTCGCCTTAAACCGAGTCGTATTAATTCGACTACCTAGCGAGAAAACACTGTTTCTAAATCTCGCCCAATACAAAAACCATATTAATGAGCTTTCTTTAAAAAAAATCATTTTTTAAACAAAAAATTATGCGTTTAAGTACCCTCAATAGACCAGGGTCGATAATTTTTGAAACCAAAAAAAAAATAAGATGAAACTAATTAAAAAAGGAAGAGAATATAACAAAAATGAAAGGAAAAATAATTTGCGGGCGATCCGAGGTCGGGAAGTTTTTAAGGGTAGAATACGATTTATCTCGATTTCCGGCAAAACTACAAGTCCTATGGAAAATTGTTAAATGGCAAAGTTGTAGGTAATAAAAAGATCTACAACTTTTGTATTTACACTTTTTTCACATAACCTCGAAATTTATGTGAAAAATTCAAATAACCAAGTTTTTGGTTTTTTTTTATCTTTTACAAAAAAACTGTAATTTTTTTGATTAAAAATATTTATTTTTTCACCTTATTTTGACTTAATATCGAAAAAGCACCCTAATTTTCAATCGAAAATTCTCACTTCAAAATATCTGCTTTTTTAAAAAAGTCGGTGGGCTTTTTGTTCGCTGAAATCTCTACTTTCTGATGGTGTAAAAAAATATACATTACTATGATAAATGTTCTTAAAAAATGCAAAGAAACGAAAAAAACTCGAATCCGAAATTTTTTTTTTAATCATTATGTACAATTTTGAGCTATTTATTAAAATTTATACTTTAATTACTCGAAAAACGTAAGATTTCATGTTACATATAAACAAAAAAATTACCAATCCATAAAACATAAAGATCGCAAAAAACATGCGAAAATAGTTGTTCTAAATATAATTAAAGGTAGAATTTAAAGGGGATTTCATCACATTTACCATAGTAATGTATATTTTTTACACCATCAGAAAGTAGAGATTTCAACAAACAAAAAGCCCACCGACTTTTTTAAAAATGCAGATATTTTGATTTGAGAATTTTCGATTGAAAATTAGGGTGCTTTTTCGATATTAAGTCAAAATAAGGTGAAAAAATAAATATTTTAAATCAAAAAAATTACAGTGTGTTTGGGACATGAAGAGGTAAGTTGTTACCAAATTTCGTGAAAAAACCAAAAACTTGGTTATTTGAATTTTTCACATTAATTTTAAGGTTATGTGAAAAAAGTGTAAATACAAAAGTTGTAGATCTTTTTTATACCTACAACTTTGCCATTTAACTTTTTCCCATAGGACTTGTAGTTTTGCCGGAAATCGAGATAAATCGTTTTCTACCCTTAAAAACTCACCCCTTTCCACTTCCCGGCCTCGGATCGCCCGTACATTATTTTTCCTTTCACTTTTTGTTATATTCTCTTCCTTTTCCAATGGGTTTCATCCTACTATTATTTTTTTTCACTTTTTACCATTTTCAAAGGCTTCAGCCCTGGTCTGTGTGCTTATTTCTGACAAACAATGTCAAAATTTAATTGTTAAACTTGGTTGTTTTTGCATGGTCGCGTAGCTATTTTGTTTATAAGCCTTTATTATGGACAGCGACATTTATACACTGCGCGACATATTTAACGCATAACGAAAAAATTGCCTCAATTTTGATGTTATATATTTTCCAAATTTGTGGTTCGTTTTTAATGATTTTTTTTTCAAATTGTAGGTTTTTTTCTTAAGCATATCACTGCCTTTGTTGTTTTACTTGAAAAAGTAACTTTGGTATTATACCGGGTGTTATAAAACTGTTATGTTTTTTTACGGAAATTCAAAACACCCTGTGGGATTTACTAGCCATTGCAAGTTATCGCAATTCCAGCCAAATTAAAGTCCCATGTTTCCTTTACATTTTCTTTTTTGATTCATTGGTTTATCTCTGTTTTTTTATGAAATATTCAATTTTTAGTTCAACGTGATTTTCATAAAAAAATGTTTAGTTAAAAAATACAAAATAAACGAAATGCTTTGATTAATGCAACAGCAAGAAAAACCAAATTATAAAGTATATAAAGAATCAATATCTGGTATTAATTTACTGAATCCACAAAACAGGGCACAAAAAATACAGGGAAAAAATTGTAATTTCTAAATGTATTAAAAAAAATAAATATGAATAATTAGTAGCTAATATTGCCTCTCCTTGCTCTAATAAATGCTTCGCATCTTCTTGGCATACTTAAAATCAGATTTCTGATTTCATCTTGATTAATCTGATTCCATTTTTTCCATAAGCCTCAATGACAGATCATTTAAGTTTCTAGGAGGAGGAAGCAAGGCTCTAAGGTTCGTCGGCAATACTCGCTACTAATGATTCATATTTAATTTTTTTGAATACCTTTAGAAATTGCAATTTTCTTTCCTGTAATTTTTTTGCCCCGTTTTGTGGATTCAGTAAATTAATACTAGATATTGATTCTTTATTTACTTTATAATTTGTTTTTTCTTGCTGTTGCATTAATCAAAGCATTTCGTTTATTTTGCATTTTTTAACTAAACATTTTTTTATGAAAATCACGTTGAACTAAAAATTGAATATTTCATGAAAAAACAGAGATAAACCAATGAATCAATAAAGAAAATGTAAAGGAAACATGTGACTTCAATTTGGCTGGAATTGCGATAACTTGCAATGGCTAGTAAATCCCACAGGGTGTTTTGAATTTCCGTAAAAAAAACATAACAGTTTTATAACACCCGGTATAATACCAAAGTTACTTTTTCAAGTAAAACAACAAAGGCAATGATATGCTTAAGGAATAAACCTACAATTAGAAAAAAAATCATTAAAAACGAACCACAAATTTGGAAAATATATAACATCAAAATTGAGGCAATTTTTTCGTTATGCGTTAAATATGTCGCGCAGTGTATTTTTTAATAAATATTATTAGGACGGTTTGGAATTTTAACTTAAACTACAAAAAACAAAGGGTGTCCCATTTAAAAAGGTCCAACTTTATGTTATGGCACTTTTTGGGCCACCCTGTATATGCGAAAATATGTAGCTGAAATACATCCTGTATTACAATGAATGAAATTTCTACTTCTTCTATAGGTTCTAACCTACTTCTTCTATAGGTTCTATGGAAGCCATGCAAGCATTATTGCAGGACCCTGTATTACTCATAACTATATTATAAAATGTAATTTTACTTTAGTAGGTAGGTACATAAGCAATAAAATCCATACCGAAAGTTACGTGTACGTTCGTTTACCTTATCACTAAAAAAATGGTCTGGATGTAACGACGTCCTTTCAAAACTCCGGGAATTTGCCGGTCCCTTGGTCATCGTTATAAGCAACTTTCACTGTATCAGTGTCTGCTAGTATTATAGTTTTGTTATAAAACGCAACCTTTTTCGCAGTATTTTCTCGTAAAAAATAATTTTGTGCAATACTTTTTAAAATTTGCCAGTGTATATTAATTGATTTAATAAGAATTGGTAATACCGCAGTGCAATAATTACCGTTTAAAATGCAAATATTTTCAAAAAGCTACGGTCATAATATTTCATTGGACTAGGTGGGACTCTCTGTTGATGTATTATTATACAGGGTGATCCATGACGGGTGACGAGCGGCTGTATCTCCAAAACCATTTATGCTACGACTTTGGGGTAAACAATTCATTATGAAATATGAGCAAAAAACATCACCGGAAATAATTTTTAGGTTCCTAATTTTACCGCTAGGGCGCGTAGTCGCTATGCTATGATACAAAGTCCTTAATTTCTACTAATAACTGCGATACAATATAGGTCAGAAATTAATTTTTTATTTGTTCGGTAATGTCCTCTAAAAATTTTGTTATAACAATTTTTTTTGTAGTTACCATGGTAACAACGTGGAGAAGGGTTACGACTAATAGTACTTAAAAGGCTGTAACGTCGGTCTGCGTTAACCGATTTTAACAAACCATGGCATATTTTAAAGAACGTTTTATCTTTTTTAAACGTTTGTATAAATAATTAAAAATAATTCATGTGGTTGATAGTAGAGGACTCTTTTAAAAAAATATATTTCTAACTTCGATTTAAAAAAAAGTTAATGCAACCACCAAGCAATTTCAACTTGATTCTATAGCTAACTAGTTAGTAAAGGGAACTGCAAAAACCGCAAGTCGTTTCTTTTTCTTACTTAAAAGGTTATCGCAAAAATAGTGGAAGAGTGTAATTCGATTTGGGCTTTTAGCAATGTTTTGCAATTTTCCTTTTATTAAAACGTTGAAATCCTACAGGAATCGCTTTTTTGGCTAAGTATATTTATTAATTTTAGGCGTTTAAAAAAACTAATTATTATATTTTGTTACCTATTGATTTTAGTTATTTATCTAAAAAATGCAATAATAATCGAAATCTTAATTGTTGTCAAGGCAGCCGTGGACAATTACGAAATTAAACATAGTTCCAGGCGGTTGATAAAACAGGAATCATTGGTTTTTACTCTATTTTTAGGTCATTAGTTGGTAAAAGGAATAAATAATTAAAAGTAATTAAAATCATGAAAAACTTTTCTGGAATGGTGAAATCTATGAGGATAACGCATAGCGTATTTTCTTGAAGACAAAACTGCGTTTTCAATTAATTCAGAATATCGTCATGTCATAGACACTTCCTCATTCGTAAAAGGGTTTTTTTTAAACCCTATTACTTATTTCACAAAATTAGACTTAATGATCGCGGCAGTAACAGTTACTGTCACATTATTATTATAGGTGAAACGACAATAAGGTTATTATTTTGTTTTATTTCGTAATTGTCCACTGTCGTCTTGGTAATAAATAGAACATTTTGATTATTATTGCATTTTTGATATAATTAGCTAAATCATTAACAAAATATCATAATTTATTTTTTTAAACGCCTAAAACTAATGAACATAGTTAAAAAAGCTATTCCTGTAGGATTTCAACGTTTTAATAAAAGGAAAATAGCAAAACTTTGTTAAAATAGAATTACATTCCTTCACTATTTTTGCGATAACTTTTAAGAGAAAAGAGGAAACGACTTGCGGTTTTTGCAGTTCTCTTTGCAAACTAGTTAGCTATAGAATAGAATTAAAAATATGGTTGCATTTAATTTTTTTAAGAAATCGAAGCTAGAAATATATTTTTTAAAAGTGCCCTCTTCTATTAACCTCACGCATTAATTTTAATAATATTTATATCAACGTTTAATCAGGATAAAACGTCACAGCCTTTTAAGTACTGTTAGTCGTTACTCTTCTCCACGCTGTTATAGTGTTTCTCAGAATAATTTAATGACATAAAAAAGTATTAAACTCCTAACCATAGGCGTCGCCAACCTAATAATTAAAATGCGTAGGGTATTGTTTTAATTTTTTAAGATAATAATATAAATAAAGCAACTTTATTATAAAAAAGCATTAAACTCATATATAATCATATGCGTCGTATCTCCAATTAATTAAAATGCATAGGGTATATATTGTTTTAAAATGATAATACAATGTAAATAAAACAATTTTAATAGGTTACACGTTGTAAACGAACATTATTGATTTAAAATGCAGTAACAATTGAATTGATGGAATCATCATAATTTTCAGAAGTAGAATCGTTTTCAGGTTGGATCACTATTGATGCTATAGGTGATAAAACAGGGATATTCCATTTCTACAGTAACATGAGCTTCGCAATTTTTCCATACATCGCTACTCATGTCGTTAATTACCTGCCGAATATTATCAAGGACAGCTGCGCTTAAAATTAAAATAATACGTTGACATTGAACATATATTTGTTTCTCAATTCCGGACTCCACCGAGCATATTGGCACCAATATAATTCACCTTGAGGTGCTGTTTAAAATGATCGCTAAAAAGCCATTGCTGATAATAAAATGTACCAAGTAAATACGTATCTGTCCAAAACCGCACAGTTATAAACCTAAATTATAGCAAATATATTAAACCACCTACTTCACTGTCCTTTTGCTTAAGAAACTATTAATAACTGACATAACAGTGATGATGGCTCCATTATCTTTTAGCAGGTAGATAAGAAATATCGTGATTCGCTGAAAATATTCCGCCTTTCTTGTCTAGAACATATAAATTTCCAATTGCGTTTGTCTTAGTATCATTCACAGATTGGGAGACAGTGTTCGAGACGTGCATATATTATGGACGATTGCCAGTTCTACCAAATTTTCGGGTTTGTTAATATAATTATAATTGGACGAGTATAGCTCATATAATCTGCAACGAACTTCCTTACAGGTAAGTCGTTTGTTGTATTAAGTATACGGGAAACAATTGTTTGTTAATTAGTTGTTTTTTAACAATTAAAACCCTTTTTATTTTAATTTTAATTTTTTTTTTCAAATAATATTTCTTAAGGACTAAAAAACCTATAATAATATTAATGTTCTTCTTTCTTTCACACTCAAAACTCTAGTTTAAAGTATATGTGTAAACTAGCTTTCAAAGAGAGTTACTGACTAACAATTTAAACTGATATAAAAAGAACATTTTTTAATAAAAATAACTTAAAGAATTTTAAAAAATAGATATGACAACCCATGGTTGTGAGGTCGGTCGGTCTCTTTGAAGCCTGTTAAAGGCTTTTTTATGTCATCAAACTGAGTTTGGATAAATTATACCATGGTAACTATAAACAACGATTTACTCGATGTATACCTTGCTTCGTGCGTTGCATCCTTAGAAATGTATTTTCCGTCAATAAAAAGTCTTTATCTGAAGATGAAGTAGACATATTTGTAGTATAGTATGGAGGTTGCTTTTAAACTGGCCGAAAACCGGCGTTCATTGTGTACTAATGAGGTGACTTGTAGGCGCTGATTAACCTGCTTTCTTTGTGTGCCTAGGCTAGGATCCTACAAAATAATAAGTATTAAAAAAAGTTTTCATGGAGATGAAGCAGTCACCCCCAACGCATATACCCTCAGAATGGTAACATTTGTAATTTGTTTTCCCCTATTTGCCGATTTTTATGTACTAGTATGTATTAAATTTTTATAACTGCAGCTTATTGAAAATGTTTACAAGTTTATAATGGGCTTTTTCACTAAATGTTAATTTGTACCCAATCGCATAGAGAAAGAAAAAATAAAATTTCTACGGTTTCAGTTTTTAAAATTTGGAATTATTTGCCGAGCAAATAATTAAATAAAAGACGCTCTTTAATAAAAACTCGCCAAACCAGCGATTTACGCCATACTTAATTTACTAGGTCGACCTGCCGGCATCTACCTGAATAGTATCTTGCGTCTAGTCTTCTGTTCTTGTCTATTTGAGTTATCGAACAAAAATAATGATATAATCAACCTCAAGAGTGGCAAATAAAAGAATGGCGCGGGTAAAGGGATCACCTGCTATGCATCTGATCTCGTGTTTTCAAACATTCTGCTTTCGCGGCGTCTTTTTAATTGTTTCTAGGAAAGCTTTGTGACACTCTAGGATGATATTTTTATTGGGATATATTTTTAATAGGTTCCAATTTTGGATGTCAATGCTAAATGTTCGATTCTAGTGAAAAGGTCCATTGCACCAGGGTATAAATAAAACCTGCTTATTGTCCCAGTATATGATTATCTAGTATGTATATACCCTTAGTTAATGTATTTAGTCTAATTAAGTAAGGTTCGAAATACGTATTACCACATTATTTATCGCACAAAACGTTTTTCTATTTAAGTTCATCGAAAAATCATTTTATCGTTACGTTATTTATTTTGGGTTGTTCGAGTCACTTACCTTGACAACAGATGTAACCAACTTTTAAAATCCATTTTTTTGTTTTTATCGTAAAGTGTGTTTCTGTTATTATACCATTTTTTTATTTAGGTTTAATAATATATATATATATAGTTATATAATATCTTGTGCTTTTTACGTTCTGCAATGACCTGTTTACATTTTAAATTTTCCTTTTTTTACTTTATTAGATATAGGTTCTTAATTCCATATGAAAATAAATTTTTCTTATAGTTAATTTTAGGATTAATTGAGTATATACGGGGTGTTTCTTAAAATACGTTCACCCCTATAACTTTTCTGTATTTATAAATATTAAAATTAAATTTTGAGACTGCATAAGAGATGAGTCTGAACCAGAAGTGACCTTGACTTTGGTATTTTAAATGGGGCATCTTGTATATTTTTACTTATTGGGATTCAGCAATTCAGCATTCTGAATAAAATGACACCTCACTTTTGTAATTTTTTGACGTGTTATAACATTTTTATGTTTATTTTTTATTTTCAATCTAGAGTGCTACAGATTAATTAAATCTGTTAATTTATATTCAAGTAGTATATCAAAAATTAAAATTATGTCATAATAATTGACTTTCTAAGTTTCACAAGCGTTTAAAAAATGAAATTTTGTTTTCTTGGCGTTTACTCCATTTTTCCAAATGGAACGATGGTGGTTCACTTGGATATTTATAACGAGCATTTTTTTCCAACAATTTGATACCATACACTCCTATGCTATTTTAAAATTGACACTGAAAAATTTGCCTTCAGTCCCAATCGCAGATTTAAGGCAAATTTTTCGTGTCAATTTTAAAATAGCATAGGAGTTTATGGTATCAAATTGTTGGAAAAGAATGCTCGTTTTAAATGTCTTAGTGAACTACCATCGTTCCATTTGGAAAAATGGAGTAAACGTCAAGAAAACAAAATTTCATTTTTTAAACGCTTGTGAAACTTAGAAAGTCAATTATTATGACATAATTTTAATTTTTGATATACTACTTGAATATAAATTAACAGATTTAATTAATCTGTAGCACTCTAGATTGAAAATAAAAATAAACATAAAAATGTTATAACACGTCAGAAAATGAAAATTGAGGTGTCATTTCACTCATAATGTCATGCTGAACCCAAATAAGTAAAAATATACAAGATGACCCATTTAAAATATCAAAGTCAAGGTCACTTCCGGTCAAACCGGAAGTGCTAACAAATTGAAAATTATGCCAATAAATGCAGACTTATCTCTTATGCATTATCTCAAAATTTTATTTTAATATCTAAATAAAAAAAAGTTATAGGGGTGAACGTCCTTTGAGAAACACCCGTTATGTAATATTTTTAACGATATCTGTTATACAGTAAAAAAAAGTATGCCATGTTCATCGTTCACTTTTTTCTGAGATATATACTTTATACAAAGTTAAATTTTGACTGTCGAAAAAAATTTAAAATTGTAAAGCATAGTGTTTAAGATGTTAAGCAAATTAACAATTATCTGTATTGTTTCTTCAAACAAATAATATTTTGAATGAGTTTTCGATTTGTATATTTTTCTATTTTATTACTAAGAATTGTTTACACTATCATTACAGACAGTTTTCTATTTGTACTAATATTTATTAAAATGCTGATATAAAAAAAAATGAATAAGAAATAATGTGCTTTCAGGCGCCAAAGCTTATACTACAAAATAGGTTAAATACTAAAACATTTTTAATCAACAAAGAAGATTTTCCTATACTCGTGTATTTTTAAGATAAACAATATACATATTTATTTTATAACGCATCCTTATTAGGAAAGTTTCATATTTTATTAAATGTCTATAAGTAATTTTGTGAATTATAAACAAAGATTAGATATTATTTTTGTACAAACTTGTAAATACTAACTTTTAGCTAAGGCTGCCGACTGATTATACTGTACTGTATATATATGCTCAAACTCTGTTAATTATTAGTTCCATTTAATGTAAAAAAGACATTCGCAAATGTTTATATTTGCTAGTCAATTAGTTAAGATGATAAAAACGCACATGTCCTTCCTGTCAATGTAAGTTTATAAAATTTAATATTTATAGGTTATAAAATATTATATGTATTGTGCTACATTTTATAAAACCATTATAACTGTTCGTTTAAGACCGAAACTTGGACTTTTATTTATATATAAGGTAAACGACCCAATTATCGGCACCTTAAGGAACAAGTCATAGTTCGAAATTCAGTAAAATCCAATTTTTAAATCGGTAAAATTTGTAACAAATGATGTAGCAAGCCTTAAGGGTTCTTTATGTAAGCGATTAAAAACATTAGAGAACGCTTAACAGTAAAAAAAGAAAAAAAATATTTTGCAAAATCATACATGATGTACCAATTATCGGCACATTAATTTGAGTGTAGTTCCAATTTTCGGCACCAATGGGTCCCTATTATCGGCATGGTCTGTTCAAGGTATTAAAGAATAGTTAAGTCATGATGCTGATGCCCGTATAGGTAAGGGAATTAAAAAAGAAAAGAAACATGTTATTCTTAAAGTAAGGAACAATGACTATATTAAGTATTCTTAAATAATAATAATGTTATTCGCAATCAGGACATAAAAATTCACCCTTATCCTTTTTAGTGAGGCCGACGCACTCTTCATGAACATACTTTTTGCATTTCCCGCACCATCTACAAATAATGTGTTCGGACGTTAAAGCTTAAAGCTTTTTGACCAAAAGCTGCACACTATCCAGCAGTTGCATTTTTGTTGCAGGAAACCCACAATTTGAGATGTGGAGCAGCCACTTAACCAATAATGCTTCTTCTTCGTTTGTTAGAATTGTTGTTGGACCGCATCTCTTACCAAGTGTAGATCTGCCTTTAACCTTGTCCTGTAGCGTTGATCTTGGAATGTTAAACCTTTTACTGGCGGTTTTAAATGGCATTCCATTCTGAATTGCTTCAATTGCTTCATTCTGCTTCGAGGTAGAATACTGATTTCTTTGCCTTTTATCCATCTTTCCACTGAAAAAAGGTACGTTCTAATTAGCGGCACCTAGATGCTCCTATAAGCGGCATAGGATTTATTTATTATCTAGAGCGTTAAATATGATAATTTAAAGGTGCCGATAATTGGTCCCACTATTAAGTTACTCAATAAGTACACTTTAAAATTAATTTGTATTTAAATATCCCAAAATCTTCGGCAAAATAAGCGGTTAACCTAAAGTCAACACCGCACCAATTATCGGCACCCATGCTGGTAATTGGCACATAGCCTTTTTACATTGCTCCAGATTCCGGCACATTTTATTTTTGAGAAAAGTGAATTAAAACTGTACAAAAAAGATATTTTCAATACATTTTCCTAATCATAAATGTTTAACGAAGAACTTACCATTTAAATTGGTGAAAATACACTGTTGATATTTAAAAAATCGTTAAACTTTCACTGGAGCGGTCCTTAGCACTACAAACTGTAAAACACCCCCGAGCTCACCTCACCTGATATCTGTCACCGATAGTTAGGAGTTTTCAAATAACTGACCGGTTTAAAAATCTGGGAACCGCGGTAAATTAAGGGTTAGATGGTAAACTTTGGTTTATAATACGCTGCCAAAATATTTCCTTTACCAGTTTCTTATTAATTAAGGATCTTTGGAGTAAGTGCCGATAATTGGATCAGTGCCGATAATTGGGTCTTTTACCTTACCGGGTGATGCCGCACCGTCAGACTGGTGATTGAAAATCCTATGAAGTTTTCCTACTCTCAAATATTGACATCAACTTTCTAGTGAGATACAAATAATGGCACAATTTACTAACAAAATCTGTTGTTGTGTGTTCCTGTTATTTAAATTAAAAACAAATGATAAAATGTTTTCTGTTATATTTTGACGATTTGAGCGATATGTTTCCTATAATCACAGTCCGTAGGTTTATGATTGTATGATACAAATAAATAGATAATAAAAAAAATACAGAAAATATCAGTTAAATTTTAATTGTAGATAGTAGCGATAATTATGTCACCTATAGTGTATACCTGGAGTTTGTGGGCACGCTACTGCTATTTATACTGAAACACTATGTGTTTTGTTTAAGGTGGAATTAACGACGCCATTTTATATCAATTCGATTTGCCTAACTATTGACAATTAGCATGCGCACTGCAATGCTGTGTTGATCCGAGTAGTTATTTTTATGGTTTTGGCATACGAACATGAAAGACATACCTTTCTGGAGCCGGTTGAGCAAGGCAGATGTTAGTCAGCCGGTCATATAGTTTTGTTTACTTTTGTCACAGAAAATATAGCTTTGCGTAGCTATATTTTCTGTGCTTTCGTGTTTTGTGCAATTACGGAACCTTTCCTGTTAAAACGAACACATTTTCTCTAGAATTCTTAGGATAGATGACATCTAGATAGACCAGAAAATATCGTTTTACCGGTAAAAATTGTTGTTTTTACTTCAGTTCTGAAAATCGACGTGTTCGCTTTCGAGGGTTTTAAGGTAAATTGTGGCATTTTAGTGGTTTCAAAAACCCTTTTTTTATTTTCTGTGCATTTATTAAAAAAAAAACACCGGCATACTACTCGTCAATGCCTCCCTGAACAGCCCTTCTAAAATTAGATACCTACTAATATTTTTTTTTAATAAATGCAAGGTTCCGGAAGTTACCCCTGCATTCAAGCCATTTATGGGTCTTTTATACATGATTGACCTTGAGAAATAGAACGTTGGTCGAGCCGCTTGACAAATCTGTCGGCTCCTTTAGACATCATTGTAACTTTTCCCAAAATTATCGTTCTTAAGGGGAGAAAATGACATATTGTAATTTTACAAAATAGTAAGAGGTGTGACACTTGCGTTATTTTGCACAACTACTAATAAATACATTTAAATAAATATTTAGGTATTTAAATGCCACATCCGCCAACTTTGCCACAAATTCAGTGCGAAATATCTTGAAAATCATTAATGCTACAACAAAGACGGTACCTAATGGTTTAACGAGCGTATAATGTAGGCCATAATAAAACGAGGATGAAGTTTACGGCACGAGCCAAAGGCGAGTGTTGTAAATCATCTCCGAGTGTATTATGGTTCATTAGACGCGAGTCAAATACTATACTTATCTAAAACCATCCATTTATACAGTGCCTGAAAAAAAGTTAAGTTCATATGGGAAATATAATAATTATACACTTGTTGTTTTATGATAATTACAGTTTTGTTGTATTATGGATAGCATAATGCTCTTATTATCAAAAGTATTATGCACCTATTATTAAAGGGTTGTAGATAAATATATTTGTTGTAAGAACCACCTATGTGTGTCCAAAATAGTATGCAACATATGGGAAAGTTTTTTATTTATCACAGATTTCTCAGAAAATTTTATTTTTTATAAAAGTTTATGCATTCCTTAAAACTATAAAGGCATATTTCATAATATTTCACATGCGGCAGTAGTAGGGGAGCAAATGCCATTTATTCGAAATTGCCTTAAGAGTAGTACCTTAATTATTAGAAAAACAGCAAAATTTTTTATGGAAATGTTTTTGCAAATTAAAAACTTAGTCCAAATACGAAACTTGTGTTAGTAATATGAATAGAGTTGGATTCTATCATAATTTTGTTTAGGCATAAGTTGGCTAAAATGTGTTTAAGTAGGCGTGCAACACGCTAATATCTGAACCAACTCGTAACATTGAAAGGTTTTAAAAAGTTTGCAACTACTTAATCCATTTTTATTATAAACCCACGTTTAAGTTATTTAATAAATATATTAAAATCGACCAGAGGTGTACCGTTTAAGGGGAAAATAGAGATTAACCAAATAAAATTGTGACAACTAACTCAAATTTCGTATTTGGACTAACTTACTAATTTGCAAGAACATTTCCATATAAAATTTTGCTGTATTTCTAATAATTAAGGTAATTTACTCTTAAGGCAATTTCGAAAAAATGGCATTTACTCCCTTAATATTAGCCGCAGGTAAGATATGAAATGTGAATTTATAGTTTTAAGGCATGAACCAACTTTTATAAAGAATAGAATTTTCTGAGAAATCGGTGATAAAAACTTTCCCATATGTCGTTGCATACTTTCTTGAACACACTGTATATTCTTGAAAATTTTGTAAATTCACTTATGTGAACAATGTAATTTTACTGTTTAGCCAATGTTTCTGAAACTATTTTAAAGGTAAAATTAAAAGTACATAATTTATTGGAAAGAATTCTGTTTTATTGTTTTCAAAGAATTTTGCAGTACCTTACAGAAAATATGCAGTATACCTAAACAATACCTAATTGACAATAATAACTAAATACCTAGTTCTAAATTGTAAAGTATAATGTACTATAAAATATAATTTAATTAGTAAATTTATACAATTAAAAAGATAATGTTACTGTTACATATTTATTTTTTATAAATATAGGTAACTTTCGTAGGTATTATATTAAAATATGTATTTTTTAATAGATTTATATTTGGTGGTCGATCATTGTAAACCATAACCCCATTGCCAGTTGTACAAAAGACATTCCAAGATCAAAGCCGAGCCCACTGGGACACTCTGTATAAGATAATCTGATGTATTTAAATCAATTTATTTGTATTTGCAATACACTGTAAAAATCTGTTATTCTATTTAAGAAGGGTAACACCCCTCGCCAGATGGACTTGTTGTCATTGTAAAACCGTAAGGAATAAAACTAGACCTTATTTCCATCAATTCTTTAAACATGCCTTTAACTTTAAAACATTTGCAAGAAACAATGTTTTATATTGTATATAATTATTATTGTTTTAATATCCCCTTTTGCCTTAAATATCTTACTATAAATGGTACAGATGCCAACGTAATACTTATTCTAACCGGTGCAAAAACCTTATGAATAGCGTAGGCAACTGCAAATGTACCAGCGTTAGAAACCAGAATTGCATTTCCTTTTATCCATTCCTTTAATCCAAGCTTAAGTAATACTTCATTTATATCTAATCCTGATGATACCAGAAGATAACAACTTCCTAGCGAAATTAAAGATATACTAATGTGAAATACTATTACAGTGGTTCCATATTCAGCTATAGCTTTTTTTAATTTTTGGGTACGAGTTAAGGCTTCAGCTTCTTTTGGAGGTGTCATAGGGGCTTTGTTCTGATTTTTTATTTTATCATGATTATTTGGAATGCTAGAATATAACATCTTGGAGTTGCTTTGAAATGTTGTCTTTAAAATATTTGCATTCTTATGAATCATACTATTTTCTAAAGGTTTTGACAATAACGTGGAAATACTTCTGTATAAAGTTGATCTTTGGACACCTAAAAAAGTATTATTAGAAAGGCATCTAATTTAATCTAAAAAAATAAATTATTCATTACCGGCGTGTCTTGATCCCGCGAGAAAGATACTTTTAATAATCATTTTCGAAATTCTAATTTTTTTCCTTGATTGAAAACTTGTGTAGACATTGATGAAGTGATAGTACCCTAGTACCCAATAATAATAATAATAATGAAAAAAAACACTTGTTTTTAGTTTGGAGGATTCGTAACTCGTTGATTCAAACTTGACTTGACAGTTAACTAACCCCCAAAACCAAAGATAGGAATGCACAATTCAAATCGATTTTGGTAGCAGTGATTTTTATCGAATTCGATTCTTTAAGATCGAAATTCGTTCCACTCGTACTTAAAAATTCAGTATAGAGTAAAAACCGAAAAGTCAGTATAGAGTAGAGTAGACCAAATATTATATAATTTAATGCATTCTAGTGACAAGCACAACCCTTAACTCGCGTGTGGTGCGACAAGTGTTGGCCCATCATTCATCTGTGGTGCGACAAACAATGCATCACAGAATACGGATTTCTTCCGTATTCTGTGCAATTCATCATTTCTCTGTGATACGACAAGCGCAAACCACCAGTGTTGCCACAACTTGCTCCTTAGACGAGGTAAAGGAGGGGACGCGGCATCATAACCTTGCGTTTGTGACCAGATTTCACCATGCAATTTATAGTTGGAAAAAATATAGGGTCTACTCGGTCTACCATTTTACCTGTGAAAGCTCCTTTCGATCGCTACGACTTTTGCACCCGTAAGATGAACAAACGACCATTTTATTTAAAGATAAATACTACGTTTCATTCACTTTGCAATCAAAAACACGAAAAACCCGCTTGGTGACAATAGGATATTTGGCACCAGAATAATGGCCGCTATCGATTTTTTGGTCACACTTCGCTTCTATCGCTGTAGATTCGCATGCCGCGTCCCCTTCTTTACGAAGGCTCGCTCAATCGAGCGAAATCTCTCGCTTGTTCCTTTTTGTCAAATCCTGCTAGTTTTAGTCATTGAAATGAATAGTCGTTTTATTCATTTCAATGGTTTTAGTTATGGAGGACTTGAGGTAGGAGGCCGATCGCAATGCATTGGATTCGGTCCCAAATTAGCATCGGTAATTCAGCTTTACGAGTCGCTGTAAGATGGCGCGCGTGTTCGAAGTGGGCTATCAAATAATGGTTTCTTATGGACGCAATAACTATTTTTATTTAAATTAGTTCTATACTTATTAGTAAACTCGGCCTGTATAAAGTTCCAACGATGCTTGGTTTTTAAAATACAGGGTATTAAACATTCTAGCTATACCTTTGGAGCTAGAAAGAGACTTATTTGGCTGCGTTTTCTCTCTGAAAAAGATCCTGTCTTACACCCCGACACAAAGCAAACTCTACTTTTATAAATTGTACCATTATTCATTATAAATATGGAAATTAATTACAATACAACGTTATTTGTCTTGTCTTGCCTTCAAACATTATTTGTTATTTCGAAAAATAAAATGTCAATTGTCAAAAGTAAAAGCACAGAAAAATAAAGGGTTTAAGTAAAAGTTAAAAACTGTGGAGGATCTAGTTTTCCATATTAAAAACGAGGAAGAAGAGGACAACATCAGCCCACTTCGGACGCGAGAGCCATCTATCGGCCAATAGCGAACTAACCAAAAAACCGGGACAGAATTTGAAAATGCTGCCATTGTCGATCGGCCTCCTACCCTATAGTTCTCCATACTTCAAACATTATTTGTTATTTCGAAAAATAAAATGTCAATTGTCAAAAGTAAAAGCACAGAAAAATAAAGGGTTTAGTAAAAGTTAAAAACTATGGAGGATCTAGTTTTCCATATTAAAAACGAAGAAGAAGAAGACAACATCAGCCCACTTCGGACGCGAGAGCCATCTATCGGTCAGTAGCGAACTAACCAAAAAACCGGGACAGAATTTGAAAATGCTCCCATTGTCGATCGGCCTCCTACCCTATAGTTCTCCATAGTTTTAGTTAACTGAGGCTATCGCTATTCTGGTATAGATGGCACCACTTCTATCCTCTATCCATGTCATTTTTGTATATTTGTTCGGGCAACAGAAAAAAAGCGACTGTTCGGGTTTGGGCTGTTAAGTAGAAAAGACAAAAAAAAATAGTAACATTTCTTTTTTTTTTGCTATTTTGGGATTTTTTTACTTATTCTGAATTTTGATTACTACAACCATTGAATATCAAACTATAAGAAGGCCATATATACAGGGTCCTGCAATAGTGCGTCAGTCTTCCATACCTCCTATACGAATTTAGTTAGGAATTTCATTCGTACGCTAACTTATACTGTATCATACGGCGTACTTCAGGAAAATATTTTTTCATATACAGGGTGGCCCAAAAAAGTGTGGTCATAGAAAGTTGTGATTTTTTAAATGGGATACCACATATTTTTTTGCATATTTAGATTTATGCTATTGTCCTTTATAAATGCCTAAAATTTTGTTTGATTTGCTTTGGTAGTTTAAGAGCAATCAATTAAAAACTAAAAAAATATTATTTTGAAGTCTTCGAAAAAATATCAAAAAAACAATCTAAAATTAGTTTTTCAACCACGGTATTAAGTGAGTTTAATGACAAGAGGTTTAAAGATACTATGAATCGAATAGTATTTATCTATTTTATACAGGGTGTTCATAATAAGATTTCAAAACTGACACATTTCAAACCTATTTTTCTCAACTTTTTCAAATGAAACACCCTGTATATTATTTCGGTATTTTATATAAAATATAAAAGCAATTTTTTTTAGTAGTTGAAGCATATAAGTTATTTCAAGCCGTTTTTGAAATAAATGCAAATTTCATAAATTATGGTAATTAAACAGAGTTTATTTTTAAAATTAAGCGTAGGCGACTAGACTAATAATAAAAAACTAGAGTAAATGTTAAAAATGTCTTCCATTTTTTTCTGTGCAGAAGCAAACATGTTTTTGAAAATATTTGTTTACTTTCCTTTAAACATTTCAATTGCAATACCATCAAAAAGGTTTATTAGTAAGGTTTATCTCTAAAACCCATAGTGGGCTTTGAAATAAAACATGGATTATTATACTTAGTTTGACAAGTTCTTTAATTCATTTTAAATGTAATATGGGGTGAGTAAATTATAAGAAATTAAAATTAATTTTAATAAAGATAAGTTGGTCGATATGATTGTTGTACTTGGCGAGAGCGAAAAAAATTGCTTGTTAGCAGAATTTATGCATCACGTTATCCAGATAAAACTTGTCAAACTAAGTATAAGAATCCCTGTTTTATTTCAAAGCCTATTATGGGTTTTAGGGATAAACCTTACTAATGAACCTCTTTGCTGGTATTGCAATTGAAATGTTTAAAGGAAAGTAAACAGATCTTTTCAAAAACATGTTTGCTTGTGCACAGAACAAAATGGAGGACATTTTGAACATTTACTGTAGTTTTTAATTATTAGTCTAGTCGCCTACGCTTCATTTTAAAAATAAACTCTGTTTATTCACCATAATTTATGAAATTTGCATTTATTTCGAAAACGGCTTGAAATAACTTATACGCTTTAACTACAAGAAAAAATTGCTTTTGTATTTTATATAAAATACCGAAATAATATACAAGGTGTTTCATTTGAAAAAGTTGAGAAAAATAGGTTTGAAATGTGTCAGTTTTGAAACCTTATTATGAACACCATGTATAAAATAGATAAATACTATTCGATTCATAGTATCTTTAAACCTCTTGTCATTAAACTCACTTAATACCGCGGTTGAAAAACTAATTTTAGATTGTTTTTTTGATATTTTTTCCAAGACTTCAAAATAATATTTTTTTAGTTTTTAATTGATTGCTCTTAAACTACCAAAGCAAATCAAACAAAATTTTAGGCATTTATAAAGGACAATAGCATAAATCTAAATATGCAAAAAAATATGTTTATCCCATTTAAAAAATCACAACTTTCTATGACCACACTTTTTTGGGCCACCCTGTATATGAAAAAATATTTTCCTGAAGTACCCCGTATGATACAGTATAAATTAGCGTACGAATGAAATTCCTAACTAAATTCGTATAGGAGGTATGGAAGACTGACGCACTATTGCAGGACCCTGTATAAGCAGATTTCCTAACTCTGCTACGTTAAATTCATAGATGGCAAAATAAGTTCACCATAAAGCGTGTTGATGCAGCCACTAACGACAAGCCTTTTCACTGCTAAATTAAAACATTGTTGCCGCCTGTCTGTTTGACTTGCTGCAAGAGTTTTTTAAATTTATTTTTATAGCTTATCGTAAAACTTGATTTTACATAATTATCTACACCTATCCTAGATTTAAGTATCATACCTTTCTTTTCCTATACCTATAGAATAGTCTAGACCTAAAAATGTCCCTATTTTTTATTGCTTTTGTAGCATATAATATTTTAAACCTTTTGACGGTCCAACGTTAATTACATGAAAACATATTGACTGCCATTTCTAACAGAATTAAATGATGACTCTCACTGTTCAATACATACCTAGGTTACACGTAGGGAAAAGTAAAGGATTTTGAAAAGTTCGCGTTTATTATGTTGTCAGGATATTTATTAGTATTACAAAATGGCGTTATTCATGTGGAAAGAATATATAAAATATTTTGTACTGTTTGCGGCTTGTCCGTTCCGGTCTCTTGCCGCGGCGGCTCCCCGTCGATCGCGCCTGGCCCCTGATTAGCCACTATATCGGCCTCACTCGCTCAGTATCAGAATGCGCGCGCACACATACTCAGTCAGTGGCGCCTTAATCAATTTATTTTATATTATTATGATGGGTAAAATATGAATGATGTGTGGTTTGTATAACTTTGTTTTTATTTGCAATTGTTACTACTTTTCAAAATGGTTATAATAATTATAGGTTTTTACTTTCTTTCTTTTTTTTTTTTTTATGATCGAGCACAAGCACTATAGGAAAAATCCTTTAAGGCGCTCTGGGAGCGGTGCGTGTGCGAAGAAAGCGATTCACGTTTTTCTTGAATCGTTGGAGGTTATATTCGGTTGGAAACACGGTCTCAGAAAGGCCGTTCCACAAAGATGACGTCCTCCAAATAAAAGAGTTCTGAAACAATGATGTTCGGGGTGTACTAAGTTGAACCACATAGGGATGGGCGGCAGTGGTTCGTCGTGTGTTTCTGCTATGCATTACTCTAGGTGGAATCGAGCGGGCAATATCTGTCGAACACTTGCCATGAAAATATCTGTAGAAGAGAGTCAAATCACCAACCTGTCTTCGATGTTCTAAGCTGTCGAGGTTCTTAGTCAGCTCGTGGTCGCCGATTAGACGAACGGCTCTCCTTTGGATGGAATCCAACAACCGGGTATGCTTCGGTGCAGAACTCCAGATATGAGAGCAGTATTCCAGTGATGGTCGAATCTGGGCTTTATAGAGTGTCAAAAGTTGTTGAGGTGTATACAACTTTTTGGTACGGAAAAGTATACCGAGCTTCTGAGAAGCTGCCCTGGCGATTGCCACTACGTGATTATGCCAAGACATATTTCCTCCCAGGTTGACACCCAGCAAATTAATAGACGAAGTCAGTGGAATTGCGTGTCCTGCCATAACGATATCGGGTTCTGCAATGTTGACCCTCTTAGAGAAAACTGCAGCCTGGGTTTTTTGAGCGTTAAATTCGACTTGGTTACTGTCACCCCAAGACAAAATTTCTTCCAGGTCTTTATTGAGGCGTGATACCTCATGTTGTCTGCGAAGATGTGCGTCAGTAGCCGATGTTTGAGGTTTCAAAGTAAAAGATGAGATAAGTGTGCTGTCGTCAGCAAAGCAATATAATGGATTTTCTGTTTTCGCTAGAAGGTCGTTAATGTACAGTAAGAAGAGAGTGGGAGATAATATGGACCCTTGAGGAACACCAGCATTGATGGTGAAGGTGTCTGAGAGAAACCCGTCAATCGCCACTTGCAGAGAGCGGTCCTTGAGGAAGCTAGACAACCATGAACAAAATCGACCGGGCATACCATAAGAACGCAGTTTGCTTAGGAGCCCCTCGTGCCAGACACGGTCAAAGGCTTTAGAGATGTCCAGTGCAATAGCCCGGGACTCCCCATGATGTTCGATTGCGTTGCTCCAAAGATGAGTGACATAGGCTAGCAGGTCTCCTGTTGATCTGGACTTACGAAAACCATACTGATGGTCGCTGATAATTTTAAGGCCTTCCAGGTATTTTATAAGTAGTTGGTTAATAGCTTTCTCCATCACCTTTGATATAACTGAAAGCAATGCGACTGGTCGATAGTTGTTTGGCAGGGTTTTCTTGCCTTTCTTTGGTATAGGCTGGACTCGCGCCTTTTTCCAGCAAGATGGAAATATTCCTTTTTTGTAGGATAAGTTAAAAAGTCTACAAAATACTGGTGTGAGTTCATCGGCGTATTTCTTGAGCACTATAATAGGAATTTCATCTGGACCAGAAGCTTTTTTGGCATCGAGCCCCTTCAGAATTCGTTTGACAGGACGCTGGCGGAATACGATATCAGTCATTTCCGATCGAACTGCTGGAATGTTCGGGGGTGTTTTTCCCTGAAAGTCTACCGTGGAGTGTGAAGCAAAGAGTTCTGCGAGTACGTTCGCTTTTTCTTCAGCCGTGGTTGCTATTGTGCCGTCAGAACGTGTTAGCGGTGGAATATTTGATTTGGTAAAATTTTGACTGACGGCCTTAGCGACTGACCAAAAGGACCTAGATCCGTTAGGACTGGCGAGAAGTTTATTTTTGATCCTCATGTTGTGAGCCTCTTTGTTTTGATCTATCGTTTGCTTGCACTGGTTTCGAGCGGTAACAAAGATGGTGCGATTCACATCGGTAGGATTTTTACGCCATTGTCGGTAAGCTAGATTTTTAGCTCTGACAGCACGCTCGCAGTTCTTGCTAAACCAGGGCTTGCCATTAGAAGGGCGCTTCTTGGAGAAAGGAATAAATGCTTCCATGCCAGTAAGAATGACATCGGAGACCTCTTGAGCACAAGCGGATGGATCATCTGAAGAGAAGCATACTTCCAGCCAAGGAAAAGTGCGAAAATGGTCCCTTAGGTCTTCCCAACTAGCTGATGTGTAGTGCCAAATTTTACGAGGTTTAGGAGGTTGTTCAGAACAAATTGGCAGCTCGCTTAGAGTTGAAATAAGTTTGTGATCGGAAGATCCTAATGGAGGATGAACGGTGACTGTGTATAGGTCAGGGTTGGATGTCAAAAAGAGATCTAAAAGACTAGCAAAATCTCCATCTCGGTCTGGAATTCGCGTTGGTTCTTCCACGAGTTGAGTTAGACCAGAACTGATCGCAAAAGATTCCGCCTCACGACCCTGTTCATCGTTGGTATTTGAGTATTTGAGCCAGTTGATATTGTGGACGTTAAAGTCACCAAAGATAGCGACTTCGGCATTAGGATGGTTGGTTTGCAAGAAGTCAATTGTGTTTGCTAGTGACGAGAAAAGTGCTCTGTAATGGGTGTCACTTGGAGGACGGTAAAGGCAGCAGATAAACTTGGTGATTTTCTGCGTTGATATTTTAAACCACATTACATCAAACTCTGCTGGTTCAAGTGTGTCCTCTCGTTGGCAGCAAAGACTATCTCGGATAAAGAGACAGACCCCAAAGTTGCGTCTAAATCGGAAATGAAAATCGTATCCAGGATATAAATAGCTGACGGTGTTCTTAAGAAACATCCAGTTTGTTTGTATTTAGTGTATTACGTATTTTGCTATTTTTCGACGAAAAAAAACGTATTTTAGTTATAGTTGCTGTCGCTTCTTATCTATACTTTTATTTGTTTAACATTTAACACCTAATGCAACGGTAAAATCATTGTGAAAATCGGTCCAATTAACCCGGAGTAATCAGCGTACATATATTATCAAAAAAATACATTCGGCTGGAATTGAGAACCTCCTATTTTATAGTCTGTTAAAAATGCTTAAATCATTAAAAATTCCAATAAAATACGATATGCAGCATCACCACGACATCACATCTGTGAAGTTGAGACATCTGTTGCCGAGGCGCTGCATTATAACTATAGATTTAAGGTTAGAGTTAGCATCAACTCCAATATACGTCTAAAACATGATTGTCAACTTTTCTCGGACATCCGCTATTCTTATAGTTTGATATTCAATGCTACAACTTATAACTTAACTTAATTGATTTGTTAAAAAACAACTCGCTTCTTAACTTTTTCTCTCGCTCGATTTTAGAAAACCCCGAACGATGCACATGCAAACACGTCGACAGTAAATTATTTCAATAAAATTTAGTGGTTACTTAGGTCTTATGTAGATCTGACTGGCTAAAGTAAAACATCTTTTTTTCTTTAAAAAATATATTTTAAAAATGACGTACAAAGTGTAAACTCGTTTGACGCATTTTTGTTTGGGATTAAAAAAACCTAAATTAAAAATCCGTTGTCTACAATAGGCCTTTAATCTCTGACAGAAAAAAAATCAGTCACTTATATATGCATGACTTTCGAGCGTGAGAGGAGAAATCAGATGTCCTATACCTACAGTGTAACTCGGTTTAAATAACTCCTAATATTATTAAGAAATGTTATAAATAGAAGTAAGATAGATTTATTCGTCGCTTCAATATTTACTGTTATTTGCAACCTTGCGCCACTCCAATTTTATCATATGTATGAGCAAAAGTTATGATTTTGAAGAGCACAATGTTTATTAAAACCGTAAAATCTTCAGCACACCAATTTCGTTACTTAATTTATTTATTATAAACTAAAACGTATAGAATTATACATTTTTAATTTAAATTGATAAAAACTCTCAGACCACAGTATAGGTACTATCTTAAGAACTTTAACAAAGTGGTGCATATTAAGTGCATAAAACATGATTAATAGGAGTCAAAACAACCGTAAAAAGTATCTCTATATATAGAATATAGAGATACAATGTTTAATTAGTCATGTAATAATGAATTTAGTTTTTAATTTGTTAATAATATAGTAAGTTTGTATTTGTAACTGGAATAAATTCAGTAAATCCAGTAAAGTTTTTTTTTGGAAAAATGCGTGGGCACGGGTATTAACATTATAAATTAGAGATGTTATGGCGATATCGACATTTTTTTAAAATATCAACCATTTGATTACCAACCATTGACTATATGTATAACATATATATGCGCTTTGCATATATACACGATAATTGTGGCATATCGGACAAGTGTGTAACTGTTTTTTTTTATATTGGAATATACAGGGATGCAAGCACAATGGATACGGATACCCTGGGGCGGGTAGACCACGACGGCCGTTTCGTCCTTGTTAGGACTCTACGAGCAGCCATAACCTAAGCATTCCCGACAACAGCGGTAAGATTGTTCCATTCATTGTATCCATTGAATCCCTGTGTATTTCAATATAAAAAACAGTTACACACTTGTCCGGTAGGTATGCCACAATTATTCGCTCTTAATTGTTCAGAATAATTTATTATAATTATTAATTAATATAGACAGACAACTTTATTAGAAATATTATATTTTACTTTTGGATGACTACTTAAAAAAGGGATACGTGGGTCATACTCAAAAGTTTATTGACAGTGCCTGGGCTACTGCGAAGCTCATAGATGCTAGTGATTTCCGATCATCATAAATCCAGATGAATCGGATTCTTCTGGTAATGACGACTACATTTTTTAAAGTAAACATTGAAAATAAATGTCTGTTTCTCTAGCTTTTTATTAGTAAACTCAAAAGTTGTTTGTAATGAATTGATGATGAAAATTTTGCTTAAAAGGTGCATAACCTTTTTGTCCTTGTTCTAAGGAGTTATTTAATATAGAATATATCATATTCATTACATTTGTTTGTTTTTTAACGTTATTAAACCATCCAAAGCTTATAGAACAATATTTAGTTAAATAAAACAGAACTTATAAAACCTGATACTCTTAAAATATCATGAATATTTTTTCAGTTGAAATAAATAAATCGCACTTTATGTATTCCTTGTGTCTGATTACGACCCTGTAAAAAGAATATATTATATTATATTATTATATACGACATGATTTGAATTGAATCTGATATCAGATGATGTGACGTATATTTAAGGAGACATTAGAAGGACTATAATGACATATCGTATTTAAATACTAGCCCGCAACACATCTTAAACGCGGAGACTTTTATTCTGCCCAACGTAATTATTATTATTAGGTTAAAGTTAGGCGGCTATGCCGTTAAAACTATTATTCACTGAGTTCATTTCAGATATTTATCACCACACTTTAAGTAATTTGCATTAAATATTTTGGGTTTTATACGAATCATAGCGGTTTTTAAAATGGTTAATTGTATCGGCAGTCACACAATCATTGGGCAGATTGTTCCATTCTCTGTTTACTCTGTTAGATATAAAGTACTGTCTACATTAGTCTACAAAGTTTTTTAAAGCGTTCTCGAACCAACTTGCAATTATGTCCTCTCAGTCTTTGGTCAGTGTTTAAAGTAAAGACGTTTAATTCTACCGAATAATGCCCATGAAGTATTTTAAAAGTTTCTATTGCATCACCTATCACCTCTAAGTATTCTTTGTTCCAGTGATGTTCAGTTGAGTATTTTTAATCTTTCTGGATATGACATATGTGTTATAGTGGGACAGAGCTTGGTGATTCGTCTCTGCGTTTGTTCCAGAGCGTGAATATATTTGGCAAAGTATGGATTCCACACTGGGGCTGCATAATCTAAGATAGGTCTTATGTAGATTTTGTATATTTTTTCAAGCAGGTCTGGAGAGAAGTTTTTAAAAGTTCGTGACACCATGTATGAGATGGAGTTTGCTGTTTTAATGATGTTTCCCACGTGGACTGCCCATTTGAGGTATTTTGTTATTGTTACCCCCAGGTCTTTTTGACTTTTTACAGATTTTAATATGTTTGCCTTAAGTGTATAAGTTCGTTCAGGATTGTTGAAGCCGACGTGAAGGACACAGCATTTGCTCTCATTTAAATGTAAATTCCAATTAGTGCACCACTGTTCTATTTTAATCAGGTCTCTGTTGAGTGATTCATAGTGTGAGGAGGGGTTATTATATAATTTGGTGTCGTCGGCAAACATGGACATTGGTGAATTGACGCCGGTTGGTAGGTCGCAGGTATATAAAAATTAAACAATATTGTCTTCCTTAACTGAAAAACACAAGATTAAAATTTTGATGGTGCTTGGATACGGAGATAGGACAAGAACACAAAATGAAATTATTCATTTCTGCGAGCTAACGATGGATCTACTAGAAGGAATTTTGGCTATTCTGTTTCCTGATCCCTGAATAGAAACATCTGGTTTCAGCAAGAATGCGCATTTTGCAAGACCTGTCCGTGATTATCTGGATGCCGTATTTCCAGGCAAATGGATTGGTAGAAGAATGGCCACCTGGGTCTCCAGACCTTATTTGTTTGGACTACTTTTTATGGGGGTACTTAAAAAGCAAAGTTTAATATTTTATAATTGACAAGGAATATAAATTTGAAATTTGGTATTACTTCTGTGTTTACTTAATATGCACTTGAAAAATAGTCAATAAAAAACTAGGGTTGTCATTTAAAAATATTATCGATATCGTCATATAGTTGAATTCACATAAACGTTTAACGCCGTGACATTTCAGTTCTGTCATACTTGTCAAATACTGCAGCAACTCATAAAATATAAATTTCTAATGGTAAAATTTAATTAGTTTAATTGTACTGCACACAAAGTATGTCTATCTTGTATTATTTCATACGAATAAAAAGAGATAGAAATAAAAAGAATTGGCCGAACAATTCCAGAAAAGAAAAAACACTGACCAATCTCAGCTGTATAAGAAATTTAGTAAGTTGGTGAAATCTAAAGTAACTAGACAATGACAAGTCTTGACATTTGGCATTAAAACTACGAGACGGTAATTCGCCCACGTCAAACCGATGTTGCCAAATGCTCTAGACATGCTTCGGTTTCGCGGAAAAATTTAAAATTGTATCACGGACGCTGACGAGTCCTTGCTAGACAAATTCCGTTGAAAAGGTATATTGGCAACCGGTTTGTTCATTTTACCCAGAGCATTTTTTTTTAATTTAATTTTTATAAAATAATATTAAGTAGTGGAAAAAATTGAATTAAAAAAAAATGTTCTGGGTAACAACGAACAAACCGGTTGCCAATATACCTTTTCGACGGAATTTGTAGAAAAAGAGGCGGTGGGACTCGTGCGGATGGTAAGGAAAATATTTCTACGGTCGAGCGGATAATGTATTATGCCATATTTGCAGCCTCCAGCGCAAACATGATTGCTGTTCAACGACAGGCGTCTCGCCGCTGATGTCCTCATTTGGCTGCCTTCCGTCTAAAAGGTATATCGGCAATCGGTTTGTTCGTTGTTAGCAGAGCATTTTTTTCTTAAATCCAATTCATTTCATAATATTTCATGAAATATTAATTAAATTTTTAAAAAATGCGCTGGATAACAACGAACAAACCGATATTCCAATACGGAAGGCAGCCAAATGTCAAGAGGACATCAGCGGCGAGACGCTCGTGTTCAACGTACAAAACTAAAGAAAACATAACCTAACTCTTTAAATTAATAATGGCGCTTAAAAGTTTAAATGGCAACATCGGTTTGGCGTGGGCGAATCACCGTCTCGTTTAAAACTTTATGTGAATTTAACTATATCTCTAATTTGGGACAAACTGTATATCGATATTTTTTTTATAAAAAAATATTACAACTTAAAAAGTTACTACTAGAGCCCAAGCATTTTTCCAAAACAAACCTGTACTGGATTTACTGAATGTATTTTCATTTTTACAAGACTGAAATGCGGCTGCATTAAAACTAACGTTTGGTCCCATCTCATATATGTACAGGTTGGCCCATTAATAAGGGACGCCGGCTATATCTCGGAAACCATTAATCGTACAGCTTTCGGAAAAAAAAATTTATTAGTAAAGCGGTTATGAGAAAATTCTGGAAATTACTTTCAAGTTCCTCATTTTGCCGCAAGGGGGCACAATTGAAAATTAGTTTTTTAAATTTTAAATTTCTCCGAAAATTCCAATTTTAAGGTATAACTCTGATTATATCATTAGAAAGCTTAGGCAACTCTGCATCATTTTGGTTTAAGGCTCGTTGGCGTACCGACCTTGATAAGAGTGGGGGAAGCTATTGAATGTGTAAACATTAAAATCGCCGTAACTTCTAAACGACTTATCCGATTTTACTAAATTTAAGCTTCTTTGGAAGGGAAAGGTAAGTACCTTTAATCGTCGTATCCAATGATACACGATAGTTTCTAATAAAATTGCTAGAGGGCGCAATTTGTAATAATAACAGTTTTTTTTATTTTATCCCGAAAATTCAAATCATATGGTATACCTATGACATCATAATCGGAAAGTAGATGGAATTTACAAGAAAAGATGTGAAAACCGCAGTTCGATATCTTTGTTCGTTTCAGAGTTATTGCCAGAACAATAATTTTTAATACAAATTGCGCCTTCTAGTAATTTTATTAGAAACTATTGTGTAGCATTGGATACGACAATTGAAGCTACTTCCAAACAAGCTTAAATTTAGTAAAATCGGATAAGTCGTTTAGAAGTTACAGCGATTTTATTGTTTATATTTTCAATAGCTTCTCCCACTCTTATCAAGTAAAATTGTAAACATTAAAATCGCTGTAACTTCTAAACAACTTATCCGATTTTACTAAATTTAAGCTTTTTTGGAAGGAAAAGGTAAGTACCTTCAATTGTCATATCCAATGGTACACAATAGTTTCTAATAAAATTGCTAGAGGGCGCAATTTGAATTAAAAATTATTGTTTTGGCAATATTTCTGAAACGAACAACAATATCGAACTGCGGTCTTTACATTTTTTCTTGCAAATTTAATCTACTTTCCGAATATGATGTCATAGTTATACCGTATGATTTGAATTTTCTGGATAAAATCAAAAAAAACTGTAATTATTACAAATTGCGCCCTCTAGCAATTTTATTAAACACTATCGTGTACTGTTGGATACGACGATTGAAGGTACTTACCTGTCCCTTCCAAACAAGCTTAAATTTAGTAAAATCGGATAAGTCGTTTAGAAGTTACGGCGATTTTAATGTTTACACATTCAATAGCTTCCCCCACTCTTATCAAGGTCGGTACGCCAACAAGCCTTAAAACAAAATTATGCAGAATTGTCTAAGCTTTCCAATGATATAATCAGAGTTATAGGTGCGCTGCGTTTAATTGAAAGTTATTTGTCTGACAGGCAGCAGTATGTCTCTTATAGGGATAATAAATCAAGAATGCGCACAGTCCGCAATGGGGTACCTCAAGGTTCCATCTTGGGCCCACTTCTTTTTTCTATCTACGTTTCATCTTTCCAAAAATTTATTAAATACTGCAACAGTCACTTTTATGCAGATGATACGAAACTTTATATTTCTTTTCTTGAATCGAACCTTATCAACGCAGTAACTTTGTTGAATAATGATCTGCAATCACTGCTCGATATATCGGAAAAATATTGTTTGTCCCTGAATCCATCCAAGTCTCAGATTATGCTTTTTGGGCCGAGGCAGGCTCGAGTAAGGGTTAAAAATATAATTAATGTGCAGCTTAATAATCAGCCACTGCTCTTGACTGACTCGGCTCGCGATCTTGGTCTGTTTCTTGATCCGGACCTACGCTTTGACAGACAGGTATTAGAAATTAATAAAAGGGCTTTTTCTAACCTAAGATTACTTTATAATCATCGTGATATCCTGAACAAGCAAGCTAAAAAAATCCTATGTGAATCCCTAGTACTGTCACACCTTAATTATGGAGACGTTGTCTATGGACCTTGCCTAACGCAGTATAACCATCGACGTCTGCAAAAAATTCAAAACTGCTGCGTGCGTTATATACTTAACCTAAGGGGGCGGGCATCTGTGTCTGATAGATTAACTGAGCTATCCTGGCTAAACGTTTCTAAAATGCGATTCCTACATTGCTGCACCCTGTTTCACAAAGTCGTTAAATATGGTAAACCAAGTTATCTGCATCGTAGGGTTCTGTTTCGTTCGGACGTACATAATATAAACATTCGTAGGAATGATCAGCTTACTATTCCTCAGCATCGCACATCACAGTTTCAGAGGGCTTTTTCTTATACCATTTGCAAATGTCTTAATGTCTTACCGAATGATCTAAAAAAGCTTGAGCCAAACAATTTTAAGCGTACCTTAAAAAAACAGCTGATGGATAATATAATTATGGTTAACTTTAATATTTAGCTTAAATGTAATACGAAGTGAATTAATAGATTAATTGAAATTGGTTAATTGTAAATATTTTAATGTTGATTATATTTTATTATTATTAATTATTTGTATATTGCTAAGATAGTAACTTAGATGTTGTTCATTTTGTTTAAGATATAGTTCCTAGGGCTACATGGAAGAGTGAGCTCTGTGTGTATGCAAATACACCTTTGCTTAAATGTAGTCCTTTTTTTCAACTAACAGTAAGTTCATTCATGTGTTTTCTTTAAATTTATATGTTCATCCTTATAGATGCTGTTTTGTTGAAAATAAATAAATAAATAAATAAATAAATAAATAAATAAATAAATAAATACCTTAATATGGGAATTTTCGGAGAAATTTAAAATTTAAAAAACTAATTTTCAATTGTGCCCCCTTGCGGCGAAATGAGGAACATGAAAGTAATTTCCAGAATTTTCTCATGACCGCTTTACTCATAAATTTTTTTTTACGAAAGCTGTACGATTAATGGTTTCCGAGATAAAGCCGGCCTCCCTTATTAATGGGCCACCCTGTACATTGTACAATAATAACGTTTCACGTTTAAAAATAGTTAACAAAAAACTTTTAATATGTAATTATGGTACGAGGCGGTGGATTAGTGATAGTACTAGCTCGTCTGTAGTCTCTTTTACTTGCCAACCAACTAGTTAATCCAATAATAATAAAAATAACCGCAATCAGAACATGAAATATACCATAAACAAAATACTGTTGTCTAGGTGGTAAGGCGAATCCAATTCCACTGGTAACTACTACGAGTGTTAAAACAGTTTGAAAGATAAGAGCCACAAATGTATTTATTCCAAAGATTAAACCGTAGCTATCTTCATCAATGTGCTTAGCAATCTCACTACTAGCGATTGTAATTGTTAAATGATACAAGGCACCAAAAACT
The DNA here is from genome assembly GCA_963969555.1 of Polydrusus pterygomalis. NCBI lineage: Eukaryota > Metazoa > Arthropoda > Insecta > Coleoptera > Curculionidae > Polydrusus > Polydrusus pterygomalis. Next base: position 75,421,917 of record OZ018376.1, on the reverse strand, counting down.
ACATAACAAATATAACTAACAAAGGCGTATGCACTTTGCGACGAGATCAACATAATAAAACCCTGAAGAAGTGAGCAACAGGTCAGTGCAAGCTCTCCCCTTGTTTTCCAGTCTACTTTTACTCCACCAGCAAATAGCGCCCCCAAAAATCCAAAAACTGTAAGGGCTGCTTCAACGGCACCATTATAAATGGGTTTATTTGGATCGCCTACAATCACTGTCCAAAGGGGCTGCATATAAACTTGAACTTGTATAAAACCACATGTTGCTAGAGCCCACCAGAGAGACCATTTTACTGTATATTTATTAGAATATCCATTTTTAAAGTGATCCCACATCAGCTTGAAGGCTGTTTTTGTTTTCCGTGTTACTGATAACTGACGGGAAGGTTCTTGGTGAAAGTAAATTGATTTCTTCACTGGTGGTAAAAAGAAACACCAGATTGTAGCTGCAACCATTGCTGCAAAAAAAAGGAATGGAACATAAATTATTGTCGTTATACGTTAGGGTATAAATAAGTTACATAGCATCAGATCAAACATTTATATTGGTTCTAACGAAGTTACTTTAAATGTAAATACCAGTATATTTTTTTTTATCAAAAAGATATGTCTTTAATGTTTCCATTAATTTCGTCAGATCCATCCTTAGACGCGTTTCGTCATATCATGGCTCATAAGTAAGGTTAGGAACTAACGAAATAAAGGAACGTGTGTACCAAGGTCTCTATACTATAGGTTGCCTGGTAACTTTGGGCCAATCAGATGTTCGCATTTCATGCGCGGGAATACGTCATCCAGACGACACATTTAAAATATTTTCATGGTCAGCATATAAAGAATGGCAATTAAATAGTTTTCACACAGAATTCCTGTGGTTTTGATATGTAAATTTAATTGCTTTTGTTTAAATATCATTTTTTGATAAACTTTAAATGATTTTAGCCCTTAAGAAAGGAATATTTCTTATATATTTTCCTAATTATGGCTTGGGTGGAAGAACAGGCACTTTTACTCTATTATCAATATTCTGATTATTAATTAGGCCTATCAGAAAATAGACAGTATTGTATTACTAATAGGTAGGTAAGTGCTAAAAGCATTTAAAATTTTGCATATAATGTTAAATATTATATTTTGGAAAACCATGTTTTATCTATTATTAAAAAATATTGGGAATTGTGAGAAATAATAACAATAATAATTTCTTTATTTCAAATTATACTTTACAATGGGGAATAAAATGAAATGATGTCACAAAATAAAATAGGTTTACCATTCATTACCTAAGAAGTTCAATAACGATTAGGGTTAATGTCTATTAACACTTTTTTTAATGTTTTTGCTATTCCCATAATGTGCAAAATATCATCTATAATTCCATTTCTTAAATTGATATTAGTTTGCGGCCCACTTTTGTAAAATGGATATTCCAGGCAGCGGATAATGCAAAGTTTGTCTTCAATATAGGTATATGACCGTTTATCAAAATATTTTAACGTAAGCTTTTAAGAGTCCATCCTGTGTCCAGCGAGCTTTAGATTTAATTTTTAAGGCAATGCCCACTTGGTTTGGAGACAACACATCTTGTTCATCTAAGTTGGAGCCACTTTGTTTTAAAATCGTTTCTTTATTTTCATGATCTGCCATTTTTTTTTGAGCTTCTCATTTTCTTGTCTCAATAATGAAAATTTTCTTTCCCAAATAATATCATAATCTGTTTTTTTGCTTGTTGATGTAACCTCGGAAATATCCATGGAAATGTTATCAATGGCTTTTAGCTTTTCTGTTTCTAACTGTAATAAACCTTCCGCAGTTGCTTTGTTTTCTTTTCGATTTATCCGACAAAGTTCTTTTCGATAACACAGTATGTACCTTTATTTTCTATCAAAGGTAAAAATAATGTCGGGACAGCTATAAAAAATAAATAAAATAAGGGTTCACTAAACCTAGAAACTTCTGTCTTGATAATAATAATAATTATGATTATCATTAGATGATACTTCAAGAGCCCTCACAAATATTAATATTATTATTGTTATAAATACATTAACTCAACCCTTACTTTGGAATCTTTCACCCCTAAATAATATAAGTTTATTTACTTTGGGCTTGGTTGTCACTTTATTAATAGAGAACTGCCTATTTATTTACTCTTTTTCACTTACCATCTTTGTTTAAAACCATTGGTTGGAAATTCATTAAGCGAGCTTGCAGTTCATCTTTGTAGTCAGTAAACAGAAAATGCTTGCTGCATATCCTCTTATTTTTGGGCGTCCAATTATCCTTTCAGCAACATTTTCGTTCCCATTCTTTAAAAACGATGGGGTTTTTTGGGAATGTAAAAAACATGATCTTTTTCGCCTGGATCTGGCTTCTTCTTTGAATTACTGTTACATCTAGCTATGCTACAAATATTGCCACCACTCATATCTAAATAAATATTCAAACAATAATTTGTTTTAAAATTAGAACATAGAGAAGAATCAAGTTTAATAAACTAACCTTGAAATTCACACAATGAAAATCACTGAAAATTTACAATTTGTGATAGTTTTCTCACAAAATAATATTGTGAGTTCGCAAAAATATGTCCACACTTCACAATTGTTTAAAATTTAACCACCTAAATAACAAAATAACACTACAAAAGCAATAATTCAGTGAAAACCGCTATGTACACCATGTAAACAAATCAACTTTGTCGTCTCGATGACGTAGGCACCCCGCTCACGTCGCTTCGGCCATAGAGTTACCAGGCAACCTACCCTTTAGAGACCTTGCGTGTGTACTACCTAAATGTAGTAAATAAGAATATACAGTTGATGACAGATAATTTCGTACACAAAACTGTGACACTGTACTGTAAATGCAACTTTTTTACTTTTATTACCTATGTAACGTGTTAATTGTTATCATCATATCTGTCAAAGTATTGTCATTATCTTATTTGATTTAAAAATGCCTCATTTAAGTATTATTGAAAAGGCAAGAACATTATGTTTAGAAATAGGGTGGTCTTATGGAAAAATAGCAGATCATTTTAGAGTACCTAGAAGTACTGTTCCAGGAACTGTAAAAAAATGGCGCTATCATTAAACACTTGAAAGGTCTGGTTTAAATAATAGAAAATAATCAAATGAAGAAGACCGAAATTTGGTGGAGTATTTAAGGTAAAATCCATTTAAAACTGCAGTATCCGCTATGCACATAACAGGATCCCCTGCTTCATCTAGAACTGCGCAACGCCGAGTAAGACAATGTTCCGAATTAAGAAATCGAGCAGCTGCATCCAAACCGTTTTTAAAAAATAGTGATAAGGAACAAAGAATTGGTTTGCTATGCAATATTTACCAGAAACCTATACCTTTTTACCTGCAAAACTATACAGCATAAAAGTTGCATAGAAAGAAAAAAGAGTGCTATCTTTTTAAAAGACTACCGAATCTACTGCAGCAAGAAATGCGAAATATATGCCCAAGAAAACATCAAAGACGAAGAAATTGACCTAATAAAAGAACTCCGAGAGATAATAACTGAACTGCAAAACGAATTAAAAGAAAAAAATTAATTACATGAGAGACAAAAACGGAAATCGACCGCATTTGAAGAAGACGTGGCAGAAGCAGAAGAGAAAAGGGGAGCAAAGGAAAATTTTGGAACACAAAGAAAAAATTATGCTCCTCGAAAATAAACTTGCAGCCGAAGACAAAGAAAGGATGAACTATACGGAACAAAAAAATCGAGAAATAAAGGAAACTGAAGAGAACCTAAAAAAAGTTATAGATAAACAAAAAAAAACAAATAAATAGCGCGGAAAATATGCTCGATGATGAAAGGAAAAAAGCACGAAATATAGAAAAAGAAATTACAAAGAAGCACAAGGAAGAAGCATGCAAGAATATCGAGACCTATGAGAAAAAAATATACGAACTAAATGAACACCTAATACGAACTGATGCAAAATACAAAGAGGAATCAAAAATCACACTAGAAAACATCACAGAACTGAAGAACGAGATTCATAAAAGAGACACGAAATACAGCGAATTGAGGACACTAAACGATAATCTCAAAAAAAAATTAAAGAACTAGAAAAACTTTTAACTAAAATGAAAAATAAAAGTAATAACGAGAAACAAAATGACAAAAATATCGAAGAAGAACTGAGCGCAAACGGAAAAAATAGAAATATAAAACCAGGAAAGAGACAACTATTACTAATGAGTGGGCCAAATGGCTATAACTACGGAAAAATGATTAAAAAAGCTTCAAGTAACGACTTCGACACAAACTGCCAATCAGCCAACAGCAACTTTTTTGAAGATATTACAAGCTATAGCAACATACTATTAAAAAACTTTACGACGAGAGACTATAAGATCATCTTCACATCGAGTGACAATGCCAGACTCGGGAAAAAAATTGACGAGAAATATCTAAAAAGGATTATAGAACAATCAAAGAACACTAACTTAATCCTTGTGGGAGCACCCCTAGTCTGGAACAGGCCAATCCTTAACAAACTTATAAATAAACAAAATCAGACAATCCTAAACGCAATAGAACAAGAAAATCGCTAATTTTTTATTGATTGTAACAAAATAATACGGCCATACCAAGTGCATGGAAATGGTGAGATCACAAATGCAGGGAAATGGCAACTAATAAATTATATCTTTCGCTACAATCTTCGTGAAAAACACACTGTAACATCAGAAACCAGTAGTGCTAACACAAACAAAGGAACCAACTTACTAGAAGAATCCGCAAACACCACCGAAACAATCGAAACGAGAGAAATCCAAGAAGATCGGGATCTGCAGACACATTTTTTATATCCTCGCCTCAGCCAATTACAAATGGAGATATAATAGAAACACTACCTACAACTAAAATTTGCCACCTAAATGTTCAAAGCCTACCAAACAAATTAAATCAAATAGAGCTCCTTATTAGAGAACTACAACTACAAATTTTCTGCATTACTGAAACATGGACATCACATGAAGCAATAAAAAGCATGAGTATCCCGAATTATACACTTGTATCTTATTTCTGTAGAAAATTCCACATACATGGAGGCGTGGCAATATACTCATACTCAAACTCTAATACTACAGTAAAAGATCTCAGCGAAACGGCAAGCTTTAGCACCGAATTACACATAGAATGCTGTGCCATACTCATAAAAACAATGAAGCTGAGTTTAGTAATTATCGCAATCTACAGACCCCCATCTGGAAATATACACACCTTCCTCAAACAGCTAGCTGCCCTTCTTTCGCATGTTACCAAATTATGCGACAGTATTGTACTATGTGGAGACCTCAACATTGACAGTTTAAGGACAAACGAACAAAATTACAAGCAACTAAAAGACCTCTTTGACTCCTTCCATTTAACAGATTACAGCGACAAACCAACAAGGGTTTACACTTCTGTGCTGGGCACATCGACTTCTTCCATAGACTACATGGCAACAAACGTAAACAGTTTATTATTAAATTGTAAAATCATTGAAGAACATAATATATCGGACCATTACGTCCAAGAATTAACAATTAAACTTCCTGTACAAGTACAAGACCTGGAAACACACCCTAAAACTATAAGAGTTCTATCAAAACCCAACTTAAACAACCTTAAATTAGCATTAAAAAGGGAGCAATGGCAACATGTACAAGGTACAGATATAAACGAGAGCTTTGGGACATTTCTAAGAATATTTCTATGGCATTTCAATAACACCTGCCCAGAAAGAAAATTACTGCAACGCAAACCTAAACACAACTGGATAACCGAAGACATAATCGACAAGAAAAAACAGGTACAGGATTCCTATAATCTCGCTAAACAATTAAACAACAATGATATTTGGCAATATTACCGAGACCAAAAAAAAAAAGAATATAAGAAGCTTATAAACGATACAAAGATAAACTATAACAAAAACAGGATAGAAAACTCTACAAATCAGTCTAAGGAAATATGGAGCATAGTAAACACAGAACTTAATAGAAATCGACAAACCAAACCAATACAACTATCAATAAATGACCATAAAATACACAACAAACAAGATGTTGCAGAAACATTTGGGAAGTACTTTGCAACTATAGCAAAAGAGAAAATTCAGAACCACTTTAAACTCAACATTTCAATGAACCCAACGACTCTAGAACCACAGGTAAACACCATATTCTTAGGGCCTGTTACAAGAGAGGATGTCGGAAGGATTATAATAAATCTAAAAAATAAAAAATCAACTGGTTTTGATGGAATACCAACAAAGATCTTAAAGAATGTGCGCGAGGAAATAGAAGAGCCCCTTCAACAACCAATAAATAGTACCTTTATCACTGGAACATTTCCATCCACATTAAAACTAGCCACTGTAATACCAATCTTTAAAAAGGGCAATGAATGTGACATTGACAACTACAGGCCAATATCCCTGCTCAGTGTATTTTCGAAAATCTTCGAACGTACACTGTACGACAGACTAATGAATTTTCTAGGCCGATTTAAAGTGATACGGGACGATCAACATGGATTTCAACGGGGTAAATCCACCGAAACAGCTGCATTCCGACTTGTTCAATTTATACATCAAGAACTAGAATCAAACAAGGTGGTTGCCGGAATGTTCTTTGATTTCTCACGGGCCTTTGATACTTTGAACCTAAAGTTTGTCGAACAGAAACTCTATGCTGTTGGAATAAGGGGAAATGCACTGTCCTTAATAATGTCCTTTCTAACCGAAAGAAGGCTGTTGGTCAAAATCGGAAATCATACCTCCTCAGAATATGAACTAAACATCGGAGCTGCCCAAGGATCTGTCCTCGCACCTCTCATATTCATATTATTTGTAAACGATCTGTCACTACCGGGATTTACCATCAAATTTGCCGACGATACCACGGTTGCCATATCAGCACTAGATGACCCTGAAGCACACAGGAAAATACAAGAAGTAACAGAAGAAATGAGCAGATGGTGCTTTTCGAATCAACTTATACTAAACGAGGACAAAACGGTTCACATACATTTCTACAAAACTTCTCCAAAAATGCAATTGAACCAGGCAGCGTCCTCTTCCAAATTTCTGGGAACGTATCTTGATTCCAAACTGTCGTGGGAACCTCAATTGGATCATGTATGCTCAAAACTGGCACAAGCTTACTACGCTATACTAAAGTTAAGAAACACAGTGCCTGTCCCTACTCAAATAACATCTTACTACGCATTAGCTTATCCTCATCTCAGCTATAATATTTTACTGCGGGGACAAGCAGTAAACATAAACCGAGTATTTCAAGCACATAAAAGTCTAATAAGGCTCATCTTTGGATTGAAACCAACACAAACATGCAGAGAAATATACAAAAAACACAAAATCCTCACAGTCACTTCAATATACATCCTCAAATGCTCCATATATGTATACAACAACGAATTCCAGGAAAACAGAAACAATCACAACTATGCTACAAGAAACGCAAATGGCCTTATAGTCCCTAGACACACTTCAACACGATATGAAAAATCTCCCCACAATGCCTGCATCAAAATTTTCAATAAACTGCCAGAAGAAATCAAACAATCCACAACAAGAGGTATATTTGGAAGAAAACTAAAGAACCTTCTTATAAAAAGTGCATTTTACACACTGAAAGACTTTGAATGCCTAAATGTTGTTATATTTGTGTGTGAAGATTTTTCTCGTTCATTTAATGTTTTTGAACTTAGTTAATTTTATAGTCTTATATATGACGAACCTCAAATCATAATGTATGATCCTTAGTAGAATAAATTAAAAATTTGAAAATGATTTTTTTTGGCAAAATGTTATCTTTTCCGATGAGAAATATTTTCAGTCTACATATAATGGAAGGATTCGAGTATATAGACCACCAAATTCCGGATATGATGAGAAGTATACTCAAAAAAAGCAAGCCAGTGGACGTTTCTCCGTTAATGTGTGGGCATGGATAAGTGTTTACGGTGCAGGCGTATGCTGGAATATTGGTGGAATACTAAACAGTAATATAGATCTTCAGATTTTGAAAAATGCTTTTCTTCCTTCTGCCGCGATAGTTTTTGAAGGAAATAACTTTATATTTCAGCAGGATAACTGCCTTGTGCATACTGCAAGAAATATAGGAACTTGATTTAGACAAAATATGTAAACGTAACATGTCTGCCTTGGTGCTCAAGAAGTCCTGACTTAAATCCAATTAAAAATGTTTGGGGATTGATGGTAAAAAAAATGTACAAAATAAATTTTAAACCTAAGAATGAAATATATAGAGTAATTTGATAAAGTAGAAGAAATTTGGGGGGCTAACTCTGGATTACACCAGAAGTATTATTTTGTCAATGCCAAGAAGATTATGATTAGTGTTAGAATCCAATGGCGCAGCAATTAAATATTAGTATTTTGTTTGCTGTTTGTTAATAAATTTACCCTTTTTGGCTTTATACTTTTGTAGTGTTCCTGGTATTATTTTCTAATTTTCTTATTTTGCGGCTGTAATTTAAACACAAAAATATTCATCAAGGAGACAGAAAATTTATTTAATGCTGATGGTTTTAGCAGAAGAGAAAATGGTGTAGAACCTTAATGGAGCTTTTATGGAATTAAAAAATTGATGTGTATAGGCAATAAGCATTCTACTTGTTTTTTATCGGCCTGTGGTCTGTGCACGTGCACACACACACACCTTACCTCCAAATGTTATATAATTTAGTTGTCTGTAGTCCATACCGCCAAAGGAAATCAGCAATTGACCCATTATTCCAGAAAAAGCTCGGCCAGCCAATATGGCGGCTCTAGTGTAAGATGTCACCTGTTGGTAGTATTCCTTCTCAACATTTGCATAAATATATGTAAAATATGCAACCTCGCAAGCTGAAAATGTACCATAAAATACCTGGAAATAAAAATACTCAATTAAGAAACTTAGTGGATGGACCCCTAATCCTAGAATCATTAAATTTCAAGGAGGTCCCCTCCTTATAAGGTAGGCATCCACAAATAACGGTTTTTCAAAAATCAACCCCTAAGAGGGTAAGAGCGGGGTTCCCAAATTTGATTGCGTTTACTCACGACATATATTTACACCATTTACTTGAAACCCTCTTATATCCTAATATTTGATTTGAGGTTAGGTACGCGACAACAACGAAGATTATTGGTTATTTTGCTGGTTTTGTTTGTTTTTTATATTCGATTTTATAAATTTTAGAGTTGTTCTCTTCCTTTTTGAACTAAAAACGCGACGACGAATCATTTTTAAATAAATTTTAGAAACAAACCCTTAAAAACAATATTCTATCTTCAAAATCTGATAGGTTTGCAACTAGTAAAAATGCCAGAAATCACTACCTTATTTCGCAACTTGATAAAAAATTGAGAAGAAATCTCAATTTTTTGACAAGAATTTGGGGCAAATTTTAGCTGTTTACAGTAAAAATAAATAAAATTGAAGGTCAACTTTTACAATTTCATGAGTAACAACTTAAATTTTAAAGCCTGGACCTGTCTGTTTTCCCATTCGTCAAATGATAATGTTGCAGTGCGCATGTCTAATCCTGTGTAGCTTTGTTTACATGCGCGTGGCCATAAATTTGCCACTTTCGTGATTTTTGCTTGCTTATTTAAAGGTAAATATCTATAATATAAACCGACCAAATTTTATTTCTGTAATTTAAACAATAAAAACATTATAGGGGTGAGCGTTCCTCTTGGAACACCCGATATACATACAGTGCGTCCATAAAGTATTGCACAAATTCATTTAACATTCAGGAATTTACAATTTTTTTAAACGCTCGGACCCGTCAATTAGTGTTTTTATTTGCGCATTTTTTAAGGTAAAATGTTGTTATACAGGATGTCCCACGTAGGAGGTATGACGTCATCGATGATTTTTTCAAATGGAACACCCTGTATATTATATCAATTTTGAATTCTATGATGAAAACTTAAAACTTTTTATATAACCAATCATACCTCTGTAAATCACGGTTTTTGAAATATTCACAATTGAAAATTTACTTTAAAAAATTTATTGAAATAATGCTGATTTATTTGAATATTATTAGAATACATTTAAGTTTTCAAACGTGAAAATTTTAGAAACCGTGATTTACAGAGGTATGATTGGTTATATAAAAAGTTTTAAGTTTTCATCTTAGAATTCAAAATTGAAATAATATACAGGGTGTTCCATTTAAAAAAGTCATCGATGACGTCATACTTTCTACGTGGGACATCCTGTATAACAACATTTTACCTTAAAAAATGCGCAAATAAAAACACTAATTGACGTGTCCGAGCGTTTAAAAAAATAGTAAATCCCTGAATGTTAAATGAATTTGTGCAATACTTGCACTGTATAGTTTCTATTTGATTACTATAAAGGACAATTTTATAGATTGAATATAATTGTGACGTTTCAGTTTCATGTTTGTATCTGTAAATTTGGAAATGGCTCCAAAATATACAGAGCTCAGAGCCCGATGGGTATATATACAGGGTGATTCAGGAGGAACGTCAATATTTTAGGTACCTATTCGGGGACCCAAAATAAACAAATGTTCCTATAAACATGGGTCCTATTTCCGGTCATTACCGAAATGCAAGGGTAAACAATATTCAAATTAAAAAATTTATTAAATTATTTTTAACAAGTAGGCTAGGTTTTTAAAATAGTATATTAAAGTACACGTTTCATAAGAAGCGGTTTTAGCGCACGCGTCTATTTTAAAAAACGAGCCACAAAGTGGCGAGTTTTTTTATTGACACGTGCGCTAAAACGCCTTATGAAACATGTGCTTTATACATTTTTTCTATTTCACCTTTTATAATCAAGAAAAATACATTTTAAAAAGAAAATAAATCCTTCAAATTTTGTAAATTTTTATGTCTAAATTTTATGTTGGTAATACTATTTTTTATCATAGTACCCTCTGGACAAAAAAAGTTATTTTGCAAACTGTCATTTTTTGATTTATTGACCCATTTTCACCACGAGATTCTAAAGTTATTTTAGCGATATGAAATTTGAAATTGGACGGAATACGTTGTGTGATCCTTGTACATTCGGTACATATACAGAGCGTTCGGAAATTCGGGATATTTTGCTACTTTTTTCGAATTTCAAAAGACGTGATTTTACGTCACGGCATTGCAATTTAGTATAGGGAAGATGGAAAATTCAAATAAAGTTGAAGTTAAAATCGACATTGGAAGGTTAGTAGATTGAATTTTGTATAGGATTTGGCAGAAAATAATAGCTTGAAGCATCTACAAAAGATTGATTTATAGATTTATGCAACCAACATACATGACTGTTATCCACACAGAATAAAAAAGTAGGTTATCAAGCTATTTTTCCTCTGCGAAAAATGGGTTTTCTCGTAAATCACAAAGGCCGCGCAAGTCAATGAAATAAAACATTTAAATGTTACCAACATCAAATAAAGAAAAAACGCGTATCGAAATAGCTTCATTACGATACGCAAATGCGTATCGTACTGAGCTTATTATGAACGTGAAATAGAAAAAGTATATTGTTCTATTCCTTTCGCACTGTTGCTTAGGAATAGTAACCCTATTAGGTTTTAATAAGATTTGTCACTGTCAAATCGTGTTCAGCATTTGTATTTCCTGACAATTCGAACATAAGATTCATTTTATTATGCCTGCGACAGTGCGACATTCTCTCATCGTGAATATGCTAATATGATATTCGCTTATGGCCTCTGCAACGGGAGCTCAAATCTTGCAATCGCCGAGTACAAGCGTCGATTTCCGAATCGGAGAGTACCAGATAGAAGGGTTTTTCAAGTTTTTACTACTGCTGGAGAAGTGGAGAATCTTGTATCTTTCCAAGTGCGAGAATTGTATCTAAACAGAAGTCGGGACTTGATTGATGTTGAACTAGAAGAGGCTATCCTTAACGCCGTATAAGTATGTTCACTGATGAAACACAGTTCACTCGCGATGGTATTAATAATTTTCACAATGAACTATGAAAATCCACACGCTACTGTGTGTAGAACATACTTTTTAACGTAAGTTCAGCAATAATGTGGTTAGGGAAAACTTTTGTTAAAACACCCAAATCTAGGGATTTTTAAGAGGCTTTATAGAAGCCAAAAGAAAAGTTAAACTAAAATATGTTTATATTATGCTATTATACAAAATCTTCATTACATCAAAACGACCAAATAAAATAACGCGGATACAGTTAAGTTACTACCGGGTGTACGTTTGAAATTGCCCAAGCCGGGGAATCCCGCGCCAATTTTTGTGTTCTGGGTATCTATTCTTGACGGTAATAGAATAATAGAACAACCAATAGAACGTGGGCGTGGTTCTCTTAAAATCACAAAAATCGTATTCTTGATGCTTGTTCTATTAAATACTAATAGAAAGTTGGTCCCTAAAATAGAGAGTGTGAATCAAGAATATGGTTTTTAATTGGTAGAAGAAGCAATAACACTCCCTGGGGAGCTTTCTATTCTATTACCGTCAAAAATAGATACCCTATGTGGTCTCGCGATTCGCATATGAGGGGATTCCCATAGGCGTTGAATGTGGACATGTGGTGACTCCCACCTCAAATCCTCAATTTTAAACAGCTTTTTGCTTGCAATAGCCGGCAGTTGTTTTTCTTTTTATGTTTGAGACAAAGACAGGTAGGTATAGTATTTGTAGAATTATACCGATGATCTTTTGACTGCAATAAACCCTCATTATCCCTTTGACCATAAAATAAATAATGAAATCCCAAATTTTAAAACCTTTTCGAGCAGAGCCGGACCCGGTACAAATTTAATTTATACCTATGCCTGATTCATATATAAATACAAACTGATTTTTAATCATTTTAGACTTTAGTGGTTTTCCGGCGAGTAATTTTTAGTTAGGCTTATTAGTGGTAGAATGTGGCGTCCTTGGAATTTGCTGATAGGGGGGCATCTTCAAGTGTCATTTTTAAAAGAAAGCATTTATCTACCGATGCCAAACTAATAATTAAAAATGTGTATCAATCTTTGTTGAGTAGAAATTTTAATAGTCTACTTTGACAAAAACTCCCTTATCTTCGGTAAGAGACATAGTACTTAAACCTGTTAATCCTAGAAAAAATCGGAGTGATTCAGGCAGATTTAGAAGCATTGACGAAAATGACATGGATTTATTAAGAAGAAATATTTACCAAATGTATGAGGCACAAACTATACCCACTTTGATTTTGAGCAGAAAATCGTCCAATTATTTACCTTGACGAAACATGGTTCGATACTTATGACACTCCAAGAAAAGGTTGGGATGATTCTTCCAAAAAATGTCAAACCAAGGCACCATCAAATAAAGGCAAAAGAATCACAATATTACATGCTGGTTCAGAGAACGGGTTTGTTCCAAATTGTCTGTTGCTTTCAGCTAAAAACATAGCAGATTCTTCTTTAGATTACCATCAAGATACCGACGCACAACTTTTTGAAGATTGGTTTAAACATAAACTCCAAATATTTTGAAGAAACTTACAAAAAACGAGAACTGCTAGAAGTATTAAAAGCTTTTAAAATAAATAAGGAATACGAGTGTGACAAACTTGCAGCAGAAAATGGACATACAGTGTTGCGTCTTCCTCCATACTATTGTATATTCAATCCTATTAAGTTATTATGGCACCAATTAAAATCCAATATTAGGAGAAATAATATTTCTCCTACATTAAATGCATCTGTAGTAGAATTAATTAAAAACGAAGTAAGAACAATTTCTGCACACAGCTGGAAAAACTGTGTACAGCATGTACAGGGTTTTTCCGTATATTTTGGAGCACCCCTGGAGCTTTTATTTGAAGACCTAGAAAAAACTTTAAATTACCAAAGTTGCATTATTTCTCCTGAACCGCCAGAATTTGTTATCGGCCAAAACAAATGAACATCGTAAATTTGTTTAATAATGCCAATGTCGATTTTTTAAAATGGAAAACCCCGTATATTAATTTTTTTTTAACTCCTCACTCTTTTCTGATTTCAAATATGTATATATGTTATATGTTTACTTTAGTCGTTTAGGCAAAATTTCATTTCAAAATATTGCGGATTAGAAAATCTATATTGGTGTGAGGAAAACATGCTAGAACATAATGCTTATTCAGTAACAATAATTAATATAAATAATGATAATAATTTATGAAACAAACATATAACATATATACATATTTGGAATCAGAAAAGAGTGAGGAGTTAAAAAAAAAAATTAATATACAGGGTGTTCCATTTAAAAAAATCGACATTGGCATTATTAAACAAATTTACGATGTTCATTTGTTTTGTCCGATAACAAATTCTGGCAGTTCAGGAGAAATCATGCAACTTTGGTAATTTAAAGTTTTTTCTAGGTCTTCAAATAAAAGCTCCAGGGGTGCTGCAAAATATACGGAAAAACCCTGTACTTAAGGTGGAAAATTCTTACAATTGTATGATTACAAATGTTCAACCCTTAATTATAAGTTTAGGCTTAGATGAAGATCGTGATGGTGATACAGAGTTAAATTTTGAATAAATTATCAATAGGTTTTAGAATTTAATTAATTTTTATTGTACTTGTTATCCTAACTTTTAAATTATATTATTTTCAATTATCATTAATTGGTATCATTATTTTACATTTATTATAGGTACCTACCTAAAACTAAAAATACCTATCTATTTATTTTAAATTATAAAAATAAATCATGTGGTGTAGGTACATTTTCAAGCCGACCCTGATCCCATTTAATCCCATTTGAAGAGGTTGATGCGTATACAATAGGGTTTAATCAGGTAGTTTATTTTTGGCAGTAAGAGTCAACGGTATAATTCTGCAAATACTATATATACTTTTGTTTATTTTCTACGAACACCTATCCTTCCTACATTTTTAATGTTTCATAAATAAAGGTTTTGCAAAAAGTTTAAGTTTTGTTATTCTTTGAATAGGTATTACACCCCGAAACAAAATACCAGTTTTTTTTTGGTTATCAATTGTCAAAGCCCCCCCCCCCCTAAATTTTTGGAGTTATTATATAAAAATATCTAGAGAATTTTTTTCCGATCTAGGGATTTTTATTTTTTTAACCTGGCAACCTTGGTGGTATGTTAAATAGTAAATTAATCGGTCCATTCATAATCGGCGCTAATCTCACAGGACAAATATACATAAATTCTACAGCATCACTTGCAATACCTATTAGACGATGTTCCACTTATTGTGCGACAGAACTAGGGATGGGCGATATCAGCTTTCACCTATCGATAGGTGATAGTCATCTACCTATCGATATATTTTCGTTATCGATAGGTCGATAGTTATCGTTATATCGATATATTGATAAGTTTCGATATATCAATAACTATTGATATATTAATAACTATCAATATACCTATCAAAATAAATTTCCATCCCCATGACACACACACACACACAAAAACACATTAAATTTGAAAGAAAATTAACCCGGATTTATTTTGCGCATATTATTTCTGGACATATTCTTTATTGCAGCTAAGAAATATTAGCTGCTCCGAATGAGCTGTGGTCAGGTTAGTGCGGTTATCGGAAATTACTTGTCCGCCTTTACTGAATACTCTCTCAGATGGCACACTTGTTGCACAAACGCAAAAATATTTTTTTGCCAGCTGGCTTAATCTAGGGTATAGAGATGCATTTTGCTTCCACCAAACTAGTGGATCTTCTTCCGGATCTACAGGGGGACAATCGGAAAATTTCTTTAATTCTCCTTGACAAGAAGTATCTGCACTGCACGCAAATTTTGAGTTAGAGAATAGTAAGCTTAATCCGCCGGTTCTTTTTTTCTTTGTTTGGGGACTAGAATATGCAAGAGCCTTCCATTTCCTTTAAAACTTTAAATGCTAATACATTCACGGTTACCTGAGACTTTGAGCCCTCATAAAACTGATACTAGTGTTTACGGTACATGCTAGATGGCAGCAAAAACCGTAATAATGCTATTGGAATATTTGATAATACCTTAATTGGAAGAAAGTGGATAGGAGACGTTCGTATTGTACGATGTGTTACCGATAGTTATCCATAATATATCAATAGGTATCGATATATCCATGGTTATATATATATATCGATAGTTATCGATAAATCGATAGTCATCGATAGTTATCGAAAAATCGATAGTTATCAAAAAATCGCTAGTTTTTGTTTCACATATTGTTATTCGATATATCGATATATCGAAAAAAATCCCATACCCAGACAGAACGTGTATTTACAACGTGATGAAGCCCCTGCACACTACAGTTTACGTTACACTACGAAATTTTTTAAACAATAACTTTCCAAACCGGTGGATTGGCCAGCTAGATCGCCAGACCTTAATCCTCTGGATTATTGGTATTTGAGATGCATTACTCGATCGAATAATAAATGCAGCAGCAACTATAAGAAACATACCCGCATCCAATCATAGAGCGACCAGAGCTATTCAACTGACTTGTGTTTAGAAGTGAACGGTGGCTTTTTTTAAAACTATAACACTAGCCTACTTGTTATAAATAATTTAATAAACATTTTAGTTTGAATATTGTTTGCCCCTGTATTTCGGTAACGGCTGGAAATAGGACCCAACTTCATAGGAATTTATATGTTTATTTTGGGTCCCCGAATATATACCTAAAATATTCCTATTTCCTCCTGAATCACCCTGTATAGAAAGGTGCTACAGCCTACTTGATAATCAATTAAGATTGAATAACTCTGCTATTTTTATTATCGCTTAATAACGCGGACATTAGAAACATTTTTTTTTAAATTGGCGACTAGGATAGTAAATTGATTCAATTAGCAGAAATATTAAAATAACCACGAGGTTTTATTTTATTAAATATTAGCGTCAATTTGTGTTTTCAGCAGAGTGTTTTTTTTGTCCAAGGTTATTTTAAAACTCAAGAGTGCAGTAAGGATCTCCTAAAAACCCTAAATAAAATAAATAATTTCTTATATATGTACTTGTATAGTTCAGTAAACGAAAAGCTTAACAGGAATTTTAGCTAGGAAGCTGCTTTTTTGAAGGAGGCTATCATATGAAAGAACACTTCAGTACTATTTTGTGTAAAGCCCTTGCACAAGAGTTAAAAATCCCTCCAAATGAGGTTGAAAATGTATTTTTACTTAAAAAAAAATTACCTTTTTTCTTGCTAGAAAAATGTATTGGTGTTTTCGTATAAATTCAAAAATTAATTTCTAAAACATTTTTTATAATCAATGTAAGTAAATCAGATTTATATTTTCGATTTTTCCTCCAAATAACACAGCAAAACATCTACGGATGCTATAAAATGTTCCACTTTTCTCATCGCTTCCATACGTACAAACAGTGGCGGATTTAGAGGGGGGCACAGGGGCACGTGCCCCCCCTGTCATAATAATTTCGCACGAACCAACCTAAGCGCAACACCCAAAATTTCAAACACAGTGACCAGTGGCGGATCTACATCCTAAAAATTGGGGGGGCCCAAAAGATAAAACTAAATTAGAAGTTTTTTAATGTATTAAAAACTAATCTATCCATAGGTTTATGGTGTATAAGGTACAAAGAAAATTAACTTTTTGAAAGTCGTTAAGAATATAACAATAAAGAACCTATAGGTCCTTAATGTTTTAAAACAATAATCCCAAGTAGTAATTTATATATATTAGCACAAAACAAGATATTATAGACTACTACAAAATAGGTAATTTACAAAAAGAAAGAAAACACTTACAATTTAACAAAAAAAAACATAAATGAGAAATAAACTTTAATGGAACATCATTTTTCTGTTACTACTATTTATGAAACAATTTAGGATTTGTTCCATATACCTAGTCATTTTCTTTTAAAATATCCGATACAGATTTATGTTCAATAGCCATTACTAGGATCAGGATCTTGACTATTTTTCCGGAAAAAATTTAGCAGACTTGACTGTTTTTTCGACATTATCTTTTCTATAAAAAAAACCATAGATATCGTACTTAGTTTGTTTCAAAACCCAGTCTAGGGCAACAATAAGCGAGCATGCAAGGTGCGCAGGGCAAGCGAGCGCCCGTTTTAAGGGGCGATCATATTACAAATTACCAGTTACATATTACATAATATTTGTGTGTTATTCAATAAGTGTCCGATATTTTACAGAACGATTACTCAGTTTCAGTTATTTATAAGGTAAAAAGTTCATATAAGAAATGCATGCATTGATTATTGATTAATTTAAATCACGATATTTCGAAAACTGCTGCTTGTAGCGACTTTTGATAAACTTACCATTTTCACATGAAAGTAATAGAGGAATCGGTTTTTCTTCTAGAAAATAAAAATGCGATACATACCTACATGCACGAAAAAGTTATGACTTATGACTCTCCAAAAGAGAAAAAAAACTGTAGGTGGCGCCACCTATAATTAGAGGCCAAACTAATATCAAATTTGAATTTCTCATATTGAAAATTCCCCAAATACCAATTTTTGTACAAACAAATTATTATAGTTTTTCGAAGTTATTTACAAAAAACAAGAATAATAATAATTTTTTACTACCCTGTATCTCAAAAGTGAAGAGCTTGTTAGCACAGCTTATACGAACTTTTCACCTTGAGGAATCGTCCTATAAAATATCGGACACTTATTAAATAACACCATGCACCCTGTATAATATTCATACCAGAAATTACAACAAAAGAATATTTTTTGTCCTTGCTTACCTTAACCTATAAATATAAAATAAACATCACTGGCAACAGTACCACAAGCGAATAAGCGAGAGCTGTAATGTAAAAAAGTCGGCTTATTGGTCGCTGATCGAATTCGGCTTCTCTTTGTTTCATACAAAAAAGGATAAAAATAAAGACATCGCTTGTAAAACCAAAGCCGCCGTCCCGCGGCTCCTTTGTGCGGTGCCTCGCGACACTCCACAAAGGTGCCGGCCGGGCGACGGCGCGGCGGTATTATGACAATGGAATGGAATTCGGTACTTATATTATAAATAAACATACAAAGAGAAAAGCGAATAATCTGCACATGCATTTCGTATCGGTCGGTTTTTGGCGGAGCGGCGTTTCAATTAAGGCGCTTTAAAACCAAATAAAAACGTTCTGTTCTGCTGTTTAGTGTTTTTGTTTCTATAATTGTATAATAAAATTCTATACTTACTTTTATTACTATCAGTTATTTAGTTTATTAGAACTTTTAGTTTATGTTACCTATAATATAATAATATGTAAAAAAATATGTGGCGATGGTTTGGTGTGTGTTGAACAAGGCAGATTAAATTGATGATCGATCGAAAAAAAGTTGGGGGGGCCTGGGCCCCCCCAGGCCCCCCCGTAGATCCGCCACTGACAGTGACAAAGCATTGTACTGTAACAACCAAATATTTTTTTGATGCCAAAACTTTACAGCATTTAGAAATGGATATTAAAAATCAGGTTTTCAACGTGGTTTGATAATTAGCGAAAAGATGGCGTAAAAGCACGTTAGATAAAAAGCATACATTTTAGGATTTTAGAATTTGTGTTTTGTTACAGAAAACTGTAATCTGTGGTTTTGTTTACAAAGAAAGTGTATTATTTTGGGGTAGTAAGGACTTATTTTAATAAAAATAAACATGCCAAAACGGCTATGAATGTGGAATATTTGAGAAACAATTTTAGCTCATTAAGTATTGAGCAAAAAATTGAAATTAAAATTGAGGGAAGACCTAAACCCGAAATTAACTTGACACAGATCACAAAGTGTAGATCTAGGGACTTTATTGTTATTGATAAGTTTGCTGGAAATAAAACCAGAAGATTGAACTTTACTTTTAAACAATGTACCCGCTAATGAAAAATAAATTGGCCTTTTTTTTATTTTTTTATCTTATTTCATTTTCAATAAAATAAGTAGGTAATCATACATTTTTAAAATATTTACTAAAAATTATTGACCAAATTTGGGCGTGGTCTTAAAAAATTTTCGCCTGCGGCGCGTTTTGTCCGCAGCGGGCTTTTCGTGCACCCCAAGATAACAAGTAAGTGCCCCCCCTGTCAATTTTTTCTGAATCCGCCACTGCGTACAAAACGGAAAATTTCTCACGCAGTGAGAAATATTCGCCATTATAGTGAGAAATAATTTCTCACTGTTATTATGATAACCCAAGTCAGCCATAACGTCGTAACGCCGACGATTAGCGCGCAATATCTACTTAGGCCATGAAACCATTTGCCGGCGTTTCCATAACAACACGACCGAAACACTGAACAATTATTATTACGGGAAAGAAAGAAAAAACAAAAAGTCTTCCTCCACAAAATTTAATAGAATGATTCTCAAGGGTCTCTACATGTTTCGAACGTGGAAACGTTCATCATCAGGAGACAGAAAATGTATTTAAATAGTGCTGATGGTTTTAGCAGAAGAGAAAATGGTGAAGGACCTTAGTGGAGCTTTCATGGGATTCATTTTCTCTTCTGCTAAAACCATCAGCACTATTTAAATACATTTTCTGTCTCCTGATGATGAACGTTTCTACGTTCGAAACATGTAGACCCTTGAGAATCATTCTATTAAATTTTGTGGAGGAAGACTTTTTGTTTTTTCTTTCTTTCCCATACTTTTAACTCCACTTTAAGCATGGAATACTTCTTCAAATTAATTATTACTAGCGTATACCCGGCCTGCGTTGCAACCCGCTGGTATAAATATAAACCCGAACAAACCCGATATATTAGTACCCGGCATGCCACTTTCTGAAATTGCACCCGTGCGAAGCCGGGGCGGGTCGCTAATTATACATAAAAACCTTCCTCTTGAATCACTCTATCTATTTAAAAAAACCGCTTCAAAATCCGTTGCGTAGTTTTAAAGATTTAAACACATAAGACAGGATAGCGACTTTGTTTTATACTATGTTAAGATTACTGTCACCTTGCCAAACGGGAATAGTTTTATTGTTGTTTTTTATACTAAAACAGTTCAGATTCGTTAAATATTGATCATAATGGAATACGAAGATTTAGAGTTTGAAAATACACCTCCTCTCCTCATATTGTTCAAAAAGCAGCCGATGTTTGTAATAATTTGCTACCAAGCACATCAAGACAAAAATATGAAATCGCTTACAGTATGTAACTTTATGGACTGTATTCTCATATTTACATACCTTTTCAAAACTTTACTGCCACACAGAGACATCTAAATTACTTGGCTCCCTACATAATGCATCTGTTGCCGAAAAATCTATTAAAACGGAAATTAAGGCCTTACGACAAAGCTAAATTGGAAAAATGGTTAAAAAGTAACTTTGCTGTAATCTCAACTAAAATTGATTGGCTTTAATTATTGTTTTGGTATAGCTAGGTTAACTTAAATTTAAATTATGTTATAATTAGAATATGTGTATTACTTACTTTCTAATGAGGCACACACATATCCTCGGATACATGCTGCCTCTCTTGCATTATTTTATTGTATATTATTTTTCATTTTGAAATAGATAAATAAATAAATAAATACATTCTTGAATACAAAAAAAATAAAATATTTCTTCCCGTCTCTCGCCTAAAATTGCATTAATTTCATTCACTAATAATAACACTATACATTCGCAGCTAAGGCTTTTTTAAAGGCTTGTTTTTATCTCCCCTTACGTAAAAATGTATTATTACTTTAATGAAAACTTTTTAAATTATTAGGTACTTATTTATTTTATTAAAAATCCTTGCCAAACCCTACGCCGCTGGTGTTGACCAATCGCTCCGAAACCTTGAGCCATTACAATTCCGTAAGGAGTAGGAAATTTAACGCTATCTCTCTCTTCTGTCTTTGTTTCACACGTACGAATGGTTGATGCAAACAAGCAGACTATGCATGAATGAATGGCTTAGTCTATTTTATAAGAAGTCTATGGTATGTACCTACCTAATGTTTTCTAAATGAGTAAGATAAAAAAAGATCCAAATCCTTAAGTAAATCCTTTATTATTCTTAAAAGTTTATCAGGTATCATAAAAAAAAATGTAAAGGAAGGCGTTCATAGGACAGATAAATTAGGTATAAGCTAGGTATTATGGGAGAATGGTGCACAATTATTTCAAATATTTACCAACATAAAAGATAATAAAATTTTTATTGGTCGGAAATAAAGTAGATATTATAAGTTGCGGTTATCAAATAACTTGGATCATGGTTTTTAACTGAACAAAATGACTGATGACAAATTTTAAACATTGCATCCACCGTAAGCAGTGGCGGTTGGTGATATATGAAACAGGTAGCGACACTGGGACACAATATCAAATCAAAAAAAAACTATAAAAAAAATCGAAAAAAAAAACGAATAAGTACAACATCGGGTGGTATACCGGGTGTTTCTCAAAAGACTTTAACTCCTATAACTTTTCTGTATTTATAGATATTAAAATAAAATTGATTGAGATTATGCATAAGAGATGAGTCTGCATTTATTGGCATAATTTTCAATTTGTTAGCACTTCCGGTTTGACCGGACGAGTATTTTTTTTTCCAATAATTTGATACCATACATTCCTCCTATGCTATTTTAAAATTGACACCAAATTTGCTATAAGTCTCAATCGCAAATTTAAAAGCGGTATGCATTATTGCCGCCCTGCCCTGTCTTTTCTAAAGAAATATAAAGGCGGCTTCGAAAAACAATGGAATGGTTTTGAAAACCAATATGGGTTTAAATTAAAATTGTAATGTCATTCGTTTATTAAACTTACATTGTAAATCAGATAAAATGGTTAGTTTTACTAGAAATGAACAAATTGATATGCTCCTAATTTTTGGAGTGACCAGAAAAATTCTTCTGAAGCCGCAAGATTGTATGTATTGTATTTTTTATAAACTAATGGCATTACAACTTTAAATTAAAGCCATATTGCTTTTCAAAACCATTCGATTGTTTTTCAAAGCCGCCTTTATATTTCTTTAGAAAAGAGAGGGCGGCAATAATGCTTAACGCTTTTAAATTTGCGATTGGGATTTAAGGCAAATTTTTCAGTGTCCATTTTAAAATAGCATAGGATGGTATCAAATTGTTGGAAAAAAATGTTCGTTTTAAATATTCTATAGTGAACTACCATCGTTCCATTTGGAAAAATGGAGTAAACGTCAACAAAACAAAATTTCATTTTTTAACCGCTTGTGAAACTTAGAAAGTCAAATATTATGACATAATTTTTATTTTCATATACTACTTGACTATAAATTAACAGATTTAATTAATTTGTAGCACTCTAGATTGAAAATAAAATAAACATAAAAATGTTATAACACGTCAAAAAATGACAAGTGAGGTGTCATTTCACTTATAATGTTATGCTGAATCCCAATAAGTAAAAATATACAAGATGTCCCATTTAAATTATCAAAGTCAAGGTCACTTCTGGTCAAACCGGAAGTGCTAACAAATTGAAAATTATGCCAACAAATGCAGACTCATCTCTTATGCATAATCTCAAAATTTCATTTTAATATCTATACATACAGAAAAGTTATAGGGGTGAACGTCTTTTAAGGAACAACGGGTATACATAAAACATAGTACCGGGTGGCGATTTACAAAATATATTTTATTACAGCACAAGACACGCCCCCATTTACGAAATTACAAAATATAATCGGCCTCAGCGCGATTTTACTAAATATAAACTATTAGAGCACCAGACACGTTCGCCCCGTGAATCATTGCAAAATATAATCCCGCTCAGCACATTTCTGTAAAATCTAATCGTTTGTAGAGTGTTTGTTGTAGCATGACCGACGGCAGAAATATTTTTCTTAACCATCCGCACGAGTCCTTGCTAGACAAATAGGTCTGTCCACAACATTTTGTTTTCTATTAAAAATTATAGATTTATGGGTATTATTAACTACAACAACGTTAAAAAATAATAATATTTCTTGTTTTCCACGATATTTGTAATAGAAATCACACCGACGCGTCGAGGCTAGAAAACGTGTCCCTCCGTAGAGGCTAGGCGGGTGACGTCACATGCTCGCTGAAAGACGGCAAGCTATTGCGCGACTACACAGCCTTCGACGCCGCGACGGACGTTTGGTTATTTGAACCGAAATTTAATCTCTTTATCAGGCTTAGTTTTTTCTATGGATATTGTATGAGAAGTGTGTAGCGGACATACATACAAAATATAATTTTATTAACAAATTATTTTGTGGGTATTAGCTGGTCAAGTGGCGTACGTGCCCAAGAAAGGGCAATAAAATGTGCGTTGCATTTTGACCATCCGCACAGCTGTAACCCTCGGGAGTAATATAAAATAATAAAAAAATAACAATTCGGTACAGGCACGCCTCTAGTTCCAGGGCATCTCTTAGAAAAATATTGCCGACGCGCCATTATTAATTTACAAAAACCACTAATAAATACAAACAATAAATATTTTATTTTGTAGATGTATTACCAAAAAAAATAATACTATTTGAAACATCAGTTGTTTGTTAATATAATGCCAATTTAACATATTATAAGGTGCCCTGTAAAAACTGTATTTAGTAGTTTATAAATATCGTTTTTCCAAAATTGTAGTGCAGATTTAATATTATTGCGTTATATTCTACGTTAACGACAGTAAATTTTTTTGTGTTTTCGAAATTTGGATGTGCTACGCAAAATATTCCCTGTCGCTAACATTTGCAAATTTATCTGAGCCAAATATTTTTTTGCTATTTCATTTCTAGAATTAATATAGCGCGAAAAAGTTTTTTCTGATATATGGGACATTTTATTTCAATAAACGAATCTTCTGTTACCCCGTCGGGCGAAGCTCCCACAACTCCATACTATTTTAAAATAATAAACCCAACTTAATGCACATTAATGTTGAGTTTTTTTTCAGTTCGTTAATAACCATTTTTTTCTAAAGTCCTTCCCCTTTTCATTGCTGGAGTGTCAAATTTTTTCGAAACGCCCATAATTTGTGTCACCAAGCTACCATTTGATTTTTTGCAAACAGCTGCTTCATATAATTTTGAAGATGTAAGGCGACCATAACGAAGCTGAAACCACAAAGAGTCTTACTATTCGACTTGATGCGTAAGATGAAAAATCTATTAGGGTTTTTTAAAACATTTTATTGTCATGAGTTCTCAAAATTTCAAATCAATACGACATCGGAATGTGGCTGAAAATCGATTTGTAATATTATTTTACTTACAATGCCATCCAGATGTAGATCAAACTAATAAAAGCGTGTTAAAAGTAACCAGAGGCGAAGCTGCGGATGCTAATTATATTATATAATAATCCTATTTCATTGTGTTTTTAGTCTCAAGTTTATTATTCACATTACGAAGTTACCCAGTTACATGACAGAAAATATTATTCACAGCTGATGGCCACAGGCAAAGCTTTGGGTAATAGAATAGCATTTCAATTACATTTTTATTCTGCATAATACTGTATAAATAATGTATATCTTTTAAACTTATCGACTAGGTTTGACACCACTGGATTGAGGTTGGTTAAAGTCAGTATTTGTGGCGAGAAAATCTGATAGGTACCATAATCACGTCTATACTCGGCAAATTATGCGAATCACCTTTCTGGTAACTTTCCTCCATATTTACAACACAAAATTAATTATCCAATATTAAATACACAATAAAAAAATGCACTGTGAACCGTTACAACACCAAATACAAACTTTATTCCAAAAACAACGCAATGCAAATACCTTATCTAGTTTGCTACGGCTTCGCGCCTGGCGAGCCAGCGAGCATGTGACGTCAAACCAATGAACACGCGTTTATCTAATTCAAACGGGGCAAGCGATTTCTATGGCCGCTGTTGTAGTTAGGATTAATTTTTTTTCAATTTTTTAAAAAATATTAGTTATAATAGGTCAAACGCTTCATGTTAACAAAGTTTGATGAATATTAATTTTTTTGTGGACAGACCTATTCCGTCGAAAAGGTATATTGGCAACCGGTTTGTTCGTTGTTACCCAGAGCATTTTTTTTTCACAAATATTATTTTATAAAAATAAAATTAAAAAAAAAATGCTCTGGGTAACAACGAACAAACCCGTTGCCAATATACCTTTTCGACGGAATTTGTAGAAAAGGTTTTGCCAGGCGGTGGGACTCGTGCGGATGGTTAAGAAAAATATTTCTGCTGACCGACGTGACGGATCTAACCTCAATTTCATCAAGATTTATTTATATGGATCAGCCACGTTGTGCTGCAAACGATTAGATTTTGCAGGATTGTGCTGAGGCCGATTATATTTTGTTATTTCGTAATTGGGGGCGTGTCTTGTGCTGTAATAGTTTATATTTTGTAAAATCGCTACCGGGTGTACAACTAAAAAGGGACGCCGGATGTATCTTGGAAACCGTTTACCGCACGGCTTACCGAAAAAAGTATTTAATACAAAAGTGACCTAAGAGAAATTGCTGGAAATTATTTTTAAGTTTCTAGGTTGACCGCTAGGGGGCGTAACTATAATAACCAAACAAAAAGCGGGATTTCTCACACATTTATTCGGTGCAAAAATATTCACAACTTTGGTTTGGCTTATCGGAATTTAACAAATTTGAACTCCATAAATGGGGATTCTTTTGGTTTATCGGTTTAATAAAAAACGAAGTTGTTCTCAGTCCCATTGCGACAGCTGGAGGGCGCCATTTAGCAGAATAAACAATTGCTTCATTTTCCTTAAAAATTCTATATTATGTAATCGTATATATTTTTTAACTTAAAAAACAAAAAGAAGAATATCTATGAAAACCGCAAGCCGATATATTTTTTTAACCGGAGATATGGAAAATATAATAAAAAATGAGCTCTATAAGAACAAGCTGACGTTTTCATACGGTATTTGGAGGCAAGAAGTTACAAATACCATTGTGTCCTCTATACAAAGCTCTAATCAACACAATACTTCTTTAAATTAATGTTTAATGTTGATTTAAATTATTTACAACAAAAATAATAGAAGTTGCAGTAAAAGCACGTCAAACGCCTCTTCGTTTGAGGTCGGTATTTTGACACAGCACAAATTTTAAGGAAATAACTGAAAACTCCCTCTCTCATCATCAAAAACTCACTAAAACTTTGATACGTACTATTTCATTTAAATCAAAGTCTTCTTCCGTTTTTTTGTTTCATAGCCCACTTAAAATTTTACTGTTGGTTGGGTGGTAATTGGTTTTATTAATGCAACCATCTATTATTTTTGATGTAAATAATTTAAATTAACATTAAACATTAATTTAAAGAAGTATTGTGTTGATTATAGCTTTGTAGAGGACACAATGGTATTTGTAACTTCTTGCTCACAATGTCTTGCCTTAATGTCAATATTAAAAAGCAATATATATCTCAAAAACGATATCAATTTGTATAAGTTTAAACAAGTTTGTAAACCGTGTACAAGTTTTTATAAGTTTGTATAAACTTGTAGAATCGTATACAAACGTGCACAAATATTGTACAAAAGTTAACCGAGCCACTTTGATTGTGAGTACAGTATGTTCGTCAATGTCATTTCATTACTGTTACAGTCAAAGTTGCCTGGTTAGTTAATTGTTGTTAATTATACAAACTTGTATAACATTGTACAAAAGCTAACCAAGCCAATTTGATTGTGAGAACATTTTGTTTGTCACTGTCATCTCATATGGAAAGTTGCCTGAGTAGTTAAGTTGTACAATCCGAGGGGCAAACCGCGGTCAAAATTCTTGTACACTAATGCCTCCAATTTGTTATTTTAATTAACTAATACCCCTAATTTCTTTACAAGTGCCCAGTAATGCCCACCAATGTCCACTAATGCCCGCCAATGCCCACTAATTCCTCTAATGCCAATGGTAAATTTCACTTTAAATAAATAATAAAATGTAGCTTTGTATCTTAGAGTCTGTAAATTTAAAAAATGGAAATTTATTTGACAACTTACCTTATATTTGAATAAAAGCCAATAACCTAGTGTCTAATTAAATACCTACTTAAATGCAAATTTATGTACTAAGTACTTATAAATAAAAAATATATTTAGAAAAAAACCATTTTATTTTCTTATGGTTATGCGGCCGCCACTGCACATAAAATATATTGTCTTCATAATAACGTAGTTTTCGGTTAAACTGGTAAACATTACTGCAGTCTCGCGCACGCCATTTTGTTCGCCGAGCAAAGCAGCCAGCAAAGCCGCGGTCTGCTCCTTTACACTTCAACCAGTAGTCAATAATGTATAAATTTTGCATGCTGGCAATATTATAATGTCGCTCCAATATCGCCATGCGTTTTGTTGCATTTTAAATGAGGAATTAATTTAAAAGAAAATATTTAATGTTTATTAACATAATTAGGTATTTTAAAAGCGTATACTTTAAACCGAGGAGTTTTGAGTGTGACAGAAAAAAATAACAAGCCATTCATTGTTATAATAATACATTCCTTAGTCCTTAAGAAACAATATAACTGAAATCAAGACAAAAAGTGTTTTCAGTGTTAAAAAACAACTAATTAACAACCCTTGTTTCTCGTATACTTATACATAATATATTAACAAACCAGAAAGTTTGGTAGAACTGGCAACCGTTCACAATTTATGCACGTTGTCAGGGGTGATAAGCGCCAGCTACCTGCAGCTGATATAGCAGAAGCGGTCCCCGGCCCGTTCAACGATCGATTCTGTCAGACAGAGATAGGCCAGTGACCGCGGATGGCGTGGAAGAGACGAAGATACAATATACGTGATTTGGAACTTATGGACGGGCCGGGGAATGCTCCGAGAATGGAGTTCTGGTAAAAAAATTAAAGCATTTTCTGAGCAGTGTCGTGCCGTGTCAGGTTTATTTTTCTGGTTTTAGTTTTGTGTATAGAATCTTTGAGTTACCTTATATTTATTATTTTAATATAATATTATTATATATACAGTGGGTTTATAAAGTGTAGTATGTACAAACACGTAATGTTAAACAAACTTATAAGTGTGTATACGCATTTTAATTATTTGTTAGGAGCGCCTATGGTTAGGAGTTTCATACTGTTTTATGTCATTAAATTGACCTAAGAAACACTATAATTGGTACCTCAGCGGTAGAACATCAAAACTGTAGATCTTCCGCGAAAACTGGATATGGCAACATTGCAGACAACTTGCAAATACATGCAATGTTGCCAACTTGACTAAATACTCATTGGTCGAAGCTTTCCTAATTCCTCTACAAATTCCTCCAATGCCTAGAATAAATCCTTTAATGCCTACTAATTCATTTAGTAATGCCATTAATGCCCAAGATACACCAAAATTCCTCCGTGGTTTACCCCTCGGTACAATTCAACATGTCTGCAATATTTCTGCTTCCTGGATCTTACAGTTTTTGAGATATCCGCTTTTTAATAATGGGGGGTAAAAGGGGCGGCTATATATGCCCTTTGTGGTAAGTACTAATTGCTTGTAAAATTTTAGTCTTATAACTGAAAAAATATTGCTTATCATGGGTAAGGTCAAGGGCGTCCATAAGGGGGGGGGGAAAGGGGGGGAAAGGAGCACTTGCCCCCCCCCTAGGCGCCCACATTACGATTTTATTTCATAATTCAGTATAAATATTGAATAAAAAAAATACATAAAAAAATATTATTTAAGTTTTGGCCCCCCCTGAAAAACACTCTATGGACGCCCTTGGGTAAGGTATGAGTATTAAGAATCTGCTGTATCCTTAAAGTTGATTATTTCATCCTTGTTAGACCGCTCTTGAAGGCTGTTTTAACATTTTTTTATATATAATAATTAAAGCTAAGTACTTACTTGCGCGATTTTTAAGGTTAAATAATAACTATTAGTATTAGCCCAAAGATATATACCGGTCGCACTAACTCCAAATATACAATGAAGTATTAACAAAAACTTGTATAGGCACAAATCCGATAACAATAACATTATGATTACAAAAAGGGTTCTGGAAAAAGTACCTATTGGATAAACTTCTTGAATTATATATTCACTTGTTACATTTTTCCACTTGTAAAGTATAAAATCATACAAGAATGGTTGCGAGGGTTTTAATTCTTTTATAAAACTGAAAATATATACCGACAAAAAGTAAACTTTGAAAATTTTTAAATGCCGAAAAAGCATTGTTAATACGTATATAATATTAAATAACGAAAAACCTAATGTTTATGTAGATATTTTTAGTTGATATCCTTACATCAAAGGCATTTTTACTAGAATTGCGATTATCTATAGATTATAGATAGATCCGAAAGTAAGCAGCAAACAAAATTTACGACTTAATATTTTAATTCTGACTTTTATTGTTTAAGTTTACCAACGGTTTCGCACACGATTGTAAGAATTGTGTAATATTCGGCATAAGTATTAAAAAAAAAAGAGTTTTCGTTCAGTTGTCACATCCACATAGAAATATTTCTCAAACTACAGGAGATGCAGACATGCAATTTTACATTATAAAATTATCATTCCCAAATATAACAAAATATTGCAAAATGTGAGAATCTGAAGACGTACCCAGAAAAGTGAGGTTTTAAATTAAATTCTCTGATTGGTTAGTGATAATGACTTGTTATTTTTAGAAAGTGATGTGCAAATTTGTTGTGTATTGTGAATGCGAAAAAAGTTCCTAAATTGGATTTATAACGATTTGTTTATTTTTATTATGGTTGTACACTTTGTAGCGGTCTTGGATTTTTGAGGTAGGTTTAATTTTAATTTTGTATCAAGATTAAATTGGAACATAGTACCCAGAAAAGTGAGGTTTTAAATTAAATTCTCTGATTGGTTAGTGATAATGACTTGTTATTTTTAGAAAGTGATGTGCAAATTTGTTGTGTATTGTGAACGCGGAAAAAGTTCCTAAATTGGATTTATAACGATTTGTTTATTTTTATTATGGTTGTACACTTTGTAGCGGTGTTGGATTTTTGAGGTAGGTTTAATTTTAATTTTGTTTCAAGTATAAATTGGAACATAACAAAAATTTCAACAAGAATATGATGTTGCTAAATCCACCATTACGCAAGTGCCCTAAAATAGAAAAAGCTTTATATAAGTGGTTTTTAAAGAAAAGAGCTGACAAATAAAACAATTGCGCGGATAATGGGATGACGTAATAAGGTTTTGATTTCATGGTTTCAAATTTTCTGCTTTCGCGGCGTCTTTTTAATTGTTTCTAGGAAAGGTTTTTGACCCTCTAGGAATATTTTTATTATTGGAATGCACAGAATACGCTGTGATTGGAATGTATTTTTAATATTATGTTCTTATTCAAAATGTTATTGCTGAATATGATGAATTCGGTTATATTCGTAAATCGAGACCAAATTAATTTTTTAAATGGATTATTACATAATTAAATTCCGCTTACTAGTCCTTTTACTGTTTTTAGTAATCTATACAGGGTACTTTCGAATTTATGTCCAATTTTATGTCAAAATTGGCTGAAGTGAGTTAATTTACATTTCCATTTTCCATGGCTACTATTTCGTAACAATTTTCGATGGTAGTATAGTACCTATAGTAAAACAGTAGTAATTCTTAATAAAAAATTTAAATTTCTTTTTCAATTTTTGATCAAGTTGAGAAATAAGGTAGTGATTTCTGGCATTTTTAGTAGCTGCAAACCTATCAGTTTTTAAGGGTTTGTTTCTAAAATTGGTTCGTCATCGTGTTTTTAGTTCAAAAAGAAAGAGAACAATTTAATTAAACTATAAAACTTATAAAATCGAATAAGTATAAAAAACAAACAAAACCAGCAAATTTACCAATCTTCGATGTTATCACGTAAGTACCTAACCTCAAGTCAAATATTAGCTGGTATATAACTTGCATTGAGATAGAATCCTACCTCAATGATAACTATTATATTGATTTTTACAATTTGGCAAAACTTGGGTACATGTCAAACATTTTCAAGTACAATTTCTTGTTCCAGAGTCTGAAAAAGTTTTTGTCCAAGAACTAGACCAGTGGAATACTTTCACCCTTGGATTAATAAAAACATACCTGGATATTTACTTTTTTCTTTTAATATACAGCGTGTATTCGGAAGTTCTTACCAAATGGGAAACTTTTTTATTATTCATTTTACGAAAAAAAGTTATTCTTCATAAAAAGCTCTGCATGGTCTAAAACCTAAAATGCAACCATCAAATATCGAAATTTTCCAATCATATACGAGGTTTGTCAAAAAATGTGAATTTTTCCCAAGAATGTGAATTTTTCCCAAGAGTAGTACCTTTATTTTTGACATTATCAAAAATTGTTATTAAAAAAAGTTGATCAGAACTAAAAACCACGTCTAAATATGCAATAACACGCATTAAATTAATTAAATAATTAAAAAATTAAATAATTAATAATAAATCAATAAAATAATTTTTCAACATAAATGCGTATAATTGCACATTTAGCCGTAGTTTTTAGTTCTGATCAACTTTTAGGAACTCTTGGGAAAAATTCACATTCTTGGGAAAAATTCCCATTTTTTGACAAACCTCGTATATGACTGGAAAATTTCGATATTTGATGGTTGCATTTTAGGTTTTAGACCATGCAGAGCTTTTTATAAAGAATATTTTTTTTTCGTAAAATCAATAATAAAAAAGTTTCCCATTTGGAAAGAACTTCCGAAGACACGCTGTATAAGTAATATAAGTAATATAAGTATAGAGAAAAGTGTATTTTAAACTTTTTGAAGCAATATACGGCCCGAAAAATAGGCGTACCTAATTAGATTGCAGGGCTGCAAGATGATGCTTTGGAACAGGATCTGTTTTTTTCGAAACAGGTTTTTATTTGGAACAGGTTGAAACAGGTATGGGTCGATAGGTTTTCCTGTTCCGGCGAAACAGTTTTAGCCGAAGCAGCCAGAGTGAAGCAGGAACAGTGCAGTAGCAAACTGCGATTCGTTCGCGATCTTATTTGGGTGTTCCAGCCGTTTCTTTTTGTTCGTTCCTTCCTCGGCTCGCTGTGCTGCTGCAGTGGAGTGGAGCGGGCGCGGGTAACTAAACTTGTGGCGCGGTGTTGTCAATGGTTAATATGTTTCAGAGGAAGCAGCAAACAATAACATAATTAAAAAAAAATTATTTATATTTTTACTAAAATAGCGGTCCGATACTCCATGAATACATATAATAACAGAAGCAAAACAACGTTTTTTAAAACTTAAATTATCTAGAAAAGAATTAAATATTAAAAAAATATATTATGTGAAATTAAAAAATTCGACAACCGACAACCCGGCCCAGACGAACCATCGTCGCCATCGGGACCATCCGTTATCGCTTCAATACCGGCGTGGAACAACAAACAAGATATATGATCGTTCGCAACAGGAAAACAGCGCGAGGCGGCGAAACAGTTTGGAACTGAAGCAGTTTTCTTGAAACAGGTACTTTTTGAAACTGAAGCAGGTTGTATCTGTTATTTAAAAAACCCTGTTCCAACCATCCCTAGCCAAATAAAATATACCAAAACATGCATCGGGTCGGGATTGTGTGTTTCTCTTTATTTTCATACCTTGTTTGTGTAGCCTAGGCCTAATTTGATGTGTTTAAATTGATCATCTTCTTAACATAGTATAAACATTGACAATTTACCTTTAGATACCTACAGCTTATCTCCTGCGCAAACAAAAGTAACGTTTTATGGGTGAAAAAATACGTCCGAGCGCATGACTCGTCGGTCAGCTGTCTTCATTCGGGGAACCTTCGTGCATGCGCACAAACCTCGTGTTATCGGCCGTCCTACTTTATCGACAATAATCGACGCGCTCAAGAATACTCTCCAGAACCGGCTCGGCCGCCATTTTTGTTGTTGTGTTTTAAGGTTTCTCTGTGGATTCCTTGTAGTTTTCTTTGCTATCGTGGTTTCTGGGTGTTTAATATTTACGGATTTCTAGTTTTTGTGTAGTTTAGAGAATTGTATTTGTTCTTTTAGTGACTAGGATTGGAATATAAACAATGACTAGTAACAGCCGTTGTATGATTTTATTATGCCCAAATAGGGGTAAAATACCGGGTATTTCGTATTTTCAGTAAGTATGGAATAGTGATGTATCTTGATATATAACTTTATTTTATTATGATCAATTTAAACACATCAAACTAGGCCTAGGCTACACAAACAAGGTATGAAAATAAAGGGAAACCCACACCAAGACATGCATGTTTTGGTATATTTTATTTGCAGCCCTGCAATCTTCAAAAAGTTTAAAAGACACTTTTCTCTATACTAATATTATATAAAAGAAAAAATTAAATACCTAGGTAGTTCGTTAGTCGACGAATCATTTTTAAACAAATTTTAAAAACAAAACCTTAAAACCAATTTTCTATCGTTAAAATCTGTTAGGTTTCCTACTACTAAAAATGCCAGAAATCACTACCTTTTTTCCCAACTTAATAAAAAATTGAGAAGAAATTACAATTTTTGGCAAGAATTTAAATTTTAAAGCCCGGACCTGTCTATTTTCCCATTTGTCAAACGATAATGTTGCAGTGCGCATGTCTAATAGTTCCCAGTTTTGTTTACATGCGCGAGGCCATAAAACTGCCACATTCGTGATTATTGTTTGCTTATCTAAAGGTAAATTGTCTATGAGTATAAAACAAAGTCGCTATCGCCCGTCCTATCCCTATATGTGCTTAAATCTTTAAAACTACGCAACAAATTTTGAAGCCGTTTTTTTTTAATAGATAGAGTGATTCAAGAGGAAGGTTTTATAATATATGCATAATATTATAGAGAAACACTGATAAATTAGAGTAGGGAGAACGAACGACCCAACCTAACCGGTCCCCGGCCCGTTCAACGATCGATCCGAAGCACCGAAGCCGGAATAGACGAAGACATACTATGTTTTATGCATGGATGTGAATTGTGGACGGGCCGGCAAACGGTTGAGTTTGAGGTTTGTTCACCTTATTATCTCACGTCGTATAATGCCGGGCTGCAACGCAGGCCGGGTACACGCTAGTAATAAAATGAAGTTATACATGAGTAAATCTATTTGGGAATAATAAAATCATACAACGGCTGTTACTAGCCATTGTTTATATTCCAATCCGACGAGTCACTAAAAGCACATACACAATTTACTAAACTACACAAAAACTAGAAATTCGTAAATATTAAACACCCATAACAAACAACAAGGAATCCACAGAGAAAACTTAAAATACAACAAAAACGGCGCCGAGCCGGCTCTGGAGTGTATTTTGAACATGTCGCTAAAGAAGGACAGGCCAATAACAAGAGGTTTGCGCGCATGCCTAATTCTGCTGGAAGAGAAGGCAACTGACCAGCGAGCCGTGCGCTCGTACGTATTTTTCACCCATGAAACTTAACTTTTATGTAATGTCTATGGTTGAATAATGCAAGAGAAGGCTAAATTTCTTCCCAGTGAATACAAAGTAAGGAAGAATATTAAAGTACATTTTGGATTTTACATATTAAGGTGGGAGTATCAACATGCTTGCCAACCTATAACCTATTTCGCGTAGATTTATTTATATTTTCTAGCTTTTACACAAAATTTAAATAAAATCAGTATCGACTTGATATTCTATGTATAGGTAATAATTGACATATTTAATAAATATCAAGGAATTTCATAACTTATTTTAGGAGAATTGTATAGCGAAAAATATCGGGTAAGATTTTTTTTAACATTATTATGTCATTGTTCTTTCACTATACAATTCTCCCAAAATTAGCAAGGAAATAAATAGATATTTTTGTAATATATCAGATTAGAGTTGGGCATGGTCAATTGACCGTCGTCGACCATGACGTATTTGACCGGTCAAATTCGGTCAAAATATATCAATTTTATTTTATTATTTATGCATTTGTGATCTGTCCAGATTACCTCCTACCACCCAGGATAATGTTTAGTGTATCGTTACAGCGCCGTTACTTTACTGCTCGTAATAATTCAGCTACCTACTTACCCTGATATTTTATTTTAAGTGTTTATGTTTACTTATATAAAAATAAACTATTGAGATATACACTTATAGAATGTGTACCTGGATGGACCTAACTATATCATCCATTTAAACACCCTGTATAAAATTTAGGTATGGCAATAGACTTTTCAGAACAAGCAAAACTTGTTATAAAAAATTAATTTTTTCCAAAATACAAAATAAGAAATGTTAGGTTCATCCACTGCATTTTTAAATTTTAATTTATTTCAGTCAATTGACGGGTCAAATCCACAACCCTATATCAGATATTACCTAAGTAATGTGCCGACAATACTAATTTTATTTAAATGTTAGTCAATAAAATAATAAACTTGAAAAAATAACGCGAAATAGGTTATAGGTTGGTAATGGATTAAATGACGTTGAGAATGCCACCTTAAGTATAATACATAATTATATATATATTAAGTATACGTATATTACTATATTATTATGTTTTGTCTGTCTGACATATATTAATAAAGTAGGTTTACTAAAGAAAAACGTTGTTTTAATGAATTGAAAAAAATATTTGATGTAGTGAACAATTCGGTTTAGTGATCTGGTTGTGCATTACCTAATTAGTTCACTAATATATGGCGATTCTACTGTATGTATGATAAAAGAAGTTAAAACGTGGCCATGTTTGAAGGTGGTAGACAATGAAGTAATTTCAAAAAAATTACCTTCTCGGACTTCCATTGTCTTTATTTTGTTACTTAACACAACGTTTCGGTTAGCTAGTGTCTTTAACCGTTTTAAAGTGTAAACTAAATTATAATTCTAAGGCTATTGTATTAAATACTATCCATGTGCAATGAAGCTTGATGACTCCGCCTACGTGCTTATTGGAGTGTGAAGTTTGAGCTGTTGGTTTTGGACAAGAAGAGGCTTCCAGATATTGGGGATATCTATACTTGGTTTACTAAATATATGGGTATTTCGATTCATGAAAGCTGCATCTTTGAATTTTCATTTTCTTCAGTGATGTTCCGTGTCCAAAACCTTAGCTTCTGACCACTGTATATTTATACAGTGGTGGCGGCATTAGCCATAAAAAAGGAAAATGACAAAGTGGGTGAAGGACTGGCTTTTGAAGAGAAACCAGTTTCCCCATATGACCTGTTAAACGAGCTGAAACTGGATTTTTAATTTTTCATAAAAGGAAGATCTACAGTGTGCAACATATGGGAATTTTTTTTATTAACGATTTCTCAGAAAATTTTATTCTTGATAAAAGTTGGTGCATGTTCGATAATCATTTTAGGTGCACTTGGAATGGTTGCAAGTCAAACGGTGTACAGGGTAGGCCAAAAAATATAAAACTTGTACAGGAATAAAGTACCCCTATTTCAAAAAAATCAGCAAAATGTTATTAAAAAAAGTTGTTTAGAATTAAAAGTTATGCAAAGATTCAAAAACGTGACCTCCTAAAATAAAAAAATATATTTTTTTAAAAAACATTAATAATTTTCCAAATTTTTTTTTTTTTAATATTCACCATAAAGACCTTCATAAATTAATCAAAATCAAATCAATTTCGCATATTTTTGTTCAAGTTCAAGCATATTTGTAAAAGTTACTTGAATTTTTAATTTATTAAGGAATCACAAACTTTATGTTTGTTGCAACAATATTAAACACAACTTTAAAATATCCTAAAAATTAGTTTTAACAAGATAAAGCATTAGTAATGATAATATGCTAATTAAAAAACCATCATTTAAAGTGCAAAATTTTTATTTTAAATGTTTATTAAAAATCTTTATTCTTGTAAAAGTTTTATCTTTTTGGCCTACCCTGTACGCCATTTGACTTGCAACCATTCCAAGTGCACCTAATATGATTATAGAACATGCACCAACTTTTATCAAGAATAAAATTTTCTGAGAAATCGTTAATAAAAAAAATTCCCATATGTTGCACACTTAAACAACCACACTGTATAAAATCTAATACCTAAATACTTTCTACTCATCTGGCGATCGTCCGTCGTGTTTAAACAATTCGTTGGGGAATACAAACTAGTCAACATTTTTTCCACATTTTTTCCAATTTTGAAGTTAGCTAGGATTCGCTAGACGAGTTTGAAAAAAATTGTTTTTATTTTCGTCTCGATTGAAATTAAATGTGCTGTCAAAATTAGGCAAAATTGGTGTATTTTCGTCTTCATGCCAAGTTATTTTAACGTATTGAACTTAAAATTTGTATGACAGATTATTTATGACCCTAAGTTTCTATTTTGACCAAAAACACAGAGTAATAGATATAAGTATCCAATTTGTATAGGTACAGTGTGGTTGTTTAAGTGTGCAACATATGGGAATTTTTTTTATTACCGATTTCTCAAAAATTTTTATTCTTGATAAAAGTTGGTGCATGTTCGATAATCATATTAGGTGCACTTGGAATGGTTGCAAGTCAAACGGCGTATAGGGTAGGCCAAAAAATATAAAATTTGTACAAGAATAAAGTAGGGTAGAGTGGGGCAGGTTCGGACATGGGGCACCTCTGGACGATTTGAATTTACCGCCTTCCAAACCGAAACGCGCACTCTACCCTACCCCTATTTCAGAAAATTCAGCAAAATGTTATAAAGAAAAGTTGTTTAGAATTAAAAGTTACGCTTATATTCTAAAACGTGACCTCCTAAAATAAAAAAATATATTTTCTTAAAAAAAATTATTAAAATTTTTTTTTTATTCACCATAAAGTTTTTCTTAAATTAATTCAAATCAAATCAATTTCACATATCTTTGTTCAAATTCAAGCATATTTGTAAAATTTACTTGAATTTTTAATTTATTAAGGAATCACAAACTTCATGTTTGTTGCAACTATATTAAACACAAACAAATTATTTTGTTGATGTTGTGAGTTGATGTCATTTAATTTAAAAACGAAAGATAAAATATTTTCTAGTTATATTCTGACAATTTGAGCGTGGGGGCAATGCCTCACGGCGCCAAGGGAAAATAGGCGCTGCTCCGTGTTTTAAATTTTCTTTAAATATAAATTTATAATACTTACAAAACAATAAACTGCTCAAACTTAAGCTGGATTTATAGTTGCCGTAACGTAAGCTTTAAGCAGTAACATAAGCGGTAAGAAAAATGAACATTATTATCAGTAACACATCCATTTATAGTTCATAAAAACTTAAGCAGTAAGAATTAGTCCAAAATCGTAAGCAGTAAAAAGAAATGGTTTATTTTCATATCTTACGTTACTGCTTACTGAATCGGCCGGGAACGGTCATACTCTTACATAACCGTCTCGTTTACAACCATACGATATAACCTTACTATTTATTTAAATACTTGCATTTTCGCTTTTTTAATAAATAAATTAAATAAATAACGACACAATAGTGTTCCAGCTATAACAACTATGTCTTGCTATCAGTTAAATCCATTTTCAATCAGATTTGAAACAAAAGCAAACATTTTAAATTATAACCTAACTTTGTTCTTAATTCTTAACTAATTAGAATCTATAAATGGGTTTCTCGTTACGGCTTAATTTTTACGTCTTACCGACTACTGCTTACTTCTTACGTTACGGCAACTATAAATGCAGCTTTATTAAAGATATTAATTATATTAAGGCGGGAGTATCAACATGCTTGCCAACCTATAACCTATTTCGCGTAGATTTATTTATGTTTTCTAGCTTTTATACAAAATTTAAAGAAAATCAGTATCGACTTGATATTCTATAGGTAATAATTGACATATTTAATAAATATCAAGGAATTTCATAACTTATTTTAGGAGAATTGTATAGCGAAAAATATCGGGTAAGATTTTTTTTAACATTATTATGTCTTTGTCACTCATTGTTCTTTCACTGTACAATTCTCCCAAAATTAGCAATGAAATAAATTGATATTCTTGTAATATATCAGATATTACCTAAGTAATGTGCCGACGATACTGATTTTATTTAAATGTTAGTTTAAAAAATAATAAACTTGAAAAAACAAAGCGAAATAGGTTATAGGTTGGCAATAAATTGAACGACGTTGAGAATTCAACCTTAAGGGCTAGTATTTTCGGTTCTGACTAAGTAACTGATTTATAGGTGATTATTTTAATGACATTATGAGTATTATGGCCGTTTTACACCAACAATTTCTTCGCAAATTAATTCATGAATTTATTCATGAACTTCTTTGATGAAGTTTTGCGCTTTACACTGATCAAATAAATTCACGAAGTTTCAGCCAATTTTTACTGTCATTTAACAGTTATACCAACAATTTAAACTGTACTTTTAAGGTTATGTTATTTCTGAAGCTTGAGTTTTTCGTTATTTTGAGCTGTGCTTTGCGGTTTTGTTTCTATTTTATATTGAACTATGAATAAAATTAAAAATAGAATTCCATCAATTTTTCATGGCATTTTATTTTTGCTGTTGGCACTACTGAAATTCACGAATAACTTTGACGCAATTAGAACAAGTTTTAATTTCGTGAAGTTCTTCACGAAGACGACCGTGAAGTTATTTGATGTTAAATTTGGGCTTTACATATATCAAATTTCTTTATGAAGTCACTTCGAGAACTTATTTGACAAAGAAATTGTTGGTGTAATACGGCCTTTATAAAGGTTGGAGACAACAATGTTTCTTGAAAGAGAATTTTGGACTTGTATTAATTTGTTTTAAGTCACAATGTTTCAACTGGTATGTATCTCCAGTTGTCTTCAGGTGGATACCAGTAGGTATAAATAAATAAATTATTCAAAATATTTTCAATTTGGTAAGGTGTAGCTATACCTACCTAACAGAAAATAATTACCAGAAGTTTGATAATCCATTGGATAATCTCATTAACCTTTTAAGTTTTAAGAAATCAAACATTTTTAAATAGACAAAACCGAGCCAGAGTCTTCATTAGTACAGGATAAATCTTTTACCTCAAGAATTTGAAGATCTAAAAGACTTGTAGTCCATAGCAGCATGCTCCAGACCACAATACCAGATAAACCTAACAGCACTATTAGAGGTTTGTATCTGCTTAAATCTGTTACTAAGAACACTAACACAAGTTGAATAAGGTAACTGTAAGTTCCAACTGGATAAACTTGTTGATCTACTTGATTGTCTGTAATATTTCTCCATTCTCCAATTAAAAACTCGTAGATAAAAGGTTCAGATGGTCTTAGCTCTTTTAAAAATCCAAATATGCTTAATATTAAGGAAATAATAAGCCAATTGTTCATTTTATTTTACAACTATATAGGAATCATAACACGAATTGTACCATGACCATAAACGAAACAATTATTTTATATACCTTCACCTCTCTACACGCAAAAATTTTTAAAAAACTTTGAGCGCCGCGCTTAACTAACGTTACAAAATCCAACACCGAACAGCTGAGATTCGTGAAATTTGTGATAGGACATCATAAAATTGAAGGTAAAGGCTTGGTTGTTTGTTGTTTGTATTTATTAAATTTATTATTATAAATTACTAACTAATATACTAACATTTTGATAAAAACCACAAAACACAAACAAAAGATAAAACTATCAAAACAAAAATTACTAACGTCACAGAGTAGAGGAAGAATGTCGGTCGGTGGTAAGCCGGTCGATCGAGTCGGTGCACAAAACACAAACAAGTGGTTAAGCGAATTCCATTGGCCGAACTGGTGCGGCACGAATGCAATGTTTTGTCAACCATTGAAATTTTTAGTGCAGGGTTTTAAATTCCATTGGGGAACTGGTGCGACACTTTCTATAGTACAATTTTTAAGATTTGTGATTTTGACGTTTATTTGGACTTTTATCTATTTGGTTTTAGAACTTTACTGTTACGTGTGTATGTATGATCCACAACCAGACTTTCTGACCCAGTTTCAAATGCGAACTTTATTGGGATTACACTACTGCATGTTTTTATTTATTTATTTAGGATACTCTTACAAACACAGCTACATCGCAGTAATTATAAGTAAGAGAGAGAAAAATACAAAAATAAAACTTAAACTAACAATCCACAAAGTTACACAGATCAAAGGGAGAAAAAACGGCTTTTAGGGCCTTGAGATCTGTGTTAAAAAAGTCAATATTGCTCATTTCGATAAAATCATTACACTCCTTACACATTCTATTTATAATTGAACAATCCATCTTATTTTCATAGAATAACTTCTTACTATTTATCCTTAGGCCAATCTTAGGTACTAATATTTTTATATTGTTGACTAGAAATAAATCTTTGTATTTAAGGTTATTGATAAGGTAATAAATAAACAACACAGCCTGATACCAGCGTCTTTTTTCCAAGGTGACCACATTAAAACTGTCCAACATGCTCCTGTAAGACACCATGTATGGATAAGTATTATTTTTCCTAACATATAAGAATCGCAGGAATCTCTTCTGGACCTTTTCAATGAGATTTTTATTTACCTGGGTTTGGGGTGACCAGATTAGGTACCGCAGCATATTCAAGATGGGGTCTTACAAGTGCATTATACAATTTAACTA
The DNA here is from genome assembly GCA_963969555.1 of Polydrusus pterygomalis. Classification (NCBI taxonomy): domain Eukaryota; kingdom Metazoa; phylum Arthropoda; class Insecta; order Coleoptera; family Curculionidae; genus Polydrusus; species Polydrusus pterygomalis. The sequence continues at coordinate 75,379,368 of OZ018376.1, read as the reverse complement.
TTGAGCCAATACTCTTAAAAAAACTTTGTGCTTCGAATCACGAAGCCCAGAACCCTATACGCCTTATTCACTATATAGCATTGAGATGATTGTTAAAGTCCAGGTCTGCCCGTAGGCACACTCCCAGATCCCTAAATTCACTTTTTCTAACTAATTCAAGTTCATCAAGTACATAGTCATGTTCTAAGAAGTTATATTTACGTGTAAATGTTATGACTGCACATTTATCAATATTTAAATACATCCTATTCACCTTAAACCAGTTAGAGATAGAGTTCAGATCCTCCTGCAATAGTATACAATCTTCCTGTTGAGTGATAGGTTTAAAGATCTTAAAGTCATCCGCAAACATTAGACTAGAAGAATGACTAACGCAACTGAGCAAATCATTTATAAAGAAGGCAAAAAGTAAGGGCCCCAAATTACTCCCTTGGGGTACACCAGAGCTCGCTAGATATGGTGTTGACAAACAATTACCAATTTTTACTTGTTGATACCTACATCGGAGGTAAGAATTTAGAAACAATACAGCATTCAATGAAAAACCTGATTTACCCAGTTTTTCCAATAAAATATCATGGTCAACCTTATCGAAAGCCTTAGCACAGTCTGTTATGATAACATCTAGTTGAGTCTTATTGTTCAAAGTCTCCGCTATACTATTTGTCAGTATGAATAAGTTAGTTACAGTAGATCTATCAGGTAAAAAACCATGTTGTTGGTGAGCAAATAAGTGTTTAAAGTTTTTAAGAATATCATCATATAGAATCGCTTCAAAAATTTTAGCAACTGAATTTATAATACTAATTGGTCTGTAATTTTCAACATTTACCTTATTATCACTCTTAAAGACAGGAGTAACTACAGATTCTTTTAATTTGAAAGGAAAAGTGTTGGTTCTAAGGGCTAAATTGAAGATTAAAGTTAAGGGTTTTGCAAAAAATTCGGCACAGCCTTTAAATATTATTAATATAATATAATATATAATTTAAATTGACCTGAATGAGGGTCGCTTCTTCTTACTTGTTTTTATTGTGCTAGTGTCGTTGGGCACTCTAACACACTTTTGAAAATCTGAGATTAAAAAGACAAAGTTGTCCTTTTGGTGGACGTTAGTGATTTTGTAGTGGGGGATTTCCGAAAATAATTTTTTTGTTTCAAGAAGAAAAAACTTTTATTTTCTAAAATTTTCACATTTTTGGAAATTAACCAAATTTTTTTGGTTTAATTAATTTTAGTTGATTGATTCAGTAATCAAACAACTTGTCATACAATCAAGCTGTTATTTTTGTGGTTTTTGTTAATGTGTGATAGGAGCATTAATGCTCCTATGTCGTACTCTGTACAGATTTGGGGCGAGATTTTGGGGGAAAGAATTTAGTATTAGTTGATTAGGGTGAAACTGTTTTTTCCTAAAAAACTCAGCGTGCCTTTTGTTTAAGAATTCATGTATGGTTTCTACCTTAAGGTCGCGGTGGATCGCCGCTCCCCTAATGTAGTAGGGCGCATTTGTGATGGCCCTAAGAATTTTATTTTGTAATGTTTGTAGGCGTCTTCTGCGTGTTTTAGGAGCTTGGCTCCATGCTATACTTCCGTATAGTATGGAGGGGCGCACTACTTGTTTGTATAGTAGCGTCTTGTTTTTGAGTGACTGAATGAGGGTGGGTGACACCCCAGTGCGACACTTTTGTTACCAATGGAATTCGCTATCAATCAGTCGCGGTCGCTGCGCTGGCCCTAAATCACAGAGGAATGATAATTCCTTTCTGAAGTTAAAGAGGTCATGAATAATTTATTTTAAGCCGATTTTGTTACCAGAATATTTTATAAATTTTCGTCAGAAAATATGAAATAATAAAATATATCGATATTTTTGATAAATAAGACTAAAAATTTGTAATAACAGTTTACAAGCTATATTCACCGCTTGTAACGTACAGAAACCATGTCGCTCTTTTTAACGTCTATATAACGGACGGTCACCGAAAAGATTTTTCCCTGAATTTGTCAATAAAGGCAAAGACAAAAAAGTGTTTTCAAAATTGTCCCCGTAATTTTGGTCTCTATCCCTTATAAAGGTTTCCCCACCATTATTTTGATTGATTTTGAAAGACGCCATCAGCTTACGCCTTAGTGTCACATGCCTGTCATGATCGGTTTGGGGGGGAGTTTGCTCCCCCGAATTTTTCAAAATATCTAATGTTTTGAAATCTTCCAAAAATTCATACTCCGACGCCCTACTATGCAGGCTACTCCTGCTGCTAACGCTTTCGTTACTCATTTTGTTTACTTTGTAAAATTTCTAAATTGTCCAGGGATGCGCCGTGAGACGGCCGAAAAAACAAACTACTTGACGCTACAAGTAGTCTGTCAGTGAATGGTCCCACCACCTTTTACCCCGCTCTAGCTGGAAATGCTAACAGCCACTCAATGCGCAAAGAAAAGGGGGCATTTATTTAAGAATAAAATTTTAAGGGAAATTTAATTGTATTAACAACGGAATTAATCTATTAACTATAAGTGGAAACTTATTTTTTGTCAATAAAACCGTTGAAAAATCTTTAAAGTTGGCACTGGCGCGTCCAACAGGAATAAAATACAATGCAACATATTTTATTCGATATCACAGAGGGCTTAGTCCTTATTGTTTGTCTGTTGATTTTAATTTTAATTTTTTTAGGGTAAGTCTGTCCTTTGTAAGTAAGTTCGCCCTAAATAACCTACTATTTTATTTACAAAATAAAACAAAACCCTATCTGAACAAAATTAAAATCTTCTAAGATTTTAAAAAATCCTATATACCAAACTAACTAAGATTGTCCGCTAAGATATTTTAGCTATTATTAAAACTGTATCGCTATGTACGCGCGACGAACTTTAAAAGTCTAAAATGTATGTCACACCATAACGATAACCTAACTTTTCAAGCGTACACCGGAGCGCCTAATTTCTATAGGTCTGCGGTGACGGCGTGCCTTTTGCAAAGGTCTTAAATTCAATTTTAAAGAGAAAATTTACTGAAATATAGAGAAAAAATTCTGTAAAATTTTTATTATAAGGGTAGGCTTCTATACCACGTCGGCTCGGACACCACCTGCAAGGCCAGGATAGTGCTGCCTTATTGGTTTTCGAACTGTGACTATTCTGTCTAATACGTTTTACCAAGCCGTTTCCTACGATGAAGGCTTTTTACGTGCGCTAACGTTTAGACTAGTCTGACAACACGGCCGTAGTTCTTTTTTATTTTTACTATTTCGCCAAAGGGCTCTTCTTGCTTCTTTTCTTCACTCTATATAACGCAGTTTATATAGATCGCAGAATTTAATTAGACCTAGGGGTTATCGACAGCCTACCAGAGGTCATGAAGGATGCCCCAATGGTAAAATTAACCCCTCGTTACTTCTTCAATAAAGAAATAAAAGCTAACAAGTATAAGGAAGATACTTATCAGTTTTCAATATTCAAATAAAAACAACGGACGAATCGCGTGGTTCCCAGGGCACGCACTGGGAATAAAGGACGCTGATTGAAGGTCTGCGTTGCTCCTGATACTGAAAAAGTCAAAATTGGATTATACGTTGCGACTTAAAAAAGTCGGTCTAGTAGCGAAGTAGCGAATTTCCTAGTCCTGAGATCCTGGTCCTAGCGAAGTGAATTTCCAAATTCGGGCGTTGAACGTTGATGGTCTCCAGGCAATAATTATATGTAGTCCAAATGAGCCTCTCCGAAGATTCCTATCAGCGGCTGCAAGGCACGTCCGTCTGAGTGAATGGGAGCGACTGAAAATTTGGCATGTTGAGCCGTTGAATGACTGTAATCGACTAACTAACGGTAAAATTTCGTCAGTATCTCTCATCGAACCCTGAAATGATAAATATCTCCCACGTTGCAAAAATCAAATTTTCGTCGTTACAGTAGATGCAATAAAAATTGCAGTCAGCGAATTTTTTTGTAACATCATTCTGTGATTATTTGTAAAAGCTCTTCTTCTTCTTGGCCAGAAAGATGGTTTTACCGTGTTTTACGACAACCACCCCTAAACCGGATTCCGGCAGCACACGATGATGCTAGCATGATGAATCGGTACATTGGATCGTAACTGGGATTTCTTGAGTTAGGCCATACCTTTTTTAGTGTCTGTTTATTCTACAGCTTCTGTGGAAAATTGTTAAATTTGGGATGATGGTCCGGACATGGAGCCCTCAGTGTCGCAGAAGTTTCTGGTTTCTGCTAAGTTGGGCTGATGGAGTTGTTGGATCAACAGATTTTGGTTGTTTTCTTATTTTCCGAAGTATATATTTTGTTTTGGTAGGTTTGGATTTTGCTCTTTCCTAAAGGTACTGATGATGGACCATGTAAGGGCATGCAACCTCTGTTTATTGTTGCGTAGGCCGCGTAGGCAGTGGCGTAGCCAGGTGGGGGCGCCTGCCGCCCCCCCCCCCCGCCCCCTTGCATGGCGCCCCTTGCTGCTTGGTGCCCGTATGCAAAATAAAAATATACTTTAACTACACATAAAAACTCGACTTACACAAGTCCTCAGATACAAAATGAAATCTTAGGATTGTTGGCAAATGAGGTCTTGAGTAATATTACCACACTGAGCGAAATATCGAGTTGAGATAACTCAAATTATCCTAGCTCGACGCGTGTTGCCAATAGGGGACAGCCCAGACCTCTGAATTACAGCAACTAAATCAAACAAATTGCATTAAATCACTGTTCGTAAGTTGTAATAGCTTAGAAAATGTGTTATTTTATGCACTGGGATAGCTCACCCAACCGACTTAAATCATTGGTAAGCTAAGGCTACCGTAGCTGCGACTTGGGCTGCAAGCAATTCATTGTTAAAGCTGCCAGAGACCAATAGGTGAATTGTGATTCGTTTACTACTCGGGCTAGATTAATTCATGAGTCGAGCTATGAAAACTTGATTATTGAGTTGTTCTAGCTTACGATGATGGCTAGAATAACTCACTCGTTTGGCTGTCAGAAATACTGTACTTTTTTTTTGAAAATATTAAATGATGTGTTTTAGGAGTGTATTTCGAAACTTAATTCAAACCCAGTTATTAGCTAAAGTACGTTTATTAGTGAAATAAAAAAACATTTTTACATTTAACCAACGAATTTAAAGAATTACTTCACCAACAATAATGATAAAAGTTAAACAGTAAAAAAATGTTTTATACAAAAGAAATATATATAATATTTAATATAAATATAAATAAAAATATCACGAAATAGCTTTAAATGTAGTTACTTCAATGTGGAACACATCTACAAATCTTGATAGAATACATATCTTAAGCAACAAAAAATAAGCGAAGAAAAGCGAAAATTTTTTGTAGTCTTTCAGGTAGGTTGCTAATATCCTAGAACAAAAATATCAATAAAAACACAATAAATTTGTTTAGCCTGTTTGTCAGTTTTGTCTTCCTGTGTCTGAATGACTAGTATTTTAAGCCAATTGACTTTTTCGGTATTTCAAAAATAAAATTACATATTTTTTTAACATGCAATTTTTAAATTAATACAAAGTCAACTGTCATTAGCATAAAATGTAAAATCTTTTGTGCATCCTCAAGTATACGAGTACTTAATGCGTGTGAACTAAATATGAAATTTAGTATCCTTCTCGAAGGATTTTCCGAAACCTACGCTTATAGTTTTTCTTGAATATTAACAGATGGATAGAAAAATCGACAATTTTTATTTCAAAAATCTTAAATAGTTTATCATTCTCAGAGCGTGTTGCAGTCAAGTTATATTATTCTTAGAAAACATATTTTACAATTAATTTCAAATAGGTCAACAAAATTTAAAAGGTCCCATTCCATTAACACTTACTTTACTTTTTCGTGTCCGGAATGAGTTTCTCGGCCCAGTAATGGGCCACGTCTAATGCTTCGGGTTTGCCCAGCCACAGGTCGTCGAGGGAACACCGTGCGGGGCAGTTCGGGAATATCAGGAGATGTTTCATGGTTTGCACTGCGCCACAGTCACACTTGTCGTCTTTTGGTTGAGATAGGCCCCATTTGATCAGATTGGTTTTAACAGGTGCAACCCCTGTTCGGATGCGGTTCAGCGTTCTCCATGTTTTAAAGTCGCTCGAAACGCCGCTGGACGCAACGTGCATTAAGTTACTTCTGCGCCTACGCGTGATCGAATGTATACTAAAACTAAAACAGTAGAAAAAACCGCACCCAACCGGCGCGAGCACAAATTCGGAACTTTCCGTGACTGTTCGGTCGGTGATTTACCCACGATATGGGGTTTTGTAGCACGTTTTATGACTTAATTTTAAACAAGTCCTGAATTATTCCAACCCAAAATAATTTACACATGATGATGAGTTAAAATAATGCACATCCGGGTAAAAAGGGCACTTTTAAATCTATTAGTAAGTTTTCCCAACCCAAAAACGGAGTTCGGGTAACGTATAAAATGGTTACAAGATGAGGGATTGTGGCAATCCCAGATGTGTTTAAAATGTTGATAAAAAATCTTTTTCTGTGTTGAGGCGAACCAAAAGAAGCTGAATAATTGTAGCGTTTTTAAATGATTTGTGATAATTCGTAGGCTCAGCTGGCACAACGTAGAGACGTGCATTAAAGTAGCTCTAATTTTGCAACTCACGACAGTGGTAGATCCATTTTTGTCAGTGCAGGGATATAAGGAAATCAGTGTATTTTACCCTTATTGTGGATTCGACCCAGGATATCACAAAAAAAGAACATTTTTCCTTATCCATTCGGTTTGTGGGTAAAATCGGATATCCAAAAGAAAGATTTTTAAAATTTGTTGATATACCCAGTGGATCAGCCGAAACATTTTACAACGTGATCAAAAAGGAGTTAGCCAGCTTAAATTTAGATTTAACATTATGTCGGGGGCAGGCTTACAATGGAGCTAGTGCAATGTCAGGGCATTTGAATGGTTTGCAAAAGAAAATAAAAAACGATGTCCTGAGGCTATATATGTACATTGTTGTGCACATAAGCTAAATTTAGCTTTAGTAGATTCAGCAAATTCATGTGTAGCAGTAAAATTATTTTTTGGGGGCCTCGAAAAAATATATATTTTTATTACAGTCCGATACTTAAATGTTTCCAAGACATACAAGAAAATTATGACAAAAAGTTAAGTCTAAAAAAACTCTCAACGACTCGTTGGGCAAGTCACACCAGAGCTGTTAATTCTATATTTGACAACCTCCCCGCTATAATAGAGGTTATGGGAAGCATCTCATCTGGTGAAATTGCAAGTATAAATGCAAGCCAAATAATTGATGCTCGTGGAATTTTAACTTATATAAAATATTTTGAATTTGTATACCTATCTTTGGAAACAAACACTTTTAGGTATTCAAATTCTATCTAATTATTTACAAAAAGTCGATATGAATATATCAGCAGTAGTTTCTTTAATTAAATCAACCATAAAAATGACTTAAAATCATTGAGAAATGACGAATCATTTAACAGCTTTGAAGAAAAGGCTAAACAAATTTCAAGTAAGTATGACTTGCCCAATGAATTTACAAGAAAAAGATCAAAAAAGGTCAAACTTTTTCACGATGAAAAAACGGCTGGACACATTGAAAATTGCCCTAGGCGAAATTTTAAAATTTCTGTAGGTATATTTTTTTGTACTGGACACATTTATTCAAACATTAACACAGAGATTTGATGACTTTTTTCTTATAGCAAACACATTTTCATGCTTAGAGGCGGAAAATATCGCTTTTTCTGAAGAAAATAAAAATCTTTGTATGATTTATGTATTTTTTACAAATCTTCTATCCAACCGGAATTAGTTGATGAATACAAATCGTTTTGTAGTCTATTAACTGAAATAAATCAGGAATATAAGTTAAAAACTGAAGAAATATACCCTTTCTTAATTTCCAAAAAATTGGAATCAGTTTTTCCTAATTTATGTAAAATAAGCCGAATTTTTTTAACAATAGCTACAAACACTGCAACAGGCGAAAGATCTTTTAATAGACTACGAAATATTAATACGTATAATAGGTCGACCAGGGGCGTAGCTACCGCCGTATCAGCCGTATCAATGATACGGGGCCCCCGGGCCACAGGGACCCCGGCCCCAAACGTGTGTTAGAAAAAATTCATAAAATGTTATCCCCAATCTCGCCTAAACTCTTAGGCAGTACCTACTTCCCCAGAAAAAAAATCATATCAAATATCATAAAAAAGTGTGCATGTGCCTAAAGAAATTTTCACTTCAAAAATTGCGAAAGTCAAAAAAGGAATATATTTTTTTCTCCGGGTTAAGCGGTTGTAAGTTATAATAACGTATAATCAATATACAGACTGTCCGCGGATAGGGTTTACAATAGCACAAATGGATGAAAAATTTCATTTTTCTGGAAAAAGTCATTCTTGATAAAAAGTTTTGCTTGTAAAAAAAAATGCAATTCACGAAGATACAATTTTGATTTTTTTATACAGTGTTCGCAAAAACTTCAAAAACATGATTTTTTTCCAAGAGTAAACTACCTTTATTTTTTATTTTTGACCAAAATGCCAACTAGAAAATTTATTTAGAATAATGTTTGTAATTTAAATCCGAGATTTAAAATAAATCTTTGATTTTTTTAGTTTTTTTAATTTTTAGAGGTAAAATAATTTTTTTTTTGGATAGCAGCATTAGCGGTCGAAATACATACATTATCAATGACAGAGAGGTATCAAAAAGTTTCAAAAACTGATTTTTGGTGTTACCAGAAATATGTATTTTTAATTTCACAAATCAAATTAAATGACCCCGGAAATAACACAAAAAAATCTTAAAATAGCAACAAATAATAATTTCATAATTTGCTGTTCAAACACTCCCCCTCCATATTCAACACATTTTTCCAGCTGTATACGAATGTGGTCAAAACTTCGTCGAATATCGTCAATGAAAATTGTTTGAACAGCTTCAACAATTCGCTGTTTTAGAAGCTGTACGCCGTTCTCAATTGGACGGGAGTATATATACACTAATTGTTTGAGGCGCCCCCAAAGATAGGCATCTGAAATAGTTAAATCGGGACTTCTTGGGGGCCACAGAACCGGACCATTCCGACCAATCTATCTGTGGCCAAATGTATTATTAAGCCATTTCCTCACTTCAATTGCGAAATGCGCAGGGCATCCATCTTGTTGAAAGTACATTTCGTTCCTAAATTGGAGAGGCAATTCTTCTAGGTTGTCAGAAAGGAATGTTTCCAACATTTCAAGGCAACTCCTACGGTTACACGTGTTTTCGAAAAAGTATGGGCCAATAATGCCATAATAAGAAATCGCACACAAGACATTTACTTTTTTGTAATATTGTTTTCTTGCAGGAATTCTAAACCGGGGATTATTTTCGCTCCAGTATCTAATATGCACAGAAGACACTTTCCCGTTTGTTGAAAATGTCGATTCATCGGAGAACATGATAAATTTATAAAAATTCCTGTTTTCACTCAGAACATTCTATCTTGACAACTTCAAATTTGCCCCATACATAAAGCAAAGTAATAAAAAGGTAAAAAAATGCCTTGTTTTTACAAAAGATGGTAGGAATGCATTTAAAATTTTAAAATAAGATGCAAACCACCCATTATGAAAATAGAGTCTAATAATATTTTATATTAATATTTTTATTGAGCAGCAAAATTTCCATTTACCTCTAAAAATTAAAAACTAAAAAAATCGAAGATTTATTTTAAATCTCGGATTTAAATTACAAACGTTATTCTAAATAAGTTTTCTAATTGGCATTTTGGTCAAAAATTGAAAATAAAGGTAGTTTACTCTTGCAAAAAAATCATGTTTTTGAAGTTTTTGCGAACCCTGTATAAAAAATTAAAATTGTCTCTTCGTGAATTGCATTTTTTTTACAAGCAAAACTTTTTATTAAGAATGACTTTTTCCCGAAAAATGAAATTTTTCGTCCATTTGTGCTATTATAAACCCTATCCGCGGACAGTCTGTATATTTATTTTAATTTAATGCGAGCGTTTTCTTCCTTTTGTAAAAAGTCTTTACCTTTCATTTGGGCCCCCCAACAAATTTTGATACAGGGCCCGTCTAAGGCACGCTACGCCACTGAGGTCGACCAAGAAAGAAGAGAGAGAGAGAGAGGGGTGTTAGTGTGCCCGCCGGTCATCAGGGCAAATTAGCGCTGTTGTCGCCAGCTGGCCGTGTAACCGGGTTCTGTCGCATATTTTTGACGTATAGAAGAGAAGGACAGTTATATTCTAACCTACTATGACGCTTCCCAAACTGCGCCAGGTGCTAATTGGAACAAACCAGCCAGCCGCCAACTCGCCATCCATGTCATGTCACAACTGTCAATTTTTCTTGTCCACTTTTTTTTCTGAGGAAATTAATTAATTTTTTATTATCATTTTAATATACAATTTTATTAGTTTCTATTCTAGAAAACTTCGCCGATGTGTGTAATCTGTCAGTTATTATTTCAGCCTACTATGCAGGTAATTATTTTTTATTGTTTATCAAATTGATTTTACACTTCCTTACCTATTTTTTTATATAGGAATATAGGAAATGTAAGTTTACAATAAATAAATTAACATGAAATGTTTCACGTACATAATAGGTGTTGGTTAACAAGCCAATCTTAACAAAATATCACTGGACAACCTGCAGATAACTGCAACAACGGAACGCATGCGTAATGACCATTTTCAATGACCAAATCGGAAATAAAGTTTGCATTCAGCATTATTATAGTTTTCTAAATTGAAATTTCCATACAACTGTGCTCGATACTGAATGTCCTGGCGATCAAGCACCTCCAAGAAAAGGGCATCATCCAAATCCGAATCACTGGATGAGTCCAATAAAAGTAACCTTTCGTCTATCATGATGTATTAGAATTTTGGGTACTAGGAAATTAAAACCAAGCAAAAAAGATAGCACAAAACGTATATGAAAATATGAACACAAACCATTAAAGATAGGTTATGTTATATTTGTTATGTTTACTGTCGAATTCGACTTAACGTTAGCGAATTGAACGAAAACTATTTTTACGATCTGTCAAATAGCGGCTTCGTATTAGTATTCGTTATGGTTAACCGTTTGAATTTGCCAATACAACGAAAACTCTCTATTATTTACGATAAAGTGCTTCCATCTTTATTTTCTAAATCTTGGTTAATATAAAAATGTGCATTATTTATTCCCTAAAATAAAAACTTTTGTTCAAATATTCCGCCATTGCGCCTCTGATGGCCGGCGGGCACACTAACACCCCTCTCTCTCTCTCTTCTTTCTCCCTCTACTGTGTTGCGATTTTTTAACAAGGAGTTAACATTTCTAACCCTATAAATTTTCTTTGCATAGCATTATTAAATATTGAAAGGGACTATGCGTCTAATATTGATTTGCAATCTGTAACCGACAAATTTAAAACCGTAAAGAGTAGAAGAATTATTTTGTGAAAATTATTATAGCGTAAAATTAGAGTACCTACCTATTTACTATTAAGTATATGATGTATTTTTATTTACGAAAGTTACAGTGTTTTTGTCGGTATTTTTTTAATGGCATGAATCCCATTTATTTTTGTTTATTATTTAGAATATATTATGAGGTGTCTTAACTCGATTTTTATAATAATAGTGGTTCTAATAAATTATAAAGCGCCCCCATATATGTTCGCCCCTCTCGCCCTGCAAGGCTGGCTACGCCACTGCGCGTAGGGCATAGGTCGTAGGTCTAGTTTGCTGTTTTTGTAGCGTGCAGTACACAGCGTTGTCAGAGGTGGTACAATTGTACCAGATTTGGTACCAAAGGCCTTAAGAAAGAACGTAGGTACTCCTTTTGTCTTTCTGGTACTAAACTACGATTTATGTATAAAGTGCATAGGAAAGTAGGAACTTTTTTTCTATTTTTGGTACTAAACTGTGATCTTTAGCCAGTGTTTTTTTTTTAAATTAATTATTGGATGTTAAAGCTTTTCAGTATTTATGAATCGGGTTTTAAAATGCTCTTTTACATGTAGTTCAAATATTCTATATTATGGGTTAGTAAGACGACCACCGGAGAGATGGCGCCAATTGTCAAAACATTTTATTTTCCAACCGAAAATGCCGAAAATTGCCTGTAAATCCCGTTTGATTTGAGGAGCAGCTAAATGTTTACTCCCGAGCCGCGACGTTGCCAAATGTACGTTTTGGTGAGACGGCGGGAATTTTAAATTAATATAAATTTTTTAGATCTGTACAAGCTTAACTCATTACATTTTGCCCATTAATTCACTATGTATAGAATACATACGTTAAAGAAAAACATAGTTTTAGTAAATAATAATTTTTTAGATCTGTACAAAACTTAACTCATTACATTTTGGCCATTAATTCACTATGTATAGAATATATTATACGTTAAAAAAAAACATGTCTTAGATTAAAATAAACTTTATTAAAGCAATTCCAAGTATTTTTTTTTATTGTTTAAAGAATATTTTCTTATAAAGAAAGGTACAGCAAACAACTTAACTAAATAAATTTTAGTTACTAAAATAAATAACAAAGTAAATATCTTCGCCATTTAGTCAAGTAAAACCAATAAATAGTAGGGCCATTTTTGTCCAAAAGTAAATAAATTAAAACAGCAGAAGCAATATTGTACAATCACAGTATATGAATATTAATACTAAAATATCACAAGGTTATAAACGATAATAAAAAAAATAAATATTTAAAGAACATAATACATAATATGCATATAAAATGCCTGAAGAAATATACTTTTTTGGTGGAGTGGTAAACGATTATAATTTTCTTGGGATAACAAAACAACAATTTAGTGTCTATGACTTAGCAGTAATTATGGTCACTCTGTATATTAAATAAACCGTTGATAGCGTCTGCTTCACGTCTTGATGGTTTTGAAATATCTTCCTTTGCCCTTTTTCGTTTCTTTTTTGTAGAAAAAAACGACACTTGTTTTGTTACTTTTTTATTGGATGGTTCACCTAAAAAGATTTTTGAATTTATATTTGACAGTAAAGCCCCACAAATATAACATTATTGTTAACGTTTCTATCTTATGTAAAAAAAACTCTGCTGGAGTTTTTATGCAGGCGACAGAAATGTAAACAATAATGTTATATTTGTGGCGCGTACTTTAACAAATACGTATCTTTGTATTTATTTAATTTGGTTATTTTATTTTTAGTTAACAATATAGGTACTAACAGTCAACAAAGTGCATACCAGTGTCTGGCCATATTGGATTAACATAATATGGAAAACTCTCGGGAAAACTTTTATATTTTTTTTTTCGAAAAATTATAATAATTTTTTTTATATTAATTTGTATATTATTTAAAAATGACATGATAAATAATTTTTGAACCACCTTAAAGTTCCTATTACTATAAGGTCATATTTTGTCTAACAATGTTGGATATCAAAATACAAATCAGATTATTGCATATTATTATCAAGAAGACTTGCCAAAAATGCTGTGTTTTTCTATAACTTATTTAATATCATTTTTTTTTAGAACCCTCTAATATTATTTTTATACCAAGCCAAACTTTTTATGCAGCATGCATTTTTTGGGTAAACTAAAAGTAAGAACATTTTCCATAATATGTTAACCAAATCTGAGGTGACACTATAGTTTAATAAATTATGATACCTGAAATTGTATAATCCGTTTTAAATGAATTCATCACTGATTCCGTGTTTGATAGTAAACTGTTGGCGTTTTTCAGTGTTTTGAGAGTATGTAACAACACGGGACGACTAGAATCAGTTTTACTGCACACATTTATGTTAACACTAATTTTATTTATCTCTTCTTGAATTTTATATTTTATTGTATCAGTTTCTTTACTGCTACTCTGCCCAGCTAAGGTTGATAAACATTCAAATGTTTCACTTTCCAAATTTTCCATTACTATAGGTATATTTTTCTGATCCTTTGCAATATCAGTATTTAAGTTAAGGTAATGTATATGTTTACATATAGTAGCTTTTATTAAATAATCTACACAGGTGCATTGATAATCATGTACACATATATTGCAGAAGGAGCACTTTAATTGACAATTTGGTACCATACATGAATCTTTCTTTGAAACTATATATTCAACATTCTTTGATTTTATTGTCCAAATATCTCCTTTATTAAAAATTACAAAAATACTTGTTATAGCAGTTCGATGACGTTTGTGTATTTCCTGTACATGGAAGTTGTTTACTCCTTTGGTAATTTTAATAATCCTTGATACCAATTTGTCCCTGATATATTTTAATACCGCAGTTATGCCCTTATCTAAGCGTTTTACTACTTTTCCTTCCAGGTAAAAGTATTTTACAGTTTTGTGCATACTCTCTAATACCTAAAATTAAAGTAATTTATTATAAATTACGTTTTTGGTTCATTCATGCAACTTTAAAGTTTTCTTATACGTAAGAGCAAAATTGTATGAAGTCTACATAGAAGACTAACTGCTTACAAAATTCTAATAGTGAAAAAAAAAACATGCAAAAAAATATATAACTTAAAGGTAAGTACCTATATATTAAAATACAAACTATCATGCAAATGTGAAAATAAAAAACATGCTAAACCATCACCATGTTTGTATTAATGCCACAATTTTTCCTAAAACAGTAAGCCCACATTTGGTAGTTATTTATATAATTTTGAGCAAAATAATTTCCAAATTGCTGTGTTTCAGGATCTTCCAACAATCTGTTTACAGTTGTGGCCAAATTTCTTTCAAATTCTGCCACATTCAAGGTATTCTGTAAGACTTTCAGCATTTGGTAAACTTCTTTTCTTTTATCCACTTTAGCTATTTTACTTAAGTTACTTCTCCAAGCTCGATCTATGTGCCAAGAACAATATAGACGATTCATAATTGCATAATCCATGACACTAAGCCAAGCATTATAGTAAACTGATGTAATATCAGACATAAATACTTTAGGATTTATAAGTCCACATCTTCTTTTAATACAGGTAAAAAAAATCTCATGTATAACTGTATCTTTACGATTTGTAAACATACATGAAACTGGAAACCCTTCCCCAAACTCATCAATAACCATCACCGTAGTTAACTCAAAGTCATACATGTTTAAACCATGAGTGCTATCAATGGCTATAACATTATTACCAAATTTGTTTAGAATATTTTCTTGTGCCTTGTTCATAATTATTATACAAAAATCATCTGCCTTTAATCCTGGATATTCCTGTCCTTGTTTTTTATATAACACAATTTCTTCACCAACTTCTTCACACTGTTTTACTAAGAGGTCAACACTAATTGTATCATTTTCATGACGTACACCATCCTGTATGTTAATGTGATATAAATTTTTGATATTATTAATATCTTTTCTGGTAATTAAGTCTGATCGTGACAATTTATCTTCTTCAAATTTATTTCTATATGTGTCTAACACTCTAAAAATTAATTTTTTAAGACAAATTCATAATAATTTAGTGTACCTATACCTAGTAACTGAAACACCACTTGTTAGTTTGGCTGCAACATCAACACGGTCCTGTTTAGGAATACGAATATGTTGAAGTTGTATTGTATGCCCATAGTGAGTCTTATAGTATGTAGCACAATACTGACTATTACCAGTTTCTGTTAAAATTATCTGACTTGTACATTTACAACCAATTTTACAGGAACCTTGACTCTTTATGGCTCTTTTTCGATTTACAAAGTCAGATCCAGAATTTCCTAAAATATTAAATTACTTAGGTATATTCAAAAAATATACTTTGTCACCTTTAAATTATCTACCTGATCGATTACAATTAAAATATGTAGTTTGTTCTCCTTTCTGTTTATGACGAACATATTCCAAATTATTGTTTTTACATAGCTCATCAAACCAACACTCAAATTCTAAAACAAAAATTAGAAACCTTATAACCTCTTAAATAAATTTATTAAAATTAAAGTTTACTGTTACCTTCTTCACTTTGAAAATATAATATGGCCTTATCCATAGTTTTCTTATGAGCTGTTTCCAGGTGGTACCTTAATTCTGCAATAAATCTATAAGAAGTATGACAATCTTTTTCTAAACACTTGCTATTGAAATGGTCATAATCATAGGAAACAATAATTTTGTCTTTTTCTTTGTGAACAGTTCTCAAGTGACGATTAACACCACTTTGATTAGAGAAAATCTTAGAGCAAATTTTGCAAGCAACGGGCATTTTAGATAAATTCACAAATAATGTTAAATACCACAGATTCAAAAATATCTACATTTACAAATAACGGTCAAATTCAAATAATAAAATATAAGGTTAGGTTTGAGGAGCAACGTAAACTTGGCAACGACGCGGCTCGAGAGTAAACATTTAGCCGCTCCTTTGATTTGTACCGGTAGTGTTGGTCTGATTTAGTTTTGTGATCGATTTCTAAAGGTAAGCAAGTAATTTAAAATAAAATGTTGTGACATCGATGAACTCGCCCATCACTAGTACCTAACCTAACCTCAAATTCAAAATAAAATTGTAAAATTGATAATGTTGGAAAAAATTAATGTTTCATCCTTTTTCTTTTCTAACTATTGAAGTAAAGAAGTATTTTTCTATTTTCTATGACTGTGTTATATTGGTTTTGTCAGGGTTGTCAAAGAAAAGAAGAAAAATTAAAAATATTCCCAATCTAATTAATCCCCCAGAAAAAAAGGTTTAGCAATCATATTATATTAAGTATGCCCCCAAAGAAAGGAAACGCAAAGACAGCGGCGAAAGCTGGCAAATCTGATGATTCAGGAGATAAGGGTAACGTAAATCATGTACTTGCATGTTTCTTTAATTAAGGATCTCCGAGGTTAAAATATACAATTTAAAACATACAGTTCAAATGGCCATCGACCAGGGTCTATATTGGTTAAAAGTCTGCAATATGAATATTTGTCTTTTTTTTGACAATATGAGCAATTAGTTATGCGAAAGCTTAATACTTTTCGATAGACAATTAAATTTTACATCTGCTGCTGACATAAAATACACGTCAAACTTGTAATTATTTTGTCGTATTTTTCAGACACCTTGTATAAGTTAGTGAATTTTTATAAGTGCGACATAAAACTTCAGTTAGTAGACTCCTCAGTTTAAAACATGATCATTAACGGCATATCCTATGTAAGCAAAATGGCTCAAGTGAGTAGATTGCTTGGAAAGAGAGAATTTGCTTCACAGTGCTATTGTATCAGACGTGTCGGTAGCGTCTAGGCAGTTGTACGTAGTAGGTAGACACTTGCCGAGCTACAAGACATATTTTTAAATTATAATGTGGGTAAGAGTAGTGAAGAGTCCCAGATGTGTTCTATGAGCACTGATCCAAAATATACTTATTTACTCAATCAATACATTTTGTTTTAGGTGCAAAGGAAAAAAAAGGAGGAGCTGCAGTTAAAGTAAGACACATATTATGTGAGAAACAAGGTAAATGCTTAGAAGCTCTGGAAAAATTAAAATCTGGTCAGAAATTTCCTGAAGTTGCAGCAGCTTATAGTGAAGACAAGGCAAGATCAGGAGGCGATTTGGGATGGATGACTAGAGGTTCTATGGTGGGACCATTTCAAGATGCCGCGTTTGCTTTGCCAGTTTCAAGTGTTAATAATCCTGTATACACTGATCCCCCTGTTAAAACTAAGTTCGGTTACCATATTATTATGATCGAGGGAAAGAAATAGCTACCTATAAGAACTTAATTACCTGTATAATATAGGATAGCTGATTATTGCTACAAAGGTCAATAAGTAATTTTTATAATTAAATCAAAATGACCACTGGGGTTGGTAGAACAAAGTTTTTAGAAAGTGTGAAGTGGAACTGCATATAATATAATGTAAAAAACAAGTTAATTTGGGCCAACCAGATGTTTATAACATAACCTTAAATATTGATTTAATAATTAGGTTGAAATAAAATAATCCATATTAAAACTAGATTATGTTATGCATTTTTACTTAATAGGGAACCCACTAATTGAACCACTTTCGGTGCAGCAGGACTTGGATCGTTTTATTAACTGGTGCAAATCACAGGCCTACAAAAAAAAGTAGAATGCTTAGTAGGCTGTATAAATGGCACATTAATATCTCTACGAATGGGGCTTTGGTTTTTATAGGTTACCATCCACTAATTTAAGTTAGCAGCATTATTCCAACCATAGACAAACTGAAGTATAGGGTAGGTATAGGGTAACTCTGAATTGGTGGAGAATTATCGACCTATAGCCATTATAGTGATATTTTCCAAGGTTTTTGAGTCTCTGCTGAAGGATCGTCTGTATAATTATTTTGAGACTAATGGGTTGTTTCACCCTTCTCAGTATGGGTTTAGGAAAAAAATATCAACACTGGGAGCAGTCTTACAGGTTGTGAGTGACATAGTCAAGGGCTTGGAGTCTGGAGAGCTCACGTCAATAACTTTGTGCGATCTAACAAAAGCTTTCGACTGTGTCTGTCACAAACTCCTGTTAAAAAAACTATGCCACTATGGCATAAGAGGTGTTCCCCTAAACCTTCTTGAGTCTTATTTGTCTGATCGGCAGCAGTTTGTGGAGATTGAAGGTGTCAAGTCTGATTTAGGCTATGTTAAATATGGAGTGCCACAGGGATCCGTCCTTGGGCCCCTCCTGTTTATAATTTATATTAATGATCTGTGTTATTACATGCAACGGATTTGCAATTTAACCATATTTGCAGACGACACTACTTTTATTACTTCTGCTTCTAGTCTGGAGAATTTGATTATGGCATCTCAACTGCTGCTGAAGGATGCAGAAAGCTGGTTTTCTTGCAATCTCTTGCAGCTTAATACGGGTAAGACTCAGGAACTGGTTGTCTCGAGTAATCGACTATTGAACAAAAACAATAAATGTAGATTACTGGGTATCACTCTGGATAGTTCCTTATCCTGGGAGGCCCACGTAACTGAACTGGGACGAAAATTGTCGAGTACGATATTCCTTCTTAGAAACTTGCGTAAATGTTTGACTTTGGACGTTTTGAAATCACTATATTTCGGCCTTTTTCATTCCCATATTGCGTATGGGGCAATGTTGTGGGGAAACAGTACAAATGCACAACAGATCTTTCGACTCCAAAAGAGAGCTGTAAGACTTTTGGCTAACGCAGGATATAGGGACCATTGTCAGCCTCTGTTCAAAAAATTTGGCATAATGCCGCTGCCCTGTGTTTATATTTTTCAAACTGTGCTGGAGCTACATTCCCGTAGAGATAAACTCACTAGGCATTCAAATATTCACAGCTACAACACTCGAGGCTCAGACAGGATAGTGGCTCAGCGATTCAGACTTACTAAATCTAAAAACAATTCACTTAATTGCAATTTATATAATAAGATCCCGGGACGGTATCGGGCCCTCGATGATGTTCTGTTCAAAAAGTGTGTTAAAATGTATTTACTAAACCATTGCTTTTATACCTTAAATGAATACCTGTTGGCCTCCTGGTAATCACCGCCCGGATGCTGTGCATTGGTTGTGGGGTTGCCAGTTTTGTCTCTCTTAATTTTAAATTTTATTTTAATGTTTGTGCATTGTTTGTTTTACACACTAATTTATTGTCATTTATATACATTTGTACGTGTTAAATTATATTTACCTACATATATATTATTATTTATGACGTGCTATAAACTATTTATGTAAGTAGCAAATAAAAAACTTTGACTTTGACTATAGATACATAGATGGAAAAGAAAGAAAAAACTAAAAATCTTCCGCCACAAAATTTAATAGAATAAAAATTCTTTAGTGGTTTAGTGGTTTGTTAGACAGTATTTTCATTTTGTAATACTTCCACAAATAACAAATTTTATCTTTTAATGTCTTGCAGGCATACTTAAAAAGTTTTATAAAAAACCGTTTAAAATAACCCTTGACGCCTTCTTTTTAGAAGGGTATTTTCTTCTTCCCCAGAAAAAAATTAATTTCCCGACCAGACAGAAGTGCTATTTTAATAAGATATGCCTTATGGGGAATAAAAGCATTCCCCTTTTTTTTATAGGCTTGTGGTGCAAATCAAATTAATTATTTTTATAAACTTCCAAATACAAACATATCTACACTCCCGTGCAAAAAAAACGGACAATAAAATTTGGGTTAAGTTTAGGGCTTTATAACTTTTTTATTTTTACTCCGATTTAAGTGATTTTCTAGGTAGCTGTAGATACATTTATTAGTTTTAATATGCTTATATAAATTTTAAGAGAAATTAGTTTTTTGACATGTTATACAAGGATAATAGAAACGTTTGTTTTTTTTTTGCTTAGTGTCAAAACACCCTGTGGAATAATTAAGAAGCAAAATTACTTCAAAATATCAGACTATTAAAATGCAAGAAAACAAATGTTATTGTAATAATCAAGATTTAATAAACAAATAAGTTTACGAAAAAACTTGCGTATACCTAAAGGATTAAAAAATAAAATTTTCGCAAAATAAACTTTAACAGATACCAAAAACAACTTTTTCACTTAAACACATCTCTATTATGGGAAAGAAAGAAAAACCTAAAAGTGTTCCTCCACAAAATTTAATGGAATAAAATTCTTCAAGGGTCTCTACATGTTTCGAACCTAGAAACGTTCATCATCAGGAGACAGAAAATATATTTGGTGCTGATGGTTTTAGCAGAAGAGAAAGTGGTGTAGAACCTTAATGGAGCTTGTATGGAATTAAAACTTGAAAGTGTAGAAAGTAATCTTCAACGAACTGTCCAAGAACTGACATTTTTAATTCGAACCTCTCAAAGTTGGCTTTTTGCCTATACAGGGTGTCCCAAATTCGAGCCTCATCATGGGGATCTCGGAAACTATAAGATATAAAGCATCGGTTAAATTGTGGCAAAGTTGCGCAATTTCGTACTGAGCAATATCGCAAAAAAATATCTGAGCTATCTTTTTTAGTTTTTGAAATTTTTGCAAAAAACTAAAATTTTGAGTTTTTGTTTTTTGAAACTGCTTGACTTATTTTATCCGCCTCAGAAAAACAAGCACAACATTGTTAAGGCAACTCTTTACGCTCCATATTGTGACGTTTTTAGAATTTCGTTACAACGTTTCGTTTTTATGGAACTATTATCAACTTTAATTTTTTAAATACGGACCTGCATTTTTTATTTTATGTTTTGATAGCCCTTTAAGCCCTGAATTTACCCATGTACCACACTTAATTATATTTAGACGTTTTGATGTCATTATTACATCTTCAGGAATGTGATAATTATTTTTAAATACGGCCCTGGTGTTAGTTACTTAATCTTTTTACCACATACAACATGTAAATGGATCCGGAATTTTATACAAATAATTTACTATATTTAGGTTTGTTAAATTGTACGAAGTAAAAATAAAACCAAACAAAACAAAGGTTGCTATGACAAGAACTTCTACTTGATTCTATCATTCCCGTCGATAATCGATCCTGACAAGTGATTTGTCTTCGAGCCCTGTTTCCTTCTGCCAAACTGAGCCTCACTGATGAGCCGTAAACGGCGAAACGCGTCTGGGGATGGGTTTGGCGGAAGGAAACAGACAAAACTTTCTTGAATTTCTACTTGATTGTTTGGCTTAAGGTGGAATTCTCAACGTCATTTCATCTATTGCCAACCTATAACCTATTTCGCGTTGCTTTTTTTAGTTTATTATTTGATTAACTAACATTTAAATAAAATCAATATCGTCGGTACAATATTTAGGTAATAGCTGACATATTACAAAAATATCAATTTATTTTATTGCTAATTTTGGGAGAATTGTATAGTGAAAGAAGAATGACATAATAATGTTAAAAAAAATCTTACCCGACATTTTTCGCTATAAAATTCTCCTAAAATATTTAATGAAATTCCTTGATATTTATTAAATATGTCAATTATTTCCTATAAAATATAAAGACGATAATGATTTTATTTAAATTTTGTGTAAAAGCTAGAAAAATTAAATAAATATACGCGAAATAGGTTATAGGTTGGCAAGCATGTTGATACTTTCACCTTAATTATCTTGACAACTGCAGTCACCATTTATACTGAATATTTTAGCAAAATTATGTTTTCTGCTTTAGAAAAGCGCGACATGTTACGAGTTTATTATTCTTCCAATAGGAATTCACAAACTTCTTGTGACCGTTATTTACAGGACTATCCTGAACGCTTGCAGCCTCGGTATAGTTATTTTGCTACGCTTTATACTAATTTAGCCCAGTATGGTGGTTTTAATAAACCAAGAGTCAAATATACACCAGGGCCGTATTTAAAAATAATTATTATCATTTCTGCAGATGTAATAATGACATCAAAACGTCTAAATATAATTAAGTGTGGTACATGGTTGAATTCAGGGCTTAAAGGGCTATCAAAAAATAAAATAAAAAATGCAGGTCCGTATTTAAAAAATTAAAGTTGATAATAGTTCCACAAAAACGAAACGTTGTAACGAAATTCTAAAAACGTCACAATATGGAGCGTAAAAAGTTGCCTCAACATTGTTGTGCTTGTTTTTCTGTAGCGGATAAAATAAGTCGAGCAATTTAAAAAAAACAAAAACTCAAAATTTTAGTTTTTTGCAAAAATTTCAAAAACTAAAAAAGATAGCTCAGATATTTTTTTGCGATATTGCTCAGTACGAAATTGCGCAACTTTGCCACAATTTAACCGATGCTGTATCTCTTATAGTTTCCGAGATCCCCATGATGAGGCTCGAATTTGGGACACCCTGTACAGGGTGGCCCATTAATAAGGGACGCCGGCTATATCTCGGAAACCATTAATCGTACAGCTTTCGGAAAAAAAATTTTATGAGTAAAGCGGTCATGAGAAAATTCTGGAAATTACTTTCAAGTTCCTCATTTCGCCGCAAGGGAGCACAATTAAAAATTAGTTTTTTAAATTTTAAATTTCTCCGAAAATTCCCATATTAAGGTATAACTCTGATTATATCATTGGAAAGCTTAGACAACTCTGCATCATTTTGGTTTAAGGCTCGTTGGCGTACCGACCTTGATAAGAGTGGGCTAAGCTATTGAATGTGTAAACATTAAAATCGCCGTAACTTCCAAACGACTTCTCCGATTTTACTAAATTTAAGCTTGTTTGGAAGGGAAAGGTAAGTAGCTTCAATCGTCGTATCCAATGGTACACGATAGTTTCTAATAAAATTGCTAGAGGGCGCAATTTGTAATATTAACAGTTTTTTTGATTTTATCCCGAAAATTCAAATCATACGGTATACCTATGACATCATAATCGGAAAGTAGATGGAATTTACAAGAAAAGATGTGAAAACTGCACTTCGATATCTTTGTTCGTTTCAGAGTTATTGCCAGAAAAATAATTTTTAATATAAATTGCGCCCTCTAGCAATTTTATTAGAAACTATTGTGTACCATTGGATACGACAATTGAAGGTACTTCCAAACAAGCTTTAATTTAGTAAAATCGGATAAGTCGTTTAGAAGTTATAGCGATTTTAATGTTTACACTTTCAATAGCTTTTCCCACTCTTATTAAGTGGAAGTGTAAACATTAAAATCGCTGTAACTTCTAAACAACTTATCCGATTTTACTAAATTTAAGCTTTTTTGGAAGGAAAAGGTAAGTACCTTTAATTGTCATATCCAATGGTACACAATAGTTTCTAATAAAATTGCTAGAGGGCGCAATTTGAACTAAAAGTTATTGTTTTGGCAATAATTCTGAAACAGAACAACAATATCAAACTGCGGTCTTTACATTTTTTCTTGCAAATTTAATCTACTTTACGAATATGATGTCATAGTTATACCGTATGATTTGAATTTTCTGGATAAAATCAAAAAAACTGTTATTATTACAAATTGCGCCCTCTAGCAATATTATTAAACACTATCGTGTACTGCTGGATACGACGATTAAAGGTACTTACCTTTCCCTTCCAAACAAGCTTAAATTTAGTAAAATCGGATAAGTCGTTTAGAAGTTACAGCGATTTTATTGTTTACACATTCAATAGCTTCCCCCACTTTTATCAAGGTCGGTACGCCAACAAGCCTTAAACCAAAATAATGCAGAATTGTCTAATCTTCCTAATGATATAATCAGAGTTATAGCTTAATATGGGAATTTTGGGAGAAATTTAAAAGTTAAAAAACTAATTTTCAATTGTGCCCCCTTGCGGCGAAATGAGGAACTTGAAAGTAATTTCCAGAATTTTCTCATGACCGCTTTACTCATAAATTTTTTTTTTCCCAAAGCTGTACGATTAATGGTTTCCGAGATAAAGCCGGCCTCCCATATTAATGGGCCACCCCCAGTAGATTCCTGATTATCCGAAACTCGTTTATGCGAACTCCGCATTATCCGAAACGACCCATGAACCGGATTATCCGAAATGATTCTTGCTATGCCTCCGCATTATTCGAAATTTCTAAGAAATGTTTTGTTCAGCATAATATAGGTTTTATTTTTGGCGCAAATACCAATAATGAATACGAGATGGAGGGACATTGCGGCCAAAAATCGACATACTTTAAAATTAAAACAAGTACCAATTTACATCTTTTTTGAATTTATGATATTAATACATACTAATGTACATACATAAGTATTAGAATTTAATATGTATGTATGTAATAATAATCTATAAAAGTACATAGATATAGTTACTTTTCCTATAGTTAATGATTTTCCTCAATCTCCGCATTATTACAAATTTCGATTATCCGAAATCGGTCAGGTCCACATTATTTCGGATAATCGGGAGTCTACTGTACTGACGTCAAACGACGATTCCGAAGAGTTTTAAGTACAAGAAATCGGTCATCAATAGCTTCAGTTTCGCGTTTCCTAAATTATTGACATCATCAAGATCATTTTGCATTTGAGTGAGAACAAATGCATGTATTGACATGAACCAAAACCCAAAATGCTAAGAATATTTGCGGCTTAATGGAAACTGATATTTTGAAGTAATTTTGTCACAGGGTGTTTTGACACTAGGCAAAAATATAACAAGTTTTCGATTATCCTTGTATATGTGAAAAACCCAATTTCTCTTAAAATTTGTATAGGCTTGTTAAAACTAATAAACGTATCTAGAGCGTAGAGCTCTCTAAAAAATCACTTAAATCGGAGTAAAAATAAAACGTTATACAGCCCTAAACTTAATCCAAATTTTATGATGCCCGTTTCTTTTTGCACGGGAGTGTAGTTTGTCAAACTTAGGGAACCCGTAAATTTGGAATATTTAAGTTGGAACTTATTACCGCAGATTGTTTGCTTTATTTGTGAAATCCTTTGTAACTATCCAAATAAGAAAAGACCATTTAGCGTGTGTCCGAAATAACCAACAATTAACCACTGTATTATTTTTACATATTATATTAAATTATTTTTACAATAAAAACAAATTAAAAAGTAAATAATGTTTGATCAGTGCAGGAAATTTACAAATTTGACTAGTTCATCATTTTCTTCACATACCCAGGGTTTAACGTGATGACATGCCACATCATGCCAATGGACACCGTCGTTATAGAATTGGTTCAAGACAGCCACGCAGTTTTCCTCGGCACCTGAAATAAATATAAGTTCATAGTTTTAGTTTTATTTTAGTCTAGGTACTTAAGACAAAAGGCCTGTGACGCATTTGCCATTTAATTCTGTTATCAATATTTCGCATTTCCTTTTTTCCCAAAAAGCGGTCAAGTCTTGGTAGCAGTTTTAATTTTAGGAAATTTTAATTGATAAATTAATAAAAACAAAAGTTGCTTTTATTACTTTAAATATGCAAACTTTTTTGAAAATTACTTAAAATATAGTTATACTAAAAACGAAATTAGGTCAAATTTGCCCATATTTCTTTTTCTGCTTATAATTATAAATCCAATATTTCTTAACGTAAAACTGTAGGCATATGTACTCCAAAAGCGGGCATCTGACCGAGCAACAAAATATTGATCAAAAAACAATGGCGCGATAGATGGACTATAGTTTGCTCTTTAAATTATAGTCTATTAAATATTGCACAACACAAGCCCTTTAAAATTAACAAAAATGTGAAACATAAGTTGTGAAATCAAAAGGTGTATGCTGTGTGTCAAAAGCTAATACGACAGATATAGCTCAAAGCACATACAGATGTTTAGTCATCTAGGCGCAGTTAGCAAATTTACGAATACCAATAATTTAAATAATTAAATAAATTATACTTATTTTTGTTTAATAAATTGAATGCTGTATGTGTGACCAGTAAAGCCCGCATCATATAGGATTTTTTTTTATTAATAGCTTTACTTATTCGAAATTTGACTTTGGCATCAAGTTCTGCTTTGAGCGAGATGAAAATTAAGCAAAAAAAAATAGTAGTCACGTGATTCGCATTATCTGTCAAATTTAAATTTTTTCTAAAAAATAATTCAAAAGTGGGGTTATTTCTGAAAATATCGAAAAAAGTTATCGGAATAAGTTTATTTAAATGCAGTTTCTAGCCCACATGCTAAATTTCAGCTGCATAAGATAATTTTGATTTTTTACCTACAACTAAAATTTATTTTCCACTTAATGAACACTTTACTGATGACACTGTGTTCTTTTTTGTCTTAATATTAAGGTGTATTACTTTCAGACACAAACTACGTTTTCAAAAATAAAATTAATATTTGGCAGATAGGTAATGCGAATCACGTGACTACTATTTTTTTGCTTAATTTTCATCTCGATCGAAGCAGAACTTGATGTCAAAGCCAAATTTCGAATAAAGTTAATAATTAAAAAAAATCCCACCTGATGCGGACTTTATTGGTCACACAGTAGGTGGGTTCGGGATGCTCACTCTTTTAACCTCTATGTGTATGGTATTGTCCTTTCGAGTAAAAGGTGTGACTCGAAGTGCGGTCGGGTATTGCGACACGGAGTTAAAGGAGCTCACTCCAAGAGTTCCACCTCGCGAGAGAAGAACTCCGGAGCGGGCATGCGCAGTGATATAGTGTTTTTAGTATTTTAGATATTAATAGGTTATGAGATGAGTTTAGCTTTTTTGTCTTCCGGAAATGAAGTTTAAATTGTTTATTGGACATGAGAGGTACTGTAATCTCTGCAAAATTCTCAACTACTTTAACATTCTCTTCATCAGAAAAATCTTCAAAAAATATTTCTCTGACAAAATTAAGTATTGGCACTAGATGACGAAAGAAATCCATATTGTAAATTAAATAATAAGTAAGTGCCGTTTCACACAGGACCGATGATCGGTGCTGATGATCGGTCGGGCCTATATTTAACATTGTAACGGTCGACCGATGATACGCTCATATGTGAAAGACACGGTTTAAACAATGGGCCGGACCGATCATCGTGTGAAACGGCACTCCAGGTACAAAAAACACTAAATATTTACATATTATAAAATAATAAAACAACAAGTGATGAAGCACAAAGACGAAACAAGCGATTGAGGTTATGGTGATTAACTCTAAAAACTCTCGAGCGTTCGGGACAGACCATGCATACACCTAAAACTCTAAGGTCACGTGATTAAAACGCCACTCTAACTCAGTATATTCTGTGCTAATACAATAAAATTTGAAATGTTTACCTTTAGGTATTGGTTTTAAAGTCACTGAACTTTCTTTTCGTTGCGTTTTTACATAAAAAATCTCAAAAACGGTTAGAGATAGAGCTATAGGGATTATTAAAAAAAAATTAATTAGATTTTTATATGGCATGCAAAAATGCTAAAATATACAGGGTGGTATATTTGAATCAATAAACTTGAAACTAACATCCGGTAAAACCGGAAGTGAAACAAACGTTAAACAATAATATATGTTATGTACCTACTTATAAATTATTACCAAATTTTAAAAAAGATAACCACCCGTTTCCAAGATATATTAGACTAATTAACGTGAATCGCCCTGTATACCTACCACCTTGGACGTAAGAAGGAAAGGGAATAGCACTTGTTCTCCTTGCAGACGCAAAATAATTTGCAGAAATTTTACATTCGAAAAACTATTTGCAAATCCGCCATTTTTACCGTAATTATACCGTTTTACTACTTCTGGTTTATTGATATCCACTGCCAAATACGTGAAATATGCTCAAATCCATGGCAACAATGAACTTAACGCTTAACGTTCCCTTTTTTTTATATACAGGGTGTTTGGAGTTTGGGAAGTAAAGGGCAATATTTTGGGAGGGTGAAAATAAGAGAAATAAACCCATATATGTTTTAGTTCGATTCTCAACCATTTCTGAAATAATCGGTTCTGAATTTTTTTTATATTGAAATAATGAAGGAGGCTTTATTTTTTTTTATCCATCAAAATCCAAGTCTGTACAAATACATTTTATTTAGCGATGAAGCTCAGTTTACTCGTAATGGAATTAATAATTGCCACAATGAACATCGGTGGTCAGATGAAAACCCTCATGCTACATTTGAACGAAACGAAACTTTCAACATGGATTTAGTATTAATGTCTGGTGTGGAATGCTCAACGACCAGTTGTTTGGTTCATTTGAAATGGATGGGCGTCTTACTGGAAAAGGATATTTACGGTTTTTGGAAGACCATTTGATACACATTTTGGATGTTTAAATGTTCGACAACGAATGCACTTCCATACTTCCAACATGATGGAGCCTCACCTCATTTTAGTCTCCGTGTGCGAAATTTCTTAAATTATCGTTTTCCTAATGGGCCTTTTCACTAAATTTTGATTTTGGTAGTAGTGTATAAAGGAACAAAAAATAAAATTTTCTGTGTTTTTACTTTTCTATACTTTTAAGCCGTAACTGAGAAAATAAATAAATAAAAAAACTCCCTGAATAAAAACACGGACTTGAAACATACCTACGTCATCGCGCCGGAAGATTGATGCACAGGGGAATGATAGGAACAGCCGAGTCGCTGGCTTAAAATATCAAGAATTCACAAAATCAGCAGCTTGACAGTGTTGCCGATACTCTCAAAAATCATATATTATAGTACCAGTGTAATGGTAATTGACTAGCAATTAGTAATTATAAGATACCAGTTTTCCATTCAATAGCTGCGGAATGAATTATTTTACCAGTATTATGTTTATATTTATTTAAAGTATCCAAATAAAGTTCTAAGAAGAAAGTATATTATTAAGATTATAAAACTTTCTACATATGGCAACAGCGGCTTAATTTGCCCATGGCAGTTCGACAGATCAGCATTTACGCGTGTGCGAGGTTAAACGCATGCGCTCTAGCAAGCTTTAAACATATCTACGTCATGAGTCGCGCCTGTTTTGAGATTTTCAAATTGGTTGAATTTTACCCGGTTTTTACTGTGCTGAAATAAAGTAATGTTATGACCTAGCAATAATTTTATTGATGAAAAACACTTATTATAGCACCGACTGAACAATTCAAATGCCAAATGTATTAAAGTTAAGAATAGTGAAAAGGCCCATTGCTTGATTGGCAGAGGTGGTCCGCAAGTTTGGCCACCGAGGTCACCAGACTTAAACCCGCTTGATTATTGCCCTTGGGGATGGATAAAATCGCTAGTATATGAAACACGATCGAATTTTCAATGCTGCAGCTTTTATAAAAAAAACAATCCCCACTCAATCCAACGTGCTACCCGAGCGATTAACAAACGTGCCGAAAAATGTATTAAAGTTAATGGAGAGGTTTTTGAAAATATTCTTTAAGTTACTTTGTACCGCAGTACCTACCTGCAATTATTCGCTTTTAAAATAAAAATTAACTTACAAAAACTTTAGAACCTATTATTTCAGAAACGGTTGAGAATCGAACTAAAACTTATGAGTTTATTTCTCTTATTTTCACCCTCTGAACAAATTCCCAAAATATTGCCCTTTCCTCCCCAAACACCCTGTATAAAAATCTGATACAAATTGTAAATAACCACCAATACCATGTTCCGTCAAATGCCCAAAATATATAGGTTAGTTTTTAACAAATTTTATACCGTCTGCAAACTCTACTTGCAGCTGCAGACGTCAAATGCAGAGCTTCTGTAATCTCACCCCTCATATTTTCAAACTTACAAACTTTATGCTTTTGTTGTTTCTAAGAAAGGTTACTCTAGAAAGATTAGAATCGGTTCTAATTCAGGATGTCGTTGCCCTGTGATAAATTCTATTAGTGAAAAACCCATTGCCGATTTTGATAATACTATCTGCGAGAGAAAAAGATACACTTTTTTCTTTAGTAATGCAAATAGCTATTAGAATCCTACCTCCTTGCTGTAATTCTCGATTATCTGGCTGTGGTAAGTTAATGCCACCAGTTGGAGACCAGTCACTTTGATCTCTTTGAGTGGTGGGTGCCAACTTTTCTAGAGTTCCAGTCCAAAACCATCCATTAATGTTAGTAGGTACCAAATCTGCACGGTCACATCCCGCAAAGTCACATTTCCTGCCGGAGGTCCAAATGTACTTTACCTGAAGCAAAGAAAAATATATACAGTGTCACCGCAGTAAAGTCCGCATCATATGAGATTTTTTTTATTAATAGCTTTATTCGAAATTTGACTTTGGCATCAAGTTCTGCTTCGATCGAGATGAAAAGTAAGCAAAAAAATGGTAGTCACGTGATTCGCATTATCTGTCAAATTTTAATTTTTTCCAAAAAATAATTCAAAAGTGTGGTTATTTCTGAAAACATCGAAAATAGTTATTAGAAAAAGTTTTTTTTTTAATGCAGTTTCTAGCCCACATGCAAAATTTCAGCTGGATAAGATAATTTTGATTTTTTACCTATATTTTGTAAATTGCACCACTTTTGCAAAATAAGACTCAACGCAACCTACATAAAACTTCTTAGTTTTGAAAATGCTTCATTTCAGATATATTTTCTTTAAAGTAGCGCCATATTAAATGTGTGTTTTTCTACAAAATCAAAATTGGGCCATTAAAATTTGGTCGCATGTGATGCAAAGTCCATTTGTTTTTGACCCTGTATAAGGTAACTTCATAAAATAAATAGTTTTGAAAACGTGGTTTGTGTCTGAAAGTAATACACAAATAAAAATTAATATCGTTGAATATATAGATAAACTTTACGTTAAGTTAAACTAAAATTTATTTTCCACTTAATGAACACTTTACTGATGACACTGTGTTCCTTTTTGTCTTAATATTAAGGTGTATCACTCTCAGACACAAACTACGTTTTCAAAAATACTTATTTTATGAAGTTACCTTATACAGGGTCAAAAACAAATGAACTTTGCATCGCATGCGACCAAATTTTAATAACCCAATTTTGATTTTGTAGAAAAACACACATTTAATATGGCGCTATTTTAAAGAAAATGTATCTGAAATAAAGCATTGTCAAAACTAAGAAGTTTTATGTAGGTTGCATCGAGTCTTATTTTGCAAAAGTGGTGCAATTTACAAAATATAGGTAAAAAATCCAAATTATCTTATCCACCTGAAATTTTGCATGTGTGCTAGAAACTGCATTTAAAAAAACTTTTTCTAATAACTTTTTTCGATATTTTCAGAAATAACCCCACTTTTGAATTATTTTTTGGAAAAAATTAAAATTTGACAGATAATGCGAATCACGTGACTACTATTTTTTTGCTTAATTTTCATCTCGATCGAAGCAGAACTTGATGCCAAAGTCAAATTTCGAATAAAGCTATTAATAAAAAAAATCCCATATGATGCGGACTTTACTGGTGACACTGTAATACGTATGATATATTTCTGCACAAAGGCAGGTTGGGGGCAAGGGTCTCAAAATCTAAAAAATTGACATACGTAATAATTTTGCAAATTTGTAGGAAAGAACTGGTTTGTACCAAAAGTGGAAATATCAAAAAAACACTTGTAGAAATATTTTATCTTGTCTGCCACAGCCCTTTATCTTTATCTTAAATACCGTTTGATATAGAGGGTTCAACTTTTATTGTTATTTATTTATTTATTTATTTAAGCAACATATGTCTTACAGGTTTTACCCCATTCATAAGACTTACATAATCAAAATTATAAAGTATATAATATATAAGTTATTGTATTAATATTTATATGTTATATTTTGTTTAATCTAAAATATTTTATATATTAAGGGAGCAAGGAGCATAGCCTTGGTGACATTAGAATACTGATAAGCATTAGCAAAAATGTCCAGTTGCATGGAAGGCAAGATTATAATATTGTTTACACATGTTGTGAACTGGCGATCTTATCATTAAGTTGTTAGCTGCTGTGGGCAGATAAAATAGGTCTCTTGATCTTGTATTAGCAGCTGTTATGCGAAATTTAAGGAGTGTAAGTGCAGTCTATCTTATGGTTGCATAATTTTAATAGGAACTGTAGGCTAATGATATTCGTCGAGGTAGTGATGGAAATTAAAACTTTTGAAGTAGTGCTAGATGGTCAGTACCTCGTGGAGGATATAATCCATCGATTACAAAGGAAAGATATTTTTTTTAAAAATGTCTGTACACCTTCAATGGCCTTCACATATTCATTGCAATGTGGATTCCATATAAGTGCGCCATATTCCAATCTAGAGAGTACATATGAGTAATTTCTAGAGAATATTATTAAAGTTTTTACATGTATGAATGAGACAAACTGTCAGTTTACACTTGAAAACGGTTAGAGATACTAACTAACCAAAAGGTTGTGTAAAAAAAAGAAAAAAAAAAAAGGGAAGTCCGACAAGGTAATTTTTTGATATTAATTCATTGTCTACCACCTTCAAACGAACGAAAAGCAAAAGCTTTCCCATCTTTAAAGACTGTTGGAGTTTCTATTTAGCATTCCAGTAAGCAATTCAGAAACAGAAAGGAGTTTTTCATTGACGAATATTGTCTAGCGGGTAACCCCATTTTACAAAACTATACTATTAAATAATATTATTGCAATAAGATAGAGGATAACAAAACAAATATCTACCAAATACAACGATTTATCACAATACTTAATACATATAGTAACAAATAGTGATGCCGCGAGACGAGACGAGACGAGAATTGGCCCATTCTCGTCTCGTCTCGTGAGGCGAGAAATTTTTTTTATCTCGTCTCGACGAGAAACGCGTTTTTCTCGCTCGAGAGTGCCATTGTCTCGTCTCGTCTCGTTTTTTCTCGTGAGTAGGGAATCATAAAAAATATTTTTTTATACGAATCTTAAAGGGGGTAAACATTTAAAAGTATCTGGTCGTCTCGCAGAAGGGTTTAATATAAGTCGGTTTGTTAGTCATGTGACTTAGAAACTATTTTTCTTAGATCAACAAAATATTGCAAGCGGCCATAAGACATAATTCACGTAATGTAATAGGCTTGGCACCGAGGTATTTTCAGTCCAAAATATACGGGGTGGTAAAAGATACAGAATAGAGAACGATTTATAATAATTGATTCATAATGGAACTACCCTTCTTTTATTATTTATTTTTTGGCATAATTCGGGGCATAATTAACTGCAATAGTTTGGAAAATATTCGACTAAATAAAGGGATCAGCCCAGGCCCAGAATGTCATCCGAGGAAAAACCTTAATTTTTTTATTACATTAATAGAAAGTGCAAGAGAAAGAACTTAAAGAAGTATTTCCGAAAATGCTCTATTTGACATATCAATCTCTCATAGTTTATGAAATATTCGGACTAAATAGCGGTAACATTATAGAGAATTAATTATTGTGTCCTTCTTTTACATACGAGTTATACAATGTAAACTGTCATTGGTTTAAGATCACCGCCGCTACAACAGAAAGTTTTACAATACCTATAAGAATCTCATATATTTTTGTTTAGCTCTCATATACTTTTGTTGTATCTTCTATGTTTCTAAAAAATATATATCTGACAACCTTTGGTATTAAAACCAACAAGCATTGCCATTGCGTTTTTTTCTACTGCAGTAGGTAAATGCCTTCACAATACGATAGAGTGAGAACGTTAAACACATTATTTTTCTGTCTATACAGTGTCCGCAAGAAAGTCGGCATCAAATGGGATTTTTTTTTATTATTAGGTATAGGTAAAAATTGAAAAGGCAGTTAGTTTTTGCTTACCTAAAAACCAAAAATGACGTATACTGAAGCAGCTGCACGTTTTGCGTTACCTGTCAAATTTGACATTTTTAATAAAATAGGTTCAAAAATGCCCTTATTTAACAAAATATCGAAAAACTTTATTCGAAAAAGTTGTTTATTTAGGCATTTTTAGTCTCTGTCCAAAATTTTGACTGTCTAATACAGTATTAATACGTAGATTAACTTTTATACATCGATGTAAAACCATTTGCCTTTACTTCATTTGTAATCCTAATGCAATTTTGTGTAAAATTTTTGTTTCCTATTATTTGTTTTGCTTTAAAAACTGAAATTGTTATTGATTAGTATGTAATGTTTGATGCAAAGTTTATCTAATTACATCAGTTTTGCCAAAACCGACGTTTCCTATTTTTCTTAAGCTAGTAAACAGATGTACAAAAAGAAAATATTAGGAAGCTTTCGTTGAAATTTTACTTAATTGACATTGGATTAAAAAGAATATATATTAATCGCTCGAAACATTTTATTCAACAAAAATATAGTTTAATATAATTAATTTAATTTAATATTAATTAAGTAAAATTTTAACGAAAGCTTCCAATATTTTCTTTTTGTACATCTGTTTACTAACTTAAGAGAAATGAGAAACGTCGGTTTTGGCAAAACTGATGTAATTAGATAAACTTTGCATCAAACATTACATACTGATCAATAACAATTTCAGTTTTTGAACCAAATAGGAAACAAAAATTTTACACAAAATTGCATTAAGATTACAAATGAAGTAAAGGCAAATGGTTTTACATCGATGTATAAAAGTTAATCTACGAGGGTTGATCAAAATTTTCAAAAACCTGGCAAAAAATAAAAATTGTATTAGACTGTCAAAATTTCGTATAGAGACTAAAAATGCCTAAATAAACAACTTTCTCAAATAAAGTTTTTCGATATTTTGATAAATAATGGCATTTTTGAACCTATTTTATTAAAAATGTCAAATTTGACAGGTAACGCAAGCCGTGCAGCTGCTTCAGTATACGTCATTTTTGGTTTTTAGGTAAGCAAAAACTAACTGCTTTTTCAATTTTTACCTATACCTAATAATAAAAAAAAAATCCCATTTCATGCGAACTTTCTTGCGTACACTGTATATTAGGAGATACCTAAAATTCAGTGTTCTAACAAACGAGAAAATTCGAGAAAAAACGAGAAATTTCTCGACGAGAAACGGTCTTCTCTCGTCTCGTCTCGTCTCGTCACTTCTCTCGAGAAAAAATTTCACTCTCGTCTCGTCGAGACGAGACGAGATACGAGAATTTCTCATCTCGGCGGCATCACTAGTAACAAAAGACAAAAAAATACTACAGAACAGCACCCTTGTGATGCATTAATAATGTTTTTCCAATACCAGAAAGACTAGAGTTAAAAATATCGATCTGACCCTCACTACTGAACTGGTTGGCCAGTCGAAGAGCTCTATATCGTGGGGAATTCGTTCCATATTTTGTTGGGTGAAAAGGGATGTGGAACAGATCTGCGTAACGTAACTCTCGGTTAGGTACATTTAGATGGATCTGAGACTGTTGTTTTATTAATAGCTATCATTTTTGTTAATATCACAGTCAAAGTTATCTGATTAGTTAATTCAATCTTCGCGCAGCATACATTAATCCATCGCAATATTAATATTTGATCGTTGATTGTTAGACTCTGATTGTATGCTTAAATGGAGGAAACTTCGGCGAAAAATGGAACGTGATTTTTTTTGTCCTCGCCGACAAATACCCTTTACAAAAAGTTCACTATACTTACATTGTCCCTAACAATACGTTCTTTGATCCATTCGTTTTCAACAGAAGTTTCTAAAGATACAGTTTCCATGCAGCGTTGTCTACAATAGTTACGAGCACTAAGCCAGTCATATTCCACACCTTTTAAAGCTGGATCTCTCCAACTGAAGAAATAGCTTCTGCCTATAAAAACAAATAATTATATTTAAAATTAATTTACTTACGCCAAATTTATTTCGTCTAATATTTTTCGTATTTAATACATGTATTAGGGTCTAATTTAATAGTGGTTAGAGAAGTTTGCAACCAATAAAAAATCGACTAGTTTTTACTTTAGGACGGGAAACTCAATAAATCTGTTTTAAGGAAATTGCTTAATGTTCATAACCATTTAGTTGTTCGTGACGTTAACTGCCGCAAGTCAATTATGTTATAATTGTTATAACCTAAACTATTTAATTTAGATAAATCATAGACATCAATTAAGAACAAAATTAGTGTCCTTAGGACATGCCCCTGCGGTACACCAGAACTGATTCTTTGTAATGATTATGTACCGGGTGGTCAAATAAGCGAGGACGTCGGCTTTATCTCGGAAACCATTAATCGTACAACTTTCGGAAATATTTTTTTATGAGTAAAGTGGTCAAGAGAAATTGCTGGAAATTACTTTTAAGTTCCTCATTTCGCCGCAAGGGGGCACAATTAAACATTGTTTTTTTAAATTCTAAATTTCTCCGAGAATTCCCATATTAAGGTATAACTCTAATTACATCATTGGAAAGCTTAGACAATTCTGCATCAGTTTGGTTTAAGGCTCATTGGCGTACCGACCTTGATAAGAGTGGGAGAAGCTATTGAAAGTGTAAGCATTAAAATCGCTGTAACTTCTAAACGACTTATCCGATTTTACTAAATTTAAGCTTGTTTGGAAGGGAAAAATAAGCATCTTTAATTGCCGTATCCAACAGTAATAGTGTTTAATAAAATTGCTAGAGGGCGCAATTTGTAATAATAAGTTTTTTCGATTTTATCCCGCAAATTCAAATCATACGGTATAACTATGACATCATAATCGAAAAGTAGATGAAATTTGCAAGAAAAGATGTGAAGACCGCAGTTCGATATCTTTGTTTGTTTCAGAGTTATTGCCAAAACAATAATTTTTAATACAAATTGCGCCCTCTAGCAATTTTATTAGAAACTATCGTGTACCACTAGATACGACAATTGAAGGTACTTCCAAACAAGCTTAAATTTAGTAAAATCGGATAAGTCGTTTAGAAGTTACAGCGATTTTAATGTTTACACTTTCAATAGCTTCTCCCACTCTTATCAAAGTGAAAGTGTAAACATTAAAATCGCTGTAACTTCTAAACGACTTAACCGATTTTACTAAATTTAAGCTTGTTTGGAAGAAAAAGTTAAGTACCTTCAATTGTTGTATCAAATGGTACAATATAGTTTATAATAAAATTGCTAGAGGGCGCAATTTGAATTAAAAATTATTGTTTTGGCAATAAATCTGAAACGAACAAAGATATCGAACTGCGGTCTTCACATCTTTTCTTGCAAATTTCATCTACTTTTCGATTATGATGTTATATATTTACCGTATGGTTTGAATTTTCGGGATAAAATCGAAAAAACCGTTATTACAAATTGCGCCCTCTAGCAATTTTATTAAACACTATTGTGTACTGTTGGATACGGCAATTGAAGATGCTTATTTTCCCCTTCCAAACAAGTTTATATTTAGTAAAATCGGATAAGTCGTTTAGAAGTTACAGCGATTTTAATGTTTACACATCCAATAGCTTCCCCCACTCTTATCAAGGTCGGTACGCCAATGAGCCTTAAACCAAAATGATGCAGAATTGTCTAAGCTTTCCAATGATGTAATCAGAGTTATATCTTAATATGGGAATTTTCGGAGAAACTTAGAATTTAAAAAAACAATGTTTAATTGTGCCCCCTTGCGGCGAAATGAGGAACTTAAAAGTAATTTCCAGCAATTTCTTCTCTTGACCACTTTACTCATAAAAAATTATTTCCGAAAGTTGTACGATTAATGGTTTCCGAGATAAAGCCGACGTCCTCGCTTATTTGACCACCCGGTACATTAAATACTAGATACTGATCGGGAACTGAGAAATACGATGCTACCGATGCAGGCCAAAGCGGCACCTCTAAACACTTAGATTAACAGTAGACACTCCGGTGATTTGCACACATCGGGCCTTTAAAAAAGTAGCATGCTTATTCTCCATAAGACCTGTGTTATTGAAACAGCACGTCTCTAGCAACGGATGTCTTGTCGGAGGATTTTTTTTCACTAGAATAAGGTTGGCATCCATTTAAAATTATTAACTCTAGTGTCCGACCGAAACAAGATTTTCAGCCGAAACCGAATCTTCGGCCTTGGTCTCAGTTTCGGCCGAAACCGAAGCCGAAACTTATTTATATGTTAAAAATTTTATTGTACACTGAAATCTAATTTATTTTATATAGGACGAGATCGATCTTGTGAACGGATTGAACTCTTCCCACTTAAAATAAAAGTCTACAGAGAAAAATAGCTATTTACCTAACAAGTGCGGAAAATGAATTTTTCCGCAAGAGTCTGCCGTTCACCGAACGACGCGTAGCGGAGTTCGGTGAAGCAGCCGAGTGCAGGGAAAACATTTTCCGCACGTGTCAGGTACAATAGTTTTTCTACAGACGTGTGGAAATAAGTAACACATATTTTAAAGAAATTAAATAATTTTTAATTAACTATAACAATCACATACATATGTAACAGTAACTAATTCTGAGAAAAAAAGTAATAACTACAAGTTATAATTGATTTTGACATAATCGTGCCGAAAAATTTTTCCGCGCTAGTGTGGAAAAACCAATTTTCCGCACGGATATCAGTGCGGAAAATTGATTTTTCCACACGTCTGTAGGAAAAATTTATTTATATAGTCGGATCTGGTCTTATCGTGCGGGTCATACGATTCAAGAAAGACATACTCTCAGTTTTTGTTTTCTTCACTTGCGTTTAATTTTACCCTCTAAATAAAATACGTAAGATAAATGAGACAGACTTATTCCATTTTGACATGTAAAACAAGGATATGTATTTACTTTCCAGCGATTCTAAAAAGCTTATAATAGCACCAGCTACGTTTTATTTTAAATATGCCAGTTTTGTGACTTTGACAGTTTGTGACAAAATGAAACAATTTTCTGGGTTTTTGCATCCCCAATCAAAAAAAATGGTACTTAATCTGATAAACTAGTTCGAAAATGAAAGAAAAAGTGGAAATTCGCCAACCAATATCCAGGAAACAGTAGCCAAAGCACTGGGAATTAGTTTAAGGACTGTGCATAAAATTGTGCATGAAACAAAACATAACATAATACCCAAGAATACTAAAAAGTGTAAACGAAGAAAGCCAAAGACTGAGGATTTAAGCGAAAATATAATGGGAGTTCGAAATGTGATTTACGATTTATACAAATCAAAAACCAATGTAACTCTTCCAGTTTTACAAAAAACATTAAAATTTCGGGGTGTTTTGGAAATTGGACTTGAAGCGTTATCAAAATTAATAAAAAATTTAGGTTCTCGCTATAAAAAATACTGTAACCGAAGATTTTTATGTGAGCAGCCACAGATAGTAAGTCAGCGTGTTCAGTTTTTAAAAAAATATACGGACAATTACAAATCGAAATTTAGAAAAGTGGTATTTTTAGACGAAACGTGGATATTTTCGAATGGAAGTGGTTCAAAATCTTGGTAAGATGAGTCTGTAAAAAGTGGAAAAGGGGGTGCGGTACGGGAAAGCGTTTTATTATTTTGCATGCCGGTTCTGCAACAGGATATGTTGCAGGTGCGAGTTTAATTTTTTCCTCAACATCAAAAAGTGCTGACTATCATGATAATATGAATTGCGCAATGTTTGAAAAATGGTTAAAAGTTCAATTGATACCAAATTTGGATGCTCCATCTTTAATTGTATTATTAGATAATGCATCATATCATTCAAGAATTTTAAATAAACAGCCTACTTCATCTTGGAGGAAAAGTGATATTTATGAGTGGCTGAAAAAACACAACCAAAATCCTTTACCAAATATGTTTAAATCGGAACTCCTATCAATAGCAAAGTCTCTTAAAAAACCCAAAATATACGCGGTAGATGAAATACTGCGTGAATATGGTCATGAGGTTCTACGACTCCCGCCATACCATTGCCAGTTTAACGCAATAGAATTAATATGGGCTGGTGCAAAGTCTTATTATGAAAAACATGTAGGTGATGGTCTTAAATCCGACCAAGTACAAATAGTTTGTCAAGATTTGTTAGACCATATTACACAAGAGTACTGGAAGAAATCGGTGGAACATATAGAAATATTAATAAGGGATTGGTGGGATCGAGAACAAGTACTAAATGTCGAAGTAGCGCCAATGTTAATTGCTCCATTCAAAGACGACGAGGACTTTTCAGATTTTATAAGTGACGATGGGAGTTTTTATGCTATAATTATAAACGGTGTTTTTCGTTTACATTTTTTAGTATTCTTGGGTATTATATTATGCTTTTTTTTCATGCACATTATTCTGCATAGTCCTTAAACTAATTCCCAGTGTTTTCATTACGGTTTCCTGCATATTGGTTTGCGAATTTCCACTTTTTCTTTCATTATCGAAATAGTTTATCAGACTAAATGCCATTGTATTTTTAGGTTTTAGTAGTAAAATTGTTAAAATAAATTGCACTGTTTATTATTGTCGTTTTTAATTAAAGGGTACAGTAGGTATATAATTAACCATTATATAATTTTTTTGTAACTTTTTCAACTCCCCTGTACATAATTTTTACAAAACTAATAATATTAGGTATATGTGGCTATCTTCGCGATAGCTAAAATAATGAAACTATTTTTCCTTCCTTCGGTATATTTGTAAATAATCTCACAACATTTTGATAGCCTCTGTGTTGTCTGATTTGACGCATATGACCTTTGGACCCGCACGTTAAGACCAGATCTGACTATATACAGTGTGACCAGTAAAGTCCGCTTCATATGGGATTTTTTTAAATTAATACCTTTATTCGAAATTTGACTTTGGCATCAGGTTCTGCTT
The DNA here is from genome assembly GCA_963969555.1 of Polydrusus pterygomalis. NCBI lineage: Eukaryota > Metazoa > Arthropoda > Insecta > Coleoptera > Curculionidae > Polydrusus > Polydrusus pterygomalis. Next base: position 75,338,368 of record OZ018376.1, on the reverse strand, counting down.
CGATCGAGATAAAAATAAAGCAAAAAAATAGTAGTCACGTGATTCGCATTAACTGTCAAATTAGGCAAGTTAGGCAGGTTGTAGTATACACAATTCGCCGAAATGTGAAGGGCTCTTCTTGAAAAGCCTAGGCATATTGTGTAGCTTCATGTTTTTACACAATACGCCGACGCTTCATGATATGACTAGATTCTTCATGAAAAGACGGATTTCGCTATAAGACTACGACATTTACATGTCGAGTAAAAATAAAAATCTGTGGAAAGTGTAAAATTATTATTTTTTTTATTTTTTTACCATTTATTTAACACAATTAATAATGGATTTCCACCACAAGTAAAAGCCGAATCAATTCTATTATTCTTCTTTTTTATAGGCCTGTAAATTTACACAATCATAAGCTTTGGCAAGATCACACAATACCGCTGCGGCCACCTTTCCATGTATTGTTTCTATTATATTACTAGCCTATACAACGATTCATAAGCTTTATATCCTTAGTCAACGTTGGAAGCAGTAAAATATTCCTATAAAATTTAAAAATAAATCTGCACGTTGTCCCTATTTGATACTTGTTAGATCTTACTTATAACATTTTAAAATTATTAAAGTTTTTATTAATCCTATGGTTAAAAGGGCTGTAAATTCTTTACAAATAAAATATTAGCCGAAATAAAATTTAAACATTTTCCTATATTTCTTGTACATTTTCTTCTCTTTTTTTTTTTAACTTCGTTGTAGGTTTTTAACTAATAATAAATAAAGTACGACAAAATGCTCAACTTGAAGGGGTAAAATCCCTTGCAGAAAGAACGACATTTTATGTATATATTAAAAATTTATTGATTAATGACTCTGTTTTAGACAGTGATGTCGATCAAATAAAAGATTTGGGTGTAATATTGGATTCCAGGTGGTTATTTTAAACAGCCTGTGGCTAAAAGAACTAGATAAAATAATCAACGAATCAAACAGAATGTTAGGTTTTATTGTAAGAACGTGCAGAGAGTTTAGAGATCCCAGAACTTTGATTTGTCTGTATCTTGCATTTGTTTATAGTAGGCTGTCATTTGCCTCGGTTATATGGAATCCTGTATATCTTACCCCCACTAGACGTCTAGAAGCTGTCCAGAAAAAATTTCTTAAATCTGTTGCCTTTAAGGCTAACTGTACTGTCGAGACCGCAGTAAGGACCTATAAATTGCTCTCCCTTTCTGATAGAAGGCATGTCACTGACCTTTCTTTCTTATTTAAGTTATGTAATTCTCTTATTGATGTACCTACCTACATTGTTACATCAAATTAATTTTAACGTCCCTGCAAGGGATCTAAGAAGATTTGACTTATTTAATTTGCCCTATTAAAGAACAAATTTAGGACTGAACAGTGAACACCCCTCTGACCAGGCTACAAAGAACCTATAACCAACACTGTGAGAACATCGATTTGTTTGATCTAAATGTATGTCAATTTAAATTAAGAGTAAGAAGATATTTCTTACAACAGATTCTTGTGTAGAATATTTACATAGAAAAGAGCGTACTGCAGTATTCCATTTTTATTTTAGTCTAGCTTTTAGTTTTAGATAGTTTTGTTTTACCGAATATGTAATATTAGTAAACAGTGGATGCGGTTTTTGGAACCTACGTAGTTCTGTTAGCATCCTGAATAAATAAATAAATAAATAAATAAAAAGTCTATCAAAACTCTTAACAATTTTTAACTTTGTTCCGGGTTCCATGCTAACTGTACTGTACTGCAGAAACGATAATAAAAATTATAATTTCTCGCGGATGAGCCTTTTCAGTTCTAAAGTAAAAATATTCATTTGACTTGCAAAACAGGTAGGACAGTGTAATAGTATTGGAATTTTTAATGTGGTCACCTGGCTACCATATACAATATACAATAATAGTATTGACGACCCTGAATCAATAACAGACCATGATTAGCAATAAAACAAATATTGGAATACTTATACATTTAAACTTTTATTACATTTTTATTTAAGTCACGTATTACATATATTTAACTGATGAATGCCTCCCTAATTAATTGTTTCATTAAATGATTTATAGGGATTAAATTCTTGTACAATACATGTATTCATGTATTAAATAAACTGCAAACGGAAATTCTTTTTTAACGGATATTTTTTTTATTCTGACAACGAAATTACTACCCAGCTGTCACGTCATTATAAAATAAAAGATTATTATGAACTTTTGGTAAAGTAATCGTAATGCCTTTTTGACATCAATTAACAAAATGCAAATTTCTAGCCAAAATTTATTATTTACAACAGGTGGTATTTTAGGAGAAATCAGTGACGGATTAAAAAAAATTAAATCTAATTTTAATTCAGTTTTAAAAATATGCTCATAACATGGGCTCTAACTAATTTTACAACAGTAACAGATAAAATATTACGTAAGTAATTAATAAATTTGTTTAATCTAAACCTAATTCTGTTTCACTGTCAAAGTTGTCATTTAGATTAATAACAATGGTCGTATATTAGTTAGTACATAAACAGTGTGACCAGTAAAGTCCGCATCATATGGGATTTTTTTTTATTAATAACTTTATTCGAAATTTGACTTTGGCAGCAAGTTCTGCTTCGATCTAGATGAAATATAAGCAAAAAAATAGTAGTCACGTGATTCGCATTATCTGTCAAATTTTAATTTTTTCCAAAAAATAATTCAAAAGTAAGGTTATTTCTGAAAGTATCGAAAAAATTTATTAGAAAAAGTTTTTTTAAATGCAGTTTCTAGCCCACATGCAAAATTTTAGCTGCATAAGAAAAAAATAGTAGTCACGTGATTCGCATTATCTGTCAAACTTTAATTTTTTCCAAAAAAGAATTCAAAAGTAGGGTTATTTCTGAAAGTATCGAAAAAAGTTATTAGAAAACGTTTTTTTAAAATGCAGTTTCTTGTCCACATGCAAAATTTCAGCTGCATAAGATAATTTAGAGGGTATATTTTTTGGACGGAATTGACGGAAAATTTGGAGCTCCATCCGTGCAGCTTGTTGTGCGATGTGTAGGTGACGTCACGCCTCCGTAGTCATGGCAACCGACTTAATAGTCGCGTTGAAGCGGGACGGATAATCGGCCGCCCGCGCTTGCCTGTGCGAATAGAAAATGCTAATTCGGTATAACTTGCCAGTTCGAATATGGCTATGTTTGGTTTGAATTATTTTAATTTATTGCTTACATGCATACATTGCGTTATTGGTTTTTTAAGTAAAGTATGTTTGGATTCTATTTGAAATAATTGCAGGGAGGGCGGCGCCCCAGAGCCCTTCATTACGAGCCGCCACTGATCTTCATAAAGTAAGCAGGGGATTTATCTGACGGCAAAACAAACCCATATATGCGAGAGAGATTTTTGCAGTCAGTAGCTCTCTAATATATGCCAAAGAAGTGCATATAAGTACTTTATTACCAACGTCAGCTTTCATAAAAATTGCAATAATCAACATGTTTTTTAGTTAAGTTCTCCATAAGAACCTATTAATCCTTATAGCAAAAAAATTAACTTGTCGGACTTCCATTGTCTTTATTTTGTTACTTAACACAACGTTTCGGTTAGTTAGTATCTCTAACCGTTTTCAAGTGTAAACTAAATTATAATTCTAAGGCTACTGTCTTAAATACTATCCATGTGCAATGAAGCTTGATGACTCCGCCTACGTGCTTACATCATAGTAAACCTCCTCATCTCTACGGTCTTCCTAAAATTCATAAGAACAACATGCCACTAAGACCAATTACCAGCTCCAGGGATTTTCCTACAAACGCATTATCAAAATTTCTTCTTGAGATAATTAGAAACAGACAATGCGACAAAGACAATGGAAGTCCGACACAGTAATTTTTTGATATTACTTCATTGTCTACCACCTTCAAACAAACACAATCAATCCTTATGGTGTGGATATCAAGTTATTGGATTATTTCATGTAAAAAGTGAAAACAACGCTTTCCTCGACTTCACCAATTTAACAAAAAAAACTACGTAATTATGAAGACAATATCTTCGTTCGTAAAAGCAAATTGTCAACCGATTTCCAATTTTTTTCTGTGCAATCATGGTTTTTAACTGATTGGAAATTGCCCCACCCCAACGGATAAGAAACCCCTTTTTTTTGTGAGCATAACTGACGGATAACAACTTAAAAGATATACAGTGTGACCAGTAAAGTCCGTATCATATGGGATTTTTTTTTTATTAGCTCTATTCGAAATTTTACTTTGGCATCAAGTTCTGCTTCGATCGAGATGAAAACTAAGCAAAAAAATAGTAGTCACGTGATTCGCATTATCTGTCAAATTTTAAATTTTTCCAAAAAATAATTTCTGAAAATATCGAAAAAAGTTATTAGAAAAAGTTTTTTAAATGCAGTTTCTAGCCCACATGCAAAATTTTAGCTTCATAAGATAATTTTGATTTTTACCCACCACTAAAATTTATTTTCCAGTTAATGAACACGTACTTCACTGATGACAGTGTGTTCTTTTTTGTCTTAATATTAAGGTGTATTACTTTCAGATACAAACTACGTTTTCAAAAATACTTATTTTATGAAGTTACCTTATACAGGGTCAAAAACAAATAAACTTTGCATCACATGCGACTAAATTTTAATAGCCCAATTTTGATTTTGTAGAAAAACACACATTTAATAAAGCGCTATTTTAAAGAAAATGTATCTGAAATAAAGCATTGTCAAAACTAAGAAGTTTTATGTAGGTTGCGTTGAGTCTTATTTTGCAAAAGTGGTGCAATTTACAAAATATGGGTAAAAAATCAAAATTATCTTATGCAGCTGAAATTTTGCATGTGGGCTAGAAACTGCATTTAAAAAAACTTTTTTTAATAAGTTTTTTCGATACTTTCAGAAATAACCCTGCTTTGGAATTATTTTTTGGAAAAATTAAAATTTGACAAATAATGCGAATCACGTGACTACTATTTTTTGCTTAATTTTCATCTCGATCGAAGCAGAACTTGATGCCAAAGTCAAATTTCGAATAGAGCTAATAATTAAAAAAAATCCCATATGATGGGGACTTTACAGGTCACACTGTATAATAAATTATTTGCAACGATTAGAAAAATGCATTCGTTGTATAAAAAACAATACAATCTGCAAAATGCAAGTTGGAGAGGGTAGGTTTAACTTTATTTCTTAACCCAGGTAGCAGGATGACGTCTTTATGACGTCTTTATGACGTCGAATATTGGGGATTTTTAGTCACTTGACGTCTTTTGATCGCAAGATGACGTCAAAATAACGTAGTTTTTAACACGTGTATTATACGTCATAATTTTACGTAATAAAAACGTCCATTTTTAGTCATTTTATTGAATTATACGTATCATTTAAAAGTATCTAAGTGACCAAGTTTTTTGAAAATATAGTGGGACAGACTTTTAAATACGTTAAACGCCTGAGAATAGCTTTTTCTTATAGTTAAAGGCACGTACGTATCAAAACACTTTTAAAATATTACCATTTCAAATGAACCATTCATGTATGTAAAATTTGCAAAAGCGAAAACCTATTTTATCATTAAAAGTCTGCGAATATCAAATTTAAATTACCCGCGCTCCGTTTTATGACATTGGTAGTCTGACAGAACGCAGAACGCATTGGTATTCTGTTGTTGGCGCTAGCAGTCAGGCAGTCGACAGTTCGGCAAAAGTGAAAGTGAAAAGTTTATGGTGATTTTGATTTAGTTTCTATCATGGTTTCTATATATTTTGTGTTATAAACGAATATAAATGTACCAGGTTATCGAGTTCGAGGCAATTGACGACGGGGGAGTAGCCGTTGTGCCCTCAAACTGGGTGACACCCCGAAAAAAAGAAGTATTTTGGCCGCCATTAAAGGATTCCTTAGCATTTTTCCAATTCTGCGTACACATGAAAGTTGTAATAGTTAATTTATAATTAAAGGATTTTTTACATAAAATATTTATATGTATTTTTTTACCCCTATTATGTGTTATTTTAGGAAGTTTTCAGTAAATGTTCGTTTTTCGTAAATTATGACGTTTATTGACGTTTTTTACACCTAAAAAGACGTTCTAAGATGACGTATTTTTTACGTCAAAAAAGACGTTATTGGTCTGTGACTTAAGCACGTCTTTTTAACGTGTCATTTACGTAATTTATGACGTCGCTGATGATCAATAATCGACGTCTTAAATACGTCACCTTGATACCTGGGAAGTGACATACCTACTTATTTAATAATTGAGAATTTATAGTTTTTCACTCAAATACGGAATCAGCGGCTAGTTCTTAATCCCAAAATTAGAATCCACCAAACAACACACAGGAGCTGAATTCAAATAATGTTATAGGTCTGCATTTTCTTGGACCAGAGCAAACACACTTATTTTACTAGACCTTTCCAAGTTTCCAACAGTATTTTGTCTTTCTTTTCTAAACGTCACGACATGACAGTTTTAAAAATGCAAACTGCGCAAGTCTCCATCTAATTTCAGATTTATTGCATTTCAGCGTTCTTTTTACTGATATAAAATAAAAAAAGGTATAAATTCGTTTGTTTACTTTTGTTTAAAACTCCTGAGCTTAGCAAATTATTGGCTGTCTACATATATGACAGTAGTTGTCAGTGTTATAGTCGTTTGAATTTCGTTAACTGCATATCAGAAAAATGATTTATTTAACAGAAATGCACAAAATAACAATTCTACAGATGATTGGTTATGGAGATAAAACACGGACACAAATGGAAGGTGCTTGCTTATTTTATGAAAAATTTCCAAATTTGCAGCCTATAACTCAAGGGAAAATTAGTAAAATAGAAAAACAGTTTCGCCAGCTTGAACATGTAAAGCAGATAAAAAAAAGTAGCTGCCAATGCAATAAGTGATGATACCAAATCGGATATTATGCTTGAGTTTGAGGAAAACCCACAGCCCCAATGTTCGATGTTGGCCATTCATTGATTATTCGAACACTACAAGAAAATAAAATGTATCCCTATAAAATGATACCTACTCATGAGCTCATGGAAAACGATTTTGACAGGAGAACGTGATCCAATTAGAACATGTTTTAATTTCTGATGAGTGCACCTTTACACTTCGCGGTCATGCTAATCGTTAGAATTGCCGCTATTGGTCTAGGGAAAATTCTCACTGGATTAGAAAAGAACATACGCGATATCCTGAAACGGTTGATGTTTGGGCAGGAATAGTCGGAGATCATATCACATTTTCATTAATGGCAATATTTAGCACTGCTCCAAAATAATGTTTTGCCAACTTTGACAAAGTTATATCTTGATCCAGCAAATCTACACAGCGAATATGATATGGTTTCAGCAAGATGGAGCACCGGCCCATTACCAAATTAATCAATTTCCGGCAGTACCTCAACCGAGTATTTCCAAATAGGTGGATAGAGAGGCGTGGATCCAAGGCCGTAGCCAGGGAGGGGATCAAGGGGGATTGATCCCCCCCCCCCCCCCGAAATAAAAAAAAGATATTTATTTTAGACTTTTAATAAGTATTAATGAGACTGCAGTTATATACAGTGCGACCGTCTCACTTTGTTGTTACACAACATAATAGTTAATCTTATTTACGGGCTACAATGGCTGCAGATCGCCTTAATGGTCTGGCTTTCCTATATGTCCACCGTGATATAAACGTAGATGTAAACAAAATCATAAATATTTTCTCTTCTAAGAACAGGAAACTTGAGTAGTAGTAAGTAGGTACTTCAGATATTTTTTTTTGTTCTTATTGTTTATTTTTCGTTTTCATTCTTATTTTGTTTTTGATCTTATTATTACATAATATAATTTATTATAATAATTATTATACTCAGATATAATTATGACTTAATATAAGAGACATGTTAATTAGTAAAATAAATAGTTTATTGTTTATTTTGTCGACCGACCTTTCAAATTTCGAATTTCTTTTAAATTAAAAGAGTGTTTTAAAGTTTGGCATATTGCCGCAGATTAAGCTTTACGGTTATTTTACCCAAAAAAGGGCGTGGCACCCAAAAAAGCGCCTTCGGCGCATTTCCCTTTTGCGCCCCCCCCCCCCCTCGAACAAATCTAAATCCGCCACTGGAACAAACCCCCCCGAAATTATTTCCTGGCTACGGCCTTGCGTGGATCGATGGAATGGCCAGCACGATCCCCTCAATAGACAATAAAAAAAATTAACAAATTTAATTTTTTTAGGTAGGTACTATGCCACCTAATTTAATCCAGTCTGTGGGCTACTACGCTTCTCCTATTTATACTGAAACACTCTGAGCGTTTTTTTAGAATGTTGAATCTTCGTCAAGCAAAGCTGCCAAGTCTGATGTGGGCTACTTTAATGCGGAAAACATTTTTTCTATTCAAGTAAGTTGCTATTTCTAGGGGGAGTTCTATCCCGTAGTACCCCTCCCCCCTAATTTACGCGCTTGTCCAAAACCGATGTTTATATCGGGTAAATCAGCCAGGTCGCAAAATTTTGATTATCGTATTAGAGATGTTCCTAATTCAAATCGTTCTTTGGATCTACAATTCGGCATTCACTTTGGTATTTGAAGGTTTGCAGGAAATGAATAATTTTGTAACCTCGACAACTAAAATTATTAGGTACTCACCATTAGGTCCAACTTCATGGATAACCCGTTGATTGCAGAGATTTGCATCGGGTGCTTCAAGAGTTTTACCAGCAGGCAAATCGGCTCTAACAATGCCCAATAAAAGAGCTGCGCATATGCTGTACTTCAACATCTTAAGTCTGAACAACTACCTACAAAAATTACATATTATTATCTATTTAAATCATTTATTGTTGTTGATTGGGTTATTTCAATTCATCTTTATTTATTGCATCCTTGTCACTCCGTAAAACGCTTCGTTTAACCTAGGTATTCTTAATACGTAATGTGATTTTGCAATTAGGGAATCAATTAAAAAATACTGAGGTATGCCTTAGAATGTAGAATGTTCATTATCAATGTCACAAGAAAGTTATACTTGGAAGAATTTCCAATGTTGACTCTTCTATTTGTGTCTCTAGCCCACGTTATTCTTAATAATGTTATTGTAATAATGGTATTTAATATTTATGTATTGATATTTTATTTATATCTATTTTTTGATCCGAGGTATCCGGAACATACGATCAATGTTACATGATTTGTAAAGCGGCTTGAATGATTATGGTATGGCAATAAAATTGACCAGAAATTCTTTAGTGCATATTATACAGTGTCGCCAGTAAAGTCCGCATCATATGGGGTTTTTGTTTATTAATAGCTTTATTCAAAATTTCACTTTGACTGAGATGAAAATTAAGCAAAAAAAATAGTAGCCACGTGATTCGCACTATCGGTCAAATTTTATTTGTTTCCAAAAAATAATTCAAAAGTGGGGTTATTTCTGAAAATATCGAAAAAAGTTATAAAAAAACGTTGTTTTAAATGCAGTTTCTAGCCCACATGCAAAATTTTAGCTGCATAAGATAATTTTGATTTTTTACCTATATTATGTAAATTGCTCCACTTTTGCAAAATAAGACTCAACGCAACCTACATAAAGCTTCTTAGTTTTGACAATGCTTTATTTCAGATATATTTTCTTTAAAGTAGCGCCATATTAAATGTGTGCTTTTCTACAAAATCAAAATTGGGCTATTAAAATTTGGTCGCATGTGCTGCAAAGTTTATTTGTTTTTGACCCTGTATAATAAGGTAACTTCATAAAATAAGTATTTTTGAAAACGTAGTTTGTGTCTAAAAGTAATACACGTTAACGTTATTATGACATAGCTTAATAATAAATTATAATATAGGGGTTTTAAATTAAATCGTTGAAAATAGATAAACTTTACCTTGTTAACCTAAAATTTATTTTCCACTTAAAAAACACTTTACTGAAGACACTGTTGTTCTTTTTTGTCTTATAATTAAGGTGTATTACTTTCTGACACAAACTACGTTTTCAAAAATACTTATTTTATGAAGTTACCTTATACAGGGCCAAAAACAAATAAACTTTGCATCATATGCGACCAAATTTTAATAGCCCAATTTTGATTTTGTAGAAAAACACACATTTAATATGGCGCTACTTTAAAGAAAATGTATCTTAAATAAAGCATTGTCAAAACTAAGAAGTTTTATGTAGGTTGCGTTGAGTCTTATTTTGCAAAAGTGGTGCAATTTACAAAATATAGGTAAAAAATCAAAATTACCTTATGTAGCTGAAATTTTGCATGTGGGCTAGAAACGGCAATTAAAAAAACTATTTCTAATTACTTTTTTCGATAATTTCAGAAATAACCCCACTTTTGAATTATTTTTTGGAAGAAAAAAAATTTGACAGATAATGCGATTCACGTGACTACTATTTTTTTGCTTAATTTTCATCTCGATCGAAGCAGAACTTGATGCCAAAGTCAAATTTCGAATAAAGCTCTTAATTAAAAAAAAATCCCATATGATGTGGACTTTACTGGCCACACTGTATAAATAAACTTTTTAATAATGGTAATAACAATTTAAATTAAAGAAATTGGGTTTAAAACAAGCAAAAAAGGTTTGTTTTTGCCCTCTACATAGGCCACTTAAAACATCTAAAAACACTATTCATACACAACTATAATAGAATAAAAAATGACGGAATAGTATTTAGTTCAATTATTATGGCATATTATTTTAAATATAAAGACGACATAGAAGTTGCTAATTTAATTGACTTTTATTAGCATATTATACGGAAGTATAATAAATTATGTAGATATACAATGTTTTTTGGAGAATCCATATTAACATAAATAACTTTTAAATATTTGGATTGCACAAAGATTTAAAACAACTAAAAGACAACATTGATAGCGATATCAAGGACATTGACAGAAATAATTTACTCGCAATAATGTCTGGTTTTAGCGAAACAAAAAATTAAGAATTAACCCAGTAGACATTTTGATCGCGAGAAAATCATTCCTGTCATTTGTATCAGTCATAGTCATAGATGTTAACATGGTTAATCGATAAATTAAAAATATTTGTGCAACCCAGCTTGTCGGTTATTTTCATCCAGTGTAAGCCTCTATATTATGAACAGTGCCAAACTGACGGATTTGTATAGCACATTGAAAACAGTACACATACAGTGCCACCAGTAAAGTCCGCATCATATGGGATTTTTTTTTTATTAATAGCTTTATTCAAAATCTGACTTTGGCATCAAGTTCTGCTTCGATCGAGATGAAAAATTAAGTAAAAAAATAGTAGTCACGTGATTCGCATTATCTGTCAAATTTTAATTTCTTCAGAAAAAACAATTCAAAAGTGGGGTTAATTCTGAAAATATCGAAAAATGTTATTAGAAAAAGTATTTTTAAATGCAGTTTCTAGCCCACATACAAAATTTCAGCTGCATAAGATAATTTTGATTTTTTACCTATATTTTGTAAATTGCACCGCTTTTGCAAAATAAGACTCAACGCAACCTGCATAAAACGTCTCAGTTTTGACAAGGCTTTATTTCAGATACCTACATTTTCTTTAAAGTAGCGCCATATTAAATGTGTGTTTTTCTACAAAATCAAAATTGGGCTATTAAAATTTGGTCGCATGTGATGCAAAGTTTATTTGTTTTTGACCCTGTATAAGGTAACTTCATAAAATGAGTATTTTTAAAAACGTGGTCCTACTACGCCTCTATGCAACTATATGCCCCCCCCCCCCCCCAAGACAATATCCTAGCTACGCCACTGATATATATTAACATGTTGTAAGAAAATATTTGTTTAATATCCATTTTTTTGCTATCTTTAAATAGTAAATCAGAAGAATATTGGTGGTCTTTTTCGTAAATAATTTTCAAAATGTATTTTTGAATAGTTTCAATATTATTAAGATAATTCTTATTTATGCCTACCCATCCTTGTATTCCATAATTTAAATGGGTTTGTACTAAAGAATAATAAAATATTTCTAATTCTTTTATAGTATAGTAAATCAGAAGAATATTGTTGGTCTTTTTCGTAAATAATTTTCAAAATGTATTTTTGAATAGTTTCAATATTATTAAGATAATTCTTATTTATGCCTACCCATCCTAGTATTCCATAATTTAAATGGGTTTGTACTAAAGAATAATAAAATATTTCTAATTCTTTTATATTTCAAAATTGTTTAAGATGTTTAAATTTTGATTTTTTACAATGCCTAGTCACTATGTAAATCCCATTTTGTCCCAAATGTTTATCACAAATTATATTATATGGTTGTCTATATTAGCTCAAACCGTTTTTGTTTTTAAGATATAAGCGATCAAATTTTTAAATAGCTATATTCATTTGAGTTTGATACGTCTAGGATGCCTTGGAAAGGGAAACTCCCTTGTGGCGATTTATTAAAATAACGCCACGGAGGTGTTGGAAAATAAAGTTTTGATATGTCTAGATTCTAGAATGCATTGAAAAACAAAATAAAAAGCAAGTAAAAAATAATAACGTTAAAGTCTATAGTTTTTATAAACTGCAGTTAAATTTGTAGTACACGTATTTATTATCATTGTTATACACATATTAAAAAAACTCTAGACTTTAACATATTATTATTATTATTTACATGGTTTTGTTTTTTAATGCATTCTAGACGTATTAAACCCAAATGAATATATATTTTTTAAATTTGATCGCTCATATCTTAAAAACAGTTTATACACAAAGTATACATTTATAAAATTAGAAAATAAGAAATACCTATCATAAAAATTAAGGGTGTTCCATTGAAAAAACAACAACTTTACGTCAGTTTTATTAAAAATACAGGGAAACTCAAAAAATAGAACTGGAATTAAAAAAATAAATAAACTAACCCAAAAAACTTTGATTGATCATTGGCTTAAGCAGAAATGATTTATTACTCATAATCAATGGTGTCTGCCACTGAACAACAAATTTAAACTTTTTGTCAGTATATTGTATCTTTGACATAAACTACCCGTTTGTACGGAAATTGTGGTAATAATAATTAAGAAAACAATAATGAAATTTTAAAGTTAGTTACGGTTTCTTAGTTTAGATTTTTCACAGGGTGTTTTACGGTAGAGGGAACGTTAATTTCAGCTACCAAATCTCAAAAGTTTATAATAAGATACCTGCCGACTTTAAAATGATCTCTGGTTATAAGTTCAAACGGTTCGCAAAACAAAATGTTCGGGACTTTCTGTAGAATTTGTATAGAGTTGTGTGTATAGTATATATTAATATATACTTTATTTTCTGGCTGCCTCTTGGGCCATTACATATATTTAACCATATTTATATACCAATATTTTTTTATATATAATTTTTTTGCGTATTTATACTCATCCTCTGGTTGTCAATTTTATTATTTAGCGCCTGTGTTGTATTACCTAGCAAATTGTAAAATTAATTTAAGTATAATAGTAATTAATTAGAATAGAACTTCGGTTGAGATAGGAAGCTAAGCTTCAACTCCGCCAATTGTAATTATTACACTTTTGTAAATTACAATAAAGCCATATTTATTTATTTATTTAATGATGGCGTTGAAAAATAGTCAAATGCTAAAGAAATGTATGAAGCTGTTACTTTCATAGCCAACTATAAAAATATTAAATTGGCAACATCTCGAAAACTAAAAGTTTTCTGATTACACAACTTTCCCTTATTTTTAATGCTAAATAAGAAATAACTATAAAGTTAAAGGGTTTTTACTTGAAAATATAGACTTTTTGCAGTTGTTTCAATTCTATTTGTAATCATATTGTTTGAACACCCTATTAAGCATCACTTGAGCAAAATATTATCCAATCCAAATTAAATAATAGAAGATTTCCTTATAGGAAAAATTGATATTTCTTTTAGGTCATATAAAAACTAATATCTCAAAAACGCTTGGACTTAGGTATAGGACATGATATATCAAATCTGTATAATTATAATCTTTCGTAGAATCTAAAAATGTAATAATGTATAGGGTGTTCTATTTAAAATAAGCAAGTTGATACCTACATGCGGTGGAACCGGAAATGCCACTATATTGAAAATATTTTAGCTGCGGGTTGCCCCCAACATTAGCATGCTGTTTAATTTTCAAAAATTTTCTATGTATATTTTTCCATAATAATATATTCAGTATGACCAAGTAGATATAGAATTTGGAAGAGGAAAAACTTTTTTATTAGTAGGTATAGAAGAAAAAGGCATTCTTTATAAAAACGTCTGCTTGTGCTAAAACTACAATTTCGAATATCAGATTTGCGATTACTATACAGGGTTCGTCAAAAACAACATTTTTAGTTTCTTGGATATTTTTTTTCCCAATTTCTTGATTTATTAAATGAATTTTGCTAGTGTTGAAACTACAATTTCAAAATATCACATTTGCGATTACTATACAGGGTTCATCAGAAACAATATTTTTTGTTTTTTAGATTTCGTATAAAATAAATGTACGTAAAAACAAACAACTATTGTTGCTTTCTTACTTCGAATATGATTTTATATTTGGCCGAGTAACGATTTTGTTGTAAGAAAACTATTTTTCATTTGCCTACTTTTGAAGTATTTATATTTATTCAATTATAAAAATTTTATTCAAACGTGGTACCACCGAGTTAGAACCGCATAGAATTTGACATTTGAATTCCAGATAACAGTTCCCATAACTTGCTGTATTGGGATATTTGCAATAACTACTCTTATTTTTTCTTTCAATAGATCAAAGTTATTATTGAAATTGAGTTTATACACATGTGGCTTCAGATGTCCCCATAAATTTAAAGTTAATAATTGTGAGACCTGGACTCCTGCGTGCCAACTGACTTGGACCATAGGTACTTTCCAATCCATTTGTTCCCAAAGGGATGATTTAGCCAATCATTAGAAGGAATTGAAAAAAAAAATCAAAAAAAACTGTGTTGTTTCTGACGAACTCTGTATAGTAATCGCAAATCTAATAGTTGAATTTGTAGTTTCAACACTAGGAAAATTCATTTATTAAATAATTTCAAGAATTGAAAAAAAAAAGATCCAAAAAACTAAAAATGTTGTTCGTGACTAACCCTGTATAGTAATCGCAAATCTGATATCCGAAATTGTAGTTTCAGCACAAGCAGACGTTTTTATAAAAAATGACTTTGTCTTCTATACCTAATAATAAAGGTTTTACTTTTCCAAACTCTCATCAGTGGACACACTGTATACGACTTACACGACCTACCTATACATTTATATTATAAAACATGGTTTTGGGACAAGCAGAAAAAGTTCAACACGACAAATAGAGCACAATTTTGTTAGTTGGAGCAACGTTTACTGAGACTGGGCTCGTATAGAAAAGCAAATAAAAGACACACTATTCCTTGTAGTTTGCACTTCTAAAGTTCATTGTATATATGTATAAGCAGTAAATTTACTATTTATATGTAAAATATTTGATTGCCTTACCTTAATACGTGCTATTTAATAAAGTTATTCAATATATTGCCCTGCACAAAACTACTACGACACGTAAAGTTTAACCCGAAACAATTAACGAAAAGCAAAAGTAAAACTTACCGGAAGAATCTTCGACGACACTGTAATAACAAATAAATAACCTGCTGTTTATATAGAAAGGTGGGGTCAAGCGTTAAGGACAGGTTTACCTAATTTACCTGTAGTATCTTCTTTTACCTTGACCCTTTGTATAATTCTTATTATCCTACATAATATTACGAATAAAATATTATTATGAATTAATAAAATAACTATTGTGTTCTTTTTTCAGTTTGTTTTTTTCAGGATGTTACTTAAATAATCCAGACTGCATACGTGCATATATACAGGGTGGCGCGCTCTATTCCTGTATAGGTCCGTTAGGAGCACGTTTTAAAATTACTTTAAATTATACAGGGTGATTCAAAAAAAAAGTTAAAGACCAAAGTTGTAAAAATTTAAATAAATCACCCTGTTTATTATTACATACTTCTAGCGCGGAGAAAATAAAGGCAAGTTACTGTTAGGTAAAGGGGGAGATTACAGAAAATACATACCTGCAACTTTGCAGATCTACAGTGTGACCAGTAAAGTCCGCATCATATGGGATTTTTTTTTTATTAATAGCTTTATTCGAAATTTGACTTTGACATCAAGTTCTGCTTCGATCGAGATGAAAATTAAGCAAAAAAAATAGTAGTCACGTGATTCGCATTATCTGTCTTAATTTTTTCCAGAAAATTTTATTTTTTGTTATTTACAATATTTTTTAAGATAATTATTGTTATAGTTAAAATGTAACTAAAGGCCTTGGTGCCAGTATTATGTAAAGTCGCCACAGTGGTTCTTTTCCCGTGCGTCATCACTTTTACGTCATCAAAATCGTATGAATCAAATCAAAATTACGAGACGAAAAAAGTCAAAACTAATTTAAGTTCATAAAATGGACGTGCCTGCCTACCGTTTGACGTAGTACCTACATAATATCCCGAAAAATTATTATTTGTTTTAAGTTTTGCCCGGCATTCTCTGTTATCTAAAAGAAATTGACAAACAAATGTTAATACATTTAATACTATTTTTAAAGCTTAAAATCTAGAAAAGTTTGGTGTTTTATTGACTATTAAGATCGCAAAAGTCAAATTTTTAACATCCTTTCGTTTAAGGGAATTTAGCCACTGCCGTAAACTTTTCAAAGAACTTTCACGGTTAGAATATTTAAAATAAATAAATTAGGTATTATAAAAATCCATAAATACTTACCGCCAAAACAGATGGTGGGTATAATTAGCTCTAAAAAGAACTATTTTTAGAAAAAGGAACAGTTTTAAGGCACACAGATTTACAAAATAGGAATTAGATTGGCAGATCAAAATAAGGTTGACAATGACGTTCTAAAATACAACGGTTGTCAACTAAACAAATAAAAAAAGTAATTAAGTGACGTTTATAGTTTTATTCTTGTCTAGCACATTATATTATTGCGGAATCTTGGAGACGTTCTTTTATGCTTTTATTCAAACTTGTTACTGTAATAAACAAGGATGCAGAGTTATTAACCACGTTGAGTCCTGATCGTTGATTGATGACGCACGGGCAAAGATCCACTGTGGCGACTTTAGATACTGTTTTGAGGTTTGAAATAATTACATAGTTAATAAATAAAAAAATAAATTCAAAAGTGGGGTTATTTCTAAGTATCAAAAAAAGTTATTAGAAAATTTTTTTTAAATGCAGTTTCTAGCCCACATGCAAAATTTCATCTGCATAAAATAAATTTGATTTTCTACGCATATTTTGTAAATTGCACCACTTTTGCAAAATAAGACTCAACGCAACCTATATCAAACTTCTTAGTTTGACAATGCTTTATTTCAGATACATTTTCTTTAAAGTAGCGCCATACTAAATGTGTGTTTTTCTACAAAATCAAAATTGGGCTATTAAAATTTGGTCTCATGTGATGCAAAGTTTATTTGTTTTTGACGACCCTGTATAAGGTAACATTATAAAATAAGTATTTTTGAAAACGTAGTTTGTGTCTGAAAGTAATACACCTTAATATTAAGACGAAAAAGAACTCAGTGTCATCAGTAAAGTATTCATTAAGTAGAAAATACATTTTAGTGGTGGGTAAAAAATCAAATCAGATAATGCGAATCACGTGACTACTATTTTTTTGCTTAATTTTCATCTCGATCGAAGCAGAACTTGATACCAAAGTCAAATTTTGAATAGTTATTAATAAAAAAAAATCTCATATGATGCGGACTTTTACTGGTCACGCTGTATAGATATGGCGGGCCCGCAGACGCCAACTAATTTGCAGAAATTTGGCATTCCAAAAACTATTTGCAAATCCGCCATTTTTACCGTAGTTAAACCGTTTTACTACTTCTGGTTTATTGATATCGACTGCCAATAAATACGTGAAATATGCCGAACTGCTACTTGCAGCTACAGACGACAGTTGCCGTAAGTAATCTCACCCATAATACTTATACCAAATAAGTCATGACGTTTCTGAGATATTTAACTTCTTTTAAAACTGTAAATCGTAATAATTCAAGAAACATACTTGCCGTACATATTTAAGGTGGGTGTTTCAAATTGCGTTGATACTTTAGCAAAAATATCAGATTTAATTCTAAAATGGAGAACTCTTCTAAAAAGTGTGCAGGGTGTGTAAAATGTACTTTTGAATTTCTAAACTTTCTTATTTTAAAAGGAACAACCCTGTATTTATTATCGTAATTCGATTCTTCCCTTCTCATTATAATAACCTTTTAAACCGTATTAGGGTTGACAAACAAGAAAACAAAAATCAAATAAATAATTTTTTAATACAAATACCAATCTTAACAAAAGAATAATGAATTAGTACAGCATTCCGTTCCATACCACTGCATATTATGCTGATAAAAGTAAAACAGTAATTTCAGAAAAGAGTTCATTTATGTATTAAAAATGATGCGACATCAATTTGAGCATTTGTTAAAAAATCATTAGTTTCTATGTTATTTTTTATACAGGGTGTTCCAAAAGTAATGGGACATAGAGCAACAGCAGACTCCTTAAGGCGAAATAATGGGATTTATTTAAACTTGCCTTATTCCAAAATTGATAACAACCAAGATACAGGGTGTCAAAGTTTTAATTTTGTTTTCGTTTATTTGCGATTATTTCTTAACTAACCGACATAGCAGCACAAAATTAAGGATTTTGGGGTTTTTTGAGGTGAGGAATTAAAATTTTTTATAGTTTTTGTGTAACCAGTAGAGGGCGCTGCCTACGATATGGCCCACTCCTTTTAACTGGCATAACTTTGTTTAGGCTTCTTATATCGATCCGACTATTAAAAAATTAAGTTACTTTACTTCTTTTACATCAAACACGTATTTGAAGTCGCTAGGAGCAACCATTTTCGAGATAATCGAATTTCATATGTCCAATGCAACTAAGTACGTGGTCCAAAAGAAACGGGAAATCGTGCGACGGTGAATTTCTTACTAAAAATTATTGTAAATCAGCTACATTTGCTAAGTGTCAAAGTTAATGTAGCTACTTAAGGTTACTACTTAAGGGTACTGGTTACACAAAAACTCTGGATAATTTTGAATTCCTCACCTCAAAAAACCCCAAAACCCTCAATTTTGTGCTGCTATGTCGTTTCGTTAAGAAATAATCGCAAAAAAACGAAAACAAAATTAAAACTTTGACATCCTGTATCTTGGTTGTTATCAATTTTGGGATAAGGCAAGTTTAAATAAATCGCATTATTTCACCTTAAGGAGTCTGCTGTTGCTCTGTGTACCGTTAGTTTTGCGACACCCTGTATATTCTAATTATTTTGTTAAGATTGGTACCTACCTACTTGTTTTAAAAAAAATATTTATTTAATATTTGTTTTCTTGTCTTGTTTGTCAACCCTAATACGGTTTAAAGGTTATTAGAATTATAATCGAATTACGATAATAAATACAGAGTGTTCCATTAAAATAAGAAGGTTAAGAAATTCAAAAGTATATTTTACACACCCGGTACAATATTTCCGAATTAAATCTGAAATTTTTGCTAAAGTATTATATCCTGAGAATTTAACTTCGTTAAGTGAAGAATAATTATACGCGAAAGCGCGGAATTTACAAACGATATACCATAAAGACTTGTCCATTGACTTTCCTGACTCCATTTAAATTTTACAATTTTGGTCCGTAATTTTTTTTTAATCACCCTGTATAATTCAAAATAATTTTAAAACGTACTCCTAATTGTCCTATATACACTACAATAAACGTTTTAAAATAATTGTATTGCTTTTAGTAAATAAACCGACGCGAATAGAACACGCCTCCCTAAATAAAAATTTTTTTCACCTATAAAATAATCCATGACAACTAGTTATTTGAGTATTGTTGACAACTAGATATTTGAGTACTGTCAGAGTCTGTCAGTTTGATTTTTTTGTCCTGGCACCGAAAGTATTACTTTCGTAGCTAGCAACCTACTTTCGTAGCTAGCAACGGATAATATTCAGGTAGCTGTAACATTTACTTTCGTTTTCTTTCGTGTTGCTAGGGCCCGAAAGTTAATTTATTTATACAGTAGTAGAAAAAATATTTTATTTGACGTTAAAAGGTTATTCTGTCAAATCAATAATTAAAAAATTGACATATTTAGACTTCACGTTTCACGGGTTATGTTGCCATGGTAACTTTAAAACACGCGCGTTTTTGAAAGTGGGATTTAAACACGCTGAGGCGTACTTTAAATAAGCGAAATAGGGTATCAATAAAAAAAAAATTATAAAAAAAATTGATATGGTAGGATAATATAAACAGCAGATATAATTAATTTATTAGAATGATATGTATTATGGTAACACTCTGTATAGTTTTGAATAATATAATGTAGCAATAAGTATTAATAATAATTTTAATTATAAATTATATTGTTATAAACAGCCATCGCTGTGACCTACTTTGTTAATTGATTGTACAGAGTGTTCAGTTTTCTATAGGTATTTTATAATAGATATACTGATAGAGGGATTATGCTGCTAATGTGAGGGAGTATTTAAATACAATTTTTCCGGGCATTATTTATGAAAAATATCTAGAATTGATCGTAGAATGTAAAAATGTTTTAAAATTAATCTTTTTTCTAGAAAGAATTCATTTAAAAAAAATAATTTGACGGGTCCGAGCGATTCTTGATTAAGTGGGCGGTATTTTATGTAAAAGGCTGATGCGTTTCTTTATCATAACCCTGTATATTTTTTGTTGGTATTAATCAGCTAAAAAATTATTTAACACGGACATTTATTATTTTTTTAATTCTTATTTGTTACTTATCTTAGTTTAGTAGGTATGGTATACACCTACTTAGGGTAATTTGGTAGTTTCTAAACCCTATAAAAAATTCGCCACATCAGGAGAAAATTTTAGCCGAAACTTGTTTCATCAAGAAAAATGAGAATAAAATTAAAAATAGTTAACTAATCCACAAAGTGTTGCCAAGCCGGAAATAAATAATTTAGAGAATATAGAATATAAGGTTTCCTGGTAGAGGGTGAGACACCCAGTTCAAGAAGAAGAGATTTTACATTCGATTTAAGAAAACCCAAAAATATCTACAAGGAGAATTGCTAGACGCCTTCATATTGTTCTTTTAAATAAAAAACTAAAAAATAAGCCGTCAGCGGGACCTGATGGTATACCAGCTTTTTTGGTAAAGAAAGTTCTACATCTTATTACAGGACCACTTGTTTTCCTTGTGAATCTTTCGTTTTGTAACGGAAAATTTCCTCGGACTTTAAAAACGGGTAAAATAATACCAATCCATAAAAAGGGCGATGAAGGCTGTGTTGAAAATTATAGGCCATCACATTGACTTCAGTATTCTCTAAGATTTTTGAGTACTGTTTCTTGGACCATCTAGTTGATTATCTTAATAAATCGAAAATAATATCCCCGAGCCAGCACGGTTTTCAGGGAGGAAGATCTACCAATACTGCAATGCATGATTTTTATGATGAACTAACTAAATTTATTGACGCGAACGAGAGCCCCGTTGGGATCTTTTGCGACCTAAGCAAGGCTTTCGATTGTGTCAATCATAAAATTCTTTTCCAAAAGCTGATTATTTTTGACATTAATGGTTGTGCACTTGAGTGGATACGGTCGTTTGTAATTGATCGCCAACAGTATGTTAGTTTAAGCAACTTTGATGGTAAGTCCAAACGAATGACAGACTCGCCGCCCCTGAAAACTAATATTGGCGTTCCACAGGGCTCCGTTCTGGGCCCTATGTTATTTTTATTATACCTAAATGACATTCATCTTGTGGGACAGGGGGCTCATCGTACGGCTTTTGCCGATGATGTGTCATTCCTGGTTTCAAACAGGTTCTCGAATATCTTGGAGCAGATGTCAAATGGTGTTCTGTCTGAACTTTGTGCCTGGTTTGGGGAGAATTCGATGTTACTAAATGTAGACAAGACCCAGTTTGTTAGATTCCATAATAGACAAAAAACGGATGATAGTATTAATTTATTTATTGATAATAAATCCTTGTGCCAAGTTCAGAGCACCAAGTTTCTTGGTATTCATCTTGACGAATGTTTGACATGGAAGGTACATTGTGAACATGTTATGTCTAAACTTAATTCATCCTTTTATCTGTTTATAAATTTAAGATCTATGTTAGGTAAAGAACACCTAATTATGTTGTACTACGCATATGTAGAATCGTACTTAAGATATGGTCTGACTTTCTGGGGTACTTCGACTAAAAATATTTTTGTAAAACAAAAAAAAATCTTAAGGTGTATAGCAGGTGTTCCTAATCGGTATAGTTGTAGAGAGATTTTTAAAATTTTTAATATACTACCTCTTCCTAGCTTATACATATTAGAATTAGCAGTGTTTGTCTTCTGTAATAAAGGTCAATTTGTACAAAACAGGGATGTGCACGGTTTTGATACAAGGCATAAAAATAGTTTTCGTGCTCCGCACTCTAGAGGATTAGTAGCCTATAATTCTCCTAAATGTCTAGGTGTTAGGGTCTACAATGTTTTGCCCAAAACAATTAAAGATTCTAATAGTATACATAATGTTTTAAAAAGTCGTTAAAATCATTTTTAATATCTAAATGTTTCTACAGTTTGGATGAGTTTTTTAATTGTCTGTCTTAACGCTTGTACATGTTTTGTTTATATTGCGTATTGAAATGTTTTGTTTGTTGTTCATTTTTAGATTTACTACCTGACTATTCCCCTACAATTGTAAATTGTCTCTGGGAAAATAAACGATTTGATTTGATTTGATATTAATTACGCAAAAAAGAACGCATTTAACAATACAAAAGGAATGCTTACAACCTTATCATATCCAACAGGTACATAGATTAGAACCACGTGATTATGCTAACCGGTTGATCTTTTGTCAGTGGATTAGAAGGCGTCGAAGAGATCTTTACCGGACTGTGTGGACCGATGAATCTCAGTTTACCAGAGATGGTGTCAATAATTCTAGAAATTGTCATGTGTGATCCCTAGAAAATTCAAGTGCTATTAGGCAGTCGCAGTCGCAACATAGATTTTCAGTAAATGTTTGGGCGGGTATAATTAATGGTAAATTGTTTGGTCCACACTTCTTTGAAGGAAGGTTAAATGGAAACCAATATTTACACTTTTTACAAAACATTTTGCCAAATCTTCTCCAAAATATAAATGTTTATATATGAGGAATTTATTTCCAGCCCGATGGAACTCCTCCACATTATACAAGAGCTGTTTCAAAATTTGTAAACAATACTTATCCCAATAAATGGATAGGTGGCGGGGGTCCCCATTCTTGGCGAGCAAGGTCCCCGGACTTTAGTTCATTGGCCTTCTTTTTTTGAGGATATATGAAAAGTTTAGTTTATATAAGGAAGATATACAGTGTGTCCCCCGGATGGAGTTGACAAGAGGAAAAATATCTTTATTATTGATTTTACGACGAAAAGTTATTCTTTATAAAAAATTCTGCTTGTCGAGAAAACAAATTTACCATATAAAAATTTTGGACCAGATGTACGTTGATAAATTAAGAAAACATGAAAATGCTTTAAGAGAAAAGTACCATTATTTATTATTTTAGACAAAATGTTTATGAAAGAAAGTTGTTTATTGAGTAATAGACGTGTTTTGGACTTCCATTGCCTTTAGTTTTTCATATCACAACGTTTCAACTGGTAAGTATCTCCAGTCGTCTTCAGGTGAAAACTAAACAAGTTACAAAGCTACGAGCCTATTTTAAAGTTGTTTATAATCCAAAATAAAGCCTAAATACAAAATTTGAAATGTGAATTCTAATTTTTGTTTTTTATTTTTTACAATAGAATTTATGAACATTCAAAATGAAAACCTGAGAGTGCTGACCTATTTATTTAATTTATTTCTAATTTGGAGAAATGTGTGTAGGTTGGAGGAGGATAATATCCTCCTCTACATGTTATGTGGAATAATAACTTGTAAGTACATTTTGAATGTTCATAAATTCTATTGTAAAAAATAAACAACAAAAACTAGAATTCAGATTTTAAATTTTGTTTTTAGGCTTTATTTTGGATTATAAACATTTTGTCTAAAATGATAAATAATGGTACTTCTCTCTTAAAGCATTTTCATTTTTTCTTAATTTATCAACACCCTTGTACCTACATCTGATCTAAAATTTTTATATGGTAAATTCATTTTCTCGACCAGCAGAATTTTTTATAAGGAATAACTTTTGGTCGTAAAATCAATAATAAAGATTCCTCTTGGCCACTCCATTCGGGGACACACTATATACAGGGTGATTCATTAAGGGTGGCGACCGGCCATATCTCGGAAACTACTAGGCATAGAAACTTGAAGAAAAAAAAATATGATTAAAGCGGTCATGAGAAAATTCTGGAAATTACTTTTAAGTTCCGCATTTTGCCGCAAGAGGGCGTAATTGAAAAGTAAATTTTAAAATTTTACATAACTCCGAAAATTCCACATTAACGTATATGTTTGATAACACCATTGTAAAGCTTGGACAATTATGCATCATTTTGGTCTTATGCTCATTGGCGTACCGACTTTAATAAGAGTGGGGGAAGCTGTTGAAAGTGTAAACATTTAAATCGCTGTAACTTCTAAACGACTTATCCGATTTTAGCAAACTAAAGACTGTTTGGAAGAGAAATGTATGCACTTTCACCAATCGTATTTAGTTGTCCATAATAGTTCTCAATAAAATTGCTAGAGGGCGCAATTTGTAATATTAATAGTTTTTTCGATTTTATCCCGAAAATTCAAAACATACGGTATAATTATGATACCATAATCGAAAAGTAGATGAAATTTGCAAGAAAAGATGTGAAGACAGCAATTCGATATCTTTGTTCGTTTCAGAGTTATTGCCAATACATTAATTTTTAATACAAATTGCGCCCTCTAGCAATTTTATTAGAAACTATCTTGTACCATTAGATACGACAATTGAAGGTTCTTCCAAACAAGCTTAAATTTAGTAAAATCGGATAAGTCGTTTAGAAGTTACAGCGATTTTAATGTTTACACTTTCAATAGCTTCTCCCACTCTTATCAAGTGAAACTGTAAACATTAAAATCCCTGTAACTTCTAAACGACTTAACCGATTTTACTAAATTTAAGCTTGTTTGGAAGAGAAAGGTAAGTACCTTCAATTGTCGTATCCAATGGTACAAGATAATTTCTAATAAAATTGCTAGAGGGCGCAATTTGTATTAAAAA
The DNA here is from genome assembly GCA_963969555.1 of Polydrusus pterygomalis. Taxonomy (NCBI): domain Eukaryota; kingdom Metazoa; phylum Arthropoda; class Insecta; order Coleoptera; family Curculionidae; genus Polydrusus; species Polydrusus pterygomalis. Next base: position 75,313,054 of record OZ018376.1, on the reverse strand, counting down.
TTATTGTTTTGGCAATAACTCTGAAACGGACAAAGATATCGAACTGCGGTCTTCACATCTTTTCTTGCAAATTTCATCTACTTTTCGATTATGATGTCATAGTTATACCGTATGATTTGAATTTCCGGGATAAAATCGAAAAAACTGTTATTATTACAAATTGCGCCCTCTAGCAATTTTATTACACACTATCGTGTACTATTGGATACGGCGATTGAAAATACTTACCTTTCCCTTCCAAACAAGCTTAAATTTAGTAAAATCGGATAAGTCGTTTACAAGTTACAGCGGTTTTAATGTTTACACATTCAATAGCTTCCCCCACTCTTATCAAGGCCGGTACGCCAATGAGCCTTAAACCAAAATGATGCAGAATTGTCTAAGCTTTTCGAGGATGTAATCAGAGTTATACCTTAATATCGGAAATTTCGGAGAAATTTAGAATTAAAAAAAAAATATTTAATTGTGCCCCCTTGCGGCGAAATGAGGAACTTAAAAGTAATTTCCAGAATTTTCTCATGACCGTTTTAATCCTAATTTTTTTTTCTCCAAGTTTCTATGCCTAGTAGTTGCCGAGATATGGCCGGTCGCCACCCTTAATGAATCACCCTGTATACGGGACCAGCTATTGCAACGCATTATTTCTTCATTTCAGGAAATAAAAAATAGACCAGATGTAATAATTACGAGTGTAATTTTAAATTTAAGTATCAGAGGAAGAAAATGCGAAGAAGTTAATGGAGGACATTTTGAAAATATTCTCAAATAATAATTTTTTTGTGTTATTGTCGTCATAAAAATAAATATTTTTTGTATGTTTTTCAATATCTAAAGATCAGCTATTTATTATGGTTGAGCGGTGAGTGCGGCAACTTTGGTAAGTATGTCATTGTTATTGTATTAGTTTTTTATGGTGTTTTTAAGTAAAGAATAAAATTTTCAAAAATATGACTTACAAAGGTGTTGAATTTTAAAAACTAGAAATCGACAACTTTTCTCAAGTCCGGATCTGAATTTCAAAACTTTTTATATGGCATTTTAATGGGATCAGTATACAAATGTTTTTCACCAGGTGTTAAAAAAATATGACGAAAACAAAAAGGAGCCAAATCTTATAAAACACCCTGTATTTAACGAGTGATGATATACCTACTAAAGGTAGATTATTAAGAGCCCCCAAGGTGTCCACTATCTCCTGGTGACGTATGATTTTTATTTATATTTATGATTAGAACAGTAAAGTAATGCAAATAACAGGAAGTCAGTTATTTAAGTCATGCGTCTCGTATTCAAATCCAGAAGAAATGAATAAAGAACAACAAATTTGCAACTTTTTTATGTATTTATTTATAACTTAAACCGGCTACTAACTAAGAAGATTGAAACAAAATGTCTATAATTTTTGAAGTAGGTACATTAAGTTCTGATAAAATTTCTAATTATTGTCATAATGACGGGTTTATATTACACATGTAATAGAAATTTAAAAGGTATGTAGGTACTTAATAGCTGTAGAATTTCCAATTAAATTATATAGACGGAGAAAGCAGTAATGTAATTGAATCGTTTATTATTAAAACAGGCTAAGTGACATTTTGCAAACTTTTCAGTAAATGAAAAAAACGTTTAGCTTTCGAAATTGAGAAAATGTTTAACTTGTATTACTTGTATGTACTTGGCTTATTTCTGCAACAAACGGCTTGAGTGACACATCGAAAAAGAGCATATCGGATATGAGTACTTGGTTTCTTTCTGCACTAAACGATGCGTCTATAAACTAAATGTGTATTTCCGACAAAAAACGGAAATGCCCGAAAATGTTACTTGGCGTCTTTTAACAATAAACGATTCAATTAGAGTACAAACTATTTCAAGCAAGTTGTCGTTATCGAAGAATTACTTATAATGTCATTATTATGATGGCGCCGAAGAAGAACCCATTATAGAGTAATAAGCCTTTTCTTCAAAAATTTAAACCATTAAGTATTCTGCATGTAAAAGGTAAATACCAATAAATTAAGGAGTTCATGGTTAGTTTTACATACAGAGGGTTGTGACAAAGAAACGGATCAGCCTAAAGTACCGTTTATATGATCAAGAATCGCTCGGACACGTCAATAATTAATTTTTTTTAGTGAATTTTTTTAGATAAGAAATTTTTATACAGGGTGAAACAGGAAAGTGAGACATGCTTTGACTTATATAGTGTCACCAGTAAAGTCCGCATCATATGGGTTTTTTTTATTAATAGCTTTATTGAAAATTTGACTTTGGCATCAAGTTCTACTTCGATCGAGATGAAAATTAAGCAAAACAATAGTAGTCACGTGTTTCGCATTATCTGTCAAAATTTAATTTTTTCCAAAAAATAATTCAAAAGTGGGGTTATTTCTGAAAACATCGAAAAAAGTTATTAGAAAAAGTTTTTAAATGCAGTTTCTAGCCCACATGAAAAATTTCAGCTGCATAAGATAATTTTGATTTTTACCTATATTTTGTAAATTGCACCGCTTTTGCAAAATAAGACTCAACGCAACCTACATAAAATTTCTTAGTTTTGACAAGGCTTTATTTCAGATACATTTTCTTTAAATTAGCGCCATATTAAATCTGTGTTTTTCTATAAAATCAAAATTTGGCTATTAAAATTTGGTCGCATGTGATGCAAAGTTTATTTGTTTTGGACCCTGTATAAGGTAACTTCATAAAATAAGTATTTTTGAAAACGTAGTTTGCGTCTGAAAGTAATACACAAGACAAAAAAGAACACAGTGTTATCAGTAAAGTGTTCATTAAATGGAAAATAAATTTTAGTTTAACTTAACGTAAAGTTTATCTATTTTCAACGATTTAATTTAAACCCCTTTATTTTATTTTTTATTTTTTTACTTTCAGGCACAAACTACGTTTTCAAAAATACTTATTTTATGAAGTTGCCTTATACAGGGTCCAAAACAAATAAACTTTGCATCACATGCGACCAAATTTTAATAGCCCAATTTTGATTTTGTAGAAAAACACACATTTCCTAATATGGTGCTACTTTAAAGAAAATGTAGATATCTGAAATAAGCCTTGTCAAAACTAAGAAGTTTTATGTAGGTTGCGTTGAGTCTTATTTTGCAAAAGTGGTGCAATTTACAAAATGTAGGTAAAAAATCAAAATTATCTTATATATGCAGCTGAAATTTTGCATGTGGGCTAGAAACTGCATTTAAAAAAACTGTTTTTAATAATTTTTTTCGATAACCCCACTTTTGAATTATGTTTTGGAAAAAATTAAAATTTGACAGATAATGCGAATCGCATGGCTACCATTTTTTGCTTAATTTTTATCTCGATCGAAGCAGAACTTGATGCCAAAGTCAAATTTTGAATAAAGCTATTAATAAAAAAAATCCCATATGATGCGGTCTTTACTGGTGACACTGCATACAGTGTGTCCACGGATAGAGTTTGGAAGAGGAAAAACTTTTTTATTAATATAGAAGAAAAAGTCATTTTTTAGAAAAACGTCTGCTTGTGCTAAAATAACAATTTTAACTATTAGATTTGCGATTACTATACAGGGTTCGTCACAAACAACATTTTTAGTTTTTATGATTTTTTTTCAATTCTAATTCTAATTCCTTGATTTATTAAATTAACTTTGCTTATGCTGAAACTACAATTTCAGATAGGTATCACATTTGCGAGATTAATATACAGGGTTTGTCAGAAACAATATTTTTAGTTTTTTGGATTTTGTTTTAAATAAATGTACGTAAAAACAAACAGCTATTGTTGCTTTCTTACTTCGAATAAAGTACTGTCGGGTAATAAGGCCGGGAAAACGTTATTTATTTTTTATTTAAAAACACATTAACAATTTTGACCTTGTGCATATAAAAAACGTAACTAAACCCTGTATTTTCCAAAAATATTGAGGAACAGGACTTTAAAAAACATATATTAAGGTGGGAGTATCAACATGCTTGCCAACCTATAACCTATTTCGCGTAGATTTATTTATGTTTTTTAGCTTTTATACAAAATTTAAAGAAAATCAGTATCGACTTGATATTCTATAGGTAATAATTGACATATTTAATAAATATCAAGGAATTTCATAACTTATTTTAGGAGAATTGTATAGCGAAAAATATCGGGTAAGATTTTTTTTAACATTATTAAGTCATTGTCACTCATTGTTCTTTCACTATACAATTCTCCCAAAATTAGCAATGAAATAAATTGATATTTTTGTAATATATCAGATACTACCTAAATAATGTACTGATCGACGATATTGATTTTCTTTAAATGTTAGTTATTAAAATAATAAACTCAAAAAATCAACGCGAAATAGGTTATAGGTTGGCAATAGATTGAATGACGTTGAGAATTCAACCTTAACGCCTAAAAACTAGAACAAGAAAAAAATTAATTTTGGCCTTATTACCAACCTAGGCAGGTTATAAGGCCAAACTAAACATTTGATATTTAACGTATAAAAAAGGTAAAAAAAAAATGTGTAAGTAGGTATTCCTAAAAATGTTAAAAATAATAAACTTAAAAATATTATACCAACGTTTAGATGATGGATTTTGGCCTTATTACCAACCTAGGTAGGATATCGGGCCAAACATTGATAAACAACAGGCCAAGGCCAAGGCCTTATTACCTGTTTGGTACGTATATACTTTTTGAGGTTATATAAATTCACAAAATAGACAAATAATTTAAATAAACAGTCTGCAAGTGTTGTTGACATCCTCATAAACATATTATGCTCCAAAATATAGACACAACTATATTGAACTAATGAAAATATCACATACTTTTTATCCAAAAATTTTACACCACAGCACTTAGGGTATGGTCCGAATATCACCACCAGTAACCACGGTTAACCTCGACAAATGACAGATCAACCATAAAAATCCGGTTATATTCGGGACGAAAAATCACCATGTTCGTTAAAATCATAACCTTTAATTTTGAAAAGTTCACGACAGACTGATAATTTACAGAAATGCTAAATACACTTACTTATAATTTCATTGAGATTCATTCTCTTAATAAATTACCAACCATCGGCCAAATATTTTGAAATTAAATTCATAACAATATTTTATAATGACAAGTGACAGGAGAAACCACTTGTAACCGGCGTTTAAAGCCGGTGAGCATTTTGACATTTGGGTGATGTCATATCCGAAAACCGTGTTCCAAAATAAACCTATTTTTTGGTTACCGCTATCATTTGGTTAAATACGGAACGCTAAACCACGACACTAGTTACTTTCGGACCATACCCTTAAAATTCAACGGATTTTGTTGGCAGCGCACTGTTGCCAAGCGGAGTGACTGTCGCTCTCCAGCCACGTGTTATTTGGCTCAGTTGAAGTCATCCCAAGTATAAATGGCGCTAAGCGTATAAAATAATTAATTTTTGTGGGATTTTTGACGACATATGGCCTTATAACCTGCCCGGCCTTACGACCCGACAGTACCTTATGATTTTATATCTGGCCGAGTACCTAACGATTTTGTTGTAGGAAAACCATTTTTTATTTGCCTACTTTTAAAGTATTTTTATTATTACATGTAATATTTCTTTAATTCATTCAATCATTAATTATTAAACTTTTATTCTAACGTGGTACCACCGAGTTAGTGCACAGTTCAATTCGACAATCTGAATTCAAGATAACAGTTCCTAACTTGCTGTATTGGGATATTTGCAATAACTACTCTTATTTTTTCTTTTAAGAGATCTAAGTTATTATTGAAATTGGTTTTATACACATGTGGCTCCAGATATTCCCATAAATAAAAGTCGATAATTGTGAGATCGGGACTCCTACGTGCCAACTGATTTGCCAATCATCAAAAGAAATTTTTAAAAAATACAAAAAACAAAAACTGTTGTTTGTGACAAACCCTGTAGGTATAGTAATCGAAAATCTAATATTTGAAATTGTAGTTTCAACACTAGCAAAATTAATTTAATAAATCAAAGAATTGCGCGATGGTGTCAATATTATTCTAAAAATTGTCAAAGTGTGATCCCTGGAAAATCCAAATGATATTAGGCATTTTGTCAAAACTTCTTCAAAATGAGAATATTTATTTAAGAGAAATTTATTTCCAGCCCTATATTGTACGTAGCTCCTCCACATTACAAGAGCTTTTTCAGCATTTTTAAACAATACCCAATAGATGGATAGGTGGCGGCGCAGGCGGGCCCCCTTCTTGGCCAGCATTTAAAAAATCAAGGAATTTAAAAAAAATATCCAAAAACTAAAAATGTTGTTTCTGACGAAACCTGTATAGTAATCGCAAAGCTGATATTCGAAATTGTAGTTTCAGCAGCTGATAATCGAAATTGTAGTTTCAGCACAAGCAGACGTTTTTTTTTTATCATGAATGATTTTTTTTTTCTATACCTCTAGGTACTATAATAAAAAAGTTTTTCCTCTTCCAAACTCCATCCGTGCATGGACACACTGTATATTTTAACATTATTTTTATTATATCGCATCGTGGAAGGCGAAACAAAATTTTCTACGGTTTACGTTTTTAAAACTTTGGAATATTTACTGAGAAAATAATTAAACAAAATAAGTAGGATCTTTAATAAACACTCGCAAAACTAGTTATCTACGTCACAAACAAATAGACCAGTCCCTGGGATTCGGCTCAAGGTCGACCCTCCGGCTTCGAACTGAATAATATCTCGAGTTTGTCTCCTGTTCTTTATTTCTATTTAACTTATCAAAACAAAGATAACTATAATCGGCTGGTAAATAAAAGAGTTTCGCGGTTAATGGGATGACGTGCTTAAATAATCTACAGTAAAGTGTATACGACCTTAGTTGAGACAGGCAAAAAAAAAAAAAAAATTTGATGACAGACTTGTCAAGTCCACGTGGACTATCTTCGAACATCTGTATAGGGAGCGATCAATACAAGTTTTGTTTATACCTATATAGTAATGTAGAACTTCAGTAAGAAGAAGCAGTCAGGCATGAAATCTCAGGATTTGTAGGATATCCAAATGACTTTTCCAGACCCAGACCCTCCCCTTTGCATTTCTCATACGATTATAAGACGTTTTTGGCGATGCGTTCCTTTAACAACTTAGCTATAAGCAAAGATCTTTGCTTTGCTGTTTAAAAGAAACAAAAGGAAAGTATCATGTATCACAGAGGCTAATCAACAGTGAAAGAGCGAGTGAGAGAGACAAGAGTCTCGGGACACCAAAATATTTAACTGCGGGCCAATCAAGCAACAACCCGCTAGTCCTCCAGAGGGGACACAATATAACATGGCATTAGCGATATACTGGTTATATAAAATATAATATAAAGTGGGTTGGCAGCACTGCATGCCATATTTAAATTGACGTTCCTCCCACTTGTCGTTATCGCAGTTTTTGTTATTATCGGTTTTGTGGACACGTGGATAAAAATGGAACTGTGTTGTGGTGTGGCTCTCAGTCGTGTAATAGGGAACTTTCCAATTTTTTTTTTCAATAATATATGATTTAGTTAGGCCTAAAAAAAATATTCCCCAATTATTACTCCTTAAAAATCAGTAATAACTTGGCAAATATTCTTTAAAGTTTCGCGCATGCCAAAAGCATTTCAAACGACCGTTTAAGCGCGCCAAGCCAGATGACGTCACGAAGTATGACTTTTCCGTCATCCGTCATCCTGACCGGTGGCCGAGCAACCGTGTTTGCATTTGGATTGCCGTGTGTTATTGTTATTGTATTGTTGTTTTAACGTGGAATTCTCAACGTCGTTCAATTTATTACCAACCTATCCTATTTCGTGGATGTCATCATGACAAATGATACTTCGTGACGTCACGACCCGTTTTTACCCGCTTGGGATAATTTGAATTTTGGGGCAGTTTTAAATCTTTCTAGCGGTCTTTTGGGACGAAATATGTTGTTTTTTTTTTGCTGCCATATGTTTTATGACAATATATACCTTACTTATGATTTATAGAATTTTTTCACCATTTAAAATTTTTGTCAAGTTCCCTATTGCGTTGTTGTGTTGTAATTTGTTTTTTTTTTTTTTGGTGTTGCTTATATTCTAATTGTCCGATCGGACATTAATTTGAAATAGGAGTGCAATTACTATGGAAAAATATTTACAAAACCATAATCTCTAAACAAACCCGTTCCAAATCATCTTCTAGTGCCGACTTTATATATTTTTATCAAAATTTAAAAAAAAGCTTAGGAACGAGAAGATTTGAAACAGTAACCTTCTTGTCCAAAACCTAGTGCCTCACCCTTCATGCTAAACGTCCTCATTAAAAACAACTTAACAGTGTCCTTTAGTAACGTCATAACTATGGAGGACTTGAGGTAGGAGGCCGATCGCAATGCATTGGATTCGGTCCCAAATTAGCATCGGTAATTTAGCTTTAAGAGTCGCTGTAAGATGGCGCGCGTGTTCGAAGTGGGCTATCAAATAATGGTTTCTTATGGACGCAATAACTATTTTTATTTAAATTAGTTCTTTAAGGAACAAATAAGGACTTTTATATGAATTTACACTTACTTTGTTATACTTATTAGTAAACTCGGCCTGTATAAAGTTCCAACGATGCTTGGTTTTTAAAATACAGGGTATTAAACATTCTAGCTATACCTTTGGAGCTAGAAAGAGACTTATTTGGCTGCGTTTTCTCTCTGAAAAAGATCCTGTCTTACACCCCGACACAAAGCAAACTCTACTTTTATAAATTGTACCATTATTTATTATAAATATGGAAATTAATTACAATACAACGTTATTTGTCTTGTCTTGCCTTCAAACATTATTTGGTATTTCGAAAAATAAAATGTCAATTGTCAAAAGTAAAAGCACAGAAAAATAAAGGGTTTAAGTTAAAGTTAAAAACTATGGAGGATCTAGTTTTCCATATTCAAAACGAAGAAGAAGAAGACAACATCAGCCCACTTCGGACGCGAGAGCCATCTATCGGCCAATAGCGAACTAACCAAAAAACCGGGACAGAATTTGAAAATGCTTCCATTGTCGATCGGCCTCCTACCCTATAGTTCTCCATAGTCATAACAAGGCGGAGCCTAGATAAGTGGCAGCGCCATCTTTATTTGGCTAGCTATGAAACGCGAATCACGTCAATCGATATCGATATTCGATACCAGATACCATCGGGGTGTACCATAGACAATTTACCTTTAGATAAACAAACAACAATCACGAATGTGGCAGTTTTATGGCCTCGCGCATGTAAAGAAAGCTGGAAACTATTAGACATGCGCACTGCAACATTATCGTTTGACGAATGGGAAAATAGACAGGTCCGGGCTTTAAAATTTAAATTCTTGCTCATATGCCACCATAGAGGGTTTATTTTACCCCTATTTGGGCATAATACAATTATACAACGGCTGCAACTAGTACTAGTCATTGTTTATATTACAATCCGAGTCACTAAAAGCACAAACACAATTAACTAACTAAACTACACAAAAACCAGAAATCCATAAATATTAAACACCAGTCCCACAATCCACGATAGCCGATCCGATAGCTGAAAACTTTAGAAAACTACAAGGAATCCGCAGAGAAGAGAAACCTTAAAACACAACAACAAAAATGGCTGCCGAGCCGGTTTCTGGAGAGTATTCTTGAGCGCGTCGATTATTGTCGATAAAGTAGGACGGCCGATATCACGAGGTTTGTGCGCATGCACGAAGGTTCCCCGAATGAAGACAGCTGACCGACGAGTCATGCGCTCGGACGTATTTTTTCACCCATAAAACGTAACTTTTGTTTGCGCAGGAGATAAGCTGTAGGTATCTAAAGGTAAATTGTCTATGGGGTGTACCCCGGGTACCTAGACAATTCTCTTTTACTACAGACCCCTGATGGCCCCCCTGAAATATTTAATAGAAAAAAAATTGCAATTACAATAATGTAAACAAGGGGCCCAGGCTCCCCCTAAAAACTAAGGCTAGCTACGCCGATGATGGTTTACCTAAATTCAATATTATATTTTTTTCAACTACAAATTGATACCTACTTACCTAGTGGAAGTAAACTTGTGAATTATTTTGTTTAAAAAGTTTATTAGGTAATCCAGGATTATTTCAAAAATAATAAAATATTTGTTGATATTTTATTAGTTATTTTGTCCAAAAAAAAAAACAAATTGTAAACTTTAAGGATATGTAGAGTACTTTTGGGGCGCCTCCTATTTTATTATTAAAAATTATTTTATTTTTAATATTCTGTATCTATAAAAAATTCAAAGGCCACCTTGAATATGGCCAAAATAAGTTCTTACCGGGATGTTTTTGTCTCGATAAGATGTGCCATTTTATGTAAGCAAATGGTGAGCAAATGATATACCGCAAACCGCAATCGTTACAAGTTCTAATTTATTGTGAATTAGACTGTGTGTGTGAAATCCACACAGAATACTAGTTATTATAGGTTATGTTTTAACAATTGAATTTAGGCGCGAATCCGGCGTCAATCACATGTCATTTAACGGGCAACATGCACAGGCGCACAGCTTGTCGCTTGATTGGCCCGCACCTAAAATAATAAGTACTTTCCTTTTGCTTCTTTTAAGCACAGGAAATATATCTGCTTAGCTAAGTTGTTAAAGGAATGCCTCGCGTACAACTTGGTATGATCGCATTAGAAATAATATAGTGGCAAGGGGGGAGGAAAAAATATTTGCTGTACTTTGCTATTTAAACGTAACGTAAAGAGACTCGGCTATTTGGTGTTCCGAGCTTGTTTAACGTTTGTTCACGAACACCTTTTCCATTGGTCAGTCGATGGGACGATGGGGGTTGTATTATGTTGAGTTCTGTGTCCGAGACTATAGTAGAAAACGAAACGTATGTGTGCAAATACACAGAGGAAGAGAGCAATGTTACTCATATCCCCTGCCTGGAATGGAGCACTATAATTGAAGAGCATAGCGAATGCTTATTCTCATCACCATTTAACAGAGCAAATTCCAATAATGAAATTAATGAGAAAGGTTAAACGGATAAAAAGAAAAGATAGGTTAAACATAAACTTCCTAGTGTGTTAGAATTTAAAAGCTTAAATTCTAATATACACTACTGCCAAACTTCAAGTTACAGTGGCATTGTATGTGCGTATGAGAGAGTAAATTATATGTTTATGTTTAGATTGCTGTTTAGATGCCCGCAATAAGGACAACAGATCAATCAGTGGTTGCCGGCGTGCGGCGGTGTAATAATTTCTGTCACAGAAAGTTAATATTATGTGTATTTTAACCTGTTATCCTTTAAACCGTGATGGGGAGAAGTAGGAAAACTTCCCGACGCACCTAGGATGCGCTTATCCTCAAGTTTGCATGATTACAGAAGAAATATTATCTGACGCTAAAAAACTAGAGGCTATTGCAATGAACAGAACAGAACAACCTATGACTTATATAGGGAGGTATGGCAGATTTTAGCGTAGCGTTACCGTACACCAACTGGTTCGGTGACCCAGTGTACACTGTATAAGTGTATAACGCAAGACGCAAGGCCTCACAGAAAAATAAAGGGTTTATTCAAGGCCTATCTCTGACCAAATTATATCTGCCTACTAGCCTGGTGTAAGTATTCTTTGCTGTACACTGTACTTACACTGTACGCTGTACAGCCAACAAACCCTATATTTTTTCATTGCTGTACAGGAGCCGAGCTAACTACAGGGTCCAACGGTGTTGCAAAGCAAAGTAAAAATAAGTGTGATTCTGATAGTGAGGCGCTGAAAGGCTGAAATATAATTTATATTATTCAAAAAATTTGGAAAGTTCGAGGTTGTAGAACTGAATAATGCTAGTGCCCTGAAAAAGGAAAAGAAGTAAGTTTATAGGATAGGGATAGGTTATGTTATTTATAATGAAAAATTGTTTTAAGTATTTTTCTGTTTTTTTAAATACTTTTAATGGCTCTCACTAAATTAACAATTGTTCCACCACTGTATAAGAGAATTTTGTCGAAATTTCCTCAGAACTTTACATTTTGTTTTGCCTACGGATCAGGAGTGAAAAAACAACTACAGAGCAATGAGAAGCAAAACATGATTGATTTAATTTTTGCTGTTAAAGATCCAGTTTCTTGGCACAAAGACAATTTACATATGAATTCGTCACATTACAGTGGTCTCAAATATTTTGGTCATGATTTCATAGCTCATTACGAACGAAATTTTGGTGCGAAAGTATATTTCAACACTCTTGTTCCGATAGATGAATATTTAATTAAATACGGAGTGGTGGCTACAGATGATTTAATTACAGATTTGTTAGAATGGTCTGACTTGTATTTAGCGGGGCGTCTCCATAAACCTGTAGAGATCGTTACAAAACCTCTCGACACAGAGTTAGAAACTGCTATACAATTGAATTTGCAATCAGCAGTTCACGCGGCTTTATTAATTCTTCCAGAAACGTTTTCAGAATATGAATTTTATTATACAGTTTCAAATCTAAGTTATCTTGGTGATTTTCGTATGATATTTGGTGAAAATAAAAACAAAGTGGATAATATTGTCAAGGCTCAGATGTTAGGATTCAGAAACTTGTACAAACCTTTTTTAATAAATTTACATGACTATGTTGACCTTCCTATGTTAAAAAGTTATGTTGGTAGTGTAAGCAATGAATCAGAAGAATCCCTTACTCACAGTGTTTCATCTATTTATTGTTCACAAGATGTCGGACCATTAGCAAAGCTTCATCATTTAAATCAACTACCTAGATGGCCTCAAAAAGCTCTGACTAGATTTTGGAACAAAGGGAACTTTCGTCGAGATACTGAAGATGTACTAAGAGCAATTGCCTATGATCCAGACTGTGGAGCAATTGTTGCTCAGCGTATTAATGAAATTGTATGGAATTCATCGGTCCGACAGAGCCTGAAGGGCATATTAACAGCAGGAATATTGAAAAGTGTTAAATATAGTAGTATCAAAATTAAAAAAATGCTTTTACGATAGTGACCTTTTTACAAAATAAACACTAAATACATTTTTGCACAGTTTAGGTTTAGACATTGAGAGTAATGTAACTAACATTTCATTTCATTTATTACTTCATGCTAAAATTACAAGCTGCAATGTACATACAATATACAACTAAATAAAAATACACAATACTGAGTCATTACAATACAAACAGATATAAAACCTACTTAAAAATCGCATTAAGATGCATAATATAAACTTCCTAAACTATCCTTTATTAAAATATTGAAAATATTCTTCATTAGAATAGAATGCATTACTTATTAAAATTTGTTTTATTTTCTCCTGATACCTAGGCAGTGGTAGATCCCTTATTTCTTTGGGTAGAACATTAAAAAATTTCACTGCCCAGTATCCTGGGCCATTCTGACACCTTTTTAGCCGCCAATACGCAGAAACCAAATCACCCCTGTTTCTGGTCTGATATATATGAATGTCCTCATGAGCAGAAAACAGATGCACATTCTTTTTTAAATAGAGTAAATTCTCCATGATGTACAGAGACGGCATAGTAAGTATACCCATCTCCACATACGCCGCTCTACAATCGTCCCTAAAACCAAGACCACTTACCACTCTGACTGCCTTTCGCTGCAGTCCAAACAAACGCTTTGCACCCGATGCATGTCCCCATACAAGTATAGCATAGGAAAGATGTGCCTGAAAAATTGCGAAATACGCCGTTCTCAACACTGCATTGGATACATTCTCTGCCAGACGACGTAGCAGATATAAATTTTTATTTAGTCTCGAGGCTATAGCTTCAACATGTACACCCCACTGCACTTTTGGATCAATGTAAACACCAAGGAACTTATTGCTACATACATGATCATTCAAAGTTTCCACATTTCTCAATGAAAATACCACTCTCTCTGTCTTGCTTCCGTTTAGTAGTAACTTATTAGCACCAAACCACTCTTCCGCCACTCGCTGTGCCTCCAAGGAACCCTCCAGAGAAGCCTCGAGAGTAGCAGCCGTAACAGAGATGGTCGTGTCATCTGCAAAAATAGTGTGACTGACATTCGGATTTGCAAATGGCAAATCATTTATATATATAAGGAAAAGTATGGGGCCCAAAATGGAACCCTGTGGCACCCCTATCCTTATTTCTTGTTTCTCAGATGTCACGCCACCATACCGTACAGCCTGCAACCTTCCTGTTAGATAGGATTTCAAGAATTTGACACTGTCATTACTAAATCTATAGGCTTTCAGCTTCCGTAAAAGGATCCCATGGTCGACACAGTCCAAAGCCTTGCTCAGGTCACAAAACAGAACCGTATCATAGCATTGTCCATCAAAAGCATCCATAATATCAGATATCAGGTTAAGAATTCCTTGAACTGTGTTTTTATTTTTTCTAAATCCGAATTGATTCTTATTAAATAAGTTATTATTTTCAAAAAAATTTATTATTTGCTGAGACATGCACTTTTCAAGGATCTTTGACAGTATGGGCAGCAATGACACAGGTCTATAATTTTCCGCCTCCTCCGGACTACCCTTTTTAAACAAAGGAACCACAAGTGCCCTTTTCATACACTCCGGAAATGTTCCCTCCCTAATGCAAAAGTTAACAAGTTTTGTGAGAGGCACCAGAATCAGATTTTTTACAGATTTTATTACTTTAACATTTAACCCATATATATCACGGCTGGCCTTATTTTTAAGTTTATTTATTACATCTCTCACTTCATTGAAGGTTACTTCCGAGAAGGAAAAATCATTTGGAACAACAATATCTCTTAGATTATCCAGAGGATCGATATCTGACTCCGGGATACCCTGTACCAGTTTATGAGCAATACCCAAAAAGTAGTCATTAAAATCATTGCATGTAATATTATCAGACTCAATATCTTTCTTTGTGGAACCGATGTTTTTATTAATGACTTGCCACATTGACCTAATTTGATTAGTAGAAGATCTAATGCGATTATCATTCGCGGCAATTTTAGCTTTACGGATGGCTTTTCTGTATTCTTTTTTATATTGCTTATAGTGGTATATGTTTGTATGGGAATTGTACTGCCTACTAACATGTAAGTTCTCTATAAGTTTAAAGCATGTAAACATCACCATATATCCAGGTAGGTACCTACCTACCTATTAAGTAAATGAAACTACTATTGTGCCAAGGTCTTTTATTTCTTTGGTATTTAAACAAATCAGAAATCATCTTGTTTCCGACTTGCATATTTTAGCCTTACTTATTTACTGTTCAATTTGTGATAGACAGCTTGCAGATAACTTATAATAAAAGTAAGTACCTACCTATGTCCAACAACTTATATATCTAGTACAAAAATCCACGAAATAAAAGTTAAAACAGTAGGTAGGTACCTACTTACAACTTAATTTACAAAAAATCTTTGAGGTTTATCAATTAAAAATGAAATGTTACCCAGCATACGGGTCAAAATGCAATTGATATGGCTAATTATCATAGTCTTTCTGTTCAATATTGTATCTTTGAAATAATATATTATGCCCTTCCGCCAAACACCTTTGGGATACTTATGGATTGATAACTATCATCATTTATCAGATCATCACACAAATTAGAAATAGAGCACTTTCATTGAGCGAATATGAATTTTTAGAACTTACAATCATGATTACTTAGAATTTCACTCCAGCTTAGTTTAACAGAACTAAGGCACTGTGTGCTAGTTGACTATAGGGTTGCCAGATTTCAGAAAACAAAAAGCGGGAGTTTCCGAGATAATTTTTGCGCTTTCGCCATGTAAAAATAATTATTGTTTAAAATGGTAAATATTTTTTGCTCCATTAATAAGTAGGATTTTGTTGTAAAGTCTATTTTTTTCCAAGATAGACATGTAATTATTTTTCTGAATTTAATATGTATTTTTCTGAGCTAGAAGTATAAAAAAAAAGGAAAAGTGGGAGTTTTAATATGTAAGTCGGGAGGCGGGAGATTTATTGAAAAATCGGGAGGGTTGGCAACCCTAGTTGACTAATGTAAGTGCTTTTGTTTTTTGCTAATTTTAAATGTGGGCTTTGTCACTGTAATTTTTTATCCCATACTTTTTCGTCGTTTTTAGTTCGGTAGGTAAGTAAGTACCTACCTACCGTAATTCCGTCTTACTTTGCCCACCGTGGGGTAACTTTGCCCAGCTACATCTCATAAGTAATTAATTGTTGAGTTAAAACTGGTGACAGTGGAAAGTGTGGCAACATTCAAAACTGAAGGTTAACATCAGTTGGCCATCGTTTATTCTTCTTTGCAAGCTCTAACCGGCGTGTTAAGTGTTTTATAAAGGTAAGTACTTTCGTGCATTTTTGATCGGTTTTTTTACCCGTTAGAGTAAGGTCTGTCCACAAGTTATTAATAAAGGATATATTTTGGAAAATTATTGTAGTATACTTTGGAATTTTGGGAAAGCACTGATATTATTGGTTAAGTAAAATTCTAAACCTTAGTATTTTTTAAAAAAGGCACAATAAGTGGGCAATGTAGTAACCTTCTAAACTTTTATGAAATTATTTTTTAAGTTTTAGTAAAGAAAACATTTATTGACTGTTTTTAATCTGTTGTAGGTTAAGTAATGGTTAAGTACAAACGAAAGTTGGGTGCTAGGCACTACAAAAACTATACAGAGGAAACGTTAAATGAAGCGGTTGCTGCCATGAGAAGATGGCTTAGTAGTAGAAATGCAGAAGAACAATTTAAGATCCCTAGAAAAACTTTGTTGTGTAAGATGAATAAAAAACACAAAAACAGTAAAATTTTTAAGGAAGTCTACAACTGGGGCATACATTTTTCCCATTAAAGATAATATATCGGATATATCTCCATTGGACATTAAAACAAAATTGCCAACACCTTCGGTGGATCGACGAGGTGTTTATATATTATTTGATAAGTTAAATACGGCTTTAAATACTTGTAAAGTAAAGTTTTTAATGTGTGTATTAGTTGAATTTTTTGTATTTTCCTATCTTTGTTTATTTTGATGCACTTTAGGTTACAACTTATTTTTGGTACCTAGTGTTAGGTGTAAAATAGTTTAAAGGGCGTTATTTGTTGGTCTGAATAAAAGAAAGTTTGATTATAGCTGCATTTAATGATATTTTTCCTTTTTTTTGCAGGTGAAATTATATACAAGATTTTTAAAACACATTTTACTGGGCAATGTTACCTATATTATCTCCAAACTTTGCTTTTAAAGGCTTTTTTCAGGGGTGGGCAATGTTACCAAAAATTCAGGGTAACTTTGCCCACCAACTTTTTTATTTTTTTTTAATGAAATTCTGGTGTCATTGACCTACCCTTAGAAGACATGAATTAAGAAAGTATGTACGTTAAGTTGCTATTTTTTGTCTGTAAAAAAACATCCAGGTAAAAAAGATATTTTTAAAAAACTTAAAAAAAGTGGGCAAAGTAAGACGGAATTACGGTACTAATAAAGTTTTATGTTTTATATATTATGTATCATCTCTCTTGCCTCTCAGGTAGCTCCCTTAGATAAAGTGGATGGCTGTTGTAATATTTGGGACGGAAATAGTTAACTAAACCTTTTTTCAGGGTTGGCAAATATCATGATATTTATATACTTACTCAAATATCCAAATATCCGATATATATCCAAATTTGGATATTTATTTATATTTTTAATTATTTTTATGTTCAACTGTTTTCTGTAAAGTATTTTAAAAATTTAAAATCACTTAATTTAATATAAACATGTTATAAACCTGTAAATTTGTATTTCAATAATCCTATTCAATGATAGCTGCTATCACAATAACAAGTTTTTTTAGTACTCCTATGTTATGTAAAATGTAGGTAAAGAATACAAGTTTATGAATATGAAGATATATTTTTGCTTTTAACTATGGTTTAACTTAAAACCCAGAATTACTGGGCTTGTTAATTAAATCAAAATGAACCCAAACTGGATTTTTATTTTTGGCATTGTAAAATTATTAATTCATAAAACAAACAGCAAAATATTGCTCCATTTAATCAGAAATCGGAACTAAATAAAAATGCCACGCTGCAAAGTAGGGTTGGGCAAAAATAACCGGTTATTTGATAACCGTTTTTTTTTTAAATCGGTTAACCGGTTAAAAATCGGTTTTTTGTTGCTCAGGTTAAACCGACAAAAGGTTATTTATTATCAATAACCGAAGATCGGTTATTAACAAGGATAATTTGTTTCTTTGGTCTCATTATTGACTATAACCCTAGAATAGGAAAAAAAATAGAGATAAAAGTTCTACTTTGAAGACTGTATTCTTGTGTCATAACGGTAAATTGAATGGCACAATGGGAAGAAAAATTGGAAAAGGTTATTAACCGGTTATTCAATAACCGGTTATTTTTTGTCCGGTTAACCTAGTCTCGGTTAACCTGGCGTAATAAATAACCGGTTAATCAATAACCGGTTATTTTCCAACAACCGCCCAACCCTACGGCAGCAAAGAACAACACTAACAACAGGTGGTCAACGTCTCGGAAAGATGGGGAATCACCGCATCGTAAGCAGCATAATACGCTGTTGCCGGCTCAGCGGCAGCGGGGCCATATTTTTATACTGATGAAAAGTATTTTAGAAAAAAAATATTCATATATATTATACTCAAAACCCAATATTATATGCAGTGACGTAGCAGTCGAAACCATGGAAATCAAGGCAAACCGCCAATGATAACACAGTATTTTGGCAGTTTCCATGGTTTCGACTGCTACGTCACTGCCTCGGTCACTGCATATAATATTGGGTTTTAAGTATAGGATAAATATCATATTTATCAATATATATATCAGGATATTTATCACGGATATAAAACCTGTTATTAAGATAAGATAGCATCTCTAGGAACGGTTGTCTCTGGTCGGGGAGTTAATTTTTTTCCATAGAAAAAGTTGGCAACCATTTGAAATTATAGCTGAGTTCCTTTTACGTTACTTTTAAATTTATTTATTTATTTATTTATTTTATTTATTTATTTAACTTAATCACAAAAGTAATAAAAATACAAATATAGTGTAAGCACTATGGACTAAAAGTCTGTGTTGTGTACACTATAACACACTTAAACTAAACTATTTTAACAAATAACAATTATAGTTTTATTTCCTAAGAAAATAGACAATATACAATATACTAAGTATGACAATACATATCACAAGACATTACAAAAACCTAATATTGCTCTTAATATTCTGGGTATTAAGTCTAATCCATTTATTTAGGTCCTTTTTTATGTATTGAAATTTTTTTCTTTTAAAATGCTCTGGTAATATGTTTAGAATCTTTGGAGCTATATAAGAAATGGATCGTTGAGTGGCATCAAAGTGGGGGTTAGGTATGGTTAAATGACGATTAACATTGGCTCTAGTCATGATGTCATGTCCTATGTAATTTTGAAAAGTATTTCTAGTAAGAGAAAATGTAAGTATACTTTTAATATACAATTGAGTAATAGTGAAGACTCTGGATTGCCGAAATAATTGGTCAGAGGAAAAACGTCTTGATTTAAACAAAATTATTTTTAAAATATACTTCTGTGCAATGTTAATGTTAGTCAGTACATTTTTATGAGCTGATCCCCAACATATTATTCCATACTTTAGGCAAGATTCTGTTAATGCTTTATATACATTAATTATGACATCTCTATTTAAAATATGACGTAACTCGTAAAATTTGTAAACTAATTTTTTTATTTTATTCTTAACATAATCTGCATGAACCGACCATTTCAACAATTGATCAAAGTAAACACCCAAATATTTGGTACTTTCAACAGACCCAACCATACCCGTACAACCACAATCATCAGAGAAGTCACAGTTGTTAGAATGAACCTTAATTTTACTGACATTTGGCAAACCAATCCTATTCATAGAGAAACACATAAAATTTGTTTTGTGTATGTTTAATGTTAAATAGCAAAGCACGGCAAATATTTTTTCCTCCCCCTTGCCGCGGCTAAGTATGCCCCTCTATATTTTTAATGCGATTATACCAAGTTATTCGCGAAGCGTTCCTTTCACAACTTTGCTAAGCAAGCGCAATTTGCTTTTTTTAATCAGCTAAAGTAAAGTAAATATCTTCGCGGAGCTAAGTTGTTAAAGGAACGCTTCACGAACAAGTTCGTATGGTAAATAGAGAGTGGCATACTTAACCGCGGCAAGGGGGGAGGGAAAAATCTTTGTTGTGCTTTACTTTACTATTTAAAAAGTAACGTAAAATGAAATCGGCTATTTAGAGACTTTTTGCACCTCTTATTAGAGACTTTTTGCACCTCTTAAATTAATATCAGTTTTTAGCTTCGTTATGGTTAACTTTATTAAACATAACGAGTAGCGCCACTGTTAAAACCAGAGATTTTGCAGCGCCTACGTTCTGTCTGTAGTTATTAATTTGGCGCCGGCGCACCTAAACAAAATAAAATACCTAACCAAGCCAGGCTTTTATTAAAAGGTCTACACATGATCTTTTAATGATTTGATTGAAACGTCTTTATGGCATAAAATAAATAAATTTTCTTTGATATCTCGGTACATTAATTCAAAGAACAAAAAGTATAAGCATTAATTTGATGAAAACCAGTGCCATTTAATTTCGTAAACAATAAAAAAAGTAAGGTTAGGTTGCACCAAAAGCAAATGTGCCAGATTGAGTCAAGTGTAAAAATCCGTAAATATATATAAACAAAGAAAAATCTACCCAGTACACCCAGGTCCATTTGATTTCTTTAAAAGAATCCATTTTTCTTGTTATCATCGTTTATTGTCATGTAAAGCTACTATTTGCTTTGGATTTTAATTATTGCTTATCATAATTTTGATTCATAGCAATGATGCTTCATAACTTTTGTATGTTCCGGCAACCATGCAGTTTAAGGATAACCATAAGGATAACGATAAGCTATTCCTTATCCTTCCGTAACTAACGGAGTCCGTTATGGTTATTAACCATAGCGGATCACCTTTCTGACATTGCGCATGCTCAGAATAACCATAACCACAAAAGAATGACGAATTAAGAGGTGCAAAAAGTCTCTAACTCGTAATTATTTTGTGGTTATGGTTATTCTGAGCATGCGCAATGTCAGAAAGCTGATCCGCTATGGTTAATAACCATAACGGACTCCGTTAGTTACGGAAGGATAAGGAAGAGCTTATCGTTATCCTTATGGTTATGCTTAAACTGCATGCTTGCCGGAACATACAAAAGTTATGAAGCATCATTGCTATGAATCAAAATTGTGATAAGCAATTAATTAAAATCCAAAGCAAATAGTAGCTTTACACGGCAATAAACAAACAAGAAAAGTGGATTATTTGAAAGAAGTCAAATGGACCTGGGTGTACTTGGTAGATTTTTCTTTTTTTTATATATTTACGGATTTATACACTTGACTTAATCTGGCTCACCTGCTTTTGGTGCAACCTAACCTTACTTTTTTTATTGTTTACGAAATGAAAAGGCACCGTTTTTCGTCAAATTAATGCTTATACTTTTTTGTTCTTTGAATTAATGTACCGATAGTGAAGGGTGGTCTTTGTTCTGTTTTTTTAGGGTGTGTATTTCTCAGGTTATTCATTTTAAGTATGCAAATACCACTACCCAGAAATATCCTTTTATGCCTATAAAACGAAGACTTCGTTTTACTGAAGAAGATGATTTAAATCTCCTTCTAGAAGTTGCAGGGCAAAACCCTTTTGAAAAAACAGCTGTGTGGGCAGATATCAAAGAAAATTTATTTATTTTATGCCATAAAATAATACAACTTAATCAAATTATTGTTAGGTTAGGTATTTTATTTTGTTTAGGTGCGCCGGCGCCAAAATAATAACTACAGACAGAACGTATAGGCGCTGCAAAATCTCTGGTTTTAACAGTGGCGCTACTCGTTATGTTTAATAAAGTTAACCATAACGGAGCTAAAAACTGAATTAGAGACTTTTTGCACCTCTTAATTCGTAATTCGTTTGTCGTTATGGTTATTCTGAGCATGCGCAATGTCAGAAAGGTGATCCGCTATGGTTAATAACCATAACGGACTCCGTTATTTACGGAAGGATAAGGAAGAGCTTATCGTTATCCTTATGGTTATGCTTAAACTGCATGGTTGCCGAAACATACAAAAGTTATCAAGCATCATTGCTATGAATTAAAATTGTGATAAGCGATTACTTAAAATCCAAAGCAATAGTAGCTTTACATTAAAATATACAACTTAATCAAATTATTGTTAGGTTAGGTATTTTATTTTGTTTAGGTGCGCCGGCGCCAACTTAATAACTACAGACAGAACGTATAGGCGCTGCAAAATCTCTGGTTTTAACAGTGGCGCTACTCGTTATGTTTAATAAAGTTAACCATAACGGAGCTAAAAACTGATATTAATTTAAGAGGTGCAAAAAGTCTCTATTAATTTAAGAGGTGCAAAAAGTATCATTGTCTTTGTTTAACTGTTTAAGAGAAGCAAAAGGAAAGTATTATATTTAACGCCGACTACAGAACACAAACAAAGAACCGAAAACACGAGTCTTGCCCAACCACGTCGAGTCGCCGAACCAATCAAACATATTGCTGTTAATTTGTTCGCGTTTATTAATTTTGGTGATCAATTTGTTGGTATTTTTGTCATATACACCGGGTGTTTCTCAAAAGACGTTCACCCCTATAACTTTTTTATATTTACAGATATTAAAATAAAATTATGAGATGAGATGAGAAATGAGATTATGCGTAAGTGATGAGTCTGCATTTATTAGCATACTTTTCAAGTTGTTAGCACTTCCGGTTTGACCGGAAGTGACCTTGACTTTGATATTTTAAATGGGACATTGTGTATATTTTTACTTATTTGGGTTCAGCCTAACATTATGAGTGAAATGACACCTCACTTGTCATTTTTTGACGTGTTATAACATTTTTATGTTTATTTTCAATCTAGAGTGCTACAAATTATTTAAATGTAATTTATAGTCAAGTAGTAAATGAAAATTGATATTATGTCATAATAATTGATTTTCTAAGTTTCACAAGCGTTTAAAAAATAAATTTTGTTTACTTGACGTTTACTCCATTTTTCCAAATGGAACGATGCCGATGGTGGTTTACTAGGATATTTAAAACGAGCAATTTTTTTCCAACAGGTTGATACCATACACTCCTAAGCTATTTTAAAATTGACACTGAAAAATATGCCTTAAATCCCAATCGCAAATTTAAAAGCGTTATATGCATTATTGCCGCACTCTCTTTTCTTTTCTAAAGAAATATAAACAATGGAATGGTTTTGAAAAGCAATATGGCTTTAATTTAAAGTTGTAATGTCATTAGTTTATAAAACATACAATACATACAATCTTGTGGCTTCAGAAGAATTTTTCTGGTCACTCCAAAAATTAGGAGCATATCAATTTGTTCATTTCTAGTAAAACTAACCATTTTATCCGATTTACAATGTGAGTTTAATAAACGAATGACATTACAATTTTCATTTAAAACCATATTGGTTTTCAAAACCATTCCATTGTTTTTCAAAGCCGCCTTTATATTTCTTTAGAAAATACGGCGGCAATAATGCATAACGCTTTTAAACTTGCGATTGGACCTAAGGCAAATTTTTTCGTGTCAATTTTAAAATAGCATGTTATCAAATTGTTGAAAAAAAAATTCTCGTTTTAAATATATTCTAGTGAACTACCATCGTTCCATTTAGAAAAATGGAGTAAACGCCAAGAAAACAAAATTTCATTTTTTAAACGCTTGTGAAACTTAGAAAGTCAATTAATATGTCATAATTTTAATTTTTATATACTACTTGACTATAAATTAACAGATTTAATTAATTTGTAGCTCGCTCGCATATTGAAAATAAAAAATAAACATAAAAGTGTTGAATAATAGATGTGTTTTGGACTTCCATTGCCTTTAGTTGTTCATATCACAACGTTTCAACTGGTAAGTATCTCCAGTCGTCTTCAGGTGAATACTGTATAAAAATGTTATAACACGTCAAAAAATGAAAAGTATGGTGTAATTTTACTTCAGAATGTTATGCTGAATCCCAATAAGTAAAAATATATAAGATGTCCCATTTAAAATACCAAAGTCAAGGTCACTTCCAGTCAAATCGGAAGTGCTAACAAATTGAAAGTTATGCCAATAAATGCAGACTCACTCATCTCTTATACAGTGACCGGCAGAAAGTGCGCAGCCTATGGGAAAGTTTTTTATCTTTAAGTTTAGAAAATTAATTTTATTTTAGATAGGTTCTGCATGTTCTCAAACCAAAATAACACCCATTAAATCCGGTAAAAGTCTTATAGTATACTGCCGTCCTAAGGAAGACCACCGCATCTACAAAAATTTTTTAAATTGGGCTAAGCGCGAAAATTGGTTCTAGGGGGCTTATATTACATATTTACGTAGAAAAAAACCCGTATTTAAAATCTCATTTAGGTATTTTTTAAATAAATCTATACCCAGCATCTACAAAATAATGTCCCAAACTAAATAAAAACCCCGCATCTACAACTTACTAAGGAGAAACCCCGCGTATACATGTCTTAGCCTGCAGATGATGTGTTCATTCTAAGTAAAATGCAAACGCGGTGTTTTCGCTAAGTAATTCGCGCGTAATTATCAGACCTAATCAGTTTCCTTGTAAATTTTAGTATGAAAACAGTGTTTGTGTTGCTCATAGGAATTGTTTTAAATATTATTTATATACAAGAGCTTCTGTGATCAAAACCATATAAGGTAGGTAGTTCTAAATCGGTACAAACTACGTTTCGTTACTATTTTTATACTTTTTTTACTTAAAATATTGTAATAAATGAACCTTTTTTACGAATGTGAATTTTGACGCAAGAGCCTGACATAAGTGAAAATAGGTGCTTTTACACACATGTTGAAAAAAGGAACACCAAAGCCAAAGGTATTTACATCACCATGTGGGGTGCCTGAAATTAAAAAGACCAACATTTAAAAAAATCTTCAATCGATAATCCCTTTAAATAGGTCTCAATTTTGGAAAGAACTTGACGTACAAGTTGAAAAACAGTAAAGGCAATTGGGTTGTTTTTATGATTCGATAAGGTTAAGAAACCGTTTTTTATAGAATAATACAAGTATCTTGTTAATTTTCATAGGTCGCATTTTCCCTGTTTTTAGTGTTTAGTAGTTTTTAATAAACTTTTTAAATCTTATTGTGTTGTTGTTTTTCTTTCAAAAAATACTCAATGATATTGTGTGTGGCTATACTAAGGAAAAACATCGCATGTACCTAATTTTAGTAGATACGGTGGTTTTCCTTAGTTTTTTCTTATATAAATTAAAGATCTTTCCCAGTATCTACTTTTATTAAGTCAACATTTCATTAAAACGCTGTTTTTTAAATGAAAAGTAAAGGTTTTTGAAACATCGAAATATATAAAATAAAACAATTTTTATTTGCCGAGTTATAAGAATTTGTGACCATTTTAAAAGTTGCCAAAAGTTTGCCCTTGATTTACTCAGTTTAGATAAATCTGCAAATGCGGTGGTCTTCCTTAGGACGGCAGTATACGAGGTAGGATCAAAAATTTGAAATTCCGCTAAGAGTAAAGTACCTCCATCTTTCATTTTAGAATATTTTTTTACTAAGAATTATTGTTTTAATTTCAAAGTTATACCCAAATGCTGAATTTCGCTTATTTTGGACAAAAAATGGATTTAATCGTGTTTTCTGAATAACCCTGTATAAAAAATAAATGGCAACCGAACAGTACTAAAATAAGATTTTCTGCACAGACTTTGTTAGAGATAACCGTCGATCATAAGTCCGAGTAGTTTGTTTTCATGATATTATGGCTTTTTAAAATAAAAACATAAAAATATTAAATATTTTTGCTGCACACCGTATTTTATTTTCTGAGGGAACAAGTTAATTTCATCTAACTGATATTTTTTGATTTACATTGACTTAAAGCATCTCTTAAATAGTTTCTTATACATTGAAGTTTGCATAGAAAGTTTCCATTTGATTTATAAAGAAAAAAAATTTAATTAAAAATATCTTCTTTCTCTGGGGTTACGTAAAAAACCGTGTATAAGTATCGGCCTTTTAGAAATTTGGACCATTTGGAAAATGTTATAAGACAGTGTATCGCTAGAATCAATCCGACATTTTTAAGGAACGTAGCCAAATAATTTAACAAAAGAACTATAAAATGTAAAAAAAATGGAGGAGGACATGTAGAAATATAAAGTTATAATAATTATTGTTAATGTGAATAGTCTTAATTAGCATTTTTTGTTTTCTATTCTTGAGTTAAAAAATGTATTACCTATTAGTTGGATTATCCTAAAAGTGTATTTGATAAATGAAAATAACCTTTATTGATCCTTATTTTGCGTGACGAATAAAATCCGTTCAAAATATATTTTTAATTTAAATTTTTTTCTTTATAAATCAAAAGGAAACTTTCTATCCAAACTTCAATGTATAAAAAACTATTTAGGAGATGCTTGAAGTCAATGAAAATCAAAAAATATCAGTTAGATGAAATTAACTTGTTCCCTTAGAAAATAAAATACGGTGTGCAGCCAAAATATTTTATATTTTTATGTTTTTATTTTAAAAAGCCATAATATTATGAAAACAAACTACTCGGACTTATGATCGACGGTTATCTCTAACAAAGTCTGCAGAAAATCTTATTTTCGTACTGTTCGGTTGCTATTTATTTTTTATACAGGGTTATTCAGAAAACACGATTAAATCAATTTTTTGTCCAAAATAAGCGAAATTCAGAATTTGGGCATAACTTTGAAATTAAAACAATAATTCTTGGTAAAAAAATATTCTAAAATGAAAGATGGGGGGGTACTTTACTCTTACCGGAATTTCAAATTTTTTATCCTACTTCGTATAGGTACCATAAGACTTTTACCGGATTTAATGGGTGTTAATTTGGTTTGAGAAGATGCAGAACCTATCTAAAATAAAATTAATTTTCTAAACCTAAAGATAAAAAACCTTCCCATATGCTGCGCACTTTCTGCCGGTCACTGTACATAATCTCAAACTTTCATTTTAATATCTATAAATACAGAAACGTTATAGGGGTGAACGTCTTTTGAGAAACACCCGGTATACATAGTTTCAAAACAATAAATACCACTGTTTAGTGCATAATCGTTTTATTAGCGGCAGAGGATATCTCTTTCAACAGGTAATGAAAGTCAATAGGTGCATTGTTTTATTAAGATACCTATATTATAAGTATCATAAAGAAATGTTGAAAATTGTTTATGATAAACTGCTGAGCTGCCTTGGTGATGTCCAAATATTATTGAGCCTCACTGATGAGCCGTAATAACGGCGAAACGCGTCTGGGGATGGGTTTGGCAGAAGGAAACAGACAAAACTCTTTTGAACAAATATTATTAGTAGTGATGGGTAGTGATGTTAAAGAGCAGGTAAATTGCTGAACAGGTTCGAACAGTTCGGTTCTCACCCGGGAACCTGTTCCGTAAACCTGTTCTTTTGATTATAAAGTATTGTCAGTCACTGACTTGGTCAAAAAAAAGAAAAAAGTGGAAGGTCGGGAAAGTAGTCAAAACCCGGTTTTTGTTAAATCACTTTCTAAAAAAAAAAAAAAAAAAAAAAAAAAAAAAAAAAAAAAGGCGCCAGTTCCGTAAACTAAGAACACCGCTGCATTCATATTTCTCCTTCAAAGAAAGAACAGCCTGTTCTTTTTATGAGTGATGGGTGATTTATGGAAGATAGCTTGCGGGTCGTCGTTTGAGAATAAAAAGAAAGAACAGGCTGTTCTTTGTTTCTTCTTTCTTTGGAGCAGAACAGGGAACAGAGAACAGGGAACAGAGAACAGAGAACAGGGAGCAGTGAGAGCATACACATGGACGGACGCAGTGGTGTTCTGTGTTTTTACTTTGTTTATGGAACTGGCGACCTTTTTTTTTTAGAAAGTGATTAACAAAAACCGGTTTTGCGACCTTTTATCTCTTTTTTTACCAAGTGAGTGACAATGAACAGGTGAACAGGTTCCCGGGTGTCACAACTGCTGAACTCCGTTCAACAATTTCGCTCTTTAATATCACATCTGTCATAAGTCTATCTAAAGAACCGGTTCAGTTCTTTTACAAAGAACCGAATGATAATCGATTGTTCACTGAAATGCTATATGAAGGGCAATTTCAAAAAAAAAAATTTTAAAGAAACTACTTTGTATAGCCCCACAATGAGTGATCGGTTATTTTTTTAACTCGAGTGATCCCATCACTATGAAAAACCATTATGTTCATCACTCATTTCGTCACTCGAATGATTTCCAAAGATAATCGAATAATTCGAGTGATTGAAAAAACCGAGTGATCGGTTATTTTTCACTCGAGTTATCCCATCACTAATTATTAGTTATTGTGTTGAAACGTAAAAACGTTTCAACACGGCGTAATAACATAACCCCCTGTATTTTGCCGCGCATCGATCGCTACGAAGTTACAGTCAGTTGGGAATAGTGTCCTATTGCGTTTTATAGAGCCTCTATTGGATTCTGCTTTTTTTATAGGCCTGTAGTTAAGAATGGATTTTTCGAAAATAAAACCCCCACGGGGTAAAAACGGGGGTGGAAATTTTAATATGAATTCCTGTATCTTAGAAACTAAAACTGGTGGATGTCTAAAATTTGGTATAAAAGATAATTTTTTTAATTAGATAACACAGGCCTGCATTTTTTAACACTTTGAAAGTTGATTTAAAAATTTTAACTGTTTTCTAGTAATTGGGTAGCGCTGAATTCAAATCTGCTTTCAGTTTTTTTTATATCACGTAAGGTTATTTTTCAAACCGGTAAAATCCACAAATATAGAAAAAACACGATTTATTTCATTTATAAACTAGTTTTTTTAATATATTAAGGAAAAAAATACAAAAATATACAAAATATACACATATAAACTGTTATAAATGGTTATTTATTCGTTACTCTTCTTCAAAAAACGTTTTCTTTTTTCAGAAAAGCTTTTGGTTGTTTTTCTGTTTCAGCTAAAGGAAGATCTCTTCTCAATGTCCAACAGAAATCGGCCATCATTTTTGTGTTTCTTTAATATATTGATGAAATCTTTCACCTTGCTCTTCACCCATGTCCCCAAGATTTTCCGCGAATTAGTCCAAATGGGAATGTAAAAAGTGAATTTTTTCTTAGGTTTTGTTGTATGAGCCCATCATATATTTACTGTTACCTATTCAAGGCTCTAAACCACTAGGAAACGAGTAGTTCACTCGTACTGAATGTCAATTCACTATAAACTGCTCCTATTTATAGCAAATTACCTATCAAGGCTCTAAACCACTAGGAAACTAAAGTCTATTCACTCAGTAAACCTGCATGATGGCCGACATGTCATATGACAAAAGTCATTGAAAATTCAAAAATTCATTTTATTTAGCTGGAATATGACTTTTGTCATATGACATGTCGGCCATCATGCAGGTTCAACTTCTTTAAAAGCATTCCATGCATGTTTTTCCTTATCTTCCATTACCTTTTCAAATTCTGTATCTTTCATCAAGCTGCTAATCTGCGGCCCTACAAAGATTCCCTCCTTTAATTTTGCCTCTGACAGAGCCGGAAATGTTTTACACAAATATTTAAAACAATTTCCTTCTTTGTTTAATGCCGTAACAGATTGTTTCATACGTCCAAGTTTTATGTGAAGTGGTGGAAGTAAAACTTTTTAAGGGTCAATAGGACTTTCGCGAATTACATTTTTGTTTCCAGGTGTTAAAATCTCTCTTTGTGACCAGTCTCTTTTTATCCAATGCTGTTCTCGATTCCTGCTAGCCCACTCGCACAGGAAACATGGAAATTTAGTAAATCCAGACTGCTGACCTAAGAGAAGACCTAAAATTTTTAGATCTTCACACACTTCCCAGTTGTGATTTTCATATTGTATTCTTAAAAGTAATTCCTCTAAATTTTCATAGTTTTCCTTTAACTTAACTGTATGGCCGACCGAAACAGAAGCAAAAACATTGTCATTATGTAAGAGAACAGCTTTAAAGCTCCTTTTTGAAGTCGATAAAAAGTCTCCAGTCGGAAGGTGTGTAGCACCACAGAAAATCATTTTTTATTCATCAATCATTTAGAATTTGAAGTACTACATTCATTTTAAAATGTATTAAAACGCCTATTATAAGTTTTTTTTTATATTTTTTCTTTTTTTTTTGCAAAAAAAATCTGTGGGTGATAGAGACCAATTGTATTTTAATTAGTTATTTCTATTTATAAAAACTGAGCTCAACAAACAAAAATCACGTCATCACAAATGTCATGCAGGCCTGTGTAATGAATGAATATCAAAAATTCTGCGTCACTCGTAGTAAAAACGTCCTTATAACGTTGCCGTTGGGATTTCCCTAATGCATGATAATTTGATATTAGGAAATATTAGGAAACTATAAATAATTTAACTAGTCGAAAATTTAAAAACATGTATTTAGTATATTATTTATTTTTACTTAAGAGGTACACGTCACAAACGCATCTGATATAATTAATATTAGCTTTGTCTTCAAACTGGCGGTAGATCTAGGGCAATCAGCAGAAATTTGTAATCAATGATTTCTGTTGAAAACGATTTCTGATTGGATGACAAGATGTAAACAATTTGGTCTCCTTATATATTACATGTTTCGTTATAGAAACCTGGCTATTGTAGGACACTGTATGGCATATAATGGGTACACGTCACAAACGCATCTGATATAATTAATATTAGCTTTGTCTTCAAACTGGCGGTAGATCTAGGGCAATCAGCAGAAATTTGTAATCAATGATTTCTGTTGAAAACGATTTCTGATTGGATGACAAGATGTAAACAATTTGGTCTCCTTATATATTACATGTTTCGTTATAGAAACCTGGCTATTGTAGGACACTGTATGGCATATAATGGGTACACGTCACAAACGCATCTGATATAATTAATATTAGCTTTGTCTACAAACTGGCGGTAGATCTAGGGCAATCAGCAGAAATTTGTAATCAATGATTTCTGTTGAAAACGATTTCTGATTGGATGACAAGATGTAAACAATTTGGTCTCCTTATATATTACATGTTTCGTTATAGAAACCTGGCTATTGTAGGACACTGTATGGCATATAATGGGTACACGTCACAAACGCATCTGATATAATTAATATTAGCTTTGTCTTCAAACTGGCGGTAGATCTAGGGCAATCAGCAGAAATTTGTAATCAATGATTTCTGTTGAAAACGATTTCTGATTGGATGACAAGATGTAAACAATTTGGTCTCCTTATATATTACATGTTTCGTTATAGAAACCTGGCTATTGTAGGACACTGTATGGCATATAATGATTTGATTATCCCTTAGTTAAAGATTAATGCATTTTTATTTTTTTATAGAAGGAAATTAATTTATTCAGATGTCTGATTCAGAGTCGCCCGATTCAGATGAGCCGCGAATTAGATATAAATTAGAAAGCGTGCGAAATATATCCAAAGAAACTGACGCTTCAAGCACAAAAAGCTGGGATGTTCGTCAAAGCGATAGGGACAGGTGCAGAAGCGGAAAACGATATTCAAGGTCGTCATCACCAAAAAGAAATAGTCATAAAAAAAATAAGAGAAGAAAAAAGAAAAGAAGTTCAAGTAGGAGTAGCAGCGCATCTTCCGATCGCAGTGTAGAAACGAAGTTCATTAAAAATAAGTTAAAACAACAAAAAGTTAAGCCCCCGGTAAACGAACAAAAACAGATTCCTCAGATCGAAATAATCGGGCCTGTATTACCCCCACATTTACTGGAAAAAAAGACTAAAAACTCGGATGGTCACATGATTAAAAGTGATAATATAATAAAAGATAATGTATCACTTCAACGGCCAATATATTCTTCGGTTGATCTAAAGCCACCACAGATGACTACCTCTTCGAGATCAGAACCTATAGAGCCTAGCTTGCCAGTAAATATCGGCGAGAAAAACTTTGTTGAACAAAATCAGCCAACATTACAACATACATACACAATTACCCATTTGAATAGTGACAATGATAGCAAATTAGAACACGGCCTGGAAGCTAGACTACGGTCCCAGTCTTCAGACAGGATGATTGGCCCAAGTTTACCTCCACATTTACGGAAAAAATCTACAAATTTATTTATACAAAATGATAAGCAAGAGGGAGCTGAATCACTTTCCTTAACAGCAACTGTAATACAGTCCCAAGAAAAATTTTCAGACAAGACAGTCGGACCAAGTATACCGCCACATTTACAAATTAAAGATCCCTCAGAATCTAATTTTCAGACTGAAGCGGTTTTTCATTCACTTGCATCAACAAGTGAAGACATGCCCCACGATCAAATAAGGATCGGGCCAAGTTTCCCTGCTCATCTACGAAAAAAACTTCAAGAAGAAACTAAAGAGTCGTTAAATGATTTTGTGCAAAGCGACGAGGATGAAGATGTTTATGGTCCCTTACCTACAGGAATATTAAGCAATTCTCTTTCCCATAAAGCATTGGAAGAAAGGGCCTTACAACTTAAAATAGATCAACTCCAACCAAATCAGAATAACGAACCTTCAAGGGAATCCTGGATGATTGAATTACCTACAGCAAAAGCGGCAAATTTTGGATTGGGCCCACGGCAGTTTCGAAATCGCTCGGGACCAGATCTGTCTGATAGGTAAATAGAATTTTTTTTATGTAATCTACCCATAAATAGTTACCATTAGATAAGCAAACAATAATCACGAAAGTGGCAAATTTATGGCTTCGCGCATGTAAACAAAGCTACACACGATTAGACATGCGCACTATTATTACTATTACAACATTATCATTTGACGAATGGGAAAATAGACAGGTCCGGGATTAAAATTTTAAATATGGGGAAAAAAACTCTACAGTCAGCTCCACAAATAATATATAAAAAGTCAATTTATTGGGGTGTACATGTTTCGGTACTTTCTAGTACCTTACCTCTAGTGCGTTTTGACTCGTCATCGTCGACTAATCAAGTTGTTTACTATGTACGGGAAGGAAAAGAGGAGAAAACTCCTTTCGATTTTTAATATCGATTTTTAATTTTTAATACTTTTTTAAATATTTTAACTTTGTTTTCGTCCAATTATACAATATTATGTTTCTTGTCCTTTTCATGGTTTTAAAATTTTTTTTACATTCCTTTGTGTAAGTGGCACTTGGGCCCTTCGGTGCTGATGATGGTACTTTCGAGTACCGAAACATATATGTGTACCCCAATAAATTGACTTTTTATATATTATTTGTGGAGATGACTGTGAGTTTTTTTCCCATATCTACACAGCTCCACTCTGAGATAATGGACTACTTCCGTAAAATTAAAATTTTAAGTTCTTGCTCAAGAAATAAAAATAACCAATCTTCGATATTATAACCTCAAGTCAAATATTAGTTGGTATATAACTTGTATTGATTTTTACAATTTGGCAAAAACTTGGGTACGTGTAAAACATTTTCAAGCACAATTATTTCTTGTTCAAGAATTTGAAAGTTTTTGCCCGAGAACTTGACCCGTGGAGTAATATAAACTAAAGTCCGTCCGGCGAGTACATTTGCCATAAACCGATTATGGTCAAAATTAGTCTACAATAAAATAGACAGACAATTTTAACTACTTTTAGCTACATGGGCCGTCATTAAAATTTCCATTGCAATTATTTATTTATTTTGTAGTTATTGAATTATGTAATATTTTTATAATAATAATAATAATAATAATAATAATAATAATAATAATAATAATTTTATTACATAGTAGGTAGGTTTATTTTTTAAATTTATTTATTTCCAATTTTCCTGTCTGACAGAATGCAAATTGTATAGGAATGCTTGACAAATCAATACTTATAAACTAAAACTTAAATCTAGGCATCTGTAGACACAACTTTTTGTAGCATCCTAGGTATAGGTATGGTATAAGAAAAGGAAAAAAGTTTCGAAATAACAAACAAATTACTTTTTGTTTTTTCTCCGTACGACCAACGGCGACAGATATATCGCCATTCA
The DNA here is from genome assembly GCA_963969555.1 of Polydrusus pterygomalis. Lineage (NCBI taxonomy): Eukaryota > Metazoa > Arthropoda > Insecta > Coleoptera > Curculionidae > Polydrusus > Polydrusus pterygomalis. The sequence goes on along the minus strand of OZ018376.1, from coordinate 75,278,930 downwards.
ACGCATTACGATGGGAAATTTCATTTTATACAAAAGAGTATTCCTGCGCAAATCTCAACTTTTGGTTTGTTTTCAAGTTATTTTGGAAAAACTAAAAAAGGGGCATTTTCGATCGGCTCTTAAAAACCCACCCCTGAATTACTGGTTGTCATTATTAAAATGATGGACAACCATTTGAGCATTTGGTAAAAATCATTAGTTTCTATGTACTTTTTTATATCTTGTAATTATTTTATTGAGATTGATACTTGTTTTAAAAAAATATCTAGGTATTTGATATTTGTTTTCTTGTCGTCTTGTTTGTCAACCCTAATACGGTTTAAAAGGTTATTAATAAATACAGGGTGATCCATTTAAAATGAGAAAGTTAAGAAATTCAAAAGTACGTTTTACACACCTTGTACACTTTTTAGAAGAGTTCTCCATTTTAGAATTAAATCTGATATTTTTGCTTAAGTATCAATACAATTTGAAACACCCACCTCAACTATTGTACGGCAAGTATGCTTCTTGAATTATGGTTACATTTTCAAAATAGGCTAAATATCTCAGAAACGTTATGACTTAGGTATAAGTAGTAACTTGCCTTTATTTACTCAGCGCTATCGAAATATGTAATAATAATATACAGGGTAATCTATTAAAATTTTTACAACTTTGGTCTGTAACTTTTTTGGATCACCCTGTATAATTCAAAATAATTTTAAAACGTGCTCCTGACGGACCTATACAGGGTGTTACAAATTCGAAGTAATAGTATTGCTATCTCGGTAACTATAAGAGATAGAGAATTGGTTAAATTAAGGCAAAGTTGCGCATTTTTGTGCTGAATAATAAGCTAAAAACAAAATATTAAAATTCCGATTACTTCCGGAGATATCCGAAATAAACTGAAAAAATCATTTTCGGTTTTTATTTATTTGCGGCCTTATTACTAGTGATTTGAAAAAACCAAAAGCCCTTTTTCATTGCACTTTTTTATGCTCTTTAAGAAACTAATTTTATTATTTAGATACGACGTTTCGCTTTTTAGATACCAACATCAACATTAATTTTTTAAATACGGACCTGCACTTTTTATTGCATTTTTGAGTAGGTTTTGACGTTCCAAAACCAATAATCTATCACACTTGTCAGTAACTTGGTTGCTGTAGGATTTATTTGAAGTTTTTTAAAAATTAAAGAGTAAGCATTAACATTGAAACATCAGTAGTGTGCCTTGACTTTGACAAAAGATTTTCATAAAAGTCACCTTTCTGTAACAACTCAAAACTTTATTTAAAAAATTAAGACTGACAAAAATATTTCGTAACTAGTCAACAATGTCTAATTTCCTTGATATTTTATTTATTGTCCTGTATAAAGTACGCCTTGTTATGATGCGAAAAGCATTTCTAATGCGATTTTTTAGCTCTTCTAGGGTATTTATTTCGGTTTTGTCAATTACATTTTTTAATGCGCCCCACAAATAAAAATCTAATGGCGAAAGGTCGGGCGACCGCGCTGGCCAAGCAATAAAACCACCATTTCCGATTCATCGTTGTGGAAATTCTTGATTTAAAAAGTTCCTTACAGCCCTTGTGTTGTGGGGCGGCGCCCCGTCCTGCTGGTACCAGATTCGGCGTAGCCTGTCTAGGGGAATATCACTTAAATATTCTTGCAGCTGAGTATTAAGGAATTGTAAATATCTGTCACCATTTAAATTTTCTTCAAACAGAAATGGAACAATTACTTTATCATTATATATCCCAGCCCACACATTAACACTAAATCGGACTTGTTTCCTTATTTCCCTATTTTCCCTGGGATTATCAATGCTCCAAACATGCTCATTTTTGCGATTGAATGTGCCGCAGATTGTAAATTTACATTCATCGGACCATAAAATGTTTTTCAAAAAATCACCGTTTGTATTGATTTGCCCCCTTAAAACCATATGCAGTAATTTAATCTTCTTTCCCTATCACCCGGGTGCAATTGCTGTGATATGTGGAGTTTAAAGGGTTTGTAGTATTTACTTTTTAATATTCTCCATGCTTTTATATGGTGTATCGTTGGATTATTTAAATTTACCTTAAATTGTCGAGTCGAGACACAGTTATTGTTATTTACCTAAAACAATTTGCTTTGTATTAGAATATTTTACTTTTTTAATTAGTTTTAAAATACCTGAGCTAAAACTAACTCTGTGTCTTCTTCACTAACTTTACTACCATATTTATTTCTACCTTTTTTAAATGTACCATCCTCTCTTAACCGCCTATCTAATCTTGAAAACAATACTGAGGTAGGTTGCGTTCGGGATATTGTTGCAAATACATTTCCGCTGCATTTTTTGTGTTTATTTGATATAAGTAATAAATATTAAGCATTTATCGCGTTTTTCCTGATTAGAAAAAATCATTTTTAAAAGGGAACTGGGTAATTTAAGTTATATCAAAGCAAAGCAACACTGTTGTCTGTTGTCAAAGTCAAGGCTTGCTGATGTTTCAATGTCAATGCCTACTCTTTAATTTTTAAAAAACTTCAAATAACTCCTACAGCAAATAAGTTACTGACAAGTGCGATACATTATTGGTTTCGGAACGTCAAAACCTACTCAAAAATGCAATAAAAAGTGCAGGTCCGTATTTACAAAATTAATGTTGATGTTAGTATCTAAAAAACGAACCGTCGTATCTAAAAAATAAAATTAGTTTCTTGAAGAGCATAAAAAAGTGCAATGAAAAAGTGCTTTTGGTTTTTTAAAATCACTAGTAATAAGGCCGCAAATAAATAAAAACCAAAAATGATTTTTTCAGTTTATTTCGGATATCTCCGGAAGTAATCGGAATTTTAATATTTTGTTTTAGCTTATTATTCAACACAGAAATGCGCAACTTTGCCTTAATTTAACCAATTCTCTATCTCTTATAGTTACCGAGATAGCAATGCTATTACTTCGAATTTGTAACACCCTGTATACCCTACAATAAAAACTTTTAAAAATAGTTGTATGGCTTTTTGTAAATGGACCGACGCGATTAGAGCGCGCCACCCTGTATAGATAAAATGAATAATTTGTGATCGATATTTTGTTACTTTTTAGTTGTATCCGAAAATTTGTCAAATACCGGTCTTTGGGCCCAATTACTTAAAGATTTATCCCTATACTTATATAAAAGGCTTTGTCCTGACTGACTGATAAAGTATGTTCAATAACCGCTGACCGTTACGTCATATTCTCCATATTTGCGGTACGTCGTAGATTAAATTCAGTCAGTTTGACTTACCGATGGCAAAGGTTATGATTTTTCTTAGGCTTGATTTACAGAAAGACGGATGCATGTGAACAAGTAAAATAGAGGTGCGTTTTTCAAATTTTTAATTGTTATCTTTATACTGTTAATGAAGTCAGAATAAGTAGTTTATTTAGAGAAAAAGGTACCATGGGATGAAACATTTTGTTTTTGAAAATCAGTATAAAATTTTTAATAAAGTTGAATTTACTGAAAAATAAATATGATAAGCAGTTTTTTACTAATTAAAATAAACCATTTCCGCATGCAAGGATCATCATCAATCATCATCATCATCAGATTCGTCCAAGTTAATAATAAGGGGAAGAGTATCTGACGCATTGATAAATCTTTCCCGTTCCCACACATCATTTATAATTTTATTGTGTGTTACATAATTTTTCCATTTTGCCACTGTTACATTTTCTATGGCTTCATTCTACAGACCCAAAACTACGTCATTTGTTACAGGATGCATAGAACTTATTTTTGCATCATAACGCTTATATTTCGACCAAACCATTTCAACAGGATTAAAGTGGCAATGATATGGAGGAAGTTTTAAAACTCGATGTCCATGTTGCAATGCTAGTTCGTCCAACCTATTAAAATAAAAATAATTAAAAAATAAAATAAATAGCGCTTTCTACGTTTGGGGATATGCTGTGCTTCACTATTATCCAGATCTGATCCTTCATTGCAAATGGTGAAACCGGAATTTTTCTTTGTTCTAACCATGCAATAATATAATATACTTAATAATAATATCTTCATTTGCCAGCTAAATGAAAATACATTGGCATAGCAACGTCACCAAGAGGACGATTTAATGGTCTATAAATATCGTATATTTTATTTGAACATATTAAACACATTAATTTAAACATATTAAAACCATAACTAACTTAAAAACGTAAAAATAGTAAACAACAGTCCTACACGCCAGAATCATAAGATAAGAGGACACACTGATAGTGATAAATTTAAAACCTGAAATTAATCATTAATCATAGAAACATTTATTATGAAGAAAGTCCAATGTGGCTCTTCTACATGATGTCAATGTGTTTTGAAAAAAGGGGTGTAGCCTGAACATGTATTTTGCAAAAAAAGGACAACTTCTTTGAAAATAGAACTCAATAAATACAGGTTTAAGAATAACATTGTAATATTTTAGATCTTCTTGGACCGATTTACCTGGAGACAAAAAGAAGAAGAAAGTTGAAGATGTGCCAGTAGATTTAAAAAAGGAAGCAGAGCTTATGGAATTAAAAAGAAGAGATAAAGAACAGGAAATGTTAACAAGAAAACACAAACGGAAAGAGAAAAGCTTATTAAAACTGCACAAGGAACAGTTAGAAAAAGAAAAAAAGGTCAGTATGAAATTAACTCAAACTAAACACGTATTAATGATAAACTGTACCCAGCCAAAATTGACCGGCGAAGCAAACTGTTGTTATTTCTCACTGTACTCCAGTATAACAATGCCGTTCGTATAGGGGGACCCGGAACAAATCAGTATAAAGCCGAGTCTTGTGGGGAAAGGTAGAGTTTTAGTTCCTTTTCATTATACTAAAAATCCCATAAAATCCACGCGGCCAAAAGGCCTCAAATTCGGTCCGTTATCTTGAAAATCGGTACCTTTTTTTTGTAAATCACCGTGTATCTTCAAAACTATGATAGATAGCAAAAAATTTAATAGCATAAAAAACACAAATATTTCCCTAACAAAAAAAATATCATTCCTTAACAAAAAAGACCTATACCTAGTGTAAACTTTCCCTCATCTTAATCTGTTATATTCTCGAAAGTCACTGAACCCGAAAATTATGAAGACAGTATGTATTTACATGCATTTTAAATAGGTAATCAAGAATTCTGACTTACAATGAGCCTAGTCACTATACCTGAATTTATCATATTCAGCATTGATATATCCTGACTGGGAGTTGCGGATCCACAAGCTATTATTAGGACGCGCGGCAACGGGCAATTTTTTTTATTCTTTCTGATCTTTTTTGTGTTTTTTGGCTCTGTTGCCACTATATTGATATTGAAAAATGTACAAAAAAGTAATAAATAGTTTTGGATAACAAGAACAACTTACCTAATTACATATCGCGCTACACCGCGATATGTTATACGGCGCTTCGGTGAAAATAATGTATGTATGTTGTCGGCGTCGTCGTAGTCGTCGTCGTCGTGGCTTTTGCTATTTTCACATTTGCGATTTTTTTTCTCGGAAACTGCTAAAGTGGGACGATTGAAACTTTTTGGGGTTAGAGAGGAATAGTGGGGGTACGTTGTGTGAAAATTTCGAATATACAGGGTGTACCGGAAAAAAGTTATTAATTTTTAAAGTCGAAGAATATCGGATTCTCATGTTTATTCGATACAGGCCACAAAAATTAGTTTTTTCGATTTAAACTTTTTCGACGCGTAGACGACCGTCGGCTACAGAAGCCTATTGTTTGTGAGCGCGATCGAAAGTTTGGAAGTAATTTTTTTTATTTTTTAAAAGCCAAAATTTGGTGGAAAATGGTACCTCTTGGATCGCTAATAAGTCGAATTGGGTGCATCCAATCGACATTCGGTTTGGATAATCGGTTAGGCCATTTCAAAATCTACCTTTTTCCAATATATCGTTCTATACCTAACTGGAATGGAAATTGCCGAAAATTGTAAGAAAGTGGAAACCACAGAGTAAGGCGTGATTTTTTTCGCAGTTTTTATTTTTTTTCGTACGGAAAACGACTTTTAATCGAAACGTTGTATACTTTAGCGGATAGAGCCGTCAAATTGTATTTAAGAGATATTTTTTCGTTTCTTTATCTTTAATACGGAAGAAACGGCAGCTTATTAATTTGAAGTCCCGTAATTTCGGTTGGCGTCGCACTGGTTTGCTTAAATACTTCTGCAAGTGTCTATATATAACTTTTTAAATTTTTTCTTGGTCCACCATATCGACCGATAAACAAGCTTTAGTTTGCATAATAAACGCGCTCTGGGAAAACATATTTTGTAGCTCAAAAAAATTAATTTAGGAATTATCAAGACATCAAGAAGCTGAAGTTTTACTATATCGACTGTAGCTTATTCAATTTTTAACAAAACCGTTTTATTTTTTTCTTAAAAAATGCGCTGATTACTTAACACCTCTACATATCCAAAATTATTAAAATATATTCGTAAGTTTAAGAAAAATGAAGTTTTTGGGTACGGAAACAGGCAACCTTTACAAATTCTAATATCATTAACTTTTGGAAAGATGGCTTTGCAATCGACACGTGGGTCGGTGGGCGTGAACAACTTTTATACCATCTGTCAAAAATAGGTGAAAAATGCGATTTCCAAATTGATTTTTTAGAGGAATAAGACCATTTAGACCACGTCTTTTGTGGGAAATACCTACCTTGAATCTTTATCTTTTTCGTTTAACCAAAAATAATGGGGAAAATATCGCTTTTATACCCGTACTTGTAATAATAAAAATGGCTTGCAGGAGGCATATTAACTTCAATTTTTATAGTTTTTATAATATTTGGAGAGTATTTAATGTATGAAACACCTGTCTTGGACCTTTTTCTTTGCGGTTGACCAAAAATAATTGAAAAAAGTGTATTAGTAAGTATTTTTAATATGTACTTAAAGTTGTGTATAATATCCATTATGGCATTAATATCCTATTTACCACAAATCACTCTCTAAGCTTCGGTAGCGTAGTAGTAAAGACTGTTGATTTTGGAGACGAAGGTCGGGGGTTCAAACCCCAGTGTTTTTTTTTCTTTTTTTATTTTTTTTTTAATGTCGTTATTTAGGTACTGAAAATTTTTTAAATTTTGGATTCTTATAGCTATAATAATCTTTACGAAAAAAGCTAAAAAAATTGACACTTACCTCTCAAAATCTGACAGCTAGCGTATAGAACTTTGTTATTTACTAACTGAAAATTTTTTTAATTTAGGATTCTTACAGCTGTAACTCTCGCTACGAAAAAGCTAAAAAAAATTACACTTACCTGTCACAATCTGACTGCTGTAGTATAGAACTTTGTTATTTAGGTACTGACATTTTTTTAAATTTCGGATTCTTACAGCTATAATCCTAGATACAAGAAAAGCTTAAAAAAACTTGACATTTACCTGTCAAAATGACAGCTGTCGTATAGAACTTTGTTATTTAGGAACTGAGAAATTTTTAAATTTAGGATTCTTACAGCTATAACCCTCGTTACAAAAAATCTAAAAAAAAATTGACACTTACCTGTCACAATTTGACAGCTGTCGTATAAAACTGTGTTATTTAGGTATTGACAAATTTTTAAATTTAGGACTCTTACAGCTTTAACCCTCGCTACGAAAAAAGTTTAAATAAATTGACACTTACCTGTCAAAATTTGACAGCTGTCGTATAAAAGTTTGTTATTTAGGTACTGAAAAATTTTTAAATTTCGGATTCGTACAGCTATAATCCTCTATATGAAAAAAGCTTAAAAAAATTTACACCCGCCTGTTATAATTTGACAGTTGTCGTATAGAACTTTGTTATTTAGGTAGGTACTGAATTTTTTTTTTATTTCAGATTCTTACAGCTATAACCCTCGCTACGAAAAAGCTAAAAAAAAAATACACTTACCTGTCAAAATTTGACAGCTGTCGTATAAAACTTTGTTATTTACGTAGTGAAAAATTTTTCAATTTAGGAGTTTTACAGCTATAACCCTCGCTACGACAAAGCTAAAAAAAATTGACACTTACCTGTCAAAAATTTGACAGCTATCGTATAAAACTTTCTTATTTAGGTACCTGAAAATTTTTTAAATTTCGGATTCTTACAGCTATAACCCTCGCTACGAAAAAGCTAAAAAAAATTACACTTACCTGTGAAAGTGACAGCTGTCGTGTAATTAAACGATCGAACTAGAACAGTGCCGTGCCCGAAGGGCTCGGCACAATAATATTTCTTATATAGCTTATATTTCTTCTATAGCTTCAATATAATAATAATTTTTTGCTTATGTTTTAATCGATTGAATACTTACATATTTTTATATAGCAAATATGGAAAGTATATCTCACATTGCACAAAGGCGTGCGAGTTTAAAGAGCACCTATAAATATCAATATCATAATATTAAATATCATATATCTCCGTAACGAAAAGTCCGAGCCAGGCGGCATTGGAAACGGGACGTCGAGGCCACACCTTAGGCTACAGAAGCCTATTGTTTCTGAGCGCGATCGAAAGTTTGGAAATAATTTTTTTGATTTTTTAAAAGTCAAAATTTGGTCGAAAATGGTACCTCTTGGATCGCTAATAAGTCGAATTGTGTGCATCCAATCGACATTCGGTTTGGATAATCGGTTAGGCCATCTCAAAATCTACCTTTTTCAATATATCGTTCTATACCTAACTGGAATGGAAATTGCCGAAAATGGTAAGAAACTGGAAACCACAGTGTAAGGCGGGATTTTTTTCTCCGTTTTTATTTTTTTTCGCACGGAAAAAGACTTTTGATCGAAACGTTGTATACTTTAGCGGATAGAGCTCTTCAAATTGTATTTTGGAGATATTTTTTCGTTTCTTTATCTTTAATACGGAAAAAACGGCAGCTTGTGAACTTGTTCCCGTAATTTCTGTTGGCGTCGCACTGGTTTGCCTAAATAATTCTGCAAGTGTCTATAATATATAACATTTTGAATTTTTTCTTGATCCACCATATCGATGGATAAACAAGCTTTAGTTTGCATAGTACGCGCACCCTGGAAAAACATATTTTGTGGCTCAAAAAAATTAATTTATGATTTTTTTCAGAGATACTTATATCCGATGTTTTACTATATCGACTGTAGCTTATTCAATTTTTAACAAAACCGTTTTATTTTTTTCTCAAAAAATGCGCTGATTACTTCTCAACACCTCTACATATCCAAAATTATTAAAATATATTCGTAAGTTTAAGAAAAATCAAGTTTTTGCGTGCGGAAACAGGCCAAATTTATAAATTCTAATACCATTCGATTTTAGGAAAGTTGGCCATGCTTTTACCACGTGTGTTGTCCTGAACTTTAACTTTTATACCATCTGTCAAAAAAAGGTGAAAAATGCTATTGCCAAATTGACTTTTTAGAGGAATAAGACCATTTAGACCACGTCTTTTGTGGGAAATACCTACCTTGAACCTTTATCTTTTTCGTTTGACCAAAAATGAGGGGGAAAATATCGCATTTATACCCGTACTTGTAATAATAAAAATGGCTTGCAGGAGGCATATTAACTTCAATTTTAATAGTTTTTATAATATTTGGAAAGTATTTAATGTATGAAACACTCGTCTTGGACCTTTTTCTTTGCGTTTGAACAAAAATAATTGAAAAAAATGTATTATTTGTGTGTATTTTCAATACTCAACGTTCTGTGTAATATCGAATACGGCATTAATATCTTATTTACCACAAATCAATCTGTAAGCTTCGGTGGCGCAATGGTAGAGAGTTGGGGTTTTGGAACGAAGGTCCCTGGTTCAAATTCGCATGTGTATATAAACTTCTTTTTAAATTTTTTTTTAATTTCGTTATTTAGGTACCTACTGAAAATTTAAATTTTGGAGATTTACAGCTATAATAATCTATACGAAAAAAGCTAAAAATGTCAAAATCTGACAGGTATCGTATAAAACTTTGTTATCAAGGTACTGAATTTTTTTTTTAATTTGGGATTCTTACAGCTATAACCGTCGCTACGAAAAAGCTAAAAAAAAATTGACACTTACCTGTCAAAATCTGACAGCTGTCGTATAGAACTTTGTTATTTAGCTACTGAATTTTTTTTATTTCGGATTCTTATAGCTATAATCTTAGATACAAGAAAAGCTTTAAAAAAAATTGCAATTTACCCGAAGGGCTCGGCACAATAATATTTCTACAAATTTATTAGCTGATAATTGATAGCTTTCATGTAAGAATAATTTTTTGCTTATGTTTTAATCGATTGAATACTTACATATTTTTATAGAGCAAATATGGAAAGTATATCCCACATTGCACAAAGGTGTGCGAGTTTAAAGAGCACCTATACGGCGCCGTCTCAGAAAACTACCTATCTATACGAGAAAACGGAAATTTTGCACCATTGTGTAGTTTTGGTCAGTTGTTATAATGACAATTTGGCGATATATTTTCCCTTCACGTTCCGCAGGAAGGTGAGGCAAAAAAAAGCAATAGTAAATAGAAAAAAAGAAAAGAAAAGTATTTTTTTATTGTAAGTTTTTGTAAATCTTTTTAGTACTAATATTAGATGCACTCTCGGCTGACGATTAGCGATATGTACCCAGTCTAGTTATTAAATAATAGTCATATTGCGTTGAGAAGCTGTTTTTGTTTCACTACGGGTAGATTTATTTGATCGATCAAAAGTAATATTCTATTATACAAATTATTATCTTTTGCGTTTAAATTACAGGATTGACTATCGACTTCTGAAGTCTCAAAATTTAGTAAGCTTAAGGCTTTGTTTAAGAAATCTACACTTGTCTTAAGAAAGTCACCTACTATCTGGGTAACTTCGTTATAGACAATAAGTTTTCAAGCTAAGACCACCTGCTTAGTTTCATTTCAAAGGGTAAAATCCATTTCAAATCATTGTAAGCCAATTCATTACCTTTTAAAAAAAACTTCACCTTCATATCAATGTCCACTGAAACCTGATTAACAATATTTATACAGTCATTGGTCAAATCTAAACTATAAAAATATATTACACTCTCTTCACCTGCTTTTAAACCACTTTTATAGTTAGAGTTACACCCAGGCTTGGCATGTTGATAAATAAACAAACTAAAAGAAAAAAATAGTACCTTATTAAGTACCTAGGTAACTAGAGGTATCCTACCTACTTATGAACTATCTCTACTAGTGATATTTTAAAACTAATTCACATATACCTTCAAGTTAAATAATAAACACTTCGATATTTAATAAATTAACTGTAGCCACAAAACAATAAAGTTTATCCCAAAGAGCTTACTAGAATACAAAAAAAAAAACTTTTAAGTTAAAACAAATAAAATTCTGCCGCCATTTATAAGACCCGTAAACAAACCGCCAGGCTGTTGGGATTTTTCACTTTATGCCGTCAATGCTAACTCTGTCTTGGGAATTTTTCCAATTGGCATTCCATTAGCTTGGCATAACATACCATAGATATACAAAGAACAGTAATTTTTATTAAAATTTAACATTTTACACGTTAACTAATATCAAAAATACGATAAATTATATACAGGGTGTTTCATTAAGGGTGGCCACCGGCCATATCTCGGAAACTACTAAGCATTGAAACTTAAGGGAAAAAAATTTATGATTAAAGTGGTAATGAGAAAATTCTGGAAATTATTTTTAAGTTCCGCATTTCTCCACAAGGGGGCACAATTGAAAATTAATTTTTAAAATTCTAAATTTCTCCGAAAATTCCTATATTATGGTATACCTCTGGTTACATCATTAGAAAGACTAGACAATTCTGCATCATTTTGGTTTAAGGCTCATTGGCGTACCGACCTTGATAAGAGCGGGGGAAGCTATTGAAAGTGTAATCATTAAAATCGTTGTAACTTCTAAATGACTTATTCGATTTTACTAAATTTAAGCTTGTTTGGAAGAGAAAGGTAAGTACTTTTAATTGTCGTATCCAACGGTACACGATAGTTTCTAATAAAATTGCTAGAGGGCGCAATTTGTAATAATATCAGTATTTTCGATTGTATCCCGAAAATACAAATCATACCGTATAACTATGACATCATATTCGGAAAGTAGATTAAATTTGCAAGAAAAAATGTGAAGACCGCAGTTTGATGTCAAAACTACTTTAGAATTATTGAGATAATCATGGAAAACTTCTAATTTAGGCATAATATGATGTTTTAAAAAATAAATCTAGATAGCCGTGAAACAAAATCGGCAGATTTAATTTTGATAGGTGTTGACAAAAATTTCTCCTTGATTATTTTTAAATTACTTCTTACCTAATCAAAACTATAGGCTTGCCGTATATTTTGAATGTTTTACCGTATGGTTTGAATTTTCGGGATAAAATCGAAAAAACTGTTATTATTACAAATTGCGCCCTCTAGCAATTTTATTTTTCTCAAGAGAGATGTGTAATAAAAATCCTCAATTCATTTCCTTGATTTTATGGACTGATGGGGGCCACTTTTATTAGCAGCGGCAGAGTTAATTTACAGAATATGCACTATTGGTCACAAACAAATTCTCACTGGATGCTAGAAGCGGGTCACCAAAACAGGTGGAGTGTAATCTTGTGTTCGGAGTTTTATGACACAGAATTATCGTCCCATTTATTTTTAATGACCATCTAAATGGCGAATCTTACTTAAACTTTTTACAACATGATTTGCCTAACATTTTACAAGATGTTCTCATTTACCTAAGAACATCCATGTGGTCTCAACCTGATGAATGCCCAGCACACTTTTCGCAAACTGTCCGCGATTTTTTACATGTTCCGAATCGCTGGATTGGAAGGAGTAGTTTATTTCCACGGCCACCTAGATCCCTGGGTTTACCTGTCTTAGATTTTTACGTCTGGGACGAATTAAAAGACGCTGTTTATAATACGCGACCAACCACACGAGACGCTGAAATTAAAGTAGCTATTTCTAGTTCTATAGTTTGTATTTTGCAAAATGGAAGTCATTTTTAACATTTATAAAGTTTTCCATGATTATTTTAATGATGTTGTTATTGCCCGTTGGCCTTTAAACGCGCTCCAAATTTTGTCTTTTAATAATACATTTTGCTAATCTTACTCAATACTTATGGAACTATAAAAACAATAATTTCTTTGATAAAAGTATTAAAAATTATTGTTTTGGCAATAACTCTGAAACCAACAAAGATATGGAACTGCGGTCTTCACATTTTTTCTTGCAATGATTATGATCTCATAGTTATACCGTATGATTTGAATTTTCGGGATAAAATCGAAAAAACTGTTATTATTACAAATTGTTCCCTCTAGCAATTTTATTAGAAACTATCGTGTACCGTTGGATACGACAATTAAAAGTACTTACCTTTCTCTTCCAAACAAGCTTAAATTTAGTAAAATCGGATGAGTCATTTAGAAGTTACGGCAATTTTAATGATTACACTTTCAATAGCTTCCCCCGCTCTTATCAAGATCGGTGCGCCAATGACCCTTAAACCAAAATGATGTAACCAGAGGTATACCATAATATAGGAATTTTCGGAGAAATTTAGAATTTTAAAAATTAATTTCCAATTGTGTGGCGAAATGAGGAACTTAAAAATAATTTTCAGAATTTTCTCGTGACCACTTTAACCATAAAAGTTTTTTTCCTAAGTTTTAATGCTTAGTAGTTTCCGAGATATGGCCGGTGGTCACCTTTAATGAAACACCCTGTATATTATGTTTATTATTTTCAATTATTAGGCTAGATATTATTATCATAATTAATAATTCAAGAGAAAGTAAAAGAATTGACCGATTGGCAAAGTACGGTACACGTAAGGCGCGTATTTGTTTCACTAATTATTCCGAATTACATTGGTATAATGCAAATTTTTCAATTTTTAGACCCAAAATTTCCATTCGATTATTTACATTTTATATACGAAACGCGCTCTCGCCTATGCCTAAAGTAAATGGGACTTAACAGTATAAATACGAGCCCCCGAAGGGTAACAAATCACAGTTGTACAACCAACTCAGCCAAGCAAAGTACCTACCGTACCAAACAAACGACCCTCTCAAAAATGATGACCAAAACATTAATCATGTTAGCCCTGGTGGTGGTGGCAGCCTACGCCATAGAATACAAGACGGTGGACTATTACGCCTACCCCAAGTACGAGTTCAAATATGGAGTAGACGACCCTCACACCCACGACAAGAAAGAGCGTGCTGAAAAAAGAGACGGACACACCGTGGAACAAGAATACCAATGGCACGAGAAAGACCGTGAAGTCAAGGTGCGCAAACTGGACGAGCATGCTCAACAAGTCCATTTCGAAGTCAACAAGCATCACTAAACGGAGGATATTCTAGAATCTAGAATATTCTGGCAGATGAGTGGAGAAGTGTACATAGTTTTTTCGTCTATCAAGTGTTGCGTGAGTAGTAGAAGTACCTAAAAAAAGATACATAAGTGAGAGTTGCCGCCTGGTGCATACCAGCATTAAAGTGTTAATATTTCGTAAACGGTTGAAGATAGGTATAGGGCATTATTTATGCAAAATGTCTAGAATTGATTGTAGAATGTATGTAAAAATGTACTTACAATATGTTTCATTAAAATAATTAAAATAAAAATACTAATTCCAATATTCAAATAGAAGAGGATAATCTTTATTCTGCCATTTGACATTTTTTTGTTAATTTGAAGAAGTAGTCCATGCTTAAAGTGGAGTTAAAGTATAGGAAAGAAAGAAAAAACTCAAAGTCTTCCTCCACAAAATTTAATAGAATAAAATGTTTAGTCTCTACATGTTTCGAACGTAGAAACGTTCATCATCAGGAGACAGAAAGTATAATTAGAAAGTGCTGATGGTTTTAGCAAAAGAGAAAATGGAGAAGGACTTTAATGGAGCTTTCATGGAAATAAAAAATGATGTGTAGAAGACATAAAATGGAGAAAATATTAAAATTTAAATTTTAAAACATACTAAGTAAGACGTCAGTAAAAAGGGGTCTAGACCAACCCTATAAACTGGGAAAGAAGAAAAAAAAACTTTCTATAAAGAAAGTGTCAAAAATTATTTAAAATTTTTTATAAAACATTTTAGGGTAATTATTGTCAAAAAGACATTGAAAGAGTTAACTTGGTAGTAATTAACATAGTGCAATGAAAATTACATTCCGCAGTGTCCCATGGGCTACTGAGGTTTAAGGCCCAGTAACCCCGCAAAAGGTTAATTTGAATTCAAAGAAATTAATTCGAAAATTGAACATTATATTTCAAAAAACTTTTCAAAAGGTTATTCACGTCCACGTGTTGGGACCTAATGGAATAACCTTTTGAAAAGTTTTTTGAAATATAATGTTCAATTTTCGAATTAATTTCTTTTAATTCAAATTAACCTTTTGCAGGGTTACTGGGCCTTAAACCTCAGTACCCCACAGGACACTGCGGAATGTAATTTTTATTGCACTATGTTAATTACTACCAATTTTACTCTTTCAATGTCTTTTTGACAATTACCCTAAAATGTTTTATAAAAAATTTTAAATAATTTTTGACATTTTCTTTATAGAAAGTTTTTTTTTCTTCTTTCCCAGTTTATAGGGTTGGTCTAGACCCCTTTTTACTGACGTCTCACATACTTAGTATGTTTTAAAATTTAAATTTTAATATTTTCTCCATATTATGTGTCTTCTACACGTCATTTTTTTATTTCCATGAAAGCTCCATTAAGGTCCTTCACCATTTTCTCTTTTACTAAAACCATCAGCACTTTCTAATTATACTTTCTGTCTCCTGATGATGAACGTTTCTACGTTCGAAACATGTAGGGACTAAACATTTTATTCTATAAATTTTGTGGAGGAAGACTTTGAGTTTTTTCTTTCTTTCCTATTTTTTTGTTAGTACCGTGTGAGCAAAAGTTGCTTGATAGGGCTTGATTTAGATCACAATGATATGGGGACGATATATATCTAACCAAATCTAGGTTAAAATTTTGTCAAATTCATATTATGACATGATATACGATATGAGTAATAAAATAAGTAGACAAATACAAATTTATTTTTGTTGTTTACAAAATTAACAAAGTAAGAATATACAGAAAGAAAAAAAAAATAATTACATAAATTGCTGAATTGGCCACCGCCATGCTCCAAGCATAAATTCACACGTCTCTTCATACTTTCGAAAGTGTTGACCAGCATCTCTGGAGAAATGTTACCACATTGTATTGTATAGAACCTGTTTCCCTAAACACAGCCACGGTTCTTTTCAGGCAATGATAAAAATCCCCAGCAATAAAAGCAACGTTAGGAAAATGTTCGTGAAAATCGTCCATGCACAAACCCGGATTGTATTGCCACTCACCATTTACCCTAACCCCGTTTCAAAAATACGCTTCAACCATGAATGTTTTGTGCTGTTCCGTAAAGCCCATTGTGTGAATTGTTCAAGAAATTGGACAAATTAGCGATGAATCAAATTACTTGTAACGACTGTCAAAGATGACGGAATAACTGATTGATTGTTAATTCAGGTCTACGAATAAAGAATACAAAGGAAGTAGGGTATTGTAGATTGACAGTTGTCCGGGATGGGGGCCGATGGCGGCAACAATTGACGCATGCGCGTTTCCGGTCCACCTGTGGCGTATCATTGAAATGGTAATAATAAAATGATTAATGAAATTTTATTTGACGAAGAAAATAGAAAAAATATTTAGATTCATATATACCTATAAGATACGTTAAGGTTGATGTAATAAAACAATACAACTATTTCTTTTAATTATTTATTTAAATAAGGTAACGGAGGTGAAAGGGTCCTTAATGTAAATATCTGGTTAAATAACTAAAAACACCTATTATACATTAAAAAAAAATTGCAGGAAACAAATTGTTTCAGATAATAAATACTGATGAAGGCAAAATTATTGCCAAAACGTCTACGTTAAAAAATAAAATTTTAAAAAACCTTACTATTTCTTCATGATCCAAATCACAAGAAAATAATAAAATATAATATAATATAATATAGTCCTGTTTATTATATGTACCTAAATAATATTAATGAGATTTCTAGTATACAAGAAAATTGTCAAATGACAAACTATGCAGATAATACAAACATTTTATTATTTCTAGTATCAACAACTTAACAAGTTAATTATAGATACATAAACCCCATTTCTAAAAGCTATCCTAAGCTATAATAAATATTCAATTAGCATTTGCCTAAGCAGTTCATTCCTTAATTTTAATTTTTCATAGTTTAAATTATATATTATGTCAATGTCTCCACAATATTTATTAAAATAGAGCACAGTCTTAAGTGGTGAGTTTTTGTATAGATTTGTCCTCGGTGTAGGAATATAAAATACATGTGCGGATCTAGTATTGACTAAGCCTATTCTAAACGGAAGCAGTCCTAAGAACTCTTTATTATCTATTTTGTCTCTAATTATTTTATATAAGAAAATAATTCTTGCTTCTATACGCAATAGTCTTAAAGAAGGGAAATTAAACAAATTACACAAAAGCCCTTGATCTGTACCTCTTGGCGGATAAACTGAAAATGACTTGTAGTACGAAAATTTTAAAAATTTACGCTGAATATATTTTAAAAGAGTAAATCTTATTGGCATACTGAGGATCCCAAATAGTGCATGCATACTAAAGTTTTGTAACTACCAGGGATTAATATAAAGTTATTATGGCGTTTACATTTTTAAAGTATTTACAAGTTCTTATAATAAATCCTAGCATATAAAGACCATGAGCTTCTCGAGCAACATATTTAACAATTATGATTGAAGTAAATAATTATTGGTTTTCCAAAGATAAACTGATATTAAATAAATCAAAGACCGTTATCACCTTGTTTAAGATTAACCGATACACTTTGGTGAATCCGGAAACAGTAACCATTAATGATTGTCATATAAGATTAAAGGAAATACTAAAATCTTAGGTGTGTTGTTGGATAGTAAAATGTTCTGGAAGAGCCATGTCCTGGAAGAGCCATGTCCTAGAAGAGCCATGTCCTGGAAGAGTTATGTCCAATATATGTTGTAACCAGGAGGTGTTCCAGTTAGATTCACAGTAGGATAATTATCTGCAGGCAGGTTTTGACATGGTGTCTTATAAGATATTGCATAGGAACGTACCTGCCAAAAAAATATAAGTTTTTTAATTATCTGTTTGGCACCTTTACCAAATGACACAAAAGTACCTATAACGTGATACTGTCTATCTTTGTAAATTTTTCTTATATTTTGATATGAATTTCTTTGAATGATGGAAGGTTTGGGACTAGCTTTGAATTAATTTTTTTAATCAATGGTATCTCCAGTCGTCCTCAGGTGAAGATTGGGAAAATGTTTCTATCATTCTAGAAACATCATTGTCTTCAATCTTGAAATAGGAATTTCTTTGTTTATCGTACCTACACTCCCATATTTTATTACATTCTTTATCCATGGGTTAAAAATTTAAAAGTAGATTAAACCAATAAAACATCTAAAAACTTTTATCGATACATAATTTATGAAAAAGTGACAAAGCAGCTTCCTCAGAAGCATAAATAATGCAGAATTATTTGTATTCATATTCTTAAGTACCTACCTACCTACATATTTTCCAATATATTATGTAATGACCCGATACAATAGTTTCAAAACTTACATTTTTTAACCAGGCTACTCCAAAAGTAGGCACTACTGCAGTTGGGATCAATCTAACTTTCAATCTTGAAGTTCTGTCAAAGCAATCTTCAGAAAAATGCTCCGAGCAAAGAACTGTATTTCGTGTAGGATCCCAATTGCTTCGGTTTACAATTTTCAACCATGCCTTTTTTCTTAGGTAATTATGTGGAAAACTAAAAACCAATAAGTATTTTTAATTTGCTTTTCTGTAGAAATGAACAAACCCAGTCGATTAATAAATAAATAATATTTTTCTGGTTTTATAAGACGAACGCCCATGAATGACGAATGACATGCGAGGTTCGGAGGTTATGTGTATTTTGATATTAAATTAAAATATTTACATTTTTTTTTCTCTACAGATTAAAAAAGTTTATATATGTAAACATAAACTTACCGATAAAATGTAATGCCCAGTTTTTTACTTCCTAGCGTTTGGGAGCACCCACAAGCAGCACAATTAACCATATTTATAGCTTATTAATTAACCCATAATACCAACCAATTAAACTGTTTTAATCGCTGTCCAGCGCTAAAAGTATACTCCACTGTCACACTAAAGTAATTATAAGTTTACTAGAATTCGTTAAATATGGTTCTTAACTAATTAAAATGGAAAATAACTCGAAAACAGCAAAGAAAGCAGAAATCACAGCTCGACCTGTCAACTAGTGTCAACCACGGTCAACCACCAAAACAAACATGGAGTCATATTTAGACATTAGATGGGGGTTCAAAATGGCCGACTTCCGTCGGTTGCGTTGTAAGGCGGTTTATGCAAAATCCTACTTCCTTTGTATTCTCAATTCGATGATTCAGGTAGTTACTGACACCCAACAGGTATTAAGCTCTACGGCTAAACATCACGTCCTTAGATGCAAGGCCCTCTTTGATGCAAATAATTTTTTCTCGCACGGTAATAGGCTTTTTTACTAAATTTTGATTTTTATCCTACCACATAGAGAATAACAAAATTTTTATACCGTTTCACTTTTTTAAAGTTTAAATTATTTACTGACAACAAAATACGCTCTTCAACCAAAACCAGAAATCTACGTCACAAAAAATCGGCCACTCGAAGAGAATCGGGCGGAAGGTCGATAAGCCGCATCTACCTGAATGATATCTCGTGCCTTGTCTTCTATTTTTACGCTGTTCTTTTCTATTTAAGTACCTAGTCGAAACAAAGATAACATTATAATCGGACGCATGATTAGCAAATATAATAATTACGGGGATAATGGTAGACGTACTAATTATCTGATCTCTTATTCTGAATAATTGTCTCTAGGAAAGGTTCCTGACACTAAAAAGATTTTTAATATTGACTCAGTGGCGGCTCGTTAATGAAGGGCTCTGGGGCGCCGCCCTCCCTGCAATTATTTCAAACAGAATCCAAAAATACTTTACTTAAAAAACCAATAAAGCAATGTATGTAAGCAATCCATTAAAATAATTCAAACCAAACATAGCCCCATTCCAGCGGGCAGGCTATAATACTCATAGACAAGCGAGTTGCGCGCTCTCAAGATTATAATAAGCGCGGGCCGGGGCGGGCGACCGATTATTCGTCCCGATTCAACGCGACTTCTCGTTATGACTACGGTGGCGTGACGTCACCTACATATCGCACAACGAGGAGCTCAAAATTTTCCGCCCAACAGCTGTTCGCGACTCCCGATTCGACCTGTCGATGCCGCTCACGCGGCTCACGTTTTGTTTATTTGTTTTGATTCTACCATTTGGATTTATCGTCTATAGTAAACTACCCCAATAGGGTAAATTACCTGCTATATACGAATTTCCAAAAAACCAGAGGAAAAAAGTTACAGGATACCTAAAGACTTCGAAAAGCAGCGTTTGTAAACAAATTTTAATTGTTTTAGTGGCGAAGATTAAAATTCTAGTTAACTAAAGACGATAAATCCATAATGGTAGAATTTCAATCTTCGCCACTAAAAAAATTAAAATTCGTTTACAAACGCTACTTTCCGAAATTTTTATCCTGGTTTTCCTCCGGGTTTTTTGAAATTCGTATATATAGCAGGTAATTTACCCCTTTTTACCAATGACGATAAATCCAAATGGAAGAATTTCAATCTTCCCCACCAAAAAAATTAAAATTCTATTTACAATTATAGTTACATTATAAAGTTGGAAAATTTCGTCTAATATGAAGGTCATGGATTTACAGAAGCTTGTGTTTAGTTCTCTGAGTTTAAGTGAAAAACTTGATTTAAAAAATACAGGGCGGCCACTACCAATATTGAATATAGTACAAGTGAAATCAAAATTTAAAAGTAAGGCACAGTTTACGCGTAAGTTTGACAAATAAATATATAATAAAAAATCCTGGATATGCGGTTGTGAGGACAAAAATTATTTTTTTTGTTTCGTGTGTCTTCTTTTTGACGGGGATGATAATTGGACTATAAATGGGGTGCAGGACTTAAAACATCTTTCAGAGAAAATAAAAAAGCATGAAAATAGTGCAAAACATCGTTATAATGTGGTAAGTTTTGAGATGTTAGGACAAACTAATATTTTAACTTGTTTAAGTAATGCTTATGCTGATGAAATTAAAATTCACAACGAGAAAGTTAGAAAAAACAGACACGTACTTTCGAAAATAATAGACATTTTAATTTTTTTTTAATTTAAAGCCGGCGCCCCCCCTGACTCACTAGTCACGAGCCCCCACTGTATTGACTTATAATTTTTAATAGGTTCCAATTCAGCACATCAATGCTGAATATGATAAATTCGGTTAGGTGACAATAAGGCCCATTGTAAGTCACATTTTTAAAACTTCAATTATTTAAATTGAAGAAATAGTCCATACTTTAAGTGGAGTGTATGTTTAAAAGGAAATAAATAAGACACTTTAAGTCTTCCTCCACTGGTATATTAAGATAAGTCTTAATTAAGGGTAAAATCTCTACAATGTTTCGACTGTATAAACAGTCATCATCAGGAGAAGAGAATAAGGAAAATGAGAAATTAAATAATATAATATACCAGTGGAGGAAGACTTAAAGTGTCTTATTTCTTTCCTTTCAATTATTTAGTTCAGTGACTCAAAATTAATTTTTAAGATGCTGACAAGTTTAAGGACCTGCAGGTCCCAAAATTATAGCACACGATCCTTTTTTTGTTAAGGAAATATATGTGTTTTTTATGCTCCTAAATTTTTCATTCTTTTAATTTTTCGCTATACAGACTGTCCGCCGATAGGTATTACAATAGCACAAATGGATGAAAAATTTCATTTTTCGGGAAAAAGTCATTCTTGATAAAAAGTTTTGCTTGTAAAAAAAATATAATTCACGAAGAGAAAATTTTGATTTTTTATACAGGGTTCGCAAAAACTTCAAAAACATGATTTTTCTTCAAGAGAGAATAACGTTTGTAATTTAAATCCGAGATTTAAAATAAATCTTCGATTTTTTTAGTTTTTTTAATTTTTAGAGGTAAAATATTTTTTTTTTGGATAGCAGTATTAGCAGTCGAAATACATACATTATCAATAACAGAGGGGTATTAAAAAGTTTCAAAAACTGATTTTTGGGGTTACCAGAAATATGTATTTTTAATTTCACAAATGAAATGACCCCGGAAATAACACAAAAAAATCTTAAAATAACAAATAATAATTTTATAATTTGCTATTCAAACACTCCTCCTCCATATTCAACCCATTTTTCCAGCTGTAAACGAATGTGGTCAAAACTTTTTCGAATTTCTTTAATGGAAATTGTTTGAACAGCTTTAACAATTCGCTGTTTTAGAAGCTGTACATCGTTCTCAATTGGACGAGAGTACACTTGTTTGAGGCGCCCCCAAAGATAGGCATCTGAAATAGTTAAATCGGGACTTCTTGGGGGCCACAGAACCGCACCATTCCGACCAATCCATCTGTGGCCAAATGTATTATAAGCCATTCCATCACTTCAATTGCAAAATGCGCAGGACATCCATCTTGTTGAAAGTAGATTTCGTTCCTAAATTGGAGAGGCAATTCTTCTAGGTTGTCAGAAAGGAATGTTTCCAACATTTCAAGGTAACTCCTACGGTTACACGTGTTTTCGAAAAAGTATGGGCCAATAATGCCATAATAATAAATCGGAGACCAGACATTTACTTTTTTGTAATATTGTTTTCTTGCAGGAATTCTTAAACGGGGATTATTTTCGCTCCATCAGTATCTAATATGCGCAGAAGACACTTTCCCGTTTGTCGAAAATGTCGATTCATCAGAGAACATGATAAATTTATGAAAATTCCGGTTTTCAGTTACAATTTTGTTTCCGACCCAAAGACAAAAATCCAAACGTTTGGCTTCGTCTCCTTCCAACGTTTGATTAAAAGTTGGCTTAAATGGAAATATTTTGTTTGCCTTTAAAATATACTGAATATGAGTTTTTTTTCTACATCAAGTTCTTGAGCTCGGTTTCTTAATGAGAGGGTAGGATTATCAGCAACAGACTGCAATACGATTAGGGAAGCTGCGTCATTCTGATTAAAGTTTTTTTTTTAAATTGGAAACAACCAGTTCGCTGAAATTTTCTTAATAATTTATGACGTCCCATTTTTGAAACGTAAACGTTAGGATATCTTTGATTAAATTTCTCTATCACAAAGTTGTAAGAGCTTTCGCACACACCGTAACATTGAACTAAATAAACCCTTTGTTCTAAGGTCAACTTTTTTAAAACACATCAAATGCTATTTGCCAACTTCAAATTTGCCCCATACGTAAAGCAAAGTAATAATAAGGTAAAAAAAATCCATTGTTTTTACAAAAGATGGTAGGAATGCATTTATAGTTATTTACATTACTAGATGCGAAAGTTAATTTTTTGGTGTGAGGAGGTTTTTGAATTGCCGACGCAATTTAATACCTCCGACCACCAAAAAAGGCTTTCGCATCGTGTAATGTATTACATTTTTTCTACTACTGTTCTCTGATCAATATATTATTAAGTAATAAACGTTGATTTTATTCAAATTAAAATGATAAAATAAGTTTTTTTTTCACCTATAAAATAGTCCATGACAACTAGTGTATTGTTCACAACTAGTTATTTGAGTACCGTCAGAGTCTGTCAGTTCGATTTTTTTGTCCTGGCACCGAAAGTAATACTTAACATAAAGTTAAATCAAAAGAATTTCCGTTGCACGTCATACCTTCGAGTATCAGCAGTGTTGCCAGTTTGTAATCAAAATACCCCAGTAAGGAAATGCTTCGGCATTTTTCAATAAAGGTAAACAACGTAAACAACAGAAATGTGTATGAATCGCTTTGTTGTTCTTAAAAGATCAGTTTTTAATCCTATTTATAAAAGGATTTGCAGTTTTAGTTAAAAACGACTTAAATAAACTCACGAAAACACGAAATGAAAACAATAAACGTCAATCAAAATTCGCCAAGAAATAAACTGGCATCACCGATGCGTTGACACTTCTGTTGCCAACTGTCAGCCCAAAAAATTCAAATGATATTAATTTTTAAAAGGTTAAATTTAAAAAAACATCTCCTTTGAGCGGCTTAGTATCAAAGAAGAATACATTAAGTTTCTTTTACATTCAATATCGCATGAAATTTATATATTTTTTGCCCAAATTTAATTTTTTTATGTTTCCTGACCGATTTTCAATTATCAGCTGATTGATGACGTGCAACGGGAATTCTATTGATTTAACTATAGCTAGCAACGTATAATATTCAGGTTTACTTTCGTTATCTGTCGTGTTGCTAGGGCCCGAAAGTTAACTTATCTACAGTAGTAGAAAAAAATTTTAAAATAAGACACACCACCGATTATGAAAATAGAGTAATAAAATTTTATATTAATATTTTTATTGAACAGCAAGATTTCCATTTACCTCTAAAAATTAAAAAAAAACTAAAAAAATTGAAGATTTATTTTAAACCTCTGATTTAAATTACAAACGTTATTCTAAATAAGTTTTCTAATTGGCATTTTGGTTAAAAATTAAAAATAATAGTACTTATATTATTTAACGAGCGGTAATGTAGGTCAACTCACGCAGATAAAGTTTGCAGCATGCGCCGCAGGTGAGTGCTGTAATTCATCAAGTGAGTTATGACCATTACCGCAAGTTGAATACTATACTTTATCTACGACTATAACAATATAAATACTAAGATACCAGTACAAAGAAAGAACTTTATTCACATTATGTAATTGACTAGATGATAAAAACGATTTAATTATTGTGAGATCTACTATCTTTGTCGCCAGATATTTCTCATCAGGGGCTTCGTTTATGAAACTATTAAGTTAATGTAGGTCATAACTCACGCAGATGAAGTTTGCTGCATGCGCCGCAGGTGAGTGCTGTAATTCATCAAGTGAGTTATGACCATTACCGCAAGTTGAATACTATACTTTATCTACGACTATAGCAATATAAATACTAAGATACCAGTACAAAGAAAGAACTTTATTCACATTATGTAATTGACTAGATGATAAAAACGATTTAATTATTGTGAGATCTACTATCTTTGTCGCCAGATATTTCTCATCAGGGGCTTCGTTTATGAAACTATTAAGTTGTTCTGGCGTAAACGTTTTTGTCTTTTTAGCTACATTACTGATTGACGTTTAAGAAACGCACATAATTTTAAATAATTCTCTATATTGATTCCATTATCTATGTTGAGTGTGCTTCTTCTTAGCATGGAGAAGACAGTCCATAGAGACGATGCTTTATATCTAGTGTTAAGTTCGCTAAAATATGCCAAAAGTACATATTCTGTAAACGACGACTTAATGTTCTTACCGCTACACTAATCTTGAAAATTTTTGTATAAGTACACCTTTATATTTGTTTTTGGATTTTTCTGGCAATAAATTCTGTATGGTTACGTTAGCTAATTGTCTTATTTCTGGAGGTGTAGGTACGTACTAATTCATCTTCACTATCTGAATTCATCTTTTTCAGCACAAAATTCACAATAATTAGGTATTAACTTAATTTGAAAACGTCAAAATTATTTTCAAGTGACGTACTCTCAATAACAATAATGGACTGTTCCCCTTCGGCCAATCGGCTTATACAGAAGTACATAGCCATCTTGATATTCGGTTCGTAAATAATTCCATGAATATTTTCTAATTTGTTATTATAGTGAGTTATTATAACTCACGTTGTTTGTTTATAGATACTATTAATTGCTCAAAAGCAATTAAATAATTAATATATAATTTAATAGGAGTAGATAAAGCAGTTTTAAGTACTTGTACTTTTCCTTATAAAACTCGCCGCAAGCGGCTCGTTTTTTAACATGGACGCGTGCGATAAAATGATGCTTTATAAAACGTGTACGTTAATATACTATTATGTAAGCGGTAGATGCCAATTAAAACACTTGCACGAATGAAAATCGAACGTTTATAAAATGAGGGAATATTGCTTCAAGAATGGCGTTGAAAAAGTTTTAAGTTTCGATCCCCTGAAAATGATATGGCAATGTACCACAGCGAATTTTAGTACGGTCGGATCCACTTAAATTTTTCTTAATATTTTAATTATTTTTGACTATTTATTTAGGAAGAAAAACCAAGTGAAAGAAGACCATTTAGTAGAGATATTGATTTGCAAGTAAATAGATTTGACGATGCCCAAAAGCAAGCGATATTGAAGAAAGCCCAGCTTTTAGATGACAGGTTTTCATCCGGACAAGGCAAATATCTATAAACTGGATGGTTGGTTTCTTCTTTCTCTAATTTTACATTGTATAGAGTCCAGCTCTTTTAAAAATCGGCCCAAAATGGCAGTTCACAAATTCTGAAGGTAAAAGTTGGTAATTTTGGTTTCTTTAGTAGACGGACATGTATAGAACGTTCAAACAGCCTTATAATTTTACGCAAATGTCAGTTTCACCTATGTTTTTTTTTTTAATTTGGACATTAAAAATAAAAGAATGATGGAGAAAGATTGGGTCTATTTGTATTTCGTGATTTCCCATCGTATTTTTAACGCCTCTTTTAAAATTTCTACTTTTTAGGAAAATAGTTCGAATCAGCAAGTAAAGAGTACCTACATAAAAATTTAAATTTCAAGTTTTTATCTTTGGTGGTTTCGAAAATATTTTAAAAAAAATCAAATAAGGAATCGTGGTTTACCCGCCTACCAAGCAAATACCACTTGACACAGATATCCTTCTCGCTTAGGCAAGTGGAAGGTTAAAATCAGCAAGTGAAAAGAAGTTAAATAATTAAATATCAAGTTTTTATCTTTAGTGGTTTCGAAAATATTTAAAAAAAAATCAAATAAGGAATCGCTGTCTACCCGCCCACTAAGCAAGAACTACTTGACACAAGTATCCGTCCAGTTTACTTCTGCAAGTGCAAGTTTAAAATCATTAAGCAGAGAACTTAAATATTTAAGTGTCAAGTTTTTATCTTTAGTGGTTTCAAAAATATTGAAAAAAAATTAAATAAGGAATCGCAGTTTACTCGCTCACCAAGCAAGTACCACTTGACACAAATATCCTTCTTGCTTACTTCTGCTAGTGCAAGGTCAAAATCAGCAAGTGAAAAGAACTTAAATATTTAAATTTCAAGTTTTTATCTTTAGTGGTTTCGAAAATATTTAAAAAAAAATCAAGTAAGGAATCGCTGTTTACCGCCCACTAAGCAAGAACTACTTGACACAAATATCTGTCCAGTTTACTTCTGCAAGTGCAAGTTTAAAATCATTAAGCAGAGAACTTAAATATTTAAATGTCAAATTTGTATCTTTAGTGGTTTCAAAAATATTGAAAAAAAATCAAATAAGGAATCGCAGTTTACCCGCCCACTAAGCAAGTACCACTTGACACAAATATCCTTCTTGCTTACTTCTGCTAGTACAAGGTCAAAATCAGCAAAGGAAAAGAACTTAAATATTTAAATTTCAACTTTTTATCTTTAGTGGTTTCGAAAATATTTAAAAAAAAAACAAGTAAGGAATCGCTGTTTACCCGCCCACTAAGCAAAAACTACTTGACACAAATATCCGTCCAGTTTACTTCTGCAAGTGCAAGTTTAAAATCATTAAGCAGAGAACTTAAATATTTAAATGTCAAATTTTTATCTTTAGTGGTTTCAAAAATATTGAAAAAAAATCAAATAAGGAATCGCAGTTTACCCGCCCACCAAGCAAGTACCACTTGACACAAATATCCTTCTTGCTTACTTCTGCTAGTGCAAGGTCAAAATCAGCAAAGGAAAAGAACTTAAATATTTAAATTTCAACTTTTTATCTTTAGTGGTTTCGAAAATATTAAAAAAAAATCAAATAAGGAATCGCTGTTTACCCGCCCACTAAGCAAGAACTACTTGACACAAATATCCGTCCAGTTTACTTCTGCAAGTGCAAGTTTAAAATCATTAAGCAGAGAACTTAAATATTTAAATGTCAAATTTTTATCTTTAGTGGCTTCGAAAATATTTAAAAAAAAATCAAATAAGGAATCGCTGTTTACCCGCCCACTAAGCAAGAACTACTTGACACAAATATCCGTCCAGTTTACTTCTGCAAGTGCAAGTTTAAAATCATTAAGCAGAGAACTTAAATATTTAAATGTCAAATTTGTATCTTTAGTGGTTTCAAAAATATTGAAAAAAAATCAAATAAGGAATCGCAGTTTACCCGCCCACTAAGCAAGTACCACTTGACACAAATATCCTTCTTGCTTACTTCTGCTAGTACAAGGTCAAAATCAGCAAAGGAAAAGAACTTAAATATTTAAATTTCAACTTTTTATCTTTAGTGGTTTCGAAAATATTTAAAAAAAAAACAAGTAAGGAATCGCTGTTTACCCGCCCACTAAGCAAAAACTACTTGACACAAATATCCGTCCAGTTTACTTCTGCAAGTGCAAGTTTAAAATCATTAAGCAGAGAACTTAAATATTTAAATGTCAAATTTTTATCTTTAGTGGTTTCAAAAATATTGAAAAAAAATCAAATAAGGAATCGCAGTTTACCCGCCCACCAAGCAAGTACCACTTGACACAAATATCCTTCTTGCTTACTTCTGCTAGTGCAAGGTCAAAATCAGCAAAGGAAAAGAACTTAAATATTTAAATTTCAACTTTTTATCTTTAGTGGTTTCGAAAATAGTTTTAAAAAAATCAAATAAGGAATCGTGGTTTGCCCGCCTGCCAAGCAAGGACCACTTGACACAGATATCCTTCTCGCTTAGGCAAGTGCAAGGTTAAAATCAGCAAGTGAAAAGAACTAATATTTAAATGTCAAGTTTTTACCTTTAGTGGTTTCGAAAATATTAAAAAAAAATCAAATAAGGAATCGCTGTTTACCCGCCCACTAAGCAAGAACTACTTGACACAAATATCCGTCCAGTTTACTTCTGCAAGTGCAAGTTTAAAATCATTAAGCAGAGAACTTAAATATTTAAATGTCAAATTTTTATCTTTAGTGGCTTCGAAAATATTTAAAAAAAAATCAAATAAGGAATCGCTGTTTACCCGCCCACTAAGCAAGAACTACTTGACACAAATATCCGTCCAGTTTACTTCTGCAAGTGCAAGTTTAAAATCATTAAGCAGAGAACTTAAATATTTAAATGTCAAATTTGTATCTTTAGTGGCTTCGAAAATATTGAAAAAAATTTTGAAATTTCTCTTACCCGCCCACTAAGTAAGTACCACTTGACACAAATATCCTTCTCGCTTACTTCTGCAAGTGCAAGTAAATCAAATAAGGAATCACTGTTTACAGCGTGCGGCTCATTTTTGTGGCCTGGTAGATTTAAGCGCGAACGTTTATTTTGGTCGCTTGACTCTAACGTTTGCAGCTCAAAGTAAAATCGCATATAGCGGTACGGTTCGTGGCCCTGGCATAATGAGTCCATTCGACGAGTAATACGAGACATTGTTCCACAGGTAGTACAAAATGTACCCAGCGGCCAAATAAGATCAGCCCTCGGCTGTATCATAGCCCGTTAACCTTTCAGCTTTAGGAAAAAATATTGTTAGTAAATACTGCCCAGAGAAATCACTGGAAATTATTTTCAATCTCTAGAGATGTCTGCTAGGGGGCATAACAGACATGGTCAAATAGAAAATTAGGTTTGCCTTGTATCAATCAAATAGAATTATACGATTATTTTCAAAAACAAAAATAGAGAATTAAAAGCTCTAAACTTTAATCAAAACCATAGCTGTCTAACATGTTTCTAATCAAAGATTAGAAGTATAGATAAACGTGTCTAGGAGACTTTGATAATTAAAATAATGATAACAATTACCTTTTCTTAACTATTAACTAACAATAATTATCCTACGTATCCAAAGTGTCAATATGAAACTGTAGCATCGGAGTGATAAATTAAACAATAAAGCAGGAAACATCTATTTTGTGAAAAACATTATTGACAATGAACTTTACTGGTGACCTAATGTTCGAAATGTCTTCCGTTATTTTAGATACAGTACTGTAGCCTCTCTCGAATAGAAAAACAAGCAGACAAGCGTCTAGAGTCTGACTATGGACTTCTCAACCAGCCAATCATAGGCCGCCGTCTTAAAGAAAGTAATTTTGAGGTTAAGCGATGTAAAGCCGGTTGTAAATTAGGAACATAAAATGCTATTTATTAATATCGGTATATAGATTTTTTTGAAAAGTCACGTATGCCAAAAACACTCCTTTTCAAAATTATCAAAAGTTCATCACACTAAAAAACTACAAGCGTTGTGAATATAATAAACAGTGTACTTCAAGGCATGAAAGGAAGCAACATAATATTACATACGTTAGGAATAATCAGCTTTACAAGTGTGCATACTACAAATGTCAACATTGCAGAATAAATACAATACTTGACCATTTAGCAATTATATGTCATAATTTAAATTTAACCCCAGAAGATAGACAGTTTCAATGTTGTTACGTAACGAGAATTGTTTAATAAAAATATTTTAAAAGAAGCCGAAAATTGTCATGTGTTCCATTTTTTGTTTTATTAATTATTTTGTATTTTGCAATAAGAAAAATTGTATATTTTGTATATTTTTAAGAACGGTTTAGACTAGTGATGTTACAACTTTCCAGAGTGTGACTATTATGTTTGACTAAACCTACAACTTACCTACGTTAATAATGTACTTACTACTTTTACAGGTTTTTTTTTTGTTTTGAGAAATCTCATTGCAAAATACAAAATAATTGATCAAACAAAAAAAGATGAAAAACACATGACAATTTTCGGTTTCTTTTAAAATATTTTTATTTAACAATTCTCGTTACGCAACAACATTGAAACTGTGTATGTTCTGGGGTTAAATTCAAATTATGACATATGGTCAAGTATTATATTTATTCTGTAATGTTGATATTTGTAGTATGTACACTTTTAAATCTGATTATTCCTAAAGTATGTAATATTATGTTGCATCCTTTCATGCCTTGAAAGATACTGTTTATTACATTCACAACACTTGTAGTTTTTTTGTGTGCTGAACTTTTGAGAAGGTTGAGGAGAGTGTTTTTTGGCAAACGTGACGTTTCAAAGAAACCGATATTAATAAACAACATTCTATTATCCTAATTTACAACAGCCGGCTTTACATCACTTAACCTTAAAAATTACCTTTTTTAAGACGACGGGCTATGATTGGCCGGTTGAAAAGTCCATAGTCAGACTTTAGACGCTTGTAGAAAAAGGTTGCAAACCGAGAATCTCTACACTGCCACAATTTGTTTTAGTTTTCATTTTTTTAGCTGTTGAGATCCACCATGGTGGAAGTAGTGTTGTGGTCAATTTTTTACTCTTTGTTTAATAAGAAAACGTCAAATTAATCGGTGAAACAACAGTCGAGATGGTACCGAGAATGGTTACTAAAAAGACATAGATATTCTCATGTTCAATTGCCGAAGAAATTGAAAGGTGAACCTGAAGATTGGAGAAATTACTTGTACCTAGACCAGGGTCGATAATTTTTGAAACCAAAAAAAAATAATAGTAGGATGAAACCCATTGGAAAAGGAAGAGAATATAACAAAAATGAAAAAAAAAATAATTTACGGGCGATCCGAGGTCGGAAAGTGGAAGGGGGTGAGTTTTTAAGGGTAGAAAACGATTTATCTCGATTTCCCGCAAAACTACAAGTCCTATGGAAAAACGTTAAATGGCAAAGTTGTAGGTAATAAAAAGATCTACAACTGTTGTATTTACACTTTTTTCACATAACCTCAAAATTTATGTGAAAAATTCAAACAACCAAGTTTTTGGTTTTTTATTCTTATCTTTTACAAAAAAAATTTTTTTCACGAAATTTGTACACACTGTAATTTTTTTGATTTAAAATATTTATTTTTTCACCTTATTTTGACTTAATATCGAAAAAGCACCCTATATTTCAATCGAAAATGCTCACGTCAAAATATCTGCTTTTTAAAAAAGTCGGTGGGCTTTTTGTTCGTTGAAATCCCTATTTTCTGACGGTGTAAAAAAATATATACATTACTATGGTAAATGTTCTCAAAAAATGCAAAGAAACGAAAAATATTGTAGATGTCTTATACAGGGTGTCCGGAAAATACGTGTACAACGTTTGACGACAGATTCCTGACGTCAAAATAGGTCGATCTAAGCCGACTTAGTTATATCCAGAATTGTCTCGTTTAGCCGAAAGAGGGCGTCAAAAATTTGTAAAAATATTGGTTTTTCCTAAATTATGTGAAAACCTGCTAATCGATTTTAATGATTTTTAGTATGTAGACTAATACTATAAAATTACGTTTTCTAGTAGTATAGTCACCGGCTGTAAATAAGTGGAAGTGTTATAAAAGTGATATAATCCGTCATATCTCCTCATTTTTTATATGAACGGCGTTATGACAACCAAGATATTTTTGTAGAGTTACTGGATGTATTTGGAAGCTATTTTACCTCTTTAATATTTTTCGTTGAATGAGCTGTTTTGCCAGAAGAAAATATTTACAATATTTAGTATTATTAGTAATAATATTAAAATCAAATTACCTGTAACAATAATTTTTTAAGTGACTTGTTGCTATGGCACTTATTAATTTGACAATTATTGACAAATTGTCACCAGTAAAAAGTATTTTTTATTTTAATTTTTTTTTGCAGGTAAATATTTTCTTCTGGCAAAACAGCTCATTCAACGAAAAATATTAAAGAGGTAAAATAGCTTCCAAATACATCCAGTCACTCTACAAAAATATCTGGGTTGTCATAACGCCGTTCATATAAAAAATGAGGAGATATGGCGGATTATATCACTTTTATAACACTTCCACTTATTTACAGCCGGTGACTATACTACTAGAAAACGTCATTTTATAGTATTAGTCTACATACTAAAAATCATTAAAATCGATTAGCAGGTTTTCACATAATTTAGGAAAAACCAATATTTTTACAAAATTTTTACGCCCTCTACCGGCTAAACGAGACAATTTTGGATATAACTAAGTCGGCTTAGATCGACCTATTTTGACGTCAGGAGTCTGTCGTTAAACGTTGTACACGTATTTTTCGGACACCCTGTATATTAACTTATTTGGTTGTTAATTATAGTAGTATATTTCGACTTGCAATTTTTTGTTTATAAATGTAACATGGAATCTTAAGTTTTTCGAGTAATTAAAGTATAAATTTTAATAAATAGCTCAAAATTGTACATGATTTAAAAAAAAAATCGGATTCGAGTTTTTTTCGTTTCTTTGCATTGTTTGAGAACATTTACCATAGTAATCTATATTTTTTTACACCATCAGAAAGTAGAGATTTCAACGAACAAAAAGCCCACCGACTTTTTTAAAAAGCAGATATTTTGACGTGAAAATTAGGGTGCTTTTTCGATATTATGTCAAAATAAGGTGAAAAAATAAATATTTTAAATAAAAAAAATTACAGTGTGTTTGGGACATAAAAAGGTAAGTTTCGCTTTGTAAAAGATAAAAATAAAAAACCAAAAACTTGGTTATTTGAATTTTCACATAACTTTTGAGGTTATGTGAAAAAAGTTTAAATTGTAGATCTTTTTATTACCTACAACTTTGCCATTTAACGTTTTTCCATAGGACTTGTAGTTTTGCCGGAAATCGAGATAAATCGTTTTCTACCCTTAAAAACCCCGACCTCGGATCGCCCATAAATTATTTTTCCTTTCATTTTTGTTATATTCTCTTCCTTTTCCAATGGGTTTCATCCTATTATTTTTTTTTCAGTTTTTACAAAGTTTTTACCATTTTTAAAGGCTTCAGCCCTGGTCTATTGAGGATAGATGCAAGCAACAATCCCGTCTTCAGTTTCATTAGCGATCTAGGGTTAACAAAGAGATATAACTAAAATAGAAAAATATATATTTAACAAAAAGTAGAAGTAAACGTTTGTAAGTAAACTAATTGACTGTTTTGTGTATTAATGGAAATAAGAGTCTGTAACAATAATATGGATTAAAGTTAAACTTAACACAATACTTGAATACTAATAATCGTAATATTTTTACAGAAACACACATCGCGTTATCGAATTTCCATTAAGGAATTACTTAAACAATTTAATTATAAAAATTACAAAAAAAAAACATGTAGTTTACATAAAAAATTGTAGATTACAAGATACTTAAGGAAACCAAAAGACAATTAATACTTAACACTTAAATTCAATCGTTTTGTAAAAGCAATGTTATTTTATCATATGCATATCTCATTTTTTCGTACAAACCTCCTGGACAACCGTATTTTTCAATTGTACTAAATCTAAACGTACGGAACGATTTATCCTCATCAATGTACGTAACTGCAGCCATTAATGGGCACATAATAACTTTTGTGTGGTCGCCAAAATTAATCTGCAAAAAAAGGCAAATATTAGTGCGGTTCACAACTTCTTGTGCCCCTAACAGAATACGCATTGAAAAATAACAATATTGTCATAGTATATGAAAAGCGGATATTGGCTTTGTACAGGGTGATCCACGTAAGATGATCCACTATACGATCTCAGAATCTGTAAGACCTATAAACAAAAATGTAATGCAAACATGTTTTTTGGATTGAGTTATATTTTTAAAGTATATAATTTTTATGTATGCAATGATCTGGTACCTATAGATTAAACTAATTCGAACGCAAGGTTCAAGATCAACATATGAACCTATTGACAAAATCGTATTCCATTCTGCAGTAAATTAACATAGAAATTTCGCCCCACCACTTTAATTGCCAAACTTACGCAGAAAGAAAATTTAATCTTGGTCTAAATTCTCACAAAAAGTCTGCAGTATGGCAACGCAGTAGTAAGAAATCCGCCCCCAAAGATGTGACCGCCACGACATTGGCCTGAGGCTATGATGACGTTGTTTCATTCATTTTCGTTTAGGGATGTCCACAGAAAATGTATCGCGGAAAAACATCAAATCGATGCACTGAAGAAAATTTTTTAATAGAATTAGTATTACAAAACAAATGACAAATCTTATTATTCTTAAGCTCACTCCTTAACTAAAAAGGTAAAGTATCAAGATCGAGGGGCAAGGCAATTATAGTTATGTAATATATATACAGTGTCACCAGTAAAGTCCGCATCATATGGATTTTTTTTATTAATAGCTTTATTCAAAATTTGACTTTGGCATCCAGTTCTGCTTCGATCGAGATGAAAATTAAGCAAAAAAATAGTAGTCACGTGATTCGCATTATGTGTCAAATTTTAATTTTTTCCAAAAATAATTCAAAAGTGGGGTTATTTATGAAAATATCGAAAAAAGTTATTAGAAAAAGTTTTTTTAAATGCAGTTCTAGACCACATGCAAAATTTCAGCTGCATAAGATAATTTTAATTTTTTACCTATATTTTGTAAATTGCACCACTTTTGCAAAATAAGACTCAACGCAACCTACATAAAACTTCTTAGTTTTGACAAGGCTTTATTTCAGATAGATTTTCTTTGTGTGTTTTTCTACAAAATCAAAATTGGGCTATTAAAATTTGATCGCATGTGATGCAAAGTTTATTTGTTTTTGACCCTGTATAAGGTAACTTTATAAAATAAGTATTTTTGAAAACGTAGTTTGTGTCTGAAAGTAAAAAATAAAAAATAAAGTAAAGAGGTTTTAAATTAAATCGTTAAAAATAGATAAACTTTACGTTAAGTTAAACTAAAATTTATTTTCCACTTAATGAACACTTTACTGATGACACTGTGTTCTTTTTTGTCTTAATATTACGGTGTATTACTTTCAGACACAAACTACGTTTTCAAAAATACTTATTTTATGAAGTTACCTTATACAGGGTCAAAAACAAATAAACTTTGCATAACATGCGACCAAATTTTAATAGCCCAATTTTGATTTTGTTGAAAAACACACATTTAATATGGCGCTACTTTAAAGAAAATGTATCTGAAATAAAGCCTTGTCAAAACTGAGAAGTTTTATGTAGGTTGCGTTGAGTCTTATTTTGCAAAAGTGGTGCAATTTACAAAATATAGGTAAAAAATCAAAATTATCTTATGCAGCTGAAATTTTGCATGTGGACTAGAAACTGCATTTAAAAAAACTTTTTCTTATACTTAACATTTTTCGATATTTTCATAAATAACCCCACTTTTGAATTATTTTTGGAAAAAATTAAAATTTGACAGATAATGCGAATCACGTGACAACTATTTTTTTGCTTAATTTTCATCTCTATCGAAGCAGAACTTGATACCAAAGTCAAATTTTGAATAAAGCTATTAATAAAAAAAAATCCCATATGATGCGGACTTTACTGGTGACACTGTATAATTATATAATTAAGGCCTAATACTTCGATAAGTATCAATTGGCCTCGATTTATCGGATTGAAAATATCAATTTTTTCGATTCGTCGACGTATATCCAACATCCCTATTTCCGTTTGGTGTTTCTTTGACAGCGGTCTGAAATTTTCTTTAGATTATCGGTTTTGTGTAATAATTGCTGTATTTTTAGTGTTTTGGGCAAGTGTCAAATATGCGAGAATTCGGAAAATAATAATTCTGCAGTTACATTTCATAGGTGAATAAATAGAAAGTTCTTCAATTTACAAGTACCAGATCATTGGGAATCACACAAGGGGAATTACCGAATTACGACTAAACGTGTAAAATCTTTTCACGTATTATTCTGATTATTTCCCTTGACAACGTTTTTGTATACAGAAGGTAGGTGAATTTCTATCGACTATTTCAGTCATCTGAAAATAAAACAAATAAAGTAGCTTATAATTGCAAAATATTGCATGTATAGGTACCTACTTACAGATTACCGAATGTGACCCAATCACCTACTAATGTAGTAATTTTTAATCTAAATTCAAATAATACCTGTCTAAGTTTTTTTTATATAATATTCGGGTTTATTTTCTATGTACTATGTACTTTATCTTGCATTTGTTGCATAAAAAATTAACCATAAGTGGTTTGATTCATATTTTTAGAAAAAATATTATTGTACAGCTTGTCAAATCTAGGTATTGACGTGAATCGCGCGATATAGCCAGGCCCCCGTAGTGCGCAGTAGACAGCGGCTAAACTTGGCATGTTCTTAGGCTGGATCCACATACATCCGTGATACGCATCCGTTGTGTACCACATGATTAATATGAACCAATGAAATTTTATTCCCTAAAATTTCATTGGTTCATATTAATCATGTGGTACAGAACGGATGCGTATCACGGATGTATGTGGATCCAGCCTTAGTCTTGAGAAGCAAACTGTTAGTATAGTCTGTGTAAAAATAGCGTGTGAATTATTTTGATGCCTAAATTAAGTAAGGAAATATATTTTTACACTAACTGTACTGCAAGTTCTTCTCGGACCAATAATAATACCGCGGCATGTACCTCTGGCATCTCTTTTTCTCCGTCTTGTGCGCAACCCACAAAACCCTCAAGTCTCTTTCTAGATTTGACACGTTGTATATGTTTTTACTTTCAGGTATATTTTTGAGAAATTATCTAGGGAATTAAAAAATTTTGGACCTGGCAACACTGCCTCTCATCCGAATATGCTGCTCATGAAGCAACCAATTGAAGACCTAAGTGGATAAAAGTGTTATGTCGCATTTTTTTTAAAACTTTTTCTACTTTTTGAGCGTCCCTGGTATAGATCTTACTATTAGTAAACCTTAAATGCAGCTTTTTTCATAATAAAATATTTTTTTAAGGATAAAGGTGTTAAGTGACTCAAACATCTAGCATGTCGTAGTGAATAAAGGTGTTGATGTTACAATTTTGTTACATGACACTATGAAAAAAACTATGAATTTGCTTTTATTATTAAAGTGCACCAAATAAAATTAGTTAATTTTACCTAATTTACCTATGCGGTGTTAGTAAATAAAATTAAAGAATAATTAAAAAAGTCATAACGCGTTTTATTGAATAACTTCGAAGTTTAAAAATGTGACATGACCTTTATGTCTTCAATTATAGCTTACCTGTAAAGTTCCACTGTTCAGTTGCATAAGAACCCCCGATGTCGAGCGGCACCACTGGTGCAAATGGGGCGTCCTAGACATTGAATCAATTCCTTTAACCACGCCAGCTCCAGTCTTAATAAGATGTTCTCTCATGTATCTGCTAAAGTATGACAATAACTTCATTTTTTTGTCGTACTGTTTGGGATAATTATCTATGGTCATGTAAGACTCATCGCCGTTCTTATCTACGTACTGCACATTGCTGAAAAAAAAATTAAACATGTTTACGACTTAGTGGACTTCCTTAATTTCAGAGAAGTTTTAACTTAGTTAATGGAGTCATAATTTTACAGAGTACGAGGAACGGGCTTTTTCACTACAGGGTGTCCTTAAAAGTATGGCCAATAATTGGGGATTGAGTAGATTGGTTAACAATAAAGTAAGAACTAAGTAATGCGATTTGAGTCCTGCAAATTTGGATATTGGGGTTTTCGGAGATGCTATCTTTAAATTAAATAATAGGTTATACTGTAAGTTGTCTCAAATTACTTATTTTAAATGGAGCACCCTGTATAATATAGAAAGTCATGCTAAAATGAAAATTTTAAAAATCTAGTTTAGTGAGGAGTCACTATCCGAGTGTTGCATCAACTGATAGCGTTAAACGTCATCAACGCGCACGCTTACAGGCAATTTTACTTGTAATTGCACCTAATGTAAACAGGCCAATAGAAATATTAGAAATATGTTACTCACATGGCATTCGCTAACATAATCAGTCTAGTAGTGTCATTAAACATAACCCCAACACTTTCATCAGACAGCTGGTAACCGAATCCATATTTGTCTGAGTAATCAACCCATTTTGATACCCATACGGTTGGTTGGGCAGCGGGATCGGTCATTTCATCTGATACTTTCTTGTGCAGCATTGGTTTACTTTTAATAACCTGTAAAAACATTAAAAAATAATATTAATAATAATCTTTATAGCCTAACAGAACAGGTTCCAATTACAAGACAATGTGACATAGAAAAAATAGTTTAAAAAGATTAATCATTCTGAAATAGAAAATAGTGAAATTCAGTAATTTAACGTTTTTGTAATAGTATAGTATATGAGTTTAGTTGCATTTGTAAACTGAGTGGAGGACAGACCGAATACATCCATGTCATTGCAAGTATTATTAAAAATAAACATTGATTGATAAATTGGTGTTTTAATTAATAAGTTTGTTGAGGGAGTAGGCAGATGGAAGACGGGAGAGGATCTGACAGTGCGTGAGGGAACATGGAAGTTTATACAGAATAGTAGCATAGGGCATGCACATTTTAAACAAGAACTGCATAAACAAGTAATATCTGCGATTGAGAAGCGATGGTATCTGGAATCTTAATAAAAGATCATTTTGATCAGCGTCTCTAGGGGGATATGTTCCATCTTCCTTAAAGGAAAGGTATTTGACAAACTTTCTTTGGACGTTTTCTAGGAGAGTAATGTATTTTTGAAAAATGGGGTGCCATATATAATAGCAGCATATTCTAGTTTGGATCGCACGAAACTATAATAAGGGGTTTTTAATGTTTGAGTACAAGGCCGTAGCCAGGGGGGGATCAAGGGGAATTGATCCCCCCCCGAAATAAAAAAAGATATTTATTTTAGACTTTTAATAGGTATTAATGAGACTGCAGTTATATACAGCGCGCCCGTCTCACTTTGTTGTTACACAATAATAGTTAATCTTATTTACGGGCTACAATGGCTGTAGATCGCCTTAATGGTCTGGCTTTCCTATATGTCCACCGTGATATAAACGTAGATGTAAACAAAATCATAAATATTTTCTCTGGACTCTATTGTCGATTTTCTTCATGCCATGTTTCTTCTACATTTAAAAATATTTTTCTAAATTTTTTACGTCCATAAAAGCTCCATTAAGGTTCTAATTTTCTCTTTTGCTAACACCATCAGCATAAAATAGATTTCTGTCTCCTGATGATGAACGTTTCTACGTTCGAAACATGTAGAGACCTTTTAAACTAGAGTTTTTATTCTATTAAATTTTGTGGAGGAAGACTTTGTGTTTTTCTTTCCTTTTCATACTTTCAACTCCACTTTAAGTATGGACTATTTCTTCAAATTAAAAAATTAGTCTGGTTGGCTATAAACAAATTGAGTAAAGTAATTTACTTTACGCACTGCATAAATGAAATGTGTATCTTGATTCATATTATATATTATATTATCCTCCGGTTGTAGAATAAATAGTGTGTAAAATTCGTGCGTAAAGTGATTTTTTTATTCATGAGATTTGCGACCTATTTTACACACCGGTTGCATAAATAACTATTTTGTCTCGGTCTTATATAATATATAATCGATGTCGCCATATACATTTATACATTGGATCTAAATCTAACAGGTATGATGTCGGAAAAGTTGCCGTATTTTTTACTTTCACGATTAAAAGTACTGATAACAGGTGATAACTAACATATCGATATTCTTAAAATATCAATATATTATTCCCAAGTTCCCATCCCTATATATTTGTGAGTTTATTGGCCGAGTTCCTTTTAGTTACTTTTAAATAGCATAGCAAAACGTCAAGTTGAGCGTTCCTTTTAAAAATGTAACTCCGCTCAGCAAACATTTTTCCTCCCCCCTTGCCGCGATTTCGCATACGAAATATACAAAGTTGTTTGTGAAGCGTTTCCTTAACAAGTTAAAGCAAAAATTTTTACTTTGCTTGCTATTTAAAAGAAGCAACACGAAAGTACCTTTTGTGCACTTTAACACTGTCAATGGCACAACTACACAGTGTTGCCAGAATTGAAGGATTTGCTTCAATATGAAGGATTTTGATCTAAAATTTTTACTACTGAAGGATTGAAGGTTTTTATCCGAAATTGTATATTTAGCAAATATTCCAATAATTTTACCAACTAATTTTATTTTATTAAAATCAATTAATTAGTTGCATCATGTTGCACGTCTTTACCTATATAAATTTAAATATTTTATTTTTGATTTTGGTTATGAATCTTTTGATTGTTTTGTTTTCATTTTTAATAAAAAATTCGATCATTAAAGTTTTTTTTTTGGTAATATATTTTGTTTTGCCAGCCACCCGCCACTGTTTTGAAGGATATGAAGGATTTTTGTCACTCAGTTGAAGGAAGGTCGTTAAAAAAGTCTGGCAACACTGCAACTACACCACACGCACAGCGCCACACTCCCCTCCACAGGACCACAGGCCACAGACAGGAGGACAGGTTGTCGACCTTTGAAGTACTTTGAACTCTTGATTGATATTAAAAGTGAAATTTTAATGGCTTTAAAAGGATTAAAAGTGATAGAATTTGCAGGATTAGCGCCAGGGCCATTCTGTGGTATGGTTCTAGCAGACTTTGGAGCAACAGTGATAAAAATTGACAAAGTAAATAAACAGTAAATTATTTTTGGGACAAAGAAATCGTACCTACTTGAATACATAACCTTATTCATTCAAAATTTGGGTAATTATACCGTATAGGTACGGTCTTTGTCGTTTTTGCGAATTTTAAGAAACTAATTATGGATGCTCGTTCTTTCGGTGGTTATGTTGCAGAATTCAGGGGCGAAAAGAGTTTATATAAATACTTTTTATATTTTTATTAAAAACATCAATAAAATAATTATCTGTCAACAATGCAAATCTACTTGCTATAGCCGAGTTCCTTTTACGTTACTTTTCAATAGCAAAGCAAAGCACAACAAAGTTTTTTTCCTCCCCCCTTGCCGCGCCAGATTTTGTTTTTTAATATTAGAATAAATTAATATATGGAACCATGGAACACTATTTTTTGCGGTGTTGCCAATTTGCCGAGATAAGTTTCTTGGTAAACCAACATACTTGTTGATATTCCTGGTCCAAGTTGAGGTTAGACCGCACCGTTTTTGGATTTTTCCTTTTTTTAAATGTGAAAATATTTAATTTTATCGAGTACTTTATGTACAGGAACTTTGTAAAGTGTTACACCACACAAATTTTATACCAGGTGTCTCAACAGTATGTGGACGAACTGTAGCTTGAAAACGACAGCAAACAGAAAAAGTGTTTTAAATGAACCTTGGAGAGATAGCTTATTAGCTCCACAAATAAAATACAAAGTTACATTTTTTTAAATGGAACAATGTGAATTTTCGTATTCTTAAAATGTTTACTGAATATAGCACTTTAAAATTTAATTTACTGTGCGTTTTCAAAAAGTAACCATTTTTTTTTTAGGAAAAACGACCATATTTTCCTTCTTATTTTTAAAGCCCTGGTATAGTTTATGGAAAAATTAGATATTGTAAATATTTTAATCCAATATCGCCATAACAAAATAATGATATATTCGATTTAACTATAATTGCACAGGGTGAAAAAGGTTTGTAAAATTAAAAATGTATTGATTTTTTTTAAATCTTTTTTTTTAAGAAATTAATCCATATGCAACCGATTTTAGTAGAATCCTATAGGAAATGACAATAATATACCTACAACGTAAAATAACTCTACCAACTGCACACATATACAGTGTAGTCCAATAAAGTGTGATAACATTTATATTATATATATTATATTATATTTTTTTAAATGGGACACCCTATATTTTTTATAGAATTTGCTTTGATAGTTTGGGAGTAATAAATCAAAAACTAAAAAAAAGTTTTGCAGCCCCGGAAATATATCAAAAAACAATCCAAAAGTATTTTTTATTTACTGCATTATTTAATATTAGTGGCACGGGGCACGGGGTCAAAAAAGACTATGAATAAAATATATTTTCTCTATTTTATACAGGGTTTTGAAAATAAGGTTTCAAAAATTACACATTTTAAACTAATTTTTCAAATGTTAATTATTTTACTATTTGGTGAAGAATTTTAAAACAAACAATTTTTTTTATTTGCAATTTAATTAATATTCCAACCCGTTCTCAAAATATTTATCAAAAAAAGAATAGTAGGATGAAACCCATTGAAAAAAGAAGAGAATATAACAAAATTAAAAGGAAAAATAATTAACGGGTGATCCGAGGTCGGGAAGTGGAAAGGGGTGAGATTTTAAGGGTAGAAAATGATTTACCTCGTTTTCCGGCAAAATTACAAGTCCTATTGAAAAACATTAAATGGCAAAGTTGTAGGTAATAAAAAGATCTACAACTTTTGTATTTACACTTTCTCACATAACCTCAAAATTTATGTGAAAAATTCAAATAACCAAGTTTTTGGTTTTTTATTTTTATCTTTTACAAAAAAAAATTTTTTCCACGAAATTTGGTGAAAACTTACCTTCTTATGTCCCAAACACACTGTAATTTTTTGATTTAAAATATTTATTTTTTCACCTTATTTTGACTTAATATCGAAAAAGCACCCTAATTTTCAATCGAAAATTCTCACGTCAAAATATCTGCTTTTTTAAGAAAGTCGGTGGGCTTTTTGTTCGTTGAAATCTCTACTTTCTGATGGTGTAAAAAAAATATACATTACTACGGTAAATGTTCTCAAAAAATGCAAAGAAACGAAAAATATTGTAGATGTCTTTTAAATCATTATGTACAATTTTGAGCTATTTATTAAAATTTATACTTTAATTACCCACCATCAGAAAGTAGAGATTTCAAGGAATAAAAAGCCCACCGACTTTTTTAAAAAAGCAGATATTTTGACGTGAGAATTTTCGATTGAAAATTAGGGTGCTTTTTCAATATTAAATCAAAATAAGGTAAAAAATAAATATTTTACATCAAAAAAATTACAGTGTGTTTGGGACATAAAAACGTAAGTTTTCACCAAATTTCATGAAAAATTTTTTTTTGTAAAAGATAAAAATAAAAAACCAAAAACTTGGTTATTTGAATTTTTCACATAAATTTTGAGGTTATGTGAAAAAAGTGTGAATACAAAAATTGTAGATCTTTTTATTACCTACAACTTTGCCATTTAATGTTTTTCAATAGGACTTGTAGTTTTGCCCGAAATCGAGATAAATCGTTTTCTACCCCTAAAAAATCACCCCCTTCCACTTCCCGACGTTAGATCGCCCGTAAATTATTTTTCCTTTTATTTTTCTTATATTCTCTTCCTTTTCCAATGGGTTTCATCCTACCATTATTT
Organism: Polydrusus pterygomalis; assembly: GCA_963969555.1. Lineage (NCBI taxonomy): Eukaryota > Metazoa > Arthropoda > Insecta > Coleoptera > Curculionidae > Polydrusus > Polydrusus pterygomalis. The sequence goes on along the minus strand of OZ018376.1, from coordinate 75,234,607 downwards.
TTTTTTCGTTTCAAAAATTATCGACCCAAGTTTATATCCGTAATAAAGTTTCATAAACAAAATAGCTAGGTGGCCATGGAAAAACAATTAAATTTACCAATTAAATACATTTTGACGTTATTTGTCAGAAATAAGTAAGGCAACATCCAGAAACGTTTTATGTTAAGTGCTCTGTTGAATCTAAAAAGAAAAAAAGAACAAAAACGGCACTAAATAAGGAAAATTGGCAATTTTATTGATAGTTATTGAAAAGCCAAATATTAAGTAAGTGTGGTGCAAGAAGTTGAAATAAGTGGTAAGGCAGTCCCAAGAATTCTGAAAAAATACCGTTTTCATGTGTGTTTTTGAACAAAATATTATACGTTTAAGTGCACTTAAGTACTTATTTCTGACAAATAATATCATTTGATTATTTTGTCATGGTAGGCGGCCATGGATTGTTTTATTTTCTTTACATCCCGTGTTATAGTATGTCAGCATATGAATGAAATTCCTAACTTTATTCGCGTAAGGGTGGAGGGTGGGTATTATAAAAAAGTCAAAAGTTAACTTTAGTTTTAACGATTAGGTTAACTTCGTTAGAAAAAATGACAGTTTTCTAAAGTCCTCAATAACCTTCGAAAGTAAAAAGAATTTTTAACCTAACAGGTTAGGACCTCTGCCATCAATATAAGTAATTTCTCTCTCTAAAAACTCTTGGTCGTCGGGGGCCTTCCACAATATTCATTATTAGTTAGAAGTTCTTCAAATGTATTGTTTATATCTCCTGCTAACATTACGAGATCTGAATTTAAAACACAAGCACGCGAAGAAAATTACAGGTTATGTGGTGTCAACAAAAGTCCTCAAAACCCACCAAAAACTGTCATTTCACTAATTTTTAATATCATATAACATTAATTGATACTTGTTCCTCCCATCCTCCCAATAAAGTTAACATTGAAATTGTCATATTTACTTCAACCTGTGACGTAATTTTACAAGTTCGTTCATCTGTCAATTAAGCAGTGGCGGTTGCTCTATAAGGCCGCGTGGCCGCGCGCCCCTCCTAGGAATTTTAACATAACACACAAATTAAATGTTTATTTAAATATTTATTATTACTATTCATTTTAATACTAATATTATTATTATTATTCATATACAGGGTGGCCCTTTAGTGTGACAAAGTACAATAGCTCCGTTACTATTTCCAATACATTAAAAATATTAATACAAAAGTTGAAGGGCAGTAAGTGACTTATAATGTAAAATTATTTTTAACTCTATAGGGTGGCTCAAAAAAGCGGAACAAGAAAAAATGAACTTTTTTCAAATGGAACACCCTGTATATTTTTACATTTTTAAATTCCACATAAAATTACAATTATTTTTTATTAAATACATTATTAGTCTATACTTTACAGTTTCCGAGATATTGACTCTCGAAAAGTGACATTTTTGAACTTTGACAGCTTCTAACTTTCTAACAGTACGTCTTAGAGCAAAACGGTTTACATGTCCCTATCTTCAATTTTTATTATCTTCCCAAAAAAATCAACTTCCAGTTAAACCGGAACAACTATATTTCCTGCTTTCTAGTAACATCCGGTTTAACCGGAAGTTGATTTTTTTGGGAAGATAATAAAAATTGAAGATAGGGACATGTAAGCCGTTTTGCTCTAAGACGTACTGTTAGAAAGTTAGAAGCTGTCAAAGTTCAAAAATGTCACTTTTCGAGAGTCAATATCTCGGAAACTATAAAGTATAGACTAATAATGTATTTAATAAAAAATAATTATAATTTTATGTGGAATTTAAAAATGTAAAAATATACAGGGTGTTCCATTTGAAAAAAGTACATTTTTTCTTGTTCCGCTTTTTTGAGCCACCCTATAGAGTTAAAAATAATTTTACGTTATAAGTCACTTACTGCCCTTCAACTTTTGTATTAATATTTTTAATGTATTTGAAATAGTAACGGAGCTATTGTACTTTGCCACACTAAAGGGCCACCCTGTAGGTAGTTAAAATTTCTAAATTTTAAAAAAACCATAGCAACTCACCAATTCTAAACTCATCTCTAATTGTCCGTTTTCGTTGACCAACGATAAGCACGCGTCCTCGTGTGAATTTTAGATTATTGAATTTCGTCGCTGAAACGCGGCGACGGACGGTAAAGTGGATTGGCGTATATAAATTTCGCGGAACAAACCCGAACGACACCCGGTTATATCCGATTTATTTAGGGACTCTACGGCCGCGGTATTTTAGCGCCTGCATTGCTTTATACATTTCGGACTATGTTGTGGCGTAGCGCGCGTCGAGTTCGAACTAATAAAAATGAATTTCGTCAATAATATAATTCAAATAAATTTTTGTAGGCTGCCATTAGCGGATAAACTTAAAATAAAAGAACTGGGGAGGCCGTTGCCAGATATAAAGTTATCACAAACTTGTGAACGACGGGCCGAAAACCGATCTTTTACGCGTCGGTTTTCAAAAGACATTTTTTCTTAATATAAGTACTTTAAAATTAATATTTGAGCAAACAGATATTGTTTTTCAAATTTTGCAGCATAAGATTACTGACATTATTTATTCAAGAAACCGTTTAAAATCTCTTCTAGAAAAAATTTACAGTTATCGCAATGATGCGAAAAGACGAAAAACGTATAATTTTGAAGATAAGAAACTTCATTATCAGCAGCTTTTCAATGATATTTTAGATATTACAAAAGGCCAGATTGAATTTAGATTTTCAGATTTGCATGAATTAGGTACAATTTTTTGACTTTCCCAAATAATCTTTTAGATAGTTTATGTCTAAGGTACAACTTTATAAAAAAAGAGTTTTTAGTTTAACTTATTTTTAAGAGTTTTTTTTTATAGTGAATTTTTGAGAAATTTTGGGCGTGGTCCAGAAAATTTTTCTCCCGACACTATCCTGCTCGTCTCTTTGTAGGAAGGTAGATATTTCAGTTTTTAGTTTAACTTATTTTTAACATTTTTTTTCAAAGTGAATTTTTGATTTTGGGCGTGGTCGCGAAATTTTTTTGCCTGCGGTGCTTTATTTCTGAAACTTAACCTCCCCATCTAAATCAGTCACAAGCCGCCACTGATTTCTATTGCGCCCCTTCAAACACAAACCCCACGACACGCCACTGCAATTAAGTTTTATAATACCCACCCTAAGAGCTATGGAAGCCTGACGCATCGCCCTATTGCATGACCCTGTATATATACAATAAGCACACTTTCTAATGGTCGTAAAAAATACGTTTATACTTTATAACACAGGGTGGAGTTTTTAACTGGAATAAATTCAGTATTAGAATATTAGAAAGCCTCCTTCTTTGCCGAAAAAATACAGAACTACGGCTGCGTTTATTTTTAGTATACTTTTTTTGTGTCTTCATGAAATTTATCACTCTTTTGGGGGGTAGAAACCGACCCCAACTTCTTTTTCAAATGTATGTATGCATCATGATAGCTCGTTAGAAAAGGCATAAAAAAGGGAATACGATCCACCCACCACACGAAATTCGCCAAATAACCCCGGATATGGTACATAGTGTCAAGAACTTTAGATCAGGGGTGGTAAGAAAAAAAATTATCAACATTTCCAACAATTTTTACAATAAAACAAATTGCGTCTAAATTATCGAAATGCAAAAGTAAATAGTGGGTCATATTCCCTTTTTTATGCCCTTTCCAACGAGCATCACAATACATACCTATATTTACATTTGAAAAAAAAACGAGGGGTGAATTTTATAAATGAAGACTCGTGTCTTTCAAAAAGCATGCCAAACTAAAAATAAACGCAGCCGTAGTTCTATATTTTTTCAGCAAATAAAGAGGCTTCCTAATACTGAATTTATTTCAGTTAAAAATGCCACCCTGTATATACAGCGTGTCTGCTTAAGTTCGCAGCATATGGAAAACTTTTTTATTATTAACTTTACGAAAAAAAGTTATTCTTCATAAAAAGCTCTGCATGGTTTTAGACCAAACCTAAAATGCAACCATCAAATATCGAAATTTTCCAGTCATATACGAGGTTTGTCAAAAAATGTGAATTTTTCCCAAGAATGTGAATTTTTCCCAATAGTAAAGTACCTTTATTTTTGACATTATCAATAATTGTTATTAAAAAAAGTTGATTAGAACTAAAAACCACGTCTAAATGCATTAAATTAATAAAATGATTAAAAAATTAAATAATCTTAACATAGTATAAAACAAAGTCGCTATCCTGTTCCTGTCCCCTTATGTGCGTAAATCTTTAAAACTACGCAACGGATTTGGAAGCGGTTTTTTTTAATAGATAGAGTGATTCAAGGGGAAGGTTTTTATGTATAACTAGCGACCCGCCCCGGCTTCGAACGGGTGCAATTTCAGAAAGTGGCATGCCGGGTACTAATATATCGGGTTTGTATTTATACCAGCGAGTTGCAACGCATGCCGGGTACACGCTAGTTAATAATAAATTAATAAAATAATTTTAATTGCATATTTAGACGTGGTTTTTAGGTCTGATCAACTTTTTTTAATAACAATTTTTGATAATTTCAAAAATAAAGGTACTACTCTTGGGAAAAATTCACATACTAGGGAAAAATTCACATTTTTTGACAAACCTCGTATATGACGGGAAAATTTCGATATCTGTTGCATTTTAGGTTTTAGACCATGCAGAACTTTTTATATAGAATAACTTTTTTTCGTAAAATTAATAATAAAAACGTTTTCCATATGCTGCGAACTTAAGCAGACACGCTGTAATAGGATATACCGGGTGTCCACGGAAGGTGGCTCGCTTCTCTAACTTTTTTGTTTTTCAAGAGAATGAAATAAAATTCGGAGGATTTGTATACGACATAAAACTGAATTTTTTGACAGGTGACTCATCCTTATGGAACTTCCGGTTTAATCGGAAGTGACATAAACTTGCGATTTTTAAATGGGACACCTGGTATATTTTTACTTTTTTTGACTCCATATGACATTCTAAATACAACGATGTGTCACTTGTCACTTTTTGTCACCAAGAAAATATTTTTTATCCAAATTTATTGTTTTATCTAGAGGGCTATGAATACCTTAAAATCACTTATTTCAGTTCTTTAATCTTGGGAAAAATACAATTTTACTATTTTTGATCCAGTGCTATGTGGTGCTATGTAAAATTCAATCTGTAAAGTTGTATAACTCATTTTATCAAGTAGCCTGTGACCAGTAAAACTGATAAAACAAAATCACGCCTTGAAGAAAATTGACATGCCGACAGCTTCTGCCAAAGTAAATTAGGTTGTTGTTTAAAAAGCATGGAAAATAATAGTTTTACAAGGAGAGAAAAAGTTGATATTTTATTAGTGTTTGGAGAATGTAGAAATAATTTAACCGATGCTGCACGACTTTACGCACAAAGATATTTTAATCGGCGTCATCCAACTCCGCCCTATTAGGTACCCAAAACTGATTCCGAAAATGCGAAATGAGCCTGACAATAATAACATATCAACTTTTTCACTCCTTGTAAAACTATTATTTTCCATGTTTTTTAAACAACAAACTAATTTACTTTGGCAGAAGCTGTTGGCATTTCAATTTTCTTCAAGGCATTATTATGTCTTATCAGTTTTGCTGGTCACAGGCTGCTTGATGCATTTAATCTAAACTTATTCTCAAAAGATGATTCATTTTAGGAAAGTTCTAAGTTCACTTTTTAAAGTTTTTTAATGGCAGCTTTTCTAAAACCTAATAGTGTATGGTATCAAAACAATCGTAATAAAATCATCTTTTTTCTTAACCTGACGAGCCACCATGTTGCCATTTAAAAAAAATGAGTTATACAACTTTAAAGATTAAATTTTACATAGCACATAGCATTGGACCAAAAATAGTAAAATTGTATTTTTCCCAAGATTAAAGAACTGAAATAACTGATTCTAAGGTATTCATAGTCATAGCCCTCTAGATAAAACAATAAATTTGAAAAAAAAACATTTTCTTGGTGACAAAAAGTGACAAGTGACACATCGTTGTATTTAGAATGTGATATGGAGCCAAAAAAAGTAAAAATATACCAGATGTCCCATTTAAAAATCGAAAGTTGATGTCACTTCCGGTTAAACCGGAAGTTCCATAATGTTGAGTCACCTGTCAAAAAATGCAGTTTTATGTCGTATACAAATCCCCCAAATTTTATTTCAATATCTTGAAAAACTAAAAAGTTAGAGGGGCGAGCCACCTTTCATGGACACCCGGTATGTATAATTAAAAAATAATTTAAATTCTTTATTTTTTACTTTTTTCTTTAATTTCAGTGCGATTCAAACAGCGATATGGATTGCTTGGGAAATGGCAAAAAATCTCTAGCTGTAGATTTAAAATCTCTAGAAGCCATAAATATCATTAAACGACTGCTTAGAACAGCTGATGTATCGATAGAACCATTTAGGCCCGGTGTAATGGAAAAATTAGGTCTCGGTCCAGAAGTCATAATGAAAGAGAATCCAAGACTCGTATACGCACGACTAACAGGTTATGGACAATCAGGTCCATATAGTAAAAAAGCTGGACATGATATTAATTATTTGGCATTATCTGGGTTACTTTCTTTATTTGGAAGAAAACAGGAAAATCCCATATTTCCTGTGAATTTAGCGGCAGACTTTGGCGGTGGGGGCCTCATATGTGCATTAGGAATATTAATGGCACTTTTTGAGAGACAAAAATCTGGAAAAGGTCAAATAGTAGATACGAGTATGGTTAGTGGTACAGCATATCTAGGAAGTTTTCTATACAGGTCACAACATTTGCCAATATGGGGAAATAAACGTGGCGAAAATATGTTGGATTCTGGCGCACCGTTTTATGAAGTTTACAAAACAAAAGATAACAAATATATTTCAGTTGGTGCTCTAGAGCCCCAGTTTTACAACGAGTTACTTCGAGGTCTGGATATAAAAGAGAATGATGCTAACCAATTCGATTTCGAAAAATGTAAAGAATTATTTACCATAAAATTTGCTGAAAAAACTAGAGATGAATGGTGTAAAATATTTGAGCCCCTAGATGCTTGTATTGCTCCAGTCCTGGAACTCGATGAAGCGCCTCAAAATATTCATAACATCATACAAAACACCTTTCTGGACAAAGGAAATGCTCCCAATCCAGCCCCAAATTTAAGTCGTACACCAGCGAAGTCGAAATCGGTTTTAGAAAACCCAAAAGCGGGCGAACATAGTGTGCAAATTTTAAAAGAACTTGGATATAACACTGAAGAAATTATAAATTTTAAAAAGAAGGGAATTATTTACTGCAATGATAGTTCCAAATTATAAAGTGGGTTAATCTAGAAAATATGATAAAAACTGATTTAAATAAATTATTTTTATATTTGGGAATAAGTGTTAAAAGGCCAAAATCAACCAATCAAAATAATTTAATAGTGTACTGAAATCTAAGCAGGGGCGGCTCGTGGTATTTGAAAGTGGTGAGGCACAGTTTTAAAAATTTTTTTTAGCAAGGTTAGATTTTAAAGTTTAGACAAGTTTTTTAAATCGCTATAACCACATTTTGACCAAACTTTGTCGCTATTATTTGTTGCACACAGAATACACGGCCAGCAACATAATTTGTTTAACGTTACACTACCAGTAAGCCAGTCGTACTTTTTGTACCAAGTGTTTTTAAAGCTCCGATTTGATTTCCCCACCCCACCGATAGTAACAAGACGTTTACTTAAATCTGGAACAGGTCGCTTTACTTCTTTTACTATGTACAATTTATCTTCATAGGAATTACTTGAAAAATTCTGCTCATTTACTAAAAAATAAATTAACAAGATCACAAGTAGGATTGCGAATGTTTACATTTACCTGGGGAAGTTGTGACGCTGTGCTAGGTCCCGCTGAATCCATTTTTCGCTAATAAGCACAAAACAAATAAACTAATAAGTAATAAAAGTAATGTAATATTAATATTTTAGAAAAATCACTGCCCACTGTTGGAAAAAAGCAAAACAAAAATCAGTACGGAATCGGAAAACCACAAAAGTATTTACCGAAAACTATAATAAAATACAATGCAGGTGTAAAAGTCAAATCACTATGCACTCTAAACTTTCAACGGACGACCTGTTAAATGTTAATCTAATAATAGGATTTCTCCAAATACCGTGTTGCGGCGTTCATCTAATAGATTAGATTAGTCCCCTCGCGTTCGCATTAAATTTACGTAGAGAGTTGATCAAGAGAAAGTTTTTATGCGCTATTTAAAGCTAGATTCGACTGGACTATTACGGGTCCGGTATCATACATCACATTCGATATTTTCACTAATGCGCTAGACAAGGAAGCGGGAGGCCGGGCCTCTAACCATATACGACCGCATGCAGAAATGAGATGGATGATATAATAACAAAACACGCAAGGGATCGCAAAAGACAAGGAAGCGCGAGACCGGCTTCTACCATATATGACCGCATGCAGAAATGAGATGGATGATAGATGATATTTCTAGCGAAGCGCGTTAAGATTGACGGCATTAATTCTAATGGATAATAGTAAAATAATATAAATTTGTAATTCATTTAATTTGCAAAATTATTGGTGATGCACTGCCTCACCTGCCTCATAGGAGAAGCCGCCACTGAATCTAAGTACTGTTACTGTCTACACTGATTGACTGATTAGCTAGGTGTATCATGATTAATACTTTTACTGTGGGAAGCCGATATATACACCAAAAAAACTGATATTTACACGAGCAGAGTTTACTGCGGGAATCGATCTCGTACACAATTGAAAATCCGTTATTTAGGCTTACGGGATTGGTTTTTTTGCGACCTTCGTGTAAATAGGGTGGGGGTAAGTGGTTGACAAACTGTTGTGGTGATACTGGTGATTGTATATAAGTTAAGTATATTACGAGAAAGAACAAAGTAAATACAAAAATAAATAAGAAAGCATTTCAGATATCGGAAAGTGCATACTTCCCCGCTTAAGGTCGATGTGTTTAAGTACTGTTTATTAGGGCGATGACACACGCATGGTTAGTCGCGTAGAGCCAGTAGATGAAGAGATTTAATGTCACGTGACGTGATAATCGAGCGGACCAATGATCTTAGCAGATCATTTAAGCGGACAGCATTTACCGAGCCTATGGAGGACTTGAGGTAGGAGGCCGATCGCAATGCATTGGATTCGGTCCCAAATTAGCATCAGTAATTCAGCTTTACGAGTCGCTGTAAGATGGCGCGCGTGTTCGAAGTGGGCTATCAAATAATGGTTTCTTATGGACGCAATAACTATTTTTATTTAAATTAGTTCTTTAAGGAACAAATAAGGACTTTTATATGAATTTACACTTACTTTGTTATACTTATTAGTAAACTCGGCCTGTATAAAGTTCCAACGATGCTTGGTTTTTAAAATACAGGGTATTAAACATTCTAGCTATACCTTTGGAGCTAGAAAGAGACTTATTTGACTGCGTTTTCTCTCTGAAAAAGATCCTGTCTTACACCCCGACACAAAGCAAACTCTACTTTTATAAATTGTACCATTATTCATTATAAATATGGAAATTAATTACAATACAACGTTATTTGTCTTGTCTTGCCTTCAAACATTATTTGTTTTTGTTATTTCGAAAAATAAAATGTCAATTGTCAAAAGTAAAAGCACAGAAAAATAAAGGGTTTAAGTAAAAGTTAAAAACTATGGAGGATCTAGTTTTCCATATTAAAAACGAAGAAGAAGAAGAAGACAACATCAGCCCATTTCGGACGCGAGAGCCATCTATCGGCCAATAGAGAACTAACCAAAAAACCGGGACAGAATTTGAAAATGCTGCCATTGTCGATCGGCCTCCTACCCTATAGATAACCTATGGAGAACTAGAGGGTAGGAGGCCGATCGACAATGGCAGCATTTTCAAATTCTGTCCCGGTTTTTTGGTTAGTTCGCTATTGGCCGATAGATGGCTCTCGCGTCCGAAGTGGGCTGATATTGTCTTCTTCTTCTTCGTTTTTAATATGGAAAACTAGATCCTCCATAGTTTTTAACTTTTACTTAAACCCTTTATTTTTCTGTGCTTTTACTTTTGACAATTGACATTTTATTTTTCGAAATAACAAATAACGTTTGAGGGCAAGAAAAGACGAATATCGTTGTATTGTAATTAATTTCCATATTTATAATGAATAATGGTACAATTTATAAAAGTAGAGTTTGCTTTGTATCGGGGTGGTAAGACAGGATCTTCTTCAGAGATGAAACGCAGCCAAATAAGTATCTTTCTAGCTCCAAAGGTAAAACACTAGCTAGAATGTTCCTGTATTTTAAAAACGAAGCATCGTTGGAACTTTATACAGGTCGAGTTTACTAATAAGTATAACAAAGTAAGTGTAAATTCATATAAAAGTCCTTATTTGTTCCTTAAAGAACTAATTTAAATAAAAATAGTTATCGCGTCCATAAAAAACCATTTATTTGATAGCCCACTTCGAACACGAGCGCCATCTTATGGCAACTCGTAAAGCTGAATTACCGATTCTAATTTGGGACCGAATCCAATGCATTGCGATCGGCCTCCTACCTCAAGTCCTCCATAAGATAACCGAGCCACCTATTACCGCCATTTTAAAAAATGTCAGCCTAATCGACAAATCGTGTCACACTTGCGCTGTCAAATTTACGCGGTTGGGGACCAACGACTATAAACAACTTGTTTATAGTCGTTGGTTGGGGACTGAGTTTATCACAGAATAAAGAATAATAGGATCAATGGAGTTTATAGTTCGTCGGTTGTCGAGTTCCATCTGACATGCCTAGGAATGCCAGTGCAAAGACTGTTTTTGGAACATTTCCTAAGATGGAAAATATTCTTGCTATGGTACTTACGAGTACAATCGATTATTTTAATGATAGTAGCGACGAGGACGAAAACTGTTCTGTCCCAGAGTCCATACATGGCCATGCCGAAAATATTCTTTGACATATAATTTCAACATCACTTACATATTATAGCAACAGAAACCTTTGAAGTTGCAAAAAATTAACGGTATTTTTGCTTCCAAAACAGATAAACTGTCAAAACATATGCGCCGATGCGAGCTTCCTTCTTAGCTGTGTTTTGTGTTTTATGAAAAGTTACATTAAGTTCCATGTTTTTTTTTACTTCGGCAATATGTTGTGTATTGAAGAACAGATTGTTAATAAATAAAGTATTTTTTATTTTACTATAGTTTTTATTTGTTATTTCTTATGTCATATTATTTATCCCAAGTAGTGGATAAAAAGCATCCGATACATATAAAAGTAAGTACCTATCCTATACCAAAAAGTATTCAAGTTGTATAATACTACGAATTAGAGGTGGGTTGCGATTTCGCAGACTGCTACTTTGTCACTGCTCCGCCCTTGTCACAGTCACGTCCTGTTTCGCTTTCATAAAAATCGCGATGATATTTCGGAGCAGTTTACGTCGCATGCAAGAAAAGAAGCAGACGCAAGCAACTGAAGTCGGTCGGCTGATGGAGCCGTTGAAATTTAAGTGAACGGAGACAACGGACAAAAGATATTTATATCATTTTCTTTTAAATGCAAGTAGATAGAAATACATACATTGTCAGTCATTCATGGATTTAATGACTAACTGCCATCTATTCTCGTATTTTCTGAGTTAAGCTAACATTCATAAATTAATTATTATAATCAATCATAGGATTTCTGTTTTACGTCCAGCAAAACAGCACGCTTTGCTGCGATGCTTCGGAAAATCGGAGCGACACAGCCTGAGCAGTCGCATTGTATCATTGTTCTTTAAAAATTGTAGAGACCGGCCTACCTCTATTTACGAATTACCGAACGTCGAAACCCGCGATTAGAGTTGTGTAGTTCGCGAACGAACTAGTTCAAAAGATCGAATCTGACAACTAAACTAAAAGATTCAATCAGTAATTACTGAGAGATTGAAACAAGGCGAACTAAAGTCTAAACGGAATGAACTACGCAAGCGAGAGCGAGACGACCGAGATTATAGGTTTTGTCACCTGACCGACCGATGCATGCCGCGATGATTTCGGTATGGAAATGAATAAAAAATATTGTCGGTGTCTACTGTATTTTTTGTTAATTTAATATATAATTTAAATTTTAAAATATTTCTTTTACTTCACTATGCCAGTATAAATCAGTGAACTAAAGGAACTAGTCTTTTGAACTATTCACTTTATTGAACGAGAACGAAAGATTGAAATCGGCAAAATGAACTAAACTTCCCAGCACTACCCGCGATGTCTGGCTTGTCTGGATCTATGATCCAATGGAAAACTAGAGTTGTTAAGAAAAGAACCGAACAGGTTAGAGATAGCCTGTTCAGTGAACTGTTCTTTGTAAAAGAACTGAACCGGTTCTTTAGATACACTTATGACAGATGATGTCGCTCGAGTGATGTTAAAGAGCAGCGAAATTGGTGAACGGAAGTTGAGCAGTTCTGACCCGGGAACCTGTTCTATTGTGAGTTACTTGGTAAAAAAAAAAGGTAAAAGGTCGCCACAGTAGTAAAAAACCGCTTTTTGTTACTCACTTTCTAAAAAAAAAAAAAAAAAAAGCCGCCACTTCCGTAAACAACACAGAACACCGCTGCGTCCGCGTGTATGCTCTCACTGCTCCCTGTTCTCTCTTCTCTGTTCTCTTCTCTGTTCACTGTTCTCTTCTCTGTTTCTCTGTTCACTGTTCTCTTCTCTGTTCACTGTTCTCTGGTCCCTGTTCCCTGTTCTCTGTTCACCACTGTTCTTTGTTCCCTGTTCTGCTCCACAGAAACAACAAACAAAGAACAGCCTAGCTGTTCTTTTTATTCTCAAACGACGTCCCGCAAGCCATCTTTCATAAAAAGAACAGGGTGTTCTTTCTTTGGTCTTCCTTTCAAGGAAACAGGAATGCGCAGCGGTGTTCTTTCTGTGTTGCTAGTTTACGGAACTCGGAAGTGGCGACCTTTTTTTTTTTTTTAAGTGATTAACAAAAACCGGGTTTTTACTACTTTCCCGACCTTTCACTTTTCTACTTTTTTTTTATCAAGTCAGTGAGTGACGAGTGACAATAATTTATTTATGATCAAAAGAACTGGTGAACAGGTTAACGGAACAGGTTCCCGGGTGAGAACCGAACTGTTCGAACCTGTTCAGCAATTTACCTGCTCTTTAACATCACCATGGAAAACTCACGAACGTATTTCTGCGAAAAGAGTACACAGAGGATGATACAGACTAAATCGAGCGCGTTAAGATATAAGGTACTTTCCTTTCGCTTCTTTTAAACAGAAAAGTAAGTATTATAAAATGGTCGAGTTCAATGACAGACCATTGGTCGAGTTCCTTTTAAACAGCAAAGTAGACGGCTACGTTGAGCGTACCTTTTTAAAATTTACCCTAGCGGCCTAGCACAGCAACGACTTTTTTCTCCCCCTTGTATGCCACTACATTTCTCATATGATTGTAAAGAGTTGTTCGCGACAAAAGGGGAGGAAAAAGTCGTTGCTACCCTAAGTTAAATTTTAAAAAGGAACGCTCAACTCAAGCTAGTTTTATATAGACGCGAATTGCGAATCGACAAAATTATTCTCATTAGCTGAATTAGTAAACTTAAGTTGAAATCGGCCAATGAGAGTAAAATTCGCAATTTGCGTTGTCTATATGAAACTAGCTTATTGGCTTGGCTTTCCTTTTCGGTTTAAAAGTAACTAAAAGAAAATTCAGCCTTTGAAAGTATGAACCATATGGTTCATACTTTCAAAGGGTGTCCTCGCTGGCCCACCGACAGCAGACAGAGTCGACCTAGTATTCCTCTGTGACGCAATAAAATTTAAATTTAATTTACGACGTACGTACTAAACTCTTGACCAATCATAGTTTGGCCTCGGCGATGTTTTAATTGTTTCCAAAGCAAGGATCGTATTTCGTATTATAAAGTTTTTGTCTGAAAATAATCGATACGACTTTTATTTTGTACTTATTTTTAATTAAAACAAAATGAAAAATGAATATTACAAGCTTGGTTTTTGTTTGGATTTTATTTTCAGATTCTTATTTAAATTATCGATAAGCAAATTGATGAGGGGATGAGGCCTTCAATTGATAAAAATCCTGTCATGTTTTTTGTGACAATATAAGTGAAAATCTAAAAACCTAATTGTGTTTCAGTTTTTTTACGTTGGCGACACTTTATATTTCTTTATAAAGGAACGAAACAGAAAACAAAACAAGCAAAATACGGGGATAAGGGATCGCATCTATGGAATATCGGCAAAAGTGTATCGATATTTATTAAACATAATTGGCGTGTTCGATTCGCAGGTTTAGATCGATCCGGATCTATCTAACTGATCTGACCTGTGTTCGATTGGCAAATTACCAATTTTGTTCCCCCACTACGGTCAAAGTGATTCCAAGTGAATCTGCGAAATTGCAGAATCACCAAAATCCAAAATCATCAGTTGTTTGTTTTGTTTACTTTATGGTTTTGAAAGTTATAGTTCCATTCTGTCCCTGTTTTTAGATTTTCGTTGCGTATTTATTAGTATTCTTTGATTATGTATTTTTTCAAGAAAATTACCTGTGATGTAGAAGTAGAAATGGATGAATTACTTCTTTTTAAACCCATCTAGGTAAATAATATTTCCTGTATGTGAATGAGAAGAGTGGAAATAAAATAATATGTTAAAGTTGTTTCCCCCGGTTCATAAAACACTACTACGCTACTCTCGACCAATTTTTGAACATGAAATGAGGTTAAGTCAAAATCGAAACCCAAACGAACAACTGACGTAAAAATAATCCGTGTTTCACCTTGGATCACTGAACTGATTTTTAAAATCATATCGATCCAAAGCTCTGTGCCAATCGAACACGCCTCTTGGTCTTGGATCACTGACCTGATTTTTAAGATCAGATCAATCCAAATCTCTGTCCCAATCGAATACGGCTAAAAAAAAGATCGATCCAAAATATCAGATAATAGGAAAAAGTATCGATACTCCAAAGTATCGAACATCCTTACTTCACCGCTCCCGCAAGCAAACCAGGAAAGTGCGCGCGCAAGCCTAGGCAGCCTCCTATTTAACTTTTTTTTTCTGTGATTTTACTTACAGCCATCTGCCATTTTTCTTAACCTTGTTATTGTTAATAAAATAAACAACAAACTTAACCATTGTGTTTGAGCAAACCCAAAAGTATCTAATTTTATAATTCAATTGGATATATCGCCAAGTAATTACTAAAACTAATTATGGCAGGGGAAAGCAGTGAAAATGTCGAGAAAATAGATAGTGAAGAATCAGAAGATGAAGAATATTCATATATCAGAACTAGAAGAGGTGTTATACAAGTTAATAAATCAAAAAAACCAGACAGGTTAAATGGCGAATACTCTTATCAGAATACAATTAAACTAAGAGTTATGGGGCAACCCTGCATTGATTGCAAAATGGAATGTGATCGGCGAATTGTTGAGAGATTTCGTCAAGACAATTACATGAATTTTTGGGGAAAACTAAAGGATTGGGACGAAAGAAGATTACTTGTAAGACGTTTGGTTCAAGTATTACGTGTACCCCATCCTAAAAACAACACCCGCAAAAAATTCCTTCGTAAATATTTTCTGGAGTTGGAAGATGGTTTGACACTAGTTTGCAAAACTATGTTTTTTAATACATTGGCAATAAGTGTTAAATTTATTGAAACTACTCTACAAAAATATCCTGATAATGTACTGGATGAATCAAAAATAAAGCTAGTAAACAGTCCCAGTGTCATACCAAAAAGTCTTGATTTAAATATATCAAATAAAAATGCTGATAACACCTCTCTAAGTTATCATACTAAAAGTAGTAACGATGAGACTGATGAACTTCCTTTTACAATCAAAGAAGAACTTCCAATCGAAGCCGAACTTTTAGACTTGAAAAATAAAGAAGAGCTAAAACCACCTTGTTCATGTCCCGAGGCATGTGGCAGAAAATTTACTCTGGAAACACGTCTGAAAATTTATGAGCATTTTTGGTTTAAATTAAAATCTTGGGAAGAAAGAAAATTGTTTATAATTAATACTATAGAGAAAGATCGATATACTTCAATCCGAACTTTTGTGTTACCAATGAAAGATGGTGGTCATATTACTGTCTGTCAGGTAATAACATAGTAATTTATTTAGTTGTTGCCAGGCTATGCATAAATTTTTTTTAAATATTTGGTTAAGGGCACTTTTACACTTCAGTAATAGTAATAATTCATTATTGTATTATTTATTTGAATTATGTTGGGTTGCACAAAGGTTTTTAACAATAATTAACTAACTTAAATGCCATTGGCAAACATAATCTACTTACAATCAAAGTTGCCTGATTAGTAAATCACAAATTTAGGTAATGAAGCCACTCTAGATTGTGAAAACATTATTTCTGCCAATGTATATCACAGTCAAAGTTGCTGGTTAGTTAATTAGTATTATTTGAAATCTTTGTGCAACTGACTTGTTTTTTTACTTTTTAAACTGAAAACACGATGACAAATCATTTTTAAACAAATTTTAGAAACACAAAATTAAAAAATATTTTCCACCTCAAAATCTGATACGTTGGCAGCCACTAAAAACACCAGAAATCACTACATTTTCCCCCAACTTAAATGGCTCTATTATATTAATATTCGAAGCCTTGCTTGTAAACTTCTCTTCTCAGTAAGTCGGTGAAATCGCTGGATGCCTAATTGGTTCAACTTTTGTTTTTTCGTAAAGGTATTCATTAGATGGGTTGTGCAGTAGATTGGTAGGGTGTATCATCCTAGTAATTTTGTGAGGGCTTGTTCTTTCCGCTATTTCTATAATATTAACAGCAGGTTATCTACAAGAGCTGAAAGTTATTTGGCCATACTCCACCATTGATCGAGCCAACATTTCATATATATATGAGAAGCAGTTTTAGGTTAATTCCTTCATTTTTATAAGTGAGATTTCTAAAATGTTTACTTCTGGTTATCATTGTCTTCTTTGTAATTGTTAGATGATGTTTAAAGTTCATTTTGTGATCAAAATAGATCCCCAAGTATTTAATATGTGTCTGTGGGTTTACTTGGTGGTTCAGAACTTTTATAGTTTGAGTTTTTAATTTTATGATGGAAGATTATAAACAAAGAGTTTTTTCTGGGTGCACTTTCAATTTCCATTTCCGAAACCACGTTATAACCCCATTAAGTGCTATTTGTAGTGCTTGCACTGCTTTTGCTGCGTTTGTATGGTGAGCTTTCATTGAGGTATCATCGGCAAACTGTATTAAGTATGATATTTCTGGCAAAATTTGATTTAGCTCTGGAAAGATGTCGAAGCAAAATACATTGTATAAAGGGGTGATAGTGGTGAGCCCTGAGGTGTTCCCTGTGCATAAGAAAATGATATTGAAGAGACTCCATTTACTTTAACAACATTTATACGGTTTTCCAAAAAAAGCTTGATAATCCAAATTAAGAAGGTCGGACACTGAAGTTGATACAAATTTAAAGAGGATGCCTTTATGCCAGACGCTGTCCAATGCCTTTTTAATATCCAAAAAAACTTTAGTGATCAAGCTGTGGTTTTGGTATAGTGATGACCACTCCTTTTTTTCCAAGCTTCTGGAAAAATGCTATTGCTCAGACAAAAACTGTACCTACAACTCTTCAATTTTTTATGAACTTCATTACTAAGTTTTCTTAAAATATATCTATTGATGTTATCATATCCAGGTGATTTGGCTAAAAGAAAGGACTTCCAAATATTCATATTCTTCAAATTCTATATTATTTGAGTTTGTTCATCTGCATGATTTTCTTGGGTTTTCTTATATACGCTCTCAAAATATAAGGAAAATACATTAGCTTTACTCTGGAATCCTGGTCACTGTTGTATAACACATTATCATGCTCCGGTTGTGGTATTGACAAATTAAATGTTTTATATTTTGTCAGTTTTTTGATTTCAGATCAGTAGTTCTTTCTTTGCAGTCTGTTTATATTATTACAACACTTAACCCATTTGCTTTGTTTAAATTCGTTGATAAGTTTATGTATGTTTTTATTTAATTTATTAAATTGTCTTTTTGACATCACATTATTATCATTTTGTTTTCAAGAAGCATATAAATGATTTTCACTTATAATCTCCCTAGCAGCAGAATTATTACCGATAATTTTTTTTAAAGTCACAAATGGTTTTGTTGATAGAAAATTTCCCTCGTCTTCGACTCGGGATCATTTATTTTTGATAATTTTATTAAGTCGAAGACGAGGGAAATTTTCTATCAACAAAAACATGGGTGAAACCGAGAAAAAAATTATCGGGAATTAATTCTGCTGTGTGGGAGATTCGGTAAGAAAATTTCATAAATTGGAGTTTACTACAAGTAAAATCAACTTCTCTTGTAAAAATACAGTGCGTCACATTACACTAAACTCATCGGAAATATGTTTTTTAAAGTTATATTTGAATTTAAAACTATAAAGACATTGGATTTCAGATAACAAATTTGTTATTTAATGTTTCTCACATTTTAGTAATAAAAATGAGTTACTACTGCTCAATTTCCTTAGCAATCGAACTTGCTGATTCATTACCAAAACGAATAATTTTTTACACAATATTATTGTAACAATAAATATCATGGTAGGACTAAAAAACACCGATTGTTACTTGCTGGTTTTTCTCACCTGTCACTTCGAGGTGTATAAAGTTAGCACAGCAACTTGCTTTGAACAAGATAGGAATGCGTAGAATGATTGCCCATCGTATGCCCACTTTTGCCCATACAATAGATTTTTTTGCCCACAATTTGTTTAAAAATAAATCAATTATAAATTTTCGCGGGCCAACGTCCATTGAAAAAGTAAAGTAAGTATAAATGCCAATGCATCAGAAAAAAGCTTTTTGTTTGCCCATCAATTTGTTTTTTCAAAATTAAATTTTTACAATTGTTAAATAAACAAATTAAATTGAAAAATTAAAAAACCCGACTTTTTTTGCATTAATCCATAGATTTTTGTTTGTCCATCAATCAGTTTTCTCAATATTAAGTTTTTACAATCGTTAAATAAACAAAATAAATTAAAAAATTAAAAAAGCAGAATTTTTTGCATTAATCCATAGATTTTTGTTTGCCCATGTTTGCCTATCAATCAGTTTTCTCAATTTTACATTTTTACAATTGTTAAATACCTAAACAAAATAAATTGCTAAATTAAAAAAGCCATTTTTTTTTGCATTAATCCATAGATCTTTGTTTGGGTTTGTTCGGGTTTGTTTGAACAAACCCAAACAAAGATCTATGGATTAATGCAAAAAAAAATGGCTTTTTTAATTTAGCAATTTATTTTGTTTAGGTATTTAACAATTGTAAAAATTTAATAGTGACAAAACTGATTGATGGGCAAACAAAGATCTATGGATTAATGCAAAAAAGTCGGTTTTTTTAATTTTTCAATTTAATTTGTTTATTTAACAATTGTAAAAATTTAATTTTGAAAAAACAAATTGATGGGCAAACGAAAAGATTTTTTCTGATGCATTGGCATTTATACTTACTTTACTTTTTCAGTGGACGTTGGCCCGCAAAAATTTATAATTGATTTATTTTTAAACAAATTGTGGGCAAAAAAATCTATTGTATGGGCAAAAGTGGGCATACGATGGGCAATCATTATACGCATTCCCATCTTGTTCAAAGCAAGTTGCTGTGCTAACTTCATTAAGGTGTCACTTCGAAATGACTTGACATTTGAATTATAATTAAGTCGTAGTAGTATACCTACCTAAGAAAAATTATTACTTATTAATTTAATTAGGTTAATAGGCTATAGACTATATCGCGATAGTCTCCCGTTGCTATAAGCAACGTAAACAGAAAGGAGCCTTCTAATTGGTTGAAAATAAATTTATGAAATTTTCTTTAAAAAAATTAGTTTTTGAACAAAAAATTATCCGTTTAAGTATCCTTAAGTACTTATTTCTGACAAATAATGTCAAAATGCATTTGTTAAATTTGGTGGTTTTTCCAGTAGGTAGTAGGTAGGTAATATACAGTGAAGTCCGGATATAGTGAACTCGAAAAGTGCATCAAACTGGGTTCACTACATCCGAGGTTTACTATAAAAGAAAAGTGGAGATTTGTTGATCTGATGTTTGTTTGCTAAATGGGGGTTAGGTTTGTTTTAAAAAAAAGTGCCATGATGCATACCTACCTATGTTGTTTAAAGTTAGTTTATTTGTGTACCATCGTATTTTTCTTTTAAAGTTAACGCTTTACGTTTTTGTTTCTCCATTTAAAAGTCTATCACTATACCTACAGTATAAACGCCAATCAATGTTCGCGACGAAGTCTAAAACGCAACTACGATCAAAATAAAAACGAATCTGCTCAGCGCGTCTGTCACAAATTAAAAATCGGGGAATCCCCAGGGGAACCCCCGAAAAAGTTTACTATAAACGAAAAATTTATCTTAACCTTGATGAAAATGTGTTCACTTTACCCGAAAGTTCATTTTTTTTCCACGGCCACCTAGCTATTTGGTTTATAAATTTTTTTCATGGATAGCGACATTTATGTTTTTGATAAATATTATGAAAACTGTTGGAATTTTTAATAAATTGCAAGTACAAAAATTGTTTGTTTTAAAATTCTTAATCAAATAGTACAATAATCTACAGGTTGTCCCATTAGAAAAACTTAAGAAAAATTAGTTTAAAGCTCGGTTTAAAGTGTGTAATTTTTGAGACCTTATTTTGAACACCCTTTATAAAATAGATAAAATCTATTTGATTTATAGTATCTGTTGACCCCTTCTCATCAATCTCACACAATGCTGTAAATTTAAAAAGGCTTTCAGATTTTGTATTTGATTTTTTTCCACGGCTGCAAAATTTTTTTTTTTTATTTTTAATTTATTACTACTGACAAAATTTTTTTTAAAAATATTTAATTAAATTTTTTTTTTGTTACAGGAAATGTATTTAAACACATTATCGCTCAGTGAAAAAGCTGTTGAATTTGCGTTACCACCGGTTGAACCAATTAAAGTATTAAAAAGAAAATCAACACCAGATTATGTGCCCAACGAGCCATTTTCAGAAGAAAAGGAATTCACCATAGCAGAACTAAACTACTTAACCACTCACAATGCCAAATTCAATAATTCCAAAGATACAACCAAAGATGTTTACCCGGTGGCAGTGAAGCAAACCAAGTTGGAATTTACTCCACTAAAGCCGCCATGTTCCTGTGGATTACATTGTAGGGCTAAGTTAACTGAAGATGTACGTCAACATATCCATAGAGAATTTTGGAACTTACCAGCGAAAGTCGATCAAAAACACTTTATACTGTCCACTATCCAAGTCCAAATGAACAGAAATCGAATAACAAAAGAAAAATCACACGAAATTAAATACTTTATGCTTCCTTTTCACTATGAAAACATTATCGTCTGTAGAGAAATGTATTTACACACACTGACAATATCTGAAGATTTTGTAACTAGTACTATAAAAAACGTAAATCACGATGGCAGTATTATCGAAGATGAAGAACTTCAACATGTAAATGAGGAACTAAAACCTAACCAAAATTCTCAAAACGATAAGAATTCAGCCAAAAAAGTTTTTAAAATACCCAACAAGGGGATGATTAAAATTGGTCCTGACGATAGGGATTTTATAAATTGTGCGGACCTTTTGGAAAGTCAAATTAAAGAAGATGTTCTTCATTCCGAAAAGTCTGAAGTAAAAAAATTAAAAAAAAACCGAACCAGCAAAAAGATGGGAGCTACTTGTCCATCGTCCTGTCGACACCAATGCAGCGTCAAATTTACAGAAGAGCAGAGGCAGGTCTTGCACGACAAGTTTTGGGAATCAAATTGGCAAGAGCGAAAGCAATTCGTTATGAACACGGTTAAAGAGTTTCCAATCAAAAATAGGTCGATACCTGGTAGGCTAACTAAACGAAATTTTAGTAGAATATACACACTTCCTACAAATGGAAACAAAGTAACTGTTTGCCAAAAAATGTATTTCAACACTTTATCAATCTGCAGTAAATTTGTTTCCACAGTACATATTTGGGCATCTCAAGTAAAATGGTAAATGTAAACGAAATACTAATTTTTTTTAGTTCATTATTGTATTTTGTTTGTATAGAGAATGAGATGGCAAGTTTGCACTTATATATCTAGGTTAAATAGTAAATCAATGTTGAGCTGCACAAAGACGAATTTCTCACAATTAAAATGCATCGCTTTATTCGAATCTTAATTTACTAACCAGACAATTTCGTTAATAACTCATTTTTGTTAATGTCATTCATGATTTAAATTGTTTGTTAGAGTTATCGTTTAAAATCTTTGTGCAACCCAAAATATGAATATTTTTTTAAATTTTCTCTTGGTAACAGTTAAAATTGATCAAAAGGGATTAATTTGCCTAAACATGCTGCCATTTAGATAGAGTAAGTACGTAGTATACCGTTCCAACATACTTACACAAGTGTTAACGTTTTATATTCCAGTTTAATGGCATCCAATAAAGGATCCTTAGAATTTATAGGTATTTATTTGTTAAGACAGTAACCTCGAATAATTGATAAAGAGCGCTGAATAATTGAACAAAAAAAAACATTTTGTTGGATTTTGGACATTAATTACTTGTTAGGAAAGCTATGAGCGGACATGAGTAATTTAATCCAAATTATAGAGTAGTGTAAATTGATATATTTGACATCATAAGACCAAGGACAATGACATTACGTCACCAGGGTCTACGCAAGTATAGGTTACGTCAGTATATATAACACGTAACACTAGTCATGCATTTAAGTATTTTAAATGTCAAAAATGATATTTTATATGGCCCATGGATATTAGAATGACGTCATAAGATATTTTAAAACTATAATTTTTAATATGTTCAGTGTGGCGTTACAAATCGATCGTGGAAGGGTGGAAGATGAGAGAAAACGGTTTTTAGAGGTAAAAGACATTTAAAGTAAAATCAGAATGCCGATAACAAAAGTTAAGATTATTAAGGCAATTATGAAAGTAGTCATTGAGGATCAACCACGCATAAGTTAATAAGTTCATTTTTGTGAATTATAACTAAATCATAAAAACATATTCCAATGATATCATCAACACGGTACTTACAACTTGTGCCTGAATTCCTTTACAATTCATAAGATATCCATAGGATTTATTCAGTTTTGTTTGAATGCCTTCATTTATAAGATTTATAGTGGGAAATATTAACTATTGCTTGAATTTACTGACAATTTGGCTTGAATTTGGAAAGTATAGCCAATAGAAACTTGCAACTAGATGAAAAATCGTATATTTGGACTTTTTAAATTTCAAAACGCAACCTTCTTTTAACAAAAACAGACAGAAACGTTAAACATTTTGTAAATTGTATCAAATATTACGTATCATTTTGTTTTTTGAATTAAATGTAATTTTAAAGTTTTTTTTTTAAACATTTTTAATGATTTTTGACATTTAATAGAATTTTGCAAATTATTATATTCTATCAAACCTTTATAAAAAATAGATTTATAAGCTAATGTTTTAGACACTATCCACATAAAAGATTTATAGTGGGAAATATTAACTATTGCTTGAATTTACTGACAATTGTATTTATTTTGCATGGGAAGCATCAACTTTGGCTTGAATTTGGAAACTATAGCCGATAGAAACTTGCAACTAGATGAAAAATCGTATATTTGGACTTTTAACTAACTTTTGCGTGGTTGCTCCTCCATTGTTCGCTACTAAATCTAAGTAAAGATATAATTTAACAGCTTTTTAAGTTACTTTTGGCCCACTCTGAAGATTATTTTCAATATACAAGTAACAACATTTTGTTACAGTAATGTATGTAATTATTGTATAAAAATATACACGATACATGGAAGAGTTATAATAGGGGAAATGGCATCCCCCAAGTATTTGTTATGCATTTATATTTGTATAAACTGTAAGCTAAACAAACCCATTTTGTTTAAAAAGTCATACAACGCCTTATTGCCGAGGGAGTTACTTGATAGGTTTCACAAAGTGTTTAGGAAAAACTCGATAT
Organism: Polydrusus pterygomalis; assembly: GCA_963969555.1. NCBI lineage: Eukaryota > Metazoa > Arthropoda > Insecta > Coleoptera > Curculionidae > Polydrusus > Polydrusus pterygomalis. Next base: position 75,210,470 of record OZ018376.1, on the reverse strand, counting down.
GGATTGGTTGATTCGTCCAAAAATTACTAAGATTTAAAATGCTGAAGGGGATTAGTGCAATTTTTACATCTATATGTATCAGATTTTTATGGCTGTTGTGCGATTATTGTTTTATCAACCCCATTTTACGTCTGGGTAATGTCAACCAGACGGAACCTGCAGTTTTACGTGGGTTCCGAACCACAATTTTACCGGTAGATTATGTTCGTATCGGTTTAATTTTGTCCAATACAAACCCCTATGGGGGCAGAATATTACGTCTCTGGGAAATGACTTAAAAGATGTTGCCGCCGGGCCCCCTAATCCATCTGAATCGGTATCGAAAGTGTCACTCCACTGGACACCGTCCGTAGTACCTAATTATCTGACTCAGAGCGTTCCCCAATCCATCCGGACCAATACCAGATACGCGCCTCTTTCATTGGTCATTGTCCGTACTAAATCATTTATTTTACTAGAGCCTAGTGGTCAGATAGGAAATCGGCCGATCGCCGAGAATATCTGAGGGTTGCCAGATGATTTTCAGTGTCAGTAAAACCGTTGTTCCCAGATCTCACGTTTTCCATGAAGTAGTAGACATTATCTTTCTCTATCTGATCTTTCCATTTATTCATCACTTGGTTCAGGTGTAGCTCACTTCTCGACAACATACCGAAGGAACACCCGAATCATACCGGAGGATCATCACGGGCGCTCCCGTTGTATACGGAGTATACCCTAGTATTTATATAGTGAAATTACAACAGTCATAAGTCTGATATTACACAGCCCATAACCTAACATTGCAAGAAGTTGGGGGGAAAAAGCCTGACGATGGTTTTTATCCGAAAATTTATTATTTATATTAGGTATATTTATTAAATATTAAAAAAAAACGTGGTTTAAATTAAAATGTATAATAATGTTATAGTTAGAATAAATTTTCTTTATTTCAAAAAGTAAAATAAGTTGTGCAAATATTTTTTTAAACCAGACCATAAAATACAAATAAGTTTCAATTTCTTGCTATCATTTTCTCTAAAAAATACTGTAAAAAATAATATTTTTTATATTTTCCTTCTAATCTTTCTTTTTCAAACTTCAAGTTACCGTGACGTTTTATGTGAGAATGAGAGAGTAAATAATGTTTAGATGCCCGCAATAAGGACAACAGATAAATCAGTGTTGCCGGCGTGAACAACGCATGGGGACAATTTATTTCTTGCCACAGAAATGCAGGAGGTATTCATTTTCATTTCAGTAATATTTGGAACTTCGTTTGGGTTATACGTTGTACCGCGCATTTTCGAATTATTTCGTTAACTAACTTATTGCATTTAAAAAGGCCACAATTATTTTAAATGGCTTGTTTTTATTAGCCAACGGTTAAAAATAAAATGCTGGTGTATTTACCCCGACTTCTTAAAGCTGTCAAACAAGTTGGTCGCGCTACAAACATGCAAAACATCCAAATACTTCGTCTACACTCTCGGCCTTCGCGTTACACAAAATAATTTGACGTTTTTGTTCTTGAGAATAAACCGTTTCCAAAATACTAGCAGAATTTCACCGTATCCACGCTTACCTGAAATATTCAGCCAAGATAGAAAACAAAAACATGAAACAGCGCGGTGGGTGCTTCGCTATCGGAACGTATTTGCTGCTATAGAGGGGGAACGCAGCTAGGTTTTATCTCGGGATTATAATCCAGATTTTATCTCAGAATTACTATTCCCTACCCTTTTCTCAAGATTATCCATAATACTGTCCTTTTATTTCAATATTAATATAATCTTTTAATCCCGGTTTTATTATTAAGCTGACCTTTATCTAAGGATAAGGATTATAAATTTTTGCTTTTCATGTCCGCTCAGGCGCAGCGCATGCGTAATTTCTAATGAAATAATAATGATAATAATATCACTAAGACTAGTAGAGTACTATGAAAAATAAATGAAATATAAATGTGTTACTCAAAGCAAGTTCTGGTTGTCAGAATATAGATAGTATTTTAGCTAGATTTGAAAATAATGTATTCATCTCAGTAGTTGCCATTATTTCATTTACACTGTATAAAAATTCATTGTAATAAAAACATGTCTGTGTAAGATGCGTTTATTGAAAAACACAAAATTTTGTAATGAATGTATACCAGTATACCCAATATAAATTCCAGAGATGATGATCCAAAATTGTACACTACTCATGAAAAAAAATTAAATTACAAGATATACCGGGTGTTTCATAAAAGACGTTCACCCCTATAACTTTTCTGTATTTATAGATATTAAAATGAAATTTTGAGATTATGCATAAGAGATGAGTCTGCATTTATTGGCATAATTTTCAATTTGTTAGCACTTCCGGTTAGACCAGAAGTGACCTTGACTTTGGTATTTTAAATGGGACATCTTGTATATTTTTACTTAATGGGATTTAGCATAACATTCTGAGTAAAATGACACCTCACTTATCATTTTTTGACTTGTTATAATATTTTTATGTTTATTTTTATTTTCAATCTAGAGTGCTACAAATTATTTAAATCTGTAAATTAGACCGGATGTTTCTCAAAAGACGTTCACCCCTATAACTTTTCTGTATTAAAATTTATAGATATTAAAATTAAGACTATGCATAAGAGATGAGTCTGCATTTATTGACATAATATTCAATTTGTTAGCACTTCCGGTTTGACCGGAAGTGACCTTGACTTTGGTATTTTAAATGGGACATCTTGTATATTTTTACTTATTGGGATTCAGCATAACATTCTGAGTAAAATGACACCTCACTTGTAATTTTTTGACGGGTTTTAACATTTTTATGTTTATTTTTTATTTTTAATCTAGAGTGCTACAAATTAATTAAATCTGTTAATTTATAGCCAAGTTGAAAATTAAAATTATGTCATAATAATTGACTTTCTAAGTTTCATAAGCGTTTAAAAAATGAAATTTTGTTTTCTTAACGTTTACTCCATTTTTCCAAATGGAACGATGGTAGTTCACTAAGATATCTAAAACGAGCATTTTTTTCCAACAATTTGATAACATACACTTTTATGCTATTTTAAAATTGACACTGAAAAATTTGCCTTACTTATGGCTGCCCTGTCTTTTCTAAAGAAATATAAAGGCGGCTTTAAAAAACATGTAATGGTTTTAAAAACCAATATGATTTTAAATTAAAATTGTAATGTCATTTGTTTATTAAACTTACATTCTAAATCAGATAAAATGGTTAGTTTTACTAGAAATGAACAAATTGATATGCTTCTAATTTTTGGAGTGACTAGAAAAATTCTTCTGAAACCGCATGATTGTATGTATTGTATATTTTATAAACTAATGCCATTACAACTTTAAATTAAAGCCATATTGCTTTTCAAAACCATTCCATTGTTTTTCAAAGCCGCCTTTATATTTCTTTAGAAAAGAGAGGGCGGCAATAATGCATAGCGCTTTTAAATTTGCGATTGGGATTTAAGGCAAATTTTTCAGTGTCAATTGTAAAATAGCATACGACTATTTAAGGCAAATTTTTCAGTGTCAATTGTAAAATAGCATACGACTGTATGGTATCAAATTGTTGGAAAAAAATGCTCGTTTTAAATATCCTAGTGAACCACCATCGTTCCATTTGGAAAAATGGAGTAAACGTCAAGAAAACAAAATTTCATTTTTTCAACGCTTGTGAAATTTAGAAAGTCAATGATTATGACATAATTTTAATTTTCATATACTACTTGACTATAAATTAACAGATTTAATTAATTTGTAGCACTCTAGATTGAAAATAAAAAATAAACATAAAAATGTTATAACACGTCAAAAAATGACAAGTGAGGTGTCATTTTACTCAGAATGTTATGCTGAATCCCAATAAGTAAAAATATACAAGATGTCCTATTAAAATACCAAAGTCAAGGTCACTTCCGGTCAAACCGGAAGCTCTAACAAAATAAAAATTATGCCAAGAAATGCAGACACATCTCTTATGCATTATCTCAAAATTTCATTTTAATGTCTATAAATAGAGAAAAGTTATAGGGGTGAACGTCTTTTGAGAAACACCCGGTATAGTGGAGTGCATATCACGTTGTATCGTTCAGCCCGTGGGTTAGGGCTAAAAAGGTTTAACCTTAATATTTAGTAAAGAGTGTCTTGTAGTTCCTACCTAGATCTGTGTGTCGTAAAAATCTTTTATGAGAAGCTCTAAGCACAGAGGCCGGCGGACGCTCGAGCGGGAGGACGACGAAACCTTCGAAAAAGTGGTATAATCACAACTATTTAAATATCTATCTCACTACTTACCCTAAAAATATGCAACGTTTATCCTACAGAATAAACATTGCTCCATGTTTTATCACAATGAGTTTTTTTCGTATTTACAATACTTTCCAAGATATCGCGGTGTAATGACATAATTAATTTAAAAATAATTAAATATTAGCCCCTGTGAAATCCAGAAAAATGCATTTTTGTAAATGGAGATTCCATAACTAGACCAGGGCTGAAGCCTTTGAAAATGGTAAAAAGTGAAAAAAAATAAGAGTAGGATGAAACCCATTGGAAAAGGAAGAGAATATAACAAAAATTAAAGGAAAATAATTTACGGGCGATCCGAGGTCGGGAAGTGGAAAGGGGTGAGTTTTTAAGGGTAGAAAACGATTTATCTCGATTTCCAGCAAAACTACGAGTCCTATAGAAAAACTTAAATGGCAAAGTTGTAGGTAATAAAAAAATCTACAACTTTTGTATTTACACTTTTTTCACATAACCTCAAAATTCAAATAACCAAGTTTTTGGTTTTTTATTTTTATCTTTTACAAAAAAAAATTGTTTTCACGAAATTTGGTGAAAACTTACCTTCTTATGTCCCAAACGCACTGTAATTTTTTTGATTTAAAATATTTATTTTTTCAACTTATTTTGACTTAATATCGAAAAAGCACCCTAATTTTCAATCGAAAATTCTCACGTCAAAATATCTGATTTTTAAAAAGTCTGTGGCCTTTTTGTTCGTTGAAATCTATACTTTCTGATGGTGTAAAAAAATATACATTACTATGGTAAATGTGATGAAATCCCCTTTAAATCCTACCTTTAATCCTTTAATTATATTTAGAACAACTATTTTCGCATGTTTTTTGCGATCTTTATGTTTTATGGATTTGTAATTTTTTTGTTTATCAATGTAACATGGAATCTTACGTTTATTGAATAATTAAAGTATAAATTTTAATAAACAGCTCAAAATTGTACATAATGTTTAAAAAAAAAATTCGGATTCGAGTTTTTTTCGTTTTTTTGCATTTTTTGAGAACATTTACCATAGTAATGTGTATTTTTTTTACACCATCAGAAAGTAGAGATTTCAACGAACAAAAAGCCCACCGCCTTTTTAAAAAAAGCAGTTATTTTGACGTGAGAATTTTCGATCGAAAATTAGGGTGCTTTTTCGATATTAAGTCAAAATAAGGTGAAAAAATAAATATTTGAAATCAAAAAAATTACACTGTGTTTGGGACATAAAAAGGTAAGTTTTCACTAAATTTCGTGAAAAAAAATTTTTTTTGTAAAAGATAAAAATAAAAAACCAAAAACTTAGTTATTTAAATTTTTCACATAAATTTTAAGGTTATGTGAAAAAAGTGTAAGTAAATAAAAAAGTTGTAGATCTTTTTATTACCTACAACTTTCCCATTTAACGTTTTTCCATAGGACTTGTAGTTTTGCCGGAAATCGAGATAAATCGTTTTCTACCCTTAAAAACTCACCCCCTTCCACTTCCCGACCTCGGATCGCCCGTAAATTATTTTTCCTTTCATTTTTGTTATATTCTCTTCCTTTTCCAATGGGTTTCATCCTACTATTATTTTTTTTGGTTTCAAAAATTATCGACCCTGGTCTAAACGGCCCGTGCTTATCCTAATTTTAATAAATCAATAAAAAAAAATTGTACAGAAAATATTGCTTTTTTCTGAGTGATGAATAGTTATTTCATGGTACAATTGGCTACACAATTTTTATTGAAGCCCTTATGGACCCCACGATTTTTTTACGACAAACAGATCTAGGAATTACAGGACACTATCTACTAATCTATCTAGCCCTAACGTACCCACGGGCTCGAGAAATAAGCATCTTTTATTTCCGAGAGCACTCTACTAATACGACACACAATTTCCTTAAAAGTTATTTCATAACCAAAATCGGACGAATATTTTATAATTTAAATCGTTTACATCTAGATATAATTTATATACTTAAGTTAGGCATTTTGATAAATTTGTAGTATTAAATTTTGAGTATAATTTTATTTTGTTGTCAGAAACATGGAAACTGTAGTAATTAGTAACGTTATCTTTCGATTCTCAGCTTCGATTTTGAGAGAAGTTACGAACCGAAAAAGCTATTTTTAATCAAAGGACGAAGTCATAACTACTCTTCAAAAGGGACATTGTAATTTAAGGGTTAAAGCACTGTCTTCCTTCTTAAATTTATTTAAAATAAAATTAGTGCCTACGCGTTTCATCAGGACTGCTGTAAGACATATGGAACAAGTTAAACAATATAAAAAATAATACAAACTAAAAACTTACAGGCGGTGAGGTCCAAAAACACAGGGACAAAGTAGGACGCACTTTGGTCAAACATAATAAATTTAATTAATAATTTAACATAATACACAGGTGGTACATTTTAAAAAGACTGCAAATAATAAAAACGTAGCGTCATGTCATCAGAGTAAACCACTACTAATAAATTTTTATTTATTTTTAATAAAATATTTGGTGCAAAAAAGTACATAGCCTTGTATCGAACATCGAGACAAAAAAATGCATGTATCCCCGTGAAAAACATTAACACTAAAGGATGATTTAGATTTAATTTATGTATATGTCGTAGGCTGATAGTGAAATCCGTCATTTCATGAAAAACCTAGTCACTTCATGAAGCGTCGGAAGATTGTGTAAAAACATGAAATTACACGATCTGCCGCGTCACTTCATGAAGAGACCTTGACGTTTCGGCGTATTATGTATAACACAATCTGCCTAATTTTAAATATCGTCACTTCATGAAATGCCACAAAAACAAGGCATATTGTGTAATTCCGTCTAAAAGGTATATTGGCAACTGGTTTGTTCGGGTTTGTCAGAGCATTTTTTTTATTTTTATAAAATAATATTAGTTGAAAAAATTTAATTAAAATAAAAATGCTCTGGGGACCAACGAACAAACCAGTTGCCAATATACCTTTTAGGCGGAATTACACAATCTGCCGACTGACATGACATCGTTAGGTACTACATGAAGTGACGATAGTTAAAATTAGGCAGATTGTGTTATACATAATACGCCGAAACGTCAAGGTCTCTTCATGAAGTGACGCGGCAGATCGTGTAATTTCATGTTTTTACACAATCTGCCGACGCTTCATGAAGTGACTAGGCTTTTTATGAAATGACGGATTTCACTATCAGCCTACGACATATACAAAATTATCTTTAAAAAGTTTAACAGCACTAACGTAAATACGATATGAGAAACTACTCTGTTCATTGAGGTTTTGTAGAGAGCTAGATTGGTATAGAGCGATTTCTATGTTCTCTAATACGTCCAGTTTTAGTCCTTGTTTAGGCGGTGTAAAACTAAAGTTTTCATCGATTTCGAAAGAGTGGTTTCATATTTTTAGATGAGTTTCAAAAGGTAATTTATTGTCATGCTGTAGTCTACTAGATCTAAGATGTTCTTTTATTAAAAGACCGACCTGTCTGTCCTATGTATTCACCTAGACAGGAATCGCTTTCACGCTTTTTAAAATGTACCACCGTGTCTATTATGTTAAGGTGGACCTCGACTACATAAAGAACTTTAAAGTTGCTATTACTAGTATCGGGAACCGTTTAGGCACCGTTTCTTCACCACGTTGTTACCAAAATGAGGAAAGATTTTGCAGTAACGTTTACGTGCCTGTATCGTTACCGGAACTGTAAAATTTACGTTGCGAGGCCGTTTCAGGAACGTCGCGAACCCGTAAATGTATGGTAATTTCAACCCAAATGGGACTTTTACCCATCATGCCTTTTAAACCTTGAAGATATTTATTTGGCCTCTCTTTCTTTCAACTAAAATAATGTATCTTGTGTTTGCGTCTCTAAATAATATACTTTATCAACTTCACAATATGTCCATTTATATTATTTTGTTTACTTAATCATTTAAAATAATATATCAATATTTAGGCTTTGATTTTTCGTAAAACAAAAACGCATAAAATTTTTCTTTGAAAATTAATTATGATAAATCTGAAAATAACAAGGCCCACTCAAAATAAAGCCACATGAAGAAAAAAATACTCAAAATAGAAAAAACACTAAAGTATAAAAATATTTATTTTAAGGAGTTAGCAGTTTTAAAAAGTCTCTTATAATTAGAAACCATAAAAAATAAAGGTTTTTGTTATTAAACAGATAATATAGGACGTATATTGTGTACTTTTACGCAAATTAAAATGTTTCCAAAAATGGCGTCCCAATTTTTCTATAAAACATGGCGGAAGTAGCGAGTTCACAAAAAATTTTACTTTAAAGTTTATTTTACTCTATAGTAGAATTTATTACCTAAAAATTACTTTATAGTAAGAAAACACACAGACGCTTACGAATCGGTTACTTTACAATGTTACATAGAAGTGGCTAACTGTATGGTATTTTTATTGTCCCTATGTGGTTGTGGGTACCTTTAAAAACACTTTGTAGTCACACCGACTTAAAAGTCACATTTTTGTCGTTATGGCGACAATTATTTTTTACTTTAAAGTTTTGGTGTTATACAAGTAGCTAAACCTTGACGCGACACGGTTCTAGCAACCCTGAAACTTACCACAAAGTAATGGCCCTACATGGTCACAAAACCAGGTAGGTGTTACGCAAATTCCACTAATTTTTCTGACTTACTAGAGGCTTAAACTTTATAGTAAGTTATTTCGTATCAATTACTATTTTTTTACCTTAACATAGTAACAGTGTCAATCAGTGAGGGTTTCTATAACTTGGATAATAGTTGGGAGCTGCATATAAAAATTAATCAGGGTAAAGTAGATTTATCTTTTGGCAATATTTTTTAGTCGATAATTTTCTGTGTTTTTGACAAAATAAAGTAAAATTGAATCTAATATTTATTTTAAATATATTTTTAATGTTATATTTTATATTTTCATTATATTTATATTTTTTTATAAGTTAATTATTATATTGTATTTGAATCACGAACGGGTCATCGACACAATGACACGTGACTGAAATTTTATATATTACAAATTTTTTGACTGTTTTGAATATAATATTCTAATATATTATTTTATATTGCTTATTTTACATGTAATAAGAAAATAATAATAATAGGTTTATACATATTAATTACAGTAAGTAAAATAATTATTTTATGTCCGAATATAGTAAGTCTTTAAATGTATAATCAAATGTAGAAATAAATTTGTATGAAAACACGTTTATAAATAATTAAATAAAAAAACTCCTATTTACGCAAAGCTTGCGGTACATTTTTTTGAAAATTTCACTAATGGGTAAACAAAAACAATCAGCAAATTGGTAACATGTGTACCGGGTGTTCCACCTAAGGAGGTAATCGGCTATATCTCAGAAAGTAATAACACTAGGACTTTGGGAAAAAATATATATCCATAAAAGCGGCCAAGAGAAATTGCTGGAAATTATTTTCAAGTTCGAAAAATGACCGCTAGGGGGCGTAAGAGAACTTTGAAAATAGAAATGCCGATTTGCTCTTGATTTTTTTAAATAAAAATATGTTAAAAATATAAGCATTGTATTCTTCATAAAATTATGCAACTTTATGTTACGAATCGTTTTTTTCTATTTTCAATAATAAAGTGGTGGGAGAAGGTCAAACCTTTTTTCTTTCAAACGCTGATACCTCTGCTTTGGATAAACCGATTTTTTTCAACTTGGTCTTGAAAAAAAGCCCTTCTTTTCCTCTACACGTAAATCTATTAACTATACCATATTGATTCTGATGGTGGTCACTGGATGGCGTTTTCCAGGTCCGTATTTAAAATAAAAAAAGTTGATGATGGTCGCTCGAATCCGAAACGTCGGATTAAAAAACTAACCCCATCAGCTTGTAGAGAAGGAAAAGTTACTATAAGGAACTGAAAACCGCAACGTGATATCTTTTGTTAAACTAGAGGAATTAGGGATAATAATAATTAATATGGAAAGATAGGCCATTTTTTAAAACATTCATTAATCAATTAAATCACTAGTTTAACAAAGGATATCACGTTGCGGTTTTCAGTTCCTTATAGTTACTTTTCCTCCTCTACAAGCTGATGGGGTTAGTTTTTTAACCCGACGTTTCGGATCCGAGCGACCATCATCAACTTTTTTATTTTAAATACGGACCTGGTTTTTTCTATTCCACTATTTAATAGCCTTTATAAGCCTACAATAAATTATGATGAAAAAGTCATATCATAACATTTGATTTTTTTCAGAAAATCCTTATTCATAGAGGAATTACGGAAAAACGCCATCCAGTGGCCACCATCAGAATCAATATGGTATAGTTAATAGATCTACGTGTAGAGGAAAAGAAGGGCTTTTTTTCAAGACAAAAATGAATAAAATCGGTTTATCCAAAGCAGAGATATCAGCGTTTGAAAGAAAAAAGGTTTGACCTTCTCCCACCACTTTATTATTGAAAATAGAAAAAAAAAACGATTCCTAACATAAAGTTGCATAATTTTATGAAGAATACAATGCTTATATTTTTAACATATTTTTATTAAGAAAAATCAAGAGAAAATCGGCATTTGTATTTTGAAAGTTTTCTCACGCCCCCTAGCGGTCATTTTTCGAACTTGAATATAATTTCCAGCAATTTCCCTTGGCCGCTTTTATGGATACATATTTTTTCCCAAAGTCCTAATGTTATTACTTTCTGAGATATAGCCGATTACCTCCTTAGGTGGAACACCCGGTACATTGGAAAAAGAACCACGTGACTTTTGTAGATTTCGAGAAAAGGGTTTTTTAATATTGCCCAAGTATACTGCAAATAGAATTATGAAAAGTCTCTCCAACCGGTTGGAAAACAAAAATCAAAAATAATAATTTACCTAAGTCGCAATTCAATTTTATAAAAAAATCCGTATACCGGGTTCCACGGAAGGTGGTTCGCCCCTCTAACTTTTTTGCTTTTCAAGGTAATGGAATAAAATTCGAGTGATTTGTATACGACATAAAACTGCATTTTTTTGACAGGTGACTCAACATTATGGAACTTCCGGTTTAACCGGAAGTGACAAACTTTTGATTTTTAAATGGGACACCTGGTATATTTTTCCTTTTTTTGACTCCATATGACATTTTAAATACAACGATCTGTCACTTGTACCTTTTTGTCACCAAGAAAATATTTTTTTTCCAAATTTATTGTTTTATCTAGAGTGCTATGAATACCTTAAAATCACTTATTTCAGTTCTTTAACCTTGGGAAAAATACAATTTTACTATTTTTGGTCCAATGCTATGTGCTATGTAAAATTTAATTTTTAAAGTTGTATATTTAACTCATTTTTTTTTTAAATGGCAACATGGTGGCTCGTCGGGTTAAGAAAAAAGAGGATTTTATTACGATTATTTTGATACCATACACTATTAGGATTTAGAAAAGCTGCCATTAAAAAACTGTAAAAAGTTAACTTGCAACTTTCCTAAAATAAAGCATCCTTGGAGAATAAATTTAGATTTAAATACATCAAGTAGCCTGTGACCAGCAAAACTGATAAAACAAAATCATGCCTTGAAGAAAATTGAGATGCCGACAGCTTCTGCCAAAGTAAATTAGTTTGTTGTTTAAAAAACATGGAAAATAATAGTTTTACAAGGAGTGAAAAAGTTGATATGTTATTATTGTCAGGATCATTTCGCATTTTCGGAGCCAGTTTTGGGTACCTACTAGTGCCGGGTGGGATGACGCCGATTAAAATATCTTTGTGCGTAAAGTCGTGCAGCATCGATTGAATTCTTTCTACATTTTCCAAACACTAATTACATATCAACTTTTTCACTCCTTGTAAAACTAGTATTTTCCATGTTTTTTAAACAACAAACTAATTTACTTTGGCAGAAGCTGTCGGCATGTCAATTTTCTTCAAGGCATGATTTTGTTTTATCAGTTTTGCTGGTCACAGGCTACTTGATGTATTTAAATCTAAATTTATTCTCCAAGGATGCTTTATTTTAGGAAAGTTCCAAGGTTACAACTTAACTTTTTATTTCTAAAACCTAATAGTGTATGGTATCAAAATAATCGTAATAAAATCCTCTTTTTTTGTAACCCGACGAGCCACCATGTTGCCATTTAAAAAAAAATGGGTTATAAAACTTCAAAGATACATTTTTACATAGCACATAGCATTGGACCAAAAATAGTAAAATTGCATTTTTCCCAAGATTAAAGAACTGAAATAAGTGATTTTAAGGTATTCATAGCCCTCTAGATAAAACAATAAATTTGGAAAAAAAAATATGTTCTTGGTGACAAAAAGTGACAAGTGACAGATCGTTGTATTTAGAATGTCATATGGAGTCAAAAAAAGGAAAAATATACCAGGTGTCCCATTTAAAAATCGAAAGTTTATGTCACTTCCGGTTAACCGCCCCCCCCCCCCCCAGAAAAAAAGGCTGACTTTGTAAGCTTGCTACTCGCCTCGCAATTTGGACATGTTTATTCAACGATGTACGAAATAATCTTGCCAAATATCACTCGACCATAATTTTTTGATTGGTTAAATTTTCCATTTTTCACTCAAACTTTTTTGGCAATACTCGTTGAACTTTGGGCGTGTTTATTCAAAAATTAAATCCCTCGAGCTTCGCTCTCGGGATCTAATCAGAATAAATATATCCAAATTCAACTCGAAAAATTTCCAAGAAAATTTTTCGTGACAGCTGAAAAATCTAACCGATAAAAAAACGGGGTCTTGTGATATTATTACTGTTGATTATTGACCAAATTTGTTAAAATTTGGGCGTAGTCCAACAAAAATTTTGCCTGCGGCGGGCTCTCCGCCGGCCCGCATCTACGCGAGCCGCCACTGCAAGTCGCAATAACAGGCCCACCCTAGGCCACCCCCAGGTCAGAGGGCTAGTTACGCCACTGCGTGGACACCCGGTATTTAGCGACATTTATTGAAAATATAAAATTAGCTGCTCCACTGCAAGCTAAAAAACATAACCTGAATAACCTAACTTATAGCCGAAATATTAAACCGACAATATGACACAACCACAGTTCACCAACAACTGTACCGTTAGAAAATGAATGAATATGAAAAAATTCAACGTCACGCGTAGTAAAAACGCCCCACAGCGATTTCCCTCAAACATTATAATTTGTTGTCATTCGGAAATAAATAATTTTACGAGTAGAAAATTTAAAAAAAACACTCGCACATATTTAGTATAATATTTTTTCTTAATTATTAACACATGACAAAGGCATCTAATACAGACTGTCCGCGGATAGGGTTTACAATAGCACACTTTGCTTTACGTATGGGGCAAATTTGAAGTTGTCAAATAGAATTTAGAACAATGGGTTTATTTAGTTCAATGTTACGGTGCGGGCGAAAGTTCTTACCACTTTGTGATAGAGAAATGTAATCAAAGATACCCTAACGTTTACGTCTCAAAAATGGGACTTCATAAATTATTAAGAAAATTTCAGCGAACTGGTTGTTTCCAATTAAAAAAAAAACTGATCAGAATGACGCAGCTTCCCTAATCGTATTGTAGTATGTTGCTGAAAATCCTACCCTTTCATTAAGAAACCGAACTCAAGAACTTGATGTAGTAAAAAAAAACTCATATTCAGTATATTTTAAAGGCAAACAAAATATTCCCATTTAAGCCAACTTTTAATCAAACGTTGGAGAAGACGAAGCCAAATGTTTGGATTTTTGTCTTTGGGTCGGAAACAAAATTGTAAGTGAAACCAGAAATTCTCATAAATTTATCATGTTCTCCGATGAATCGGCATTTTCAACAAACGGGAAAGTGTCTTCCGCGCATATTAGACACTGGAGCGAAAATAGTCCCCGTTTTAGAATTCTTGCAAGAAGACAATATTACAAAAAAGTAAATATCTGGTGTGCGATTTCTTATTATGGCATTATTGGCCCATACTTTTTCGAAAACACGTGTAACCGTAGGAGTTACCTTGAAATGTTGTAAACATTCCTTTCTGACAACCTAGATGAATTGCCTCTCCAATTTAGGAACGAAATGTACTTTCAACAAGATGGATGCCCTGCGCATTTCGCAATTGAAGTGAGGGAATGGCTTAATAATACATTTGGCCACAGATGGATTGGTCGGAATGGTCCGGTTCTGTGGCCCCCAAGAAGTCCCGATTTAACTATTTCAGATGCCTATCTTTGGGGGCGCTTCAAACAATTAGTGTACTTCCGTCCAATTGAGAACGACGTACAGCTTCTAAAACAGCGAATTGTTGAAGTTTATTATTTGTTGTTATTTTAAGATTTTTTTGTGTTATTTCCGGAGTCATTTCATTTATGAAATTAAAAATACATATTTCTGGTAACACCAAAAATCAGTTTTCGAAACTTTTTGATACCCCTCTGTCATTGATAATGTATGTATTTCGACCGCTAATGCTGCTATCCAAAAAAAAAATTATTTTACGTCTAAAAATAAAAAAAATCGAATATTTATTTTAAATCTCGGATTTAAATTACAAACGCTATTCTAACTAAATAAGTTTTCTAATTGGCATTATGGTCAAAAATTAAAAATAAAGGTACCTAGTTTACTCTTGGAGAAAAATCATGTTTTTGAGGTTTTTGCGAACCCTGTATAAAAAATCTAAATTTTCTCTTCGTGGATTGCATTTCTTTTACAAGCAAAACTTTTCATCAAGAATGACTTTTTCCCGAAAAATCAAATTTTTCATCCATTTGTGGATTTGTGCTATTGTAAACCCTATCGGCGGACAGTCTGTATAACCTCTGTTTTCATGTTTTCAAACAGACTGTAGATCTAGGGAAATCGACAGAAATTTGTCATCATTGATTTCTGTTAAAAACTATTTCTGATCGAAACAAAATGTAAACAATTTTTGTTCTCCCTTTAAATGTTTAGGTCTATGTATTTAACTCATTAGGAACCCATGTGCAAAAATTCTGTAGATTAGTGTCATTATTCTGACATAAAAATTACTTGCGTGCTGTTAAAAAATATTTAAAAGCTACTTACCTTTATTAGTAGAGTTCTCAAGGCTATCAAATTATCTTTAGCATCGAAGTCGAAGTGGTTTGTAGGAACAACTCCAGCCAAACCAGCAGCAATGGAATCATGTTTTCGCGGAGATATACCATGTACGTTGTTGTCTAAAAAGCGATTTAAAAATGTTTAATAGAATAAATGAAAATGATTTAATGCCATCACTAAAGGATGGAATATTATATGATAACGCTAAAAATAAATAATCCCAATTTGTTTATTATACAGCGTGTTAAGTTAAGGATGGACACCGGCACCGGCTATATCTAGGAAGCCACAATGTCTGGAAAAATGGTTTGTGTATATTCTGCAATGAGCAGTGTTGGCAAATATCATGATATTTATATATGTCGTAGGCTGATAGTGAAATCCGTCATTTCATGAAAAGCCTAGTCACTTCATGAAGCGTCGGCAGATTGTGTAAAAACATGAAATTACACGATCTGCCGCGTCACTTCATGAAGAGACCTTGACGTTTCGGCGTATTATGTATAACACAATCTGCCTAATTTTAAATATCGTCACTTCATGAAATGCCACAAAAACAAGGCATATTGTGTAATTCCGTCTAAAAGGTATATTGGCAACTGGTTTGTTCGGGTTTGTCAGAGCATTTTTTTTATTTTTATAAAATAATATTAGTTGAAAAACTTTAATTAAAGAAAAAAATGCTCTGGGGAACAACGAACAAACCAGTTGCCAATATACCTTTTAGACGGAATTACACAATCTGCCGACTGACATGACATCGTTAGGTACTACATAAAGTGACGATATTTAAAATTAGGCAGATTGTGTTATACATAATACGCCGAAACGTCAAGGTCTCTTCATGAAGTGACGCGGCAGATCGTGTAATTTCATGTTTTTACACAATCTGCCGACGCTTCATGAAGTGACTAGGCTTTTCATGAAATGACGGATTTCACTATCAGCCTACGACATAATACATATCCAAATATCCGATATATATCGACATAATATATCAGATATATATTCAAATTTCGATATTTATTTATATTTTTAATCATTTTTAAATTATTTCATCTGTTTTCTGTAGGTAAATATATATATTTTAAAAATTCAAAATCACTTAATTGAATATAAACATGTTATAAACCTGTAAATCTGTATTTCAATTCTATTCAATGCTATCACAATAACAAGTTTTTTTACTACTCCTATGTTAGGAATGTAAAATGTAGGTAAAAAATACAAGTTTATGAAATATGAACAGATCATATATTTTTGCTTTTAACTATGGTTCAACTTAAAATCCAAAATTACTGGGCTTATTAATTAAATCAAAATGAACCCAAACTGGATTTTTTTTATTTTTGGCATTGTAAAATTTTTATTTCATAAAACAAACAGCAAAATATTGTTCCGTTCAATCAGAAATCGGAACTAAATAAAAATGGCAAAAAATCAAAAATACCACGCGGCAAAGACCAACAGGTGGTCAACGTCTCGGAAAGATGGGGAATCACCGCATCGTGAGCAGCATGATACGCTGTTGCCGGCTCAGCGGCAGCGGGGCCATATTTTTATACTGACGAATAGAATTTTAGAAAAAAAAATATTGATATATCAGGATAAATATCGTCGCATAAATATGATATTTATTAAAATCAGGATATTTATCACGGATACAAATCCTGCCAACCTTGGCAATGAGTTGTTCATTCCTATGTAGTAGAGGTAAAACCTTGGAAGTTGAAATAATACAGTGATTGGCAGAATTGACGCAGCATATGAAAAAAAATATATAAGTATTGTTAGATTTCAAGAAATAACGATGTTATCAATCGTTTCTGCATTATTGGAAATCGCAAAAACCATTAAACAGTGGCGTTCGTCTTTAAGGGTTTGACGGGAAACTTGAAAAAAATTCAGTGTACTTTCGTTTGACTCGTATATCTATTAGATTTAAAAAAAAACCTGCCCTATTTTTTCCTTGTATGTAATCCTCTTTTCAGTGGTGTTATTTCCTTGTGTATCTTAAAAGAAAGTCCTGACAGACCCCAGGGGCGTGAAGAATGCATCCCTGTTTATACCGGGTGTTTCTCAAAAGACGTTCACCCCTATAACTTTTCTGTATTTATAGATATTAAAATAAAATTTTGAGATCATGCATAAGACGTGAGTCTGCATTTATTGGCATAATTTTCAATTTGTTAGCACAGAGCGCAGAGCTTGACTTTGATATTTTAAATGGGACATCTTGTATATTTTTACTTATTTGGGTTCAGCATAACATTATGAGTGAACAGTGAAATGACACCTCACTTGTCATTTTTTGACGTGTTATAACATTTTATGTTTATTTTTTATTTTCAATGTACTTAGAGTGCTACAAATTGATTAAATCTGTTAATTTATAATCAAGTTGTATATGAAAATTAAAATTATGTCATAATAATTGACTTTCTAAGGTTCACAAGCGTTTAAAAAATGAAATTTTTACCAAATGGAACGATGGTGGTTGGTTGGAAAACAATGGAATGATTTTGAAAAGGTTGTAATGTCATTAGTTTATAAAATATATACTCTTGCGGCTTCAGAAGAATTTTTCTGGTTACTTCAAAAATTAGGAGCATATCAGTTTGTTTAATTCTACTAAAACTAGGTAACCATTTTATCTGATTTACAATTTAAGTTTAATAAACGAATGACATTACAATTTTAATTAAAAACCATATTGGTTTTCAAAACCATTCCATTGTTTTTCAAAGCCGCCTTTATATTTCTTTAGAAAAGAGAGGGCGGCAATAATGCTTAACGCTTTTAAATTTGCGATTCGGACTTAAGGCAAATTTTTTCGTGTCGATTTTAAAATAGCATAGGAGTGTAGGTATGGTATCAAACTGTTGAAAAAAAAATGCTCGTTTTAAATATATCCTAGTGAACTACCATCGTTTCATTAGGAAAAATTGTGTAAACGTCAAGAAAAGAAAATTTCATTTTTAGACGCTTGTGAAACTTAGAAAGTCAATTATTATGACATAATTTTAATTTTCATATACTTCTTGACTATAAATTAACAGATTTAATTAATTTGTAGCACTCTAGATTGAAAATAAAAAATCCCAATAAGTAAAACTATACAAGATGTCCCCCAAAGTCAGGGACACTTCCGGTCAAACCGGAAATGCTAACAAATTGAAAAGTATGCCAATAAATACAGACTCATCTCTTATGCATAATCTCAAAAATTTCATTTTAATATCTATAAATACAGAAAAGTTATAGGGGTAAACGTATTTTGAGAAACACCCGGTATGTTTGGAATAATTCTACTCTTTTTACTCTGCGACTGGCTGCATGGCTAATTAGCCAAATGCCATTTAAACAAATAAAAAATGTTCAAAAAGTTTTGTAATTATTAGAATAAAATTGTATTAATAAACATATGCATTTATACAGTGACCGGCAGAAAGTACGCACCAAAGGGGATTTTTTTTTATTTCAAAACTTACCAAATTTTTTTGGCGGTGGAAAAGTTCTGCATGTTGTTAAACAAAAAAGAGCATAGACAAAACTAGTAAGTATTGCGCTGTATACGAGGGAGAGGTAAAAACGTTAAATTCACTCAAGATAAAGTACCCTTATTTTTCACTGTAGAAATTTTTTTTTATTAGGAAATGTTGTTTGCACTTAAAAGTTGTCCATAATTACCAAATTTCAGCTCGGTAGCGCAAAAAGTGTTTTTACTTTTTTTTTTACGCCCCCTCGTATAACGAATCGATAGAAGCTATGCGACCTATAAATTCAATTTTTTAACAGCTCTTGGGCAATTAGACACATAACTTACTTAAATTTGTTTAAATACGCGAGAACTGGACGTTTAATAAAATAACGTTAAAAATAATTTAACTTTTCTGGTGCACACCGTACATTATTCTATGGATAGGCGGAATAACTTTATGCAAAAAAAATTAGGGTTTCTTCATACATTTAACAATATTTTGCCGTTCCCAATTTTTCAATAACTCTTAAACACATTGGTTCATGAATTAAAGTTTAAACCCTTACAATAAAATTCGTTTTCATTTAAATCTGGTTGCCATGAAAAATATTTATATTTGTGCTACCGAGCTGAAATTTGGTATTTATGGGTAACTTTTAAGTGCAAACAACATTTCCTAATAAAAAAATTTTCCACAGTGAAAAATAAGGGCAATTTATTCTTGAGCGAATTTAACGTTTTCACCTCTCCCTCGTATACGGCGCAATATTTACTAGTTTTGTCTATGCTCTTTTTTGTTAAGGGACATGCAGAACTTTTTCACCGCCAAAAAAATTTGGTAAGTTTTGAAATTAAAAAAAATCCCCTTTGGTGCGTACTTTCTGCCGGTCACTGTATTAATAACTAAAGTCTATTTATCTCACACATAGACTAAACCAAAACAATAAAAAAACAATGCTAGACGCGTGATCACCGATCTGCAGGTGGCTAGCGCAGTCCTTATTCGTTAGCTGGTTGGAGACGGCTCGAGCTCGGCGCTACCGAAATTTGACAGAGTTGCATTTAGTCGTAACATATGAATTGTTAGATTGTTGCATTTCGGACGTTTATTTACATGATTTTGACTCTTTTATCTGTTGTTATTTATGTGTGGTTGGCTATTGTTGTTACCGTACTATAGGTTAATCGAATTTATCGGTATTATTTTGTTGTTTCACTAAAACGATTTAAGGCTAAAACCGTCTTAATTTGACAAAAGTCAACTAATTTTTGTACTGTAACAACATTTTTTGCGTTTTATTTTAATTTGTAAGAAAAAGGGTGTTTACGTACTATAGGTTAATCGAATTTATCGGTATTATTTTGTTGTTTCACTAAAACGATTTAAGGCTAAAACCGTCTTAATTTGACAAAAGTCAACTAATTTTTGTAATGTAACAACATTTTTTGCGTTTTCTTTTAATTTGTAAAGAAAAGGGTGTTTACGTACGCGCTGTTGTCGTTAATAGAACCAAACATGTTTTTGTAATTAGATCCCGGTGAATATTGATATGTTAAATAAATTAAGACCAAAAATATGAAATAAAACTGAAAACGTTATACAGCATAAACAAAATGACAATTATAAGAACATAATTGGTCGACTAGAAGATCTAAATATTTTGATGGCCTAAATTTAAACCTCCTTAGTAAATAAGGCGGTAAAACATTAAACAACCAATAATTACGCGACGCCTAATATAGGAACTAGTTAAGTAAGGGCAACAAGTATAAGATTATTGTTTACATTTTGATTCGGCCAGTGGTATAGTCGCTTCCTTTGTTATATTTTTTTGTTCGAATTTTTATATAGAGAACAGAAATGTCAACAATAATCATAACTATAAACATAACATCATAACAATAATCTATAAACTTTATAGATACCCTGTATATTTGGATTTTATTACATCTGTATTATGAAGTCAATTTAACAACTACCTAATTATTTTAAATATCTTGCGATACCTAAATTATTGTCCATTAAATACAGCCCTGTTCACTGTTTCAAATTTCGACAATCACGTGCATAATGCGTGATTGTATTTACGTTTAGTCTATATGTGAAATAAATTGATTTTAGAGTACTAGTGGGCACCATAGACAATTTACCTTTAGATACCTACAGCTTATCTCCTGCGCAAACAAAAGTTACGTTTTATGGGTGAAAAAATACGTCCGAGCGCATGACTCGTCGGTCAGCTGTCTTCATTCGGGGAACCTTCGTGCATGCGCACAAACCTCGTGTTATCGGCCGTCCTACTTTATCGACGCGCTCAAAAATACTCTCCAGAACCGGCTCGGCCGCCATTTTTGTTGTTGTGTTTTAAAGTTTCTCTTCTCTGCGGATTCCTTGCAGTTTTCTAAAGTTTTCAGCTATCGGATCGGCTATCGTGGATTGTGGGACTTGTGTTTAATATTTATGGATTTCTGGTTTTTGTGTAGTTTAGTTAGTGAATTGTGTTTGTGCTTTTAGTGACTCGGATTGTAATATAAACAATGACTAGTACTAGTTGCAGCCGTTGTATAATTGTATTATGCCCAAATAGGGGTAAAATAAACCCTCTATGGTGGCATATGAGCAAGAATTTAAATTTTGAAGCCCGGACCTGTCTATTTTCCCATTCGTCAAACGATAATGTTGCAGTGCGCATGTCTAATAGTTCCCAGTTTTGTTTACATGCGCGAGGCCATAAAACTGCCACATTCGTGATTATCGTTTGTTTATCTAAAGGTAAATTGTCTATGGTAATAATGGACCTTTTTTTTTTTGTTATTTTACGTCGGCCTATTTCCGCAACGAGGCCAATCAGCGACGCCAGGGAATTTGTCACACACTATCTGGTAAATCCCTCTTTGTCGAGGGTAGGGTTCTTTAACGTGCCAACATCCATGTCACGGGACCCACAGTTTAACGTCTCTTCCGAAAGACGGTGCACCTCTTAAAATCAAATTCCAAATTGTAACATCGACGTTGCCGGCCCCGGGGATCGAACCCGGGACCTTCGATCCGTGAGGCCGCTGCACTGACCACTAGACCACAACGCCGATAGTTTTTACGTTCTTCATCAAAATAGCTTATTAGAGAAGCTATTAGCTTTTTGCACCGGCTATTTAAATGCTTGGGCATTTTTCAATAAAGGTAAACAACGTAATCAAGAGAAATGTATATGTATCCCTTTGTTGTTCTTAAAAGAACAGTTTTTAATCCTATTTATAAAAGGATTTGCAGTTTTAGTTAAAAACGACTTAAATAAACTCACGAAAACACTAAATGAAAACAATAAACGTCAATCAAAATTCGCCAAGAAATAAACTGGCATCACCGATGCGTTGACACTTCTGTTGCCAACTGTTAGCCCAAAAAATTCAAATGATATTAATTTTTAAAAGGTTAAATTTAAAAACACATTTCCTTTAAGCGGCTTAGTATCAAAGAAGAATATACATTAAGTTTCTTTTACATTCAATATCGCATGAAATTTATATATTTTTTGCCCAAATTTAATTTTCTTATGTTTCCTGACCGATTTTCAATTATCAGCTGATTGATGACGTGCAATGGAAATTGTTTTGATTTAACTATATTTCATTACAGATCGTTAAGAAAACTCACAGAGCCTTTTTTGCGTTTATAAACACCTTAGGGAGGGATAGAATTTATTGAAATGTTAAAATGCGTCAAGAAAACCGTGAAAAATTGTTTTTCCAATATAAACTTTTATAACCCCTTTTCATCCCTTAGCGCCTGCACGTTATAAAATAATAAATAAGTTTCGAAGAAGTAGTCCATACTCAAAGTGGAGTTAAATGTATAGAAAAAAGAAAAGCACAAAGTCTGTCTCCACAAGTTTATTAGAAAACTAGGCGAACCTAGAGTAATTCATAATAATTCAACATGTTTCGAGTGTAGAAACACTCATCATCAGGAAAACAAAGTAAATAGTACAATGCTGATGTTGTTAGCAATAGAGAAAATAATAAGTGGGATTGAGCCGTAATGGAGCTTTCAATGGTGTACCTACACGAGGTGTAAAAAATGGATAGTCAAAAGACCGACAAGGCATACTGGAAAGTTTTTAAATTTGGCTAGTGCAAAGGCCCTGTCTTGGACAGAAAATTGAAAAGAGTAAAAGAAAAATTAGGGAGTTTTAACAGACTTTGTTAAAATCATTTAGGTAAAAGTAGTGAAAAATTACGTTCTTCATCAAAAGTTGAAAGTTTCATTCAACCCTGTCGGAGACATGTAAAAGTTATGGAATGAGAGGGAAAGACAAAAGAAAAAATTGTTTTTTGTAAAAGTCAAAGCATCATTTACTTAGTTTAAAATAAAATGCTGTTGGATTAACTGGGCCATAACAAGCCTGGCCCATTTTTTACACCTCTTGTACACCATTGAAAGCTCCATTACGGCTCAATCCCACTTATTATTTTCTCTATTGCTAACAATATCAGCATTGTACTATTTACTTTGTTTTCCTGACGATGTTTCTACACTCGAAACATTTTGAATTAGTATGAATTACTCTAGGTTCGCCTGGTTTTCTAATAAACTTGTGGAGAAAGACTTTGTGCTTTTTATTTTTCTAATAAATAAGTGTTTCATTACTTGTATTTAGAGTATTTATGCGGAATTTCAAGAAATTCCGACCAAAAATACTTTTTAAAATATAAACTTTTATACCCCCTTTTCACCCCTTTAGGAGCCGATTTCCAAAAAAAAAAATACGTTTATCATTATTTGTATTGTACCTACTTATAGTATTTATGCTAAGTTTCAAAAAAATCCGACAAATATTATTTTAAATAAACTGTTTTAAGTAGGTACCCCTTTTACACCCCTTTAGGGACCATTTTCAAAAAAAAATAAGAAATACGTATTTTATTAATTTTATATCAGAGTATTTATGCCTAGTTTCAAGAAAGTCCGTAAAATGTGTGTCCACTGATAAGAGTTTGGAAGAGGAAACATTTTTTTTATTAGTAGGTATAGAAGAAAAAGTCATTCTTTATAAAATCGTCTGCTTGTGCACAAACAACATTTTTAGTTTTTTGGATCTTTTTTTCAATTCCTTCATTTATTAAATAAATTTTGCTAGTGTTGAAACTACAATTTCAACTATTAGATTTGCGATTACTATACAGGGTTCGTCACAAACAGTTTTTGTTTTTTGTATTTTTTTTTTTAATTCTAATTTTTAATTACTTTTGATGATTGACTAAATCTCACTTTGGGAACAAATGGATTGGAAGGTACCTATACTACCTATGGTTCAAATCAGTTGGCACGTAGGAGTCTCGATCTCACAATTATCGACTTTCATTTATTACCTGCCACATGTGTATAAAACCAATTTCAATAATAACTTAGATCTCTTAAAAGAAAAAATAAGATTATAGTTATTGCAAATATCCCAATACAGCAAGTTAGGAACTGTTACCGGGAATTCAGATGTCGAGTTGAACTATACGCTAACTCGGTGGTATCACGTTTGAATAAAAGTTTAATAATTGACGATTAAATGAATTGAAGAAATATGGCATGTAATAATAAAAATACTTTAAAAGTAGGCCAATAAAAAATGGTTTTCTTACAACAAAATCGTTACTCGGCCAGATATAAAACCATATTTGTAAGACTCTAATAAAATTCCGTAAAAATATAGAAGCTGTATTACTGCACGACGGCTTTACAAAAATTAAAACTTTTAATTAAAAATAACTAAAAACTACGGTAAACTACCTATTTCTATCAGTACCCTTGATACTTCAAAACCTCATAAAAATGGGTATGTTTATATACACAAAACTAATTCTAAGCGTAACTTGATACTTATATGGGCCTGAACGCGCCAAACTTTAACAATAATGTCTTTGTAAATAATAAAATAAAGTCAGTTCTACATATTCGAAGTAAGAAAGCAACAATAGTTCTTTGTTTTTATGTCAATTTATTTTAAACGAAATCCAAAAAACTAAAAATGTTGTTTCTGACGAACCGCGTATAGTAATCTATAGAAAATAGGAAATAGGCTATAGAAAATTAAATCAAAGATTAAAGTTTAAAAACGTCTATTTGTCTTACTTTAAAGACCACTTGGTTGGAAAGCACGCCAGTATAAAATACTGCTGTCTTTCCTTCTTTCAGTCTTACTAGAGAAACTAAAAGCGCTCTAAATACCTATATTAGATATACGTAATTATTTTGATACTATTATGTGTACCTATATTTGGTTACACTGTGCACTGTGCCTAGTATAGTATACAGATTTGAGACAACAAAGGCTCATTGATTAGGTTTTTGCCTTTACACATATTGGTGACGCTATATTCTAACATAATCGCAAATGTGACATTTGAAATTGTAGTTTCAGCGTTTCAGCACAAGTAAAATTTATTTAATAAATCAAGGAATTGAAAATTAGAAGTGTATTTGTTTTTGACCCTGTATTAACTTCATAAAATATATATTTTTGAAAACGTAGTTCGTGTCTGAAAGTAATACACCTTGATATTAAGACAAAAAAGAACACAGTGTCTTCAGTAAAGTGTTTTTTACGTGGAAATAGTTATTTACACTACGAGGGAGGCAGGTGATACTTACCAGTCGAGGACATAGTTTGCGCCCGAGCGATAGCGAGGGCTTGCAAAATAGTCCAAGACTGGTCAAGAATACTGCCTCCCGAGTTTTGTATTATATTTTTTCTACTCCAGTTCCCTCAAATTTAAAAAAAATGTTTTTTAATTTGAGCTATCCAACTGAAATACCCTGTATATATGACAGGTTTCCTAGTGTTGACACATTGATTGCTATGGAATTCATAATGTTCATAATCAAACAAACGTTCTATCAGTGTCAGTTTTTTTAAGAAAGCGAAAAAATTGATATCGATGCAGTTGCGAATGCAGCTTGCGCTGCTCTATTACCTCAGAAATCGAAGGAACGGTACGGTGTTACAAGGACTTTAAGGATTGGGGCAGTATTAATGCAAGTGATGAAAGAGTCACCGAGAATTCTATGCTGGCGTACTTTGTACTTCTTACCTCCCTCAAATCATTATCAAAATGAAGTACTTACCGAGTAAGGAGTAGAAAAATAAATTTTAGTTTAACTTAATGTAAAGTTTATCTATTTTCAACGATTTAATTTAAAACCCCTTTACTTAATTTTTTATTTTTTTACTTTCAGGCGCAAACTACGTTTTCAAATATACTTATTTTATGAAGTTACCTTATACAGGGTCAAAAACAAATCACTTTGCATCACATGCGACCAAATTTTAATAGCCCAATTTTGATTTTGTAGAAAATCACACATTTAATATCGCGCTACTTTAAAGAAAATGTATCCGAAATAAAGCATTGTCAAAACTAAAAAGTTTTATGTAGATTGCGTTGAGTCTTATTTTGCAAAAGTGGTGCAATTTACAAAATATAGGTAAAAAATCAAAATTATCTTATGCAGCTGAAATTTTGCATGTGAGCTAGAAACTGCATTTAAAAAAACTTTTTCTAATGACTTTTTTTGATATTTTCAGAAATAACCCGACTTTTGAATTATTTTTTCCAAAAAATTAAAATTTGACAGATAATGCGAATCACGTGACTACTATTTTTTTGCTAAATTTTCATCTTGATCGAAGCAGAACTTGATGCCAAAGTCAAATTTCAAATAAAGCTATTAATAAAAAAGAAATCCCATATGATTACTGGTGAGTGGTGACACTGTATATTATGCTGAATTTCAAGAAATTCGGACCAACAAAATTATTTTTTCAACATAAACTTTTATATCTTTTCCTTTTTCCACCCCCTAAGTGCCAAATTTTCGTAAATGCCTAAACACATGTTTTTTTTTGTGCCAATGGAAGATTTTGTCTAGAATTTTCAACCTACCAGGTGGCTCATTTCGCATTTTCGGAACCAGTTTTGGGTACCTAATAGTGCCGGGTTGGATGACGCCGATTACAATATATTTGTGCGTAAAGTCGTGCAGCATCGGTCGAATTCTTTCTACATTCTCCAAACACAAACTCTAATAACATATCAACTTTTTCACTCGTTGTAAAACTATTATTTTCCATGTTTTTTAAACAACAAACTAATTTACTTTGGCAGAAGCTGTTGGCATGTAATTTTTTTTTTTTTTTTTTTTTTTTTTTTTTTTTATTTATTTTACGTCGGCCTTTTTCCGCAACGAGGCCAATCACCGACGCCAGGGAATTTGTCACACACTATCTGGTAATTTTGCCGAATCCCTCTTTGTCGAGGGTAGGGTTCTTTAACGTGCCAACATCCATGACACGGGGCCCACAGTTTAACGTCTCTTCCGAAAGACGGCGCCACCTCTTAAACCAAATTCCAAATTTAACATCGACGTTGCCGGCATCGGGAATGGAACCCGGGCCTACGATCTGTGAGGCTGCTGCGCTGACCACCAGACCACAACGTCGACGTAATTTTTTTTTAAAGGCATGATTTTGTTTTATCAGCTTTGCTGGTCACAGGCTACTTGATACATTTAAATCTAAATTTATTCTCAAAAGATGCTTCATTTTAGGAAAGTTCCAAGTTAACTTTTTAAAGTTTTTTAATGGCAGCTTTTCTAAAATCTTATAGTGTTTGGTATCAAAATAATCATAATAAAATCCTCTTTTTTCTTAACCCGACGAGACATCATGTTGCCGTTTAAAAAAAATAATTTATACAACTTTAAAGATTACATTTTACATAGCACATAGCAATGGACCAAAAATAGTAAAATTATATTTTTCCCAAGATTAAAGAACTGTGATTTTAAGGTATTCATTCATAGCCCTCTAGATAAAACAATAAATTTGAAAAGAAAAATATTTTCTAGGTGACAAAAAGGACAAGTGACACATTGTTGTATTTCGAGTTGTATTTAGAATGTGATATGGAGTCAAAAAAAGGAAAATATATCAGGTGTCCCATTTAAAAATCGAAAGTTTATGTTACTTCCGGTTAAACCGGAAGTTCCATAATGTTGAGTCACCTGTCAAAAGTTCAGTTTTATGTCGTATACAAATTCCCCCAATTTTATTCCATTATTTTGAAAAACAAAAAAGTTGGAGGGGCGAACCACCTTCCGTGGACACCCGGTATATCTAGCGATTGCGTTGGAAACTTACCCCGCTCCATTCCTACCCCCTAGAGGCAAAATTTCCCAAAACATCAAAACACGAACTGTATAATTTTCTATTTGTTAGGAATTATTTTCTTCCTATAAATTCACGTAAATAACCCCAGTGCGGAATTCTTAGAACATATAAACAGTGACAATTGGTACGGCGGCGTTTAAGAAACTGCAATTCAAGCGCAAGATAACAAAGTATCAACAAATTCGGGTTGGGCAGATATTATTACTAATGTTGGGAATAACCGACTTATTTTTATAACCGAGAATTCAAGTGATTGTAAAAACCGGATGATAACCGGTTTTTCACTCGAATTCTATATTAATATTAATATTGGCGGTTCATCTACAGCATGACGCTGTCCAGAAATTTTTTTGACTTGACTAAAAAAAAAGGTCGCCAGTTCCATAATTATCGAGTGCAAAGTGCAACGCAACTCGAAAGGCGGGCGGAGACATTTTCGTCCCTCGAATTCGGATGATTCCAGATTCCAGTTATTGAAAAAAAAACGGTTATTAAAAAACAGGATAGTAGGTTTTTTAGTCAAGTTATTCCAACACTATTAAAAAAAAACGGTTTTCTTTGAACTAATCTAATTAAAGTTAGCGGTTCATCTACATTTCTAAGGACTCTTCAAAAGATTCTTCCGAGCCAGAAAGTGACTTCTAAAAAAAAAAAAGGGGGTATTGAGTGAATAAAAAACAGAATTTTGATCACTCCACTCGAATTATAACCGATTGATAACCGAATAATTCCGGTTATTGAAGAAAAAAAACCGCAAGATAGGTTATTTTCCACTCGAGTGATCCCAACACTAATTAGGCCCGAGATGAAAACCCGGTCCGTGCAAGGCTCTAGTCAGTGCTGCCACGTCTACCGATTTTTGAATAGATCTACCGATCTACCGATTCTAGTGTGAAATCTTCCGATTTATCGAAGTTTTTAAAAATACTCATATATATTTAAATTAATATACGATTTATCCTCTGAGCCATGAGCTCATAGTAAATACTAAATTGCGCCTCCCTAGTTTGCTTAAGAACATATCTAAAAACCATCCTATATATTTAGCGACATCTAGGGGTGCCCACCCAAATCATATAATAAATAACTTCAATACAATTTCTGTAATTCCCCGATGCATATTCGGGTATTCCCCTTTTCTGCGTTTCTGTAAAACACGTTTGAACGCTTGGACTGGGCGCTATTCAGTGTTGCCATCTGGGTAAATTTTGTACTAGATCTGGTAAAATCAAAAGGTCATCTGGTAACGTAGTTTTGCAAAGTTTTACCTAGTAAAAGTTCTGGTAAAATCGTTTGACGTTTCTGGTAAAATCGGACCGAAATTTTTACCAGACCTTTAAAACTTTTTTTCGATTAAAGGATTTTTAATTTGTATGATTCTAAATCTAAAACCGTATTTAACAGAGATTTGACGTTTTTCAATTATTATTTGTATGTGTTTATTTTTCGTTTTTCTGTTGTATCAACAGATAGAGTTTATTTTCGTTTCTCTGTTGTATCTGTTGTAGATTTGAATATTTCAAAATAAAAATCTAAAAAGTTTAAATCTAGTATTAGGGAATCCAACGATCTGTCATAACCAAAATTGTTAGTACCTACGCCCTAGAGGTGGTGGTCTCGGAACGAGTGTCTCGCCGTTGATGTCCTCTTGGCTTTTGGCTGCCTTCCTTATGGGCAATCGGTTTGTTCGTTGTTACCCAGATCATTTTTTTAAAATTTAATTAACATTTTATGAAATATTATGAAATGCGAATTGAATTTAAAAAAAAAATGCTCTGCTAACAACGAACAAACCTATTGCCGATATACCTTTTTATACCTTTTTGCCCATAAGGAAGGCAGCCAACAGCCAAGAGGACATCAACGGCGAGACGCTCGTGTCTCGGAGTGCCAATATAACCTCTTTTTTGTTATAACATAACAAAAGTAATGTTTTTGGCACTCCAACCACCTAGGGCGTAAAAAATTTGATTTTGATAGATTGTTGGATTCCCTATAATATATTTGTATTATTTACGCCTACGCCCAAAACGAAAGGGTTTTTAAACTATTTATGCTAAAAAAAATCAAAAATAATATGATGAAATATTTTTTTAATGATTTGGTAAAATTCTGGTAACATTTCAATGTCCTTTTGGTAAAATCCAATGTTGGAGAGTTGGCAACACTGGCGCTATTCTGCTATTAGGTATTAAACGTGCGTTGAAGGTTAAGGAGTAGAGACATTCTTTAAGCACGAAGACAGTTACAGGATTAATTCATACAAGACAATATTTAGGTAGTGATAAATTGTTACAATTTTAATATAAGTAAGGACCTAATTTTAAATATGAATGATAAGACCTTAAAAGGTATTGCGACTAAAAATAGAGCAAAATAAAATGTTAACACAGATTAAACTGTTTTTCAATCTTTATTTATTTAAAAACATAATAGCGGCGCCTATGGCGCAATCCGCTAGCTACCGATTTTAAACCGCAATCTACCGATTTATTTTTTGACATCTACCGATATTGGTTAGCAAGAGTAAGAGCGTGGCAGCACTGGCTCTAACTCTAGTTTACAATGGTATTATAATAGTATAGATAAGTTTAGCATGTAAAGGTTATGAAAATATTTCGTATTAAAGCAATAGAGTACAAGCCCGAATTGAACAATTTAAAGGATAACATGTATCATTTTAGGGAAGTGATTTGAAGTAATTGTTTCAGTGCAGTTAACTCTAAAAGTTGCCATTAACAATTTTTTAATTTGTCAAAAACAAATATTTGTTATTTTTTATTCAATGATTTTCAAAATTTAGGTACGTCTTTATAATAGCAGAGTTCCTTTAAGCTGCTTTAAAAACAAAGCAAAGCTAACGGCTAAGTTGAGCGTTCCTTTTAAAAATATGACTTAGCACAGCAAATATTTTTCCTCCCACTCTTGCCGCGGTTAAGTATGCCCCTCTCTATTTCCCACACGCACTATACAAAGCTGTTCGCGAAGCGTTCCTTTAACAACTTAGCTAAGCAAAGATTTTTACATTGCTTTGCTGTTTAAGAGAAACAAATGGAAAGTAGCTAATACCCTTCTTAACAACTTTTCTTGATAAATAATTTTGGTAACTTTTATGACCGTATGCACCAAGGCCAGTTAACCATGATTAGCTTATAATCATGATTAATAACCGTATGCACCAAGGCCAGTTAATCATGATTAGCTTATAATCATGATTAAATATCTCAATTAAGAAAATTTACAATGCGCCAGCACTGCTCAGGAACTTAATCAAGATTAAAGTTAACCAGCCAATCTTGATGGGTTATATATTTAATCACGATTAAAAGGTTATTTTCGTGCTTTGTTTTGAAATTTGTCTCGAATTTTCAATAATAAAATTAAAATGGGAGACGAAATCATCTTCGATGATGATTTTAATGTAATGGATATTTTTAATGATGGCTTTCCTAGAGCTAGAAAGACCTCGGAGACAAAATTATTTTGATTTGATAGATAAATAGGGTTTGTTCAGCTAACACAGTTCTTTAGAATGTGATGTGCTCAAAGGCTTTGAATAAGTGATTTGATAATTTTGCTTATCTCAAAGCTCGAAGGGTACCTCTTCAATCAACACAGATTTTTTATCACGAACCTGAGTATAATGAATCAAGAATTTTGCTTATCTACACCTTTTGCTTGTTTAATAAAATTATCCCCTGTGATAGTCATAGGGGCCCAATATCCTATAATGGTTACTGGTTACCACGCCCAAAAATATTCTTCCACCCAACTTCTGAATTGTTTACTTACCATTAATAGCCATTAAAGGTCTGCGAGGACTATTGATGGTTACATCAACATTGTCAAATCGAGGGGCCATAGTTAAACAACTTACAGGCAGTAACTGAGGGCAGTATCCTTTAGTAATAAATTCATGCTTAACTAGTTGATCAACCTTTGGTCTTTTAGCTGGTTCTGACTGCAGCATGATCATGATCATATGTTTTGCGTGTGGAGACAAGTTTGTGCTTATCCTAAAAAATAAATGTGCAATTACATTTAAAAGTATTATGATGAACAAATAGATAGAAACAAATATGATCCGAAAAGAATGTGAAAAACTTTAAAGAATTTTGTCAAGCCAAGTACATAAAGTGAAATAAAAGAAATTATATTTAACGGCAGAAAAGAAAGAAATCCTATTTGTATTACTAAAAATATAAATAATTATTAC
Source organism: Polydrusus pterygomalis (assembly GCA_963969555.1). Taxonomy (NCBI): domain Eukaryota; kingdom Metazoa; phylum Arthropoda; class Insecta; order Coleoptera; family Curculionidae; genus Polydrusus; species Polydrusus pterygomalis. The sequence continues at coordinate 75,178,227 of OZ018376.1, read as the reverse complement.
GTTAATAGTATTAAAGAAATAGCTGATGATATCGAGGTTGGCAATCAAATATTATGTCCTAAAATTGCTACATGTTTCAATAAGAGAAATAAAATTTAAAATTAACAAACTCAAATCAAACAATAATTCTAGTGAAATTCTATCAAAAAAAGTAATGAAAGAAACTTTTACAAGCACAGGTGAAATTATATTAAGATTAATCAATAACTGCCTAAAATGTGGAGAAATACCTGAAGATCTAAAATGTTCTTTTATACCACCCGTTCCAAAAATTAAAAATACAAAAAAAAGCTGTGAACTGAGGCCAATAAATATATTATGGGATATTGAAAAACTATTAGAAATGACAGTTTATGAACAGTTACTCGAATTTATTGAAAAAAACAAAAAGTTAGTAAATATGCAAGCAGGTTTTAGAAAAAAATATTCAACAGAAACGACAGTCCAGTATGTAATTATTGGAAGCGAAGCGTCGACAAAAATGAAATTGTATTGGCAGTACCTTTTTTGGATTTTAAACGTGCATTCGAAACAATTATTGATAGGGATAAATTATAAAAAAAATTATATTAGTATGGATTAAGGGGAGTTGCTTATAAATAGTTTCAAAATTTTTTAAGTAATAGGCAGCAAAAAACAAAAATTGACAACATTTTTTCTAAAAAGGAATTTAATAATATTGGGGTTCAAGGTAGCATTTTAGGACCATTATTATTTATTCTTTATATATGCCAAATGTTTTGATACAAAGTTTTATTCAAATGTTGGCTGAAGATACTTTATTATATTATATTAAGGGTAAAAATATTCTTGATTGCATAGAAATTTTAAATTTTGAATTAAAATCTATATCAAACTGGTTAAAGATAAATAAATTAAAATTAAATGTTTCTAAAACAAAATTTATGGTTATTGGAAAAAACGTGAATAATAAAGATGTAAATATTTTTGTTGATAATGAAAAATTAGAAATTATACACTATTTTAAATATTTGGGAGTAATTTTAGATTCTAAACTAATATTTGAATTACATTTTGAAAATCTTGTATCTAAAATTGGAAAAAAAAAATAATTATTTGAAAAGAATTAGTTAAAATTTAAGTTTATTTTTATGAAAAACAATTTATAACACAATAATTTTACCTAATTTTTTATATTGTTTAACTATTTTATACACAGCAAATGGTGGGGTATTTCCAAGTTTTGCAAAATAAAGCGATGAGTATAATTTTAAATGTGTAAATGAATAAATATCAAGGTTGGCAGGATATATATCCGTGATAAATATCCTGATAAATATCAAGAGATTTATGCGACGATATTTATCCTGATATATATACACTACGCACATTAATACACACTGTATATAAAAAGTATTGTTTAAGTTTTTGCCCCCCCCCCCCTGAAAAACGCTCTATGGACGCCCTTGTTTGCCAACCCTGATAAATATACGAAAATAAATTTAATGTTAGAGAAACTTCAGTGGTTAAATGTCAAAAATTTAATATTTCTTTTGATTTGTACTTTTATTTTTAAAATACAACATAACTTATTGCCTTCTTATTTAAACGATTTTTTAACTAAAAATTTTTAAAATCACAACTATTCAATTAGGTATAATAACAAATATTTTTGTCTAGGTAGGGTATCAAAACATTTATCATATAAATCGGTTTTCCATAAAGGATTAAGTGAATATAGCAACTTGGATATTTCAATTAAATCTCAGAGCTCTTTGGAAAATTTAAAAAATCATTAATAAATTATTTATTTAAAAAACAGAATGGTGACTGATAAATTTTTTTAAAAATACTTCAAATATGATATTGTTAAATTTGTATAAATATTTTATAAAACTTGTTAAATTGTAGCATATTGCTAGATAAATCTTGTTACTACTACTACCACCGCTGCATTATGACGCATTATGGCGTCATGGGTACCTAGATAAATGCAAAGCCGTTTGTATTTTTTGTCATGAATTGGTATTTTTAATAAATTATCTCTCCTTTTTGCCCGAGTGAGGCAAAGGTTCCACTTAAAAAAATTAAGCGCTGGAAAAAAGCCTTTTCAAAAAGTTTGTAAAAAATTTAAAACACAATAAAACTACATTTTTACCAAAATTTTGGCTTAAAAGCAAGGTTGGCAGGATATATATCCGTGATAAATACTTATCCTGATATATATATTCTGATAAATATCATGATATTTATGCGACGATATTTATCCTGATATACAGTGTCACCAGTAAAGTCCTTATTATATGGGATTTTTTTTAATTAATAGCTTTATTTAAAATTTGACTTTGGCATCAAGTTCTGCTTCGAACGAGATGAAAATTAAGCAAAAAAATAGTAGTCACGTAATTCGCATTATCTGTCAAATTTTAATTTTTTCCAAAAAATAATTCAAAATATTGAAAAGTTTTTTTAAATGCAGTTTCTAGCCCACATGCAAAACTTCAGCTGCATAAGATAATTTGATTTTTTACCTATATTTTGTAAATTGCACCACTTTTGCAAAATAAGACTCAACAACCTACATAAAACTTCTCAGTTTTGACGAGGCTTTATTTCAGATACATTTTCTTTAAAGTAGCGCCATATTAAATGGGTGTTTTTCTACAAAAACAAAATTGGGCTATTAAAATTTGGTCGCATGTGATGCAAAGTTGATTTGTTTTTTACCCTGTATAAGGTAACTTCATAAAATAAGTATTTTTGAAAACGTAGTTTGTGTCTGAAAGTAATACACCTTAATATTAAGACCAAAAAGAACACAGTGTCATCAGTAAAGTGTTCATTAAGTGGAAAATTTCACACCTGTCATTCTAAGCCAATCACACACTTTCATTTCGACAGTTACCAATGACAACCTTCAAATTTTTCGGAAATTTTTCTTCTCCTGCCAAGCTAGGCGAACAAAACTAATAGGTGGAATTTTTTTCTTGACAGCTATCATATGATCCGAAAATCAGTATTCAGGATCAAATTTCGGTATTTAATGTTTTTATTCATTTTATAATACTAAATAAATACAAATATTTATTTACCAAATATTTCTTTCATTATGGCTAAATATTTTTGGAATTCTGGTTCGAACTCTTCTCTTCGTAATGGGGAATAACAAGGATAATGGTTATCTTCCCTTTCCACTTCTATCAGATGTATATGTTTAATATAATAGATGTAATATTTGGATGCAATTTTGTTCTGCTGAATTCTGGTTTTTCTTAAAAAGGATGGGATATCTTCCTCCAAAATCTTCTGGGTAGCTGAGAAAAGGTTTTCTTAATGGGGATTTAATTCAGTTTTTTCCATTAAACATTGCAAATACTTTAAATTTTTATGAGACATATTAATGTCCCCTATTTCAGAGCAAGATTTACAAACACCGTAGGGCTTAAAATTAGTTTCTTGATTGTTTACTGCCATGATTTAATTATTGTGAACTAAAGAAGCACGTTTAAGAAATAACTGTCGACGTGACGTATAGCAGAGACGATTTTGACATCACAAGCCTAAGCCTACTTGACTGTGGTATCTACTATCTACCTAGATTTTAAAAATTGTTTTATCTGGCATAACTAGCCTAAACTAGACTATACTATGCTTTCCCTTTGTTTTACTAAATGAAATGTAGTAAAAATAAATAAAAAGGATAATTTTCACTTATATTTTTTGCATTTCGTTTAACTAAACGGTGAGGAAACGTTTTTTTGAAAGTTTAAGTATTCCCATAATTATGGATAATTTCAATTAAATAATTCAAATAAATTTTAGGTGTGAAATTTTCTTACCGAATCCCCCGCGTCCTTGAATTAATATCCGGAAATTCTTTCTCAGTCACGCATTTTTCTAGAAAATTTTCCCTCGTCTACGACTCGGGAAAATTTTCAAAAATGCGTTCCTTCGGAAAAATTTCCGGAAATTATTCGAGCACTAGGGAGATTATAAGTGAAAATAAATTTTAGTGGTGGGTAAAAAATCAAAATTATCTTATGCAGCTGAAATTTTTGCATGTGGGCTAGAAACTGCATTTAAAAAAACTTTTTCTAATAACTTTTTTCGATATTTTTAGAAATAACCCCACTTTTACTTATTCTCGGAATTATTTTTTGGAAAAAATTAAAATTTGACAGATAATGCGAATACCGTGACTACTATTTTTTTGCTTCATTTTCATCTCGATCGAAGCAGAACTTGATGCCAAAGTCAAATTTCGAATAAAGCTATTAATAAAAAAAAAGCCCATATGATGCGGACTTTACTGGTCACACTGATATCGGATATATATCGATATAATATATCGGATATTTATATAAATATCTTAATATTTGCCAACCCTGCTTAAAAGTAAACCATTTTAGAGAGTTCATAGCTATCTAGATGAAAAAATAAAAAATATTTAAAGTGTCCAAAAGTGACGTATGGGGTGGTGCCCTTAAAAAGCATAATATAGGGATGAGCGTGCCTTCTGAAACACCCGGTATATCGAGCTCTACTTACTTGTAATCACATTTTTTAATTTTAGCATAAGTCTCCTTTAAACTACTCGTCTCAAATGGTGGTTTTCCTATAAGCAAAGTGTACATAATGCAACCAACAGACCAAATATCAACTTCATAGGAATGACCTTTCTTATTTAAAATTTCGGGAGCTATATAGTTTGGAGTACCGCATAAGGTCTTTTTTCTCTCTCCATCATATTCAATTTTGGCCGCCAACCCAAAATCTCCAATTTTAACATGTAAATCATCGTTTAAAAAAAGGTTGCCCAACTTTAAGTCTCTATGAATAATTCTATGATGATGGAGGTATTGGACTCCACATAGCAGCTGGGTCATATAAAAACGCGTTTCTGGTTCAGTTAATGCCTTTCTTCTCTTATGTAACTCCATCATGGACCTTCTTTTACACAATTCCAGTACAATGTAAATATTAGAACTATCTTCAAAGAAACTATGAAACCCAACCACGTTTCTATGGTGTAATGAGGCGTGAATTTGAATTTCCTGTGTCATTTTTTCTTTTTGATTCTGTTTGACCATAAGTTTTTTAGAAACAATTTTGCCTGCATATGGCTGGTTATTTTGGGTATTAATAATTTCGTAACATTTAGCAAATCCACCCTAAAAAACATAAAACTTTATAATTTTAATTAGAATTAATTAAAAATTATCTGAAAAATAGACCAACTTATGTTCAAATAGATAAAGAAAAAAGCTATCCAAAACTATTTAAGTATGGTGTTCCTCAAGGAACAATTTTAGGACCATTATTTTTTAATATTTATATTAACAACCTATTTAGTATAAATTGCGATGAACAAATTCATAGTTTTGCAGATGATACTACAATTTTTTATACCGATACAAATTGGGACAACTTTTAACAGAACAGGGACAACAATTAAAAAGATTTTAAAATTATAAAAATAATAAAAAATTGGTTATTTGATAACAATTTGTTAATAATTAATTTTAATAAAACAAATTACCTATATTCTTTTTACTTTAAACCTAAATAACCTACCACGAAATATGAATAGTAGGTATTTATTAAATAAATGAAGAAATTCAAATTTTAAAGTTAATAAAATAAAATATTTAGGTATTAGGTATTTTTGACAGTAAATTAAATTGAAATTTTCACTTACTTAGAATACTTAATTAAGAAGTTTAATACCGATTTTTTGATTTTTAAAAACATTAAAAAAATTTTAAATGTAAGACATACCTACTTATGGAAATATTATATTACGCGTTAGTTATAACTCATTTACTTATGTAATATATTTCTTCAAAACAAACTGCGTTTATACTATAAATTAACATGTTTACTTTAAAACTTATATTAAATACTTTTTGATTACTAAAATAGTCTCTTGTCGCTTTAATACCAATAAATTGTTTTTTAAAGCCACCTTCGATATTTATTCATAAAATGACTATGGGAAGTTAATAAAATGAGTTTTCTGCAAATAAGTCTTGATGCGTTAGAAATTGCGATAGGGTTGTAATTAGAACAAATGTTTGATTTGTAATTATGCATCAAATGACATAAAAAGATACAGGGGTTCCCTCGGGGGTTCCTTTTTGAAATAATAAAAATAAATTGCTTTAAAGTTTGCAAAGTTTCACACCAAACTTTGGACACCCTTTATTTAATAAGTACCTTTGTATAATTTTATTAACGAGGCATTATTTTTATTTTTTATTAATTTTTAAAACCAGTGGTGCAAAACTGATATTTTTTAGTTTTTATTTTTTTTCGTCGATAATACTGAATCGATTTCAATAAAATTGTAGGGATATGTAATATGTAGGTAACTATGGGAAGGAGGCACCCAAATAAGTAATAAATTTATGCATGGCATGGCATGTAATCTAAAAAATACATCCTTATGACGTCACACGTTTTTGAAATGAATTTTTTTTTTCTCAAATGCGCCCCAAGATACAGGTAAGGTCTGCAAAATATCAAAATCCTAACTTAATTAATAAGTGAGCTATAAAAGACGGGAGGTGACCTGCAAGACCCTGTATACAGAGGTGACTAAAAGGACGATTCATATACAGGTCAAGTCTCACGGTCTAATCATGGTGCGGTCAAAGGGTGATTCCTTGAGTGTCAGAGAGATACTCAAAACGTTTTTTGTTTTTAATTGACCCTCTAATAGTTCGGTAAGGACCCCAAAAATCAGTCTACTTGCGCCGCTAGTGACCTGCTCTGGGATAAATATACAGTGTTAGTTGAAATAACCGGAACGGCTAATTTTCTTCAAAACAACCAAGGCTAAATTAATGAATTTTGGTACAGGTGGATAATTTAAAAATTGACAATTGCGACGTTGCCAGATTTTCAGTTTTTTCTGAAACTCAAGGAATGTTTTTTTTTTCAAATGTAACACTAAGTACTCTTTTTTTTATTGAATTCAATTCCTCCCATCAACATTATCATTTCCTGATAGTATCAAATTTTTATCCCAAATAGTTCTATGGGAAAAAAAATTAATTAGTTACAACTCTAACTCTAAAATAAAAAAAAATCCGATCTATTTCCATTTAAAAACGTTTCAAATAATGTAAACAGGAACGTTGGTAGACATAATGTACCTAATAGTATCGATTTCATAATCAAATTAATGTAGGGTACTATACTATAATATGTAAGTAATTTTTACTAGCTATGTTATTGTTAGTAGTTGTTTGTTGTTATTATCGTTATCGATACTATTAGGTACATTATGTCTACCAACCTTCCTTTTCATATTATTTGAAACGTTTTTAAATGAAAATAGATTGGATTTTTTTTTTATTTTAGAGTTAGCGTTGTAACTAATTAACTTTTTTTCCCATAGACTTATTTGAGATAAAAATTTGATACTATCAGGAAATGGTAATGTTAATGGGAGGAATCGAATTCAATAAAAAAAAGAGTAGTGTTAGGTACATAAAAAAAAACATTTCTTGAATTACAGAAAAAACTAAAAATCTGGCAACGTAGCAATTATCAATTTTTAATGCGATTTTTTAAGTTATCCACCTGTACCAAAATTCATTTATTTAGCCCTGGTAGTTTGGAAGAAAATTAGCCGTTCCGGTTATTTCAACTAACCCTGCCGCACCAGCCTACAAAATATAAGCCGCATCCCTCTAGAACTACTGAAAGAATGCGGATTTGAAACATAAATTGCTGTGACTGTTTGAAGGTTGGAGACAATGATGTTTCTTGAATGATGAAATAGGACTTCCATTGTCTTTATTTGTTTCACAACGTTTCAACTGGTATATCTCCAGTCGTCTTCAGGTGAATACTAAATAAGTAAAGTAACTACAGGACTATTTTATACTAGCTAGGTGCACTGAAGCATACCCGAGGTGGGTGCAGTCATGCGTTCAGTTGGCACGCGATCTTATCCTAAGATTACATCTATCTAACAAAGGTTTCCAGATATTTCTTATGTCTAAGGATGGTAAACTAAAGCAGCCTGGGTTCTGATGAATAGCAGCAGCTTCCTTCAACTTTCTCTTTCTCCAGTGTGGTTCCTTATGTAGGATTTCAGCTTCTGACCAGTGACCACATGATATGGTGACCATGTTTCCAGGCATGGTCAGCTGCACCTGACTTTTCGATCTCTCCTTTTAACGTATTGTTTTTGTGTTCTTTAATCCTTGTTTCTAATGGTCTTAATGTCTCACCTATATAAGATTGGCCGCATTCACAGGGAATTTGGTAGACGCAGTTTTTCCTATCTTTTTGACTTGTTGGCTTTGTCTTAAAGACAATGGAAGTCCAAAACTCTTTCATCATTCATAAATTGCTGTATTAAACATTTTGTTATACCGTACTGGGAAGTCTGAAGTTACAGGGAGCATGTATTTGAGGGAGGGGGGTAATGGGGATAGTTACCCCCCCCCATGAGCCATTATTTTTTGCTTAACTTTTTTTTTTAAATTGGACAGGTGGAAATGGAAAAAAAAAACTGTATCATTAAAAAAAAAACCATAACCCCTACCAGAATCATTACCCCCCCCCCCCCAAAGATCAACTCCAGATAGGCGCCTGACTGGGAGGCTTTTAATGTAAAGAAATGGATATAAAATAGATATGGCGCAAGTTAAAAATAGATCCATCAAGACTCGACGTTGCCAACTTCTATTTCTATTCGAGCGCGATTCATTCTCATATTTCACTCTTGCTGCATTCCCCCTCCATAGCAGCGAATACGTCATGTCCAAATTGCGCCTTTGTCCTGTTGTGTTTATTTTTTTTTCGTCCTCTTAGGAATTTATGAATAATATTGTTTAATTTAACGTGTTTAATTTAACGTATTTAATTTGATTTTTTTACCACAATTTGTTGCTAGATCGCTAATTGACATACTACCTATAGGCATGGGGCGCCGGAAGGATCCAATATAGGGGGGGGCAAGCAGTGGCATAGCCAGAATATTAGTTTTGAGGTGAAGCGCCGCAGGCCAATCGGCGAAGGCGAAAATTTTTTTGGGTGCTACGCCCAAAAACCTTTATTTGGAGAATCAAAAAAAATTTCAAAATAAAAAAATACCTATGCATATTTAAAGAAACTTGTAGTGAGTTATACAAATACACTAATATAGGTAATATAAAACAGATATTATACTTGTTAAACAAAAACTTCTTCATGAAATAAGCATAATTAAGCAAAAAAATTATATTTTTTATTTACTTAAAAACAAAAATTAACCATAAACTAAAAGCACAACATATTTTTTGCCTAAAACTAAACCATAATTCATCCCCTGTTTTAACAAAATATATTGATTATTTCATATATCAATGTGGATTTTTTGATGAATACCTATTAAAGCTAAACTTGCACCTACTCTCTTCGCCTGAATGGTTTCTCAGATATGTTTTTAATCTTTTTAAAGTGGAAAAAACTTCTTTCTGCTGAAGCTGTAGTTACTGGGTGGATGACTTGTTATTTTATTTGGCGCGATACTGATAGTGTTGCCGTCAAAGCATTTTTATGTTGCCCAATTATATTTTATATATTTATAAGTTCTTTTTTTTATTTCGGTAGGGGGCCCCGGGTCCCCTGCACCCCCCCCCCCCCCCCGCCTGGCTACGCCATTGGGGGCAAGTAAAGATAAATTGAAACTTTTATATTTTTATTGTCAAAAATACATACGGTTAACTTAACCTAAAGTAACATTAAAAATATACACCCTATTATAATTAACACTTTTTTATGTATCTAATGGGAGAAAAGTAATAGGAGATTTCTCCTGTTTTGGGAAAATCGATTTATTGCTTTTTCAATAATAACGTTTTTATTTTTATTTACAAATTCTCGATGAACGCTAAGCATACAGAGACCAGAAAGTCTTTCCTCAGACATGGTTGATCTCAACCAGGTTTTTACACGACGGAGGGTACTAAAAGATAATTCAATTGTTGTTGTGGTAGGAGGTAGAGCTAAGAAATTTTTTAGAGCTCTTTTGATGTTTGGGAAGAACAGGCAATGTTTATCTATTAATTCAACCAGCTCTAGCTGCTCGAGGTCAGTGTCGTGTTTTGACACCCACATTTCTTTCCAAGTTTCGGCTTCAACTTCCAAATTTTCGATTTCATACAGTTTTGAGATGGTATGAATTTTTGTTTTTAACAGACTAAATGTTTCATCGTTCGTGATTAAATGGGGGTGAAAAATAGACAGGGCATAAGCGTTTTCCGTCTCTTGGGAAAATCTGATTTCAATCGACTGAATAACTGAATCCAGATAAGGAATAAACAAAGAAAAGCGAAAATAGTCTTCAGCATTATCAGTAGCGTAGTTAGCCCTTTGAGTCTGCCTTGCAGCTAATCTAGGTATATTGATATGAACATCAAATTTCTCCCCGTCCAACACACATTTTTGAAAAATAGCTTTAAAATAAGTCACCGCATTATCCCTGTGATCTTTTAGACTAGATAAGAGTATTTGAATATGTTTTCTTGCGGACATAAGGTTTATGGATTTTGCTTGAAGAATGTTACATACAGGCTCCAGTTTTCCACTATAGTGTGAAATAATATGCAAACACACAATAAATTTAGGATTAGAAATAGCACATAACAACTGGTTGGCTTTTGATCGTGTATCTCCATTTACTTCCATTGTATAAGATAAATGTTCAAGCGCGTTTCTTATTTCCACAAAATGTTCTGAAAATATTCTTATAGATTTATACTTGGCAGACCATCTAGTTTCACAAAATAGGGGAATTTTTGGAACATATTTTCTCCGATATGGACTTTCGCGGAAAAAGTTAATTACTTTTTTAATAACGTCTACTGAATGTTGCACATCCTGAATTTTATTCAAGTCGTTGACTACCAAGTTGAGCTTGTGCGAAGCACAATGAAAAAATAGAGCTTTATTATATTTCTCACGAATTATTCTCCGAACTCCATTTTCGCGCCCTGCCATTGTTGCACAACCATCAAATCCTAATCCCACTAACCTTTGCATGTTCAAACCATTTTTTTCGCATACTTCCAAAATAGCTGATGATATGCTTAGAGCAGTCATGGACGTGAGCTCAGTAAATCCTATGAATTCCTCACGTACTAAATTTCTTTTATCTACAAATCTGATTCCTATTGAAAGCTGCTCAACACCAGAAATATCAGCAGATTCATCAGCTAAGATTGAGAAACCGTCACTTGCGTTTACTTCTGCAATAATTTCTTCTCGAATAATATCACCATAAATCTTTAGTAAATCATTCTGAGTCTGGTGAGAAGTATATCTAGCATTTTTTGCACAATTCTCCAAATGACATTTTAATACTGAATCTCCGCTTTCGACTCTAAAATTTAGGAGATCATCAAAATGTCCAGTGGTTTTACCACGGAGAGGTAAATCGTGGGTACCACAGAATATTATAGTGGAAAGGATTGGCACAAGTTTTTCCCTATTAGACTTTACCAGCTCGCGTTCATGGCTACTAAGCTGTTCAGTAACACAGGTACTTTTACCCTCCAAAATTTTTCGAAAATTTAGAACTTTTATTGTCGATGAACGGTGCCACTCGGAAGACATGTGTTTTTTAGCGCTTTCATGAAAGTCTTTATAATTCTGAAATGGCTTCACAATGAAAGATCCAAATATTCCTCTTCTTAAACTTGGGCGAAACATAACACAATTTATACAAAGTCCACCTTTAAGCTTACTGGAATAAGCAAGCCAATCGTAGTTTTGTAGCCATTCATACCGAAAAATTCTTTTTCCATCTGAGTCCCTTTTAAAATTGTAGCTTTTATCGGGAACAAAAGGTCGCGTCAATACCGCATATTTCGTTTCATCGGAAATAGAATTATGGTTAACAATAAAATTCCCTACATCCAAAGGATGAATATTTTGATTTCCACCAACAGCAGCAGCAGCAGATAACGAAGTTGCATTCGAGTCAGGATCTCGGTCAGGATCGACACCAGAATGTGAATAGTCACTACCTTCACCAACTACTTCTAAGGAATCTAAGGTACTTATTTCGTTAGTAGATGTACTAGGTTCTGATTTCAGTGGTTCAAGAGGCTTTAATTTGTCACTACTCTCCGTTTTTTTGTTGAAAAACCTTCTTATATCCATTATTCTCGATTTCTAAAAACAAAATACAGATACTTAATAAGCGAGTTAAAGAAGCAAAAAAGGGGAGGTACAATTTTTTGTCAAAAAAGAATAAATATTGAATTTAAAAAAATTAAAGAAATCATTTACTTTAAAGTTAGGTATAAAAATAAACCTATACCGTACCTATACTGCAAATCTGTTTAATATGACACACAACATACACATCCTTCTAATCCGAGCCCTGCTAAAACTTAGATCAGGAATATGTTTATTTTTATGTTTTAACTATGATATTTATCTTGTATACATACATTTGCGTGTATACTGTGCTTAAAGTATGACGTGTCAACACTAATACTCTTACTTACAACTTACCTCGTACTTTTTTCTAGTTATAACGATAGCACTTTACTTATAACATGTCTAACACAGTAACTTGAATTTGCCTTAATGCGCAAAAAATGCGAAGAGAACCGAGACGCCAGACGACTGCGTGACTGCGGAGAAAATACGAACATGTAGCGATGCAGTGTTGCCCAGATTTACATAAACTCACCGTAGTAAAGATTTTAGCTATTGGGTGTTATTAAAATAGTATAGTATTTTGCTTTGATAAAGTCAAAAAATCGGATATTTAATTTTCTAGGGGGGGGCAAGTGCCCTGCTTTGCCCCCCCCCCTTCCGGCGCCCATCAGGTACCTACTAGGCAAAGTAATCAGATTTTTTAAAATTTGCTTGAAAAAAATATCTGTTGTAAAACCTGTGTCGGGACAGGTTCGCACATTAGTCTCGAGGTACATTGACACAGTGAGGCCCCGGATTTAAAAATAATACTAACAAAATTGAAAATAATTAAAAAAAAGTTTCAGACGTGAGAAACTACAAAAAAAAAAAATGGAAGAACTTTTGGTATTTAAATAACTATTAGCATTATTTTCCTTTCTGTTTTAGTTTTTCGAAGTTTTTTATTCTATTTTATTTTGTATTTTTTTAGTGGGTAATAAACGAAATACGTGTTTGTCTTTATTATTTATTTATTTATTTATTTATAACATGCTTTATTGGTTTCAATTGGCCATTGACCGAAGTCCTTCAGCCTTTTATAAAATATTATATTCTACAAAGCTATTTTTAAAATGGAAAATACAAAATTTCATAGAAAATATGCATACAAAAAAAAAATACGTTAATGTAGGTATTAGACAACTGTAAAATTTTAAGTCAGGCTTGTAACGGCCTGGAATAGCGTTCGTTCTGGATAGACCCTCTTCCTGTTATGTGGGAGACCGTTGTCGCACATGCACATGGCTTGCATAGCCATTACATTTTCTTGGCTGCGGGAAAATTTGGTGCTTAGTGCCTCGAGTCTGGCAGCAATTGGTTCAACTTTAGTCAGCTCATATAATCTTTGATTGGATGGGTTGTGTAGGGGATTGTTTAGATGTCGTATCTTGGTAATGACACGTAGGGTTGTTGTTTTTACTACTTGTAGGTTTTCGAGTGCTGGAGGTCGACAGTTTAAATAGAGAGGGTGACAGTATTCTAAAAGGGGGCGACATATTGATCGATATATACAGTGTGTCCGCGGATGGGGTCCCCAAGGGGGAAAAAATCTTTATTATTCATTTTACGACCAAAAGTCATTCTTTATAAAAAGTTCTGCTTATTGAGAAAATTAGTTCACGATAGAAAAATGTTAGATCAGATGTACAGGGTGTTAATAAATTAGGAAAATATTAAAATGCTTCAAGATAGAAGTACCATTATTTATTATTTTTAACTGAAATTTTATAAAACAAAGTTGTTTATAAACTAGCATAAAGACTAAATACAAGTTTTAAAATAAAAATTCGAATATTTTAAAATAAAATTTTATTTTATTAAAGATAATTTGAGTTTTCTAAAACTGACCCTATTACTCATAATGTAGCTGCGTTATTTTCAACATATTTTTTCTTTGATTTCTTTACATTCATCACCGACTCAGTTTCATTAAATTTTTTAAATAATTTTCGCAATCCTCTTTTTGACACAGGCGTATTTGAAAATTTTTCATGAAAAACATCTAGGTATAGCGTATTTATAAGACACATTTCCAATAACGTAACATTGTATTAAATAAATGCATTTTCGAAAATGCCTTTATGAAAACAGAATACTAACAGATGTAAATAAAATGCTGACATAAACATGAACGTATACAAAATCGGTTACATTGATATTTTTGTAAAATGCAAATAATAAATTTTTTTTTAACTAAAATTTTATTTTAAAATATTCGAATTTTTATTTTAAAGCTTGTATTTAGTCTGTATGCTAGTTTATAAACAACTTTGTTTCATAAAATTTTTGTTAAAAATAATAAATAATGGTACTTCTCTCTGGAAGCATTTTCATATTTTCTTAATTTATTAACACCCTGTGTACATCTGATCTAACATTTTTCTATCGTGAACTCATTTGCTCAACAAGCAGAACTTTTTATAAATAATGACTTTTGGTCATAAAATGAATAGTAGAGATTTTTTCCCCCTTGGGGACCCCATCCGCGTACGCACTGTATGTACTGCAGTTTTTATAGAAACACCTTGCTGTTTGTAAGTTAGGTTTCTAAAGTGTTTACCCCTTGTGATACATTTGGCTTTAATAGCTTTTGTGTGTTGATTAAAATTTAACTTCTGGTCTAATGTGATACCTAAGTATTTGACTGTAGGTTGAGGTAGTATTTTTTTGTCTCTATATAACCTACATATGGGCACTATACCTAAATAGTGTGCCAACCTGCCCCCGAGTTGGGGTATGCTGGCATACTTACAATGATGTTTTTAAAAAATTGTAACTATTTAACTTTTTTTATAGACATTGCAAGTAAATACTACTTGCCAGTTGAATGCTCTACCATACACTCTAAACTTTTCTCTATGAAGTTAGTTGAATACCTACAGTTAGGAGTTTGTTCCTTATCTTCAGCGATTTCAAACTGGGAAAGGAGTTTTAACATGCTTATTCCCTGATATAAAATCGTCCAAAATACCTACCTATAGTAGGTACCTACAACTAAGTATAAATTATGAATGCAATTTAAAAACTTTGTCTCCACCCTGAGGAACTAGTCTATTATCTATTAGTTTGAAAATTAAGCCAGATACGTTAACGTACTTTAGGCATATTTAGGCTACTATTTAAGTAAGTATTTAAAACAAAACTGGATATTTAGTTTTAGCCTTAATAGTGTATCTATCCTATCCTGGTTTTAGCTTAAGTAAGCAACAATCAAAAAGTGTCAACTTTGGGGCCAAATTATACCAAAAATCATTCTATAATTTAAATTAACTCGAAATGAAGTTCATACCATGTAAATAATTAATCCATGTGGTCTTATATTTTAAAATTCGTTATACCACTGAATTAACTACACATTTAAAAAAAACTATAAAAATCATTTTTACCTTGCCGAAAAAACGTCCTTTTCTGTAATGTAATTTTGCATTTGGATCGTAAATAACGTCGGGTATTTGACAATCATCTTCTTTGGACATATTTAAAACTTTAAACTAACACAAAACCAGTCAGAACTTTAGAGAAATTACACTTAATACAACACAATGCACGATATTTGACCACGAAAAGTTTCTAGTTTATTTTAACCGACGTTTCTAGCTGTCAGTTATGAAATTTTAAAACAAGGCGTTTTGATTGGTTTGTTTTCAAACGGCCATTTTCACCATTGGTTTCTGTTATTTTCTGTGATCGTTGTTTGAATAATATTAATTCCCCACCAATAGATGGCGACACGATTTTTGCCAGGTCCTAATGAAAGTAGTAGTGATAATAATTCTTTTGTTGATTTTTAGGGAAAGTTCAGATTCAGTCTCAGATTATGTTTTATGCTTTTCCTTTCTCCCTTATTCATATTTGGTTCTCCTATTTTGATTTTCCCGAGGAGTACAAAATGTCGTCGTATTGCCCGGGGATAATAACTTCGGGAATTTGAGAATCATCTTTGTATTAGGATATAATAATAGGATATATTTAAAACTTTATACTCTATAAGATCAATCGGAATTTCAAAGATAAAAAACACTTTTCATAATATGGTCCAGGATGTTTGACTATGACACATTTTTAAGTGTCAGGAAAATTTTAATTTTAAATCAAGGCGTTTTGATTGGTTTCTTTAATGGCAATATTGTCCTCACCAATAGATGGCGACACACATGTTGTTTTAATAAAATAGCACGAACATCTCAAAGAAAGAATAGGGAAGGTAAAGGTATACATTTTATTGTTGCCACATTTCTAATTAAAATGTGCGGCATGTATTTGGGTTCTTATAGGAGAAAGAAAAACCTTGGGCGTACGCGTGTTAACTGGCAGCGTTGGCGTACAGTGAAACACTTACCAAGTGGTCAATTTTATTTTTCTTAATTATCTCAAAATAAAAATATTGGTGTTTGTAACTATTCGTTACGATTTAGGCGGGACAGTCCCGATTTTGAGCCACGGGATCCGATGTATCAGGCATCCCGCTTTTGTCCCGCTGTAATCCAGCAGCTTAATAACCAAAGACGCAGTTAGTTCAAGATTTGGTATAAGACGCTTTTAAATTTTCACTCTTCAATTACGAAACAGTTGTGGTTTCTACCAGACCTCACCACGGTGACAACCCGAAAAAAAAATAAAAAACTTCGAGGCTGGCTAAATAAAAAAATAAATAACGAGAATACGCTAATAAGCAAGAAGTCGGATTGTCGCTAAGACAGGTGGCCATTGTAATTACGACTAAAAAAAAAGTCATTGCAAATATCTGAACAGAACAGAACAGTCATCATATGCCTTACATAAAACAAACATAACCACCAATAACCAGGAAAAAAAACAAAAGCCAAATTCGAGCGATGAACCAAACACAATTGGTTTTAACTACGATTTTCATATGTGGTTATTCAAAATAGATGGTGGGGGTAGGTTTAATAACGTCACAGGTCTCGACCATTGAAATCCGCTCAAATGAAAATAATGAAATGGTTTTAACCACAAAATACTTTAACTTTAGTTTTGCAGATGTTTTTTGATATTGATTTTTGTCGATCGAGATCAAATCATACTACATAATAGTCGAGATGAGAATAATAATTGTAAACACAGAACTATTTGGTAAAGTTTCCTTTTCTTCCTCAGATTTGCTGTTTCGAAGTCTGAAACCTCCACCTGATAATCAAACCCTTCATGATTTAGAGTTAGTAGAAATCTCTCCATTTTCTCGCACCTTGGTTTACCCACCCAAAAAAAAATGGCAATTTTGACCGTTTATGCGAATTTAAAAATGTCAAATTTTATCAACCGCGGTTCGACAACTGCTCCGGAGTAAGGTTAAAACCACAAAATTAATGGTGACAACTTTGGCGTAAATCAGCTGATTCATGACGTCACGGAAACATAACCGAGATATCTACCAAGGTCACTCGAACGTAATGGTTAATACCAATCTGAAAAATGGTATAAACCAATCTGTTTGGTTCATCGCTCGAATTTGGCTAAAATATCAGCCAAAATGAGTAGTTTTTGTCGAAATGTTTTAAAAAAAGTAGTGTTAAATAGAAAAAGTTTGCTATGTTTTCGATCATATCGTTTCTTAAATTATTCATCTATCTATTACGGTAAGCTAAGTAGATTGATTTTGTTTTATTGTAATTTTGGGTAGGAATCAGGTAATTTTTTGTAATGGCTGCTTTATACCTCCCATTTAACATTTAATTTAATTTAAGATTTAAGCTAAACTAAGAATTTAAAAGTTGAAAGTTAATTTTCTTATGCATGCGTTTATACCTCTCATTTAAACTAATTTATCATTTAATTTAATTTAAGAGTTGACCAACTTTCAACTTAAGGTAAAAGATCGTGTCAGATCGTGCTAAATCGCGTTAAATCGTTCTCCACAACTGTCCGTGATTGGCCTGGAAGAAACATGAATATTTTGATCGGTCGATCGGTGACAATAACCTAAAATTATCGTGGAATTTTTATTTTTATCAACAAATAAAGTGCTTTTTCTCTATTTATTTTGACTGATCTAAATTCTTGTGATTTGTAATGGAAGACTACGATTTGTTTTTTACTACTTGCTTTAAATTGTTGTAACAACAGCTGGAAAAATCTTCTTTTTTTTGCACTTCATTTAATTTAATTTAGTGGCACGTTTTCGAGGTATAAATCAACAAAATTATTTCTTAGCTTAGTTTAAATGATAAATTAAATCTTAAATTAACTTAAATCTTAAATGAGAGGTATAAAGCAAGCATAACAGCTACACCCAGGACATAAATGTATTCGGTAATTACCTATACGAACAACACGAGTAGATTATGAATCTGAAAACGATATTCGGCAGAAACGCACAGTTTTTGAGACATTCATAAACCCTTTATTTTTCTGTGAGACATTCCACTTTAAAGATCTTGTTAGTAGAGGTTAGGTTTCTAATGCAAAATTCACATTATCAGGCGATTATAAGGTTTAGGGAAAAAGTATTAAAACGGGTCATGTTTCATACAGTTTGGTACTTTTTCCCCTATTTTTCTTTGGGTCCCTTTTTAATCACAATATAACCATCAGATCCTCCTCCACGCCTCCACCCACTTCTAGCTCCTACACAAACAACATTATTTTACATAGTATATAGTAGCTGGTTTCGGGATTGTTTACGGAGCTGGAGTAGAGTTAGAGTGGCGTTTTATTCACGTGACCTTAGAGTTTTAGGTGTATGAATGGTCTGTCCCGAACGCTCGAGAGTTTTTAGAGTTAATCACCATAACCTCAATCGCTTGTTTCATCTTTGTGCTTCGATCACTTGTGGTTTATTATTTTATATTATGTAAATATTTTGTGTTTTTTATACCTTTATTATTTAATTTACAATACGGATTTCTTTCGTCATTTGGTGCCAATACTTAATTTTGTCAGAGAAATATTTTTTGAAGATTTTTCTGATGAAGAGAGAATGTTGAAGTGGTTGAGAATTTTGCAGAGATTACAGTACCTCTCAATTTCAATAAACAATTTAAACTTCATTTCCGGAAGACAAATAAGCTAAACTCAATACCTATGAATATGTAAAATACTAAAAACACGATCACGGCGCAGGCCCGCTCCGGAGTTCTTCTCTCGCGAGGTGGAACTCTTGGAGTGAGCTGCTTTAACTCCGTGTCGCAATACCCGACCGCACTTCGAGTCACACCTTTTACTCGAAAGGACAATACCCGAACGGATCGGGAGCGTTTTGTGTAGTGATGGGAAAAATCGAGTTATTTCAATAACCGATTACCGAGAATTCGAGTGATTTAAAAAACCGAATGATAATCGATTGTTCACTCAAATTCTATATGAGGGACAATTTAAAAAAAATTCTTGTTTTTAAGCACTTAAATAATCAAAAAAAAAAAAAAAAGTTCGGCAGTTACATAAACTAACTACTTTGTATAGCCCCGCAATGAGTGATCAGTTATTTTTTAACTCGAGTGATCCCATCGCTATCAAAAACCATTATGTTCATCACTCATTTCGTCACTCGAATGATTTTCGAAGATAATCGAATAATTCGAGTGATTGAAAAAACCGAGTTATCGGTTAATTTTCACTCGAGTTATCCCATCACTAGTTTTGTGCACATAGAGTTAAAAGAGTGAGCATCCCGAACCCACCTAGTATATATACCTAGTACCTAAAGTCTGTTCAATGACCGCTGACTGTTACTTAGTTAATAATAAGGGGAAGAGTACCTGAAGCATTGATTCCACACATTTATAATTTTATTAGTGTGTGTTAGATATGTTTCCATTGTTACATTTTCTATGACTTCATTCCACAGACTCAAAATTACGTCATTTGTTACAGGATGCATAGAACTTATTTTTGCATCATAATAGTGCTTACATTCTGACCAAACCATTTCAATAGGATTAAAGTGGCAATGATATGGAGGAAGTCTTAAAACTTGATGTCCATGTTGCAATGCTAGTTCGTCCAACCTATTAAATTTAAATAGAAATAATTAAAAAAATAAAATAAATAGCCCTTTCCGAGGCCCTTTCCTAATTACTTGTAAAGTTTGGGTAGGATATGCTGCTTCACTATTATCCAGATCTGCAGGGACGGACTGGGTCTATATAATGTGGCGGGCTATAGGACGGCAAAGGCGCCGGCATGTATCCATAATGGGGAAAAAAAAGAAAAAGTAGCGCGGCAAAAAATTTTTGGGTGCCACGCCCTTTTTTCAATTATGTGACTTGCTGATCAAATAGGAAAAATAACTAGTAGCGCCGCAGGCGAAAATTTTTTGGGTGTCACGCCCTTTCTTCAATGATGTGACTTGCTTTTCAAATAGGAAAAATAAAGAAAAATTTTTTGGTGCCACGCCCTTTTTTCAATGATATGTTGCCTAATTTCAAATAGGAAAATTAAATAGTAGCGCTGCAGCTTAAAATTTTTTGGGTGTCACGTTTTTTTTGTCAATGATGGTACTTTGTGCTCAAGTAGGAAAAATATTAAATAGAATGTAAGATTATTAGAAAGATTAAGTTTTTTGCTTGAAAAAATATTAATTTGAAAAATTAGTCTATTAAATCTCTTAACTAAGGAAAAATCATTTCAAAGATCCAAAAATTGAGTTATGATAACAAAAAAAATTGTATTTCCACCAGAAAACCGAATTATATAGCATAGCTGTATTAACTAACGTACTTTTGCTAAAGCAGTTTATTTCCTTCAATTTCCCTGTAATTTTGAGGGTACTTTTTTGGCATTATTCCTGTTTGTATCCCTGTTGACCATGAATAAATAAATAAATAAATAAATAAATAAAATATATTTTTATTTATTTCAGCTATATTGCTTATTATTCCAATACCGCCACTCCTTTGCTGAACAATTATCTACTTGTCTATGCATGTCAAGTATACCTACATTTAATTTTAATAAATATATTGCGTACCTACCTACCAAAGCATAATATTATTTACTTCAGTAAATTTATGCGTGTGTCTGATCACTCTGATCCAATCCAAGTTGATCAAGCAGCATGTGTGACAAGAGTGACTGACCACATCCACTTAGTCTTGTTAGCTACGATGAACAACGAGCGTCTATTAGAGGTGGGTCGGTATTTAGATAACGCGATTTTGGAGCGGTATATTTTGATAACGCTCCAACGCGCTCCACAACGACTAAGTAACTAGTTACCGTGGAGCGACACCGGCAACGGAAACGTCAGCCAAAGTTTTACAGAACGAACGGTCGAGACCGCTCATAGAGGACGCGACGGCTGCATTCTGCGTTACATTTCAATGCCGCTTTGCAGCAACGTTTTACGGTTTGGAGCGGAGCGTGAGATCTGGCAAGCCCACGTGCTTGGACCGCAACATAAAATACATCGTTAGGGCTGGTTGTATATACCCTTGAATACGCATAATAAAACAAGGTATCAGGCGATTTGGAGTGGACTGGAGCGTCACTCCGGTCGAAGCGACGCTGCACTCGTCGGAACCTACGTTCCGGCTGGAGCGAGCAAAACTTCAGGAACGAACAATAATGAATCGCGCTGCAACGTGGAACTATGAAAAATGTCTTTCGGTGCGGTTTGAATTTGAAAGAAGACTGATGCTATTATAATTACTTTTAGATTATTAGATTTACCGAATTTTACTGTTAATAAAATAAGAATAGTAAAAATGAAATATATCAAAATTTTTATAAGTTTAAGAATAAATAAACAAACAGTAAAAACACTTTTTTAACGTCGATTTTTATATTTCTAAAGAAATATACCTAGTTGTGTAAATGAATCGTAATGAAAGCTATCCTATAAATACTATAATAAAAATCATGAATCATGTAAATCACACTGCACACGTCACGGCGACCCTTACATAAAATTGCAATGGGTTGTTTGGAATTTTAACAGTTCGTTTAATATTGTAGCCTATAAGCACGCGGTTGGAAAATTTTGGTCGCTCCAAAGTAACGTTGTTTTGGAGCGGTATTTTTTTGGAGCGTTCACGATTGGAACGCTCCAGACGTGGAACCGTTTTTTCCACCACTAGCGTCTATTAATCTATTTTTTTATTTCTGAATAGGTTGACGAGTTGGCGCTGCCAAATTAATCGGCGTCGCATCGGCAATTGTCACTTAAACGTTCGGGTTCCATCGCCGTTTGGCCGTCGCCAGGCGGCACCGAATAACAAGTTGTTTTTTATTGCGCATGCGGGCGCCACCAAAACGTTAAATTATTAATTTTTGTAATATTTGCGATTTTGGTTTTAGTTTTTTCTATTATTTATATATTTATATACGTTCACGTAAACAAAAAGGGCGCCAGGCTAGGGCAAAAGGCGCAGCAAGGGCGCTAGAACAAAAGGCGCGGCGGGCCAGTCCGTCCCTGCAGATCTGATCCTTCGTTGCAAATGGTGAAACCGGAATTTGTCTTTATTCTAACCATGCAATAAGTAAATGTGTTAACCATGATAATAAGTGACGGTTCTTCCAAGTTTGATAACCATTTTTCTTCGAGCCATTTCTCAAAGTTTTCACTATTCATCAAATCGTGATAATCACCAGATTTTAGGCCAGGCTTGAATATCAAACTTACATTATTCACAAATCCATTTTCTGAACCAGTATGTAGGATAATATACCGTACACACTCTGACGATTTTTTTTAACTGTATGAAGACTGAAGAGTATCATCTTGCCAAATTCGCCTAACAGCCACTTTACTGTATATCCAGGTTTCATCCAGAAAAACAGGTTTTAAGGGAAATTGAGAGTTATTATTATTCTTAAATTCTCTTAAAAAATTCTACTCGTTTTTGGGCTATATGGAGTTGCTCTATTAAAAAATACCTACCTGTCTGATACAGTACATTTACGCTATACAGGGTGTTTCATTAAGGTCGCAGAGCGGCCATATCTCGGAAACTATTGGGAATAGAAATTCAGGAAAAAAAGTTAATAACTAAAGTGGCCATGAGAAAATCCTGGAAATAATTTTTAAGTTCCGCATTTTGCCGCAAGGGGGCGCAATTGAAAAGTAAATTTTAACATTTTAGATATCTCCGAAAATTGCACGTTAAGGTATATTTTTAATAACACCATTAAAAAGCTTGGACAATTATGCATCATTTTGGTCTTATTCTCATTGGCGTACCGACTTTAATAAGAGTGGGGGAAGCTGTTGAAATTGTAATCATTTAAATCGCTGTAACTTATAAACGACTTATCCGATTTTAGCAAACTAAAGACTGTTTGGGAGAGAGATGTATGCACTTTCACCAATCGAACTTAGTTGTCCATAATAGTTCTCAAAAAAAATGCTAGAGGGCGCAATTTGCAATAACAGTACATTTTTTGATTTTACTCCGAAAAAATAAATCATACGGTATAATTATGAAACCATAATCGAAAAGTAGATGAAATTTGCTAGAAAAAATATTAAAACCGCAGCTCGATATCTCCGTTCGTTTCAGAGTTATTGCCAAAACAATAATTTTTAATACAAATTGCGCCCTCTAGCAATTTTATTAGAAACTATATTGTACTATTGGATACGACAATTGAAGGTTCTTCCAAACAAGCAAACAATTCTCGTATCCAATGGTACAAGATAGTTTCTAATAAAATTGCTAGAGGGCGCAATTTGTATTAAAAATTATTGTTTTGGCAATAACTCTGAAACGAACGGAGATATCGAGCTGCGGTTTTAATATTTTTTCTAGCAAATTTCATCTACTTTTTGATTATGGTATCATAATTATACCGTATGATTTATTTTTTCGGAGTAAAATCAAAAAATGTATTGTTATTGCAAATTGCGCCCTCTAGCATTTTTTTTGAGAACTATTATGGACAACTAAGTACGATTGGTGAAAGTGCATACATTTCTCTTCCAAACAGTCTTTAGTTTGCTAAAATCGGATAAGTCATTTATAAGTTACAGCGATTTAAATGATTACACTTTCAACAGCTTCCCCCACTCTTATTAAAGTCGGTACGCCAATGAGCATAATACCAAAATGATGCATAATTGTCCAAGCTTTAAAATGGTGTTATCAAACATATACCTTAATGTGGAATTTTCGGAGTTATGTAAAATTTTAAAATTTACTTTTCAATTACGCCCTCTTGCGGCAAAATGCGGAACTTAAAAATTATTTCCAGAATTTTTTCATGGCCACTTTAATTACCATTTTTCTTTTCCTGAGTTTCTATGCCCAGTAGTTTCCGAGATATGGCCGCTCGTCGACCTTAAAAAAACACCCTGTATAGATTTTTATTTTTTTAAACAGTCCGCTAATGAACCAGTGTCTAATTTTTTTTTATATTACGGTTAACAATATTACAATATTTCACCGACGTCACAAAGTAAGAAAAAAAAAACAATCTTAGAGCTACTTATGTTTTTAAAAACACACTAAAATACAATACAATATATAAGGTACATTACAACATATTAAAATTCATGCTTATCAGAAAGTATTAAAATACATTCAAAATTCACATTACACTTTGTCAGCAGAGAAGCATGGGCATTTTGTTCAAACTATGTTAAAATCAAAAAACTCTTGAGCACTATAGAAATAAATAAATAATAGTTTTCTAATTGCGTTCTTAAAAGGTATTTCAGGCAATTCTTTTATATGCATGGAGAGGCAGTTGTAATATTTAGGACCGTAATAGTTGGAAGACATTCTAGTTCGTTCCAGACGATGATAGTCTATTCTTATTTGGTTTCCCTGTCTAGTTGGGTAATTGTGACAGAACCGGTTCAGATTAAACTGTTGCTTGTTTTTATGGCAATAAATTAGACACTCTTACAGGTAACGGCAAGGAATAGTCATGATGCTTAGTTGTTTAATCTTCTTACTTAAACCTCTTTCAACGCCATCAATGATCTTAAGGTTTAGTTATACATTGAGCGAACGGTAACATGTTCACCTGCTCTATACATCCCATAAATAAGCTCTCTTATGGTATGTTCATAAATTTCGTGAAGTTGTCGACCAAGGGATGACAAAATAGCTACATTATTGCGATTCTTAAAATCGACATCTTTCTTTATCCCCTTTGGCATTTATAAAAACACTGTCGTATATTTTTATGTTTATTATTTGTATTCACAATTCCTGCATTATCATGTCTAGTTACCTCGTAAAATAATCAAATAATTTTAAAATGAATGCTTTTTCACAATACCGTGACATTTTTGAAATAATGTTGATTAAGGGTATAGTCCGAATATCACCACCAGTAACCACTGTTAACCGCGACAAATGACAGATCAACCATAAAAATCCGGTTATATTCGGGACGAAAAATCACCATGTTCGTTAAAAGCATAACCTTTAATTTTGAAAAGTCCATGACAGAGTGATAATTTACAGGAATGCTAAATACACTTACTTCTTATAATTTGACTGAGATTGATTCTCTGAAAAACTTAATAAATTACCAACCAACGGCCAAACATTTTAAAATTAAATTCATAACAAAACAAAATATTTCATAATAATGACAAGTGACAGGAGGAACCGCTTGTAACCGGGCGTTTAAGCCGGTGAGCATTTTGACATTTGGGTGACGTGATATCCGAAAACCGTGTTCCAAAATAAACCTATTTTTTGGTTACCGCTATCATTTGGTTAATTACGGAACGCTAAACCACGACACTAGTTACTTTCGGACCATACCCTTAAAATGTCACTGTCAAAAATGGCAATAGAACTTTTTTGACTGGTAAAATTATACAACATTCATTATTGACGCAAATTTTCCGCAAATATACTATCTCAACTTAAATAACACGAACACCCAAACTTGTTTTTAAAAAACAAATACAAGTTATAAAAAATAGACTGAACCGAATCGAATCTAGCCATAGAATGTTATTTAATTTTACTAATTTTACAATAAAAGTAGAGTTTGGCTTAGAACACATCAGCTTCTCGGAATGATGGTCTTGGGAATATGCTGCATCTGCGGTTTCCATGAGATTCTGTGCATGTAACTCTCACCTAGTTCACGAACGTTAGAAAGATAAGCACTAGTCGTGACGTAACGGTCACCGGTCATTAAACAGAGTTTAATTATGTATTTTGTTTTTAAGAAGGTAGGCGGGTAATGTACACGATTTCAATTAGCACCCCTAACTTTAGCCGCCTGCGTGCGGGGCAATCGCCTGTGCTGCATACCCGCCAGAAACGGGCGTATATTTGAAATATCTACTCAATTTGTCACCTAACAAATCAAATATATAATTCAATCGATAATAAAATGAACAGTATATGCATATTTTTAGATTTAGCTAAAGCCTTAAATTTGATACTGTCAGTCATAAAATTCTTATTAACAAATTAGAAACACTTGGGTTTGTGGTCAAATATTAACTTTATTTAAAAACTATTTATTAGTGTCCCACCGAAACAAGATTTTCAGCGGAAACCGAATCTTCGGCCTTGGTCTCAGTTTCGGCCGAAACCGAAACTTAAAAATTTTATTGTATTACTGAAATTTAATTTATTTTATATAGGACGAGATCGATCTTGGGAACGGATTGAACTATTCCCACTAAAAAAAAAGTCGACGGAGAAAAAATCGATTATTATTTATACATACAACACTGCCTACGAACCCACCCAAAGTTAGCCCAACGGTGCGCGACAATTCCACAAACACTGAGTTTCGGCATGGCCGAAGGGTCGGCCGGATTTTGGCCAAAACCGAAACTGTTACCGAAACTAGATTTTTTGGCCGAAACTAACCGAAACCGAACCTTGGGTCGGTTTCTACTATTTACATAACAGAATACATCATAGGAATGAAAGAAAAAACTCAAAGTCTTCCTCCACAAAGTTTAATAATAAATTAAATTATTTAGGGAAAGTCTCTACATGTTTCGAACGTAGTGACGTTCATCATCAGGAGACAGAAATAAAACTTAGTGCTGATGGTTTTAGCAGGAGAGAAAATGGTGTCGAACCTTAATGGAGGTTTCATGGAATTAAACATCCGATATGCATATCAAACATAATATTATGAAGAAATTGATGAAATTTAAAAACATACTGAGTATGTGAGAAGTCAGTAAATAAGGTCTAAACCAACCAAATAAACTGGGGGGAAAAAGAAAAAAAATTTATTAAAAAAGGTGTCGAAGAATATTTAAAAAAGGTCTTTTTAAAAAAGCATAATTAGGCAGGAAATTGTCATTGTGAGGACAAAATTTACCAGAATTACATGTAGGTAGTTAAAGTTGTAGTCAAAAAATTTTTGTTTAGTGGGGTACTGAGGTTGCAAACTCACTAAACAAAAATTTTTTGACTACAACTTTAACTACCTACATGTAATTCTGGTAAATTTTGTCCTCACAATGACAATTTCCTGCCTAATTATGCTTTTTTAAAAAGACCTTTTTTAAATATTCTTCGACACCTTTTTTAATAAAATTTTTTTCTTTTTTCCCCCAGTTTATTTGGTTGGTTTAGACCTTATTTACTGACTTCTCACATACTCAGTATGTTTTTAAATTTCATCAATTTCTTCATAATATTATGTTTGATATGCATATCGGATGTTTAATTCCATGAAAGCTCCATTAAGGTTCGACACCATTTTCTCTCCTGCTAAAACCATCAGCACTAAGTTTTATTTCTGTCTCCTGATGATGAACGTCACTACGTTCGAAACATGTAGAGACTTTCCCTAAATAATTTAATTTATTATTAAACTTTGTGGAGGAAGACTTTGAGTTTTTTCTTTCATTCCTATACTTTCAACTCCACTTTAAGCATGGACTATTTCTTCAAATTAGAATACATCATGTTAAAATTGGTGAAAATATTAGTTCACCAAAAATATTTAATTATGGAGTACCACAAGGTACAGTCCTAGGACCAATACTTTTTAATATTTATCCAAATGATATTTTTAATTTAAACTGTCAAGGAAAACTACATAGTTTTGCTGATGATATGGTAATTTTTTATGAAGGTCTAAATTGGAATATTAAAAAAAATACTATTGAAAAAGATTTTATAAAAATAAGCAACTGGTTTAATAAAAACTTATTAACTATAAATTATAACAAAACAACATACATTCCATTTACTTTATACAAAAATAAACTTTCAAATATTGGTCCAATAATATGCAATAATAATATTAATATAAAGGAAGGTGAAAATATTAAATATCTAGGAATAATTTTTGATAAACACTTAAAATGGGATTTACATAGTGACTACATTGTAAAAAAACTAAGAATTCTTACTTATACTAAAATTTAAACACCTTAAACAATTTTTAAAAATATAAAACAATTACTTAGAAATATTTTATTATTCTTTAGTACAAACCCATTTAAATTATGGAATACTAGGATGGGGAGGCATAAATAAGAATTATCTTATTAATATTGAAACTATTCAAAAATACATTTTGAAAATTATTTACGAAAAAGACCACCAATATTCTTCCGATTTGCTATTTAAAGATAGAAAAAAAATGGATATTAAACAAATATTTTCTTACAACATGTTAATGTATGTATATTTTTAAACATAAAAATAAAATAAATTATATTAATCAATCACACACATGAAACTCGTCATAAAAATACTATTACATAAAAAAAAATAGAGTAAACAAAACAGTGGCGGCTTCTCCGATGAGTCTATGAAGCAGGTGAGGCAGTGCCTCATCAATAATTTTGCAAATTAAATAAATTACAAATTTATACTACTTTACTATTTGCACAAATATATATCCATTAGAATTATTGCCGTCAATCTTAACGCGCTTCGCTAGAAATATCATCTATTTTCCATCTTATTTCTGCATGCGGTCGTATATGGTAGAAGCCGGTCTCGCGCTTCCTTGTCTTTTACGATCCCTTGTGTGCTTTGTTCTTATATCATCCATCTCATTTCTGCATGCGGTCGTATATGGTTAGAGGCCCAGCCCCCGCTTCCTTGTCTAGCGTATTAGTGAAAATATCTAATGTGTAATAATATGATACCCGTAATAGTCCAGTCGAATCTAGCTTTAAATAGCGCATAAAAACATTCTTTTGAGGCCAGCCTCAACTCTCTACGTAAATTTAATGCGAACGTGAGGGGACTAATCTAATCTATAAAGATGAACGCCGCGACACGGTATTTGGAGAAATGCTATTATTAGATTAACAGGTTGTCCGTTCGTTGAAAGTTTAGAGAGAGAGCATAGTGCATTGTATTGTATTATAGTTTTCGGTAAATACTTTTGTGGTTTTCCGTACTGATTTTTGTTTTGCTTTGTTTCCAACAGTGGGCAGTGATTTTTCTAAAATATTAATATTACATTACTTTTATTAGTTTATTTGTTTTGTGCTTATTAGCGAAAAATGGATTCAGCGGGACCTAGCACAGCGTCAGAACTTCCCCAGGTAAATGTAAACATTCGCAATCCTACTTGTGATCTTGGTAATTTTTTAGTAAATGAACAGAATTTTTCCAGTAATTCCTATGAAGATAAATTGTACATAAAAATTAGAAGTAAAGCGACCTGTTTCAGATTTGAGTAAAAGTCTTGTTACTATCGGTGGGGTGGGGAAATCAAATCGGAGCTTTCAAAACACTTGGTACGAAAAGTACGACTGGCTTACTGGTAGTGTAACGTTAAACAAATTATTTTGCTGGCCGTGTATTCTGTTTGCAACAAATAATAGCGACAAAGTTTGGTCAAAATGTGGTTATAGCGATTTAAAAAAACTTGTCTAAACTTTAAAATCTAACCTTGCTAAAAAAATTTTTTCAACTGTGCCTCACCACTTTCAAATACCACTAGCCGCCCCTGAAACAAAACAATAGCACACAAACATTTTTTAAACATCAATCCATATATTTTTGATAGGTATGCTACTACAGTCAATTAAAATAAATGAAATCATTAAATAATTATATAAATAAAATTAAAAATTGGATACTATCCAATCCAAGAGATATATTCAAGAACGTCATTAATAAATAATAAATATACCAAGCTATAATGAATAAAATAAATAAATATTATTATATACATGACGTATTGTATCTTTGAATACTGTAGTGATATAAAATATACCAATAAAATATTGTCATAGGTATTCGTTTTATATTATAATCTAGTTGTGCCTAATTTATGAAATATATTCTTGACAATAAATATTATATTATTTAACTCCAAACAAGTATTTTACTTCTGAGTTCGGAATGGATAGTTTATACAAAAAAATTATATAAGTACTTAAATGTAAAAAAAAAATTGAATAAACTTTTATTATTATTATTATTATTATTATTATTATTCCTGCTAAGATCGGGTTTGTCGGTTTGTCCCCCATGCAGGTTGGTGTTTTTCGCAGCTGTATCAATATGAGAGGCAGTTTCGTCCTCTTCACCGCAAAATCTTCCGTTAGTGTGTTCGATATACTTCCCTGAGCTATATTGACGCTAAGTATTACATATTATTTTGGAGTTTTTCATTCTTCTCATTATTTTCCATTCTTCATGATAAAAACTTTTTGTTTTCTGTTGTTAAGATATTCTGTTATCTACTTATGAGCGGTTCCTCTTATCTCTTACATTTCAAACTTTAATTTATACATTTTATACATATATTAATAATAGAGAGTTTTCGTTGTATTGGCAAATTCAAACGGTTAACGAATGCGAATACGAAGCCGCTATTTGACAGATCGTAAAAATAGTTTTTGTTTAATTCGCTTAACGTTAACGTTAAGTCGAATTCGACAGTAAATATAACATAACCTATCATTAATGATTTGTGTTCATATTTTCATATACGTTTTGTGCTATCTTTTTTGCTTGGTTATAATTTCCTAGTACCCAAAATTCTAAAACATCATGATAGACGAAAGGTTGCTTTTATTGGACTCATCCAGTGATTCGGATTTGGATGATGCCCTTCTCTTGGAGGTATTTACATGCATCGCCATAATATGGGTTGTTGGCCAATATTTCCTCTAATAAAATGATATCGTCCTCATCCGTGAAACGATTTCTCGATCTTTTGACGGAATTTACTGTTGAATCCATGAAGAAAACAAAAAAACAAAAAATACTAACCAAAAACTTTAAAAACAGACCTCAACAAAAAATAGGTTATGTTGATTGCATCTGTCAAAAAATGGTCATTACGCATGCGTTCGGTTTTCGCTATGGCTTTGTCTTCCGTCCGTTAGCTCCCGCCACTTATCCGTAACGATAACTATAAATGACAGCTCAAATGTCAAAGTTGTCAAATAGCGGCTATCGGAATCGGTTTTAAAAGACAACGAAAACTGTCTTATCTTTACAATTTACAAATTACGAATAAATAAATTTTACAATGCAATTAAAATAAAAGTAAATTTATTACAGATAAAAAACACCTAGATTTTAGGTTTTTTAGACTTTTACTACCTAATACGTTTGTACAAACCAGGACCTAGTCAGGCCCATTTAACAACAATAGTAGTTTGTAACAGCTCAATTCAAGGTCCCAAAACTTTCCAAAACCAAAAATTCAAAACAGTATCCCAAATATTTATTGGTAACTGTTAAATATGCATTGGGCGCATTTTTTACCAAAAACTTTAGTTATTTTTATATGACGTATTTCAACTGGTAACAGATCAAACAGTTTGGGTCCCATGTAGACAACTGATTTCAGATTTAAGGTCTTGAATATTACCTGTAGTTTGACATTTATTAGATATCCTATCCTTATTTAAAATACAACAATTTCAAATATTATATTTTTAGATGGTGCAAAAGATCCTGCATTAATATTTTTTAATGAAGAAATTCAATCTCTCTTGAAATCATTAACAAGGATAGATTACAATAAGGTATTCAGAAGAAGAAAGCTGGGTCATGCTACTTTAAGTGATCCTGAGTACAAATTTATGACTGATGCAGAGCTAGAAAAAGCCTTACAGGATTCTAAAGAAAAGGCAGATGCTATTCTTCAAATTCCTCCTGTAATAAAAGTCAGGAAGCCAATTTTAAGGATTATTGCCAAAGAATCCGCTCTACAAGGTAGGCCTTCATTTTTGCAATATGCAATATAAATATTTATTGACAGATATGTTAACATCACACTGAATAGGGTACATATACGAAATGTAAATATTGAAAATTTTTATATTTTTTCATAGAAAATGTATAAGTACATAGAAAAATGTTTGCCTTAAATCCAAATATACAAAAACAATTTTGATTAGTTTACGTCCCTAATCAGTAAAACGTTGCCAAATATGTAACAATAATTGTACAGTTTCGGCATTGCCAAACGTTTCCCATTTTGTACAGTTTCTTTATAAAAGGTGTAGTTGAAATAATTATTAATATCAAGTCTTACTCTGACTCAAGTTAATAAGGTAATTAATTTTAAAACTTGAAAGAGCCAAATCAATAATGGTCTAGAAATTCTGCATTTTGAGACGAAAAAATATTTGATGTCGATAAATTGATTTGGCAACAGTGTAAGTAGAATTTAAAACCGGGATTGTGGCATCCGCAACTACAGAAAAGAAATTGTTTTGTCTGACTGCATTCAACATATCGACATTTTTAAAACCCGTTACCAAATTTTAATAAATCATGTATTGCTGAAGCAAGTAGAGCTGAAAGCTGGTTTTTGAACATTAGCAAAACCCAAAAAATGGTATTCTCGATTAGATGGCTTCCTAGTGAGAATGATGTTGTCAGGTTCTTAGGTGTAAATTTGGATTCCAGATTATTATGGAATTATCATTGTCCTCCCTGGTTTCTAAACTGAGCTCAAATTCCTTTTTGCTTAGTAGACTATCGAACAGTGTATCTCAACCCATCTTGAAGCAGGCCTACTTTGCTCTAGTGTTGGGATCACTCGAGTGAAAATAACCTATCATCCGGTTTTTTAAAAAACCTGAATTATCCGTTTTTTTTTTAATAATCGGTTATTTATCAATAGTCGGTTTGTTTACCGCGTCGCGTTGTACACGTAACAATTAATTGAACTGGCGATAGTTTTTTTTTAGAAGTTTAACGTATTAATAACCCAAAATTCAAGTGATTTTAAAAAAACCGGTCCGAATGATAACCGATTTTTCATAATAATTGGCGGCTCATGAATAGGTAGGTCAGGTCACTCGAATTATAACCGGTTGTTGGAAAAAAGAACGGTTGTCTAATAATAACGGAACTAGCGACATTTTTTTTTTTAGAAGTCAAACTAATTCTCGGCAGCGTTGTTCTTCCAGAATCTTCCGGAAAGTCATTAATGTTGTAGATAATCCATTAATATTAGTATTCGAGTGAAAAACCGGTTTTCATTCGGTTTTTAAAATCACTTGAATGACAACTCGGTAGTCGGTTATTAAAATAAGTCGGTTATTCCCATCACTACTTTGCTCTTTTGCATTCCCACATATCTTTTGCAATTTTGGTTTGGGACCACTGCGCCGGTCTTTCGTGCCCAAAGGCGTGCGGTAAGGATAATTTCAAATTTATCATACTGAGAGGATTGCAGGCATGCGTTTATATCCTTAGGAATTCTGACCTTGCCGTCACAATTGATTCTAGACTGCCTATTGTTTGTTAAAGGGAACTTGCATAAATTTAACCGACACGAGGATGTCCATTCCTATCAGACGCGCAACCGAGGACATTTAGTGCCCGCATACAGGCGGCTTCGGAGATGTCACGATGGCCCTGGGTTCCTCGGAGTTCGTCTCTTTAATAAGGTGCCACATCATGTTCAGGGAATGACCTCCCTCTTGTCTTCGGTCGTATTGTTAAAAAGACTGTGGCTTTCGTCAATACACCATTCCAAATAAAACTTAAATAAATAGATTTTTCGGTAATTTACCAGAAAAAAGTAATTTTACGTTTTACACAGCATTTTACATCCAATAGAAAAAAATAAACAGTAAAAAGTATGGTTATGAATAAATCACTCCAGTATGTACATTTATTTTGTTTACAATAATTGTATTGTACAGTGGAATTAAATTGTACCATCGGCGGAATTGGCAACATTGCAAATGATTGATTATGGACGTCACGTATAAGGAAGTGTTTTGGCGCGCGTTTAAAAAGAGGAATTTTATGAAGATATCTGGTAATATTTTGATTTTTATGAAAAAAGAAAAACAGGGGGCATAATATGAGCCTATAATGAGTTAAATTAAATTTAAAAAAAAATAATGTGCAAGGACCCTAAGGTACAATAACAATTTTAACAAAATTATTACGACGATACATTGAGAACATGAGGTACTAACATTTTG
Source organism: Polydrusus pterygomalis (assembly GCA_963969555.1). Lineage (NCBI taxonomy): Eukaryota > Metazoa > Arthropoda > Insecta > Coleoptera > Curculionidae > Polydrusus > Polydrusus pterygomalis. Next base: position 75,143,783 of record OZ018376.1, on the reverse strand, counting down.
GAAAATATTCCACCCAGGAATAGCGACCGGGCTAGAGGTAACTCTGGGTTTAAGTCAGCGCTTGTAACCTGTCCAAGGGCTTCCAATCTGGAAAATGGTGTGCATAATGCTATGTCGATGGGCAATACGTGGATTGCATTAATTTTTTAAAATATATTCCAGAGAAAAACGTAGTTAAATAAATTAGTTAACCACTTAAACAAAATATATAGGATATTTTTCAACCTAACAGGTACCTGAAGATGATCCTTTTTTCTCTAGGGCTAGAAACCTCGAGGATGGTATTTACAGATATAACCTATGGAGTAACCAATACTGACAGAATAGTTTTAGTAAGAGAACCAAATGGCGATTTACAAGATGCTGAATGGGACCTAAGGCAAAGAATGAATCAAGTATATTTTCCCACACCAGGAAAATCTCTACGACCACCTGCATTGTTCCAAGACAACTACTTGGAAAGTCTGTTGGATCGTTATGAATATGAATTTGTTTTAGACAGGACGTGTCTACAATTTGAGCCAGATGATCCAGAATTCCAAAGGGTTACATCCATTACGTATCAACATTTAAATAATAATAACAAATTTGAATTGCTCAGGTAGGAAATATTAATATTTGATATTAATACAAGCCAAAACTTTCATAAAACATGAAATTTTTTAATACGAACCTGGCATTTTAAGTACGGTTTTAGGTATAGAATTTATCACGTTAGTTTGTAATGGCCGCCGTTGTGATATGTCATTTCTAGGAACATTATGTATACACAACTTGAGCATTCGTCAGGGTGGAACATATTTATTATTATTTGTAATGTAAACGTCCCGTCCGCGCTTAAAACCAACAATAAATTATGATTGATTAATTAGCATTTAAACTCTAAAGAAAAAAAAATTTAACTTTCATTTTTAATTAAGAAATGTCGAGAACCAAGATTTTAAACTATTATTACTTCTACTCTTAAACAAAGGATGTCCACATGACATAAATTATAACATCTACAATTTTCAAATTTTATATATAATAATTTTCTCTCCTTACACTTACGGTGTTGTTTCACTAATATGTGACCTCACAGAAGATTTTAAACTATTATTACTTCTACTCTTAAACAAAGGATATCTACTTGACATACATTTTTTTTATAACATCTAGGTACAATTTTCAAATTTTATATTCTGTGTGTTTCTCAAAAGACGTTCACCCCTATAACTATTTTGTCCTTATAAATATTAAAATTAAATTTTGAGATTATGCATAAGAGATGAGTTTGCATTTTTTGGCATAATTTTCAATCAAGGTCACTTCCGGTTTGACCGGAAGTGGCCTTGACTTTGATATTTTAAATGGGACATCTTGTTATTGGGATTCAGCATAACATTCTCAGTAAAATGACACCTCATTTGTAATTTTTTGACGTGTTATAACATTTTTATGTTTATTTTTTATTTTCAATCTAGAGTGCTACAAATTAATTAAATCTGGTAATTTATAGTCAAGTACTTAGTATACGAAAATTAAAATTATGTCATATTAATTGACTTTCTAAGTTTCACAAGCATTTAAAAATTATCATAATGAAAGCGCTTTAAATACATTAACTACCTATTGAAATATAATTCAGAAGCTTCTTGGGAATTTTCATTGCATTGTATAAAACATACCAACATGTCATACTTTTCATAATTTTCATAAGCGGCCATTGATAAAAATAAGTAAAATAAAATGACCTACGTATAAAAGTATTTCATAAAATGACAATAGTCTGACAAATCTTTCACTTTTTGGTCCTTTTAATTTGTTTCTGATAAATTGGTTATGGCCTACTGTTACAAATAAAGTAAATATCAGTTTGTACTTTTTTAATAAGTTGACGCATAACGGAATTACGAGGGGTGCCTAAAAAGGAAAGATTTTCAAAATCACCTTGTAGATTAAGATCTAAGAATGCTTTGACATATTTGACACCGAAATAATTCATTTCGTTAAAAAGTAGCACAGTGACGCGAAAACCGCAAATCTCTATCTTTGACAATAACTCCAATATCCACTAAAAGTATCGAAAATGGGACACCCTGTACATACGCACACGAATTTATAGCACCTTGTATACCTACATATTTTTGATTATTAATTAAAATATTTTGATAATTAATCCTACAATATCTAAGTTTTTAACCTTTTTACACAAAAGGAGTAAATATTATCACTTAAGTTTTAAGCATCTTTATCTTAATCATCAGTAACGACAGAATATTTTTATTTACACAAATCATTGAATATCAAACTATAAGAATGGCGGATGTCCGAGAAAAGTTGACAACCCAGTTTTAGACGGATTGGAGGTGGTTTGGCCGCCATTGTGGAGTTGATCGTAACTCTAACTTTAAATCTGTCGTTATAATGCAGCGCCTCGGCAACAGATGTCTCAAATTCACTGATGTGATGTCGTGGTGTTGCTGCATATCCTATTTTATTGGAATTTTTAAGGACTTAAGCATTCTCAATGACATTAAATGTCATATTAAATTTTTAATTGTTATATTTGTTTTGATAGATGCCAAGCAAGTATGTATCCATGGTAACGATACCAAAAAAGAAATATACAATGAAATAAATTAAAAATTCAATCTTTTTATCTTCATTAAAAAATTCGTTTTATTTTATTGTTTTATCTTAAATAATATGATGCACGTTTGTATACTAATGCCAGTGCAAGGCGATCCAGGCACCGCACCGATGCGCGTGATGGTATGGTAGTGGGGAGAGGATCATGCAGCAAGTCAAACAGACAGGCGGCAACAATGCTTTAATTTAGCAGTGAATAGGCTTGTCGTTAGTGGCTGCATCAACACGCTTTATTTTTGATGGCTCATTGGTGCCATCTATAAATTTAACGTAGCAGATTTAGGAAATCTGCTTATATAGCCTTCTTATAATTTGATATTCAATGCACAAATCAATCGGACGTTAGCTCGACGTTAATAGTTGTCCTTTATTTTAGGTCGACCAGGCACTTTGGCGGATTAGTTTTCTTTTTAGCTTGGCACAAAAATATTGACAATCTACTGTTAGACCTGATTGAAACTTTAAATATCATCGAAGCTGGGACGTTAGTTTCGTTATACTCTCGATTTCATGACATCACATTTGAAGGAGATAGTGATTTAGATGTGGTTGAAGCATTTATTAAGAAATCGGCCAATAAGAAAGGCGCGCTAGAACTAGCGATTCAAGCTTTCAAAGATGTAACTAGAGCAAAGGAGCAGTTAGAAATGGGCATTAAATCCGCACATGGTATACCAGTTTAGGGGCATTTTGAAAATAAAGTTTTGTTAAAATACTCTACATGCAGTTTTATCAACATTTAGCCATAGATATTTACCTTGAGATCAGCAAACAATAATCACGAATGTGGCAAATTTATGGCCTCGGGCCTGTAAACAGAGCTACAGCGGATCAGGCATGCGCACTACAACATTATCATTTAACTATTTAACGAATGGGAAAATAGACAGGTCCGGGCTTTAAAATTTAAGTTCTTGCTCAAGAAATTGTAAAAGTTGACCTTCAATTATTTTTACGTGTAAACAGCTAAAATTACCCCAAATTCTTGCCAAAAAATTTGAATTTCTTCTCAATTTTTGATTGTTGGGAAAAAGGAAGTGATTTCTGGCATTTTCAGTAGTTGCAAACCTATTAAATTTTGAGGATAGAAAAATGTTTTTAGGGTTTTGTTTCTAAAATTTGTTTAAAAATGATTCGTCGTCGTATTTTTAGTTCGAAAAGGAAGAGAACAAGTCAGTTAATTTCTTATAAAATCGCATATAAAAAACAAACAAAACAGCAAAATAGCCAATCTTTGATGTTATCGCGTATCTAACTTCAAGTCGAATATTATGTATTTATTTATTTATAAGTATTAACAGCACAAGTGCCAATTACAGATACATCTTACAGCTAGTAAACACAACAAAAAAATAAAAATAAAACAAAAGGAAAGCCTAAAAGGCGAACAAGAATCAAAACCCCACAAAAGTGGGTACTCAACTGAGCATCACATATTAGTTGGTGTATAACTTCTATTGATTGTTACAATTTGGCAAGAACTTGGGTACGTGTAAAGCATTTTCAAGCACAATTTCTTGTTTAAAAATTTGAAAAAGTTTTTGCCCGAGAACTTTCCCGTGGAATACTTTTACCCTTCGATTAATATAAACTTACCTAGGTATTTACTTTTTTCTTTTATGTAATATAAGTACATATAGAGAAAAGTGTCGTTTATACTTTTTGAAGCAATATATTGCCCGAAAAATAAGCGTACCTAATTAGATTGCAGGACTGCAAATAAAATATTCCAAAACATGCATCGAATTAATCTGTCTTGGTGTGTGTTTCTCTTTATTTTCATACCTTGTTTGTGTAGCCTAAGCCTAGTTAGGTGTGTTTAAATTGATCATAATAAAATAAAGTTATATATCAAGATACATCTCCATACTTACTGAAGATACGAAATACCCTGCCTTTTACCCCTGTTTGGGCATAATAAAATCATACAACGGTTTTTACTAGTCATTGTTTCTATTCCAATCTGAGTATCCGAGTCACTAAAAGCACAAATACAATTCACTAAACTATACAAAAATTAGACATCCATAAATATTAAACACCCACAATCCACAATAGCAAAGAAAACAACAAGGAATCCACATAGAAAACTTTTTAAAAAATGGCATCGAGCCGGATCTGGAGTGTATTTTAAGCATGGCGTTAAAGAAGGACAGGCCGATAATAAAAGGTTTGTGCGCATGCCCAATCCTGCTGCTTAGGAAGGCATCTGCATGACCGGCGAGCCCTGTGCTCGGACGTAATTTTTCACCTATAAAACTTAACTTTTGTTTGCGCACGAGATAAGCTGTACGTATCTAAAGGTAAATTTGTTTCTGCATTTAGCTCAACAAGTACTCGCGCTGTTTTTTTTTTGAGCTTGCAGAAAGTATTACTTTTCCGCACTAGTGCGGAATAATACGATTATTTATTTTATCATTCTCGGACACGCCACATCTATTATGACACCTGCTATTCCCAAGCGGTCACCCATCCAAATCATAGACGTCGCTCGACTTTAAAGCTTGTTTACGTTAGGTGCAAGTACTGCATGCAAGTTCATGCGATGCAATTTTAATGGGTAATCTTGCATCAGCTGATTAAAATCATCAAATCGCATGCTTACAGGCAATTTTGCGTGCACTTGCACTTAATTTCAACAGATCATTTTGGAGATCGTTTTACTAAAATCAAATGCAAGGTTTCAACGTCTTTTATGTGGGTATGAGAGAATAAATAACAGTAAAAATGGATCTAGATTTGTTTTGCCAATGCCGCCACCTCGACAGAAACCGCTATGCGTCTTGTCACTGCTGCAGCAGCGTCGACTACCGCCTCGGCAGAAACCGCTACGAAAACACCGTATGTGTCATCGCCCTTTAAATGTCAACATTTCATATGCTTTTTTTTAGCAAACAAGCCTGTATTCTGTTTCACTTGCTTCTTAAGGTGGGATTAACGACGCCATTTTCTACCGTCAATTCGATTTACGTAACTATTGACGATTAGCATGCGTACTGCAGTGCTGTGTTGATTAGAATAGTTAATTTTATGCTTTTGGCATACGAAGAAGAAAGACAGACATATCCTGAAGCTGGTAGAGCAACTAAGATGTTAGTCAGCCGGTCATAGTTTGGTTTACTTTCGTGTTTGTGCAATTACGGCACCTTTCCTGTTAAAACAAACACATATTCTCTAGAATTTTTAGGATAGACGACATCTAGATAGACTAGAAAATATCGTGTTACCAATAAAAATTGTTGTTTTTACTTCAGTTCTGAAAATCGACGTGTTTGTTTTCAAGGATTTTAAGGTAGATTGGTAATTTTAGTGGTTTCAAAAAACTGCTTTTTTTTTAAGTTTCTGTGCATTTATTAAAAAAAACACTAGCATACTATTCGTTAATGCCTCCCTGAACAGCCCTTCCAAAATTAGATACTAATTATTATTTTAAAATAATTGCAAGGTTCCGGAAGTTACCCCTGCATTCAAGCCATTTATAGGTATTTTATAATACATAATTGACCTTGAGAACTATGCCCTTAAATCCCGGGTCTTGGGTTAAACTTTGTTTGATCGACACTGACAAAATTATTGTGTATTATACAGGGTGTTCCTTAATGACGTGCTAATATTTTAGGGTGTGATTCCTTAAGTCATTTTATGAAGAAAAGTTCATCTAAACATATGTCCTAAACGGCTTAAATTTTTTGCTACAGTGTTGCATTTTTTCTTTTTTAATGCGTTTTTGTAATATCCCCGAAAGTACTTTAGATAATATTTTTATTTTTGCCAAGTGCTAATAGGACATAAAACCACATGTTTTAGTTATAAAAGTTATTTTTTGTCCCACCATTGGCGTCCCTGCAAACATGTCCTCCGATATTTTTTAGAAAAAAAGTGGTACACCACTAACATTTTTCCATGTGGATATTATTTCTGATTAGCCTGGTCAATTCTGCATAAAAATGGTCTCTTAGTTTTTCTCCTCAGGCACACCGTTCTTAATTAAAATAATTAAATTAAATTAGCTCTACTATTTATTATTAGTAACATTGATAATGCAAAATTTTGTTTTATAAAAATTGTTGGAAATGACCACCTTCACTTAATAGGCATGCTTTCGCCCGTCTTTGCATCAAATAGCGCACTCGTTCAAATATTCCAGCCAAATTCCGTATTGTTTCACAGAAGGCAATTATTCGCTCCCTTAAATTTTCTAAAGTGTTAATGGGAGTTTTATACACTAGAGTTTTAAGATGACCCACAAGAAAAAATCCAAACTATTGAGATCTGGGGATCTTGCTGACCATTGTTGAGCTCCTCCGCGACCTATCCAACGATTCGGATAAACTGCATCTAAATGGGCGCGAACGATTACACTGAAATGAGCAGGAGCTCCATCATGCATGTACCACATTTGATTCCTTAGCGCATATGGTACATCTTTAAGTACCACAGGTAGTTCTTCTCTTTTCTTGGAGGAAATGCAGGTAAGACTGGCGTTAACTATGTTTTTAAGAACGTCACCGTTCCAGGATAACTAGATTTATGTGATCAAAAATTACTCGTCAATACTGCAAAATGAAGCTATTTTAATTAAGAACAGTGTGCCTGACGAGAAAAACGCAAGATACCATTTTTATGTAGAATTGATCAGGCTAATCAGAAATAATATCCACATGGAAAAATGTCAGTGGCATACCACTTTTTTTCTAAAAAAATATCAGGACATGTTTGCAGGGACGCCACTGGTGGGACAAAAAAATAACTTTTAAAACTAAACCATGTGGTTTTATGTCCTATTAGCACATGTCAAAATTAAAAATATTATCTAAAGTACTTTCGGAGATATTACAAAAACTCATTAAAAAAGAAAAAATTCAACACCCTGTAGTAAAAAATTTAAGCCGTTTACGACATATGTTTATATGAACTTTTCTTTATAAAATGACTTGAGAAATCGCACCCTAAAATTTTAGCACGCGTCATTAAGTAACACCCTGTATATTGCTGATGTATTCAATAAAATAAGTCAAACCCGTATTATTTATTTTAGGAATATAAAAAGGTAATATTAATTTGTCAAATAACTTTTTGGATATTATTAACTTTTGCATGTGAGTATGGAATTCTTTAAAAAACTTACGATACACTCTTAATAATAATAGAGATTTTAAATTAGATAATACAGTACGAACTTGAGTACAAAATGCAGGTTTATTACAGGATAACTATGTATCTACATTTTAACATTTAAGCTCCTAGTTTATCCAAGACGCTACGGTTTATTACTCCCAGTGTAGATGTATATTCTGTACTCCTTCCTGTTAATGCAATTATTTGCTCTGATACTTCGACCGCCACTCTTACTTGAGCTTCGGCAGTACTCGCGCCTAAATGTGGGGTGGCCACTACTTTTTCGTGTGCGATGAGCTCCAAAGTTACAGAATTAGTGGGCGGTTCCTGTTCAAACACATCAATACCGGCTCCTCCGCATTGTCCAGACTTAATAGCTGCAAGTAGGTCAACTTCACTGATGATTCCTCCTCTTGCGACGTTTATTACCTTTACGCCTTTCGGACACTTGTTTAATACTTGAGTGTTGATTAAATCTAAAAATGTCAAAAATTAATAAAACTGGAACAGGCACTTAAAGAAGGATTCAGTAATGCAGTTTATTTCTTTGCGCAATATTTCATCTGCAAATTGATGGAATCTTATTTCTAGTTGTATTATGCTTATGCTGCATCGGTATTTGGGATTTGGGAATATGTCAAAAATATAAAGCGTTATGTTAAATAAGCGGATCAGCCTTTTAATACAGTGCGTATCAGCCAAATGGAATAAATTCGATAATAAATACATGGGAGCATGTCCGAAAAAACACTCGGACACGTCTCTTGGTGTTTCTAGTTGCGCATTTTTTCAATAAAAACTTTTTATACAGGGTGTGTCATGTAACGGTGGCCAATACCAACTTTCTTATTTTAAATGCAACATCGTGTATATTCAATTTTTGGATTCTTCAGCAAATTTGAGATATATTTCATGTACAGGGTTTTTCCGTATATTTTGGAGCACCCCTGGAGCTTTTATTTAAAGACCTAGAAAAAACTTTAAATTACCAAAGTTGCATGATTTCTCCTGAACTGCCAGAATTTGTTATCGGACAAAACAAATGAACATCGTAAATTTGTTTAATAATGCCAATGTTGATTTTTTTAAGTGGAACACCCTGTATATTAATTTTTTTTTAACTCCTCACTCTTTTCTGATTCCAAATATGTATATATGTTATATGTTTACTTTAGTCGTTTAGGCAAAATTGCATTTCAAAATATTGCGGATTAGAAAATCTATATTGGTGTGAGGAAAACATGCTAGAACATAATGCTTATTCAGTAACAATAATTAATATAAATAATGATAATAATTTATGAAACAAACGTATAACATATATACATATTTGGAATCAGAAAAGAGTAAGGAGTTAAAAAAAAATAAAATACAGGGTGTTCCATTTAAAAAAATCAACATTGGCATTATTAAACAAATTTACGATGATCATTTGTTTTGTCCGATAACAAATTCTGGCAGTTCAGGAGAAATCATGCAACTTTGGTAATTTAAAGTTTTTTCTAGGTCTTCAAATAAAAGCTCCAGGGGTGCTCCAAAATATACGTACGTACAAACCCTGTACAATATCCTATACCTATCTTCAACTGTTTAGGAAATATTAAGTGTTTTCAGATGTATTGCATTTCAGCGTTTCTTTTTACTTATATGAAATAAAAAAAGGTATAAATAGTTTTGTTTACTTTTGTTTAAAACTCCTGACCTTAGCAAATTGTTGTCTGTCTGCAAGACAGTAGTTGTCAGTGTTATAGTCGTTTGAATTTCGTTAACTGCATATCAGAAAAATGGTTTATTTAACAGAAATGCACAAAATAATAATTCTACAGAGAATTGGTTATGGAGATAAAACACGGAAACAAATAGAAGTTGCTCGCTTAGTTCATGAAAAATTTCCAAATTTGCCGCCTATAACTCAAGGGAAAATTAGTAAAATAAAAAAGCAGTTTCGCCAGCTTGGACATATGTACAGCAGATAAAAAAAAGTAGCTGCCAATGCAATAATTGATGATACCAAATTAGATATTATGATTGATTTTAAGGACCCACATAGTTCTAGTCGAAAAACAGCCCCAATGTTCGATGTTAGCCATTCATCGATAATTCGAACATTACAAGAAAATAAAATGTATATACCTACCTATAAAATGATACTTGCTCATGAGTTCATGGAAGACGATTTTAATAGTACAACGTATTTTTGTGAACAAATGAAGACAATTTTAGATAACAATAATGTGATCCAATTAGAACATGTTTTGTTTTCTAATGAGTGCACCTTTACACTTCACGGTTATGCTAATCGTCAGAATTGCCGCTATTGGTCTAGGGAGAATCCTCACTGGATTAGAGAAAAAGAACATACGCAATATCCTGAAAAGGTTAATGTTTGGGCAGGAATAGTTGGAGATCATATTATTATCATAGGTCCCTTTTTCATTAACGGCAATGACGATAATTATTTAGCACTGCTCCAAAATAATGTCTTGCCAACTTTGACAAACCCACAACTTCCAGCGAATATGATATGGTTTCAGGAAGATGGAGCGCCGCCCCATTACCAAATCAATATCCGACAGTACCTCAATCGAGTATTTCCAAATCGGTGGATAGGGAGGCGTGGATCAATGGAATGGCCAGCACGATCCCCTGATCTGACGCCATTAGACTTCTTATGGGGTTATGTCAAAAATATTGCATACAAAACTAAACTCCTCGACTAAGCTGACTTAAGAAGACAAATAACGCTTGCGATTAGATCGGTCACGTCTGAGATGTTCAGTAGCATTAGAAGAAATTTCTATTTAAGATTACGATGTTGCCGAGACGTTCGCGGCGAGCATTTTCAACATCTCCTACATTAATGTTTTTTTTTGTTTTTACATTATGAAGAAATAAACAGTATTATTTATTAATTTTTGAGTGTCTTGTTAATTTTTGCAATAAATCTGAAAACACTTAATATTTCCGAAACAGTAGGTATAGGATATTGTACATGAAATATATCTGAAATTTTCTGAAGAATCCAAAAATTGAATAATATACATTTATGCATTTAAAATAAGAAAGTTGCTATTGGCCACTGTTACATGACACACCCTGTATAAAAAGTTTTTATTGAAAAAAATGCGCAACTCGAAATACCAATCGACGTGTCCGAGCGTTTTTCCCGACACGCCCCCATGTATTTATTATCGAATTTATTCTATTGGGCTGATGCACACTGTATAATACATAATATTATAATCATTTCTGTCGACGTCGACAAACGTGCACGCACGCAGCCCTGATTGATCTGTCGTCCTTGTTCCGGGCATTTAAACATACTATTTATTCTCTCTTACCCACAGCATTTAGAAAATTAATTAAATATTACTATTATTTTCACTTACTTCTAGTTTCTGGTATCAGTGGTGTGTGAACGGTGATGTAATTAGCTCTAGGCCATATTTCTTCCATGGGTAAAAATTCCACGTTAAATTCTTTGGCCTGTTTAGCTGTTACAATAGGGTCATAACCAATGGTCTGCAAAACAAATAATTTTTAGTGACGCATGCGGAATTTCATTTTCTTATCAATATTTTGTTTTTTTATTTGTTTTCCCCAAAAAGCGGGGCTCGTCTTTGGGTAGCAAAGTTAAAAAAAATAATACAAATTATCTTATAATCTTACTGTCATTCCCCATGCCTGCATTCTGAGTGCCACTTCTCTTCCAATTCTTCCCAGACCAATAATAGCCAATGTTTTCCCACTAAGTTCATGTCCGGCATATAGTTTTCTATCCCATCTTCCTGCTTTTAGTGACGCGCTAGCTGCAGTTACATTTCTGGCTAAGTTAGTTATTAGAGAACATGTGAGTTCACACGCGCTTATAGCGTTCCCTCCGGGGGTGCTAAAAAATTTTAACATTATCTTTTTCCGTATATTATGATATGACAGGCGCGGCCTCTGAGTTTTTTTTACAGGTGGGACACATTTTGGTGGCAGTAACGTTTCAAGCAAAATGCAGTTTAGTGTATAGTTTAGCCAAGGAATAATAAAACTGTACTATTTCTTGGACTGTTGAAGTCATTGTTCTTTAATACAAGTCACACGTACAAGGCAAAAACAAACATAAACGAACTGCATACAGCGAGGACGTAAAGTCTGGAATAAATTCATTATTTAGGGAACGCTGAATGTTTTTAAAAATCGCTCGGACACGTCGATTTTGTTTTTTTAATACGCTTTTTTTTCAATATTTTTTATTATACAGGGTGTCTCCGAAAGCACTCTGCTTGGACCAACTTTAATTTTTTAAATGGGAACCCACATTTTTTTTTTAATTTTAGGATTCTGTGCATAATTGTGAACATTTTTTATCTAACATGTCATTATGATTTATCGACAGTTAAAGTTCGCAAATAAATACAACAATTAATTATTTATCATTTTAATAAGTGTTGAAAATGTTGCCCAAAGGTTAATTGGCAGTAACCTAGACGATCGAAAAATTCTTTCTGCACATTTCTGACAACTTCCGGACTGATTGACCTTATTTCTTAAACAATTCGATTCTTTAAGTCCTCCATGTCAATTGGCTTAGTTTGGAAAAGTTTACCTTTAAGGTAAACCCACAGAAAAAGTCAAGGGGGGTTAAGTCGGGAGACCTCCGCGGCCAGTCAATAGCTCCCCTGCTTGCAATCCATCTATTTTCAAAAATAGTATTAAGATAAGCGCGAACTTTTGAAAATAGACGGATTGGAAGAAGGGGAGCTATTGAATGGCCGCCGAGGTCTCCCGACTTAACCCCCCTTGACTTTTTTCTGTGGGGTTACCTTAAAGGTAAAGTTTTCCAAACTAAGCCAATGGACATGGAGGACTTAAAGAATCGAATTGTTTAAGAAATACGGTTAATCAGTCCGGAAGTTGTCAGAAATGTGCAGAAAGAATTTTTCGATCGTCTAGGTTACTGCCAATTAACCTTTGGGCAACATTTTCAACATTTATTAAAATGATAAATAATTAATTGTTTTATTTATTTTTGAACTTTAACTGTCGATAAATCATAATGACATGTTAGATAAAGAATGTTCACAATTATGCACAGAATCCTAAAATTAAAAAAAAAATGGGGGTTCCCATTTAAAAAATTAAAGTTGGTCCAAGCAGAGTGCTTTCGGAGACACCCTGTATAATAAAAAATATTGAAAAAAATGCGTATTAAAAAAACAAAATCGACGTGTCCGAGCGATTTTTAAAAACATTCAGCGTTCCCTAAATAATGAATTTATTCCAGACTTTACGTCCTCACTGTATATTAAGGGTTAACGGCATACGGGCGATTCGTCCTACCTTAATGATCTTTTAGGAGACAAAACGGTTTATGCAAATGTTGCAAATACAATCAGCATTTTTGGTAATTAGTTTTTCTTTGTTTAACACAAAGTTTTGCTTGCAATAATAATAATAATAATAATTCACGGAGCGGTTCGACTTGTTTCCATAAATGCCTATTGAAAAGCCTTCGACCGAGCACGAAACATCCCGAGATCAGGCGAAGTCGACGGCCGGCGAGCCCGTATGTTTGTTTCGCTCTTACTTGCCAATTCATTTATGTAGTCTTCTATTTGATGTAAACCCAGCAGGTCAACTTAGTACTGTCTGTACTTATACTGTCTATATTCGGGAGTTTTCTTATGACACGTATGACACATTTTTTGAAGAATAATCATGAAAAAGTAATTTTTTCTAAAAAGTCTGCTTGTGCTGAAACTACAATTTCGAATATCAGATTTGCATTTTTACTTTTTAAGATTTTTTTTTCAATTCTTTCATTTTCTTGATTTATTAAATGAATTTTGCTTGTGCTAAAACTACAATTTCAAATATTTTGCTATTATACTATACCTGCAGAGTTAGTCAGAAACAACATTTTTAGTTTTTTGGATTTCGTTAACAATAAATTTACGTAAAAATAACTATTGTTACTTTCTTCGATTATTTCCTTCCTATCGATTTTGACCTATCACTGACAAGAATTCGTATGTCATATTTAATTTCCAAGTGGAAAAATTGCATGCCAGCTCCTGTCAGTAATTATTTCCGGAAAAATGTTTGATAGGTAGATACAGTCAAAATAAAAAATTGTTGAATTTCTATCTAGTTATCAGCGAATGACTTTATCAAAACAATGCCAAATAGCAACCTAACAAATTGTAACTTTAGTAATAGTACCCAGTACCCAGTAAAATGCTTTGCACGTTGCTTTGATTGATTAAATTTTCATATTTCTAGTAAATAGGTTTTTTTTGTTCAGTCAGGAAATAATCTTGCCAAACATCATTCGTGCATCTAATTTTTCCTATAAAAAAATTCAAATAACTCATTGACTAAGGGAACTTGCATGAAAATTAAATTTGAAAAATAATACTCTTAAGCGTGAGATAATATCATCAAAAGACTCACAGTACACAAGGAAATGTTTTCTTTAATCCTCTGGATTAAATAGAAGCGATTAAAGCTCGCTTGTGACGTCATAGCGTACCACAATACATAGCGCGAGAGCGGGTTATTCATACTGTCACAACTGGGATTTGGGACTGAGACTTTTTAGGTAGTCTCGGGGATCCTACGTTAATTGATTGAAACTTTGCCAACAGTAAAATAAAAAAAGTTATTTTTTGAAAACAAAATAAATATTTATTATAAACAAACAACGAAATTACCTAATTTAGAATTTGGAATTACATTAAAGAATTTTGCATTTTACTCTTCAGAAAACATTGTTACGTAATAAAATAATACTTACATTATACTGGGGGTCAGCATTTGGAGGGTCACTTATAAAGTTCACATTACTGCGGCTGGGACTCGACTCCCCGACCGTTGACACGCGGGTCTATTGCCTTGTATAGCTTTTGAATAGTTAGCAATTACGTACTGTAAGTTCAGCCGTTATACAGGGCGATAAACAATTTAATGAAGAAAATGTTGAAAACGGAATTTAATTGCTTAGATAAAATTAATTCAAATTTTGGTTCGTGACAATACTACGTGACGTCACACAGCGAACTTTTATTATTTATAAAAAATTCAGGAGTGATATTTAAGACGTTATATTTTGTATAGGTTGTTGTTTGGTGTGGCTGAACATATTTATACAACAAAAAAAATGTGTGCAAATTGGGGTTTAAAACAAACTACCTACTTGTCAACTAGTTTTTCCAAATTTTTTCGGAAAAATTAGATGCACTTATGATATTACCTCCGAATAAGATTTTATATCTAGCCGAGTAACGATTTTGTTGTAAGAAAACCATTTTTAATTTGCCTATTTGAAGTATTTTTATTACCTACATGCTACATGTCATATTTCTTCAATTCATTCGACAATCATACATCACTTATTCAAACGTGGTACCACCTAGTTAGCGCATCGTCCAACTCGACATCTGAATTCCCGATAACAGGTTCAACTTGCTGTATTGGAATATTTGCAATAACTACTCTTATTTTTTTCTTTCAAGCGATCTAAGTTATTATTGAAATTGGTTTTATACACATGTGGCTTCAGATATCCCCATAAATTAAAGTCGATAATATTGAGATCGAGACTCCTATGTGCCAACTGATTTGGACCATAGATACCTTCCAATCCATTTGTTCCCAAAGTGATGATTTAGCCAATCATCAAAAGGAATTGAAAATTAGAATTTAAAAAAATCCAAGAAACTAAAAATGTTGTTTGTGACGAACCCTGCATGTATAGCAATTGCAAATCTGATATTCCAAATTGTAGTTTCAGCACAAGCAGACATTCGTTAAAGAATAACTTAATCTTCTATACTACTAATAAAAAAGTTTGTCCTCTTCCAAACTCTATCCGTGGACACACTGTATATGTCATTGTTAAATTCGATCTGCTAGAGATAGACGATAAGAAATAGTTTATACTTACTTTAACACTATTATATTATTGGCCGTAGCTTCGTTGACGTCTATATTGTCCACGCCTGCGCCCGCCCTTCCTATAACTTTAAGTTTATTTCCTGCCTTGATGACTTCTTTTGTCACTTTTGTATCTGATCGCACGATAATTGCATCGTAATTCTAAAATTTTAAAAATCAAGATAAGTACAGAATATTTTTAAAACAAAATTGGTTTTATGTTTCTTTGAGTTTTACGTTTATTGCATCCTAAAATGCTGAATAGCAAAATTGTCAGGGTGTTTTATTACTTACGCCCTCGGGGCATAAAAAATAACATTTTGTTGATTGCCTAAGTTATTCCCTAACAAAAAATAGTTTGTTGCATTAAAAACTCGTTAGAGAAATATTTTTTGATACAAGACCATAATAGACATTTACCTTTAGATGAGCAAACAGTAATCACGAAAGTGGCAAATTTATGACCTTGCGCCGATGTAAACAAAACCACACAGGAATATAGGCATGCGCAACTGAAAAATTCCATTTAACGAATGAGGAAAATAGACAGATCCGAGCTTAAACATGTTGTTTGTGTGGCCTAGGCCTCGTTTAGACGTGTTTAAATTGATCATAATAAAATAAAATTATACAGTGACCCCCCGGATGGAGTTGACAAGAGGAAAAAGATCTTTATTATTGATTTTACGACAGAAAGTTATTCTTTATAAAAAATTCTGCTTGCCGAGAAAATAAATTTACCATATAAAAATTTTAGATCAGATGTATGTGTTGATAAATTAAGAAAACATGAAAATCCTTAAAGAGAGAAGTACCATTATTTATTACTTTAGACAAAATGTGTATGAAACAAAAATGTTTATAATCCAAAATAAAGCCTAAATACAAAATTTTAAATCTAAATTCTAATTTTGGTTTTCTATTTTTTACAATAGAATTTATGAACATTCAAAATGATAACCTGGGAAACTTGGGAAATGGCAATGAAATGACACAATGACGTTTGTCAATTCAATATTATCGACAGGTCAGCACTCTCATGTTTTCATTTTGAATGTTCATAAATTCTATGGTAAAAAATAAAAAACAAATATTATAATTCACATTTAAACGTTTGTATTTAGGCTTTATTTTGGATTATAAGCATTTTTGTTTCATAAACATTTATCGAGCTGTCATAGGGAAAGGCGTGACAGTGACAGACATTTTTGATTAATAAATATCAAAGTCACTAATTTGCGCAGGGTAAAAGTATTTATCTGCCGCATATGCGGCAGGTAAAGTAATTTATTTTACAATAAAATAAAGTGTTCGTTTACTTCCGGAAATCACTCTGATAATGTACGGCTTTACTGACGGTTGACGATAAATTATGTTTAGAATTGTCCGTAGAATCCAATAATGCAACAATATACAGGGTATTCCATTTAAAAAAAATATAACTTTGATCTGTCACGCTTTTATGCAACACCCTGTATCTACAAAGATATATTTTGCAAGTAGTTTACATTAAATTCTACAACTTTTGTTTTTAACAGTTTTTTCTTAATTGCGAAACAAATAAGTTAAAGGGGGGTAAGATTATACGCGATCACCCTGTACATGGAAAATAGTTCTCGGAGAGTATCCAAAATGTTCCTATTTATCGTATTAATTTAATAAACGCAATTACTTAAAACGAAATAATGAGAACTTTATTTATTTTAACATTATTTGGAGAAGTGGAAAAACAACACTTTTTTAAGTACCACTTTTAATCATTATTTTCCTGAATAGTGTTTTTTTCGATTCGATTTTCTATATTATAAAGAATCCCGCACTTCTCTTATGGAAAATGGCCCTCGGTTAAATTTTCTAAATGTTTAATATGTTGTAGAGAATGCCATTCTGATCAAAAGTGTTCATGGCCACAACAAAATCTGCCGACCAGTTTTTGAGATACCAAGATCCAAGTTGCAAAATATGAATTCTCAATACATTATATTTTCGTAGTTTATAATATTAATTCGTTTTGTTTTTCTAAATTTTTGATGGCCCTGTCGTAGATAGGATAAAATACTATAAAAATAGTTCAAAATTTTTTATTATATACCGGGTGAGTGACGAAAATTATTTAATATTAATTGTTAAATCATTGTATTTTCGGCATTAAATTAAATGTTAACAAAGTAATACTGTAGATGACATTAGCTTGGAGCAAGCTATTAGAATTTATATTTATACAGGGTAACTCAAAAAAGTTAATATTTTTTAAATTAGTTTTGAAAGAAATTTTGTAGATATTTCTTTATGTACTACTTGTCGCTTATCGTATGCTTCAAAATATATATAATTAGCAAGGTTATACAGGGTGTTTCCGATGATAAGCGATAGGAAAATAATATAAAAATGCATGTATTTATAAATCACCCGGTATATTAAAAATGGATCGGTTAAATTTCGTTATTTTTTAATATTTTTTGCTTGAAGTGTGTTACTTATTACATGTTTACTATTGATTTCCCTTTTCCTATGACTAGTTCTGGAGATATACAGCGTCGAACAGACTCAAAACTCAAAAAATAAGCAAATAAAATAACAATTTTTGATTAATTTCAATAAATTTTGTTATGTAAGTTCATTTTATGGTTAAAAATAAATATATTTAATGCTATACAGGGTGTTTCGAATAATTAGGGTATTTTAACACTATATTGCAAATAAGAAATATATATAAAAACTATGAACAATTTATTAAGTACCTATATCCAAAAATAAAAGGTAGGCCACTAATTTTTCGAAACACCCTGTATAGCATTAAATATATTTATTTTTTACCATAAAATGAACTTACATAACAAACTTTATTGAAATTAAATAAAAATTGTTATTTTATTTGCTTATTTTTGGAGTTTTGAGTCTGTTCGACGCTGTATATCTCCAGAACTGGTCATAGGAAAAGGGAAATCAATAGCAAACATGTAAGTAAGACACTTCAAGCAAAAAATATTAAAAAATAACGAAATTTAACCGATCTATTTTTAATATACCGGGTGATTTATAAATACATGCATTTTTATATTATTTTTCTATCGCTTCCCACTAAGCAAAGAACATCTTTATGATGTTTAGCAACGTTAATAACAAGACACTAAGGCTAACGTTTACACAAACATGTTTTAAATTCGTTTTTAAACTGTTTACATTTTAATGTTATCAAAAAAACGAAATTATAAGGGCAATTACAGTACGTTTCTGCAATGTTCAAAGGTTAACTTTTTAAAATCAGCCATCAAACATACTTAAAACGTTGTCTGAATGTTAACGTTCAGTTTCTCTAACGTTAAAATAACAATAATTAAAACATGGTTTATAACGTTTAATGTTCTGTCGTTATTAAAACGTGTTTGCAATAAATAATTTACTAAATGGAGCTAAAATGTTTTTTTAATGTATTTTTATACATTGAATCGTTAGTCACGACGCCGTTGTTAGTCCGGTCAGCGGCCATTTTGGACAATTCACTTTTCGTCCAGTTCGATGTTCGAGCCTTTTTTTTCTGGGTTTAAGTTGGTGACTGAGTGTATAACGCGAAAATGGATTTAAAGGTAAGAATAAGTGTTATTGTTTATTTATAAAGTAGCTGCTTCTTAGATAATAGAAACAAAATACACAACCTTTTAAGCATAGTTAGTAATAGTAAAAAATTGTTGTGGCGCTGGCGGGGTCGCTGACAGAATGATGTAGATTTAAAATTTATTAGGTCGAGGATATTATTGGCAATCTCAAACATATTAGACTTGCACGGTAATCTTCGGATTTGCTGATAAATTTCGATATGATAATGTGTTACACCTACCTGTTATAATAGTACATAACCTGCAAAAATTCCTATTTCTTAATATCTGTATACCTATTATATGTATCTATGAATCTCAAAAACAATTTGGTGCAGGGCTTGTTTACCAAATATTTTCTTTTAAATATCAATTTGTTTTGTATTTTAATAATTTCTTTATTCTATATCTTTTGCAGCGAATAAAAAAACCTACCGGACATTATTCACGTGGATATATAAATAGAATTATTAAAGGACAATTGATATCTAAAGGTACAACATTACTTGAGGCATTACCAGAACCATCTCAAATAGAGGCAGCTGAGGAATTACTTTCTAATTCTGTTCAATCGCAGTCGCTGAATAATATAAATACTCCAACTCCCCTACAGTCAAAGTCTGTTTTAGAATCTGATTATTGCAGTGATGAGTGTATTTTCCGAGAAAATAAAGATGACAGTTTTTAGTAGGTAGTTAATAATATGTTTAGAACTCAATAAAATAATTGTTTTAATCAATTTAGAATCTTAAATAAATGACCTTTTTCTTAAACATGTTTTTTTATTAAAAGTTCCTATGGCAAGCAACAAAATTTATTTTTAATTTTATAAAGTCACTTGGTTAAAAAATGCAATGTCAGATTTTTAAATGCGAAAATATAATTTAAAATTTTGTTATATGCCAATAAAATAATACGTTAGGTATACCGTTTCTTCATCCGTATTTAGCCATTAATAAATTTCTTTAAAGTTGGATTTTAATTGTGGCCGCCTGTATAACAATCATTATATAATGAAATCACGAGAAAAATAAATTTTAAGCCATCTAAAGTAAAAAAACTGCTACTGCAATTTTTAATTCAGATGGCATATCTTGTGGTTTTACATGTCTTTAAACATTATAATGGTGGCTACAAAATTCAATTTTAGAGAAAAATACTAAGCGCAAAAGTAAAGTATGTAAAATGGAAAAGGTACCTACCGCAACCGAATTAAAATGTGAAGAAAACGTTTCTAAATTTGTTATTACAACAGCTTGTAAACGTCTCTTGGTAATATAAATAAATGTTATATTTGTGACATATTTACGTTTCAATTTACGTAAAAAAAAAATTGAAATACGTAATAAAAGCACATCTCCGTAACTATTTTGGGACTTTAAAAAACTGTTGCATTTATGTTTTTATAACGTTAAGATGATGTTAAAATAATGGTTTAATTGTGTTCTTAAGGTGACCTTTTTGTAACATTACTTTTTGAAACGTGTAATAGCGTGTAATATGACGTTGCTATTGCGTTAATTGATTCATCATTCTGACCCCTGGGCTAACGTTACGTGTTACCAAGTTAACAACTTTATAACATCAATGGTATGTTTTTTTGCTTAGTGGGTTATCATCGGAAACACCCTGTATAACCTTGATAATTATATATATTTGGAAGCATACGATACCTAAGTGACAAGTAGTACATAAAGAAATATCTACAAAATTTCTTTCAAAACTAATAAAAAAAATATTAACTTTTTTGAGTTACCCTGTATAAATATTAATAATATAAATTCTGATAGCTTGCTTCAAGCTAATGTCATCCACAGTATTACTTTGTTAACATTTAATTTAATGCCGAAAATACAATGATTTAACAAAAAATATTAAATAATTTTCGTCACACCCGGTATATAATAAAAAAGTTTTAACTATTTTTATAGTATACAAAACGAATTAATACTATAAACTACGAAAATATAATGTATTAAGAATTCATATTTTGCAACTTGGACACCCTGTATCTCAAAAACTGGTCGGCAGATATTGTTGTGGCCATAAACAGTTTTGATCAAAATGGCATTCTCTATACAACATACTAAAAATTTAGAAAATTTAACCGAGGGCCATTTTCCATAAGAGAAGTGCGGGGTTCTTTCCAAAATTAAATTCCATCCTTAAATGCAATTTGGATAAAATGAAAATTATTTGAGGAAAAATTGGATCATTCAACGATTTTTTTTCGATTCGATTCTCTATATAAATTTCCAAAATTAAATTCCATCCTTAGGTAGGTATATATATGTTTACTTCTCGGTTCACTATATATACTATACTATAACTCGAATTGAAATGGTAACCTTATTTTATACACATCTACGTCACACATCAAAGTGTCTGCATTCCACCCTACGCTGACCTGGACCTAACGCGGTACATAATGAATTGAAAAATTTGTAAGTAGGAAAAATAGTTTTCCGAAGACGCATCCACTCAGTAATAGTAATACAATAACTTAAACAAAAATCTATATTACTACAAACCTTTATTTCGGCTATCAGTTTTTCTTTTGGCAGTTTATATTTGCAGTCCACATCAATCGAATATTTTTTTAACAGCTCTGTACATGCAGTATCAACTGCATCAGCTACTAAAACTTTTTTTATATCCATCGAAATCAATTTTCAGTAAACAATAACTTAATTTTCAATTGTAGAATACTTTGACCTTCAATCAGGTTAACGTGTTACTGATGGACGACGGTTTCTACGGTACTACTGGTACTGGAGTATACGATACGAACATGTATAAAGTTAAATAACCTGTTTACAACTTATAAGAATGAAATAAGTCAAAGAGCAACTAAACTAATCATATTAAGCTTATCAGAGTTGTTTGTTGTTTGCTTAGTAATGCGCACCAATCCAATGAATGGTAGGCATGTTCTACTTGTATACAGTATGATTTGTTTTACATTGATTTTATTGGTCATTGTCATTACCATCCAATGTGCGATTAAAACTGATAAAGATAAGCGAAAACATTTTCATCAAACGCATAATATACGAGTACCTACCTATAATGTCAAATGTGCTTTTATGGGATCCTGCTAGGGAATTCAATCCCGGAGGAAATTTTCAATCCCGGGACTGGTCCCGGGATTTATAAAAAAATAATTTTGCTTGGAATTTTTCCTATTAATTAAATAAAAACATTTATTTCTTCATCAGAACAATAATACAAAACCAAGAACCTAAAACAACTCTCTTCATTTAATTTTAATAACTAAAAAAAAAATAACAATGAACATTATAAGTACAGGGTGTCCAGTTTTCGACACTTTTGACGGGTATCTCAGTTATTAGTACAGATAGATTGATGCGGTTTTCGCAAACCTGTGTCGCTTTTTGTGAAACAAACGATGCCCTTAACAGATTTATCATGGCCATCTTGGTTTTTGAGATACAGGGCGAAATTGAAAACGGTGCATTTTCAGACACCCCTTGTATTTTAGTTATCTTATACCTTATCGAAAATATAAGAACGGAGTGTTGTACAGTTTTTTACGTAAAATTCAGTGGCGTAGTTAGTATTTTTCCAGGTGTCCCCATTTTTAAGAAATATACCAAAGTTATGTTTTTTTAAATGGAACGCCCTGTATATTTTTTCATATTTGCATTCTGCTTACTGAGAGCTTTTCAAAAATATATAATAGTTGACACTTTGTTTTAACAGGAAGGTTAAAATTCATATTTTTAAAAAAATTGGGACCAGGCCTTGGATTTTGTTTCACTAGAACAATTAAATTGTGGATTAAAATGCATCCTTTTTATTTATAAATATTGTTGAAAATGGTTGCCATTTCTAAGAAAATATAAATACCATCCATACAAATTTAAAATTGTGCAAAATTTACATCCTGGAGATGCAGATCGGTGATTAATCTTCTGTCGTTGGTATACAGAACAAATCCGGGCCAATGCCAATTTTGGAAGATTAGTAATCTGGTCCGATGAGAACCATATGCTGGAATTTTTAACCGGCATAATACAAGGCATTGGTCTGAAGAAAATCAATATGTTATTTAGGAAAGGGAGCAGCAAGGGCGCTTTGGATTTGGTGTTTCTTGCTTCATATTAGGTAAATAAATAACTTACCGTATTTATGAGGGAGGCCTTACGGCAAATAGATATCTGGAAATCTTGGAAGAGGTTATACCCGAGTTATTAGAAATCTTTCCCCTTGCCCAGCTAAATGCTATACATTTCCAGCAAGACGGCGCGCCGAGTCATAACTCTCACGTAGTAAGGGATTTTCTAGAAAATAATTTTCAACAAAAATGGATAGGCACAAATGGAGTTGTAAGATGGCCACCGCGATCGCCCGATCTATCGGTGTTGTACTTCTTTCTTTGGGGTTTTTTGCAGAGCAAGATATACAATACCAGGCACAGAAGTAGAGGAACTTCGACAGGCTACCCATTTAGCATTTCAATTTCTACAAAACCACCCCTATAACAATTTTAAACGCCTTGAGACGAATTACCGAAATGTGTCAGTGTTGTATTAGGGAGAATGGCAACCATTTTCAACAATATTTATAAATAAAAAGTATGCATTTTAATCCACAATTTAATTCCAGTGAAACAAAATCCAAGGCCTGCTCCCAATTTTTTAAAAAATATGAATTTTAACTTTCCTCTTAAAACAAAGTGCCAACTATTATATATTTTTGGAAAGCTCTCAGTAAGCAGAATGGAAATATGAAACAATATACAGGGCGTTCCATTTAAAAAAAAACATAACTTTGTTATATTTCTCAAAAATGGGAACACCTGGAAAAATACTAACTACGCCACTGTTTTCTACGTAAAAACTGTATAACACCCCGTTCTTATATTTTCAATAAGGTATAAGATAATTAAAATACAAGGGGTGTCTGAAAATGCACCGTTTTCAATTTCGCCCTGTATCTCAAAAACCAAGATGGCCATGATAAATCCGTTAAGGGCATCGTTTGTTTCACAAAAAAGTGACACAGGTTTGCGAAAACCGCATCATTCTATCTGTACTAATAACTGAGATACCCGTCAAAAGTGTCGAAAACTGGACACCCTGTACACTATAACATAATAATATAACCTATAAATAAAAAAAAATGTTAAAAACGATTCTTTAGTAGGAAAAAAAAGTTATTCTAAACTTGTTTTTTAACAAAATTAAAAAAAAAATAAGTTGGTCTAGAGTGTCATCACTCAACCTAGACCTTGTGCACGATATAAATTAATGAAAAATGACAAGATAAATACCGAAAATCCCGGGATTAAATAAACGACAATCCCGGGATTTCGAGATCGAAATAATATCCGGGATCCCGGGATTGAATTCCCTAGGTCCTGCAATAGTGTGTTAGGCTTCCATATTATCCATATTCCATAACTTTTATACGAATTTATAGGAATTGTATTTATATACTAAACTTATACTGAACATAGGTGGTATTTCAGCAGACATTTTCGCATATACACAGGGTGATCCAAAAACGTGTGATAACCTATAAAGTTGTATACATATTTGAAAAAAGGCACCCTGCATTTTTTTCATTTTAAGATTTGTATTATAGTGTCCTTTATAATTGCTTATAATTTTATTGAATTTGCTAGTAATAAAGTATAGCAGCCCGGAAAAAAAATTCAAATAAACAATTTAAAAGCATTTTTTAAATTATAACATTGTGTGATATTATTGGCGAGGGGCCAAGAGATACCGTGAAATTAAATAGATTTTATCTATTTTATATAGGGTGATCAGAATAAGGTTTCAAAAATGACATATTTTATACTAATTTTTCTCAAGTTTTTTTAAATAAAACACCCTGCATATTATTTGTCTATTTGATAAAGAATTTGAAAACAAACAATAATTTTTTGTATTTAGAATTTATTTAAAAGTCCAACCAGTTTTCAAAATATTTATCAACATAGGTTACCATTTTTCTATTTTATAAAACAATAGCTTTTACCTCCATACATAGTGGGCGATATTTTTTTTGCATTTGTAACTCTCCAGCTTGAAAAATAAATGGTTTTATACTTATCATTTATTTCTATCGATTACTTTTGGTAAATGCATTATACAGGGTGTCCCAGATAAGAATGCACTCTACAGGGATCTCGTAAACCATAGGAGATACAGATATGGTTAAATTAGAGAAAAGTTGCGCATTACTGAATCCTGTAACGTCACGTTTTCAAATTAAAAAAATTTCGAATGCTTTCGAAGTTATTTGGATAAAACCGAATTTTCGCGATTTCGTTTGAATTGGTTTTTGATTCTATTTGAAGAGACATGTCAAAATAAATTTTACATTCTCATTGCCACTTTTTCTCCCCTACAAGATGGTTTGATTACGTTTCGTTTAGTCACAACCATCACCAACTTTGTTATTTTAAATAGTCGGAAAATTTTATTTTATGTTTAATAAATTCTACGTTTTATTCTAAATCTAACGGTGTATCAAACATATTATTTATTAGACGTTTCGATATAGAAAAACACATCATCAATGAAAATAGTCACATTATCGACAATATTTTTGTTTTTATTGTTGTATTTAAACACTAGTTGGATTTTAAAACATTTTTTTATTTGAGATTATTTACAATATTATTAAATTTGTGACCAAATGCGTAAATCTTAAGATTATGGGACAAAATTAAAAGAAACATAATATTGTCTAATAAAACTTATTTGAACAATACAACAAGTAATAACTAATTTTAATAATTAAATACAATTATTTTTATAATAAATTATTTTTTATTTTCAATAATGATGTGTTTTTCTATATCGAAACGTCTAATAAATAATAAGTTTGATACACCGTTAGATTTAGAATAAAACGTAGAATTTATTAGGCATAAAATAAAATTTTCCAACTATTTAAAATAACAAAGTTGATGATGATTGTGAATAAACGAAACGTCGGATCAAAAATGTAATTTAACTATCTTGTAGGGGAGAAAAAGTGGCAATGAGAATGTCAAATTTATTTTGACATGTCTCTTCAAATAGAATCATAAATCAGTTAAAACGAAATCGCCAAAATTCGGTTTTATCCAAATATCTTCGGAAGCATTCGGAATTTTTTAAATTTGAAAACATGACGTTACAGGATTCAGTAATGCGCAACTTTTCTCCAATTTAACCATCTCTGTATCTCCTATGGTTTACGAGGTGGTAGAGTGCATTCTTATCTGGGACACCCTGTATATGGCATCCATTATGTAAATAAACTATAATTTTCTTGATAAACTCATCGTAAACGAAGAGTGTTTATCAGTAGGTATTACTGAAAAAACCTACCCTATAAAAAATTCACAGATCTTGCATCTTACGCAAGTATCATAGGCGTATTGAAAATACCTAGGTACCACATACAGTGGCCAGAAGTAAACCATTATGTCACAGACTACTCCTATCTGTGAGTATGTAACGTGTTGACACAATGGAGCCGCTATCACGCGTTATGATGAGGGCATGGATGCTCCGATTTAGTTTGAAATAATAATTAAATTAATATACTTAGAAAATTGACTGTTTTGTTAAAATAAAAAATACAGGATAATCTGTATATTAGTACTTACATATTGAAGAGAGCTCAAAACCACCGTTCCAAAAATAGCGGCAAAATTATTTCTTTAGCTATACACATCCATTTACCTGCTGGTCCTTGTACCCTTTGTTCATGAAATGTCTAAATCTTAAGTCGGCTATGAAATGTTTTGGATTGGTATACTTATCCATTCTCCCCCGACTTTCCGTATAATACGCCAAGACCGCCGCGCTATTTCGCTTTGTTTCAGCGACATTCACTTTTTAGTTTTTTCCACTTTTTTTTTATTTCTTTACCTTAACTTCCTTTTTAATATTTTAAGACCGCCGCATTACACGTTCGATATTATGAAATTTGTTAATGGAACTTGTGCAATTAAACCACTCGGCTAACGCCTCGTGGTTTAACGTTGCACACGTTTTATTATAGTGTTCATATCGAACTAGTATCATTAATAACTATAATTTAACCTGCAAATAATTTTATAATATGACAGTTAGAAACATAAAGCTCTTGGAAGCCGTCCGTTCTAATAAAATATATTCTGTATAATAATTATACTATAATAATAAGACATTTTTAAAGCATTTTTAAGTTGTTATTTAAGTTGTTATTTTGTTAGATAAAACTTAGCTTTTGTTCATTTTTTACATGAAATAAATTCTGTTTTAGTTTAAAAGAAATGTCCTTTTTTATTTATGCCAGTCCTTCTTTTTTTAAATTTGTGTCCTGCGATTTCCAGATTTAAACCTGGCAACCCTAATTAAAATGAATAATGCAGTTTTTATATGTTTAATAAAAAACGTACACCGTACAAGTACCTACTGGCCGATTCAATACTAACTATTAACTACTATTCTGTTTTCTCTCTCCCGGCCATATCCTAATATCAACAAATATAATAATAAATGCCGAAACCCAAAACAAAACAATATTATTACTCAGCATGATGTCATCGATCCTGTGCTGCTCGGATGTTTGTTTAAACTTCACCGCCGTGTTATTTATGTGCATGTCGCGTTCATTTTTCATGAAATATACCCGTTAATACGAACCCAGTAGTATTTTCAATACTAAAATAATATTTTGTCTGGTAGCACACGGCCTTTGGTCATCCGAGTTTTTAGAGCCGAGCATCAACCATCTCTGCAAACAAGCGTCTATTCTGGCTGTGGACCACAGAACGACAGAACACCAATCAGCGTTGCCAGATGATTTTTTTTTATTTCCCTAGATTTTTGACAAAAAATTCCCTAGATTTCCCTAGGCAAGTTTATTTTATATTTAAGGATAAGATAATGAATTTTAGTTAAGTCATTTTTGATTTTTTTTTTTAGCTTTATTATCTATACCTAACAAATTGTCTCTTTAAAAAAGTAACAAAAAACTTCATACACATAATACATAATATCTTAACATAGTATAAAACAAAGTCGCTGTCGCCCGTCTGTCCCTAGAGGTGCTTAAATCTTTAAAACTACGCAACGGATTTTGAAGCGGTTTTTTTTAGTAGATAGGGTGATTCAAGGGAAAGGTTTTTATGTATATTACATGCATAATATTGTAGAGAAACACTGATAAATTTAGAGGTTTGTTCGGGTTTGTATTTATAAATCTTGACGTGATGGTGAACTCGCCTTATTATCTCAGAGAAAACGACGTCGTATAATGCCGGGCTGCAACGCAGGCCGGGTACACGCTAGTTCTAAATAAATTAAACAAACCACTTTTTTAAATTTTATTGGTTTTCTTTTTTCCCATACAAATTTTCTGATTTAAATTTCTGAAACATTTCTTGGTTAATCGTTAAATTAAAACAATTGCTTGTCGTTAACAAACTTTTTGTGTGTAAAATTCCACACAATGTGTTCGGCGACAGCCTGTTACGTATTTTTGTTTTATTTAAATTTATCTCTGAAAAAATTCTTTCAACGGTAGCACTTGAGTGTGGCAGACAAAATTGAAAAAATAAAAGCACACAAATTTGGGCAAAAAGGATTATCATTGCCCAATTTTAATTTAGATATTTTTAACCAAAATTCTTGTATTGGCTCAGTATCTGAAAATTTATCGAAATCAAAATTTCTTAATAAAGGTCATTCTTGATCTATGTGATTTAAGTGACTTCTTCCAAATGAGAAATTTGAGGCCAATGGAGCAATTGAACTACATTTATAATAATTAGTATTTATATAATAATATTATAATATTTAAGAATTAATAATCTTATTCAAAAATTCCCTAGATTTGGCATTAAATTGAATATAATTCCTTTTTTCCCTATAAGCCGCAAAATTCCCTAGAACTAGGGAAATTTCCCTAGGTCTGGCAACCCTGACACCAATAAAGCTGTGGACTTTTCAACCGTTCGCAATAAAGCGCGGGAAACTTAAAAATAAATGTGTTAGAATGCGCACATAAATCAGTGTCTTATTTCCTAATAAATTGAGGCGAAAAAATTAAAGAAATAAAATAATAAACTAAACGAATTACCTTGATTTTCGCAGACGAAAAATAGTGAACATGGAAATATTTTCTAATGCGGAGGTTTTTATGAAGAGGATAGTTTAGATCGGAAAAAATTGTATATTTTTTAAAACGGTTTAGACTAGTGATGTTAGAACCTTCCCAAGTGTGACTATTATGTTTGACTAAACCTATTACTTACCTACGTTAATAATGTACTTACTACTTTCACAGATTTTGATTTTCTTTGTATTGAGAAATCTTATTGCAAAATACAAAATGATTAATAAAACAAAAAAAGGAACACGACATGACAATTTTCGGTTTCTCTAAGCCTTACGTAACAAGATTGAAACTGTTTATCTTCTGGGGTTAAATTCAAATTATGACATATAATTATTGTTAAATGGTCAAGTATTGTATTTATTCCGTAATGTTGATATTTGTAGTATGTAGGTACACTTATTCCTAAGGTATGTAATATTACGTTGCTTCCTTTCATGCCTTGAAAGACACTGTTTATTGTTGAATTGTTTATTACATTCACAACATTTGTAGTTTTTTTTTGTGTGATGAACTTTTAAGAATTTTGAAAAGGAGTGTTTTTGGCATACATAAAGTTTCAAAGAAACCTATATACCGATATTAATAAATAGCATTTTATTTTACTAATTTACAAAAACCGGCTTTACATGCATCGCTTAACCTCAAATTACTTTCTTTAAAACGGCGGCCTGATTGGTCGGTTGAAAAGTTCATAGTCAGACTCTAGACGCTTGTCGTTACACAGGAAACATCATATAACAAAAATATTTTTTTTTATGTTATTGCATACCTAGGTATTATTGAAGTGAAAACTTCTTAGGCGCGTTTAGCACTTTTTGTGGGCACTGAATTAAACTGAGCCGTCACGCGTCGCCGTCACGCGTCAGGTTCGGCTGTGTAACGCTCGAATTCGACTCCGCTGCCGCATCAGTCGACGTGGAAACAGTGGGCGACACTTGTTGCGTCTCAGGTATGTTCTGGCATTTTTTAACTTATATATTTACGTAGGGTGAAGTAAGGTAATTAGTTTTACCGTAATTGCTTATTCCGTGGACCTAATTTATTATGATTTCTGACTTCTGTTGAAGATGTAAAAATTCAAGGGTTGTTCAATTTTAGGAAATATCTTTTTTCGTATGCAGTAAAATTATCCCGTATTCCAAGTTTATGTTATTTTTGAAGTGAAAACTTCTTTAGGCGCGTTTAGCACTTTTTTGTGGGCACTGAATTAACCTTGTTGAAGTTTTCACTTCTGTCGTGTGGTCTTAAGCACACACAATTTTTTTCTATTATCTTAATTACCCATCGCAAGTGTCTAGAGACGCCTCTGCATGATTGGCCGATTTCAAAAAAACCTAACAGTGTGTCCAATTATTATTATTGTTTCTTAACAAAAAATGCCAGTATTAATTATTATTGAGTCATCCTATATTTACTCTGCTGGGGATCTGTACTGAAACTAAAATAACGAACAGTCAAGTGATAAGATAAGGGTCAATCGTTAATTCATTACATTATTTACTACATTAACTTGTAAATATTATAAATAGATACGTTTTAACGATTTTTTATCTACCGATTACCGTAATGTGTTTTATTTATCATATCAGAGGTGATGCGAGAAAAACATGACGACAATATTATTTTTATTGTGAAATTTATTCTATTATCATTTACTGATGGATGGTTACTGATTATCATACATAAATTTTTATTAATACATTTGGCCCATCCATGTTATAATAAAAGCAATTTATGATGGTGGTTATAATTTAAGAACGATTTTGGACAAACTTTATACTTACAGACTGTCCGCGGATAGGGTTTTTACAATAGCACAAATAGATGAAAAATTTCATTTTTCGGGAAAAAGTCATTCTTGATAAAAAGTTTTGCTTGTAAAAAAAATGCAATTGACGAAGAGAAAATTTTGAATTTTTATACAGGGTTCGCAAAAACATGATTTTTCTCCAAGAGTAAACTACCTTTATTTTTCATTTTTGACCAAAATGCCAATTAGAAAACTTATTTAGAATAACGTTTGTAATTTCA
Source organism: Polydrusus pterygomalis (assembly GCA_963969555.1). Classification (NCBI taxonomy): domain Eukaryota; kingdom Metazoa; phylum Arthropoda; class Insecta; order Coleoptera; family Curculionidae; genus Polydrusus; species Polydrusus pterygomalis. The sequence continues at coordinate 75,112,347 of OZ018376.1, read as the reverse complement.
ATCCGAGATTTAAAATAAATCTTTAATTTTTTAATTTTTAGAGGTAAATTTTTTTTTTATAGCATTAGCGGTCGAAATACATACATTATCAATGACAGAGGGGTATCAAAAAGTTTCAAAAACTGATTTTTGGTGTTACCAGAAATATGTTTTTTAATTTCACAAATGAAATGACCCCCGAAATAAGAAAAAAATCTTAAAATAACAACAAATAATAATTTCATAATTTGCTATTCAAACACTCCCCCTCCATATTCAATATATTTTTCCAGCTGTAAACGAATGTGGTCAAAACTTCTTTGCATTTCTTCAATGGGAATTGTTTGAACAGCTTCAACAATTCGCTGTTTTATAAGCTGTACGTCGTTCTCAATTGGACGGGAGTACACTAATTGTTTGAGGCGCCCCCAAAGATAAAGTCCGTCCAGCGAATGAATTCACATATCGGATTAGCGTTGCATAAATTAAATAACCCCTGGCACCTGCAAATTCCAGTAACCCTCAATAAGAAATCTATTATATCAATGAAGTGCATAATGTACAGGTAGTGACTGGGACTGGGGATTTCTTTGTATTTTATTTGTCTTCAAAGAAAATGGAACAATTCATTTTGGGTAATTCTAATAAATATACTCGATAAGTATTTATTAGGTGTAATTAAATGTATTTAATAAAATTAAAAAAACAGATTAAACCAGAGACTTGGCCAAAATGTATTGACCACGTGGAAAAATTGATTCAAGATACTTTCGATTCTGAACAGGTCATTGATGAAATAAGGCCAATTATTATAATTCTAATAGTGACAACAGTGATTTTAGTGATAGTGAATATATTGATGATTGATAACCCCCTATAGGACGCAAAATAATATGTAAATCACCAAATGTTGTAGGTTTGAAAATGTTTAAGAGCCAGCTCCAGCTATTTTTGATTTCTAAATGTTATTATAGATTGAATAAATATATGTGTCTATAGATGCCTAGATTTAAGTTTTAGTTTATAAGTATTGATTTGTCAAGCATTCCTATACAATTTTAATTACGGCCCATGTAGCTAAAAGTAATTCAAATTGTTTGAGGACCGCTGTCTATTTTATTGTAGACTAATTTTGACCATAATCGGTTTATGGCAAATGTGAATTCACTCGCCGGATTTAGGCATCTGAAATAGTTAAATCGGGACTTCTTGGGGGCCACAGAACCGGGCCATTCCATCTGTGGCCAAATGTATTATTAAGCCATTCCCTCACTTCAATTGCGATATGCGCAGGGCAATCCATCTTGTTGAAAGTACATTTTATTCCTAAATTGGAGGTAATCCTTCTAGGTTGTCAGCAAGGAATGTTTCCAACATTTCAAGGTAACTCCTACGGTAACATGTGTTTTCAAAAAAGTATGGGCCAATAATGCCATAATAAGAAATCGCACATCAGACATTTTACTTTTTTGTAATATTGTCTTCTTGCAGGAATTCTAAAACGGGGATTATTTTCGCTCCCGTATCTAATATGCGCAGAAGACACTTTCCCGTTTGTTGAAAATGTCGATTCATCGGAGAACATGCTAAATTTATGAAAATTCCTGTTTTCACTCACAATTATGTTTTCGACCCAAAGACAAAATTTCAAACGTTTGGCTTCGTCTCTTTCTTCCAACGTTTAATTAAAAGTTGGTTTAAATGGGAATATTTTGTTTGCCTTTAAAATATACTGAATACGAGTTTTTTTACTACATCAAGTTCTTAAGTTCGGTTTCTTAATGAAAGGGTAGGATTGTCACAAGGGCGGATCCAGAAATTAATCCTGGGGGGAAGAGAGGAAGAAGATGAAACAATTAAAAATATGATAAACCTCATTTGTGCCGAAGCTGAAATAATATCCCCAGGCCGAACATTAGTTGAGAATCTCTTCGGTTCAGAGAAAGTGTCCAATTTTGCGACACCCGTGTGTGATTGCTGGCCTTTAATTCAAGACATTTCAGACATTGATACTCTCGATGAAGGCACCACACCAGACTTGCTAATAAATTAAGAAAACTTACAGTTTGCACTAAGGATATATTACAAAAGCTTTTAGTTTCGTTATTGCTAATAAGTCCTCATTCAATGACTACTGAGAGGATTATTTCCCATTACAACAAATTAAAAACGCCAGGAAGAATTTCATTAAATGAAGATACAATGAATGATCGCCTCTTAGTGTCATTAAATGGAGTTGGAACAGCCCATTTTGATCCAAGACCGGCAGTCGCAGAGTTTTTAATGAAAAAATAACGTAGGTTTAGAGAACCAACTCCTGAAATATACAAAACTAGAGATTTTATTAGTACATTTTTTAGAGATATTCCTAACTTATAATCTTATTAATGAAGTTCCTTTTACAATGAAAGTGAGTAGGTGACGAGTCCCTTTCCCTTTTAATTTGTGGTATTTTTTATTTTTATGTACTGTATTGTTTTGGTTTTGCACGACGACGCCGTAAAATAACAGTGTTTTCAATTTGTAGAAAAAATGTGCACTGGGTTATGAACTCACTATTTTGACTCCACAATAGTTTTTACGTATGTTGAAATGTAAACCGCCAAGGGGAGGGGGGTCATGACCCCCCCCCCCTGGATCCGCCCTTGGATTGTCAGCAACAGACTGCAATACGATTAGGAAAGCTGCGTCATTCTGATCATAGTTTTTTTTTTAATTGGAAACTGAACCAGTTCGCTGAAATTTTCTTAATAAGTAATGTAGTCCCATTTTTAAGAGGTAAACGTTAGGGTATCTTTAATTAAATTTCTCTATCACAAAGTTGTAAGAACTTTGGCCCGCCCGTAACATTAAACTAAATAAAACCTAAAATTAAACCCTTTGTTCTAAGGTCAACATTTTCAAAACACATCAAATTCTATTTGACAACTTCAAATTTGCCCCATATTATGTAAAGCAAAGTAATAAAACGGTAAAAAAATTCCTTGTTTTTACAAAAGATGGTAGGAATGCATTTAAAATTTTAAAATAAGATACACACCACCCATAATGAAATAGAGTCTAAAAATTTTTATACATATTAATATTTTTATTGAGCAGCAAAATTTCCATTTACCTCTAAAAATTAAAAAAACTAAAAAAATAGAATTTTTATTTTAAATCTCGGATTTAAATTACAAATGTTATTCTAAATAAAATTTATAGGTAATTGGCATTTTGGTCAAAAATGAAAAATAAAGGTAGTTTACTTTTGAAGAAAAATCATGTTTTTGAAGTTTTTGAATAGGTATTAATTTTTTTTGTTCATGTGCTCATGGTTTAATAGTGTTTGTAGATAAAATATTGTATGATGCGCGCGTTAAAACCCAGATAGCACACTACATCTTAAAGACGTCCACTTTATCTCTACTTTTATCCTGAACGGCTTTGGACGTAATATGGACGTTTTAAAGATGTCGCTACATAAGCATATTTAAGATATATTAGGAAAGACGTCTTCAAACGGCCTTTACTATACCGAAGAATGAACGACGAAAATAATCCTATTTTTCAAATTTTAACCTTTCATGTAAATTTGTAATAAAATTTAATATTTCTGTTTTTGTGAAGGCATTCTGTATTTCTTGCTTCATTATGAGAATAATATGTCTTACAATAATTTATCGCTTAGAGAAAGAAAAAATAAAATTTTCTCCCGTTTCAGTTTTTAAAATTTTACTGAGAAAATAAATATACAAGATACGCTCTTCAAGCGAAATTATACTTGTGTCCAGAGTTCGTTATCCCTTTCCGATATGACTGTTACATCATCAGTATGTAAAATTATACTACAGCGTCTCTCAAGTATACATACCAATTTGACTCCCGTTTATGATATTGTCCATTATTAAATTAAATAAGAATAGGCTGAGGCTGTAGTACCCCATATTCGCATTTATTACCGTTGTGTGCATAGACAAGCGAGTTGCGCGCTCTCAAGGATAGATAGGCACCTTAACATACTAAATTGGTTCCCTGATAGCGAACACGGGAATTAACTCACTGACGTCACATCTGCTTCGACAAATGGGTCATAGTGATTCAGCTAAAGGTCGAACGCCGCATCTACCTGAATATTGGGCGGGTTGTTTTATATTTTTAAGCTGTTCTTGTCTATTTAGTTTATCAAAACAAAGATAGGAATATAATCCGTCGAGGCTGACGAATAAAATGTTTTTAAACTTTCTGCTTTCGCGCTGTCTTGTTAATTGTCTCTATATAGGAAAGGTTTGTTTGTGACCCTCTAGGAAGATTTTTATTATTGGGATGTATTTTCAATAAGTTCTAATTCAGGATACTATAATGTTTAATTAATTAAAACTACTTAATAAAGGCATGGCAAGAACAATACAATTTGATTTCCTTCAACAATAAATTTTTTACAGGAAACTCTGCAACGCAATGCATTCAAACTCATGGTAAACTTTGGACCCGTAAAACCGGTTTGTATGGGTTTAACGGTTAAACCGAAAGTTAATAGTAGTATTTTTCGACAGAGGCAATTCTCTGTTTTCAATAAAACTTATACTTACTTATAGAAATGTAGACAGTTTTTATTTCCTAATAGTAGAGGATCCGACCATATAACGACCTTCACCCATCGCGTTACGGGATGAAACATGTTTTTATATAAAATTTAATATGTCAAAAAATATATTTCGTGAAGGTTGACTGAAAATTTTGGTGCAAAGTATTTTTAATTACAAATTAAAAAACGATTTTTTTTAAACATTGCACTCATTCCGTTACGTATTAAATTGCATACAAATCGAAAGTATGTAGCTTGTGCAATATGCATACGTTGGGCTGACTACTTTTTTCCGGTGTAGTTATAAGGTAGGCAGGTGTGCACAGGTAAGTCGCTACCAGTAATTTGCAACTCTCGACTTACGCGATAAAACTTATATTAAAATAAAGATAATTTTATTGCAAACATAATGACTGCGAAAAATTGGTGCTGAATACCGGTTGACGATTTTTAAAAATCTAAATATGCGTGAGATTGAATACGTGCGACAGAGAGGTCCGAGAAAAGTATCCAATGCGATAAAAAAGGACGCAGCATTGCAGCTGTGTGTAAATCGTGCGTCGGACGAAATAGAGTACCTACGCATGCTCTTTGTTTGTGAACTTGAGAAAGATAGCGATAAACTATACGGTAAATGCTGAGCATCATTTCGGAGCAAATAGCATCAATTTTTATTCAGCTTTATGAAAAACGTGCTACTACTAACTACGATCGTCCTTATTTGTTGACAATAAAAAATGGCTAAAAAGTGTTTTTTGTGTGATTTAGACGAATCTATAATGGATTTTAACGATGAAACTTTTAAAAACGGTTCATTGAAATTGGCATTTCGTAAAATAAAAAACTTTAAAAACAATGATGTTGAGCTAACCAGTGAGTCATTAGATTTTTATACTTCCAATAAAATAAAATTTTTGTACATAATTCAAAATCTGTTTTATGCTTTTATTTCATTTTATATTTTAAAAAAATTAGAATTTTTGTTTTGTTTATTTTAAGTCAGTCTCCTGATGTAGTAAAACACGAAATTTTCGAGATAAGTATGTTACTATTATTTATTTGTTTATAAATACAATTATACAGGGTGGTCCTTAAGTACATCAAGAAAATCTAGGATATGATTCCTGGCATCAATTTAAGTTGAAAAGTTCATATGGACTTATGCCCTAAAATGCTTACCCTGTAAGATACAGGGTGTTAAAATATTTTTAAAAAATAATTGTTTTTTTAAAATTTCGAAACTCCTTGAAGATACGGTATTGAAAATTGATGTCGATTGATTTCGTATTAAACTGCACTTTTTGGTTAAAAAAGGGTTTGCCTACTTCCACCAGTGGCGTGCATGAAGATACCATCAGTATTTTTTTTGTGAAAATATGTGATACGCCACTGTTTTTTTTAAACTCTGATGCATTTTTATGCATTACTGATATAAGCGGAACAAAAGTTGTCTCTACTATGTTTTTGAAAAAAATTGTAGTTTTAAAGGAAAATGGAAAATATTTTAACACCCTGTATCTTAGAGGGTAAGCATTTTAGGGCATAAGTCCATAGGAACTTTTCAACTTAAATTGATGCCAGGAATCATATCCTAGATTTTCTTGATGTACTTAAGGACCACCCTGTATATTAATATCATATAATTATATGTATATTTATTTTTTTATTTATTACATATTTAATTTCATTTCATAATTAAAAAGTACATTGCCGGTTGCTCCGAAATGATGCTCAGCATTTACTGTAGTTTATCGCTATCTTTCTCAAGTTCACAAACAAAGAGCATGCGTACTCTTTTTCGTCCGACGCACGAGTTACACACAGCTGCAATGCTGCGTCCTTTTTTATCGCATTGGATACTTTTCTCGGACCTCTCTGTCGCACGTATTCAATCTCACGAATATTTAGATTTTTAAAAATCGTCAACCGGTATTCAGCACCAATTTTTCGCAGTCAACCTTATGTCATTATGTTTGCAATAAAATTATCTTTATTTTAATATAATTTTTATCGCGTAAGTCGATAGTTGCAAATTACTATAGTAGCGACTTACATGTACACACCTGCCTACCCACTACCCAACACAAGCTACATACTTTCGATTTGTATGCAATTTAATACGTAGCGGAATGAGTGCAATGTTTAAAAAAAAATTTTTAATTTTTAATTAAAAATACTTTGCACCAAAATTTGCAGTCAACCTTCACGAAATATATTTTTTGACATATTAAATTTTATATAAAAACATGTTTCATCCCGTAACGCGATGGGTGAAGGTCGTTCTATGGTCGGATCTTAGACTATAAGACGCATTGTTTAAAAGCAACAGCCTGTGAAAGTTTCAGTTATTATTCGAACCTTTTTCTAGTGCCTGAGATAAAAATTAAAATAAAACTGTAACCACGTAAGTATAAATACCTTATGGTGGGTAAGAACTATATTCTAGAAAATAACAACCAAACAAACATGATAAGATCACATTCTGTCCTAATTTGTAGTTGGGGGAAGATTTAGAGGTAGGCAAAAAGGATCGATTTGGTCTACTTAGCATGTTGCTAAGCCTCCCCACAACTACTACTTGTCCTAATTTTAAAAAAACTGTATATTTAATTTTAAGGTTTACTATATCTTGCAGCTCCTGCTCTTGCCAACTTATCAGCTTCTTCGTTACCTCTGATTCCTTTGTGGCCAGCGCAGTACTCCTAAAAATACTTTTACTTTACTAAAGTACAGCCTTTAGGGATTAAAAACATTTCTAATGTCTCTAAAAGTACTTGTTTCCCTCTAAGAAGAAAAACCTCTTACCCACTTAACTTCTTGGAATTGGTTACATATACTATCTAACTTAACTAGATCTTCTTTGTTTTTCACGGGTCCTCCACTTGCTAATTTCCATTGGTTCTTTTTCCACCTTCGAATCCATTGTGTCATGCAATTTATAGTAAATTGAGAATCCGTCAGTATTTTAGCTTTATTATACCCTGGAAAGAAAATGCATTTGATTTTATAGTTTAAATAACTTTTAACTATCATTTTTGGAAAAAAAATTTTTTGTTGTTACCTAAACTTTTAATAACTTGTAGTGCTTCAGTAGGAGCCTGTATTTCCGCTGTATTATTGGTTGCCCTACCTTTTACAGGTTCCGATATATTGCTAAAAATAAAGTTTAAATATAACTGTGTCTCTAAAAGATAAATTAAATACTTAGCTACTTAAGCAAGATTTTTGAATAAACTTTATTTCATATTTGATTTAAAATATAATAAGTAACCTTTTAAATACATATTTTTAGTTAAAATATTGAAGTAATTGTTTTCTGCAATTACTTACAGTTTGCAACCGTCACTAAACCACACTCCGATACCCGCTTTGGCATTGGATTTTCCATTGTTTTCACAAGCTCCATCTGTATATACAACCACATAACCATCATCCATTGGTATATCATCCTTATTTCGTTTTGCCAGACTTTCATGGGAAGAGTCAGGGACATCCAACAATCTCTTTAAGGTATTGTCTACTGCTGTACTAGATGTAGTTAGAGTATGGGCATTTCTACAAAGATTTAATATTGGAATAATCATACTTATCAAGGAAGAAAAATTTAAAATAGCTAAAACCAATATAGAATAGATACCTTAAAATATTATTGGAGCTAGATGGACCACTCTCACTTAGTATACTGTTAGCTGATTGAGTTAGATCGGCGATCTGCGTTCTAATATCATTTATTTCCCACTTTAACAACTTGGCCCGTCTTTCTGCTTCATTTAGCCTTTGTAAAAGACCCGTAACTTTTACTCTGCTGAAAATTTATTATTATATAGAAATAGGTAGCATGTGGCATTGATATCACCTACAAGAAAAGCCAAAAAGTTTACTAATTGATAAAATAAAACTTACATGGATTCGTCCATTCTTTCAACTATAAAATACTGTAGTCTCGATGTAAACCCTATAATAATATTAAACACACCACCCTTTCTGAAGACACCAGTGTTTAAGATCATTAACTGTAAATTGTACTTTCATTCAACAGTCAACATATTTTCTCGTGTTCAACGAACAACGAAAATGAAAACAACAAAAACAGCAAAATCTTAACTTAGGTTATGTTCGTTTGTGTGTTGTGGTTATGTTCATCAGCCGAGTTCCTTTAAATTACTTTTAAATAGCAAAGCAAAGCACAACATTAAGGCACTTTCCATTTGTTTCTTTTAAACAGCAGCAAAGAAAAAAATGTTTGCTTATGTTATAGGAACGCTTCGCGGGCTTCGCGAATAACATCATATAGGAAAAGATCATTTCTGTCCTAAGTTAAATTTTCAATAGGAACGTTCCTGGTTCCGGTTCAACTTAGCCGTTGGCTTTGCTTTGCTATTTCGAAGCTTATAAAGGAATTCGGTCTGTTATAGATTTTTTCCTCCTCCCTTGCCGGGGTTAAGTATGCCAGGCGCGGGGCAACCACCTTGCTGAAATCACATCACGTTATTAAATTGATCATTTGTAAAATGATTATAACCGTTTTACCATAATTAAGAATAGTATAAACAGATTAGTTATTAGGTTAAATTTATTTTTAGGAGAGTAAAAAGGAGCATGCGATATGTCGGTGTTGCCAAGTATGTCCGAAGTTCGAATGTTATTTTTAGTTATTTTGAGGTTATACATTTTTAATTTATTATAGTGTTTAGTATCAAAATCAAAAATGATATAAATATAACTATATAGTTATAATCGACCGATAAGTGTGATGAATAATTTTGGTAAGATATTTGAAAGATTAGTCTTAGAGATCCCCTTATAAAAATTCTACAAAGAATATAATATTTTACACAAAAATCAATTTGGTTTTGTTGGGGGACTTATTAGTAAATAGAGGTACCTCTGATATGTGTGAGCTGGTGGGACAAATAACAACTAACCTTGACGCTGGAAGGGGAAGCATATTATCGCAGTGTTCTTGTCGGTATCTAGCTAAGGCGTTTGACACGATGCCTCATGATAAGTTATTAAATGTACTTAAGCTCTATGGAGCTAGTGGTATCGTGCTGGATGTATTTAAATCAAATTTATCAAATAGGCAAAGCAGCAAGTTGTCAAGATTAGAAAGACATTAAGCAATACCATGGAGGTTAAAATAGGGGTTCCACAGGGAACAGTAATTGGTCCTACCTTCTTTAATAAAGGCCTTCATCCTCAGCGGAAATTATTTTATACATGGAAGAAAAACTTAAAACATTTAACCAAAGTAAGAAACTTAGGCACAAGTCTCTAATCGTCTCTAAACAAAAGTTTTAATAAATAATAGAAAAAATATTTTTACTTTCTTACTTTGATCAAATGCCAAAGATTTTCTGCCATGCCCATTTATAAAAGAGTTTCCTGTATGTCTTACTTCACAGAGGAATCAGAGGTAAGAGAAGCCGATAAACTGGCAAGAAAAGGAGCTGCATGATATAAACAACAAAAGTAAATTTATAGGATTTTTAAATAAGGACATAATAAAGATCTTATTATCACGTTTGATTGTTTGTTATTTTCTAGAATATAGTTTGTAGTTACCATAAGGCCTTATTTGTACTTATCACATTTTTATGTAAGGCACTAAAATACTTTGACAGGAAGTTTAAAACATTGTATTAAAAAAAAATATCGTTAAATTCCCGTGTTAGTTTTTAATTCGCTATCAAAAAGGCAACTTTTTATTTAACGATTGAACCTATACAAACCGGTTTTACAAGCCCAAATGTTACCTCGAGCTTGAAATCTTAAAAGGCTGTATAGTTCTACACACCGTTGGGTTGTAGTTGGGTTACGATGTCTGACGGGGCAGGGCAGTAAAATTAAAAAAAAAAACAAGGTTCTAGCAGTGACAGCATAAGCTTGCACACTTTTCAGTCCTAAATTAAAATAATCGTTCATGATATAAATCACCATGAAACATAAACTTATGTTACTCCGACACTGACAGATAGGCGACTCAAGGTTTATTGGTGTATTCGTATCAACGATCAACGTAACATATTATTAAATATTATATGTTATAAAAAGAAACAGAATAGTAACCGGGAGAACTTAGCGCATCATTTGGACAAGCCCGATACCGTGCATGTAGTTTCGTTCGTATCAACCCGTGCGATGTCCAATTTTTCTCTGCGCGTGCGTGGTTTTTAATTGGTTGCAAACTGGTTGGAAATTTTTGGCTTTGCGTTTACGTTACAATTAGGCTCCTGCGAACGTCGAACTTTCTGTCAGCGGTTTGGGATTTGTCGTGTTTTAACGCCTTTAAAACACATTCACATCAGTCGTTAATTTGCTGACAGTTTATGACTGCTGTACGGACGAAGCTTATATAAATATTATTAAAATTTATTCGCGCGGCTTATAAAAGAGGGCACTTTTAAAAAAATATATTTTTACCTTCGATTTCTTAAAAAATAATTAAATGCAACCGTTTAACCATTTTTTTATTGTAAGTATAGCTATAAAGTTATTCAGTAAAGAGAACAACTGTTTTCTATTTTCTTTTAAAAGTTATTGCAAAAATAGTGGAATAGTGTAGAGGTGTGACGATATAACTGTCACGGTTAAAATTAACCGGTTATTAAGAAATAACAGTCGCTATCGGTGATCAAATATGATCTGAAGCAGTTACCAGTTATTCAATATACCAAGCGCTCGCACATCGCACTGCCGACTGAGTTCGCCGGCTCACGGCAGCCTTCTTTCGCTGCACGCTGTTATTTTCTAAATAACTGGATAAAGAATAACATGGTTATTTTAGTAATAGGATGTGAAGCAACTACTAGTGATACATATACATAGTTATTTTTGAATCACCGGTATACCGGTGACTGTTATTTTAAATTAACTGTTATTTTAAACAGTTACCAGTTATTTTCAAAAAATGAGATTTACTAAGGTGAAGGTGTCAATTTAAATAATCGACTTTTTCTCTTTTTAAATATTTTATTGGCGCCAAATTAAAATAGCTGTTATTTTGAATAATAATAATTTTCAGCATATTATCTTACTGTACCCATCACATACCACACATCCTAGTCTCTAGTTAAATCACCAATAAAAATAAAGTCTATGTAGTATCATATACTAAGTAAATACACACAATACGATGGTCACGACTCACGACATACACACACATAAATAGAAAATACATTAAATACAACGCTACAACGCCACAACGCGCTTCGGGGAATTACAGAATATACAATTGCCAACCTATCCACCAATCCACTATTTCCCTCGCAATTTTAAACGTGAAGAGTAGTGAAGACGTGAAATTATCTTGTAACTATTTAACACCTTTCCTTTAAGCATAAGCATCCTGCAAACTAGGACTATCAAATATCAGAGAAATAACGTTCATTGGAAATTAATTATACCTTACCGTTACCGCCCACAAAGTGATATGAAAATTATCCGATTACTAATAATAACCATGTTATTTTTTAATATCCAGTTATTTAACAGCGAGAGAAGGCTGCATGAGCCGGCGACTTAAGCAGCGGAGTGCTGTGCGATCGGTTGGTATATGAATCACTAGTAGTTGCTTCACATCCTATTACTAAAATAACCATGTTATTCTTTATCCAGTTATTTAGAAAATAACAGCGTGCAGCGAATAAGGCTGCCGTGAGCCGGCGAACTCAGTCGGCAGTGCGATGTGCGAGCGCTTGGTATATTGAATAACTGGTAACTGCTTCAGATCATATTTGATCACCGATAGCGACTGTTATTTCTTAATAACCGGTTAATTTTAACCGTGACAGTTATATCGTCACACCTCTAGAGATCAGTGTTTAACCAATTTCTTTAGTAAAAAGAGTCATGAAAATTAAAGAAAGAAACAATAAAAGGCGTTTCTATTCTCGCGCATAAAAAGCGAGAAGCAGTAAGTAAACCAATGAAACAACATTATTGTAGTACAACCCATATCGTGCTCTTATTCTCGGTTCTAATTCTAATTGCCATATCAGGCCATACAGGAAGCGAAAAGTAATAAAAATTTCGTTTCGTTCGTAGAATTATGTTTATATAAGCGCGTGTAATTACAAAAATACATTAACTTTGTTATTTTAAGTTTTAGGAAAAAAGTTAATGGCTATTCTGAACTCACCGTTTAGGTTCACCGGAAAACGGTTGCTATAGCAACGATTATCCAAGAGGCGGTCATTGTCTTACATCCGTTCATTCAACCAATTAAAATTAATAAAGACTCCTCAAAGAGGCGGTCCTAGATATTTTTTCTAACTATAAAACTAACCGGGAGCTACCGTCGAGATCAGAATTCACTTCATAAAATAGTTCTTCTTGAAATAAGTAACTACTTCGATGTAGTCAGCCAGTGTTCTTTTAATTCTCCATATAAAAGTTATTTTCTTAAGGGTCAAGATATCGGAATTGACCAAAACTTTTATTAAATACAATGTAGCGTTAAAAAGTCAAAGTATAAAATACCGAAAAACCTGGAGGGTTCACTGTTTGTATCAACAAACACCGAGATGAATTTTAAAGTAAACTTTCGGCGTTTATTGAGTGCGTTAGGTCCTTGACTGTGGGTGGCGATAGACAGAAACAGTGTTGATCTTATTTGGCATTTTATGTAAGTTAAATGACATTTAGAAATATTTATTTTATTGAACTCAGTGACATAAAGAAAAACCGAACTAATCACCCAAATTTCTGTATTTTATTAAAGTAGAAATATGTATGCAGTTCATAATATAATATTACACGATTTATGTGAAACTTAAGGATAGTGAAAATATGTACACAGTACAGAAAGTTTCCCCTAATTTATGTCATTTTGATTATTGATATTTAAACTATGTACGCAGTACTATTAATACCTAAACCGGAAATGCAAGTCATAGATAATACCCCGCAGATGGAAGTTAAACACAAATAAAATAATTCAGAAAAAGGTATTTAATTAGGGATCTCCCGCAGGGATGGAATAAACGGAAAAATAAATAGTTTATAAAAAGTATTTAATTATGGAAATCCCGCAGGGAAATAACTAAAGAATTATTAGCATTGCAGTAAAATAGGGGGAAACTAAAGACGGAGAATTGTGCATGTTATATTTTATTAATTTTTCAAAGAACTAAGTAGGTAAATCGTGCATGTTGTATTTGAGTAATTAATGTATTTGATTAATTGATGTATTTGATTAATTGATGTATTTTATAATAACAGTATAACTTTGGTATGAATTAATGAAATTGTATCGTATAAATTTTTGTATTGACTATTTTAAAGCGAGTAAAATAAATGTATAAAAATTCAACCACCATTGGGTTATTATTTTCATCGACCAGCTAATAAAAGAATTTAGTAAACATTTGTGTAGGTTTCCAGAAAACTATTAATTAAAATAAAGAGAATAACAAAAAGAACTCTAAAATAATAATAATAATATCTCGTACGTCAATCCACAAATGCTCCCTTTCAAACAACATCTTAATATTATAAAAGCTTTAATTACTTATTTTAATAATTAATAACATAATAATAAAGTGGGTGGCTACGACATTAAAACGTTGAAATCCTACAGAAATAGGATTTTTGGCTTTACCTATTCATTTTGGCGTGTTTTAAAAATAAATTATGGTCTCGATTATGGTATTTTGTTATTTATCAAAAAAAGCAATAATAATTCACATGTTACATTTATTTCCTAGATGGCCGTTATGTCCTGTTTAATCAAACGTGAAAGCAAACTAGTATAAATACGTTTAAATAAAAAAAACATTTTTTTCATTTTTAAAATTTATTTAAAACCAATAGGTCATATGCATTGTGCCATCTGCTGACTTTTGAGTATCCATTATACTTTGCTGTCTGACCAGTTTTTTCACTGAGATTCTTCTTCGCTGATCTGGTGTTGGTTCTAGTGGCGTTTCTTCATTTGCCTTTACTGCTGCCATTTCTAAATCTTCATACGAGCCAGATACTGATTGTGAAGGCCTGCAAATATTTAAGTAAATGTGTAAAAATCTACGTCACATATTGAAAACCATTCGACCCACTGAAGAATTAGCTATAGGGGAGACTGCCCCAACGCCGGACAGTTCCCAGTACCGGACAGTTCCGGTTTGGCGGTTCCTGCGCTATAAGGCAGCATCCCTCTATTATATTCTGTTGTGACATCACACATGCGGATTGTGTTTCGCGCCATTTGCTTGTCTGTCGCCGTTGTGTAAACATATGAGTGATTTTGTGAATTTTAGGTATTTTATCCTGACATACCTAAACTGCACTGTACCTTTTGTGTATCTAAAGGTACGTTTAATAATTTTTTTATTGATTAGTTTAAATTTAACTTTAATAGAGGCAGCAAAAATGCCAGCAAACCTACGAAAATATTTGTGTACTTTTAGAAGTAACGTTTTTTTCTAGCATGGAGCGGTGCCTCAGTACCGGACACTGCCACTGTTCCCAGTACCGGACAGAATATAAATAGCTTTTTCAATGCATAATACGGCTTTTGAAAAAACTAGATATTTATATTTTCCAGATTTATCAAAAATGCCAAACAATACAAAAGGAAAATGCGATGAGGCCAGCATGAAAAATGCTGTTGAAGGTGTGATGTCTGGAAGTTTAGTTAGTACAAGAACAGCCGCCTCCTACTTTTCTGTGCCCAAAAGTTCCTTGGGGGACCGCGTTAAAGCTTTTCGACAAGGAAAGGCTGTTAAAATGCTACCTTTATTATTGAAATAAAAGATTTTTGTAAAATAATCTAGTTTTATAATGAAATAAATACTGTCCGGTACTGGGGACAGTTTTTTTGAGGGGTGTCAATTGCATAACTTTTGTAAATTCAAAAGTATGCCACTATGTTAAAAGTAGATCGTTTAACATGTTTACCACATTGTTACATATATGACCCCCTATTAAAAACAACTTTTACTTTTCTAAAATGTATTAGGGTTATTGAAAAAAGTAGATAAAGGCTTAGGTGTCCGCCACTGGGGCAATCTCCCCTAATACTAAACTTCTACAGGATTTGTTATTGATGAAAATCAGCCTTGAATGGCCGGGACGCATAAATGGCTCGTCGGGCAGATCCCTTGGCGCCCAACAGCGATGGGCATGCGTACAACCCTCTTGTTATTTGGTTTTCCTTCTTTATAGACATTATATAAAACACTCCAGAACCAGTTCGGCGCAATTATTGTTGTTACGTTTTCTTTGTGGGTTTCTGTACTATTTGCTATTAGGTACTTTCCTATTGCTCACTTTAAACAGCATGGCAAAGCAAAGATCTTTGCTTTGCTATGCTGTTGTTAAAGGAACGCTTCGCGAACAAATCGTATACAGGGTGACAATTTAAAAACGAACAGCATTTAATATTGCCTCTACCAATGATAGTATGAAAATTTGGAGAAATACGTCAATTGATATATCAAGGGGGAAATTTTTTAAGGCATTTGTTGTCGTGTTACTTTCAAACCACTGACCCCCAGGGCACCTACATTTATAATTTTAAATGGCAACCCCTATTTCTTTTCCCATTTTTGTGTTCCTTCTAAAATCTACATAAACTGTATAATTTTTTTTTCAAAATTGTGCTTATTAACCTCACAAATTAATGAAATGTATTTAATATCGAATTTTAAAATGGATTGCATTCACCGCCTCATATAGCACTTCGTTTAAAACTGTTTGTACCTACTAATACTTACATTCCAAGTTCTTTTATTTATTTACATTTCGTCTTCGATATCGCCACTGGAAAACATAAAATAATTAAATTTTTTTGCCGTTTTCGACAAAACAAGATTCTCGTTTTAGTATACCTAGGTACTTTATTTTCCGACTCCTGGTGTTCATTATTTATTTCATGTTCTTCTAGAATCACTGAAATAAGCTGTGAGAGTTAATTTCATAAACCTTTCAATAGTTTTTAATTATTAGTGTCGTTTCTTAAAATGGTTTACACTATTGCTGAACGCGTAGAAATGATTTTCATTTACAGAGCTGAAAATCGTTGCTTTGCAAGAACGGCGGTCGTATTCAACGAAAGACATCGTGAAAGAAATGTTGGACACAAGTACATCCGTGAGTTAGTAGCTAAATTTGAAGAAACAGGATCTGTTTGCAATAAGAAAAGGAATGAGCCAAGACTCCTCAATGATGCCGCTCATATTGAGGTTCTTGGTAAAGTTGCTATGGCTCCCACTACGTCCCTTCGTAAAGTTGCAGATCAAACTGGACTGTCGCGTGAGTCAGGAAAGTATTGAAGCTTTACAAACTCCTAATTACTCAAGAATTAGGGGACGATGACCCGGACAGACGTATTGAGTTTTGTGAAATTATGACGGATAAGATTATTACTCAGCCCAGGTTAATAAAGAATATCTGTTTCAGTGACGAATGCACTTTTTACTTAAATGGCAAGGTCAACAAACAAAACTGTCGGAATTGGAGCGACCTCAATCCTCACATTATTAGAGAGGGGCATACGCAATACCCTCAAAAAATAAATGTTTGGGCGGGTATATTAGGCAATAGTATCATCGGTCCCCTCTTTATCAATGGAAATTTAAATGGTGAAATTTATGCAGAAATGTTAGACACAGCTATAGAACCTCTTATAATTCGTGAGGTGGAAAATCAAAGGGACGCCAATGGAAATCTTGCTCTAGATGAACATTTGCTGCACTTCCAACAGGACGGAGCGCCTCCGCATTATGTACGCCCAGTAAGTGGTTGAGTGGTTGGATAATCATTACCCAGAGCAGTGGATTGGTAGAAGGGGACCCATTGAATGGCCACCTAGGTCACCAGATCTGACACCGCTGGATTTTTTCTTATGGGGTCACTTGAAATCCGTTGTATTTAAAACTCAACCAGATTCCATTGAACAATTACAACAAATAATTGTACAGGAGTGTAGAGCTATTTCACCTGAAACTCTTGAAAACGCCCGAAAACACTTTGAATACCGGCTGTATACTTGTGCTTGGAGAAGAATGGAACCCATTTTGAACAATTCATAAAGTAGGAAAGGTGAGCTTTCCAGTATTTCATTATCATTATCATAATTTCTCAAGGAGTTGCATTATTTAAATGTTTATTTAAAAAATACATTTCATTAATTTGTGAGGTTAATAATAACAATTTTGAAAAAAAATTATACAGTTTATGTAGAATTTTATAAGGAACACAAAAATGGCAAAAGAAATAGGGGTTGCCATTTAAAATTTTAGGAGTAGGTGCCTTGGGGGTCAGTGGGTTGAAAGTAACACGACAACAAATGCCTTAAAAAATTTCCCCCTTGATATATCAATTGACGTGTTTCGCCAAATTTTCATACTATCATTGGTAGAGGCAATATTAAATGCTGTTCATTATCAAATTGTCGCCCTGTATAATCGTATGAGAAATATATTAATTATATTAAAAGTAACTATAAAATAAGGAACTTGATTATTGTGGGTGTTTATTGTGCACATTGTGTAGTTAAGTGAATTGCGCTTGTGCTATAAACAATGACTGGTACCGAAAACTTTTTTAAATTCTTGATCAAGAAATTGTGCTTGAAAATGTTGTATTACACGTACCCAAAATTATGACAAATTGTTAAATGTTACCAACTAATATTTGGCTTTAGGTCTGGTAGGTACGCGATAACATCGAAGATTACTGTTTTGTTTATTTTTTATTTTCGATTTGATAAGAGACGTGTTCGATTCGCTGGTTTAGATCGATCCGGATCGACTAACAGATCACTGATCTGACCTAATGTGTTCGATTGGCAAATGATCACTTTTTCCCCACTACCGGAAAAGTGATACCAATAAGTGAACCTGATGGGAAATTGCAGAAAATCACCAAAATCAGATCACTTGTTTGTTTTGTTTATTTTATGGTTTTGGAAGTTATAGTTCCATATTCTGTCCCTGTTTTTAGATTTTTGTTTGGTATTTATTAGTATTCTTTGATTATGTATTTTTTCAAGAAAATTAACTGTGATGTATAAAAGTAGAAATGGATGAATTACGTCTTTTTGAACCCATCTGGGTTTAAAAAAAAAAACGTTCATTTTTCACTATAAAATAATAATAGAAAATAGCTAAGGAATAGTAGTAGTTTTGTAGTGAACCCAAAAATTGGTTCACCTTTATTGAGAAAAGAAATAATTTTTAATTCATTTTGATGATTGGAAATTTATTTAAAAATAAATTGGCAACATAATTTTCCTTTGGAAGAAGATAATTCGTTTGAATTATTAACCTTAAAATGTTTTTGAAAAATATCCAAAAGATTAAATTGTAAGAGTATTTACATCAAAGTAAGAAAAATAAATTTAAATAAAAGTTATTTTATTTAATTAAAGAATTTGGAAAATCTTTAAGAAAAATATATTTTAAAATTTGATTAAAAGAAATTCTAAATAATTTGAATAAAATTAAAATTATTTTTTTTAACAAAAGAATTTTAAATATTTTTTGAATAAAAATTTAAATTTTTAAAGTCCAGTATGGAATTTAGTAAGAGGGTATAAGAAAGAAAGAATTAAATTAAAATAACTAAAACTCACTGTTCATGAAGGATAAATCAATCCAGAGATTCATGTCACAAGTGGTATCACATAAATTCAAAAACATTTTAAAAACTTTTTAAATTATTTCTTGGTGTCAACTGGACACGAGCGCGAACGATTAAAAACTAAACGCGTTCACCAGGCTCACTAACCATCAGGAAGAGGATGCCCCACTCCACAAACGCACCTGCGTTTTCCGGAGAAGCGTCATCTTGATCTAAATATAGATGGTAATAAATTGTTTCCCCTATGACACGAAGTGGCCGGTGACCCCATTTAACCGGTTATTTCTAGAATTCAGTGGACACCTGCATCCACCCTACGATGGGGGGAGATTTGTCATCTCCTTGTATGATTTATGAGTTTTGAAAGGTTGAAAGGTTTTCTTGTTTTTCGTTGCTTTATTTGGTTACATTTAAGGGAAAATGAACCTTATACAGTCATAAATTAGTTTTTTGTACATCTGTTTCTGGAAATGTCAGGAAGATTTCTTAGGGTAATAAAACTGTCAGATAGCAAGCGGGGTTGGAAAATAGTGGTGAAAATTGGGTATAAAAGACGGACACGGACCTAGATGAGTTAGTCATTTTCCAGCATTATACGCGTTTACGTGAATTCGAACCTGTCGCGAAAAGTAAATAAATTTCGGTAGGTAGTCGGAAGTTTTGAAACGTTACGGTTGTTACAAAAGAAGTAAGTGTTGATGACAGAAATATAAGTGTTAATGAAATAAAGTAGTGTTTTGTCAGGAATAAAAATAAATTAGTAAATTTATTGCCTCCTGTTAAGAAACGTAAAGGTGTGTAATACTGGGTGGCTCCACTGTGTATCCAATTTAATTATGTGTTTATAAAAGCGTTGTTGAAAGATAAATGTAAACGTTGAAGAAGTTAAATAGAATTCTGTATGTGAACTAAGATTTGTGTGTTTAATTTCTTTGATTAAAGAGGAAAAGCTTTAGTAAATAATAGTTTCCTTAAATAAATTGCTCTGACGCATTTAACATTAAAGAGAGATTACAGGGTGGTAATTGGTGGGAATAAGTAGTAAATTCACATAAAAATTCTGGTGTTGTTGATACTGCAACTAAGCACAGGAATATTCCGAACCCCGCAAATATTTAGTGTTTTAACCCCTCACTTGGTCAGAACCTTATCCAGCCGCTCGGATAAGTTCATATCAGGTCATCGGATCGGTCAAGGGAGTGGGCGCTATAGTTCGTATAGTAGGTACTAGCTTTCGTTTTAATTTTATTTTACTTACTTTACGGGAGCACATCGTATGCAATCCGCCCATCTAAAGTCTTTTCCAAATTCCTCACCCTCTTCCAAGGTTTGTGGTAGCCGATGATGAAGAGTTTCTGGTAATCTTAATCCGCATAGGCCTCCAAATACTGATACAATTCCCATTATAATTATTGGCAGCACTAGAACTTCGGAGCCCTAAAATTAAAATTTGGCATTGTAGATAGAAAAGTTAGATATTTTTTATTATTTAATTTGGATTTTTATTTATTTCATTAATAATATTATGCCTTTTCTTTCTTGGAAATTAGAGTAGATTTTGTATATGTCTTTTATTCGGTTATGATGTACCTACTACAAGTTTTAAACATATTTTGTTAACCTTTACGTACCAAATAATTTATGAAAGGTATTATAATAAGTCCCAATCCCGCGACGTAAGCAGATGCACCTATTCCTAACCCTCGAATCGCAGTTGGATATAATTCTCCAGCAAACGGATATATTATAAAAAACGATGCGGATATTGTGGACTTCGATATCAAGAATAAAACCATTGTTGCAACTTCAGCGTCTGCAATAATAATTTAAAAAAACATTAAATTTTCATAAAGAATTTAGAAATTTACTATGAATAGTAGGGGAGAGTAGGGAGACTTGATCCCGGGGTAGACTTGATCCCCCTTTTGATTTTCGCAGTCAATTGATTTGTGTTAGTGTCGGTGGTAGCATTGGTTATGTCACATTAGCTGTGGGTAACGAAACAACATTTAACGGCGTTGTAACTGATTTCTTTTTTTCTAAGATAACTTTTATTTTTTCTACAGGTGGAACAACTTTTACGGTAACTAATATTTTCTTTTTTGTTTAGTCTCTATGTATATGAATGTGAGTGCTTCGGTTCATAGCAGTTTTATATTGTTTCTTAGAAGTAGTTTAGTGTAAATTTGAGTGGCGTTCTTCGGGTTAGGTTTTTTTTTTGTTGGCCGTTTATAAAAGTAGTGTGCTATTGGGAGAATTGATCCCACCTCCTGGTGGGAGACATGATCCTGGGATCAAGTCTCCCTAATTGAGTTCTAGTTGTAATACATTTTGGCGTTTTGTGTTAATGTAATGTTATTAATGTAATCCCAGCATTAAAGACTTTGTGTTTATCGAACGAGTTTGGCGGAAAAAAAGGAGAAGTAACCGAAGTTGATAAATCCGCCTCCGAGATACTTGTGAATTTTTTTAGAAAGAAAAAAAAGCACTTTCACTTTCCAGCAACTAGAGACGAGGGGCTTGTACTAAGAGGCAGTGTGAAAAAAATTCTGTCAGTGCCGTACGTCAGACGTGGGTACTACAATTTTAACATAACATTTCAAAATGTTTCCATGCATCGGTTAAACTTTTTCATTGTATAAGAAAAAAAATTTAATCAACATGTTAACTCATTAAAACTATGTTTATTATTTAACTAGTCGTAACTCTCTTCATAAAATGACTAGATGTAAAACAAGTTATTAGCGGAAAATGATTTTAAACTTTTACAGTATGCAGACATGATCAACTCTCCCAGCAACAGGGAACAAGTCTCCCTGAGGGAGGTAGACTTGATCCCCGCTACACTATGCCTGTAAAAAGGTTTTTGATCGGTAAAGATTAAATATTTTACGGCCGAAAGAGTGTTAAAACTGGCGGCAATGTTGCTAGAGTGAAATGCAGTCCACGGAAATTGAACATGTCTTTTAGGGTTTCAATTATATTCATAAAACGTGAAAAGGGACCAAGTCTCCCTACTCTCCCCTACCTAGTCATGAATAATTACACAGGAACAACCCAGAAAGCTAATAATTGTGATACTATCATCGATAGCTAAAAAGGGAATGCAACATCCATTTATTTTTCAGACTATTTTATAGCTTTTCAGACTCTTTTATGGCGATGTCAAAATATTAGGCTATTGGCACACCGTATTGTAAAACCCTTAAATTCAAAGTTTTAAATCTCACAGCGCGCATCCTACCTATACATACATGCATGTGGGTTAATTAATATGCTATTTAAAGCTCTAAATTTTAGGGTTTTGTGATATCGTTATACGTTTTATCCCAAACATTAATCATAAATAGTGTGCCCATGGCCTTACACATGCAGTGGCGGCTCGCGAGTGACTTGTTAACTTGGGGGTGCACAAAAAGTCCGCGCAGGCAAAATGCGTCGCGGGCAAATTTTTTTGCCGATTTCAAATTAAAAAATATGCGTTATTTTTTTTTTATCTTCGTTATTATTATTCTTCATTTGACAAGTATAAGAACAAACTAACAAAAGTATTAAAACACTACGGGGAACCTACTGACATTCACTTGAAAGTTAGTTCAATGACCGCTGACCGTTACGTCACGATTAGTGCTTATCTTTCTAACATCCGTGAACTAGGTGAGGTAGTAAATTTGCGTCAATAATGAAAGTCGTATAATTTTACCAATCAAAAAAGTTTTTTTCGTCGTTTTTGACAATGACATTTTTAATCAACATTATTTTTAAAATGTCACGGTTATTTGAAAAAGACAAGCATTAATTTTAAAATTATTTGAATATTTTCAAAGAGAAATTGATGCCGGAAAGACTCATTTACCCTTTAACGCTGTTTACGAGGTAAGTAGATGTAATAAAGTAAACATGAAAAATAATATAGCAATGTTTTTATAAATACCTACTGATCTGTTATAGATACTTTTTGATGCTTTGGGAGTTTCGTGTTCAACAATGCAACAAATTAAAAGAAAGGGGATAGAGAAGGATTGATGATGATTTTAAGAATTGCAATAATGTAGCTATTGTGTCATCCCGTGGTGGACAACTTCACCAAATTCATTAACATACCATAAGAGAGCGTATTTATGGGATGTATGGAGCAGGTGAACATGTTGCCATTCGCTTAATACAACTAATCCAGACTAATCCTTAAAATCATTGATGGTGTTGTGGTGTTGAAATGTCCATGTCCATGCCCACTGGTTTATTAGGGGACTGTTAAAATTTTTTTTTAATTTAACTTGCTTAAATGTAGGTACTGTATCGAACAGGCGTTTTTTAAGAGAGCAACCCGATATAGCCCAAAAACGAGTAGAATTTTTAAGAAAGTTTAAGAATAACGGCCACTCTCAATATCTCTTAAAACCTGTTTTTCTGGATAAAACCTGGATATACAGTAAAGCGGCTTTTAGGCGAAGTTAGCAAGATCATATTCTTCATACAGTTTAAAAAAATCGTCAGAGGGTGTAAAGATTTATTACCTATTGTACATGCTGGTTCAGAAAATGGATTTGTGAATAATGCAAGTTTGATAGTCAAGTCTGGCCTGAAATCTGGTGATAATCATGATTCGATGAATAGTGAAAACTTTGAGAAATGGTTTGAATAAAAATTGTTAGCAAACTAGGACCATCGCGTCAGCGGCGCACCCAGGATTTTATGTTAGGGGGGCCCGCTAACCAGTGCGGGAAGCAATTTTTTTAATAAACTTTTAAGTTACGCATTTTTCTAGAACTTTGGAGCTTTTTTAACAGGTACTCTTGGAAGATCGCAATAGCCTAGTTCAATCGAGGTAAATATTATTTTTATTGGGAAATATCATACATACATATATACATACATATTGAATATATAGCTTAAACATATCGGAGGGTATTTCTTTGCTATCTGTAAACTTATCGTTCCATAATTTAAATTCGCATATTAGAATGCTTTCATTATAAAAATTTTCAAAAAATTAATAATTTGCATAAAAAGAATGGAGGCTGAGAAAGCTTTGCAAATTTTCTACTCGTTTATTGGGACAGGGCAATAAACAGTTAAATAGCAAAATAATTTCCCCGTGATTAATGAATCGATCGTCTAGGTTGGTAATAAGTGATTGAAGTGATTGAAGTGAACTAAGGTATACTGTACAAAAGTAATAAAAATTATATCGTTCTTTGTATCGCGCCTGGAAATTAAAGTTTTTTTTTAGCGGGTTAGTGGGTATAGTTAAAGTCAATTTCATTGGGGGTTTTGGGGGGGCCAAGGCCCCCTTGCCCCCCCCCCTGGGTGCGCCACTGCATCGCGTCGCTTACTATCATTCTGTGATAATTGAAAAAATTCGAAGTACAAGTTGGTCAAAAAGATTACTTATTGCATGGTTAGAAAAAAGACAAATTTCGGTTGTACCATTTGAAGAGTCATGACGATCTGGATAATAGTGAAGCAGCATATCCCACAAAAAGGTTACGGAAAGCGCTATTTATTTTATTTTTTAATTATTTTAATTTTATTTTACTAGGTTGGACGAACTAGCATTCCAACATGTACATCGAGTTTTAAGACTTCCTCCATATCATTGCCACTTATTTAATGCTATTAAAATGGTTTGGTCGGAATGTAAGCGCTATTATGATGCAAAAATAAGTTCTATACATCCTGCAACAAATGACGTAGTCTTGGATCTATGGAATGAAGCCAAAGAAAAATGTAACAGTGGCAAAATGGAAAAATTATGTAGCACAATAATAAAGTTATAAATGATGTGTGGGAACGGGAAAGATTTATCGATGCGTCAGATATACTCTTCCCCTTATTATTATCTTGGACGAATCTGATGATGATCCTCGCGGAAATTTATTTTAATTATTAAAAAGCTTTATTTTATTGTGTTGTCATTTTATATTTATATTTTCTTCTTTATGATTTTATAAATAAGTTAAAAATATTTAAAACAAAATTTATAGACTGATGCACTAGACAAAAAAATATATATGGGGAAAAAACCCACAGTCATCTCCACAAATATCTTATAAGTCAGTTTATTGAGGTGTACATGTTTCGGTACTAGAAAGTACCATCATCAGCACCGAAGGGCCCAAGTGCCACTTACATGAAGGAATGTAAAAAATATATATGTATATTAAAACAATGAAATGCTAGCATAACTGTTTTAGGAAAACGATGATTTTTTACTATTTAACAGAGCATTTGTTCTCAACCAAACCATTGCAAAAAAATACATAAATAATATCACGTCACATTACTGAAGAACAGCGATTTAGTTTCACACAACAAAGAAAATCAGCAATCTGAGACAGGTCTCCGACAAACACTTGACTCCCTGTTCAAGATGAGAAAAAATAGTCTAAAAACAAAACAAAGCAACTGTCTGCTTCGAATGAACATAGCTTAGTTTTAAAAACAAAATAACGTGAGTGCTAGAACGAGCGTTAAGAACTTAGTTAAACAGAAACAAGTGACTGCCCACATCGATTGTGTAGCAAAGTGTTTTAAACGGCAGGAACAGAACCTTCACCGAGGTGTCTCGTCTGGCCTGTCTGGTAAGACGACCTATTATCGCTTTCCAGTGAACGTGGTTAGCAACAAGAAACAGGTACGGGCGGCGAGATCAAAGGTCGAAATGTAATACATAGCCTGTCTATAGGATCAGTTTTCAAGGAAAAGCGTCTAGGAACAAGATAGCGGGAAACGAAATCGAGGACGGAGGGGGGGGGGGGGGGAGGGAGAGACAAAGGGGCGGCAACGACCATAGGCGTACCAAAACTATTATTATAGGGATTAAAAATATTAGAAAAAGAAATAAATTACCCGGGTTGGGGCTGGTTTCCCAACAGATACAAAATAATACAGAAGTGTATTTGTAAGCAATAAATCTACTTTCTACCAAAAAATCAGCTTTAACTAAAATTCGTTTTTAAGCATTTCGTACATTGGACTATAAATAAGATTGCGGCATTTTGTCAAATGTGTCTTTAATTTAGGTATCCTAATTGACTTACCACTACGAACTAATACTGTTGCAATACAACTTAATCCGCTGACTATCATACATAAGCACAGCGGCCATCTCCTTCCCCATTTATCTATAACTAGCCACGTGGCAATATAGCTTGGTACTTCGACAGCTGAAGACAGGAGAAAACTTAAATATTCATTATTTCCCAAAGATGGTCCGTAGTAACTTAAACCTACATAAACTAAATTATTGGCAAACCAGTTTAATGTAATTAATATTGTTTTCAGACGCATGTTAGGTGTTCCACATAGGTCGGTCAAACCTAAATTTTTTTGCAGTCGTTCTTCCTCACTAATACTGCGTTTGTTCATCATTTTTTGCTTTAACTGTTGCTTAAAACTTGTTGGCAGCTCTTTATTATTAGTCTTTGCCAATGCCTCCAAAATTGTAGATGCTTCTTCAAACTTTCCTTTAGCTAGAAGCCATCTCGGACTTTCTGGCAGGTAAAACCAATATAAATAATAAATCATAAATGGAACTGATGTCAACAGATTTAGGTAGACCCAATCTCGGACTATGTACGTTATGCCAGCTAACATAATAAGACCCACCGTGTAAAATAGGCAAGTCAAGACTGTGATAAATGATCGGTAGTTGGGACCTACTAATTCCAACGCTAAAACGAGAAAAAAACTAGATTATATTTTGTATTGTCCAAAAATAGTACCGATATTATGTTATAAGGACGAAAAATGTAGTATTTCGGACGTAATTCGGGAGATTACCAGCCGAGGCGGGTAACCCGCATAGTCCGTTAACATTTTTCGTTCATATGACACACGATATTTTTTATCCGATTGTGTTGCTGATCCGATTGCCCAGTTATAAAAAATGAAAAATACGCGTTTCCATGGATGTAACCAATAATCAAACTAATAATATCAACTGATGTTTTGTCAATCGGAGTTTCAAAACCATAAAAACCCCAAAATGAAAATAGAAAGTGACAGTGCGAAG
Source organism: Polydrusus pterygomalis (assembly GCA_963969555.1). Lineage (NCBI taxonomy): Eukaryota > Metazoa > Arthropoda > Insecta > Coleoptera > Curculionidae > Polydrusus > Polydrusus pterygomalis. The sequence continues at coordinate 75,085,201 of OZ018376.1, read as the reverse complement.
ATCTTGTAGTATGTACGCCACCTGATGTTCAACAAACCGCCAATAAAGTTATGCTACATTTTTGTTGCCACAAACATCTAAGGAAATATATAAAATATATAAAAATTTATGGGTTACCGGCAAAAGAACGGTAAAGCCTCTTCAATGACCGCTGACTGTTACGTCACGACTAGTGCTTATCTTTCTAACATTCGTGAACTAGGTGTGAGATAGTAAATTTGCGTCAATAATGAATGTCGTATAATTTTACCAGTCAGAAAAGCTTTATTGTCATTTTTGAGAGTGACATTTTTATTCAACATTATTTCAAAAATGTCACGGTTCTGTAAAAAAGAACAAGCATTATTTTAAAATTATTTATATACCTAATAAAGTAGGAATTGTGAAAACATAAATAATAGTCATGAAAAATATATTGCAATGTTTTTATAAATATCTGTCTGTTAGTTTTTGATGCTTTGGGAGTTTCGTATATATTCAACAATCCAACGAAAACGAATTAAGGCAAAGGGGATAGAGAAAGAGAGGAATTTTAAGAATCTCAATAATATAGCTATTTTGTCATCCCGTGGTCGGCAACTTCACGAAACTTATGAACATACCATTAGAGAGCGCATTTATGGGATAGGAAGTCATATACTCAACATATATGTTGCGTATATGACTTCCTATCCCAATATATACAAAATGCAAATAAAGAAAGCGGTAGTTCTACCTATAAGGGGACTTTTAATGGGTTACATCATCACGAAAAAAACTAGTACCTATATTAATTTGTGTTCCAATCTACGCTATATAACTTCCAATAACTCTATAACGCGTATATTTGCATGAACTTAACTGATTAGATATATTATGTAGTTATTATACTTACATATAATAAATGGTATCTGATATATGGCGGGAATAGTAAGTCCTACAACAAATCTGCTTCCAGCCCACGACCAAAAATCTGGCGAGGCAGCTGTCATTATTCCTCCTACAATAAGTGTTGTGAGGCACAAAAAAAATGTTTTTTTTCGGCCAATCCTGTCATTCAGATAACCAAAAAAATACACTCCAAAGGGCCCGCCTAAATTTAAAGCCACCAAACCAAGAGTTGGATAAATGTCTTTATCACATACTAAATTAAACTAGAACAAAAAAATATACATATAATGAGATCTATAATAATAATAATCGTAAATCTTCAGAGGTAAGCCATCCTAAAAAAGCATTCTGGTAGTGACATGAGCAATATAAGCGGCAAAAAATGTAAAATAAATTTGTAATTGAAACAACGTTTTGGTTGTATTTCGTATAGGGTCACTATTGCGGTTCCGCGGTCCCTGTCAAGGATTCCGCTAATAAATGTGGCTGCAGTGGAACTTATAATAGATACTCCCAAGTTATAAACGCAAACAATTCGCAGCAAGTTTTGCATCGAAAATTTCGCTGTGGAATTTGTGGCGAAAATTCAATAGATCATCAAACCAATGCGAAATATTCCCAGTTGTATTAACGCACTAGAATCTCAACAACTCTCACCTATACATAGAGTTGGGGATGGTTAATTGACCACTAGCTATTTGAGCGGTCAAAATATTGTAGCATTTTATTTTGGTTTTAACAATTTCCTGTCAACATTATTTATGAATTTGTGATCACTCCAGTAAACCTACACCCTATACCCGAAACGCATCATTTTATTAACACAATAAGAGACTAAAAATAATCCAAAATAAATATGACCTGGTAGGTAGGTACCTACTGGACACCCCCCTATTTTGAATATTTGACAATTGTTTTTTTCAAGAGCTGTAACTCTTTATGCTGAAGCAATGTACCAAATTTGAAATCATTATGTTATAAAATACTCGAATGATTAAAAAAATCAGTTTTTAATTTCAAACTTTGAAGCCCTGTATAACGAATATAAGGGTAAAAAATGAAAAATGGCATCATAAAAGTCATATTATTTTTGCTCCAGGAATATATAGTTAACGGATTGACCTTATATTTCCGAACACCCTGTATATTGTAGCTTTTGATTTCCCCATAAAATAATTCATGTAAGCCATAATATATGATTTTTAATTTTTTTCCAATGTTGCCTCAAAAAGTGAAAAATTCTCAAGAGTTTGGCAAAAACATGATAGTATACCCGATGTATTTCTCAATTATAACGTATATCTACCTATCTGACATTATTATTTAGTTAAATAAATAGTAAATACGTTATAATACAGGTACATAAAGCTCAATTAATAATAAGAAGAAATTGTCCATACTTAAAGTGGACTTGAAAGTATGAAAAGGAAAGAAAAACACAAAGTATTCCTTCACAAAATTCAATAGAATAAAATATTCTTTGTTTAAAGGTATCTACATGTTTCGAATGCAGAAACGTTCATCATCACGAGACAGAAAAATATATTGCAAAATGATATCATTTTCTCTTTTGCTAAAAACATCAGCAATATATTTTTCTGTCTCATGATGATGAACGTTTCTGCGTTCGAAACATGTAGAGACCTTTAAACAAAGAATATTTTATTCTATTAAATTTTGTGGAGGAAGACTTTGTGTTTTTCTTTCCTTTTCAATTAATAATAATTTATTACTGAAAATAAAACTTACATCTATCACAATACTGGAATAAATTACACTTTTATCGTACTCCCAGCCATTTTGACATTTTTCTATCGGCCAAGTTGACGAGTTAAATTCTTCGAGCGGACCATCATCCTCTAATAATACTGTAAAATTAATACCGTATCTGTAACATCTAGCAAATGTATGATTAAATCTGGGAATTGATAAATTTTTTCTTTCCTCTACTGTTAAATTCTGTAACTCAGGTATATAACACCAATGTTCTGGAACACCTGTCATAAATAACTGATTAAAGGCGCAAAATCCGCATGGAAAACATGCTGGAAGACATACCAGCCATAACATGAGTTTTTGATATTTTCCAAATTCGCCAACTTGGGGTAAAATATCATCCAGATCCATAGACTCCTATATGACAAAAATGTTTTATTAAAACTTAATTATATATACAGGGTGGCCGGAAATGATGAACAAAAAATTTAGGGGAAAATTTCATAAATTTATTTTCAACCAATTAGAAGGCTCCTTTTTGCTTGCGTTGCTTATGGCGACGGGATACTATCGCGATAGTCTATAGCCTATTAACCTAATAAAATTAATAAGTGATAATTTTTCTGTCAAAAATGAAACATTTTATTTTTTATGGCAAACGTCACTCAGAATAAAATCAAAATACATTTTGTTGCTAAATTATAATTTTTATTGAGAATAGGTCGTAGGTCTCATCATCTTATCATATTAAAAGAAACTCCAATTTATGAAATTTTCTTACCGAATCTCCCACGCAGCAGAATTAATCCCGATAATTTTTTTCTCGGTTTCACTCATGTTTTTGTTGATAGAAAATTTTCCTCGTCTTCGACTCGGAATAATTTTCTATCAACAAAACCATTCGTGACCTTAAAAAAATTATCGGTAATAATTCTGCTGCTAGGGAGATTATAAGTGATAATTCTAGACCGAAAATAAATGCTATCTCTTCCTATAACATTTTTTTAAAAATTGATTAATAACGTAGTTACTGGGTGTTAAAGTTAAATTTTATTTGCAATACCTGTTGCCACGCTCATAATATTTTGACGAAATTTCATATAATATGGGGCTTTTTCGGGATGAGGACAGTGGCGGCTTCTCCTATGTGGCAGTGCCTTACCAATAATTTTGCAAATTAAATAAATTACAAATTTATATTATTTTACTATTTGCATAAATAATAAATATCCATTAGAATTAATGCCGTCGCCATCAATCTTAACGCGCTTCGCTATAGAAATATCATCTATCATCCATCTCATTTCTGCATGCGGTCGTATATGATTAGAGGCCCGGCCTCCCGCTTCCTTGTCTAGCGTATTAGTGAAAATATCGAATGTGATCAGTGGCGTAACTAGCCCTCTGACCTAGGGGTGGCCCTGTTATTGTGATTTGAAGTGGCGGCTCGTGTAGAGGTGGAGAGCCCGCCGCAGCCGAAATTTTTTTCTGGACCACTCCCAAATTTTAACAAATTTGGTCAATAATCAACAGTAATATCACAAGACCTCGTTTTTTATCGGTTAGATTTTTCAGCGGTCACGAAAACTTTTTTTGGAAATTTTTCGAGTTAAATTTGGACATGTTTATTCTGATTAGATCCGCGCGATATTTGAAACAAAATGTTTTTAGGAATTTTATCATATAATTTAAGATAGGTAATTAAAACAAATAATTTAATAAGGTTAGGTTTAGGTTCACGATTACTTCCTTCAAAGAACTACATAATATTTTTTTCAGTAAATTTAAAGATTAACTTGAAAAATATCATGTTTAAAAAAAAATCAATTAAATCAATTTGTCGTTTGACTTATCGTTCGCATTTGGGTGGTCTGGCAGAATAAATTTGTTTCTTGCGGAGTCTGGAGGGGGCCAGGCAGACCTCTGGGGGGGGGCCTGGTCCCCTCTAGTTACGCCACTGAATGTGATGTAGGATACCGTAATAGTCCAGTCGAATCTAGCTTTAAATAGCGCATAAAAACATTCTTTTGAGGCCAGCCTCAACTCTCTACGTAAAATTAATGCGACCGCGAGGGGACTAATCTAATCTATTCGATGACGGTATTTGGAGAAATGCTATTATTAGATTAACAGGTTTTTGTCCGTTGAAAGTTTAAGAGTTTAGAGAGCGTGCATAGTGCATAGTAAATTTGACTTAACACCTGCATTGTATTTTATTATAGTTTTCGGTAAATACTTTTGTGGTTTTCCGTACTGATTTTTGTTTTGCTTTTTTTCCAACAGTGGGCAGTGATTTTTCTAAAATATTAATATTACATTTGGTACTTTTATTACTTATTAATTTATTTGTTTTGTGCTTATTAGCGAAAAATGGATTCAGCGGGACCTAGCACAGCGTCACATCTTCCCCAGGTAAATGGAAACATTCGCAATCCTACTTTTGTGATCTTGTTAATTTTTTAGTAAATGAGCAGAATTTTTCAAGTAATTCCTATGAAGATAAATTGTACCTACATAGTAAAAGAAGTAAAGCGACCTGTTCCAGATTTGAGTAAACGTCTTGTTACTATCGGTGGGGTGGGGAAATCAAATCGGAGCTTTCAAAACACTTTGGTACGAAAAGTACGACTGGCTTACTGGTAGTGTAATGTTAAACATATTTCATATGAACAAACTGTTCGATAACATAGCCCTTAGCTTTACAAAACTATATTCCAATTTTTTAAATTTAATATTATAATTTTTTTACAAAAGGTACCTATTACACAACTGACGAAGTAGAGTGACCACTAGACTGACTTTAAAATCTATTGCTAAAAAAATTTTTTTCAACTGTGCCTCACCACTTTCAAATACCACGAGCCGCCCCTAGATGAGGAATATAAATTTGCCCACCGTTTTTTCTCATTTTGTAGAGGGCGCCACATAGGAGCCTATACTTCAATTTTAAATGGTCCCAACTTTTTTTATCCTACACTGTATGCGCATTTTGACTGAATATTGTTATTCTCCTAACCTTTTGACATAAACAAAACTTTTGTCTCGATAAATTTGACCGTTTTCGAGAAAAACGCTAAAATAACATGGCTTGCATGTAATGAATATGAATTTATTTTTAACCTTAAACACAGCATAGCAAAGGAAGGAATATTCCATGAAGTTTGTCGGACTTTTTTAAGAAGAATTAATTTATGCATTGAAGAGGAAGGATGTCACTTTGAACCTTTGATTTGACTGTTTAATTTATTGTTCTAGTAACTTATGTATTTTAAAACTGCTAATAAAATTTAACGTAACTCCGTTAATCAATTTTCGAAAAAAAAATATATAGGAAAAGAGATAGGTAGCCTTTATTTTCGGTCTAGAATTATCACTTATAATCTCCCTAGTGCTCGAATTATTTCCGGAAATTTTTCCGAAGGAACGCATTTTTTGAAAATTTTCCCGAGTCGCAGACGAGGGAACATTTTCTAGAAAAATGCCAAATAAAACAATTTTAAAAATCTAGGTAGATAGTAGATACCACATACCACAGTCAAGTAGGCTTAGGCTTTGTGATGTCAAAATCGTCTCTGCTATACGTCACGTCGGCAGTTATTTCTTAAACGTGCTTCTTTAGTTCACAATAATTAAATCATGGCAGTAAACAATCAAGAAACTAATTTTAGGCCCTACGGTGTTTGTAAATCTTGCTCTGAAATAGGGGGCAATAATATGTCTCATAAAAATTTAAAGTATTTGCAATGTTAAATGAATTAAATCCCTATCAAGAAAACCTTTTTTCAGCTATCCAGAAGATTTTGGAGGAAGATATCCCATCCTTTTTAAGGAAAACCAGAATTCAGCAGAACAAAATTGCATCCAAATATTACATCTATTATATTAAACATAGACATCTGATAGAAGTGGAATGGGAAGATAACCATTATCCTTGTTATTCTCCATTACGAAGAGAAGAGTTCGAACCAGAATTCCAAAAATATTTAGCCTTAATGAAAGAAATATTTGGTAAATAAATATTTGTATTTATTTAGTATTATAAAATGAATAAAAACATTAAATACCAAAATTTGATCCTGAATACTGATTTTCGGATCATATGATAGCTGTCAAGAAAAAATTTCCACTTATTAATTTTGTTCGCCTAGCTTGGCAGGAGAAAAAATTCCGAAAAATTTGAAGGTTGTCATTGGTAACTGTCGAAATGAAAGTGTGTGATTGGCTTAGAATGACGTACAGGTGTGAAATTTTCCCCTAAATTTTTTGCTCGTCATTTCCGGACACCGCGTGTATCTAGGTAGGACATAATAATATTCTAAGTGCAATGGTCTAATTTGTACCAGATTTTTTTACAAGTACAAATATTTTTTTATCTACCACCATCGATAATTAATAGGCGCATAATACTTGTGCGGTAGTAATAATATTATCTGCTATATAGGAAGATGAGAGAAGAAAAGATCACACGGAGCAACTTTTCTCATTACTAGGAAAAAAGCACCTCTGCCTAAACAAAGACAATATGGTGAAACCTATTTTCAATAATCAATTATTATTATATATAATATTAATGACAGTGATTCGGACATTGATCATTCAAATATTAACACCCGTAGTTATTTACTATACAGTGTCACCAGTAAAGTCCGCATCATATGGGATTTTTTTTTACTAATAGCTCTATTCAAAACTATGCAAAGTTCTGCTTCGATCGAGATAAAAATTAAGCAAAAAAATAGTAGTCACGTGATTCGCGTTAGGTATCTGTCAACTTTTAATTTTTTCCAAAAAATAATTCAAAAGTTGGGTTATTTCTGAAAATATCGAAAAAGTTATTAGAAAAAGTTTTTTAAATGCAGTTTCTAGCTCACATGCAAAATTTCAGCTGCATAAGACAGTGGCGCAACCAGGGGGGGCTGCCGGGCTGCAGCCCCCCTCGAGCTTAGAAACTTAGCCTATTCGTTTAATTGCAAACCAATTTTTCATGTCACGCCTTTTACTAATATTTTATATTCAGCCACATAATTTACATCAATCATGTTATCAATAGTGAAATTATACTACGTCTGACTGAATGGACCGACCGAAATACTTCCACTGAGGCATCTGGATTACTGGCCAGCATTATAAGTTCCAAATTTGTGATCGCACTAATGTGTACAGAAAGAATATATGCCGCAAGATTCTACAAACAGTCGATTTAAACCTTTTTTAAGCATTACAGTTAGCTAATGACGTAACAGATCAAGTTAAAGAAATAAGAGGCCTGGCAGATGATAATTTTCAAAATATTTTTAAGGAAGCTCAAGATCTACTTTCGGAATACGATATTGAAATCAGAGTACCTAGACTACCGCCAAGACAAACACAAAGATTGGTTATAAAAACCGATTCCGCTGCTGAGTATTTTAAAATAACAATTTTTATTCCGTTTTTAGATGGCCTCATAGCAAATCTCGAGGATCGGTTTTTAAAACATCGAGAAACCCTTAAAAATTTTGAATGCCTCTTTCCATAATATGATAATCAAGATTTTGATAGTCAATTTAAATGTTTTTTGAAACTTCCCAGCTTCTACAAGAATAAGTTCCTTGAAGAGTTTTCCATTAAAACGATGTTAAAAGATGAACTTGAGCTGTGGTATAAAAAATGCAAAAACAAAAACTGAAGGAAGATTTGGACAAAGTGTATTCCGAATGTGATGCCAATATATTTCCTAATATAAAAAGGCTTTTACAAATTTTTTTAACTTTGCCTATTACAACTTACAACCGCCACACCTGAAAGGTCCTTTTCAAATTTAAAATATTTAAAGACATATCTGCGTAGCACCACGGAAGAGGACAGATTAAATGGTTTGGCAGTTCTTTATGCGAACCACGATATTGATATTACCGTGGCAGAAATTCTGGACGAAAAGGCAAAAACAAAACGAAGAATTTTACTTTAATATTAGTATTATTAGTGATTACTTACAACTTATTGTATAAGGTTTTTGTTTTGTTTTAGTATAGTATAAGTATGATTAATATATGCGTTACTTATTTTAAATACATTTTTACTAATTAAAATGAAATCTCTAATTTTTTTTTTCATAAATATTTAGTTAGGGCCAGCGGCGTATTATTGCAGAAGTTTTAGGGGGCTGTCGCTTTCGTCAATTATACGTATTTTACCCAAAAAAGGGCGTGGCACCCAAAAAAATTTCGCATGCGGCGCAAGAAGTTAAAGCCCCCCCCGAACTAAATTTCTGGTTGCGCCACTGGCATAAGATAATCTGATTGTAAATTGCACCACTTTTGCAAAATAAGACTCAGCGCAACCCACATAAAAACTTCTCAGTTTTGACAAGTTTTTATTTCAGATACATTTTCTTTAAAGTAGCGCCATATTAAATGTGTGTTTTTACTGTTTTTCTACAAAATCAAAATTGGGCTATTAAAATTTGGTCGCATGTGATGCAAAGTTTATTTGTTTTTGACCCTGTATAGTATAGGTAACTTACAAAATATAGGTAAACAATCAAAATTATCTTATGCAGCTGAAATTTTGCATGTGGGCTAGAAACTGCATTTAAAAAAACCTTTTCTAATAACTTTTTCGATATTTTCAGAAATAACCCCGCTTTTAAATTATTTTTTGAAAAAAAATAAAATTTGACAGATACATACCTAATGCGAATCACCTGACTACTATTTTTTTGCTTAATTGTTATCTCGATTGAAGCAGAACTTCTTGATGCCAAAGTAAAATTTCGATTAAAGCTATTAATAAAAAAAAATCCCATATGATGCGGACTTTACTGGTGACACTGATATAGGTTTAAATTTAAAACGACCTTAAATTGACAGTTCTAGCTTTAAAATGACAAGTGTCAGAAGTCAGAATAAGTTAACTAAGTCCTATATTGAAAATTTGTCTTTGGTTTTTCTGTAACTTCAGAATAAAATCATTGTTTTTGACGTGTACAGGGTTTTTCCGTATATTTTGGAGCACCCCTGGAGCTTTTATTTGAAGACCTAGAAAAAACTTTAAATTACCAAAGTTGCATGATTTCTCCTGAACTGCCAGAATTTGTTATCGGACAAAACAAATGAACATCGTATATTTGTTTAATAATGCCAATGTCGATTTTTTTAAATGGAACACCCTGTATATTAATTTTTTTTTAACTCCTCATTCTTTTCTGATTCCAAATATATACAGTGTGGTTTTTTAAGTGTGCAACATATGGGAATTTTTTTTATTAACGATTTCTCAGAAAATTTTATTCCTAATAAAAGTTGGTGCATGTTCGATAATCATATTAGGTGCACTTGGAATAGTTGCAAGTCAAACGGTGTACAGGGTAGGCCAAAAAATATAAAACTTGTACAAGAATAAAGTACCCCTATTTCAAAAAATTCAGCAAAATGTTACTAAAAAAAGTTGTTTAGAATTAAAAGTTATGCATAGATTCAAAAACGTGACCTCCTAAAATAAAAAAATATATTTTTTTAAAAGACATTAATAATTTCCCAAAAATTTTTTTTTTTAATATTCACCATAAAGACCTTCATAAATTAATCAAAATCAAATCAATTTCGCATATTTTTGTTCAAGTTCAAGCATATTTGTAAAAGTTACTTGAATTTTTAATTTATTAAGGAATCACAAACTTTATATGTTTGTTGCAACGATATTAAACATAACTTTAAAATATCCTAAAAATTAGTTTTAACAAGATAAAGCATTAGTAATGATAATATGCTAATTAAAAAAACATCATTTAAAGTGCAAAATTTTTATTTTAAATGTTTATTAAAAATTTTTATTTTTGTAAAAGTTTTATATTTTTTGGCCTACCCTGTACGCCATTTGACTTGCAACCATTCCAAGTGCACCTAATATGATTATAGAACATGCACCAACTTTTATCAAGAATAACATTTTCTGAGAAATCGTTAATAAAAAAAATGCCCATGTGTTGCACACTTAAACAACCACACTGTATATGTTATATGAAATTAAATTTTGCCTAAACGACTAAAGTAAACATATAACATATATACATATTTGGAATCGGAAAAGAGTGAGGAGTTAAAAAAAATTAATATACAGGGTGTTCCATTTAAAAAAATCGACATTGGCATTATTAAACAAATTTACGATGTTCATTTGTTTTGTCCGATAACAAATTCTGGCAGTTCAGGAGAAATCATGCAACTTTGGTAATTTAAAGTTTTTTCTAGGTCTCCAAATAAAAGCTCCAGGGGTGCTCCAAAATATACGAAAAGACCCTGCACGTACTTTTTCCTTTAATAGAAATGAAACTATTTTGGCAACAGCATCATGGTAAAATTATTTATCGGTAGGTATAAAACGATTTAATTGTAAAAAAATCAAATTAACGCGAAAACATCATATTATAATATGTGTATCGCTTATTAAAACAATGACATGGTGAAAATACAACTGACAAACTATAAGATCTAATATGTATTTTGATGGACTAAATTTAAAACTGTTTAGTGAATACAGTTGCAATAGTTTAATTTAATTAGGTATTGAAATATTTCACATATTTTAAAATTTTTTATTTGACTTGACGATTAAACTTTGAAAATCATGGACGGTTCCTTGAATTTACTACTAAAACGATACTTTTATGCATTTACCGCCATGGCCCTTCAGACGTCGTAGGCCAAGAACGGTGCGTAGAACTATTATATTTCTTACTTCAATATATATAATAAACAAAAAGTCATCCATATTTTTTAATAAAATAAAAATTTGGTTGATAAACAAAGTTTCCCTCCACACTCCACCTCTATGCCTAAGTATAAAAGAAATTTACGTTTTTACCATTTTGTTTTACAAATATTATAAAAATTAAAATAAATAGATACTTACATCATTTCCCAGGTTTTCATCGTTACGTTCCATTTCCGTCACTTCCCCAGAAAGAAATCCTTTTCTGTTTATACCGAATCCTTATTATGGCATTTGTTAAGTTTTATGAGATTAACCAACATTTTTCTAAAATCAATCACATTAATTAATAATATTGTGTATATTTCTTGTATTAAATCAAAATGACTATATTTAGGTAACAAAATATCTTGTGTGATTACAGAAAAAGCATACCTGCACCAGTGGCGTAGCGCTACTACCGTGAACCCCCGCAGTTGCGGGGGGGCCCGAAGGCTCCGAGGCCCGAAAGAGCCTATTGCTATGGCCCCGAAGTCCTGAGCGAGGGGGCCCTAACACAATTTTCGCGGGGGGGGGCATAATTTGTCGCTACGCCACTGACCTGCACCATTGCAAATCTGCAAATATGACGGACTTGCAGACGCAAAATAATTTGTAGACATTTGACATTTCAAAAATTATTTGCAAATAGGTACGCCTTTTCACCGTAGTTAAACCGTTTTACAACTTCTCGTTTCTCAACTGTCTAATACGTAAAATATTCCCAAATCCATGGCAATAATAAATTAATGAACTTAAGTTAAAGTTCTCTTGTTTTTTTTTTATAAAAATCGGATACAAATTGTAAACAACCACCAATACCATCGTTCGCCAAAATCCCCAAAATATAGGTTAGTTTTTAACAAATTTTATACATTCTGCAAATTTGCAGGACCTTCCAACCTTCTACAACGTTGCAGACGCAAAGTATGAAAAACGTTGTCAGGAATTCCAATTGTGTCATTTGCATCTGCAAACTCTACTTGCAGCTACAAACGTCAGATGCAAAGCTTCTGTTGTCTACAAGCGTTCAGAATTTGATGGACTTTTCAACCGGCCAATCATAGGCCGCCGTCTTAAAGAAAGTAATTTTGAGGCTAATAAGCGATGTAAAGCTGTTGGTGTAAATTAGAAACATAAAATGCTATTCACTCTAATATCGGTATAGGTTTCTTTGAAACGTCACGTATGCCAAAAACACTCCCTTTTCAAAATTCTCAAAAGTTCATCACACAAAAAAAACTACAAACAAGTGTTGTGAATATAATAAACCATTCAACAATAAACAGTGACTGTTAAGGCCTGAAAGGAAGCAACAATATTACATACGTTAGGAATATAGGAATAATCAGATTTACAAATGTACATATACTACAATAATATCAACATTACAGGATAATAAATACCTACAATACTTTGTATTGTATGATTTTTGGCTCTGCTACGAGGCAATTTGCCAGCTCACTTGACCATTTCATAATTTAAATTTAACCCCAGAAGATAAACAGTTTCAATGTTGTTACGTGACGAGAATTGTTTAATAAAAATATTTTAAAAGAAACCGAAAATTGTCATGTGTTCCTTTTTTTGTTTCATTAATTATTTTGTATTTTGCAATAAGATTTCTCAATACAAATAAAATCAAAACATGTAAAAGTAGTAAGCACATTATTAACGTAGGTAAGTAGTAGGTCTAGTCAAACATAATAGTCACACTCGGGAAGGTTGTAACATCACTAGTCTAAACCGTTCTTAAAAATATACAATTTTTTCCAATCTAAACTATCCTCTTCAAAAAAACCTCCGCATTAGAAAAAATTTCTATATTTACTATTTTTCGTCTGCGAAAATCAAGGTAATTTATTTCGTTTATTATTTTATTTCATCAATTTTTTCGCCTCAATTTAATACAAAGATTTATGTGCGCATTCTATCACATTTATTTTTTTAAGTTTCCGTCGCTTTATTGCGAACGTTGATTGTAGTGATGTTAAAGAACAGGGAAATTGCTGAACAGGTTCGAACAGTTCGGTTCTCACTCGGGAACCTGTTCCGTAAACCTGTTCACCTGTTCTTTTCATCATAAATTATTGTTACTCACTCACTTATTAAAAAAAGGTGAAAGGTCGCGAAAGTAGTAGTAAAAAACCCGGTTTTTGGTAATCACTTTCTAAAAAAAAAAAAAAGGTCGCCGTCGCCAGTTCCGTACACTAACAACACAGAGCAGCTGCATCCGCGTTTGTGCTCCCTCACTCTCACTGCTCCCTGTTCCCTGTCTGCTCCAAAGAAAGAAGAAACAAAAAACAGCCTGTTCTTTTTATCATTGCTGTTTTGTGAATGATGGCATGCGGGTCGTCGTTTAAGAATAAAAAGAACAAGCTGTTCTTTGTTTCTTCTTTCTCTGGAGCAGACAGGGAACAGTTAGCAGTGAGAGCACACACGCGAATGCAGCGGTGTTCTTCTGTGTTGTTAGTTTACCGAACTGGCGACCTTTTTTTTTTTATTTTTTTGGTTTTTTACTACTTTGACCTTTTTTTACCAACTAAGTGACAATAATTTATGATCAATCAGGTTTACGGAAGGTTCCCAGGTGAGAACTGTTCTTTGTAAAAGAACAGTTCATTGAACAGGCTGCCTGTAACCTGTTCTAAAGAACCTGTTCGGTTCTTTTCTTAACAACTCTAGTTGATTGGGCGGTTGAAAAGTCCACAGCCATCAGACTCTAGCTAGATGCTTGTCTGTAATCTCACGCTTAATGTATCTAATCTATTCGTTTATACGGTAAAATCAATTAGACCTTTTGGCATATTTAAGGCATTGAAGGGATGCAGAAGCCAGGCACCCCTCACAGACCCAGTTTGTGTTGTCACTTAATGCTTAAAATAACTTCATTATCACTATACCAACTTTTTAAATGCTTCATAAAAAATAACAGCACTTTTTATGTCGGAGCACCGGCCTAGCTAGGGGGTATAATCAGCCCGTTATTGACCTGTTACATGACATTTAATACTTTTGCTTTCATTCATATTATCAAACAATCTTTTTTTAACTTAAAGCTGTAGGTAATTATTGCTATTCAAAGAGTATTAGTCCGCTTTTTGAAGGAAACAAAATATCGATAAGAAAATGAAATGGCGAATGCGTTACTAATATTTTCTCTTAAATAAACGGGTCAAAATTCTTTTTATTAATTATTGTGGTTATCTTTTTTCCGTTTTCGATAAAGTATAATAATTCATTAAAATTAAATTATTGATCAATTTTAGCAAAATTTAGGAGTGGTCAAAAAATTTTATCGGCTTTATACCTCTATGGTATCTGTAAAAGTTCTAAAAAAATCTCTATTTAAATAAGCTGAAATGATAAATTATTAATATTTTTTTTTTACCTTTCAAGGTAAAAAATCTTCATTGTTTCACGTTCTGACATTTTGTGACTTAACTTAACTTAAAAAAAAATGTAACGAAGCAAAACAAAACACAACAAAAGGTGATTTAACGTGGCAAATGTCCTCCACCCTCTACTTATTTTGGTAATTTTTTTCTTTTAAGAAAATACTCTGAAGGCGTTAAGTCTGGGGAACTCGGTGGCCATTCAATTGTACCACGTCGTCCAATCCAGCGACCTAAAAATATATCTCATCTAAATATATTTTCACATTGACACCAAAATGCGGGGGAGCACCATCCTGAAACCAAATTGTTTCATTAGGTATATCTGGATCTACTTCGTTGGGAAAAATTACAGCTAGAGCAGGCATTAACTCGAAGGTTAAGAAATCCAGGTACCGTTCAGCTGAGGTTTCCTTAAAAAAAGAATGGCACCTGGCACCAGAATTCGGTTATTAATGATACCTGCCCATACATTTACTTTCTGGGGCCGCTGAGTATGCACTTCAAATATACATCGTGGATTTTCTTGACTCCAGAAACGATAGCTTCATACAAAAATAATATGTTCTGTGGAAAACCTATATTATTCTCGTCACACTGTCTCATCATTTCTTCGCAAAATTGCAAACGCCTGTCATAGTCATCTTCTAAAAGCTCTTGGACAAGATATATACTTTATAAGGGTGGTATTTTTCTGCTTTCCAAAATCTTCCAGTTTCCAGTAGTACCTCTAGATGTGATCATGATTTTGAGCCAATAAAACTGTTGAAACATGCGGATTATCCTGCAGATAATGCCATATCCAATTTTCCATGGTCGCCTAAAACACGTGGCCGTCCATTCCTAAGTCCCTTACTGTACCATGTTCATCAAATTTGTGCCCTGTGAAATTTGATTATCCGGATATTTAGCATTAAATAAAGTGCACACTTCACTTTGACTTCTTATTTTATCTCCACATCTTAACAATATCAAGACTTCGATACTTACATACGTTGTCTTTCCGACAAAACTATATTTTTGTTTAGAAAATTGTTAAATAATACTTCGGAAATACCTTAATTAATTTTAGTCCAAAATGTCACAAAAGGTCAGAACGTGAAACAATAAAAATTTCTTACCTTAAAAGGTAAAAAAACATCAAAAGATTTTATCATTTCCGCTTATTTAAATAGAGATTTTTAAAAACTTTTAACAGTCACCATTTTGAAATACCTTGACAGAATCGCGCCAAAATTTATGAGCATATAGTACTGTACGAGATATTAGCTTTCAAATGATGTATCACAAGCTGATGATGTATGTTTCCTTTAAAAAAAAAGATCGATATGTTGTCATATCTTTGACAAACGTCTATAAAAAACAACGTCAAAATGTGAGCATATATAAAACTAAATTGACGTGTCCGAACGTTTTCCCCAAAAGTTACAGGCTAAGGCTATATTAATTTTATTCCGGACTTTTGGGTAACCCTGTACAAGGTGTCCCAAATTCGAGCCTCATCATGGGGATCTCAGAAACTATAAGAGATACAGCATCGGTTAAATTGTGGCAAAGTTGCGCAATTTCGTACTGAGCAATATCGCAAAAAAATATCTGAGCTATCTTTTTTAGTTTTTGAAATTTTTGCAAAAAACTAAAATTTTGAGTTTTTGTTTTTTTAAATTGCTCGACTTATTTTATCCGCTACAGAAAAACAAGCACAAGATTGTTAAGGCAACTTTTTACGCTCCATATTGTTACGTTTTTAGAATTTCGTTACGTTTCGTTTTTGTGGAACTATTATTAACTTTAATTTGTTAAATACGGACCTGAATTTTTTATTTTATTTTTTGATAGCCCTTTAAGCCCTGAATTTAACCATGTACCACACTTAATTATATTTAGACGTTTTGATGTCATTATTACATCTTCAGGAATGTGATAATTATTTTTAAATACGGCCCTGGTGTATATTTGACTCTTGGTTTATTAAAACTACCATACTGGGCTAAATTAGTATCAAGCGTAGCAAAATAACTATAATGAGGCTGCAAGCGTTCAGAATAGTCCTGTAAATAACGGTCACAAGAAATTTGTGAATTCCTATTGGAAGAATAATAAACTCGTAACATCTCGCGCTTTTCTAAAGCAGAAAACATAATTTTGCTGAAATATTCAGTATAAATGGTGACTGATGCAGTTGTCAAGATAATTAAGGTTGCAAGTATCAACATGCTTGCCAACCTATTTCGCGTATATTTATTTAATTTTTCTAGTTTTTACACAAAATTTAAATAAAATCATTATCGTCTTCATATTTTATAGGTAATAATTGACATATTAAATAAATATCAAGGAATTTTATTAAATATTTTAGGAGAATTTTATAGCGAAAAATGCCGGGTAAGATTTTTTTAAACATTATTATGTCATTCTTCTTTCACTATACAATTCTCCCAAAATTAGCAATGAAATAAATTGATATTATTGTAATATGTCAGCTATTACCTAATTGTACCGACGATATTGATTTTATTTAAATGTTAGTTAATCAAATAATAAACTAAAAAAAGCAACGCGAAATAGGTTGGCAATAGATGAAATGACGTTGAGAATTCCACCTTAACCCAAACAATCAAGTAAAAGTTCTTGTCATAGCAACCTTTGTTTTGTTTGGTTTTATTTTTACTTTGTTACAATTTATATAACAAACCTAAATATAGTAAATTATTTGTATAAGATTCCGGATCCATTTACATGTTTTATGTGGTAAAAAGATTAAGTAACTAACACCAGGGCCGTATTTAAAAATAATTATCACATTCCTGAAGATGTAGTAATGACATCAAAACATCTAAATATAATTAAGTGTGGTACATGGTTGAATTCAGGGCTTAAAGGGCTATCAAAAAATAAAATAAAAAATACAGGTCCGTATTTAAAAAATTAAAGTTGAAAATAGTTCCATAAAAACGAAACGTTGTAGTGAAATTCTAAAAACTTCACAATATGGAGCGTAAAAAGTTGCCTTAACAATGTTGTGCTTGTTTTTCTGTGGCGGATAAAATAAGTCAAGCAGTTTAAAAAAACAAAAACTCAAAATTTTAGTTTTTTGCAAAAATTTCAAAAACTAAAAAAGATAGCTCAGATATTTTTTTGCGATATTGCTCAGTACGAAATTGCGCAACTTTGCCACAATTTAACCGATGCTGTATCTCTTATAGTTTCCAAGACCCCCATGATGAGGCTCGAATTTGGGACACCCTGTACACTAATTTTTAGACCTTCGCAAGTTTTAGATACAGAAATTCCTATAACAATTTTTCAACCCCCGTTTTACACTCTTTAGGGATTGATTTTTGAAAAATCCCTTCTTTGTGGATGCCTACGTGATAAGGAGAGGGTATATATCCTCCTTCTAGGGTTAGGGGTTCAGGCTGGGCGTTGATAAATTAGTACCTAGTCCTCTTTACAATTTTATAGAACAAAAATATTATTTTTTTTTTAACCTCCAAATAATACAAGACAAAAATTGGCTGCATTATTAATTTAAATTTTGATAAAATATGTATATAAGAAATATTTATAACCTTAACATTATATAAAACAAAAAATATCATAATAAAAAAAATACTTACACAGTTAACTGGTGCATTAGGAATCTACATAAATTTAAAAATCAGTTATTCTTAATTACTAATAGTTCCTATTGAATTAATTAAAGCCACACATCTTTAATTGGATATAAATCAAGGATTGCAGAAACTATAAAATTAAAAGAATCTAAACAGCACAGACCTTCTCTAAAACAATGACATGGTATACCAGTCCGTAGGCTTCCGAACGCCGAACAATCTTTTAATCCAATTTAGTAAATGGGCTTTAATGATTAAAGTATATTGGAGTCATTCAACACTACTGGTGTTGTACAGCAAATGTGTAAGCGCTAATTTTTAATTGTTAAATTTAAAACGTTTATAATTTTAATCGTATTAATTAATGGCTATTGAAAATATCGTTGAGAAATATACAGTGGCGCCAAGAGAATCCGTATAGTATGGACAGAGGACAAATTATATCAACCCGTGGTATGGATTTATCTTTATTACCAAATTTGTTTAGATACAATTTGATTTAGACCGCAGTGCCCGTTTAACACAAATAAATAAAAGTGTATTTGATACTAGTTCAGTATTTTAATTTATCTACGACCCACACGATAATTGCGCGTAACATAATTCATTTTGGCTTATTTGAGTTACGGAATAAGAGTCAATACATAACTATTTTTTTAATAAAAGATGGAGAACTTGTAAACATCTATTTTACAACACCTACAAGCTATATTTATGTAAAATCTGGCCATAAAGCAATTCTTAGAACATAACGCTGAAACAAGGCTTTTGACTGCGTCTCTCATGGTCTCCTAGTTGAAAAACTTTCAAGGTACGGTGTTCGGGGTATTCATCTCAACCTAATCTCATCCTATCTAAAATCCAGATACTAATGTGACCAGCTCGGGAATCAAGGTAATCTTTTAGGCCTGTTGAGAGCGGCGTTCCGTCCTTGGTCCGCTTTTATTTATTGTATATTAATGATCTGTGCCATTACTTAGCCCCAAATGAATGTACTTGTTTTGCGGACGATACTTCATTTATTACCTCCGACGAGGATATTCTGAGCATACCACGGAGCATGTT
Organism: Polydrusus pterygomalis; assembly: GCA_963969555.1. Lineage (NCBI taxonomy): Eukaryota > Metazoa > Arthropoda > Insecta > Coleoptera > Curculionidae > Polydrusus > Polydrusus pterygomalis. The sequence goes on along the minus strand of OZ018376.1, from coordinate 75,065,808 downwards.
ATCTTTAGAACCTTAAGCCCACGACTGGTTTACAAATAATGACCTACAGCTTAATCTTGAAAAGCACTAAACACAGCGTATTATTTTTTCTACCAATAGGTAACACTGTTACGTGTGATAAATCGGCAAAATTACTGGGAATCACACTAGACGATCGATTAAACAGGTCTGCACATGTTTATAGTCCTGCAAAAAAACGAGCATCCTCTACCTTTATCCCGCGCAGATTAAAAAGTTCAGTTAATCGATCACTTGAGTTATGGTGTCGTATTGTGGGGCAATTCTTCATCGGCCATTAAAGCTTTTAGACAGCAGAAGAAAGCTGTTCGTGTGATTGCCGATGCTGATTACTTTAAAAACAGTACCATTGCGTTCTCTAACGAACGCAATGACAGTACCTATTTTTAATACGTTTGGAATTATGCCTCTACCTTCTCTGTTTATATTCTATCAACTGCTCGAAATTCATAAAAACAAGAACAGTTTTATCTTAAATTCTAATTTTCATAACTACTTAACTAGAGGCTCTGACTTAATCAGACCTAAACAATTTTGCTCTAAGAAGGCCAAGGATAATTCTATTAATATCTCATTGTATAATGCACTGCCTGAAAATGTAAAGCTGCTTAGTTATTGAAAATTCAAATCTATGATTTTTCGTCTTTTCGCCGTCACTGTTGTTTTAACCATTTTTTCCTGTTGTAGCGTGAGAAATTAAATTAAAAAATTTAAAGATGTAATTGATAAACTTCTTGAATCCCATGCTTTCTGCTCAGTGGTGGAATACCTTAATGTTGTTAATTGACGAAGATCAATATTCAAATTTTAACTCTTTTTTGTTATTACTGTTTGTTTATAACGTTTGTGTATGCTTAGTTCTTATCAATTGTGTTTTAATACATATTTTAATTTAGTTTACATGCGTCCAGGAATGCTTTATATTTAATATGACTTGCTACAAATTGTAATTTACAAAAATGTGGTTAAATAAATATGTCTATGTCAATCTGCATCCTTTAAAAACCTTGCGATTTCGTCCCTGGTAGTTTCTGATATTTTGGGCCTATGTCATTCAGATTTTCCTTTAAAAATGCTTAAAGTTGGGTATACTTTTGCTTAGGTATATCTAAATTATATGCTGCATAGAAACGGTGACTCTCAGACTGTCACTCAGACTGGAAGAACTGTAAATGTCTACTAATTCTACATCGGCATACCATTCAACAAAACGAGTATGGATTTTTCATAGGCGTTTTATTTCTTATTATTAAAGGTCTCTACAAGTTTCGAACGTAGAAACGTTCATCATCAGGAGACAGAAAAATATATTGCTATTGCTGATGGTTTTAGCAGAAGAGAAAATTATATGTGGAATAAAACCTTAATTGAGCTTTTATGGCATCAAAAATTGGATTGTTGAAATGACATAATGTGAGGAAAATATAAATGAAAATAAGTTAAAACATACTAAGTATGTGAAGCTCAGTTGAAAGGGTCTAGAACAACAAAAAAAAAAAGACCGGGGAGGAGGTATTGAAATTAAGACTTGGTGAGCATCATGTATTTGAAGTAGAACGATTTGTCGGAAAAAGCGGTTTGGGGCACTGAATTTCACTGAACCTTAAAATTCAGTGCCCCAAACAAAAAAAAAGGTAAAATAATCCGATGTGCAAATATGCACGCCTAAACAACGTACAACACCTATTGGGGTATTGAGTCCCCCAATATGTACCATGGTGGTGTTTAACTCTGACAGAAAAGAGTACTTTTGAGGGAAGGGGTTAATATTCATCAACTAAGTATTCTTGATTCGTTAAGTTTTTATTCTGTTAAAACGATCAAAAAAAATTATTTGCCAACTATGGTCGAGAGATGTCCAGATTGTCCGGTATTTTTGCTTCGTGTTCGGTATAAGAAAATGATAAACATGGCAAATGGCAATTTTATTATCCTTCACCTAAACAGAAACTTTTACTAAAGGGCTCAAAATCACAATTTTTGACAAAATGGCAAATGCATCTTAGAAAAATTGACCGTTTAGTATAGTATAGTAGTACATCAGATCAGGATTAGGCCTTATCATTTTTTAAATGTATTTATCCAATTAGAATTAAGGTGGCTTGAAGCCCTTTTTTAAAGTGCAATTTTTGTGATACTTATGACGATTCTAGGGCTTTAATTATTTTTGGTCAGTGTTTTTATCAAAAATACAAAAACAGTTTAAATGTCATTTAAAATAATTTACAGCAATTTTGAAATTATCATGATTTTTATGGGGTTGACATTTCAATTAGTCATATATGAGAGGCTAAAAAACAAAAAAAAAATTGAGTCAAGAAAGGAAAGTTACCAAGTAATAAGTTTACAGAAAAACGATATTATCGGTCAATAATTAAAAAGCTCGGTTATAAAATTTGAAAGTTGATTTTTAGGCACAATTAATTATGTAAAATAAACAAAATAATACAGAATTAATTAAGTAATAATTACCTAAATATACATAGTGATTCACGTTGAGTAGCCTATTAGAAGTTCTCGGAAACGAGTATCATTTTTACGATAATAAATAATAATTTCATTTTTAACTGGTTTAGTACTACACGTTTTTATCTGTACGCCCACCGACTTGTAATACAGGTCTGTGTGTACGCCACTGTCCTTACATTATTTTGACTAGTCCTTTGCTTTCGGTAGTCACCTCTATTGCAAAGTTTTTCCTTATTATATCTTGTATCCATGGTAATGCCACAGCGGCTGACTTGATCTAGCATTTGAAAATCATGAGATTTGCGTAAGCCGAGTAGGCATCAGTTAAGGACCCATACTTTTCAAATTATCTCCAAAATGCACCATTTTATCGAAATTTTATGAGACAAAAAATAATCAAAAACAAATCATTACCTGAAAAAATATAGTTTGGAAGTCACTGGCGCACGTACTAAAAAATAGGGGGGATCAGCGGGTACTGAACCCTTTCTATTTTGAATAATAATTATATTAGTTCTAGCTCGCAAAGTAAAAACAGTAAATTATTTTCATAATTATTTATTTTGTATTTAGAAGTAAATAGTTACACTGCAGTCCTAATTTTAGGTCCCTAAACCTGCTTGAAGGTGCTGCAAACACTTATAATACCGAATGTCCAATTTTCATGAATAATTAACTATTTATTACGGAATTAAAATTAGGTTTTGTATTAATTTTATCCAATAAATCTTCAAATTGGCTATATCTGAAACAAAAACAAAATGTTAAAGAAAAGTCTACAGAAATTGCGTGACTAACGATTATGCGTTTTACTGTCGTTACCTCGGGACATAATCAATGCTTAAAGGGACGTGGCTCGCAATTTGATACAAGTGGAATCATAATGAAAACGTGTTGGCTAGGGGGGTTGATTCTACCCTCTCAGGGGGTGGAAAATTATTTCCCCCCTCGCTCTCGAGGATATTGAAGACGAAAAATACTTTCAGACGAATTCGACCCTTTCTACCTACGTACACGGATATATAATATAACAGGTGAAGTTGGTCTGGGAGCTTTGGGACAATACGTGAGGGGTTGTTGTCTCTGCTAAGGGTGAGGGGGTGATCCTTTTATCTCGTTCTGAAAGCGGTAGATAATAGAAAACGTAAATGTATGATGTATGTATATGCGCAGTAGAAGCTGCATAGAGAGAAGCTGTTCTCTCTTCGTTACCGCATACGCACCTCCATTTCTCGACTTGATAGTTTAATGTGTGTGTGGAGGAATGCTGTGTAATTTGAGAAGATGAGTAAAATCCTTTTCCCACCTCCTGGGAGGGTAGAATCAACCCCCCAAGAGTTGCCCCAAACCTCTGTGGTCTCCAACCTTTCCTTATGATTTGACTACTATCCAATTTCCAGCTATCCCTCCCAAACTAAGTATTGAATGTGAAGGTGTGTGTGTGTGTGTGTGTATGCCTTGGAGGCTGCGTAGAGGGATGCTGTTTAATTTGAGAAGAGGAGTAAAATCGTTTTTCCACGCCTGGTATACCAGGACGATCACGTTTAACACTATCTTTAACAGTACGGGAAGTTCTCCAGTTAATTGCTACCCTAGACACTGTCGATTGGTTGCGGACGAGTTGGGTATTTTTTATTATCATATCACGGATTATGACTTCTACTTTTATTTCCACAACTCAACATAATGAAATGTCTATGCGTTCATATTCAGCGAGGCGCATTTTGGATGTAATATCAGCAGAGAAAAATGCAAATTTAATTAACATTCAATGACATTTTTTGGCATCTCAAACTTAAATAGCAAATTCAATGCCTTAAAGATTGTGACCTAAGTTCAAAATGTGGCTAAGTCGAGACACATAATATCACTTGTGCATACCAGTATTAAAGTGTTAATGTTTCGTAAACGGTTAAAGATAGGACATATAAGAAATGTCTAGAATTGATTATAGAATGTAAAAATATAAAATATATTTAATTTAAAAAAAAATTGATATACGTAGCCTTTTTATGATCCTCCCTGTATAATATTATTTTTCTAAAAAAAACGGCTCCGAGTGATTCTTGATTAAGTGGGCGATATTCTATATAAAAGGCTGATCCGTTATACTTATCATACTGTATATCATCATACTGTGCGAGCAAAAAATATTTGCATCAAAGAGTGCCTTGCATCTAAGGACGTAATGCTTAGCCGTAGAGCTTAATACCTGTTGGGTGTCAGTAACTACCTGAATTAACAATCAATCAGTTATTCCGTCATCTTTGACAGTCGTTACAAGTAATTTGATTCATCGCTAATTTTTCCAATTTCTTGAACAATTCACATAATGGGCTTTACGGAACAGCACAAAACATTCATGGTTGAAGCGTATTTTCGAAACGGGGTTAGAGTAAATAGAGAGTAGCAATACAATCCGGGTTTATGCATGGACGATTTTCATGAACATTTTCCTTACGTTGCTTTTATTGCTGGGGATTTTTATCATTGCCGGAAACGAACCGTGGCTGTGTTTAGGGAAACAGGTTCTATACAACACAAAAAAAGGAACAGAAAGACCATCTGTAAGAACAGAAGAACTTGTTGCAAACGTTCGTGAAATAATGCAAAATACGCCAACAAATTGTATAAGACGCCTGTCCCAAGAAGTGGGAATATCTTATGGAACATGCAGGACTATTCTTAAGAAGCAGCTAAATTTATTTCCTTATAAAGTGCAAGTATTCCAAGAAATACAAGCCGCAGATTTTGAAAGACGCATGAAATACTCTCAATGGTTTACCCAAAATTTATTTAAAAGAAATGATTTATTAGACCTGACATTTTTTTCGGATGAAGCCTGGTTCCACCTCTCCGGTTATGTGAATTCTCAGAATACATGTAATTATTTTTCTTTTTCTTTCTGTATATTCTTACTTTGGTAATTTTGTAAACAACAAAAATAAATTTGTATTTGTCTACTTATTTTATTACTCATTAGTTTGGCATATCATGTCATAATATGAATTTGACAAAATTTTAACCTAGATTTGATTAGATATATCGTCCCCATATCATTGTGATCTAAGCCAAACCCTACGTTTTTTAATCCAAGCCCTCTTTGATGCAAATAATTTTTGCTCGCATGGTATGTGTAAAAGTGTTAGTTGACTGTCAATCTAATATCATATTATATTTTGTGTTAAAAAATCGTTTATTTCTGTGATCTAGGAAGCTCTGACATTTGTGCAATCCAAAGATTCGCAACATCTTTTAATTACTACCGAACGTACGGCCCTTAAATTCTTGAGAGCATCTATAGAGAGTATAATATCAACTATTCTGTTATCTGTCGTAATATGGTGATTAATCTGATGAATGATAAACCCTATATCTATATATTATAATAAAGAAAATATAATAAATTGTACAATAGGTCTAAGCTCTGCCAATACTTACCAAGCTTTGTTTTTAAGTAAATCTTTATTCCTCTCCATCATATCGTATTTTCTCTCTTTCTTAACCTTATTTAGAAACTTATCCATTTCCTCTAAATCAGTTTCCTCAGGAATATCTCTACTACCAGGTGGAGTAGGCTCCCGATCATCATCCGCCCATTTTCCAGCAAACGTCTGCCTGTCAATTACCTAAAAAATTGTACGATTTTTTAAAAGAAAAAAATAATATAAAGTTACTAAATATTCTATTTACCGATTAATTTGTATTCTAAAATTCTTGTAAACATATGTTTAGTTTTGTTCATAGCAAAATATCTCAAAACACTTAAAACAAAATACATATTAAATTTTTAACAATATGAATATGCTTATTTGTAATGTATCAGTAATCCTTTAGGGAGGGATCAAAACAAGGATTAAAAAAAAATATTCAGGGAAATAGGGTGCAAATTCCACGATGAAAGGTTAGGTACCGTCTGCCAGTCGGTAATCGAAGAGACTATACAGGGTTCAAAAAGGTATTGTCAATAATTCGGGATTTAGTAAATTGGTTAAAAATAAAGTAAGAACTTCACATAAAATTGTGTCCTTTGTCCACTTACTACGACGCCACAGCCCCCTAAAGGGGGTACTCTGAAGATAATGTTTTCTAAATATTTTCGAAATTTTTGTAGATACAAATTTAAAATTTAGATATTTTGGTAAACTTTGTACGCTGAATAGAACTGTGGTCTTAAAAATGTCAATATTTAAGAAATGTAGCCGGAAATAGGGGATAGTGGGTAAAAATAGTCGTAACATTTATACTGTGTTATGTTCAATTAGAAAAACCTGACATATTTTATGAAAAAGGTACTATTGGTAAGACATGATTGGGGGCGCCGTTTTCTATATAAATTTATTTCAAAATTAACTTACATTTAAAAAAATCGCTAATTTATGTTTTTTACTAGTATTAAATGCATGAAAATGCTCTAAAAAATCCCCCCGTAAATTTTGGCACGGTATGAAAATACTCGAAGCATAATTTTTCTTTAAGGTGGAATTAACGACGCCATTTTCTAGTCAATTTGATTTGCCTAACTATTGACGATTCGCATGCGCACTGTGTTGAGCAGAGTTGTTATTTTTATGCCTTTGGCATACGAAGAAGAAAGATAGACATATTCTGGAGCTGGTAGAGTAAGGCAAATGTTAGTCAACCGGTCATAGTTTTGTTTACTGTCGTGTTTTGTGCAATTACGGAACTTTTCCTGTTAAAACTAACACATATTCTCTTGAATTCTTAGGATAGATGACATCTAGATAGACTAGTAGTGTTACCAGTAAAAATTGTTGTTTTTACTTCAGTTCTGAAAATCGATGTGCTTACTTTCAAGGATTTTAAGGTAAATTGTGGCAAATTTTAGTAGTTTCAAAAAACAGCTTTATTTAAAGGTTCTGTGCATTTATTTAAAAAAAAAAACACCGGCATACTATTCGTCAATGCTTCCCTGAATAGCCATTTTAAAATTAGATACTAATTATTTTTTTTTAATAATTGCAAGGTTCCGTAAGTTACCCCTGCATACACAAAACCATTTATTGGTATTTTATACATGATTGACCTTGAGAACTGTGTCCTTAACAACTTTAACATGCTGTCACCTTTAGCTCCGTCATTACTAACTAGAGTGGCTGACGTTCAGATCGCTTATTATGTATTATAGGGGAAACTATTATTGTTATGATTTTCAGTTGGTATGAAATGACTTGTTCAAATGCAGCACTACCTATATTGTACTAGTAGTTGGTAAAATAGGCACATCAGATACCCCAATTATTATGCTGGCTAAGAGTGATATCGTACACAGCCGTCCTTAATCCAGATTATCTTTTAATTACGCTCAAATAATTTTTTGGTATGTTTTACCACAGTAAAATTAAATTTAAAAGAGATAAAGTTAATTTGTTTTGTTAAATTTTCAAGTTTTGGTCCATTTCTCGCCACTTTCAAATGGCTCAAACACGGCACAATAGAAATGTCTGCCGCTACAGTACAATTATTAATGTGCAGTTTAATACAGAACAGAGGGAGACCGTCCTATTATGTGACACGTTAGCAGACTATCAATACACCAACACGGTTTAACCTTGTTCTAAAGCGGGTACTAGTTATACCAATCTTTAAACAAGGGAATAAAGACGCATCATCTAGTTATAGACCGATATCGTTATTACCAGTAGTATCTAAGAGTAGAGAAATACTGGGTCCGGCAAAATGTATTACCCATTTTTAACGAGTAGGCTTTGGAAATTTTGTGACGTTTTGGCAGTTGTTAAAATGGAGCGCTGGTCAGTGGATCATCGTGTGTTTTGTGTATGGAGGGCTTTAGGTTAGGAGTCCGATCGCAATACATTGGTTTCGGGCAAAGCAGCTTTAAAAATGGCCGTCAGGGGCGCATGTGTTCCTTTAAATCTGTAAAATGCATGGGTTCTTATGGGATAATCAACTGTTTTATTGAATTTAGTTAACTAAAACCCTCTACAGGCTGAGATATGTATATATTATATCTAATAAAGCATATTTTATTAATTATTGGATAAAAATACCGCTGACGTCTATCAAAACCTGTAAAAAGTCAAACACTTGACGATCACTGCGCCGCGACCGGGAAACAGCGAACTAACTACTACACAGGGACGTAAATTTAAAGAACAGCCATTTTCGATCGGACTCCTTCCTAAAGCCCTCCATAGTTTTGTGTTAACAAATTTATTCAGTTTACTTCAGTTGTTGTTGTTCAAAGACAATTTCGTCGCCCTTTTAACATTCGCCGTTGCCCTTAACGTAAAACCATTATGTCTTGGTACCGTAAATTGAAAGAACTCGGATCAATTTTAGACAAAAAGTCAAGCGGATGACCAAGATCTGCTTGCAATGATCGTAACCAGGAAAGAGTAAGGGAAGCTGTAACTGCTAGCCCAACAAGATGTATTGTTCATCATGCTGAAGCTCTTCATTTGACAGACAGGAGCATGAGAAGGATGCTGAAAAAAATGAAGTTCCACCCATATAAATTTGCCGTAGTTCAAGAATTAAGTGCACAAGATAAAATTAATAGGCTTCAGTTTTGTCGCAATTTTATGAATTTGCGCGAAAATCATCAAGGTATAGAATATTATCTTTACATGAGCGACGAAGCACATTTTTACCTTAACGGTGATGTCAACAAGCAAAATTGCCGTTATTGGGCTGAAGATAATCCTCGTGAAATTCACCAGCGACCTTTACATAGTAACCGCCTGGTGTTCCAAAATTATCGGCCCATATTTCTTCGAGGAGAATGGTGCGACGGTAACTGTTACTGCTCCGCGCTATGCAAAAATGCTGCAAATGTTCTTTTTACCAGCAATACAAAACGAACTGAGAGAATATTGGTTCCAGCAGGACGGCGCAACTAGCCACACTGCAAGAATCTGTATGGCTATTTTAGGAGAAACTTTTCATGAGAGGTTTATTTTAAGAAATGGTAACTTCCCTTGGCCTGCACGGTCCCCAGACCTCTCGGCCCCCGATTTCTTTCTTTGGGGCTTTTTAAAAAGTAAAGTGTATGTAAATAAACCTAGATACCTTGGGGAACTAAAAGTTAACATGAGAAATGAAGTGAATGCTATTCCAAGGCACATCATTCGCGCCGTAATGCAAAGATTTATCAAGAATTTGGAAGAATGCATTGTTCAAGAAGGCGGTAATTTATAGACGCTATTTTCAAGACAATAATCTCCCGTCCTTTGTCTTTAAAAATTTGTATTGTTATTTAATTTTATTAAAGTGATTAGTTTTATAACTCGTTAAAAATGGGTAATACATTTTGCCGGACCCGGTATATGAACAGTGACCACGGAGAGTTTTATGGAGGAGAATGGTTTTCACTTGGATAACCAGTGTGGCTTCCGAAGGGGTAAAAGAAGTGTTAGTAGCTAGAATATCAAGATCGTTCCAATGTAGAGAGTATTATGCTGCAATATTTTGTGACCTGAGTAAGGCGTTAGACTGTGTAAGTCATGACCTGCTTCTTAAAAAGCCCGCTTTCTGCAGGAAAGTATATAGCTTTAATAGTCATACCTATAAGATAAAATGCAGCCTGTGGGAGCGGGGAAGGTGGTTCCTGGAGGAAGGAAGTTACAATAGGCGTACCCTTGGGCTCCGTCCTGGGACCCATTCTGTTTTTGATATACAAAAACGATCTGCCTTTAAACAAATTATATGATCTTACTATCTTTGCTGATGATACCACTGTATCTGTCATCGGCAAAGAAGTGGTTTAGTGTAAACAAGCTACTAGTGCAAACTACTAGGCTAAAACAAACAATGTCATATTGTTTGCATTCGACACCGAAAATGCAGACATATACCAGACGTTAAGTTCTTAAGAGTCCAGCTTCACAAAGCTAAAATGAGATAAACATCAGGTGGCAAAAAACTCAGGAGCGGCTTGTATGCACTATTCAATCTGGCGGATCAGGTTTCTAGAAAGTGTTGCTTACAGCTTACTATTCAATTTAGTGATGGTGTCCGCACTACTTGTATATTACATCGTTACACTGGCTGCAGCACTTGTAGGGACATCAATTTAGATTGAATAGCCTTTGTGCTGCGATAAGAAAGAAACTAGAGGCTTTAACGATCTCACCTTTGGCCAATTTTAATTTGCGGCCGTATAATCACTAATAAGCTATAAATGTTCTGGGGCTCCTCGTGGTGTCAAGGACATAGTTCTGATGAGGAAGTGCTATGAGCTTTATACCAGAGGGAATCACGTCGACCCTACTTTCGGTCCTTGGCTATTTCAAGTGCACCATGACTGAATTTTTTAAATGTACCTAGTAATGTTTTTAAAGAAGCATAACAACTTATTTGAACAGAACTTAAAGTATTAGGCCAATTCAATGACAGCCGTAGCATGTGACCTTCATATACCTGCCCATAATTCGGCTTACTTTGAAAATTTTATAGGCAGTCGAGGCCTATAATATACTTCCCATAGACATTAGTATGGAAACATTGACGTCATTCCAATTAATTACGCAAAACTAAAATTCAAAATGGTTTACATGACAAAAATGGCTTGTTTACATTAGATGCCAGTGCAAGCAAAATTGCCTGTAAGCATGCGCTTTGATGAACTGATACTAAAGCTCGATCCTCATTACTTATACGTAACGCCACCATATTCTTACACTGCAAACAATGGATGGAAAGTGGACGTGACGGCTACTGTGATTACGTCCATTGGTTGCAATATAAGAATGTTTCCTGTGGTGGCGTTAGGTATATACTAAATATCACGAATAGTCTCGTTTTAAAACAGATGACAGCGGTTATTTGTCATCGATCAGCTGATATTGGGACAAAATAATATCCCTAGATTTGTAGCGGACCGTAATGAGCCCAAACACCGAGTTATAAACTGCGTTTTTGTTACATTTAATTGTAAGTACCTACAATTATTATTCATTTGACCAAAAATTTAGATACAGGTTAAAATTTTTTAATTATTTTTCATTAGGGATCATAATTATTATTAATGTGTGCCTTGCTCGTTAGTTGATTTCATCGATAAGTAATAAGTTTTATTTCATCTGAACGCCGTTTTTGTCGAAAAGTTAGTTTGTAAAATTTTTGTTCTTAAAATGTTTGTTCGTTAAGGTTAGGTTTCGAATGTATAATTTTTGCATTTTACATTATCTAGATATCCTTTTCTGTTTCAAGAAAAATAAGTAGAAATTAAGTATTTCCCTGACTTAGGTAGGTAGGGGAGAGTTGGACAAAACCGGGTATCGCCTAGTTCTACCAAATGCCAAAACAGCTTTCCATATTATTAACATTTAAAAAGCAGCTATTTGATTTTGAAGGAATTATTTTTATAATTGTTATTATTATTATTATTATTATTATTATTATTATTGTAGGTAATAGTAAGTAAAATTACGTTACTATAATAGTTAAAATAGCTAACCATATTAGTATGTAATAGGATAGCGAACAAATATATAATTCTATTTTCTGTGTCTACGTACCTTACATAAGTGAAATTATTATTTGATATTACTATTATTATTGTTTGTATGACAATAAAATAAAGTTTTTAACATAAAGTTAGCCTACATACAAGTTTCGAAATGTAACTGTATCAATAAATTGCATTTTAACAAACAAATTCCATAAAAACCACTTTTGGGTCTACGTACCTTACGTAAGTCAAAAACTGTTAAAGTAGGGTTTCCACTGACAGAAAAATTTAATCCCTGGCTAAACTAAAGCTCTTAACTTTATGTTAACCTACATACAAGTTTAGGAATGTAACTGTATCATAACCAACAAATTCTATAAAAACCGTATTTGGGTTTTCGTACCTTACGTTAAGTCAAAAACTGTTAAATTAGGGTTTCCATTGACAGAAAAATTAAATCCCGAGCTATATTGAAGCTTTTAACTTTATGTTAGCCCACATACAAGTTTAGAAATGTAACCGTACCATAGCCAACAAATTCTATAAAAACCATATTTGGGTCTACGTACCTTATGTAAGTCAAAAACTCAAGTAGGGTTTCCACCAGAAAAATTAAATCCCTGGCAATATTGAAACTTTTAACTTTATGTTAGCCCACATACAAGTTTAGAAATGTAATCGTACCATAGCCAACAAATTCTATAAAAACCATATTTGGGTCTACGTACCTTACGTAAGTCATTTTTTTTGACAGTGAATGTAATAACTTGAATTCAATTAGTTTATGTTGAACTGTAGGTATTTTACCTATAGGTATATTCTGAACAAATAAAACAAAAAAAAATCTGTTCTAAATATGAGTGACAGAATCCTATTTTAGGTTGTGTTTTAATTAGTTTAGTATTTTTAAGGTTTGGATATTTATAATATTATAAACTTTTTAAATCTATTTTGACTCTTTATCTTTAAACCATATAGAAATTCATGCTTATTATTACCTACCTTAAATTATAATAATTATAAAACAAAACTTTCAAAAGAAATTATTAGGTACCTATTACTTATTATTTGGCAATATTAAAGCGGTAGAACCGATGAGGCTATTGCATAAATTGTTTTAGAAGGTATCACATGTATAATTTTCAAGTCCGGTCCTGTAATTCATGCCAACTTATAAAAATTTAATAGACCAACATTGACAGAGTGTCTCGTGACTTTGCCCCCATCTTGCGAGAGTATTCAAGATTTTTACTATAGTAAGAATCGCGCTTAGTGAAAAAGAGGATAGTGATAAAATAGAGGTAGAGGACGATAATAAAACTAGAATTAAGAGGACAATCCAGATGTTGAAGGTTATAACTCTAACAGTGCGACTTATGATGTTCCTTCTACTTCTTCGGCTAGAGATTAAAATGAAAAATAATGCCCCCAAAAAAACTAAATAATTTTATATTTGAATTAGGTGCTGCATTTATCGTATTATTACTAATTTTTGTTCTCTTTGTTCGCTGCCAGGGTCATTCCCGAGGGGACCTACGGTTTAACGTGGGCTCCGAACCACGATCCTCGGTCATTAGAACAATCCCTAATGTGTTTTAAATGCGTTCGCACACGACAAATCCCAAACCGCTGAGCAAAAAATTTCCATAGCAAACAGTAGAAAACCACGCATGCGCAGAGGAAAATGTCGCCTAATTTATTTGTGCATTTTTAAAAAGTGCAGTTTCTGAATAGGAGGTTGCAAGTATCAATATCAATAATTTTTAACCTAATGCCTCCATACAACACTTTTTGAAAAATACTAAAAGATCGAGTAGTTTAGATTCTATAGAATATGGCATGGACGATGGGCCACTCGTTGTACAGTGTGACCAGTAAAGTCCGCATTATATGGAATTTTTTTTGATTAATAGCTTTATTCGAAATTTGACTTTGGCATCAAGTTCTACTTCGATCGAGATGAAAATTAAGCAAAAAAATAGTAGTCACGTGATTCGCATTATCTGTAAAATTTTAATTTTTTCAAAAAATAATTCAAAAGTGGGGTTATTTCTAAAAATATCGAAAAGTTTTTTTTAAATGCAGTTTCTAGCCCACGTGCAAAATTTCAGCTGCATAAGATAACTTTGATTTTTTACCCACCACTAAAATTTATTTCCCACTTAATGAACACTTTACTGACGACACTGTTTTTTGTCTTAATATTAAGGTGTACTACTTTTAGACACAAACTAGGTTTTCAAAAATACTTATTTTATGAAGTTACCTTATACAGGGTCAAAAACAAATAAACTTTGCATTCATGCGACCAACCTTTAATAGCCCAATTTTGATTTTGTAGAAAAACACACATTTAATATGGCGCTACCTTAGAGAAAATGTATCCGATATAAGAGCATTGTCAAAACTAAGAAGTTTTACGTAGGTTGCGTTGAGTCTTATTTTGCAAAAGTGGTGCAATTTACAAAATATGGGTGAGAAATCAAAATTATCGTATGCAGCTGAAATTTTGCATGTGGGCTAGAAACTGCATTTAAAAAAACTTGTTCTAATACCTTTTTTCGATGTTTTCAGAAATAACCCCACTTGAATTTTTTTCAAAAAAAAAAAAATTGACAGAATGCGAAACACGTGACTACTTGATGCCAAAGTCAAATTTCGAATAAAGCTATTAAGGTGGGAGTATTAACATGCTTGCCAACCTATAACCTATTTCGCGTAGATTTATTTATTTTAACTTTTACACAAAATTTAAATAAAATCAATACGTCTTCATATTCTATAGGTAATAATTAACATGTTAAATAAATATAAAGGAATTTCATAAGTTATTTAAGGAGAATTGTATATCGAAAAATATCGGTTAAGATTTTTTTAACATTATTATGTCATTGTTCTTTCACTACACAATTCTCCCAAAATAAGCAATGAAATAAATTGATATTTTTGTAATATATGAGATGTTACCTAAATAATGTGCCGACGATATTGATTTTATTTAAATCTTAGTCAATAAAATAATAAACTAAGAAATACAAGGCGAAATAGGTTATAGGTTGGCAATAAATTGAATGACGTTGATAATTCCCCCTTAATAAAATCAAAATCAAATCAAAATATGCTTTATTGTTTTAAAGAACAGTAATTCTTATTAACAAAGCTAAAAAGAAATACAAGTAATATACTACGAATACTTACATAAATTAAAAGAAGTAAAAATAATTATTTTTTTCTTAAGGTAATAGGTACATCGTCAAAAATATAAAGGTAAATAACTACAAACATAAATCCCATATGATGCGGTCTTTACTGGTCACACTGTATAATAGAATGTCTTTTACTTATGATACAAAGATTACCCAATATGTAACCAGTATGTTATTGCCAATGGTATGCCACCAGGCTATTGAAAAGTGAGGCCACTATGCAGCTCGTTACTGGGATAGTGAGCATGCGCAATATGTAGTATTAACAACGAATGTTAATTAGCTGTTGCTTTAATGCGGACAGAACCGGTCATTCATTATTTTCATTTTGTCTTGTGGTGTTTGTATGATCTTTAAGTGTTGTCAAAGGCTCTGACGCCACGTGGCGATTCAAATTTATACTCGTAACGATGGAAACAATAAAAATGACCAATGTTTCCATGGTTACTTACTCACCACGTGATGTCATACGCTTTAAAGATTATATTTTGTTAATCTTTGTATGCCACAACACCTAAAAGAGCTAGATCTTGTATTGATGAACTGGTAATGTTTTGAATCAAGTTCTTGGCCTTTTCTACTAAAACTATAATATATTTTAACGTATTTTTCTTGACAAATTATTTATTACGCGATTATGAAAGTAGTTTTTTATTATTTAATAAAAATTAGGAGATCTACTTAACCAAAGATGTTTTTATTGAGCTGAACTTTAAAGTTGCGTGATCCAATGAACGTCACATTAAAGAAGGTTTTGTTTGAAAGTTTTTAACTAATTTGTGAATAAACTCTAAAATACTCATGAACATTCAATAAAGATAAATGTAAGATGTATACAATAAAATCATATTATACCTTTCAATCACGAAATAAATCATCGATATAGAAATTAATAAAAATATCAGATTAAGCAAACATCTACAGCTAAGCCCCTAAGTATTATTTTTACCGAAATATTAAATGCAGCGTGACAATCAAATTTCTTTCTCATAAATTAAATAATTTTTTGGGTCATTGAACATTTTTGGTAGCCGTGAGAAACGTATTCCCCCTTACTACCCTGGAAAGGGTGACTACTTAATGTTGATCATAATTTCATCCGCCAATGACAATATAAATCTTATTATAATATAATTTTTACAAACAAGGCCAGAAGAAAATAATTTAATCAATTTTCGAAACCGTCATATTCGTTTCTGTTAAAGAAGAATATTTATTTTAATTCGACGAGAAGGTGTTTTATAACCTGTTGCAGAATGTCACCATAATCTGTTTTTGCAGCCTTACATTCAGAAATTTATCCAAAACCATAATATAGAAAAGGGCATTGAGAAAATCCAATGCTGACAATATAAAATATTGTAATCCTCGTTTCAATTAATTTTACTTGTAGATTAAGTTTTAAAAATCCCCAATAAAATAATCTTTTTTGTGGAAAGGTTATGAATAAAACTATACAAAGACATAATATTATTTTATTGAAACCAAAACAAAACTTACATTAATCTTTACTTGCAGTTTCATTTACCTTAGCATTATCAGTATTAGTATAATCATCCCGGTCTTCTCCTTCTGATAGAGGACCCTCATGTCTGACGGGCTGTCCTCCTTCAGCCGGAGCTCCTTCCGAATACTTGTTAATTTTTTCTTTACTGTCTTCCCTATCTCTAGTTCGTCTGGGGGATTCATCAGACCTATCAGGCGTTCTACTGTATGACCTGAAATAAAACCATAAAAACGATTTTTGTCTTTTTCACAACGAAAATGGGCACGGAGAAACTATTAAAATGCATTTTATCGCACGGTTCTAGAGCTACTAAAAGAATGAGGATTTAAAACATACATTGCTGTATTAACGCTTTCTTAAATTTTTTTTTCCTTTAAGGACCGATTTTCAAAAAAATAAGTACTCGTGTTATTAATTGTAAATTAGAGTATTTATGGGTTTCAAAAACAAAAATATTTTTTCTGATATAAAGTTTTATACCCCTTGTTCCACCCCCCTAGGGGCAAAATTTTCATAAATTCCTAAACACGTGTTTATTGTTCCAAGCGAAGAATTTGCCTACATTACTTATCTTTTTTCTAGAGCTTGCATTGAAAACTTACCCCCTTTACCTCTACCCCCTAGGTACCAATTTTCAGCAATATAGCTTAAAATTGTAGATATTTATGGGTACCCTCCTCAAAATAGGCTACACCCCATTTTCCAACCCCTAATTGTGGGTTGAAAAAAATGACGAAACACGTATATTATTACTTCATTAAAGGAACTTATACAGGATGGCGCGCTCAATTCGTGTTGGTCCAGGATCATGAGTACTTCTACGTTTAACACAGAATTTTAAATGCAATAGAAAAAATAAACAATAAAAAGTATGGTTATGCATGAATCACCCCGGTACACTTATTTTATTTACGATTGTATTGTACAGGGTGTCCAGTTTTCGTGTGTATTCATATACCAGCTCCCTTATTATAAAAGATAGAAAGATGGGGTTTGCGGCTTACTGTTCTATTTTTTTATGAAACTTTCATTGCCGTAAACGAAATTTTCATAGCCCTCTCAGTTTCTGACATACAGGGCCATTTTCAAATTTTGTCATTTTTGACGCTCCCCTGTATCTCGATTATTTGATGACTTATCAATAAGGTAAAAATGGATTGTTATATAGTTTTTTATGCTGAATTCAGTGGCGTAGTTAGTTTTTTTCTAAAAAGTTTTGTTTATGAGTTATGACCCAAACTTATATTTTTTTTAATGGGACACCCTATATATTAGTTATTTTTCTTGTTCCTCTTTTTAAGAGCTTTTCAAAAATATATAATAGTCCATATTTTTTTTTTTTTTTAAAAGGGACAATTTTAACTTTTTTTGTAAAATTAATCATTTTTCATCTAGAATCCAGAAGGCCATGATCAATCATGGATAGACATGACAGAAAACAAAGTTTTGTAAATGCGCCATTACGGATTATTGTCAAATATTAATGGTATTTGTTTGATTTTGTTAGTTTATTTGAAATTGTAGTGAAAAGTTCGGGCAATTTATTTTAATTTTCACAGACACGAACCACTTTTTTGTTTTTAAATAATTGCTTAATTGTTGGTTTAAAGTTATGTTTAATAAAAATAATGTTGTTAATTTTTTTTTATTTGCGGGCATAGCCCTCTATTCGAAAAATGATTAATTTTACAAAAAAAGTTAAAATTGTCCCTTTTTAAAAAAAAAAATATGGACTATTATATATTTTTGAAAAGCTCCTAAAAAGAGGAACAAGAAAAATAACTAATATATAGGGTGTCCCATTAAAAAAAATCTAAGTTTGGGTCATAACTCATAAACAAAACTTTTTAGAAAAAAACTAACTACGCCACTGAATTCAGCATAAAAAACTATATAACAATCCATTTTTACCTTATTGATAAGTTATCAAATAATCGAGATACAGGGGAGCGTCAAAAATGACAAAATTTGAAAATGGCCCTGTATGTCAGAAACTGAGAGGGTTATGAAAAATTCGTTTGCGGTAATGAAAGTTTCATAAAAAAATGGAACAGTAAGCCGCAAACCCCATCTTTCTATCTTTTATAATAAGGGAGCTGGTATATGAAAACATACGAAAACTGGACACCCTGTACAGGGTGGCCCATTAATAAGGGAGGCCGGCTTTATCTCGGAAACCATTAATCATACAGCTTTCGGAAAAAAATTTTTTATGAGTAAAGCGGTCATGAGAAAATTCTGGAAATTACTTTCCAGTTCCTCATTTCGCCGCAAGGGGGCACAATTAAAAATTAGTTTTTAAAATTTTAAATTTCTCCGAAAATTTCCATATTAAGGTATAACTCTGATTATATCATTGGAAAGCTTAGACAATTCTGCATCATTTTGATTTAAGGCTTGTTGGCGTACCGACCTTGGAGTGGGGGGTGAATGTGTAAACATTAAAATCGCTGTAACTTCTAAGACTTATCCGATTTTACTAAATTTAAGCTTGTTTGGAAGGGAAAGTTAATTACCTTCAATCGTCGTATCCAGCAGTACACGATAGTGTTTAATAAAATTGCTAGAGGGCGCAATTTGTAATAATAACAGTTTTTTTGATTTTATCCAGAAAATTCAAATCATACGGTATAACTATGACATCAATTCGGAAAGTAGATTAAATTTGCAAGAAAAAATGTAAAGACCGCAGTTCGATATTGTTGTTCGTTTCAGAATTATTGCCGAAATAATAACTTTTAATTCAAATTGCGCCCTCTAGCAATTTTATTAGAAAGTATTGTGTACCATTGGATATGACAATTAAAGGTACTTACCTTTTCCTTCCAAAAAAGCTTAAATTTAGTAAAAGTTGTTTAGAAGTTACAGCGATTTTAATGTTTACACTTTCACTTGATAAGAGTGGGAGAAGCTATTGAAAGTGTAAACATTAAAATCGCTGTAACTTCTAAACGATTTATCCGATTTTACTAAATTTAAGTTTTTGGAAGTACCTTCAATTGTCGTATCCAATGGTACACAACAGTTTCTAATAAAATTGCTAGAGGGCGCAATTTGTATTAAAAATTATTGTTCTGGCAATAACTGAAACGAACAAAGATATCGAACTGCGGTTTTTACATCTACTTTCCGATTATGATGTCATAGGTATATCGTATGATTTGAATTTTAAGGATAAAATCAAAAAAACTGTTATTATTACAAATTGCGCCCTCTAGCAATTTTATTAGAAACTATCGTGTACCATTGGATACGACGATTGAAGGTACTTACCTTTCCCTTCCAAACAAGCTTAAATTTAGTAAAATCGGATGAGGCGTTTAGAAGTTACAGCGAATGTTTACACATTCAATAGCTTCCCCCACTCTTATCAAGGTCGGTACGCCAACGAGCCTTAAACCAAAATGATGCAGAATTGTCTAAGCTTTCCAATGATATAATCAGAGTTATACCTTAATATGGGAATTTTCGGAGAAATTTAAAATTAAAAAAACTAATTTTCAATTGTGCCCCCTTGCGGCGAAATGAGGAACTTGAAAGTAATTTCCAGAATTTTCTCATGACCGCTTTACCCATAAATTTTTTTTCCGAAAGCTGTACGATTAATGGTTTAAGAGATATAGTCGGCGTCCCTTATTAATGGGCCACCCTGTACAGTGGAATTAAATTGTACCATCGGCGTGTTTGGCAACATAGCAAATTGCTCATTATTGACGTCACATTATAAACGCTTTGGCGCGTGTCTAAAAAAAAGGAATTTTATTTGAATATATCTAGTAATATTTTGATTTTTATAAAAAAAAAAGGGGGCATAATATTATGAGCCAATAATGAGTTAAATTAAATTTTTAAAAAATGTGTAAGGACCCTATTGTAAAACCACTTGAATAAATTGAATTTACCTGCTTCTATCTCTAGATCTACTTCTATCATATCGTCTATCTCTGTAATCCCTGTAACCTCCACCACCACCTCTATTGTATCTGCCGCCTCTTGGAAACCGTCGGTTTCCTCCACGATTATTGTAGTTATCGTATGGTCTACCGCGTCCTCTGTAGTTTCGATCGAATCTATCTCTGAAATTAATAAAATAACATTAGAATTCACCTGAATACTACTTTGGAGATACAAGTCGTATTTTAACTAAAACGGTTTACAGTTTATGAGGAACGTACGAAAAATATGACCCCAAATGACGTACTCGGACAAAAGTCCCCTAGATTCTTATAATGCCAAGTTGCAAAAAGTTGTAGCCATTTTGATTTTCTTAAGTTATTGATTGCATGTATCTCAAAAACTATTAGGGTTTCGAATAAGTTTTAAGAGATATTATTTTCTTTAAATAAAAAAAAATACATTAAGCAAGTAAAAATAAATTATAAAAAAATTTGTAACAGAAAATTTAAGGTCAAGGTTCATAATAAAAACATTTTTCTGAGTGTACTGTAAGTTAAATAATTACGTTATAGCCTTGACATTTAGGTACCCACGACTAGAACAGGCAATACAATAATTATTAATAGAATTATTTGTTCTAATAAAACGCCAGAAGAAATAAGGGGCTGTTTCAGGTTTAAATTATCTCCATATCCGTTGTCTCTGTTTAAGGATGATGTTTTAAGACCAGGAACAAAAAGCCTTCTCTTTAAATAATTTGATGCTTTAGCTACACCCACTTCGTCCACTGAGCAAAATCTAATATACATATATAGTTGATGGCAGTTTTCTCCTACACAAAGTTTTATGGCAGAAGCCTGCTCCGTTTCACCAAATTTGCGATCGATAGGAATAAAAGGCAATGAAAAAGCAGATGAACTCACAAGAACCGGATCTGCTCAAAATTTTGACGGGCCATGTGAATCTACAATGGACTAATTGAATGCAGACTTTGCGGTGAAGAGGACGAAACGGCCTATCACAACTGCAAAGTACTAACCAGCAAAAATTCAAAATCTTCGGGACTATTTAACGCGGCAACAACCTCTCGCATGACAAACGTGGAAGAAAACTGTTGGACCTCGTAGAAGGAAAGAAACAAATTTTTGTAACAAGACGGGAGCACTAATACGTCGGAAGGCTGCAGTATAAAAAGCTTGGGCCACACACCCGACCTCCGCCTTTATCCAACCAACGCCACAATGAGAATTTTTACGAAATAATAATAATAACAAACAGAAACTGATGAAGCTTTTAAAGTTTCGATTTGAAAAAACAGGTATAAAAGTAATACAGGCTGAAAACGACTATTTAATCGTTAGAACTGCAGTAAACTTTCAAGGTATGGTAGAAGGATCCTACTTGCATCTGAAGATAGACCCTCTTCTTCCTATTCATCTATATGGAAACGTGACATCCAAAAATTCTCTAACCACACGAGCAAAATGCGGAAGAGCTTCATCTAGCTGATACCAGGTTAAGTTAAAATCGGGATTTAAATTGTTTTAATAGTTGGAACAATTTCTTGCCGAAGAAGCTAGAGATATCGTTCACCGTTCAAATTTCCCTAGATAAAAAATGGTCCAATTACATGTCCCGCAAACATTCCAGCCTTGAAACTTATTTTCTGTTTTGTAACTGATTAAAATGTCATGATAATAAGGAAACTAATAAATTGAGGCATAACATATTATGGTTAATAAAAACGTTTTAAATTATCTAAACATTCTAAACGATCAAAATAAGTGATATTATATAACATTTAAAAAACATACATAGTATATTACAAACCTACCTGTTATAATAGCCACCTCCACGTCCTCTCCCACGATTGTCGTATCTAGGATTTTGATAGCGTGGTTTGTAATAAGTGCCTCTATCATTTCTGTTACCTCCTCGGAAATTACCACGCCTCCTGAACCTTCTGTCGCCAGAGTAACTTCTTGACCTAGATCGGCTGCGCGAATAGGAACCAGAACGAGAGCGACTACGCGAATAATAACTGCGAGACCTCGAGCGGTAACTTCTAGATCTGCTTCGTGATAGACTACTACTGCGTGATCTGCTTGCCCTGGAACGTGAACGACTGCGACGTTTTGGAGATCGGCTGTCGGATCGTGGTCTTCCCGGTGGTTCTGGTGGCCTTCCAGCTGAATCAAAATTGTTAAGATTAAAATCATGGGCTTTTTACTAAATTTTGATTTTTTTTTGACCCTACAGCATAGAGCAGGCAAAAAATAACATTTCTACGGTTTCAGTTTTTAAAATATTGATTTACTTGCTGAGAAAATAATGATATAAAATAAGGTTTTCTGATAAAAATACGCCAAAACCGAGGGGTAAACCGCGGTCAAAATTGTTGTACCGGGCGGTCAACTAAGAATGCTAAGTAAAATTTGTCAATTTCATAAAAACCAGCCAAATCATAGTGGGATTTGAAACGGCTTGCAAGGACACGCCACTGGGCGCAAACTGTAGCTTTAGTGGCCACTTAAGTACCCTACTATTAATGTGTACCTGTTATAGCCTCTAGTTTTTGAGAAATTGAAAAAATTTACTTAGCAGCCGAAATTCATTTATTCAATTCATAAACAGTTGTACCGTGGAATAAAGTAGTAAAAAATTTACAAGTTGTCCATTTATTTTTTGTAGCCCTGAAGAAGGTAGAAACCAAACTACCGAAACGTTGGCAAAAATTAAATTACATTAAATAAAAAGCTAGTCCAAAAAGCTGAAGATTTTCTTTTTCCGTAAATAAAATAGTAATATATTTAACGGAAGTGTATGCACTGAGGATTTTAATGGTTAATAATAGAAGAAACAATACAATGCAAAAAATACTAAACTAAACACAAAAAGACCTTCGTTAATTAAGTCTGCCTAGTTGTGGGCATTTTCGGAGCACGACCTGTCATAATTTTAGTTTTCTTATTTACTGATACTCTTTATGCAAGTGGTCATCGCATTAGGCATATTTAAATTACATTCGGCATATTTAAATTACATTAGGCATATTTAAATTAACTTCTCGTTTTACATGGTTTATTCTTTATATCTAGTTATAAAGTCGCCTTCTGGGGATGCAAGTATGATCATCCGGGTTTACGTCTTGCGAAATCTTCGAAAAAAACCCAAGTCAATTCAAAATCCATGTTTTTAGATGGAAACGATATTGACGAGGACGAAATAAAGGATATAATTAAAAATTTAAATATACATAAAGCTACTGGTTATGACAATATTTCAGTAAAAATAGTAAAGGCAGTTAAAATTGAAATAATTCCTATTTTAAAATCGGCTTGTCGTATGTCTTACAAAAATCAACATTTCCGGACAAAAATGAAATTTGCTCAAGTGACACCAGTTTTTAAAAGCGATAAAACTAATAATCCTAATAATTACCGTCCAATATCTGTTTTGCCCATTCTATCAAAAATTTTGAAAAAAATTATAAATATAAAATTAACGAATTTTTTAGAAAGACAAAATTTACTATTCGAGAATCAGTATGGATTTCGCAAATCTAGAGATGCTGAAGTTGCAGCTATGGATGTTATTACCAATACCTGTTCAATTAAATCTAGATACAAAAAAAATGCGGCATTTTATCTCTAGACTAGTGTAAAGCCTTTGATACCGTAAACCATGATATATTATTAGTTAAATTATTTGATATAGGCATAAGAGTAAAAATTTATCGCTGGTTTGAAAGTTATATAAAAGATAGAAAACAATGCGTTAAAATAGGAAGTAATATTATAGTTCCTATCAAACAATTAGATGTGGAGTACCACAAGGTTCTATTTTAGGACCCACCTTGTCTCTTATTTATATCAATTCTATTTCAAAATTAAAATTATGTGGACAAATTAAACTTTTTGCCGACGACAAAACAATTATTTATTGTGCTAAAAATATTAGGGACATCCAATTAGATATCAAAAAAGATTTAAAAATATCTGACTGGTTGCAATCTTATAAATTAACTTTAAATTTTAATAAATCATCATTTATGTACATTGACAAACAAAGACTAGATATGGAGAAGCATATTTAATGGGGAAAATATTAATTATAAAGATAACATAAAATTTTTAGGATTATATATTGATCAAAATTTAAGCTGGAGAAAAGACGTAGAACATATTCGAACTTACATTTCTCCATTAATTGGGATATTCTTTAAAATACGTCATTGTATATCTTTAAATTATTTAAAAAATATTTATTATGCATTAGTACATTCAAAAATTCAGTATCTAATGTCTATTTGGGGTTCAGCCAATTCAATAGTACTAAAACCTTTAAAGAAATTACAAAATAAAATTATTAAATGTATTCATAGATTTCCGCACTTAAAACCAACAACAAATTTATATAAACCGAATAAATACCTAGATATAAATAATTCATATAATTTAAAAATTAATTTGCCTATTTATTCATTCTTTACTTTTAAAACAAAAAATTTCTAACATAACGTTTACAAAAGTTCATGATATTTATAGAAATGATACTAGACAAACTAATTTTTTACAAACTATTAAAATAAACAGTAACTTTGGAAAACGGTCATTGTTATATAATGGATTAATATTATATAATATTTTACCCGAAAATATTAAAACATTAAAAAAACTAAAATTATTTAAATTTTATTTAAAAAAATATCTCTAGTAGGTATAAATTTCTTTCTTAACGTGTTAATCATACGTTTATAATACAAAACGAATTTTTTTTTACTATCTTTTTTTGTATATAATATATACCTACCTATTAAGTTAAGAGTAATAATTGTTAGTTATTTTTATATACTTATCCCTGCAATAAACTTGTAAAGTTGGTTGGGAGTAAAGTAAAAAAAGTCAAGACATCTCTTAAGTAACTAATTGGTCAAATTTGGCCGGGTAACGTTAATTGGCGATTAAGTAAAAAAGTTGATTGGTGGTTACTGATTTAATCAGTTAATCACAATTAAACCTTAACCAGCCAGAATATATATTGGTGGGTACGGGCATTAATAACTCTTAACAAAGTGGTTAATTCCTCTAATGCCTGAACTAATTCCTTTACTAATAACACTTCTTCCCAAGATTTGTACACCAAAATTACTCCGCGGTTTACCCCTGGGCCAATGTCATAGCAAACCAGCTAGTAAATAGCCGCCGATAGCGTGCTGCCCGACCTCAATCTTGTTTTAAGTTTTAAAACTGTTATCGAAACAACTGGCAACTAAAATATTTGTGGCATATCAAAATAACAAGACACAACTGAGAGGCTAGATCCAAATATTTATAAATAAAGGGTTTTCCAATAAGAACGATATGATTTTGAAACGATATGGTAACCATGGTAATAAAGTTATACCTGTCACCAGTTGTCAGTTATTGTCAGTAAACTATAACAATTTATTATGGCTAAATACGCGCTTCAAGAACGTTTGGTTATTATCCAAAAATTTTACGAAAATAGACGATCTTTTGTGAACACTTATCGCGCACTTCGCGAAAACTTTGGAGTAAATAATCGTCCTCCTTTGCTTGCCATTCGTCGCATCGTTGAGAAATTTGAAAATAATTTCACTCTTCACGATGTCAAAACACCAAGAAGACATCGAAACGCAAGAACTGTTGAGAATATTGCTGCTGTAAGAGCCAGTGTTGCAGTGGATCCAAATTTATCAATTCCTCGTCGTGCTCAAGAGTTAAGGATTAAAAAAACGACAACTTGGCGTATTTTGAAAGAAGACTTGAATTTACACCCGTATAAGATTGTTTTGACCCAAGAACTTAAGCCACTGGACCATCGTCGGCGCAGAGAATTTTCTGCTTGGAGTTTAGAACAACTTGAAAGGGATCCTAATTTTGCCAAAAAAATTATCTTTTGAGATGAAGCTCATTTTTGGTTAAGTGGATACGTTAACAAGCAAAATTGCCGTTTTTGGTGTGAAAACAATCCACAACAGCCTACTAAGCCTTTGTATCCGCTAAAGGTAACTGTATGGTGTGGTTTATGGTATGGTGGCATTATCGGACCATTTTTTTTCCAAAATGAAGCAGGAGATGCAGTTACAGTGAATGGTGAACGATATCGACAGATGTTAAGAAATTTTTTGTAGCCAAATTTAGATGCACTTGATTTGGAGGATATGTGGGTCCAGCAAGACGGTGCCACATGTCACACTGCTCATGAAACTATCGATATACTGCAAGAAAAGTTTGACGAAAGGATAATTTTAAGGAATGCTACTGTTCAGTGGCCTCCAAGAAGCTGTGATTTAACTCCTTTAGATTACTTCTTGTGGGGCTATTTGAAATCTAAGGTTTATGAAAACAGACCACAAACACTTGATGCATTAAGGTTGAACATTGAACCCTGCATTCGTCAGATCACGCCCGATTTATTGCATAAAGTCATCGAAAATTGGGTTCGTCGAATTCGCTCGTGTACATGAAGTCGTGGAGGACATTTAAACGATGTGTTATTCAAAACATAAATGTTATCGACTATACTTTAAGATAATATAAAACGTTTTGTTGTATCTAAAATTATTTTAATTTTATTTCATTTTGAAATCGTATCGTTCTTATTGGAAAACCCTTTAGTAGTAAATAAGGGGTGGAATGATGTAATCACAAAAAGTTATTAAATACTGTGGTTGGATACTTACTTGTATTAGTAATGAAATAATTACCTGCGGCGGCCATGCCCTCCTTGCTCTTTTTTATTTCTGGAGGAGTCATAAGCCGAAAGTTTCCAAATTTATCCAGCACGACTTGCCCTTGAGGAATTTTAGGTCCTGGAGGTGCTGGTGGGGGAGCCAGCGGTTTGCTAGGCCTTTTAGGTGATAAGGAACGACGTTTCGGTGGAGGTTCTTTCATAGCCATTTGCTTACGAATGCTTACACTTTTTTCAGACGGTGGCAGAGGTGGTAGTGTTTTTTTGGAGGATGACGATGTTTCCTCAAAGTTTGCACTGCTGAAACAATTAAAATAATATATTCCCTATAGAAATGAAATAAAAGTAAGTACCGATTTTAACAAAAATAAGGACACGTATTTTTTAGCTGATTTTCGCATATTCAGGGTATGGAATGCAGACATTGAAATTTCGTTAATAAAAAACACTTTTACAAAATTTCAAGGTCAATTTCTATGTGCTGCATCTATAAAAAATTCAGATAGAAAAATACATGTATTGTTTTGTGTTCTACTGCCCCAAATTTCATTAAAATGGATGAAGACTCGGTTGTGTTGGTTGTTAGAGTAATGTAGAGGTATTTTTTTTAGGACAAAACCAATATCAAATATACGTATGTATCCTTGTTTTAGCTTAGTTTTTCTATAAAAATAAAGATAATTAAAATAACTGAACTAGTGATATAAAATGATATTTTATTTTTATATTATATTTTTTTAGTAGGTTATCAATATTTGCAAAAACTTTCTGTAGTTAAATATTCATCTTTTTATTTCCATTAGATCAGGAGCAACCACGAACGATATTTTCAAAAAATGTGGCCTGTCAAAAACTATGATAGATGAGTGATGACAAGTGGGACGTTCTGAACTCACAATGCATTGCAGAATGCGAATAAGAAATCGGAATGAGGTAGTGCCACCATATTGAAAATATTTTACTTCGGCAGCAATTTTACAACTAAGTATCGTTTTACACAGTAGCAAATTTGACGATAAATTAAGCAGAAATTTGTTTACAACCAAATTTTAACGTGTAATACACACTTTACAAATTTTATTAGAAAAATATACGAAAATATAGAAACATTTCTATATTTTATCAAAAAAATTAATAAAAGTGCGCAGTAATTTAAAATAACACTTGTCAAAAGGTTACGTTTGTTGAAAATGGCATTCGGAGGTTATATTTTTTGCTATTTTGGTGTATTTTATCATTTTCTTGTCAAAAGTTTGAAAGAACATATAAGATGTCTTGCCCAAGTAAATAATTAAACTGATCTTCTCCTAAACGTAGAAAGTTTCTGTAGGCGTTCATGCCTTCAAATTTAAGTTCCAAATTTAACATCCCTCCCCATCCAACACTCCTTAATTTTTGGCTCTTCTTAATAGCTACGGTTTTACCCAGATATTTCTCTTTTGTTTTTTTAAAGATCTTGCAATTAATAGCATTGTATAGTTACTGTATAATAGTGATAAAGTTCATTAAAATACATATTTGTTTAGTTATAAAGATATAAAACAAATAGTCAAGTTTTTACAATATATAAATTTACAAATTACTGTATTTTTATTTACCGAAATGCTGGGTTAGATATAATTTGATATTGACATTTAATTTATTTATACCTAGGTGCTTAAAATTAAGTTTGATGTTCAACATTGTAATTTTTGTTTTGGAAAATAAATTTGATTTAAATTAAAAAAAAAAAAGAATGCGTCACTGGTCTTTAGTGCCCATGATGTCTTGCAAAAATTGCATCCAAATTTGTTACTGTGTCATACACATCAAAATTCCAAGTAATTTTGTTACACATTTTTACTAAAGTATATTTTTATTCGAGATGGACACGACCAAAACAAAAGCATGCCATGAGCACGTGATTTCCCTAATAGCTATATTTATAAGGGCCGCATTTAGAATCGTTAAAATCTTATTTTTGCAATATTTTTTTAAATTATTTTTGGTGTGAAAAATGCTATATGAACAATTACACATTTTGTAGGTTGGTGGGTAGGGTCAGATCTATTGATATACAGGGTAAGTATAAAGAACCAGAACGGTCGATTTCGTAAAGTATAATGTTTAGCAAAAAAAAGTTTTAGACAAGAGTTTTAGGGTTTTAAAGGATTTATAAGACCATAATATTTTAGTTGTACAGGGTGTCCTAGAAAAACGTCGCAGACCAAAGTAATGTTTTTTTTTTAAATGGGACACCGTATATATTTTAACATTTTTTGTTTCTATATAAAAGTACGAGTATAATAATATATCACTTGAAAACATTCAATTATACCTTTAGGAGCTATAAACAATTGAAAATCGTTATTTTAACCTATTTGACAGCTTTTTATGCCAAACCGGTATGAGATGGAGCAAAATTAATTTTACATTCCTACCTTAGGGTTTTAAGATCTTTATAACAGTAATTCCATAAATGGTACCACATTCGGCTGCATCATGGTACTACAGTTGGATAGGTCAGATCACATATTTTTTTTAGAACATAATTCCTATTTTTTTTAAATAAAAAATAAATTTATGTTGTTTTGTTCACTTAGTATCACAAATTAGTATAAACTATTCGGTAACACAAAGAGCAATTTATATTTGCAAGATATGTTGGTATCTGATGGATGGCCCGCAAAGGTGATAAGGCGGAGGGAAAGGGCGTTACTGCTTTTTGAAAGTTTATCATATCGTACTATTTTTCTGCACAATATGTTTAAAAACCACTTATTTTCTATAAGCATATTTTATATTTTCACCATGTGACAAAAAAACCCTATGGGCAACCGTGTATATATTGGTCACATAAGTAGTGAAAGTAAAAAATGTATTTTTAATACATAAAAAAAGCACTATTCAGATAGATCTGAATCACTACTGGTTGAGGTTGTATCCTCATTCTCGCTAACGTGAATCACAAGGCGTTCCACTTGGATCTCCATGATGTTGTCTAGTTCCCACATTTTAGTTTCCACATTTTCCCGGACATGTGCAATACATTTTTGCCATTTTTCTGGTGTAATATTTTCTAATGCCTATTAAAAATCTTTTAAAAACACGCAAATCGTCAAAGAGGCCTATTACAATACTGTATAAAAACAATAGCCAGACTGTCTGGAGATGCAGGTGTTAAAAGCGGCACGATCGTTTGATCCTCCATCGGAACGCCCAATAAGATTTGGACAATCCCTTCTATCACGCGCTCATCACGCGCTGGCAATGTTTATATCGTGTCCATCTCGAATAAAAATAGACTTTAATAAAATTTATCATAAATTTTAGCACAAAATTTGTGTTAAAATTACGTCTGTGTAAAACGGCGTTACGTGCAACATGCACAATCACCCGGTATATGTATCTAACTTAATTTATCCACAAATTTATGCTTTTTTTTGTCATTTTATGTAATATGCAAATTTCTTTGAGAAAAGTTTAAAAGAGAGAAACGTCCATTTTTTCATTATTTTCATTAAAAATAATTCAAAAGTGGGGTTATTTCTGAAAATATCGAAAAAAGTTATTAAAATTTTTTTTTTAAAGGCAGTTTCTAGCCCACATGCAAAATTTCAGCTGGATAAGATCATTTTGATTTTTTACCTATATTTTGTAAATTGCACCACTTTTGCAAAATAAGACTCATCGCAACCTACATAAAACTTCTTAGTTTTGACAAGGCTTTATTTCAGATACATTTTCTTTAAAGTAGTGCCATATTAAATGTGTGTTTTTCTGCAAAATCAAAATTGACCTATTAAAATTTGGTCGCATGTGATGCAAAGTTCATTTGTTTTTGACCCTCTATAAGGTAACTTCCGTAACTTCATAAAATAAGTATTTTTGAAAACGTAGTTTGTGTCTGAAAGTAACACACCTTAAATTAAAACAAAAAATAACACCGTGTCATCAGTAAAGTGTTCATTAAGTGGAAAATAAATTTTAGTTTAACTTAACGTAAAGTTTATCTATTTTCAACGATTTAATTTAAA
Organism: Polydrusus pterygomalis; assembly: GCA_963969555.1. Lineage (NCBI taxonomy): Eukaryota > Metazoa > Arthropoda > Insecta > Coleoptera > Curculionidae > Polydrusus > Polydrusus pterygomalis. Next base: position 75,034,542 of record OZ018376.1, on the reverse strand, counting down.
ACCCCTTTATTTTTTTTACTTTCAGACACAAAGTACTTTTTCAATAATACTTATTTTATGAAGTTACCTTATACAGGGTCAAAAACAAATAAACTTTGCATCACATGCGACCAAATTTTAATATCCCAATTTTGATTTTGTAGAAAAACACACATTTAATATGGCGCTACTTTAAAGAAAATGTATCTGAAATAAAGCATTGTCAAAACTAAGAAGTTTTATGTAGGTTGCGTTGAGACTTATTTCACAAAAGTGTTGCAATTTACAAAATATAGGTAAAAAATCAAGATTATCTTATCCAGCTGAAATTTTGCATGTGGGCTAGAAACTGCATTTAAAAAACTTTTTCTAATAACTTTTTTCGATATTTTCAGAAATAACCCCACTTTTGAATTATTTTTTGGAAAAAATTTAAATTTGACAGATAATGCGAATCACGTGACTACTATTTTTTTGCTTAATTTTCATCTCGATCGAAGCAGAACTTGATGCCAAAGTCAAATTTCGAATAAAGCTATTAATAAAAAAAAATCCCATATGATGCGGACTTTACCGGTGACACTATAATGAAATAATCTAAAAGTTAACCATAACAAAATCCACAATTTTCTGCCAGTAGATTTTTCTTTTCTGCAACTTTTTATTATCGAAAGTAGAAAATTTAATGATGTTACCTTGAATTTGAATACCTAAAATTAGAAATTGTAAAAACGTTCATGAAAGTTGCCAGTTTCATCTTATTAATTTTGATGAATTATGAGTTGAGAAATAAGAATTAACAATTAAGAAAAATAAACTGGGCCTAACAATTAAGAACTTGGATAAACTAGGCCTTACCTTAATAGACTTATATTCACCATTATACATAAATATACGTTTTTAAAATCTAAATTATGTTATATTATTTTCTTTATTGGAATACGAAAATGTAGCTTTAATTCGTTACAAAATATCTTTAAAACTAAAATTAATATAGCGAAAATAAATAATGACACATAGAAATGACACACTGAACAGGTAGGCTGTCTACTTTTATTGTTTTTTACCTTCTTCCAAGGTAAGTCACCTTTTGTCACTTTACTAAACTTCTGCACATAATTATCGTTAAAAGAGCATTTTTTAGTCAAATTTGATACCGTGTAATTCCTGATATACTGAACGCATTTCAAAAAGCTGGTCACATTTCAAAAGGTATTTTCATCCTCTATTGAATCATTCGTAACAACTTCTTAGATTTTGACCGGGGGCTTAAATATAGGGTAAAACAAAATGTCGTGCATTTTGAAAAAAAATTCACTTGCTCCCCATTTTGCAGGAAGAACATGCTGATATTTTTTGAACCTAACATTTCATAGATATTGATCATACCTCGGGACCTTTTTGGGATTTTGCGAATATCTACTGTCGAAAAAACAATTTTTTCGAAAAATTAATTTTTTTTTTTAATTTTGTTTCTACACCTATTTGCTCGATTTTGTAAAGTGCATCATTTATGAAGTTATCTTTGCTAACTTCTATCCCTATCCTCAAATAAAAAACTCACCCTGCGAATATATACCTACAATAGTTTTATTTAGGAACTTAAATCAAGAATAAAATCAGTTCTTTGTTCATTATAATGAATTATGTAAAAAAAAATAATCTGGAGTGCTTCAAACAAAAATAGTCGGCGGATGAACATTTAAAACCTTGTTGGACCGCCTCTATTTAGAAGGACGCCCCTTACTCTCTCGGGCATAGAATCTACTAAGACTGTAATCATGTTTTGCGGAATAGCTTCCCATTCACGCAACAGCGCATTCACCAATTCTTACAAATTTTGAAATTCATTCCCTTCCCGATTCATACGTAACTTAAGGTTACTCCACGCATGCTCTATCTATATGATTCATATCAGGCGACCTAGCAGGCCAAATCATACGCGTGATATTGTTTTCCCTAAGAAAGTCGTTCACGATTCTTGCTCTATGAGGGCGAGCATTGTCGTCGACTAAAATAAAGTCGCCCCCAAAATTATCTGCAAAAGGCAAAACAATATCTCTCAAATATCTTTCTCTATACGTTGCGGGATAGAAGTAAGCAAAGATAACTTGATTAATGATGCACTTTACAAAATCGAGCAAATTGGTGTAGAAACATAAAATTAAAAAAAAAAATTTTTTTTCGAAAAAATTGTTTTTTTTGAAAATGACAGTAAATATTCGCAAAATTCCAAAAAGGTCCCGAGGTATGATCAATATCTATGAAATGTTAGGTTCAAAAAATATCAGCATGTTCTTCCTGCAAAATGGGGAGCAAGTGAATTTTTTTTTCAAAATGCACGACATTTTGTTTTACCCTATATTATAGCCCCCGGTCAAAATCTAAGAAGTTGTTACGAATGATTTAATAGAGGATGAAAATACCTTTCGAAATGTGACCAGCTTTTTGAAGAACGTTTAGTATATCAGGAATTACACGGTATCAAATTTGACTAAAAAATGCTCTTTTAACGATAATTATGTGCAGCAGTTTATTTAAACTACATTTTCCAGTTGTAATTATTCAAAAAGCATCAATAAGGCTAGCAAAATAAGTAAAACTTTAGTCTTGACCATAGACATTTACCTTTAGATACGTACAGCTTATCTTGCAGATGATACTACAATTTTTTATACCGATACAAATTGGGAAAACTTAAATAATAAAATTAAAAAAGATTTAAAAATTATAAAATATTGGTTTGATAACAATTTGTTAACAATTAATTTTAATAAAACAAATTATATTCCTTTTACTTTAAACCTAAATAACCTAACACAAAATATGAATAGTATTCAAATAAATAAAGACATTCAAATTTTTAAAGTTAATAAAATAAAATATTTGGGAATTATTTTTGACAGTAAATTAAATTGGAATTTTCACATAGAATACTTAATTAAAAAACTAAGAAGTTTACTACCGATTTTTAAAAACATCAAAAATTTTTTAAATGTAAGACATATGGAAATATTATATTACGCGTTAGTTAAAACTCATTTAAATTACGGAATTTTAGGTTGGGGAGGAATAAATAGAACTTTAGTTAAAAAATTAGAAATATCACAAAAAAGGTTTCTAAAAATTATATACAATAAAGATTATCTTTATCCTTTAAAAGAATTATATTCAGAAACAAAAAAGTTGAACATTAGACAAATTTACATTTATAACATCTTAATATATATATTTAAAAATAAAAACCTTATACAATTTAAAAACCATAATCATAATACACGTCATAAAAATGAAATAACCATAAAACCTAAAAGAAATAAGTCCATAGGACAAAAAATTTCAAATATTTATGTTTTTATTTAAACGATTATTTACCAACAAAAATTAAAAAATTGATTTCATTAAAAAAATTTCAAGTCGAAATAAAAACATGGATATTAAAAACAGACAATTTGAAAATATTTTTAGAAATGCTTTAATTAATTAATACTGTTCTGAATAATTTATATGAGTAATATTTTTTACTTAAAAATTATAAATTAATAATTTTATTATAGGTAATATATTTCTTCAAAAAAGCTGCGTTTATACTATAAATTAACATTTTTACTTTAAAAAATTTGATTTTTAATGCATATTTATGATTTTACATACTAAAACAAAAAATAAGATTTGCCCCTAACAAGCTCAGCTTCAGGGGATTGAAGAATAAGTTTATCGAAGACAACATAAACATATTTATTATATTATTAAATTTTTAAATAAACTTATTATTATTATTATCTAGTGTGCAAATAAAAGTTAATTTTTATTGGTGAAAAATACGTCCGAGCGCACGGCTCGCCGGTCAGATGCCTTTCCTTCCAGCAGGATTGGACATGCGCCCAAACCTCTTATTATCGGCCTGTCATTTTTTAGCGACATGCTCAAAATACACTCCAGGACCGGCTCGGCGCCATTTTTGTTGTGTCTTAAGTTTTCTCTGTGAATTCCTCTTTGTTTTCTTTGCTATTGTGGATTGTTGGTGTTTAATATTTACGGAGTTCTAGTTTTTGTGTAGTTGTGTTTGTGCTTTTAGTGACTCGGATCAGAATATATGAATTTATTATGCCCAAATAGGGATAAAAAATCGGGTATATCGTATTTTCAGTAACTATAGAGTAATGATAACTTTATTTTATTATGATCAATTTAAACACATCTAACTGGGCCTAGGCTACACAAAAAAGGCATGAAAATAAAGAGAAACACACACCAAATGCATGGTATATTTTATTTGCAGCCCTGCAATCTAATTAGGTACGCCTATTTTTTCGGGCAATATATTGCGTCAAAAAGATTAAGACACTTTTCTCTATACTTATATTATAAAAGAAAAATATAAATACCTAGGTATGTTTATATTAATCCAAGGGTGAAAGTAGAGTTGGGCATGGTCAATTGACCATGTATTTGACCGGTCAAATTCGGTCAAAATATATCAATATTATTTTATTATTTATGCATTTGTGATCTGTCCAGATTACCTCCTACCACCCAGGATAATGTTTAGTGTATCGTTATAGCGCAGTTATTTAAGAAAACAATAACACCTGATTCTGGGAATCCCAATAGTCGGCCTCGTTTATTAGTGGTTCCCGGAACGGATTCAATCACAATGAAGGAAAGGAATAGAGAAGTTGATAGCTTTGTTTTTGGTTTTAAAATAAGGATTGATTCCAAACAGTTCTAGAACTGCGCAGAACTCAATGTGCAATAAAATAAATCCTGGAACTGTTTTAGAATGGCTTCGCAGTCGAAGAAACCAAAACAGCTTATTATAAAAGAAAAAAGAGAAAATCAACCATAACCTCAAAATTCAAAAAAATACATGTTAAAGATTTTTTGACCGTTTTGAGTAACTTGCACAGTACCAGACAGCAAAAATGGATTTTAAAAAATTCTATTTTTATTTAATCTAATATTATTTCTATTAGATAGATAGCCAAACAAGCAAACAAACAGCAAACAGGGATCTTGACCACAGAAGAAAAAGAAAAAGTTAGTTGTTGACGCCTATTTTCATTAGAAAAATTCAACTGCGTATGCGTCAACTAAAAATCCCGACTCGGTTCTATCAAAAAGCTCGAACTGCAATGATAGTTCGAGAAAGGTTACGAACCGGTTCGAAATATAACCAAAACACTTGAATGTCAGTTCGGAATCGATTCTAAACTCAATCAAAACATAAATAAGTCACTGCGCATGTGCGGACTGTTCTAGAACGGTTCTAAGCTAGAACCAAAACAAAGCTATTCTTATTCTCTTTTTATACCATTTTCATAGACATTTCCTTCTCAGTCTATTTATTTTCATTTCGTATTTGCCAGAGTTAGGGTTTGCACTTGCATTGCATTTTTGTGAACTAACGACGCGACGTCGCATTTACGATGAGTTTGGGGAAGTCCAAAACCAAAAGTTGGAATTGTTTTACCGAAATAAGAGAAGAGAACAAAGTAAAAGGGAAATATATCTACTGTGGAGCAACTATTGAGATATACACTTATAGTAATTGATTTTTCCTACTCGCGTGCGGTAAAGTACACTTTACAGCACTCATTTTCATGTCGTAAGTAGTACTTTACCGCACTCAGTGCGGTAAGTGCGGTAAAATTTCTTTACCGCACCCAATGCTGTAAAATTTCTTTACCGCACTCTTGTAAATTTTATTATATGCGTAATATGTTCTATTTAATTTACTACATTATGATGCTAACCACAACTAACGGCGATAAGTATCACATCATTACGAATATTTTTACTAGGTACCCAACGCCTACACCTTTAGCAATTTTCAGGTCACAACAATCTACTGTACCATGCATGGCGCAAGAAAATAACGCTTCTGTAATTTACAAAAACTGCTCAACTACATCTGATGAACAAAATCAAGCTCGCTCAGCACTTAATTTGCATTGCGCTACAAATTGTACATTTAATTTTAATATTTATCGTTAGCTATATTTTTATATTATAATGTTTGTATGTAATAAATATTTTTAAAAAATATTGTTTCTTTTTGTATTAATTTTGTAATATAATTCTTTTTTTTACCGGTGCGGTAAAGATTCTTTACCGCACTCAGTGCTGTAAAGATTCTTTACCGCACTGTATTAATTTTATTCAAAAAATGCAATTGATGTACTTGCATTCGCGCAATGCATAATATAAAAATATTTATAGCTTTTAACAATTAATATTTGTTACTTTTTATAAATTTTTTCTTTTAAATTTGATTTTTGTTCCAAATATTATTGCTCGAAGGAAAAATTGTGTACCTACCACGTGCGTAAAGTGTCTTTACCGCCCTTAACGGCTTGCCCGAACTCCGCTTCGCGTCGTTCGTGCAACTGCCGTCGCGTGCGGTAAAGGACCACTTTCCGCACTTGTTAGGTAAATAACTATTTCCACACTGGTGCGGAAAAAAATTAGGGCACGATTATGTCAAAATCAATAATATATCAATTATAACTTTTTTTCTCAGAATTAGTTACTGTTGCATATGTATGTGATTGTTATAGTTAATTAAGAATTATTAAATTTCTTTGAAATATGTGTTACTTATTTCCACACGTCTGTAGAAAAACTATTGTACCTGACACGTGCGGAAGATGTTTTCCCTGCACCCGGCTGCTTAACCGAACTCCGCTACGCGTTGTTCGATGAACGGCAGACTCGTGCGGAAAAAATTATTTTCCGCACTTGTTAGGTAAATCGCTATTTCAGAACAAGAAAAACTTGTTATAAAAAATTAATTTTTTCCAAAATACAAATGAAGAAATTTGGTAAGTATAGTTAGGTTCATCCACTGCATTTTTAAATTTTAATTTATTTCAGTCAATTGACCAAAAACAAATTGACCGGTCAAATCCACAACCCTAGGTGAAAGTATTCCACGGGTCATGTTCTCGGGCAAAAATGGTACGCGATAACATCGGAGATTGGTTATTTTGCTGGTTTTGTTTCTTTTTTACAGTCGATTTTATAAGACTAGTTTAATTGACTTGTTCTCTTCCTTTTTGAACTAAAAACACGACGACGAATCATTTTTAAACAAATTTTAGAAACAAAACCTTAAAAACAATTTTCCATCCTGAAAATATGATAGGTTTGCAACTACTAAAAATGTTAGAAATCACTTGTTCCTAACAACAATTTTTTGGCAAGAATTAGGGGTAAATTTTAGTTGTTTAGGTACACGTAAAAATTAATTGAAGGTCAACTTTTACAATTTCTTGAGTAAAGCAGTTTTTACAGTCCGCAATACTTCCTGCAAGTTGCAATTCTCTTGCTTGTAAGCTTGCGCAGTTACTATCCAGCTGATCAGATTTGGCAGATATGATCAGCTGGCTCATAACTGCGCATGCTTACAAGCAAGAGAATTGTAACTTGCAGGAAGTATTGCCGACTGTAAAAACTGCTTAAGAACTTATATTTTAAAGCCCAGACTATAATGTTGCAGTGCGCATGCCTAATCCGGTGTAGCTTTGTTTACATGAGCGAGGTCATAAATTTGCCATTTTCCTGATTATCGTTTGCTTATCCAAAGGTAAATGTCTACGGTCTTGACCTAGCTAGAATTAATTAATATAGGAGCGTTTTTGCTTCAAATGAAACGACAATTGGACAAAATAACATATTCAAAATTCCCCAGGACACCTTACTTTAAGTTAGTCATGTTGGAAAAAAGGCAAAATAATATACAGGGTGTTTTATTTTAAATAATCGTCTAATTTTAGATTTTACAAACGTTTTTCACTCTATAGTATCATGAGATACAGTAAAACAAAGTTGAACTTGTAAATTTCCACTATATTAGACAGAAAATGACATGTTTCGCTAACACTGTAGCTTCGTCAGATGACAATGATTTAATATAGGTGAAAAGAAAAAATTGGGTGCATTGCAGTTCAACTTTGTTTTACTGTATCTCATAATACTATAATTATGGATTTCCACCTAGTATCGGCTGAATCAATTAATTAAGTTTTTCACTCTGTACAACACTATACTAATCACAGGGAACTCTATGGATCTTCGACAGTTGACATCATGATAATGTGCCATGGATCAGCTGATTGGGAACTCCAGTCTCCATATTAGCAGTGCAACAAACCCAAATGTAAAATTTGGTGGTTGTTTCTTTAATAATTGTGGGTACTTATGTAACATTTTAGTTCATCTCTAATTATGGGACCGATGCTAGAGGGGGTATTGTGATCGCACAATTACTTATGCGCCACCGAAAGATCTTAGTTTTGCTGAAGTAAAAGGAAAACTGAGGAGGATGAGTAGTAGATATAATTATTATTGTTACAAATGGTATATTTTTGGATTGTCTGTACAGATTCTTATGCGCACTACGAAAAACTAACCTTCTATTCGAACAAAAACAACGGGTATGTTTTACAGTATAGGAAGCAGAACCGTAGTAGTTCACATACTGCAGGTTTAAGATAGATGGGATATCGCTAATAGACACCCGAGGGTACCTCTATAACTAGTACCTCCCTAAAAACTAACTAAATTTTTTAACACTCCTGCGGACTGTTTAGGAAACATATCGCTCAAATTGTGATAACAACAGCTGTCAAAATAAAATGTAACGTCTGTCTGTAGCAAAGAATCTTAAAGTTACGGCAAGTCGCTCATATAGTGTAATAGCTTGTATTAACTGCGCGTCTTGTGTGATATTACTAATGTTAAACGAGTACAATAGATTTCGTAATCCATTTGTAAATAAATAAACCAATCTCCCGGTTCCAGTTTCAGCTCTTTTACTAGGTTAATATGAGAAAAATAATTATAGTCAGCCTTAAGTCTGTGGCTACGACGCCTAAGGAGACTGGGTGCGGAAATAAGTCAATATTCATCAAAAAAGAGACGTATTTTGACAATTTGGGCGTAATGTTTCCTAATCACAGTACGCAGGAGTGTTATAAAAAAGACAACTCGGTTGCCGATTATAATTAAACCTAGTTTAAACATGCAGTCTGTGGGGGTAATACGCTACTGCTAGCTATACTATAAAACACTGTGAACAATTTTTGTTCAAATAGAATGTTCATCGAGCAAAGCAGCTACAAAGCCGCAGTCTCTGAGCTACTTCAGTATCATCAAGTTAAGTACCTATACTTTTTTGAAGAAGTAGTCTATACTCAAAATGAAGTTGAATGTATAGAAAAAAGAAAAGTACAAAGTCTTTCTCCACAATTTTTTATTAGAAAAACTAGGCGAACCTAGAATAATTCAAATCGACATGTTTCGAGTGTAGAAACACTCATCATCAGGAAAACAAAGTAAATGGCACAATGCTGATGTTGTTAGGAATAGAGAAAATATTAAGTGGGATTGAGCCGTAATGGAGCTTTCAATGGTGTACAAGAGGTGTAAAAATTGAATAGTCAGAAGACCGACAAGACTTCAGCATACCGGAAAGTCAAGGGTTATTGCAAAGGCCCTGTCTTGGGCAGAAAAGTGAAGGGAGCAAAAGAAAAATTAGGGAGTTTTAACAGACTTTGTGAAAATCATTTATTAAGTAGTGAAAAATCTTAAGTTTCATTAAACTTTGTCAGAGACATGTGAACATTGAATATCAAACTATAAGAAGGCCATATGAGCCGATTTCCTAAATCTGCTACGTTAAATTCATAGATGGCACAATGAGTTCACCAACAAGAAAGCGACTAACCTTTTCACTGCTAAATTAAAACATTGTTGCCGCCTGTCTGTTTGACTTGCTGCATGAATTTTTTAAATTTATTTTTATAGCTTATCGTAAAACTTGATTTCATATAAGTACCTACACCTATCATAGATTTAAGTAGCTTACATTTATTTTCCTACCTATAGTATATATAGTCTAGATTGTCTATATTTTTAATTGCTTTGTAGCTTATAATATTTTCAACCTTTTGACGTCCCAACGTTAATTACCTACATGAAAACATATTGACCGCCATGTATTCTATTTCTAACAGAATTAAATGACGACTCTCACTATTTAATACATACCTAGGCTACAACGTATATGTTGGGTAAAATATTAATGATGTGCGGTTTGTTTGTATAACTTGGTTTTAATTTGCAATTATTACTACTTTTCAAAATGGTTAAAATAAGTAGGTTTTACTTTCTTACTTAAGAAACATCCAGTTTGTTTGTATTAGTGTATTACGCATTTTGCTATTTTTCGACGAAATAAAACCTATTTTAGTTATACTTGCTGTCGCTTTTTATCTACTTTTATTTGTTTAACATTTAACACCCAATGCTACGGTAAAATCATTGTGAAAATCGGTCCAATTACCCCGAGTAATCAGCGTACATATTATTATGAAAAACATACATTCGGCTGGAATTGAGAACCTCCTATTTTGTCTGTTAAAATGCTTATATCATTAAAAATTCCAATAAAATACAATATGCGGCAACACCACGACATCACATCAGTGAATTTGAGACATCTGTTGCCGAGGCGCTGCATTATAACGATATATTTAAGGTTAGAGTTACGATCAACTCCACAATGGCGGCCAAACCAGCTCCAATACGTCAAAAAATGGGTTGTCAACTTTCTCGGACATCCGTCATTCTTATATAGTTTAATATTCAATGCCAATAGTAAACATTTCATTTATCGTAATTTGCAACTATAAATTTAATATTATTAGTTAATCAATTTTAATTACGGTACAATAGGTTGCCAAACCTTGTGCTCATCGATAACTGATCAGCTGCTTGCATTAACACTTGCCATTTTGGCGGCTTTGTACTACGCCTAGAACGTAAATTATAATGGCAATGCAGCAGTGAACGCGAAATATGCGCACCACTTGATCGGCTCGTAGCTACAATATTGCGGCGAAACTATTGTATGTTGGCAGGGTCATTCATAACATTTTCCATTGCTAAGTTTAGTGCATGTCAAATGTATTTAAAAAATAAAAGCAGAAGAAACTTACCTGTTTCTTGACCTGGGTTTTTCCGGAGGCAACTCTGGTGGCCAATCGGGCGATGGCGGCCTCTCTTGTTTTTTCTTCAAACGACCCGTTGTTGGTGCTGGGGGGCCGATGTGCATCTTCCACTTACCAGCCGATGCAGCAGCTTCTGCAACTGCCTGTCTAGCCTTCTGTTCCCTTGTAGGAGACGGAGAATCCAAGACCGTCAACTTTGGCGATTCGCTCAAGTCACTTCTGCAAGATAACAATAACCTAATTATTACTTATTTAGCATGGAGATATTTTGAAAAGGATTATAATTATTAAAAATAAAAATCGTTTAAATTTTTAGTGGCTTGTAGTTAAAGTTAGTATTTTCCATAAACCGAAAGATAAAAGTAAAATATTTATTTGTAATATTATAATACCTTTTGCTTTCCTTCTCTAATGCATAGTAAGCGTTAAGTTTTGATTCCAATTCCTCCAAATCTGGTAAACTTTCAATAAACCTGAAAACAATATTTAGTGAAACACGCTAAATTAATCGATAAAACAGTTTTTAATGAGTTTATCTTAAAATGACCAACAAATGTTCTTATCAGTAAAAGCATACTTAATAATAATCTTATCAAGTGTGTGTTTTAACTTTGCTACTCATATTATTCGTTATTGTGAAAAACAAAACCTTAGATTTAATTTGTTAAACGAACAGATGCTTATAATAATTACTCACACTTAAGAATTTTGATTTTGCCAAACTAAGTTTTATTATTAATATCTACTAACAATATTTTTTCACTCAATTCCATCATGATATACGTCTACACGGTCATTAAATAATATTAAGCTGTAAGTAGTTTAGTAAGTTTCGGTAAGTACTTAAAATTCCTTCGAATAAAATAAAAGCACTTTTAACACTAGCATCGTACAATATTTATCTACAAACACTATTAAACCAGATACTAAAATGAATTAAATTAATACCTATCTACCACGATATGCCGACGCGCATAAATGATCTCTATCTCTCACATTGTGACGTCACAAGGACCGGTCCAGCACTTAAGACGTGCAATAAGACTTTATTTTAATATGGGACCAGTTTAAAATCCATAAATATGGTAAATGCGTTTTTTGTTTAAAATATAATTACGACCAGTGAACAGTATTTCTCGAAGAATGTGCTTTAAATGACCTAAAAATAAAGCGACATATTTTGTTGTGGGCAGAATGAGATTAATGTAAATAGATAACATTATCTGTGACGTCACAAGGACCGGTCCAGCGCTTAAGACGTGCAATAAGACTTTATTTAAATATGGGACCAGTTTAAAACCCATAAATATGGTAAATGTGTTGTTTAGAATATAATTACGACCAGTGGACATTATTTCCCGAAGAATGTGCTTTAAATGACCTGAAAATAAATAGACAAATTTTGTTGTGGGCGGAATGAGATTGATGTAAATAAATAACATTTTCTGTGACGTCACAAGGACCGGTCCAGCGATTAAGACGTGCAATAAGACTTTATTTAAATATGGGACCAGTTTAAAACCCATAAATATGGTAAATGCATTGTTTAGAATATAATTACGATCAGTGAACATTATTTCTCGAAAAATGTGCTTTAAATGACCTAAAAATGAAGCAACAAATTTTGTTGTGGGCGGAATGAGATTAATGTAAATAAATAACATTCTCTGTGACGTCACAAAGACCGGTCCAGCGCTTAAGACGTGCAATAAGACTTTATTTAAATATGGGACCAGTTTAAAACCCATAAATATGGTAAATGCATTGTTTAGAATATAATTACGACCAGTGAACATTATTTCTCGAAGAATGTGCTTTAAATGACCTAAAAATGAAGCGACAAATTTTGTTGTGGCGGAATGGGATTAACGTAAATAAATAACATTCTCTGTGACGTCACAAGGACCGGTCCAGCGCTTAAGACGTACAATAAGACTTTATTTAAATATGGGACCAGTTTAAGACCCATAAATATGGTAAATGCGTTGTTTAGAATATAATTATGAACAGTGAACATTATTTCTCGAAGAATGTGCTTTAAATGACCTAAAAATGAAGCGACAAATTTTTTTGTGGGCGGAATGAGATTAATGTAAATAAATAATATTCTCTGTGACGTCACAAGGTCCGGTCCAGCGTTTAAGACGTACAATATCACTTTATTTAAATATGGGACCAGTTTAAGACCCATAAATATGGTAAATGCGTTGTTTAGAATATAATTACGACCAGTAAACATTATTTCTCGAAGAATGCGCTTTAAATGACCTAAAAATGAAGCGACAAATTTTGTTGTGGGCGGAATGAGATTAATGTAAATCAATAACATTCTCCGTTTGAAAATCAATATAATTGTAATAATATAGGTAGTATAGGTAACATAAGGTTCTCATACAGCTATTATCGACCGAGCGTATAGTTTAAATTACGAGGAGCGGAGCGACGAGGGATTTAAAACGCAAGAGCTATGAGCTGTCTAAACCGTAGCTAATATAATTTTTTAACCAATACTAACAAACTTACAAGATTCTTATTTTACAGTATTATAAAAAAATTTAGGTAGGTATGCATTTAAACGATTGCTTCTGTAACTTTTTTTGAATCAATTTACCTGTGCTTGATTGCCTAGCTACAGGAAATCACCTTCCATGTTATTAGTGCAGAATCATAAATCAAGTTACCCGCTTTCAAATAGATTATTTTTATTATTAATCATGGTCAATAATAGTTGACAAGGTAGAGAAAAACGATTTCTAAGATTAATAATCGGTCATAAATGGTCGTTTTATACAGGGTGTTTGGGGAGGAAAGGGCAATATTTTGGGAATGTGTTCAGAGGGTGAAAATAAAAGCAATAAACCCATATGTTTTAGTTCGATTGTCAACCATTTCTGAAATAATCGGTTCTGATTTTTTTTTTATATTGAAATAATGAAAGAGGCTTTAGTTTTAAACGTCCGATACATTTTGATTGATAGTTTTGACATGCATAGTAGTTGTCAGTTAGCTTCATATTGAGCGTATCGACTTGAACCAAGATTTTTATACTTACAATGCTCCACACATTCAGTCACGGGGAGTATGCCGACATGATTAACGTGTATGGTTACTGTAACGGTAGTGCGATGCGCGCAGTTAATAAATATCGACGTAGTTTTCCAAATCGAAGAGTTCCTAATAGAATAGTTTTTCAAAAAGTATTTTCAAGTGCTCAGGAAACTGGAATGTTTCCAAGCGTGAGAATTGTTTCTGAATGAGTGCAGGGTCTAGATGTGGAAAATGAAGAAAATGTTCTGGATATTGTCGCAGAGAACTCAGGTATACGTACGAGACGGGTTGCAAATAAACTTCATATACATGTAGCCGTAGAAAAAACGGTTTAAAACCTTTTCACATTCAACATCTTCTAGATGGTGATCCTGCTTCAAGGGTACAATTTTGTGAATGGATCCATCAAAATCGAAGTCTGCACAAATACATTTTATTTAGCGATGAAGCTCAGTTCACTCGTGATGGAATTAATAACATCGGTGGTCAGATGAAAACCCTCATGTTACATTTGAACGAAACTTTCAACATCGATTCAGTATTAATGTCTGGTGTGGAATGCTCAACGACCAGTTGCTTGGTCCATTTGAAATGGATGGGCGTCTTACTGGAGAAGGATATTTACGGTTTTTGGAAGACCATTTCATACACATTTTGGATGATGTTCCGTTAAATGTTCGACAACGAATGTACTTCCCAACATGATGGAGCCCCACCTCATTTTAGTCTCGGTGTGCAAAATTTCTTGAATTATCGTTTTCCTAATCGCTGGATTGGCAGAGGTGGTCCGGAAGTTTGGCCACCGAGGTCACCAGACTTAAACCCGCTTGCTGCCTTAGGGATGGATAAAATCGCTAGTATATGAAACACGAGTGGAAACGAGAGGAGCACTCCGCGATCGAATTTTCAATGCTGCAGCTTTTATAAAAAACAATCCCTATTCAATCCAACGTGCTACCCGAGCGAGGGGTGGTGGAGGGGTTTTTGAAAATATTCTTTAAGTTAGTTTGTACCGTAGTACCTGTAATTATTCGCTTTTAAAATTAACTTACAAAAACCTTAGAACCTATTATTTCAGAAATGGCTGAGAATCGAACTAAATCATATGGGTTTATTTCTCTTATTTTCACCCTCTGAACACATTCCCAAAATATTGCCCTTTCCTCCCCAAACACCCTGTAGGTTAGTAGTGGAAACACTGTTTTATTGGATAATATATCATAATATAACTGTAATGTAAATGCAATAATACTGTTTTATTGTAAAAAAAACTGGTCCCCAATTAAAAACACAGAGGCTCCTGGTTTTCGTTAACTGCTTTTCGAGTTTTGTCTTGCCAAATACGTAACAGTCGATAAAAATCACTTAGTTAACAAATATGTTTCAGTACGATATATAACAACCCGAACTGAAAATAAAAAAACAACAGCCACATAAGGAATAAAACTAAATTTGCATGCTTCTTACAATGACCTTGCAATGTATGACGCAATGCGCATCGGTGTTCAAATTTCGACTGGCTAGTCGGCATATCGTGTATAGGTGTATTCTACAAAATTAAAGCCATAAAAATCCAAAATCAAGTGACTTACCTTATTTCTTTGTTGTTAGTTACAATGACAACGGTGGCAACCAATGTGTACTATTGTTGTTAGTTACGGAAAACATCGCTGTCAATAGACACTTTAAGCAAACCGTATTTTTTTCCGTATCCGTATCCGCATCCGTAACGCATTGAGTTACGTTGACCGCAAAAAAAAACTGTTTAAGCATCAACAACTATACGTATACGAAACCGAACGCATCCAGCAGTAAAGTAAAACGTCACATGTCAGATTTTCTATTTCTAACCTTAATAATTGTGATTTTTTTCATTTGAATAATTTTGAATTATTTAAAATTAAATATTTTAAATTATGGATGAAATACTTCATCCCATCCTTATTGATGAGGATGATGAAGATGACGACGATTTAGGCGATCTGGTGATCAGACACATTTTGCATGATGACGACAAAATCATAGAAACCAGAGATCGGTCGATTGGTTGGAATGCGTTTACGGATAGGGATACGATGGCAGGCCCGTAACGATGCGGGCAACGTAACCTATCGAGTCCAACGCATCTATTCTGCACATGCGCAGATCGATGCGGATACGGATACGGTTGAAATTTAGGACATGCTTAAAGTGTCTATTAATAACTTGTAAAAAAACATTATTTTTGGAATTTGTGCGATTTTCGATGGATAATCTAGTAGAAAACGAATCAAATGCGGAAATAAATTAAGAAGCTAGTAGAGCTACCTTTGCCGTTAACGAAAAGTTCAAGGAACAGGACGAAATTGCTTATGGAAAATTTCTGCAGTGCCAGTGCTGCGATTTGAAAGGCGTTTCTTGAAAATCTCTTTAATCTTACTACTCAATGATTAAAACCATGTTGAAATTAAATTCCAATACAGATATAAGTAAATATTATAAACTTGTCGCTTTTTTGAAGCGAAAAAGGAGGATGATTTTGACGAGAGACCAAATTGTGTAGTTTCTGAGAAATTTATCAAACGATAAGTACCTCACGATGAAAGTAGCCATCATATTGGGCATACTTGATGCTTGTAGTGTGCTATTTGACAATCGACACCATACATTCCAGATAAAAAATCGATTGTCGAATTTGTACGAAATATATGAATAAAAATGTGCTAGAAACCTTAAAAGTTTCGGTAAAATGCCTGTTATAGCAGAATTTTTAAAGCTCCCAGATCCGAAGCTTTACACTGGTGTCACTGTTTCTGTCGGTCCTCGGCCACTTTACTTGCAGACTGGTGCGAACATGAGAACTATCAAAATAAACGCCGGATGGAAGTCCGCAATAGTGGCAGAAGGATATATTAAAAACTTACAGGAATTTAGGCAGAGAATTGCCAAAATTCTTATTAAAACGTTGTCCTCCAGTAAAATTGTTTCCATTCGCTCCAAAAATATACAAAATGACAACAAAAACACTGATCCGTGGAATTGCAGAAGGAATTCATACGTATGGTGCTTAAATAAATCTTAATGTTAATAATAAAGGTTAAAAAGTTCGTCGAGTATTTATTTTTAACGTTCGTGTTAAGTAATTCACTCTTGACACTAGTATCCTAAAATAAAATTTTAGACACTGACAAGCGTAGTCTACTTTTAATAGTGTTTGCAGATTAAATTTTCAAAAAATCCAATTTTGGTTACAGGTAAAAACAACGAATATTAATTATTTACTATGTAAGCTGATTTTTTGCTTCACTCTCACTAAAAAACGAGAAAAATGAATTACTTACATTTTTTTATCTTATTCATTTATTTACTAATAATATAATACTGGCAATCAATGTCAATGACAGGTCCTACGCCTTTGGGCTTTCGAACATAAATTGTGTTTGTATCTTTAAGGACTAATAAAGATTGTGAATTAAATTGAATATTTTAAAACACGAAATTATAATTATTCTTCAGGTCATTTCAGCTTGAATTCATGATAACTTTGCTGATTTTTAAAAGCACACACCAAAAACTAATGAAGGCCCTAAAATTGTAAAATTAAAGGACAAGTCACCAATGTATAGCCAACTATTTAGCTGTTGGTTAAGACTTGATTGTGGGTCAAATAAATTAGTATATATTTAGTGTTAGGTTGTCCTGAGGTTGTCCTGAACTATAGGTTAAGTTCACTGGTAGTTAAGTAGCTATACATTGATGACTCCTAAAAGTCACTGTCATAGTGTCGACTTTATTCCGTAACTACTTTAGATAACACCAATGAAAAAGCTTATGAGAGATGATTTAGTTCAGTTTAAAAGCTTTTTATCAACATACCTCTTTGAAATACCGGACTTTTGCAAAAAGTATTCTTCTTCGTCTGAAGCAACACTGTGCTTCTTTTTCTTTTCTTTGCTTAATTCCTTTTTAATGGCATCGCGAAGCTTTTTGTGATCGTCCAGATCTAAATCCAACCCTTTGCGTTTCAACTTTTCCTTTTCTTTCTTCTTCTTCTTTTTACTGTCCTTTTTAGCTTTCTTGTCTTTTTTCTTTTTCTTCTTTTTATCATCAACATTCTTTCCTTTTTTCCATTTAGAACTTTCTTCTAAGAATTTCCTAACCTAGAGAAAATTTCAGTTCTTTTAAGGGAGCGTAAAATGCTGGGAACTGGTATAGTACCAGGAAAATTAAAATGAGTGTTTGTGATAGGTTGAGAACTGTCTGGACTGGAACCAAGGTACGTTGATGACAGCATCGCTAAATTTTGTTTGAAGTAAGTTTTGTGTATGGAGGACTTGAGGTAGTTCAGCTTTACGAGTCGCCGTAGGATGGCGCTCGTGTTCGAAGTGGGATATCAAATAAATGGTTTCTTATGGATGCGATAACTATTTTTATTTAAATTAGTTCTTTAAGGAACAAATAAGGACTTTTATATGAATTTACACTTACTTTGTTATACTTATTAATAAACTCGGCCTGTATAAAGTTCCAACGATGCTTCGTTTTTAAAATACAGGAACATTTTAGCTAGAGGGTTTTACCTTTGGAGCTAGAAAGAGACTTATTTGGCTGCGTTTCATCTCTGAAGAAGATCCTGTCTTACACCCAGACACAAAGCAAACTCTACTTTTATAAATTGTACCATTATTCATTATAAATATAGAAATTAATTACAATACAACGTTATTTGTCTTGTCTTGCCTTCAAAAGTTATTTGTTATTTCGAAAAATAAAATGTCAATTGTCAAAAGTAAAAGTCACAGAAAAAAAAAAGGGTTTAGTAAAAGTTAAAAACTATGGAGGATCTACTTTTCCATATTAAAAACGAAGAAGAAGAAGACAACATCAGCCCACTTCGGACGCGAGAGCTATCTGTCGGCCAATAGCGAACTAACCAAAAAACCGGGACAGAAATTGAAAATGCTGCCATTGTCGATCGGCCTCCTACCCTCTAGTTCTCCATAGTTTTGTGTTATCCTGTGTTTCTATTATAATATTAATTAAAGGTTTACGAATGCTGTTTGGTATTTTTATTCGCGTATATTATCAGTTACGTTTACTTACTACAATGGATATTGCGACCTAAATAAAAGTATTATTGGTTCTACATATTTTATGAGGTTTTAAATTTTATCTTGACATACTAATTTTTTTCCGTTCCTGCAAAGAAAATACTGTCGAAAATAATATTGGCCACGTCAATAAAGCACATTTCGTGTGCTATATTAAATTTCAAAATGCCTTTATTTCAAACCAACTTTTACAGTTCATTACATGGAAAATGACAATATAATATAGAAAAAAAACACCATTATTAAAAAAATAACAATAAAAAATGGAAGTTAATCCAATTTAATTGATTAATAAAATCAATAAAAAAATAGTATAAATAATTTAATTTAGTAAATATATTTTTAATTGTAAAAAAATATTAGAGTAAGAATACAAATTTTTAATTTATAAATGTTTTGAACGTGTAAATACCCCTTCGGTCTATATACATTAACAGTTGGTTCTAAATGTGGTAATTTGTGTATGCATTTAATAACTTTATTTTGCAATTTTTGTAATGCCTTTTAATTATTTTAAAGGAATGTAATATCTAGCTCTGTACAAAATAGATACCAAAGGAGATATCGAGTTTATAGTATACTGGATATGGCTTTTAAAATTTAAATTTTCGTCTACAACTAATCCTAAAATTTTTGTCTTTTTTTAAATATTGAATATTTTCATTATTAAGAGGATAATAATTTATTTTATTTTTAGTTATAAACATAAAAGAAGATGTTGTAAAACTTAACGTAAGTTTATTTAATGGAAGCCAAGAAAGCAGAATTTTTAAAATCCTTATTAATATCAAAATACATTTCTGCGAAAGTTTCAGCAAAATAAATAATTATTGTATCATCTGCAAATAGCTGCATGTTGCCCTTTAAGTTCAATTTGAAAAAGGAATTAATGTAAATTAAGAATAATAATGGACCTTATATTGATCCTTGTGGAACTCCACATATTATTTATTTTTCCGAACTTTTTCTTTCCCCAATTTGAACAAATTGTTTACGATAGCTTAAATAACTTTGAAGTAGTTTGTGAGTATTTCCCTTTATCCCAATACTGTATAATTGTTTTAATAAAATAATATTATACAGTGTGTATCTACGTAAGTTGGCGGCATATGGGAAACTTTTTTATTATTAATTTTACGAAAAAAAGTTATTCTTCATAAAAAGTTCTGCATGGTCCAAAACCTAAAATGCAAATGTGAATTTTTCCCAAGAGTAAAATACCTTTATTTTTGACATTATCAAAAATTGTTATTAAAAAAAGTTGTTCAGAACTAAAAACTACGGCTAAATGTGCAATTATACGCATTTATGTTGAAAAATTATTTTATTGATTTATTATTAATTATTTAATTTTTTAATTATTTAATTAACTTAATGCGTGTTATTGCATATTTAGACGTGGTTTTTAGTTCTGATCAACTTTTTTTAATAACAATTTTTGATAATGTCAAAAATATCACATTCTTGGGAAAAATTCACGTTTTTTGACAAACCTCGTATATGACTGGAAAATTTCGATATTTGATGGTTGCATTTTAGTTTTTGGACCATGCAGAACTTTTTATGAAGAATAACTTTTTTTCGTAAAATTAATAATAAAAAAGTTTCCCATATGCCGCCAACTTACGTAGACACACTGTATACTATAAATGAAGTATGGTATTAGCAATACATTGTATTTATATCTGTGGTTTCTTCGTTACTCGGTTACCCTAATTAGAAACTAGAAAATGCAATTACCTTAGTTTCATAGTCTGAATCGTCCTTCGTTTCCAACAAAAATGCTTTAACTTTGGCCTCGTAGTCAAGTTCAGCAGGAGTTTTCGGTTTTTCTGGAGCCTCAAAACCAAAATCAAAAGTGGTGCCAGCTGGTTTGTTGAAATTAAAGCTGGTTGACGAGGCATCATGAGACTGGGCATCCATCATCGCCATGCGCTTGCTGAGTGGACTCAAAGAATTTTCCCGTTTTTCCCTTCTGAGAGATCTTTTAGTATTAGAATACTTTGATAGTAACGTGTCTAGTAAATTTAATATTCAGCATTCCAAGCCATTATACAAAATATTGGGTTGGGTGGCTTTTAGGAGATTGGTGTAGTTGTTTCTATATGTATCAAAATTATATCAGTTGAGCTGTTATTAAAATCATTTCGAAAATCGTCTATAGTGTAATATAATCTTTCATACCACACTAAATAATTCTAAAAATGTAATGAAAATGTCAATGTCAATTTTTTGTCAATATTTTATAGTATTTTTAACAATGTGTCAATTTGGCCATGTAAACAATTGTGTATCAATAAGTCAATTTTCGCAAATGGAACACCCTTTGTTTTATTTTACTAACTTGTAGAAAAACAAATACAGTTGACGACATATAAATTCGTACACTCCACCCATACATAACTCAATTACAACAAAATTGGGTGAAATGAGTTTCTCATCTTGCTGCTTATACCTGGATAGAACACCAGCTATATACATAGCTGTCAATTATTGTATGTACGATTTTTTACCAAGTAATAATGGTTATTTCTAAATATTTTTGTGTTTAAATTACCGCTGCGAAATAAGAAAATTATAAAATAATGCCAGGAAAACTACAAAAGTATAAAGCCAAAAAGGGTAAATATTATATAAACAACAAACAAAATACTAATATTTAATTGCTGCCCCATTGGATTCTAACCATAACCGTAATCTTCTTGGCATTGACAAAATAATACTTCTGGTGTAATCCGGAGTTAGCCCTCCCCAAATTTCTTCTATTTTATCAAATAACTCTTTTCATTCTGTGGTTTAAAATTTATTTTGTACATTTTTTTTACCATCAATCCCTAAACATTTTCAATTGGATTTAAATCAGGACTTCTTGAACACCAAGGCAGACATGTTACGTTGTTTTGTCTAAACCAGTTTCCTATATTTCCTGCAGTATGCACAAGGCAGTTATCCTGCTGAAATATAAAGTTATTTCCTTCAAAAATTATCGCGGCAGAAGGAAAAAAACCATGTCCAAAATCTGAAGATATATATTACTGTTTAGTGTTCCACCAATATTTCAGCATACACCTGTACCGTAAACACTTATCCATGCCCAGACATTAACGGAGAAACAAAAAAAAATCTGGTAAATATTGCATAGCAACCCCAATTGTTTGTTCCTTATCACTATTTTTTAAAAATGGTTTGGATGCAGCTGCTCGATTTCTTAATTCGGAACATTGTCTTACTCGGCGTTGCGCAATTATAGATGAAGCAGGAAATCCTGTTATGTGCATAGCGAATACAGTAGTTTCAAATGGGGTTTGCCTTAAATACTCCACCAAATTTCGGTCTTCTTCATTTGATGATTTTCTATTATTTAAACCTGACCCAACAGACCTTTTAAGTGTTTGTTGATAGCGCCATTTTTTTACAATTCCTTGAACAGTACTTCTAGGTACTCTAAAACGATCAGCTATTTTTCCATAAGACCACCCTATTTCTACTAAACATATTATTCTTGCTTTTTCAATAATACTTAAATGAAGCATTTCTAAATCAAATAAGATAATGACAATACTTTTGACAGATATCATGATAACAATTAACAAAGGTACTAAAGGTAAAAAAGTTGCATTTACAGTGTCACAGTTTAGTGTACAAAATTATCTGTCGTCGACTGTACCCTATCTTAAAGTCTAATAAAACGCCGTTGAGATGCATTATTTTCTTAATGTAAATACATCGATATTACTCTGATCACTAAACTGGTTGACAAGTGGTACAGCTCTATTGAAAAGGAATGTGGAACAGAAACGCGTGACGTAACTGTCGGTTAGGTAAATTTAGATGGATCTGAAAAAATAGCCGAGGACAATTGGATAAACCGTTAATGAATTTTAAAAAAACACCTCACATATAAGACGTATGTTTTCCAGCCAGGGGTTAGTATTTCCTCAAGGTAGACACGGAGATCTTTGACAGGGCTCCAATAGGACAGATCCATATCATTAATCTTGTAGACTGTGGGAATTCTACTCCTACCTTAAGCAATAAATGATTAACCTTGTAGTAACCAGTTATGTCATTTTGGATCCTTTCTCTCCTTATGACCCTATAAAACTTCAAAACGTTCGCAAATATCAAACCTATAAGGTAAAGTCAGTTATATTATTATAACAAAATAAATAGAAGAGGAGAAGAAAACTTCTCAGCCATTTAATTAAATCCTCAGAAAACCTCAAAGTTTAGAAACGGTTACCCAACGGAACATCATTGTTTACGCTGTCGAAGGCTTTGGAGAAGTCAGTGTAGATAGAGCCTACTTGGTCTCCACAAGGCAATCTTCTAAGAGGCCAGATTCTCCACCGTCGTGGATCTACCCATCAGGAACCCAAATTGGTCTTCACCATACCCGCAGCACATAATATAGTTGACACATATATTTTTTTTTGTTTTGCCCGAGGTAGAAATTAACCGTGAAATGTCGCAAAATATTATATTAATTATGAAGTTAGAGGAAGAAGAAAAGTTTGAGAAATTACATTAACATGCTAATTTAAAAAAATTTTGCCAAAAAGTACATTTAAAAATTACCGTTAAACAATACTCTAACAAAAAGTGTATTTGGCAAGAATTTTTTTAGAAACTTCTTCCTTATTTAGTAGGTACCGTGCGAGCAAACATTATTTGCATAAAAGAGATCCTTGCATCTAAGGACGTAATGCTTAGCCGTAGAGCTTAATACCTGTTGGGCGTCAGTAACTACCTAAATTAACAATCAATCAGTTATTCCGTCATCTTTGACAGTCGTTACAAGTAATTTGACGCATCGCTAATTTTCTTGAACAATTCACACAATGGGCTTTACGGAACACCACAAAACATTCATGGTTGAAGCGTATTTTCGAAACGGGGTTAGAGTAAATGGTGAGTGGCAATACAATCCGGGTTTGTGCATGGACGATTTTCACGAGCATTTTCCTAACGTTGCTTTTATTGCTGGGGATTTTTATCATTGCCTGAAAAGAACCGTGGCTGTGTGCTGTGTTTAGGGAAACAGGTTCTTTACAACACAAAAAAGGAGCAGAAAGACCATCTGTAAGAACAGAAGAACTTGTTGCATTTATGCTTAGAGCGTGGCGGTGGCCAATTTCAGCAATTTATGTAATTATTATTCTTTTTCTTTCTGTATATTCTTACTTTGTTAATTTTGTAAACAACAAAAATAAATTTGTATTTGTCTACTTATTTTATTACTCATTAGTTTGGCATATCATGTCATAATATGAATTTGACAAAATTTTAACCTAGATTTGGTTAGATATATCGTCCCCATATCATTGTGATCTAAACCAAGCCCTACGTTTTTTAATCCAAGCCCTTTGATGCAAATATTAATTTTTGCTCGCATGGTACATAATAATAGAAAAAAATTAAAACTAATATTTTGATTTGAATCATATTTAGATTAAAAAGAAAAAAAAATACATTCTTACCTAGAACGATGCTTCTTTCTCTTCTTAAAATCTGAATCTCCACTTGATGAACTTGAATCACTACTGTCGCTGGAAGAGCTGCTGCTGCTGTCCCCACTACCAGATGAGCTCGAACTAGAGCTTGAACTCGAATGACGTTTCTTTTTAAGCTTCTTTTTTTCTTTTTTCTTCTTCTTTCTTTCCTTCTTGTCATCCTCCTCATTTTTTAATAGTTGTTTTAAAGCATCATCTGCAGATGGTTTCGGAATCGTAGGTAAGTTGGGTAATAACAGCTCGCCAGGTTCGATTAGGTTCTTACTGGCCTGCTTATCCTTGTTCTTAATGAACTCCAAGGAATTCTGTGTATGGAAAAATTAATCAAGATTATTTTATGTTTTTTAATGACTTACAACTATTACACAATATACCCTGTATAATCCTTTTTGTAAAAAAAATGCATTCAAAAAAATTAATTAGCAATGTTAATTATACCTAGAAATTATTTTAGCAAAAATTGGCAATGTTATATGTTTATTTACCTTAGCTTCTTCATGATAGGGGATAATGGTGAGACAACTTTGGTATGCTTTTCTAGCTTCATCAATTTTATTTTCCTCTTCATAACTGCGACCCAATGCTACTAGGGTTTCGCCCATGTATTTACGTGCATTCGCATGACTTGGATTTAATTTCAGTGCCGTTTCAAAATCTTCAATAGCCTTTTGAAAATTGCCGCTATTAGCATAAAGTGCACCTCGTGCAACTAACCCTTCAACATTACGGGGATCAATATTCAAGGCTTTATTGAGACACTGAAATGCTTCTACATGTTTCCCAGCTTTAAAGTGATCTATACCATCAGCGACATTACGATAAGCCCATTTACTGGCCTGTACCTGACGCAACTCATTTGCATACTCATTTTCAGGAAATCTACCCCTGCAATAAAATGTTTTGAATAAATAACTATTGCAATTTTAGGTAGTCAGATCCGGTCTTATCGTGCGGGTCTTACGAATTAACAAAGACATACTGTCAATTCTTCTTTTTTTTTATTGCGTTTAATCATACTATCCAATTAAAATCCGTAAGACAAATATGACAGACTTATGCAATTTTGACATAAAATAAAAGGATATGTATTTAATTTCCAGCGATTCACAAAACTTTGTACCTGCCACATTCGTCTTGATTTAAAGATGTCAGTTTTGTGACTTTGACAATTAATTTAACGTGACAATACGAATGATAAAAAGCAATTTTCTGGTTTTTTGCATTCTCAAGCAAAAAAAAAATGGCGCCCTTAATTTGTTAAACTATTTCGATAATGAAAGAAAAAGTGAAAATTCGCCAACCAATATGCAGGAAACCGTAGCAAAAGCACTGGGAATTAGGTTAAGGACTGTGCAGAAAATTGTGCATGAAAGAAAGCATAATAATACCGAAGAATACTAAAAAATGTAAACGAAGAAAATACTTGAGCGAAAATATTAAAATGCGAGTTCGGAACGTGATTTATGATTTATACAGATCAAAAACCAATGTAACTCTTCCAGTTTTAAAAGAAAATCTTAAACTCCGAGGTATTTTGGAAATCGGACTTGAATAGTTATCAAAATTAATAAAAAAGTTGGGTTTTCGCTATCAAAAAAAGACTGTAACCAAAAATTACAAATCAAAATTTAAAAAAGTAGTATTTTTAGATGAACCATGGATATTTTTAAATGGAAGTGGTTCAAAATCTTGGCAAGATGATTCTGTGAAAAGCGTGAAAAGAAAAAAGGAATGTGGCACGGGAAAGCGGTTCATTATTTTACATGCCGGTTCTGTAACAGAATATGTTCCAGGTGCAAGCTTAATTTTTTCTTCCATATCAAAAAGTTCTGACTATCATGACAATATAAATTGCGAAATGGTTGAAAAATGGCTAAAAGCTCAATTAATCCCAAACTTAGATGAGCAGTATTTAATTGTATTAGATAATGCATCATATCATTCAAGAATTTTAAATAAACAACCTAGTTCATCTTGGCGAAAAAGTGATATTTATGAGTGGCTTGAAAAACACCACCAAAATCCTTTACCAAATATGTTAAAATCCGAACTCCTATCAATGGCAAAGTCTCTCAAATAACCTAAAATATACGTTGTAGGTGAAATATTGCGTGCCGCCATATCATTGCCAGTTTAATGCGATAGAATTAATTTGGGCTGGGGCAAAATCCTTTCATGAAAAACATGTAGGTGATGATCTTAAATCCTCGCAAGTAGAGATAGTTTGGCAAGATTCGTTGAATCATATTACGCAGGAGTACTGGAAGAAATCGGTGGAACATACAGAAAAATTAATAAGGAATTGGTGGGATCGAGAACAAGTAATAGATGTCGAAGTGATCATTGCTCCATTTGAGGACGACTTAGATGACGAGGACTTTTCAGAATTATTAAATTTAAAGCCCGGACTTGTCAATCTTTTCATTCGTTAAATGATAATTTTGCAGTGCGCACACCCAAGTATTAACCATGTTAGGCTACGTTTACATGCGCGAGGCCATAAATTTGCCATTTTCGTGATTATTGTTTGCTGATCTAAAAGTACATGTCTATGCTCTTTCCGAGTCGTCTGTGTATGATTCATTCGGTAAAAGTATGCAGAGTCGTTACATTCCGATTTTGATTTATGAAGTTTAAATCAAAGTTTGTTTTCCAGGAATATTTTTGGGTATTTTCAGTGTTTCCAGAAAGTATTTTGCCATTATTTTGGGTGTATGAGATATTTTGGTAGTATATCGTTGGACTTTGTCTGTCTGTTGTATTTATTTTTCATGAAAACTAAGTAAACATATCATGTTTTTTAACAATTATCTATTACACACGACAGTAGCCCGAGAATTGATATTTTAAGTAATTTTATGTTTTGGGGCGTAGATTACGTCTGTAAACTAGTTTTTTAGTGGAAAAGCTTATAGTTTTTAAAATGCTTTTAATTTAACTTTTTTTTTAAAGATTTTGAAGAAGTATTCCATACTCAAAGTGGAGTTAAATGTACAGAAAAAAGAAAAGCACAAAGTCTTTCTCCACAAGTTTATTAGAATAACTAGGCAAACCTAGAATAATTCATAATAATTCGACATGCTTCGAGTGTAGAAACACTCATAATCAGGAAAACAAAGTAAATAGTACAATGCTGATGTTGATAGCAATAGAGAAAATAATAAGTGTGATTGAGCCGTAATGGAGCTTTCAATGGTGTACAAGAGGTGTAAAAAATGAATAGTCAGAAGACCGACAAGACTTCAGCATACTGGAAAGTCAAGGGCTAGCGCAAAGGCCCTGTCTTGGGCAGAAAAATGAAGGGAGCAAAAGAAAAATTAGAGAGTTTTAACAGACTTTGTGAAAATCATTTACGTATAAGTAGTGAAAAATCTTAAGTTTCATTAAACTTTGTCGGATACATGTAAAAGTAGTGAAATGAGGGAAAGAAAAATTGGTTTTCGTAAAAGTAAACGCATCATTTAGCTTGAAATAAAATGCTGTTGGGGTACAGGGCTTGTTACGGCAGGAGTCAAAAGTGCAAAATTAATAGATTTAAAATATTTTTAAATTTTTTTTATTTTTACTAGAACATCTTAGAAAAGTAACCTTTTCTTTGTTAAAGAAGTTTTTTTTAAGAGTTTATATATTAATTTTGCCTTCGTTTCTCTTTATTCTGCCATGGATAAGTATCTTTTAAGATGACTTTCAAGTCGTCAACTACATTTTAAATCTTCCAAACACGAAGATAATACAGTCGTATAAAGCACCTTAGACGTGTTAAAAAATAATGCACCTTTATCTATTATTATTTATATCAAAGGATGCATTTTTTAAAGTTGGTTTTAAATGCGCAAATTTATAAATAATACTAAAAAATGTGAAGCCCTGCCCTGACCAATGCTCAAGTAGTGTAAACATAATGTTACTAGAAATGACATATGACAATGGCGGCCATTACACACAAACGTGATAACTAATATAACATAACAATGATAAAATGTCACCTTAGACTAACCTTAATCCATCCATAAGGGAAGCATGTTCGTTAATTCCCATTTGGTCAGCCAAAAATTGGATGTTGTTCGGATTATTAAATCCAATGCTCTTCTCCAAAACAGATTCATAAGGTTCATTTTTGTGATCCAATGACTTTCTGAAAAAAAAATTGAATACCCCTATAGGAAATATAATCTATGACACATTAGAAACGAACTGTACTCTTTCAACTTTTACCTTTCATTCGCAGTCACTGTTAGAAAAGTAGAAAATTATTGGCCATATCTACTATCCTCCTTGTTGCTGATTGAAGAAAAAATAGCTTGTTTTTACATAAAGGTTCCCTAAATATAACCAACAGGTTTAAAGTTACTATACATACCACATTATTGTTCCTTTCCATGATTGATGTCCTGATAACTAAATAAATTTTGTCAGCTCAATGTAAAATGTCTCCTTTTTACACATTTGGTACAAAAAAACAAAGCAAATATCACCTTTCTCTGCAGGTTATTTAAAAAGCTTGATTCTCCTTGATATTTTTAATAAATATTTATTTGTTGGGAAGGTATTCTGCGAAAAACATGGCTTATGAACATCTACATTATTTAAAAGTATACAACTGCAAAATTAAAACACCTGATGTATGGATTAAGTGCCTCACCTGAATAGATGGTTATAATAAACAGCCTAAATGATTGGACAAAAGTAATGTGCGATTCATATGCATAAGTCAACACAGTGCGCGCACACAGTGAGCATATACTACTTTGTTTAACGACCACATTTTTTTATTCTCTCATTATTTTTTTCTGGTTTTATTATTACGTACAGTTAAAATTTCTAAAAAGAAAAACATATTTTAGTTTATATACCCAAATGTGAAGAAGATGCATCAGTAAGCCATTTTAAATAGTATCAGTGCCTGAAATCCTAAAAAATATTTGCAGAAGCATATTATTTGGGAAACTGTCCAGATAATTCCATGCCTTTTCTTTTGTAGAGGGCTCTTTCTTGTTAAAATCTACTTCAGCAATGTTCAATTTGTGATAATCTACTTCGGCAATGTTCAATTACGTTTTCTTCGAAACGCAAACATTTTCCATTTTTGCAAATTGGTACATAATATTTAGTGCTGCTCTTTCTGGTCACCTTTAATTTTGTTTGTTCAATTTTTACTTAAAATTTTAGGTTTCCACTATAATTTTTCCACAGTTTAAATAAAGAATGATTAATTTCGTGTACAGTTTTGTATCGTAAACATATAAAGATTTCAAGTGAAAAATGAACTAAAATGTTTATAAAACTTGAAATAATTTGTAGAAAATTAGAATTACAATGTATTTTGTCAATTGTATTACAATAATCATTAATTCGCTTAATATACTAATTATTTTAAAAAAAAGGCAGATAGTCCTCGTCCCGAAATGAGGTAGACTATTTTTTGTCAAAAAAAACCGTTAGTATGTAACTAAAAAATATAGCGAAAACGTCGAGTAGTCAGTATACTGTATACGTATGTAATTTTTGGGGTTATCGAGGCTAGAAATCCCAAAATTATTTAATAAAATGTGTAAAATTATAAAATATAACATAAAATTAGTAAATATTAATTCTTGAAAAAGTTTCAGAAGTAAACAGTCTTTTTCGGAATTATTGATGTCAGAGAAAGCAATTATGCCTATTATTTGTTTAAATAAGTTAACCTTTCTTTCAAAGAAAAAATTGGGATAATTCACGTTAGAGAAATAATTTTTACTAATTATTAATAAGGAAGGTAAAAAAGTGTGACGGGGTAGTGTAAAGCACATAAAACCTATCTATAATTTTAAGCTATATTGCTAAAAAATGGTAATATGATTACGTTATTAAAATAAGCAAAGAGTTTTAATGTTTTAAGAAATTTCGCCCTAAGGAGGGGGGAGGGGCTGGGTGTAGAAGTAGAGGGGGTAAGTTTCCCATGCAACTAGGGTTTCCATCTCGGATCTCGAAAATCCCGGGGTCCCGGAAGATTTTGTCCCCGAAAATCCCGGGATTGAAGTATAGCAATCCCGAACATCCCGATTTTTTTTAAACGATCAAATTTCAATCTGCCCTCGATAGTTCTCGTTTAACATGTATTTATTTGTTTTTCCTTGCAGTTTTATTTGAAAATGATGAGGATGAGGACAGAGAAAATGAAGAAGATGGCATGGAAATTATGTATGAAGTACAGCCAGAGAACCAAATTCAAATGACAACAAGTCACGATATTTAATCCATTGTCAAAAAGTCCGAAAAGTGGCCGATCTCCTACCAAAAATCCAATTTTAAAAACGTATGTAAAGGAAACACATGCAAAAGAACTTTTTCTAATATCAGACTGCAAAACAAGATGGAATAGCCTCGTTGATATGTTGGAACCTTTCGTTTTGCTGAAAGATTCAGAAGAGTTTAATTGATCTAAACAGTCCGATAGTTATAAATGACAGTGAATTTCAAAGATATCATACAATGTCTTGAACCTGTTAAACTGACGGTGGAAGCGATTTGTAAAAAATACGCCAATTTCTGTACGGCTGATGTAAGTTTCAAATTTCTATTTCAAGAACTTGCAAATCTAAATACGCCACTTAGTAAAGCCTTTCAACAAGCGCTTACAAATCGCATAAATGAACGTCGAACTATAATGTCTGGGGTTATCTCATACCTTCAAAATCCTAGCACCCATCATGGAAGCAATTTATCCAAACACCCAAATTCTGAAGCCATAGCTCAATTTGTCAAAAATAGATCAGAACATTTAAAAAAAATATATTACGTCAGATTTGGAATCCGACGATGAAGACAATATGCCTCTGTCTGAAATAAGAGAAAAGCCGACTGGGATTTTAATTTTAAAGCAAAAACTCAAGAAGCCATTGGCTCTGTTACCACTAGAACTAAACCTAATTGGCGGCAAATATCGGAAAATCCAAAAGTTCATCTTAAAAGTCTTAACGTAATTAAAAAAGAAATATCCCTTTTTGAAAATGGAGGATTAAGAGGTTGATATTTGCAAAAGTGTTACGAATATTTACTGACAGTACCACCTACAAGTTTATTGCTTAAAGAGCCTTTTCTTCAACAGTCGCATTTGCGACCAAACTTAGATTTAAGTTCAAGTTTTTAAGAGCATATTTTATTTTTACTAAGCAAATCGTAAATGTCTAACAATTTTTTTGTTTGCGCTGTTTAATAAAAAGTTCCTTCCTTTGTGTGACGTACGTACGCATAACGTAATTTTTTTATTTACAAAACGTATATCTATAAAAATAGTTTTTATTTTTGAGTTTTTAGTAAAAAGTCTTTTGCCGTATGTCTGCATTTTTATCATTCCTGTTGCTACTTGCTAGTCTTAGATTTTTTAATATTAAATATTAGTAATTATTAGGATTGATCCCGGGATTTGATTTTTAATCCCGTGATCTCAAAACGGGATCCCGATCCCGAAAATTGGAAACCCTAAATGCCACTGCAAGAGAAAAAAAAACATATAAGTGAAATTTTTAAACAAATTCGTCCTTTAGAAAAATTTCGCCTCTAGGGGGTGGATACGCGTTTATATTGGGAACATTTTTTTGCCCGAATTTCTTGAAACTCAGTTTTATTTTTTTAAATAATATGGTTAAACTATTAAAGGTTTTATTGGCTTTGCTTGCTTTGTTTCGACAGCGAATTTATAACAATTGAATTGCGCCAGCGAAGCAGCTGGTACCCGATGGTAATACAATACAAGTTGAATATAATATGAAAACTAAATTGACAAAATAGATTTGTAATTCCAGTAAACACACAAAACAATAAGTTTAAATAAACTTACTTGTAAATTAGTGGAAAATCATCAGTGCTTATTAATCCGAGTGCTGGACGATGTTCTGGATCACCAGAAGTTCTCGTAACTCCTTTCATGCCGCATACCATCTTATCTGTATCTGCAATCACTTCAAGGACTTCGCAACATACATAGTCGTTCATCATATAACTTCGCGACACACCCTTTTTATCTACTGCAGGAATGACATTGGCAACTGGACAAAAGGCCTGCAAAAAAAATTATAACTGTAGGCTCCTTATTTAATAATGATTGAATCGAAGAGGGAGGGCGTGATACCAAGATAACGATGAGCGAGATGATACGGAGAACAACCAAGAATGGTGGATTTTGTCTTTTATTCATAACTTGCATTGAATATCAAACTATAAGGCCATATAAAAATCTGCTAAGTTAAATTCATAGATGGCACCAATGAGTCATCAAAAATAAAGCGTGTTGATGCAGCCACTAACGACAAGCCTTTTCACTGCTAAATTAAAACATTGTTGCCGCCTGTCTGTTTGACTTGCTGCATGAGTTTTTTAAATTTATTTTTATGGCTTATCGTAAAACTTTATTTCACATAAGTACCTACACCTATCCTAGATTTAAGTAGCTTACATTTATTTTCCTACCTATAGTATAGTCTAGACCTAAAAATGTCCCTATTTTTAATTGCTTTGTAGCATATAATATTTTCAACCTTTTGACGTTCCAACGTTAATTACTTGAAAACATATTGACTGCCATGTTATCTATTTCTAACAGAATTAAATGACGACTCTCACTATTTAATACATACCTAGGCTACAATGTATATGATGGGTAAAATATGAATGATGTGCGGTTTGTATAACTTGGTTTTTATTTGCAATTATTACTCCTTTTCAAAATGGTTAAAATAAGTAGGTTTTACTTTATTACTTAAGAAACATCCAGTTTGTTTGTATTACGTATTTTGCTATTTTTCGACGAAATAAAACCTATTTTAGTTATACTTGCTGTCGCTTTTTATCTACTTTTATTTGTTTAACATTTAACACCTAATGCAACGGTAAAATCATTGTGAAAATCGGCCCAATTACCCCGGAGTAATCAGCGTACATATTATTATCAAAAACATACATTCGGCTGGAATTGAGAACCTCCTATTCCATTGTCTGTTAAAAATGCTTATATCATTAAAAATTCCAATAAAATACGATATGCGGCAACACCACGACATCACATCAGTGAATTTGAGACATATGTTGCCGAGGCGCTGCATTATAACGACAGATTTAAGGTTAGAGTTACGATCAAACACAATGGCGGCCAAACCACCTCCAATACGTCTAAAACTGGGTTGTCAACTTTTCTCGGACATCCGCCATTCTTATAGTTTGATATTCAATGTATATAACTTGTAAATCTTTTACTAGACTGACCTTAACATTTTAGAATTTGATCTGGAGGAAGTAAGCAACTTACAACTAGGCCGACTCACTAAGTTTATTAACAGTAGTGTTTGAATGAGCTGCCAAGATTATTAAATTTAATCAGGAAGCTGATGCGGGTAGGTTCCACGGAGTGAAACTGTTTGGACAGTGCCAGAAGTCTGCCACTCTAGCCAAACAATTTAGACAATTTTTTATACTTTCGAGGTACAGTTGACGACAGATAATTTCGTACACTAAACTGTGACACTGTAAATGCAACTTTTTTACCTTTATTACCTTTGTAACGTGTTAATTGTTATCATGATATCTGTCAAAGTATTGTCATTATCTTATTTGATGAATGCCTCATTTAAGTATTATTGAAAAAGCAAGAATAATATGTTTAGTATAAATGGGGTGGTCTTATGGAAAAATAGCTGATCATTTTAGAGTACCTAGAAGTACTGTTCAAGGAATTGTAAAAAAATTGCGCTATCATCAAACACTTAAAAGGTCTGTTGGGTCTGGTTTAAATAATAGAAAATCATCGAATGAAGAAGACCGAAATTTGGTGGAGTATTTAAGGCAAAATCCATTTGAAACTGCAGTATTCGCTATGCACATAACAGGATTCCCTGCTTCATCTAGAACTGCGCAACGCCGAGTAAGAAAATGTTCCGTATTAAGAAATCGAGCAGCTGCATCCAAACCGTTGTAAAAAAATATTGATAAGGAACAAACAATTGGGTTTGCTATGCAATATTTACCAGAAAATAATTTTTTTTGGTTTCTCCGTTAATGTCTGGGAATGGATGTGTTAAGTGTTGAGAAAACTTTTCAGTCTAGATATTAATGAAAAGATTCGAGTATATAGACTGCCAAATTTCCGATGTGATGGGAAGTATACTCTAAAAAAGCAAACCAGTGGACGTTTCTCCGTTAATGTGTGGGCATGGATAAGTGTTTACGGTGCAGGTGTATGCTGGAATATTGGTGGAACACTAAACAGTAATATATATCTTCAGATTTTGGAAAATGTTTTTCTTCCTTCTGCCGCGATAGTTTTTGAAGGAAATAACTTTATATTATTTCAGCAGGATACTGCATACGTGCATACTGCAAGAAATATAGGAAACTGGTTTAGACAAAACAACGTAACATGTCTGCC
This sequence comes from Polydrusus pterygomalis, assembly GCA_963969555.1. Taxonomy (NCBI): domain Eukaryota; kingdom Metazoa; phylum Arthropoda; class Insecta; order Coleoptera; family Curculionidae; genus Polydrusus; species Polydrusus pterygomalis. The sequence goes on along the minus strand of OZ018376.1, from coordinate 74,999,498 downwards.
TTGGTCCTGATTTAAATCCAATTGAAAATGTTTGAGGATTGATAGTTAAAAAAATGTACAAAATAATTTTAAACCACAGAATGAAATAGTTATTTGATAAAATAGAAGAAATTGGGGAAGGGCTAACTCCGGATTACACCAAAGTATTATTTTGTCAATGTCAAGAAGATTACGATTAGTGTTAGAATCCAATGGCGCAGGAATTAAATATTAGTATTTGGTTTGTTGTTTGTTAATAAATTTACCCTTCTTGGCTTTATACTTTTGTAGTTTTCCTGGTATTATTTTATAATTTTCTTATTTAGCGGCTGTTATTTAAACACAAAAATATTTAGAAATAACCATTATTACTTATGGTAAAAATCGTACATACAATAATTAGCTGGTGTTCTATCCAGGTATAAGCAGCAAGGCGAAAAACCCGTTTTACCCAATTTTGTTGTAATTGAGTTATGTATGGGTGGAGTGTACGAATTTATGTCGTCAACTGTACATACCAGAATTTTTTTTATGGCGGCCGTCTTGGCTTTTTCCGTATTCCTCTACAAATTGTAAAACGATGTACCACAAGCTTACACTTATTTTTTTTTAAATTGGCATATAATAAATATTTTATTGCAATTAACACACCACTACTTAAACCTAAATTTAACTGCCCACCATAAACTTCGACAAATTAATTTTTTAACACTGTTATTACAAATCTGTAGTTCGTTAACGAAATCACGGATTTTAATGAGGTTTGGAGTTGAACGATTGTTTCTTGCAGAATAATAGTATGTTACGCCCACAATGTAATCAATGCACTTTAATATTATACAGGGTGGAAAAGCCGTGCAAAAAATAAAAAAAATCAAGTAAGTCACATTTTGTTAGTAGTGTTTTTGTTATATTTTAATATAATAGGTTAATATCCGGACAATTTTGTATTTTTTTATTATATGCCCTAGGACAAACATCATCCTATTTTTTTGTAAAAAAAAACAGCTGTTTTCGACATAACTGAAGACATCAGCCGTTGTTAACGCAGTTTTTTTCTATTTAATGCACACATTTGGTTAATTTCTTAAAAATAATAATTACCCTTATATATGTACCGGGTGTTCCAAATTACAAAGAGTATGATAAAATTAGGATAATTGCGTTAATCAAATTTTTCTTTTAAGTGGGAGATAGGGAACTTACATAATTTTTCTTTGTATAAATATGTTCAGCCACACCAAAAAGTAACATATGAAGGGTGCAGGCAAAGAAGTAGGAATGTCAAAAAATGTAAATGTTTAGGAAAGCAATTTTAAGGTTTAAATCCCTATAACTTTATATGTGTTAATTTTAGGCCCAATCTTTTTATGAAATAAATTGGGATGTATATTGGACATTGAAAGACAAAAATGCAAACTTAAATTTCCCTTACAATTTTTGTAAAACGTAATAAAATTTAAAGTGGTACAAGTCATAACGTATAAAAATGGGGAATGTCACAGAATCACATAAGAAATTTCCTAGTATTTTTGTATTTTCTTTACAAAAACTATTTTCAAAAGTAAAATGAAAATGTTTATTAAGTTTAACAAATATATATATATAAACTGTGGCTTAAATTAAAGGAGTACCTACACTTTTTAATCGTGAATATTGTTAAGTTTCTTTGAAACATCAGATAGTTTTCCAAAACGATTCTTCTTTTTCCCATGAACCTTGGGAACAAAGTCATTGCAGGCACTACCACTTGAATTCATTGTACTATTTTTTTTACTTTGTAACACAAGCACTACTTGTTTGCACCTGTCCAAAACTCAACCAACAGATACGCAGACAAAAAGACTACTGCCAAGCCAGGTCGTAATTTTATTGGCACTGTTTTGGCGACATTCCACCTTCTTAGCCTGATCCGCGCGGACATTCCCCCTTTTTCGCCTGTATGGCAAAACTTTAAGGCACGATATCTTTTGAGTATTTTTTTTCGCCTTTATGATGTTACTACTTGATAGATTTTCTTATTTGCTATCGGATGGTTTGATTAGTTTAAAATGTGGAAATATTGATATTCGCCCTTCTTTGCCTGCCCCCTTCATATACAAAATATTACGTCTTAATTTTTCATAAATAATTAAAGTTCGCCCTGTGACGTCACGTGGTATGAATAGCGCTCTCGCGCTATGTATTGTAGTACGCTTTGACGTCACAAGCTAACTTTAATCGCTTCTATTTTATCCAGAGGATTAAAAAAAAAACATTTCTTTTGTGAACTAAATGGACATTCTAAAATCACGACTGAACTTAGCATTAAGTGAATATCAAAAACTAGTTTTGTCAACTCGAAACAATATACATAGTATAGACAGTAAAGCGGTCGTCGACTTTCAATAGATCCAGAAATGTTAAACCAAAAATCAGTTTCAGAAAATTTCAAATTTTATTGTCTGATCTATTTTCAAGCGAAATGCGTAAATTTGGATTTTTTTTTACCAAATCTGGCCAAAATAAAATTGACATCCTGCAACTTTTGTTAAAGAAACAATGTTCAACCTCACTTAATTTGATTGTTACCTTTTTACCTATTGGGTGTAACATGTCTTGTATTGTTTTAGTCAGTCAAATAAAAATAATTTTCAACGTCAAGTTTTTACTCTCATTTCGTATGAATCTATAGAATATTTGAACAGGTTATGGGCCCAGCACGCTACCTCTGCGCCATAGTTCATTGTATTTTGCAATATGTTCAGTATGGTGAACAAATAATCGCTTTTTACGTAGATGACTTATTACTTCTTGCTGCAAATCACGAAAAAATTACGTTTCTTGAAAAAACGATATTTCAACATTTTGAGGCGACATATTTGGGAACGCCAACTTTTTTGCTTTCATTTCAAATAAATTGGCATGCAGAATTTGTAACACTCTCACAAGAACAGTACATTTTAAACATTTTGGAAAAATATAATTTATTGCACTGCAAAGCGGCATCTACACCTATAGACTTGGGTGCTAAACCACAGAAACGTACAGAGTCTGAAAAAAAGGCAAATACTTTATTATACCAATCGAAAATAGGTAGTCTGTTATATTTGTCGATGGGAACTAGACCTGATATTGCTTTTGCCGTAAATTTATTGTCACAGTTTAGTACCGATCCTTCAGAAGCTCACTTGAACATGATACAACATATATTTCGCTATTTAAAAGGGACAGTCCACAGAAGGCTAATATACAGACACGAAACTGAAGCCCATTTAGTAATATATAGCGATGCTTCTTATGCTAATGACGTAGATAATAGAAGATCAATTGGAGGTTACCTTGGTTTGTATGGTACAGCAGTAGTATCATGGTCCACAAAGAAACAGCAAAGTGTCGCAGTATCAACCACAGAAGCTGAATATATGGCCCTTTCACTTTCTTGTCGCCAAGCTATTTGGATGTCATATATTTTAAGGGATTTGAAAGAAACAAAAAAAACCTCTACTGTTGTGTGATAATCAAGCAGCTATACATATATCTGCCAATCATATACTTCACCAAAGAAGCAAACATATTGATGTTCATTACCACTTTATTCAAGAAAGAATGGCAGCAGGAGATATCGAATTAAATTATGTCACTTCAAAAGAAAATTTAGCTGATGTATTTACGAAACCCCTTTCAAAATAATATTTCGAGAATTTAATTTCCAAATTTTTTGATGCTTCCATTGAGGGAGAGTGTTAAAGAAACAATGTTTAATCTCACTTAATTTGATTGTTACCTTTTTACCTATTGGGTGTAACATGTCTTGTATTGTTTTAGATTTAGTCAGTCAAATAAAAATAATTTTCAACGTCAAGTTTTTACTCTCATTTCGTATGAATCTATAGAATATCTGAACAATTTTGGTATAGTCTATAGTCTATAATATAAACTCACTCGAAACAGCAAGACAATGAGCCTAATGAATAAAAATGTAGCAATTGTTTTTTCTTATAGAATCGAAGTAATTTCTTGAAAGCCAATGAATAAAAACTAAAGTAATTGCTTTTGCGTCCAACAAGTGCAGAAATTGCTTCTAGTCCATGCTTTTTCTTAAAAACTAGAAGCAATTGCTATAGTTTGCTTAAAATGTGACGAATGAATTAATTAAACGCCATGGTAAATTTATAGAAATTGCCCCCCAGGCCAAGTTAATTAAAACAAAAACATCTATTTTTTTAATTAACCACAGAATTTTTATTTAATCTCGAATTAAATTAAAAGTTCGAGTGAATACACGTTCCCTGTACGCCACAGCGGTCCGGCTATAATGTTTAACTATTTTTGATCGAGGTCCGCTGGCGTACAAGGCACGAAAAATCAATTTAGTATCTGGCGGTCCCTACGGCCCGAGGTGGCGTAGTAGGATATACTCTGAGCGGGCCCTAGAGACCGCCGTGGCGTTTAAAGTGTTAAGGAATTGCTTTTTCTAGTGTAGCAATTGCTTTCAACTTTTTAAGGTAGGTCGACCCCTGCATCATTTGCTTGGTAGCAGTCAACTTTAGTTCTCCGCAACATACACGTGCGTTGCTCTTAATTTGTTTCTTCAATTATGGCTGAATATATGAACGTCAGTAAAAGAAAAATCTACAGTGTACGTAAAAATTGCAGATATGATGATTTCAGAAAGTTATATAGATTTAACTGCGAAAATGAGTGGTTGGCAAATTATTTTTTGACTGATACTGGTAAAAGGCGAGGGGGTGCACTGTCGCCTTTATATAAGATTAAAGTGTTTCTGCGGAAATTGTCGGAGCCGAGCTTTCAAAATTATGTAGGTGAAGAACTCGGTGTTCACCAAACTACTGTCTGTAATGGAAGCAGTTTTGGACAAGGCCAATATTTTTATTAAATATCCTACAAGTGCTGAAGCTGTTGTGGAAGCTAAACGGTTGTCAGAGAGATTTATTTATGTTCCGTCAATTTGTGAACGAATATCAATTGCTTGTCTTTAATTTCTTCATCACTACTATCACTTTCCTCATTTTCACTGAAATCTGCCATATCACAAATATAAGTTTTCTATTTTCCACAAAAACATAACAGATTACTATTGTACTAAATAAATAGACCAACGTTGTTGTATTTACGTAAACTATTTTGCAAATTAGGCACCAAACTGAACATGAAATCTATAATCTGAACAAGTGGATAAGCACACACGCTGAACTTGTGTTGAATAAGCATTTGCTACAGAAGTGTAAGAAAAACAGCAATTGCTTCAAAATTTTATTCATATCCAGATCTAGCAATTGCTTTTACTTATAGCATTTGCTAGTCAAGCAATTGCTTTTACGAAAAAGTAATTGCTTAATTTTTATTCATTAGGCTCAATTAGGGTATGGTCAATATACTAGATTTTAGTTTTATGCTGTTTACACCGACTGTATACACTATAACAGGCCGAACTTTTTTTTATTGCTAAATGAATACCTAATTCAAAGTCTGAGTATCTGCTCAGGGTTCAAATTTAAGTTAATTTCTCCACAAATGTTAATTAAATACCTTAATACTTTCGTCACATTTTTCACTCATATTTGTCAACAAAAAAATACCATTGGCACAAACACGTTGGTTCGAAGACTGTAAATAGTAAATACTTGTGTGAATTGTTGTACACGGAAATAGAATTTAAATTATTTTCCCCACAAATTCCAATCAAAGTACCTATGACTTTTTACTCTTATTTGGTATGAAAAAAAAACTTGTGTGAATTAATTTGAAGTGTAAAATGTGCCGCTGATAAAATATCAAACAATATTATCACTAGGACTATTTAGAATTCAAAAATACATTTTGTTTATCATTGTTTGCTTGAATTTGTCATTGAATCCCAGGGTCATGCAAATTACCATGATTAATATCGATGCGAAATTAATTTATATGATTTTTGGCGTGGTAATGAGTTAGATCCAAAGACCTTTTAAAGTAGAGACCTAATTGTTGACATTTTTACCCGATCCCTCATCATTCCGTCCTTTTCTCCCATTTACAAAATCACCCCAAAAATATGCTAATTTGGCAATCCCAATAGCTCTAGCAACTGCTTTAATAAAACAGTAATTCGTAATTATTTGATTTTTTAATTTTAGCACGCTTTTATTAGCTTCACCTGTATGTTTGCTTGTATGTATGTTTGTAACCGACTTCTTTGAACCCGATTTTGACCCACTTTAAACGGTCAAATTTAATTTTGTAGACTTATCAAGAACCGCTGACAATACAATAATCTACACGAAAAAAATTCCCCTGTCAAATTTTGACAGCTGTCAGGTATAAAATGAAGAAGCGATTTTGACGAAACAAATTATAAGGTCGTATAGTATTCGATGCGGAGACTTCGGGAAAAATAAGCAAAAAATTCTCCTGCCAAAATTTGACAGCTGTCAATATGTCAAATCGTTTAAAAAAATGATACTATAAGGTCGTATTGACAGTGGAAAGTTGAAAAAAATACGCAAAAAATTCTCGTCAAAATTTGACACCTGTCAATATGTCAGAATTATTACAATAACCGATAGTAATGATAATGAAACAAACGTGGGGTCGTATAGATATTGTCGCAAAGAATAAGAGAAAAATTTAAAAAAAAATCTACGCGTCAAAATAAAAAAAAATTTTATTTTGAAAATTTTTGTCGTTTGTTCGGGTTTGTATGTAGGTATGTTTGTTTGTAACCGACTTATTTGAACCCGATTTTGACCCACTTTAAACGGTCAGACTTAATTTAAATTTTGTAGACTTATCAAGAACCGCTGACAGTATAATAATCTATTAATCTAGCTCAATCTACTCAAAAAAAATCAAACTAAAAAATGAAAAATAAATATAGTTTAAAAAAACACTCTTTAAATTAATCAAACTAAAAAGCGGAAAATAAAAATAGTTTAAAATAATTCTGGAAATTCTTAATATGGGCAGAAAATAATAATGAAGGATAAACATTAGTATTATAGTGAAAAAAAAGCGTGGGGCGCTTTGTGCTATATTTTTGGTATATCGAGTACCCCACGCTTTTTTCACAATAATACTAATGTTTATCGTTCATTATTATTTTCTGCCTATATTAAGAATTTCAAGAATAATTATTTTAAACTAATTTATTTTCCGCTTTTTAGTTTGATTAATTATTATTGAAGCGTGTTTTTTAGTTTTTTTAAACTATATTTATTTAGTAGATATGTTTAAGAGCATGTATTTTGTAATTTATAATATATCCACATTAATTATTGATTATTATTAAGCTACATACACACTGTGTCAACAAGAATGCATTTTTATTTTTTGACAATAAAGTATATTGATGATGATGGTTATTAACAAAACATCAACTTGCCTAGGTTGTTAAAACGATATTGTGCTTTTTTTGTCAATAAATATATTGCTCTTTTATCAGACAAATGCAAAATGCGGAATGTGACAAGGATGGAGTTGGAGATAAATCTAATTTTGGTACCTAAAATTAATTTGAGAATTAGAAGTATGAGGTTGTTTTATACAAATCCAATGGATTGTTCACCACTTAGGCTATTGATTATGTCATATAGAAAGGAACTAAGACTTTCACGGGTGTTTATTACAGGAATCGATCAATGGGTTATAAATAAAGAAAAAACCGCGGAGTGCTATTAAATTAGAGGGTGGAAATTGAAGATAGGGGTGAAAAACCACCCCTTTTGGTTTTTTTAATATATCTCGTAAACAACCCAAAATTTCGATATATCTCATATGAAATTTTTTGTAGAGAATCAAATTTCCCATCGGAATAGCATTTTTTGAATATTAAAAAGAAAAATTTCATGCCGAAACAAACTTGAAAAAAAAAGCGAAAATTTCGATTTTTTGATTTTTTTTGCTTTTTCGCCTGTATATTTTTTTTGGGCTTAGATAGGTATAGGCATTGCTTCAGATGGAAAGAAACAGATTAAATTTTCTTTAAAATGGTGGGTGGAACAATTTTTTTGAATGAAAATTGACCGAGATATGGCCAGTTAAAAATTGCTGTTTTTTTTTGCATTTCATCCCTCTTGTACAAATATTGTTTTTGTTCGCATTTTATTGGAAAAATTATCACCCCTATCTTCAATTTCCACCCTCTAATTTATTAGCACTCCGCGATTTTTTCTTCATTTATAACCCATTGATCGATTCCTGTAATAAAAACCCGTGAAAGTCTTAGTTCCTTATTGCCCTGTTTTTTAAGACATAATCAATAGCCTAACTTAATCCTATGTTAGAACAATATGTAACCGATTAATTCATAGGGCTAATATTGATTTATTTAAGTCAAACGCTACAGAAATTAAGTCTTATTTCCATAACTACAGATCTAAGATAGGAAAGTTATTTAAAAATGTTGAAATTTTCTTTAGTCTTCTACTAGTCCATAGTTTTAAGGTCTCTTACTAGTTAATACTACCCTTTTTTGTTTGTAAGAGATTATAAATAAATAAAATAATTTGAAATTTCTAAAATTTGACCTGTAAGTAAAAGAAATGCCAAATGTCCCAAATATGTTGTGGATTCTTATCACACTACTACACGTGATGAATTTTTGTTCAATTGTTTTTTCTGTCATCTTTCCTAAGATAAAATGGACGGACTATAGTAACGTTTTTTATAAATTTTTTTTTTAATAAATAAAAATTGTTTAATTAAAATCATTGATATTACCTTAATATTTATATCTGCCGCATATTTAACAACACCGTCATTTCCAGCTGTACAAAGCACTTTCAACATCATTCCCGATTGCTGCTTGCTTACAATGGTTCCTAATATAAGGTCCCCCACTTTGACATTCTAAAAATAATAAACCTTAGAAAATTGCTCAAAAATATAACAAATTTTAATATTATGCTATAGGTCTATAGGTAATGTATATTAAAATATATAAATTTGAGAAAGAAAGAAAAAACTAAGTCTTCCTCCACAAAATTTAATAGAATACAAATTCTCTAGGGGTTTCTACATGTTTCGAACGTAGAAAAGTTTATCATCAGGAGACAGAAAATTTATTTAGTGCTGATGGTTTTAGCAAAAGAGAAAATGGTGTAGAACCTTAATTGAGCTTTTATGGAATTAAAGAATTGATGTGTAGAAGAGACATAATATGAAGAAAATTGATAAAGGGTAAACCATACTGAGTATGTGAAAAAGTTATTAAACGGGGTCTTAATCAACCAAATAAACTGGGGAAGCAGAAAAAACCTTTCTAAGAAGAAGGTGTCGAAGATTATTTAAAATTTTTTATAAAACTTTTCAAGTATATGTATGTAAGACATTATAAGGATAAAATTTAGTCATAATTATGAAGATATCACGATAAAATTACATTCCAAAAAGTGTTTTGTGGGCTACTGAGGATTAAAGCTCAGTAACCCCGCAAGCGGTTAACACAAAAACATTTTTTGGAATGTAATTTTATCGTGATGTCTTCATAATTATGACTAATTTTATCCTTATAATATCTTAGACATATACTTGAAAAGTTTTATAAAATTTTTTAAATAATCTTCGACACCTTCTTAGAAAGGTTTTTTCTTCTTCCCCAGTTCATTTGGTTGGTTTAGACCCCCCTTTAATAACTTTTTCACGTACTCAGTATGGTTTAACCTTTATCAATTTTCTTCATATTATGTCTCTTCTACACATCAATTTTTTAAATCCATAAAAGCTCTATTAAGGTTCTACACCATTTTCACCATCAGCACTAAATAAATTTTCTGTCTCCTGATGATGAACGTTTCTACGTTCGAAACATGTAGAGACCCCTAGAGAATTTTTATTCTAATAAACTTTGTGGAGGAAGAGTTTTAGTTTTTTCTTTCTTTCCCATACTTTCAACTCCACTTTCTTCAAATCAAAATATAAATTTGAATAAAATTACCTCAGTGAAAAACTGTAGACGCTTTTGTCTATCAGCATTGATGTATATCTCAAAAGGAGGTGTTATAGCAAATAAATCCTCAGTAACTATACTTTCTGAACTAGTCTTGAAAGTAGACGGTTGTGTTGAAAATATCAAATTGGATTTCTTAACTATGAATTGCTGAAGCTTTAGTCTTTTGCCTCTGTCTTGAAAAGACAGATTTTTTTGTCGCTGTCCATACACTTGGAAGTTTAGATCCTTGACATTTCTGCGACTTAGGTCAGTTTCTCCGAATTCTCCCTCCCACAACTTCTGTAGTTGTTGGCCGTGAAAATTAATGGCCTTTGCAATCAGATTTTGATTCAACAACTCCATGATGGAGTGTTGAATTGGAAACTTGATACACTGCTTTTCTAGAAAAAAAAGTATCAATTATTACCCCTAGTTATTCACAACGAACGTCCGTTAGAACTTTTGAGAAAATGACTAACTGAATTATACCATACAAATTTTAAAATAGTGTGGCTCAGAATATATCGTACTAATTTTATTGAACCTTAGGAACTAGCAGCAATTAAGTCTGACCTTTAGAAATATATTTATATACAGGGTGTACTTATAAGGTTTTTCTAAATATATTCGAAACCTTTGTAGATATAAATTTAAAATTTATATACCGGGTGTTTCTCAAAAGACGTTCACCCCTATAACTTTTTTATATTTATAGATATTAAAATGAAATTTTGAGATAATGCATAAGAGATGAGACTGCATTTATTGGCATAATTTTCAATTTGTTATTTATTTATTTATTTGGAGGGATCAGTACACCCTGCATCCCTACCATGTTTATTAATAATAATATACTATTTTAACAATTTAACGTTCTAAGTACTTATTTTAATGTTACAATGCATCATTTTAGTTAACGCCTAGGTGTATAAAATACGCCTGTGTGCGTTGTAGTTCATAGAAAATACCTTTTTGTTACTCTTTAATATCTGTTAAAATGCTTAACCCAATACCTAAACCAATAATACATCACAATATGTAAGGTAATGCCTCATCGCCATATCAACAAATTACATTAGGTACTTATAACCGGTTTTACCGGAAGTGACATTGACTTTGATATTTTAAATTGGACATCTTGTATATTTTTACCCATTTGGGTTCAGCATAACATTCTGAGTAAAATAACACCTCACTTGTCATTTTTTGACGTGTTTATAAAATTTTTATGTTTATTTCCAATCTAGAGTGCTACAAATTAATTAAATCTGTTAATTTAAAGTCAAGTAGTATATGAAAATTATGTCATAATAATTGACTTTCTAAGTTTCACAAGCGTTTAAAAAATGAAATTTTGTTTTCTTGACGTTTACTCTATTTCTCCAAATGGAACGATGGTGGTTCACTAGGATATTTAAAACGCGCATTTTTTCAGTGTCAATTTTACAATAGCATAGGAGTGTATGGTATCAAATTGTTGGGAAAAAAATGCTCGTTTTAAATATCCTAGTGAACCACCATCGTTCCATTTGGAAAAATGGAGTAAGCGTCAAGAAAACAAAATTTCATTTTTTAAACGCTTGTGAAGTCAATTATTATAACATAATTTTAATTTTTATATACTACTTGACTATAAATTAATGGATTTAATTTATTTGTAGCACTCTAGATTGAAAGTAAAAAATAAACAAAAAAATGTTATAACACGTCAAAAAATGACAAGTGAAGTGTCATTTTACTCAGAATGTTATGCTGAACCCAAATAAGTAAAAATATACAACATGTCCCATTTAAAATATCAAAGTCAAGCTCACCTTCCGGTCAAACCGGAAGTGCTAACAAATTGAAATTTATGCCAATAATTGCAGACTCATCTCTTATGCATAATCTCAAAATTTCATTTTAATATCTATAAATACAAAAAAGTTATAGGGGTGAACATCTTTTGAGATACACCCGGTAGATATTTTGGTAAACTTTGCACGCTGAATAGAACTGTGGTCTTAAAAATGTCATAATTTAAGAAATGTAGTCAAAAATAGGGGTAGTAGGGGTACATTTACACTTTTTTATGTCAAATTACAAAAACCAGACATATTTTACAAAAAAAAGGTACTACTGATAAGACATCATTCTAGATAAATTTATTTAAAAATTACCTTGCCTTAAAATAAACTTTAGTTGGAAAGGTCATAAAAAAGGGAATAGGACCCACTATTTACTTTTCTATTTAGGTACTGTAGACGCAATTCGTTTTATTGTAAAAATTTGGCGAATTTCGTGTATAGGTAAGTCGTTGCCTAAGTTTTCTAGTAACTCTTGTACCATTAACATTTTATAAGGACGCATTTAACATGATTTTTCTAACTTGCAGACATATGGCTTATGTTATTTTCTCTTGCAAGTTGCCGAACTAGAGTAATAGGATTTTATTGAAGCGCAAGAAAAACGTTTAATTGCGTGTCTTCATTCATTACTCCAGGCTGCCTTATTCTTGGTATGTTTCTGACGTCCCACTTTACGACAACGTATTTTAATTTTGCTGATGGTGCCTTGGGAAATTGGTGGTAGATCGAGGTGTGTTCCGTGAAATAAAGCTGCTACTTCTGCTCGGGTACCTACACGAACTGTTGCCAAAGCCAATCACCATTAAAATCGATTTTGTGTGATTCAGTTAGATAACCCATTTTAGTATAGCAAAAATACTTCTTACTCTAAAGTAAGGGTTTAAACAGCTCAAAATAAGATAAATATAAGTATTCACTTCCTCTATACCGAAAATAAAGTGACCATTGAAATGTGGCATTAAGTAAACAAACAACCTTATCCTATCAATAACATGTTTCCTTTTTTAAAGTCTGCCCAAATTGAAGTATGAATTTTATTGTTACTAAAATGGCCAGTTTTTTTCTGGCTTGCTAGATTACTGAAATTCAAAAGTAATTAGTGGGTCTTATTTCCTTTTTTTATTTATGCCCTTTCCGAGCTATCACAATACATATAAACCTTTACACTTGAAAAAAAAAGTTGGGGGCGGTTCCTACCCCAAAGAGGGGTAAATTTCATGAAAACTGAAAATAAACGCAGCTCAGTAGAATTGTATTTTTTCAGCAAATATCAAATAAAGAGGCAACACAACACTATCGTGTACTATTGGATACGGCGATTAAAGATACTTACCTTTCCCTTCCAAACAAGCTTAAATTTAGTAAAATCGAATAAGTCGTTTACAAGTTACAGCGATTTTAATGTTTGCACATTCAATAGCTTCCCCCACTCTTATCAAGGCCGGTACGCCAATGAGCCTTAAACCAAAATGATGCAGAATTGTCTAAGCTTTTCGATGATGTAATCAGAGTTAAGGTGGATTCATAGTCGCCGTAACGTAAGCCGTAAGACGTAAGCCGTAAAAGTTAAGACGTAAGAGAAAACATACCATTCATAGTCAAAAGTTAAGACGTAAGAAATTTCAAAATTGTAGGTTATGATTTTTTGTTGTTCCTCAACTACCTCACTCATTTTAACCGTTAATATATTATAATATTACTGTAATAACAAAACTGGAAAATGCAAATACGCTAGACAAAAAAGCAAAATGGCGTTAAAATGAAATCACCAAAAATAAACAAAGAAAATCTCCCTCCCGTCCCGTCGACTGTCATTCAAAGTTGGTAATGACGGCCGGGTATGCACGAGTAAGGCCGATCCCGACCGAAACTTAAGACGTAAGACGTAAGAAATGGAAATAAACCATTTCGTGTTACGGCTTACGTTACGGCGACTATGAATGCATGCATTTATAATCATATGTTTATTTTTCTTACTGCTTAACCTTACGTCTTACGGCTTACGTTACGGCGACTATGAATCCACCTTTATACCTTAATATGGGAAATTTCGGAGAAATTTAGAATTAAAAAAAAAATTTAATTGTGCCCCCTTGCGGCGAAATGAGGAACTTAAAAGTAATTTCCAGAATTTTCTCATGACCGCTTTAATCATAATTTTTTTTTCTCCAAGTTTCTATGCCTAGTAGTTTCCGAGATATGGCCGGTCGCCACCCTTAATGAATCACCCTGTATAAGTATAATAATAAATAATAAAATTTTTAGTATCGCAAAGCAAACAAAAGAAATATGTACATTATGTTTACTCCACTCGCGTACGAATCTACATACGACACTAGGAAACGAGATGCGTTAGGCGAGCGAAAAAAATATAAATAGGTATACCTAGGTACAGTGTTATCAATTTAGTTTGTCCCACTTTTAAGAGCCTGCAACTTTTTTGTATTTTGAGTTAGCGAGCTCATTCAAAAAACAAGATGTACCATTTTTAGCCAAGTTTTTATAAGTGTTGTCAAAAATGATAGTAGGTGTCTCATGTCACATTTAATAGCAAAAATTTAGTTTTTTTAAATGGGACACCCTGTATATTAGAGGCGCATTAGATGGTCGCTTTTCTTCCGATTTCAAAAATATAACACAAATATGCATTCTTTTCTTTATTCCATCAAACATTGACAAAAATATGAAAAAATATATTATTGTTAAAAAGCATCAAGATAGCTATGCAACTGTTTTGGTTGCTATGGATTTTATCTTCATTTATATTTCAGTCCGTCATTCTTAGCATTATTAATCGTTTCGAATATTGTAGAAATGTTATTTTGTATGTAAAAATTAACTAACATGAGATATTATTATTCAGTGGAGGAAAACTGTTTTATGTTTGATATTTTTCGTCAAACGGGCAGTGCAACCTTAGCACTTAGGAGGTATAGGCTTCAGTTTCCCAATAGACGGGTTCCTTCCAAAAAAATATTTTATAGGCTGAAGAAGACATTTGTCGAGACTGGAGTTTAAAGAAAAAAAGAATAATTAGGCGGAAAACAATTATTACTGAAGAAATGGAAATTAATGTATTAGCCTATATCTCATGTTAGTTAATTTTTACATACAAAATAACTTTTCTACAATATTCAAAACGATTAATAATTCTGAGAATAATAGACTGAAATATAAATGAAGATAACATCCATAGCAACTAAAACAGTTGCATAGCTATCTTGATGCTTTTTAACGATAATATTATATTTTTTCATATTTTTGTCAATGTTTGATGGAATCAAGAAAACAATGCATATGTGTGTTATGTTTTTGAAATCGGAAGAAAATTGACCATCTAATGCGCCTCTAATATACAGGGTGTCCCATTTAAAAAAATTAAATTTTGCTTTTAAATGTTACATGTGACACTTACTGTCATTTTTGACAACACTCATAAAAACTTGGCTAAAAATGGTTGTTTTTTAAATGAGCTCGCTAACTCAAAATACAAAAAAGTTACAGGCTCTTAAAAGTGGGACAAACTAAATTGATAACACTGTACTTATTTCTGTTTAGGAAAGGTTTCTATACCTAATCTGTTATATATTTTAATAAACAACGCAGCTAACTTGACCACATAAAAATGACAACCTTCTATGTTAATATATCAAATAAAATAATATTTGGTATTACAGCATTGCATCGGGACGTCCAATTAGTGGAATAACCTATATGATACCTAATGCTAAAAATTATGACAAAAAATAATGGATCTACTTAGATACCCCTGGCTGGAATAGTGTTATACAATTTTCATCAATCTATATCAACACTGTACTTGTGTAATGACTAATGAGTAAGTACCTGTTATGTATGTAAGTACCTAAGTATGTTGAATAAATAAATAAATACCACTTCTGAAACCAATTAATTACAATACTAAAAAATGGAATATCTGTGAAAGGAAATCTGAAAGTTATTGGAATAGCGATTTTTTGATAGTGGAATGGAAAGACCTGTTCTCAGACCTGTTTG
Organism: Polydrusus pterygomalis; assembly: GCA_963969555.1. NCBI lineage: Eukaryota > Metazoa > Arthropoda > Insecta > Coleoptera > Curculionidae > Polydrusus > Polydrusus pterygomalis. Next base: position 74,983,745 of record OZ018376.1, on the reverse strand, counting down.
TAAAGGCAAAATATTTATGAACAACACTGTTTTTCTCTAAAAAAAAAAAAAGAATAAAAGTTTGTTGAACAGATATTTTTAGGCGAAAACTCCCAGTTACGTTAGTCATTCCTAACAAGATTCCCAGACTTGGTATAAAACATAAATTGATAGGAAATTCATAAAGGATTTGAATTTTTTTTTTGGGTAAATTCAATTTAAAAAAAAATGGTTGAAAAAATTAAATTAAAAAAAATGCTCTGGGCAACAAGGAACAAACCGGTTCCCAACACACCTTTTAGAAACGATTAAAGAATATGTCAAGTCCCTTTTAATGTATAAATTGTGAATATATTTGACAACATTGCTTCTTTAATATGATAACCTACAAGCTGTCGAAAACAGTTTGGATATTTTGTGGTCAGTTTTGATATGATAAATTACTACCAATGTCGTAATTTTATACCTATGAACATTAAAAATGAGTTTTTTTTAAAAATAATCAGCCCGTTTTTATCAAAATTTTTGTTTTGCATAATAATATACTTTAGTAATCCCTATGGATAAATAATAATGCTGTAAAAAGCACGTACACATAGGTACACTTCCTTGTATCATAATTTTAAATGATTTTTTGCTAATAACTTTGTAAAAAACCGTTCATCCATAAATTTTTTAATGTAGAATTACTCAAAATTAAATAAAAACTGTGAAATTCGAGGGTCCCGTCACAACCACCTTGAAAGAAGCCGTCAAACAGAAACATCGACAACACTGCTTGAAGATCCATGTGTCACATAACTTTTTTGAGGTTAGCCATGGTTTAGTAAGTAATTTACGCGCGAACTAGGTGTAGGTGTCGTATTAATTTGTATTTTTATCCGGTTTTCGATTAATATCTAATAGAAAATGTAAGATTGCTAAGAACCTCTACAAAATACTGATAAAATTTTATTTGTTTTAATTTAAAAGGTGTGTTTTTTGTTTTCTAGTTAGCTCTTTGGGATAAACTTTATTGTTTTGTGGCTACAGTTAATTTATTAAATATTGAAGTGTTTATTTAACTTGAAGGTACCTATATGTGAATCAGTTTTAAAATATCACTAGTAGAGATAGTTCATAAGTAGGTAGGATACCTCTAAGGTGAAGAGAGTGTAATATATTTTTATAGTTTAGATTTGACCAATGACTGTATAAATATTGTTTATCAGGTTTCAGTGAACATTGATATGAAGGTAAAGTTGTTTTTAAAAGGTAGTGAATTGGCTAAATGGATTTTACCCTTTGAAATGAAACTAAGCAGGTGGTCTCAGCTTGAAAACTTATTGTCTCTGTACCAATTCATACATTGTGAAAGTAACGAAGTGACCCAGATAGGTGACTTTCTTAAGACAAGTGCAGATTTCTTAAACCAGCGGTTCTCAAACTTTTTTGGTGACGGAACCCTTTTGGGAAGCAAAATACTTGATGGAACCCTACAATAAAACAATAGTTTTTAAAAGTGTATTCTTTATTAATAAGCATAATAAAAGTACAATGTAACAGTTACTAATTATTACTTACTTTACCACATGGCAAGTACAATAATAGAAGATATTAAAAAAGAAAAAATCTAACTAATGGGAGGTATGAAACTGTTTTTTATTTTTCATCAATTGGTTGATATCAGGTTTGATAGAAGACAGTTGAAGTCTCATATCAGGTTCGGCGTCCAGTCTATTGCGATATTTTGTTTTCGTGGCTGCATAGGTTGAGCATCCTGTTTCGCACAAATATGTTGTTGGGAACGGGAGAAGAATATTCAGAGCCATTTTGCCAAGCATTGGATATTCATCACGGATTTTGCACCAAAAATCGTTGAGAGGCGTCGTTTTGAACAGTGACTCCATACTTGTGTTTGATGACATTTCTAAAAGAGATTCATATATCTCGTTTGACATACTTTCGGGCTTTTCCAAGTTGGGTAAAAAAGGATTATGAATCCATGAATTCAGTTTCATTTTTGTATTCTGTTCTTCGGGAAAATACTTTTCAAAAGATGCGCGCATCGAACTGAGATATTGGACCAATTCTTCAAACACATCATCTTAAAACATTTCTGAGTCGTTATCGCTAACAAACTCACTGAGTGACGTAAAGCTTTCTATTTCTTTCTTACCAACGCAAAAAGCCAAAAATCTCATTTTCTTTTGAAGGCAGTTATTTTGTTATAGGCCTGAAACACTGTTGTCTGTTTACCTTGCAATGATAAATTCAATTCGTTCAGTTTTTGAAAGATATCCGCCATAAAAGACAATCGGAACAGCCAAGTTTTATCATACAAACGGTCCTTCAAATTAAAAGAAGTATCTGCTGAAAGAAACATTTGTAACTTGGCTCTAAGTTCAAATAGCCTTGTTAAAGTTTTACCCCGAGACAGCCATCGCACTTCTGTATGGAGCAGCAGTGTTTTATGTTTGCTGCCATAATCTTCACACAATAATGAGAACAATCGGGATTGTAGTGGTCGCGATTTGATAAAATTAATTATTTTTACCGCTTCATCCATAACTAATTTTAGATTTGACGGCATTTGCTTCATCGCAAGTGCTTGTCTATGCAGAATCCAATGGCTGGAACTACAATTAGGCGCTTTATTTTTTATTCGTGATACTGCTCCTGCTGTTTTACCTGTCATCGCCTTGGCCCCATCTGTACAAATGTCAATGCAATTGTTCCAACTGAGATTATTTTCTTCAAAAAATATATTTATTTTATTAAAAATTTCTTCCCCGGTAGTGTTTGTGAGCAGCGGTGAACACATAAGCATGTCTTCTTCAAAAGAACTTTCATATGGATATCTCACGATAACCAGCAAGATAGCCAAACCAGCGACATCAGTTGACTCGTCCATTTGCAAGGCGAATCGTGTTTTTTGTAGACGTGTAACTAGTTCTTGTTTGACGTAGCTTGCGAGATCATGGATTCGCCGTGAAACAGTATCGTTTGATAGCGGCACAGTAGAAAGATGCTTTGCAGATTTTTCATCGAGCATACATTTTGTTATGTCTAATACACATGGCTTTATTAAATTCTCAGCGATAGTGTGCGCTTCACCTGCTTGTGCAATGCGATAGCTAACTAAATATGATGCCTCCGTGGCCTTTTCGTTGATAGTTTTTGTTACATGCATCATATTTTTTTGACTTTCCAATAACTGATCTTTTTTACGAACAAAAAATTCTTTATTCTTGTCTTTAGACTCGGGGTGTACAGTTTGTAAATGTCGGCGCAATTTGGCAGGTGCCATGGAACTATTAGGAAGCAGTTTACTACATAGCATGCAGAGAGGTGAGCCGTTGGAATCAACAAATCCGAAACTAATATATGATTCATCATACTTCCTTTTTTTCGTCTTTGAAACCGTCGAGCTTGACGTCGTGGCATCATCGTCTGGATCGGTGATTGCTATATTCTCCGCGCGTAGTGCTTTTGAACATTCAGCGTCATTAGAAGATGTTGTTGCAACACGTTTAACACCTTTAAGCCAACGTTCCATTCTTCTTTATTTATAATGTTACACGTCAGGATGGTGGGGTCTAAATAATGCACAATCGTTACTGCGTATAAGAGACTAAGTTTAGTACAATAAAGAAATGTATAAAACTGAGACAACAGAATACAGCAGGCAGTAGAACAATGAACACTAGTTTCTCGCTAGCGAGCTTGTAAGTAGGTAGGTAGGAACTTATCGCTCCGAACGCTAATCGTCAACTGACTGACGAGGCGTGACGCGCGATCGCCGCTTTTATACTTAGTCCTAGACTCGATCTCGAATATTCTCGAAAATACTCGAGTCGGCGCCTTTGATAAACAAAAAGCAAAAATAAAAAGAGAAATATAAAAATTGCGTTGTAAACAATTCAGAGGCGGCTTTTATCAAAGGGACTGCGCGCTCACAAGTATACATGTTGATACCAAACTTATGAGATATTGTACCAGCTATTGTAACACATGTTTATACAAATACAAATAAATAAATAAATATACCTACGCGCGGCCGCGGAGTCAAAACGTTCGACCAGAGAGGTGTTTTGATTTTTTTTCGAAATTCTTGAGGAACCCCTACAGAGGTATCGCGGAACCCTAGGGTTCCACGGAACACACTTAGAGTATAGCTGTCTTAAACAAAGCCTTAAGCTTACTAAATTGTCAGACTTCAGAAGATGATAGTCAATCCTGTAATTTAAATGCAGAAGATAATAATTTGTATAATAGAATATTACTTTCAATCAAATAAATCTACTCCTAGTAAAACAAAAATAGCTTTTCAACTCAATATTACTATTATTTAATAATTAGGTAAGTTGTTCTCGTTATCCAAAACCATTTATTACTTTTTGTACATTTTTCAACATCAATAATAATATAGTGGCAACAGAGCCAAAAAAACATCAGAAAGAATAAAAAACTCGCCCGTTGCCGAGCGTCATAATATTATTATGCGGATCCAAAAGCTATTATTAATAGCTTTTGGATCCGCAACTCCCAGCTGATGCGGCGTTGCCCGATGTCACTTCATGGCTTCTTTTTAAGTTGGTTGTGGTCCTGTCCTAAAGTGCACCATCACCATAACCCAAATAAAAGATGATAATTTTAACAAATGATTGAAGACCCCGGCACGGCGGGGGGTGGGACGATAATGACACCTTGTTATCCATTTTTTAAAATTTTATTGTTAATTTTACAAACATGTTTGGGCTGCCTACTTACTTTCCACATGTAATTACTGATGAGCTTTATCTACCAAATACTTATGGTAGGTATAGTACTCAACTAAAATTTTCTTTATTAGGTAGGTATATGTATTGATCAAATTATGTAAAGAATTAATAAAATAATGACAATATTTTTTAAATTTGTTGTTGCATGAGGTAAGTGGCGCATACAACTAGGTATGCCGGATGTGTTTTAAATGTTTGGTATAAATATAAAGCAGAAAACACATACTTAGGTAGAACCTAGGCCTGATTAGCCAATCTTAATTAATATTTTGTATATTCTATATCTATATAAGTTTTACAGCGTTTTTAAATATTCTTCAAAATAAAACTACATGGGCGAAAGCAAAATGGCGGTTGATCAATATCGATAATGTATTTTAAGTACAGGTTTGGAGCTTTGTTTCGGAAACCATCGCAGAAATATCAGTTAAGTGGGATATTAGTTACCTTTGGTAATAAAGTATTTTTAAGAACAGTTTTTTTTTATCGGCATCACAAAACACAAAACAAACAACACGATAAAATGCAAGAACGTCTCATAAAAAATGGCTTCACTTCACTCTTTACTTCAATTTCCATCAAATCAAAACTCAACAACCGCTTCGCCAGCTTCGACGAATGGAACCAGTCCAGCGACAAGTCGACGAACGACGACGGATCGAAAGCACAAAAAAAAAAACGCTCGTTCTCGTTCTTTAAACTTCTAATCCAGCACAGAGGAATGGTAGGTTGTGCCGTGGCTTGGCCAGAAGGACACAGTAGGTACTTTCCATTTGCTTCTGTTAAACAGCAAAGGAAAGTAATGACCGTATGCACCAAGGCCAGTTAATCATGATTAGCTTATAATCATGATTAAATATCTCAATTAAGAAAATTTCCAATGCGCCAGCACTGCTCAGGAACTTAATCAAGATTAAAGTTAACCAGCCAATATTGATGGGTTATATATTTAATCATGATTAAAAGGTTATTTTCCTGTTTTGTTTTGAAATTTGTCTCGAATTTTCAATAATAAAATTAAAATGGGAGACGAAATCATCTTCGATGATGATTTTAATGTACTGGATATTTTTAATGATGGCTTTCCGAGAGCTAGAAAGACCTCGGAGACAAAATTATTTTGATTTGATAGATAAATAGGGTTTGTTCAGCTAACAGTTCTTTTCTTTTTCGCATCTAATATATTATTTTCTTCCTCACCCAGTCAAACCCTTTTTTTTCTGTGAGTCAAACTCCATGACTCTAGATGCCGAAGTGTGAAATTGGGGGTTTAATGCGCAAAACAGCCAAACTGGAAAAAGTTCTCGGAAAAGTTGAAAAAACAACAAAAAGAAAACATAACCACAACTGTCAATCTGCTTGGTGTTTCTGGTCACAGAAAAATAAAGGGTTTATTTTTCTGGTTAATGGCACGAATTTTTGCATCTGAGCTATGTTGCCAAATCGAGGTTTTAACTTTACCCTGATTACAAAACCCACATATCCTTTTAGTTGGTGCATAGGCTGTTTTATTTAATCACGGTTACCTGGTTAATCACGATCACCTAATCATGCCTAATGGGTAAAATGGTGCATACGGTCATTAATATCTTTGCTGAGCTAAGGTGTTAAGCCGCGTTTCCACATGAGAGAAACTCGAAGAAGTCTTGCGCGATATTCTTGCATTGCCGTTTACACTATCGTACAAATTTCTGCGAAACTAAAAGCAATCACTGTCATGCAAGAGACAGACAATACTGTCGCAAGTTCTTGCGGTGCTACATACACAGAACTTGCAGTTTTCAAAGCCATGCCTCGTCGACGTGAGCGTGCAGCAGCTGCAATAATAACTTTATTGATTAGTAATAATGACCGTATGCACCATTTTACCCATTAGGCATGATTAGGTGATCGTGATTAACCAGGTAACCGTGATTAAATAAAACAGCCTATGCACCAACTAAAAGGATATGTGGGTTTTGTAATCAGGGTAAAGTTAAAACCTCGATTTGGCAACATAGCTCAGATGCAAATATTCGTGCCATCAACCAGAAAAATAAACCCTTTATTTTTCTGTGACCAGAAACACCAAGCGCACCAAGCAGATTGACAGTTGTGGTTATGTTTTCTTTTTGTTGTTTTTTCAACTTTTCCGAGAACTTTTTCCAGTTTGGCTGTTTTGCGCATTAAACCCCCAATTTTACACTTCGGCATCTAGAGTCATGGAGTTTGACTCACAGAAAAAAAAGAGTTTGACTGGTGAGGAAGAAAATAATACATTAGATGCGAAAAAGAAAAGAACTGTTAGCTGAACAAACCCTATTTATATCTATCAAATCAAAATAATTTTGTCTCCGAGGTCTTTCTAGCTCTCGGAAAGCTATCATTAAAAATATCCATTACATTAAAAATCATCATCGAAGATGATTTCGTCTCCCATTTTAATTTTATTACTGAAAATTCGAGACAAATTTCAAAACAAAACAGGAAAATAACCTTTTAATCATGATTAAATATATAACCCATCAAGATTGGCTGGTTAACCTTATGGCTGATTTATACCTCAATTAAATTAAACTAAATTAAACTAAACTAAGAAAATTAAATTAAGAAATTAAGGCGATGGTTTATACTTTTTCAACTAAGACACTTATGACCGTATGCACCAAGGCCAGTTAATCATGATTAGCTTATAATCATGATTAAATATCTCAATTAAGAAAATTTCCAATGCGCCAGCACTGCTCAGGAACTTAATCAAGATTAAAGTTAACCAGCCAATATTGATGGGTTATATATTTAATCATGATTAAAAGGTTATTTTCCTGTTTTGTTTTGAAATTTGTCTCGAATTTTCAATAATAAAATTAAAATGGGAGATGAAATCATCTTCGATGATGATTTTAATGTAATGGATATTTTTAATGATGGCTTTCCGAGAGCTAGACTGCTAGAAAGACCTCGGAGACAAAATTATTTTGATTTGATAGATAAATAGGGTTTGTTCAGCTAACAGTTCTTTTCTTTTTCGCATCTAATATATTATTTTCTTCCTCACCCAATCAAACCCTTTTTTTTCTGTGAGTCAAACTCCATGACTCTAGCTAGATGCCGAAGTGTGAAATTGGGGGTTTAATGCGCAAAACAGCCAAACTGGAAAAAGTTCTCGGAAAAGTTGAAAAAACAACAAAAAGAAAACATAACCACAACTGTCAATCTGCTTGGTGTTTCTGGTCACAGAAAAATAAAGGGTTTATTTTTCTGGTTAATGGCACGAATTTTTGCATCTGAGCTATGTTGCCAAATCGAGGTTTTAACTTTACCCTGATTACAAAACCCACATATCCTTTTAGTTGGTGCATAGGCTGTTTTATTTAATCACGGTTACCTGGTTAATCACGATCACCTAATCATGCCTAATGGGTAAAATGGTGCATACGGTCATTAATGAATCTACAAGAGAAGAAGAAGGTGCTCCTAACCTATCTTATTGGTTTGTTTTCGTTATTTAATAAAAATATTATTGTTTTAAAACATGTATTTATTTTGTTATTGATGCATGGGAACTGTTTTACTAATTCAATCAATGTATACCGTCGTTAACAACCATCGTGAAACTTTTTGGAATAATCAAAATATCAAAAATATAATTCTAAAATTAAACAAGAATTTTTTGTTTGTGCACAAATTCTTCTTTATTATTATTACACTCACCGAAATGACAAATGACATGACGGGAATCACGGATTATGCCGATCGCCCCACGAACTATGTCGATTCAACTAAGAAAGTTAAAAGTTCGGCAACTTCTTAGTTTAATTTAATTTAATTTAATTCCTTAATTGTAGGTATAAATGCGTCCATATGATGGTGGTATTTTAACTTCTTAATTTCTTAATTTAGTTTAGTTTAGTTTAATTTAATTGAGGTATAAATCAGCCATTAATCTTGATTAAGTTCCTGAGCAGTGCTGGCGCATTGGAAATTTTCTTAATTGAGATATTTAATCATGATTATAAGCTAATCATGATTAACTGGCCTTGATGCATACGGTCATAAGAAGAGAAAAAAAAAGATCCATTTGGGTCCGAGAATTTTTAATTTTTTTAGCCTCGTTTTGCCATTGGCTTCTTAAATTCTGCAATTTTCTGGTGACTTCTTTCATAGATGTCGAAAATTCGCTGGCAATTGTATTGTATACTTACTTATGATTTGTAGAATTTTTTCCCTATTTAAAATTTTTGTCAAGTTATACCGGGGATTTCGTATTTTCAGTAAGTATGAAGTAGTGACAGTGACAGTTCTTGATATGTAATTTTATTATGATCTATTTAATTAAACACATCTAAGGCATAGGCCACACAAACAATAAGGTGTTTTAAGCCCGGACCTGTCTATTTTCCCATCTGTTAAATGATAATTTTGCAGTGCGCATGCCTATTGCTGTGTGGTTTCTTTTACATGCGCAAGGCCATAAATTTGCCCTTTTCGTGATTATCGTGTATAAATTTGACTATTCGCCTCGTCAATAGCTGAGTTCCTTTTAGTTACTTTTATACATCAGCAAAGCAAAGCCAACGGCTAAGTTAAGCGTTCCTTTTAAAAATTTAATTTAGCATAGCAAAGATTTTTTCCTCCCCCCTTGTCACGGTTAAGAATGCCCCTCGCTATCATACGAAAATACGAAGGTGTTCGCGAAGCGTTAACAACTTAGCTAAGCAAATATTTTTACTTTGCTTAGCTGTTTAAAAGAAGTAAAAGGAAAGTACCTATTAATACCGGGTCAAAATAAAGAAACGTTTCAGTTTTACGCGTATTAGATTGGGACAGAGATCTGATCTTAAAAATCAGTTTAGTGATCCAAGGTGAAACACGGATTTTTATGTCAGTTGTTCGCTTTATTAGTGTTCTGTGGTTGTTTGTTTGGGTTTCGATTTAGTTAACCTCATACCTCATGTCATGTTCAAAAATTAATCCAGAGTAGCTTAGTAGCACAACCACCTTGAAAAGAAGCCATGAAGTGACATCGGGCAACGCCGCCATCAGTTGGGAGTTGCGGATCCATAAGCTATTATTATGACTCGCGGCAACGGACGAGTTTTTTATTCTTTCTAATATTTTTGTGTTTTTTTTTTGGCTCTGTTGCCACTATACAGGGTGATTCACGGTGGATGGAACGTTAGACGTTTCTGACGAACCAGTAAAGGAATCGTTCTGAAAATTTGGTCGTATACATAAACGGACACGCTCTACCTATCTAAAATATTTTTAACAATATAGTGTTGCCGCTTCCACACAAAAATAATAGCTACTTCGATATTTTAAATGGAACACCCTATATATTATTAAATTTTTTAATTCTACATTAAATTATAATTATTGTTTAATAAAAGCATTATTAGTCTATGCTTAATGGTTTCCGAGATATTGTCTCTTGAAAAATGACATTTTTGAACTTTGACAGCTTCTAGCTTTTTAACTGTACGTCTGAGAGCAAAACGGCTTACATGTCCCTATCTTCGTTTTTTATTATATTTCCAAAAGTAACAACTTCCGGTCAAACCGGAATTATTATATTTCCTACATCCGGTTTAACCGGAAATTGACACTTTTGGAAAGATAATAAAAATCGAAGATAGGGACATAAGCCGTTTTGCTCTAAGACGTACAGTTAGAAAGCTAGACGCTGTCAAAGTTCAAAAATGTTATTTTTCAAGAGTAAATATCTCGGAAACTGTTAAGTATAGACTAATAATGCTTTTATTAAAAAATGTTCAGAATTTTATGTAGAATTTAAAAATTTAATAATATATAGGGTATTCCATTTAAAATATCGAAGTAGCTATTATTTTTGTGTGGAAGCGGCAACACTGTATTGTTAAAAATATTTTAGATAGGTAAAGCGTGTCCGTTTATGTAAACGACCAAATTTTCAGAACGATTCCTTTACTGGTTCGTCAGAAACGTCTAACGTTCCATCCACCGTGAATCACCCTGTATATTGATATTGAAAAATGTACAAAAAAATAATACCTAAATAGTCTTAGATAATGCAAGCACAACTTACCTAATTATTAAATAATAGTAATATTGCGTTGAGAAGTTGTTTTTGTTTCAATACGAGTAGATTTATTTGATCGATAAAAAGTACCTATAATATATTTTTTTATACAAATTATTATCTTCTGTGTTTAAATTGCAAGATTGACTATCATCTTCTGAAGTCTCAAAATTTAGTAACCTTAAAGGCTTTGTTTAAGAAATCTGCGCTTGTCTTAAGAAAGTCACCTACTATCTGGGTAACTTCGTTACTTTCACAATGTATAAATTGGTACCGAGACAATAAGTTGTCAAGCTGAGACCACCTGCTAAGTTTCATTTCAAAGGGTAAAATCCATTTCAAATCATTGTAAGCCAATTCACTACCTTTTTAAAAAACCTTTACCTGCATATCAATGTCCACTGAAACCTGCATGATTAACAATATTTATACAGTCATTGGTCAAATCTAAACTATAAAAATATATTTTTGAGTCGCAATTTTTACTTCCCAAAATTCAGAAATATTAATTTTTTGTGAATAATTGCTGAGATCGTTAAAACTTTTTATACCATCTGATTGCTCGAAAGCTTGATTAAGTTAAGAGGTACGCTATTGTTGTTCCTTGTTTCTCTCCGCTGGACTTTTTGTAGGAATAAGAACAGTTTTTGACAAGTAAGCAGGCAACTTGGGATAAAAGCACGGAACAGCTGTTAAATTTAGTCCCACTTTAGTTGGATTTTTTTGTGGTGCCATCAGGCAGAAGAGAAATATTCTCACGAATAATGTCAGTAGGGACAAAATGCTTAGCACAAACTACAGAATACTGTGTGGGCGACCAATTAGCTCTTGAAATGGCTTTTACCCATAGAATTAGCAGATTTGTATCTTTTGGGAAGTGAAAAACTGATACACTCTCTTCACCTGCATTTTAAAACACTTTTATAGTTACCTAGAGTTACACCCAGGAATACAGCAGGGGCTTGGCATATGTTGATAAATAAACAAACTAAAAGAAAAAACAGTGCTTACCTAAGCACCGAGGTATCTAGAGGTATCCTACCTACTTACGAACTATTTCTACTAGTGATATTTTTAAACTAATTCACATATACCTTCAAGCTAAATAAACACTTTAATATTTAATAAATTAACTATAGCCACACAACAATAAAGTTTATCCCAAAGAGCTAACCAGAATACAAAAAACACGACTTTTAAATTAAAACAAAATAAAATTCTGCCGCCATTATAAAGACCCGTAAACAAACCGCCGGCCAGGCTGTTCGGTTTCTCACTTTATTATTGCTATTAGAGCAAATAACCCGCACCAAAAATATTCACCAGTATTTTGATGAGGTTCTTAGCGATCATGTCACTTAAATTTTCTATTAGATATCAATTGAAAACCGGATAAATATACAAATTAATATGACACCTACACCTACTTCGCGCGTAAATTACATACTAAACCACGGCTCACCTAAAAAAAGTCACGTGACAGATGGATCTTCAAGCAATGTTGTCGATGTTTCTGTTTCAAGGCTTCTTTCAAGATGGTTGTGATTCTGCCATCAATCCTAGACAGTTTTTATAAATTGTACCCTATCAACCGTTTACGAAATATTAACACTTTAATACTGGCATGCACCATTGATATGTTTCTCGACTTACTGGTATGCCCGAGGAGAAAAAATATATTGTATTATTATCACTACAGAAAAATTCTCATAGCTCAATGTGGGCGATAAAGTATTAAAACTATTAAAAGGAACTATTACTATAACTATTACTCGTCAAATGGAAGTTGGGTTTAGATTTGTAAACTAAATTTTTGACGTAGTCCCCACAGAAAAAAGTTCAGTGGGTTAAGATCGGGCTATCTGGGTGGCCACACTATTGACCTCCGTCCACCTATCCCGGAAAAATTGTATTTAAGTACCTACTCCCTTACATGAGCAGCATATACGCGGGGAAGCACCATCCTAGTGAAACCATAGAGTTAGACTTAAAATCAGGATCATTATAATCTGGAAATAGAGAAGCTGGAACTAGATAAGTTTGTAGGAAATTTAGATATGTTTCTATCAATTTTCTATGAACCAGTGAGGATTTTCCTGTGATCTGAAATTTTGTCTATTAACCTGACCATTTAAAGAAAACGTAGCTTCATCTGAGAAACAAATTTTTTGGACAATTTTTGCGTGATTATCTGTTAGCGTTAGCTTAATTATTATTTTACGAAATTGCTCTCGCATCGTCCAATAACTTTTGTACATTTTCTAATCTGTAGGGATAAACTTTAACAAAATAGATACTGTGGTTTGGTGAGTAGGTATAATGTTGTATATATCCAATAGATAAGTCCAAGCTGTGTAGTTGAGCTATGAAAATCTTCTGGTAGCGATAAAAATATGTTTATTGATTCTTCTCGGATATACCAGGACGATAGAGCCTTGCGCGGGTCGGGTTTTCATCTGGGGCCTATATGCGGCCCGGCCCGACTCTCGTCTTGGATGTGGGTCGGGTCTGGCCACCAAAGAAAATTTATAGGGTTAGAAATGTTAACTCCTTGTTAAAAAATCGCAACACAGTAGAGGGAGAAAGAAGAGAGAGAGAGAGGGGTGTTAGTGTGCCCGCCGGCCATCAGAGGCGCAATGGCGGGAAATTTGAACAGCGGTTTTAGGACTTTTCAATTTAATTATTAACTTTTGAAACAGTTTTTATTGATTTAATTTGTGATTCAATATAAATATTATTAAATCACAAATTAAATCAATAAAAAGACGCACAAAAGTTTTTATTTTATGGAATAAATAATGCACATTTTTATATTAACCAAGATTTAGAAAATAAAGATGGAAGCACTTTATCGTAAATAATGTTTTCTACGTTTATTTATAAATAAAAACTGCATTGACCACCATAACAAAAAATAACTGTTTAGAATAAACTAATGTCCTTAGGTTACATCTCACGCAGGTCTCACTCATCTGGAATTGTCTCAATTCATATAATATTATCACAAATACTGTATAAACACAAGCACTAGGATGCATTGAGACACGTACTAAAAGATCCATAAACTATCAGGTGATTCTTACAGCGTTCTCTGAAACAAAAGAAACAGTATCGGATAGACATTAAATTTCTCTGTAAAATATGGCCGATGGCCAAGTATCTACTTATCGAGTTAGCTCAAACCATTATCTTTGTGCCATTATGTTATAATTTTTAATCCACTCAGTAAAACAAAAATGTTAAAATTATCATTTCAAGAGACTAAACTAATCTGTTCGTAACTGATAGATTGTTAGGTATTACCTCGGGCAATTATGTGATGGTCACTTTCGCTATCAACCCATTAAGGAACCCATTACACTTTCTTATCACGACCTATTTAAACTCAAGACAAGGAGCAACCGTCGATTATTACGACATAGACTTTTTAGTTGTTAGTTATTCTTTTGCTTTTGTAAACGCATCACGCGTATTTACTGAAAGTTGTATTTTTAAATAAAAGTAAATTTTTTAAAAACACGTTGTTATAAACGAGAATTATAACTGGCGCAGTCGTGCAGATTTCGGAAGTTTCTTTCATCGCGAAAAACTTCGGTTTCAACTGTTAATCCGAAGAACCTTCAGCAAGTGTCCAAAAAAGTTTCTATCGCAGAAAACTACAAGAGGCCATTGTGCAGCGAGGAATGAAGATAACAATATTAATGTAAGTGTCGCTTATTCCCATTTTTTATCCTGTCTATGTCCGAACATCCCTCCCCATCTGATTCTATCGCAGAAAATAGTGGTGAGCTAGTCTTAGAACTTTCAAATATTCTTTTAAATTTAAATTTAAATAACGAGGAAATAAGAATTTAGTGTTAAAAAATAATTCTTGTAAAGAAATGGCTCCTCCAGCATTCGATACAAAATTATTCAATATTGTTCCACAATTCGATGGAAACCCTTTAGAATTAGCAGCGTATTTAGATACTGCAAGTATGTTAATAAATACGTACTGGGACGTTAACCCAGTTAACCTTAATTGCACACAAAATATTTTGTTAATATATGGCATTTATGCTAAATTGTCAGGTTTTGCAAAAGAAGTTTATAGCACAACTATTTCCAAAGATTGGGCATCAGTAAAAAACGCTTTAATCGCACATTTTGGCGACCATCGCGACGAAAGTGGTCTACTTTCTGATTTATGCTCACTTAAACAAAATCATAACGAACCACCACTTCATTTTTTGCAACGAATCATGTCAAATTTAAATGCTTTACATAATTACATCGATACTCACGAACAAGTAGAGGCAAACAAAATTGTAAGAAAAACTTTCTACAATAATCACTGTCTAAATGTATTTTTATCCGGTCTAAAAGAACCTTTAGGATCGATAATAAGAGCAATGAAACCAAATGACCTCGCTACTGCACGTCAATACATAGTAACAGAAAATAATATTAGGCATATTCAAAAAACACCCAATCATTTCCAAAATAATACAAATTTTCAAAATAACGTTAAACAAAATCCTAATTATATTCACAAACCCCAAATGCAGAATAATTCACAACATTTCAATACTAGACCCCAATTTCCCAGTCAACCCATACATATTAATCCAAGACCTGTAGCACCCCAAAGATTTTTTACTAACAAACAAGTTTTCGGAAAACCTCAAAACGCGTGGAAACCGCAAGGTTCACACAATAATTACCCGAAACCAGTACCAATGAGCGGTGTATCACACGGTACAAGTTTTGCAAGACAAAATAAAGCCCCCACTAATATCTTTAAAAATCAACGCCCTAATCCTAATATTATTGTTGAAGAACTCTATAATTTAGAACCTGTCGACGACAGTCAACAATACGAAAATTATTACTATCCCGAACAAGACTCTGAATATTTCACAGAAAACGAATCTCTAACTAATGAAAATTATTGTACGCAAAACGTTACAAATGAGCAAAATTTTCAAATAGTCGAAACACCCCCGATAGATTCATAGAACTACATTCAATTTATGACAAAAAAGACCTACCCTATATAACTATCTCTAATCCACCATTAAAATTACTAATTGACACAGGCGCTACAAAATCATTCCTTAATCCCGAAATTGCAGAAAACTACTTTCCTGAATACATAAAAAATGAACCATTTACCATCTCATCAATATTTCAAACAACAAAACGTAATTCATGTGCAGAAATCCCCGCATTTTTAGAATTCAACACAGAAAAACAAATAAAATTTTACTTATTTAAATTTCATCACTTCTTTGACGGTCTAATAGGCTATGAAACATTAAAATCATTAAATATTCAAATCGATATTCCAAATTCTGTAATTAAAACACCTAATACGCAAATCACACTAGAACATTATGAATCAAAACAAAAATTATTATTTTACGCACAAATTAGTCCATTTACAATAGAAAGCCTTAAAATACCCGTTAACATTAAACAAGGTAATATTATAATACCAACAACAAAATTAGCTAACGATTGTTTAATTAGAGAAGGTCTAACTACTGTAAATAACAATTACGCATCGATAGAAATCCAAAATAATGCTAATTGCATACAAGAAATATCTCTTTTCGAACCTATTAATGTAAACCCCATTAATATTAATGACTTCGAAATTTATAATTATCAAGTTAATAAAAATAATTACAAAAAAATTAATAAAGACGACATTGACATAACAAAATTAATAAGAACCAATCATATGAACGCGGAAGAAAAATTTTATATCGAAAATCTTTGCAGAAATTATTCAGACATTTTTCATAAAGAAAATTCGCAACTGACTTTTACTAATACCATTAAACACCAAATAAAAACAACAGACGAAATACCTGTTTATACTAAAACCTATAGATACCCTTTTGTCCATAAACCAGAGGTAGAAAAACAAATAAATAGCATGCTTGAACAAGGCATTATTCGCGCAAGCAATTCTCCTTGGTCTTCACCCATTTGGATTGTGCCAAAGAAAGCAGACGCTTCAGGCAAGAAAAAATGGCGAATTGTTGTAGACTATAGAAAAGTTAATGAAAAAACAATAGACGACAGATATCCAATCCCCAATATATCTGATATTTTAGACAAACTAGGCCGATCCCAATATTTCTCTACTCTTGACCTCGCGAGCGGATTCCATCAAATTGAGATGCATCCCGAAGATATTGCAAAAACGGCATTCAACGTAGAAAACGGTCATTACAAATATCTTAGAATGCCATTTGGTTTAAAAAACGCACCGGCGACATTTCAAAGAGTTGTAGATAATGTTCTAAAAGAATTACAAAATAAAATTTGTTTTGTATACATAGACGATATTATCATTTTTTCAACATCTCTTCAAGAGCACCTTACAAACCTAAAATTAGTCTTTCAAAAATTACGCGAAGCAAATCTAAAAATTCAATTAGACAAATCAGAATTTTTGCGAAAAGAAGTTGCTTTTCTTGGTCATATCATAACAGCAGACGGTATAAAACCAAACCCCGACAAAATTAAAGCTATTTTAAATTTTCCAATTCCTAAAACTAGAAAAGAAATCAAAGGATTTCTAGGCCTTGTAGGATACTATCGTAAATTTATAAATAACTTTGCTCAGATAACTAAACCTTTTACTAAGTGCTTAAAGAAAGACGCAAAGATAGACATTAATGACCCCATTTATCAGAAAACATTTCAAGATTGTAAAAACCTTTTAACTAATGACCCTATACTTCAGTATCCTGATTTTACAAAAGAATTTATTTTAACCAGTGACGCAAGCAATTATGCAATAGGCGCAGTACTTTCGCAAGGTATTATAGGCCAAGATAAACCTATAGCATATGCATCACGAACTCTAAATGATTCAGAACAAAATTATTCTACCATTGAGAAAGAACTACTAGCAATAGTATGGGCAACAAAATATTTTCGCCCTTATCTTTTTGGCAGAAAATTTAAAATTTGCACTGATCATAAACCATTACAATGGCTTATGTCCCTTAAAGAACCCAATTCACGTCTTGTACGCTGGCGATTAAAACTCGAAGAATTCGATTATCAAATTATTTATAAAAAAGGCAAAAATAATACCAACGCAGATGCTTTGTCTCGTGTAGAAATTTACCCAAACGAAACCATTCCCCCTATTTTTCAATACATGCAAGAATTCAATGAGAATCCCTGTCTCGACAACACCCTCTCTACTAATCAAGAACCAGATAATCACTCAATAATCGCACAAGCAGATCCCGATGACATCGAAACGGCTCATACAAGTATAGAAAACCCCATTCAAACTATAAATATAACCGAAAAACCTCTTAATTACTTTTTATGTCAGATAATCATTAGAATAACGGAAAACAATCCATTTCAAGAAATAAAAAAGATATTTAATAAACCTGTAAATAGAACCCGATGGTATATTTACGTAAAACCAGAGACATTCAAACAACAAATAATCACATTTTTAAAGGAGTACGGCGAACCAAAACGACAATACGTATTTTATTTTGCAAATGATACTAACGACATTCTTTATAAAGAAATGTGTAAATTCATCCCTGAAACCTTTAAAAATTCGACCTACAAGCTATTAAAAACTAATAAACTACTAACAGACATTACAAACGAAAACAGACAAAATAATTTAATTAAAACACAACATGAAGGTATTACTAATCACCGTGGTATTCAAGAAACAATTTCTGAATTAAAACTTAAATACTACTGGCCAAAATTGCATGACGACGTACGACAAATAATAAATAATTGCTCTGTTTGCCAACAATCAAAGTATGAAAGACAATCTCACTTAATAAAATTACAACTTACACCCACTCCAACAAAACCATTAGAAACAATACATGTAGATACATTTAAGTTTGGAAATACAATCACATTAACAATTTGCGACAGCTTTTCAAAATTCGGTCAAGCTTATGTTTTACCTAGCTTATCAGCCCTACATGTCTACCAAGGTCTTTTACAATTTATAGCTAACTATAAAGTCCCTGAAAATATTACATCAGACGATGGCAGTGAATTTACTACCAACGTAATTAAAGACTTTGCGAAATTATATAATATAAATTGGCATTATACACTACCTGATAACCCAAATAGTAATTCGATCGTAGAAAGATTTCATTCAACTTTAATAGAACATTTGAGAATATTAACAATAACAAAACCAAAATTAACCCCTCAAGAAAAACTTTTATATGCAATAACAGGTTACAATAACGCTATTCATTCTAGTACCAAATTTAAACCAATTGATTTATTATTAGGTCACTTAGACACTAAAACGCCCATAGATATTAATGAAGAATCTCAGCTAGCTAACCAACTTGTAAACGAACACAAGGAAACAATGAAAAATATTTATACAAATTTAAATAATAATATGCATGAAAAGAAAACTTCAATAATAAATAAATTAAATAAGGAAAGAATAGATCCACCTGACATAGAACCAGGTACAATCGCTTTTAAAAATGCACCAAAAAGGCAAGCAAAAACAGAAGCATTATATAAACCTACCCATATAATAAAAAGCACAAATATCACATTAACAACACCTCAAAACACATATCATAAAAAATCATTTAAAAAACCACGCAAACTAAATAAAACCTCAATTTTGCAGGATTGTCCTGACTCTCCAAGCAGTAGAAATGAAAATTAAAATTCAAGATCTCAAAGAAAACCCCGGAATCTTACCCTTTAAATTAGGAACATCAAAAATAAAAATAGCATCCCATACCTTCCTGTACTACATTAATATCCCACCTATTATTCATCAACTTAACACATTAAATATAATGTATAAAAATATTAGAAATACTATAGAAACATCCCCTGTAAATTATAGAACTAATCTTGAAAATTTCTATAATCACCTAGATTATGAAATTACTATAGTTAATAGTAAAATACGCCTTCTTGAATTAACAAAAAGAAGTAAAAGAGGCCTCGTAAACCCATTAGGTTCAATGATAAAATTCATTACCGGTAACCTCGATCAAGATGACGCTATAGAATTACACCGTAATTTAGAAACATTAGAAAATAATCAAAACAAAATTATTAAAAGAACAAACACACAACTTTCTGTAACGAAACAATTAATGATTCACATTAACACGACCATGTCACTAATTATTCGCAATCAACAAACAATAAATCAGAAAGTAGCAGAATTACAAGACGCTGTAAATGAAACAACTTTTGGATTTATCCATTACCTAGAAATAAAAGATGTCCTAAATCAATTAAAATTAAATGTAGACTCATTACTACACTTTGTAACTGAAATAGAAAACGCCATAACTTTTGCAAAATTAGGAATAGCACACCCATCAATTATTTCTTTAGAAAATTTACACAAAATTCATTCAGAACTCAAACAATTGTACAATAAAGATCAATTATTATTCAATAAAGAAGAGAATTTACACACATACTATAATGTTATAAAAGCAAACGCTTATTTTATCTCAAATAAAATATTATTCGCATTAAACTTTCCTTTGGTAAATTCAAAGCTCTTTGACTATTATCGCTTATTTTCTGTTCCTACAAAAAATAAAACCACCTTATTACCACCTTCTTCCTATCTATCCATAAGCGACACAGAATATCAATATCACGAAGATGAATGTGCAGAATTAGAAAACAACCACCTGTGCGAAGGAAAAACATTGCAACCTATCCAGGAAGCAGATTGCATCACTTCCTTGCTATCCGTACAAAGAGAACCAAGAAATTGTCAATACGTACCTGTAAAAATAAACAAAATCGTGTTAGAAGAAATCAATGAAGGACATTACATAGGAATTTTTCCTAATAAAGAAAAACTGCAAACAAACTGCGAACAAACGAATATAGTGTCATTACAGGGCACTTACCTATTCACAGTACCACCAAGCTGTTCACTACAAACAACACATTATAATTATACAAACAAAAAAGATGTACTCACTGGAAACCCACTTGTATTGGAAGATATTAAACTAACAAATATATCCATTAAACCAGTACAAAAATTGGTTATTGAAAAAGTATCCCTAAACAAACTTCATGAACTTCAATTACAAACAATCCAAGAAGAACCATTAGAAGAAATCGGCGTCCACCACATCTCAACATGGACATCAACAATAATTGCAATTTTACTAATTATCATTATTTTAGCTCTTCTTTTTAAGAAAAAAAGAAAACACTTCCAATTACTACTTAAGAAAAGGAATAATCAATGCCAACCCCAGGAATTGTACCCTTTAGACGAAACTCAAGTTCTACCCCCTTAAGTTTCATTTGGTGATGGAGGAATTATGTGATGGTCACTTTCGCTATCAACCCATTAAGGAACCCATTACACTTTCTTATCACGACCTATTTAAACTCAAGACAAGGAGCAACCGTCGATTATTACGACATAGACTTTTTAGTTGTTAGTTATTCTTTTGCTTTTGTAAACGCATCACGCGTATTTACTGAAAGTTGTATTTTTAAATAAAAGTAAATTTTTTTAAAACACGTTGTTATAAACGAGAATTATAACTGGGCACAATGTGTTGCAGTTATCTGCAGGTTGCCCAGTGATATTTTGTTAAGATTGGCTTGTTAACCAACACCTATTATGTATGTGAAACATTTTATGTTAATTTATTTATTGTAAACTTACATTTCCTATATTCCTATATAAAAAATAGGTAAGGAAGTGTAAAATCAATTTGATAAACAATAAAAAATAATTACCTGCATAGTAGGCTGGAATAATAACTGAAAGATTACACACATCGGCGAAGTTTTCTAGAATAAAAACTAATAGAATTGTATATTAAAATGATAATAAAAAATTAATTAATTTCCTCAGAAAAAATCGTGGACAAGAAAAATTGACAGTTGTGACATGGATGGATGGCGGGCTGGTTTATTCCAATTAGCACCTGGCGCAGTTTGGGAAGCGTTATAGTAGGTTAGAATATAACTGTCCTTCTCTTCTATACGTCAAAAATATGCGACAGTACCCGGTTACACGGCCAGCTGGCGACAACAGCGCTAATTTGCCCTGATGGCCGGCGGGCACAATAACACCCCTCTCTCTCTCTCTTCTTTCTCTTTCTACTGTGTTGCGAAATCGTCCATTTAAGCTTCACCGGGGTGCTGGCCACGTCTTAACAATTGTCGAGTCGTCGGGCCCTATATAATAAATGTTTTCGGATCGAACGGGCTTTTCGGGCCGGCTGGGTTTTTTACGTTTTATACGTAGGTAATACGCAACAGCTGATAGGCCAGAGACAATAATACATCATAGATTCTGATAGTTTAGGCTTCATGTTTTATGTTATGATGTCACTTTACCAGTTAAACAATAGATTAAACGCCCCTTGAAAAACTTGTGACGTTTAGTCTATTATTTAGATGACATAAATGTCAAGGTTAATTTGTTCAATTACCTTTAGGACCTATACAGGACGATCACAGTTAACACTATCTTTAATAGTACAGGAAGTTATCCACTTAATTGTTACCCTCGACACTGTGGTTAGGCTAATAGGCGGGCGATTTGTGTATTTTTCATTGACAAATCACGAACTTCCCTATGATTTCTACTTTTATCTCCACAATCCAACATAATCAAAATTCGTCATATTCATAAGCATCAGCCAAAATTCCGTTACTTTCATGACGCTGTATATATATCTGTCGTAGGCTGATAGTGAAATCCGTCATTTCATGAAACGCCTAGTCATATCATGAAGCGTGGCTAAAAGGTATATTGCAACTGGTTTGTTCGTTGTTCCGCATAGCATTTTTTTCAATTTTTTCAACAAATATTATTTTATAAAAATAAAATTTAAATTAAATTTTAAAAAAATTGAAAAAAATGCTCTGGGTAACAACGAACAAACCAGTTGCAAATATACCTTTTAGCGTGCAGCATGATATGACTAGGCTTTTCATGAAATGACGGATTTCACTATCAGCCTACGACATATCTAATTAGGAGCAGAAACCTACTTTTTTGCTTATACCAACACATTGTTACTGTGATATTATTTAGTAATCCCGGTTGCTCACAAAACCAAGCGTAATAAAATAACAAATTCCATTGTCTAAATAACGCTGCCAGATTAAAACTTTATTATTATGTTCGGGCATTGTCTGCGATCCGATATCGATGCTCCTGTAATGTTTCTATGGGACATCAAACAATACTGTACCAACTGCGGAGGTCTATTGTACCTATACTAATGGGTGCTTCGCTAAGAAAGGACGGTATTACGTAATTGTTGTACTAGGATATTATAAGGGATCTTATTACTATCGCTTCTTTGGTGAAAACTTAATTTTATTTACCTTCGTATAAGCTGTTTATTTACTCAAACCATTGCAGTATATACAGGGTGGAATTTTAATCTGGAATAAATTCAGTATTAGAAAGCCTCTATATATTTGCTGAAAAAATACCGAACTACGGCTGTGTTTATTTTTCGTTTGGCTTTTTTGTGCCTTCATAAAATTTATCCCTCTTTTTGGGGTAGAAACCGCCCCCAATTTTTTTTTTCAAATGTAAGTATGTATTGTGATATAGCTCTTTGGAAAATGCACGAAAAAGTAAATACGACCCACCATTTATTTTTGCATTTCGGTAATCTAGAAAGCCAGAAGAAAAACTGGCCATTTTAGCAAATAATGATACTACAATGTCACTGTAGGTATTGTGAAAAAGAGCATGCATTAATTTTAAAATTATTTGATTATTTTCAAATAGAAAGTGATGCCGGAAAGACTATTTTACCCTTTGACGCAGTTTACGAGGTAAGTAGATATAATTAAGCAGAAATTGTGAAAACATAAATATACTTACCTAAACATGAAAAATATATGGCAATATTTTTATAAAGACCTATCTGTTTTAGACAGTTTCTGATGCTTTGGTAGTCTCGTGATTAACAATCCAACCAATTAAGGCAAAGAGGATAAAGAAGAATGTAGATTTTAAGAATCGCAATAATGTAGATAGCTATTGTGTCATCCCGTGGTCGACAACTTCACGAAATTCATGAACAACCATAAGAAAGCATATTTATGGGATGTATACAGCAGGTGAATACGTTACCATTGACTCAACACAACTAAGCCTTAAAATCATTGATGGTGTTAAAATATCCACTGATTCATTAGCGGACTGTTTAAAAAAAAAATAAATTTAAATGGCGTAAATGTACTGTATCGAACAGGCGTTTTTTAATAGAGCAACTACCCCATTTAGCCCAAAAACGAGTGGAATTTTAAAGAGAATTTAAGAATAATGGCAACTCTCAATTTCCCTTAAAACCTATACTTTCCTGGGTGAAACCTGATGGATATACAGTAAAGAGGCTTTTAGGTGAAGTTGAGAAGATGATACTCTTCATACAGTTAAACAAAATCGTCAGAGGGTGTACGGTATATTATTCTACATGCTGCACTGAGGAAAATAATTTGTAGCCATTACTAAAAATTTAGTTACCACAGCAAAATTTTTCATTAAAATAGGGGACAGCAAGGTGGATGACTTCCCTGTTTAAAATATACGATATAAAACGATAAAAAACAATATAGATCGTATCCAAATTAATCGTTTTCTATGCGTGACCACGATTGAAAATTATTTGCCGATGAAATCTCTATCCGTTTTAATTGTATTGTATCTACATTTTTGCTTTCTATCGTATTTAATCGTGTAAAAGTATATTGAAATCTAATACCGTTTAATTGGTTGCTCAGGTTAATCGTATTCTAATTGTAAAACCCGACCCAGATTCAATGTTATTCTATTTCCAATCTGTTTGGATTCGTTATTAACATAATTATTTTAATATGTTTCTATATGCTATAAAGGCATAAACAATCTAATAGTTTTTAATCGTGATTTTAATATCGACATTTAATCTGTTTTTAAATACACTATGATTTATATCATTTTCTATTGTATTAAGGACGTACAATTCTAGTATGCTTTTAAACGGAATAAACATTTAATTCCCTATCCATTCCTATCATGTTTTTAGTATTTATAATGAATATGTTTTAAATCGCACTTCAATTTCAATTGTTTTCTATTGTATTACAGCCGTAAATTTTTAATATGTTTTTATATGAAATTAACATTTTTTCCC
Organism: Polydrusus pterygomalis; assembly: GCA_963969555.1. NCBI lineage: Eukaryota > Metazoa > Arthropoda > Insecta > Coleoptera > Curculionidae > Polydrusus > Polydrusus pterygomalis. The sequence goes on along the minus strand of OZ018376.1, from coordinate 74,958,783 downwards.
CTATTCGTTTCTATCGTGTTTTTAATACTCATAATGAATCAGTTTTGAAAAGCAGTACAATTTCTATCGTTTTCTATTGTATTACAGTCGTTTAATTCTAATATGTTTTTATACAGAATAGACATTTTTTAATACCCTATCCATTTCTATCGTGTTTTAATACGTATAATGAATTTCTTTTAAAAAGCAGTACAATTTCTATTGTTTTCTATTGTATTACAGTCGTACAATTCTAATATGTTTTTATAAGAAATTAACATTTTTTACCCTATCCGTTTCTATCGTGATATTAATAATTATAATAAATCTGTTTTAAAAAGCAGTACAATTTCTATCGTTTTCTATTGTATTACAGTCATACAATTCTAATATGTTTTTATAAGAAATTAACATTTTTTACTCTATCCGTTTCTATCGTGATATTAATAATTATAATAAATCTGTTTTAAAAAGTAGACCAATTTCTATAGTTTTCTATTGTATTGCAGTCGTACAATTCTAATATGTTTTTATAGGAAATTAACATTTTTTACCCTATCCGTTTCTATCGTGATAATAATAATTATAATAAATCTGTTTTAAAAAGCAGAACAATTTCTATCGTTTTCTATTGTATTACAGTCGTAAAATTCTAATATGTTTTTATAGGAAATTAACATATTTTACCCTATCCGTTTCTATCGTGATATTAATAATTATAATAAATCTGTTTTAAAAAGCAGTACAATTTCTATCGTTTTCTATTGTATTACAGTCGTACAACTCTAATATGTTTCTATAAGAAATTAACATTTTTTACCCTATCCGTTTCTATCGTGATATTATTAATTATAATAAATCTGTTTTAAAAAGCAGAACAATTTCTATCGTTTTCTATTGTATTACAGTCGTACAATTCTAATATGTTTTTATAGGAAATTAACATTTTTTACCCTATCTGTTTCTATCGTGATATTAATAATTATAATAAATCTGTTTTAAAAAGCAGAACAATTTCTATCGTTTTCTATTGTATTACAGTCGTACAACTCTAATATGTTTCTATAAGAAATTAACATTTTTTACCCTATCCGTTTCTATCGTGATATTATTAATTATAATAAATCTGTTTTAAAAAGCAGAACAATTTCTATCGTTTTCTATTGTATTACAGTCGTACAATTCTAATATGTTTTTATAGGAAATTAACATTTTTTACCCTATCCGTTTCTATCGTGATATTAATAATTATAATAAATCTGTTTTAAAAAGCAGAACAATTTCTATCGTTTTCTATTGTATTACAGTCGTACAATTCTAATATGTTTTTATGGGAAATTAACATTTTTTACCCTATCCGTTTCTATCGTGATATTAATAATTATAATAAATCTGTTTTAAAAAGCAGAACAATTTCTATCGTTTTCTATTGTATTACAGTCGTACAATTCTAATATGTTTTTATAGGAAATTAACATTTTTTACCCTATCCGTTTCTATCGTGATATTAATAATTATAATAAATCTGTTTTAAAAAGCAGAACAATTTCTATCGTTTTCTATTGTATTACAGTCGTACAATTCTAATATGTTTTTATAGGAAATTAACATTTTTTACCCTATCCGTTTCTATCGTGATATTAATAATTATAATAAATCTGTTTTAAAAAGCAGAACAATTTCTATCGTTTTCTATTGTATTACAGTCGTACAATTCTAATATGTTTTTATAGGAAATTAACATTTTTTACCCTATCCGTTTCTATCGTGATATTAATAATTATAATAAATCTGTTTTAAAAAGCAGAACAATTTCTATCGTTATCTATTGTATTACAGTCGTACAATTCTAATATGTTTTTATAGGAAATTAACATTTTTTACCCTATCCGTTTCTATCGTGATATTAATAATTATAATAAATCTGTTTTAAAAAGCAGAACAATTTCTATCGTTTTCTATTGTATTACAGTCGTACAATTCTAATATGTTTTTATAGGAAATTAACATTTTTTACCCTATCCGTTTCTATCGTGATATTAATAATTATAATAAATCTGTTTTAAAAAGCAGAACAATTTCTATCGTTTTCTATTGTATTACAGTCGTACAATTCTAATATGTTTTTATAGGAAATTAACATTTTTTACCCTATCCGTTTCTATTGTGATATTAATAATTATAATAAATCTGTTTTAAAAAGCAGAACAATTTCTATCGTTTTCTATTGTATTACAGTCGTACAATTCTAATATGTTTTTATAAGAAATTAACATTTTTTACCCTATCCGTTTCTATCGTGATATTAATAATTATAATAAATCTGTTTTAAAAAGCAGACCAATTTCTATCGTTTTCTATTGTATTGCAGTCGTACAATTCTAAAATGTTTTTATAGGAAATTAACATTTTTTACCCTATCCGTTTCTATCGTGATATTAATAATTATAATAAATCTGTTTTAAAAAGCAGAACAATTTCTATCGTTTTCTATTGTATTACAGTCGTACAATTCTAATATGTTTTTATAGGAAATTAACATATTTTAGCCTATCTGTTTCTATCGTGATATTAATAATTATAATAAATCTGTTTTAAAAAGCAGTACAATTTCTATCGTTTTCTATTGTATTACAGTCGTACAACTCTAATATGTTTCTATAAGAAATTAACATTTTTTACCCTATCCGTTTCTATCGTGATATTATTAATTATAATAAATCTGTTTTAAAAAGCAGAACAATTTCTATCGTTTTCTATTGTATTACAGTCGTACAATTCTAATATGTTTTTATAGGAAATTAACATTTTTTACCCTATCCGTTTCTATCGTGATATTAATAATTATAATAAATCTGTTTTAAAAAGCAGAACAATTTCTATCGTTTTCTATTGTATTACAGTCGTACAATTCTAATATGTTTTTATAGGAAATTAACATTTTTTACCCTATCCGTTTCTATCGTGATATTAATAATTATAATAAATCTGTTTTAAAAAGCAGAACAATTTCTATCGGTTTCTATTGTATTACAGTCGTACAATTCTAATATGTTTTTATAGGAAATTAACATATTTTTCCCTATCCGTTTCTATCGTGATATTAATAATTATAATAAATCTGTTTTAAAAAGCAGTACAATTTCTATCGTTTTCTATTGTATTACAGTCGAACAACTCTAATACGTTTCTATAAGAAATTAACATTTTTTACCCTATCCGTTTCTGTCGTGATATTATTAATTATAATAAATCTGTTTTAAAAAGCAGAACAATTTCTATCGTTTTCTATTGTATTACAGTCGTTCAATTCTAATATGTTTTTATAGGAAATTAACATTTTTTACCCTATCCGTTTCTATCGTGATATTAATAATTATAATAAATCTGTTTTAAAAAGCAGAACAATTTCTATCGTTTTCTATTGTATTACAGTCGTACAATTCTAATATGTTTTTTTAGGAAATTAACATTTTTTACCCTATCCGTTTCTATCGTGATAATAATAATTATAATGAATTTGTATAAAAAAGCAGTGCAATTTCTATCGTTTTCTATTGTATTACAGTCGTATAATTCTAATATGTTTTCATACAGAACAGACATTTAATACCATATCCGTTTCTATTGTGTTTTTAATACTCATAATGAATCAGTTCTAAAAATTCCTATGCTTTTTAAAACATATTCATTATAAGTAATAAAAACACGATAGAAACGGATAAGGTTTTAAATTTCTATTCCGTATAAAAACATATTAGAATTGTACGACTGTAATACAATGGAAAACGATAGAAATTGTAAGAATACAATAGTTCCGGATAGGGTATTAAATGTTTATTCCATATAAAAACATATTAGAATTGTACGACCGTTATATAATGGAAAACGATAGAAATTATAGTGGTTTTCAAAACAGATTCACGATAAGTATTAAAAACACGATAGAAACGGATAGGGTTTTAAATGTATATTCTGTATAAAAGCATATTAACTAGAATTGTACAACTGTAATACACTAGACAACGATAGAAATTGTACTGCTTTTAAAAAAAAATTCACTATTACTGCTAAAAACTCTATAGAAACGGTTAGGGTATTAACTGGTTATTCCATATAAAAACATATTACAATAATTGTACAACTGTAATACAATGGAAAACGATAGAAATTCCACTGCTTTTTAAAACAGATCCAATATAAGTATTAAAAACACGATAGAAACAGATAAGATTTTAAATGTCTATTCCGTATAAAAACTTATTAGAATAGTGCGAGTGCAATACAATGGAAAACGACAAAAATTCGAATGCTTGTTAAAACAGATTCATTATAAGTATTAAAAACACGGTAGAAATGGATAAGGTTTGAAATGTCTATTCCGTATAAAAACATATTACAATTGTACGACTGTAATACAATGGAAAACGATAGAAATTCCACGCTTTTTAAAACAGATTCCATATAAGTATTAAAAACACGATAGAAACAGATAAGATTTCAAATGTATATTCCGTATAAAAACTTACTAGAACAGTGCGAGTGTAATACAATGAAAAACGATAGAAATTCTACTGCTTTTTAAAACAGATTCATTTTAAAACACGATAGGAATTAATAAGGTTTTAAATGTCTATTCCGTATAAAAACATATTAGAATTGTACGACTGTAATACAATAGAAAACGATAGAAATTGGTCTGCTTTTTAAAACAGATTTATTATAATTATTAATATCACGATAGAAACGGATAGGGTAAAAAATGTTAATTTCTTATAAAAACATATTAGAATTGTACGACTGTAATACAATAGAAAACGATAGAAATTGTTCTGCTTTTTAAAACAGATTTATTATAATTATTAATATCACGATAGAAACGGATAGGGTAAAAAATGTTAATTTCCTATAAAAACATATTAGAATTGTACGACTGTAATACAATAGAAAACGATAGAAATTGGTCTGCTTTTTAAAACAGATTTATTATAATTATTAATATCACGATAGAAACGGATAGGGTAAAAAATGTTAATTTCTTATAAAAACATATTAGAAGTGTACGACTGTAATACAATAGAAAACAATAGAAATTGTTCTGCTTTTTAAAACAGATTTATTATAATTATTAATATCACGATAGAAACGGATAGGGTAAAAAATGTTAATTTCCTATAAAAACATATTAGAATTGTACGACTGTAATACAATAGAAAACGATAGAAATTGGTCTGCTTTTTAAAACAGATTTATTATAATTATTAGTATCACGATAGAAACGGATAGGGTAAAAAATGTTAATTTCTTATAAAAACATATTAGAATTGTAGGTACGACTGTAATACAATAGAAAACGATAGAAATTGTACTGCTTTTTAAAACAGATTTATTATAATTATTAATAACATGATTGAAACGGATAGGGTAAAAAACGTTTATTTCTTATAAAAACATATTAGAATTGTACGACTGTAATACAATAGAAAACGATAGAAATTGTACTGCTTTTTAAAACTGATTTATTATAATTATTAAAAACACGATATAAACAGATAAAGTTTTAAATGTCTATTCCGTATAAAAACTTATTAAAATTGTCCTCTTATTTAAAATATTATATATTTAAATAGTTATAACTCATTCGCTATTTAAAGCGCGAAAATTTCAAATTTAAATAAATTCAGAAACAATGACTCATCAATCCTTGTTTCCGGTTTTGACTTCCGTTCACCGTTCGGTGAGTTCGTTCGGGCCCAATCGGTTCGGGTTCGGGCCCAACCCAAGCTGAGTCCGCCATTTTCCTGTTGATAGTCGCCGGGTATGTAGTGTTTGAAGTTTTAACAAGAACAAACTGTGATCTTTTATTATCTTGTTGCCTTTTTTGCATCGAAGCTATAAATAGGTAAGAAGAAAGTCATTTTTGGTTATTGTATATTGTTTTAATACATTTTTAAGCTAGGGGTAGGTATATTTTATTAAATTTTAATATTTTACACAGACTAATACAAAATGTCCACGTGTTTAAATTTGAAATACAATTTATTTCACGAACACCACGGCAAAACTGATGATTTTTTCAATAATGATGAATTTCTGGGCGAAGATTTACTAATTTAAAAACGATTTTGGCTTTATTGCAAATCAACACAACGTTTCTGGCTAAAATCTATAGGTATTTACCGATATTATATCTTAAAAGTGCGCATGTGTATAAAGGCATTTATACCCATTTCTGACGATAATTAAGAAAAAAATAAAACTGGTTATGTTCCATGCAGTTTGGTACTTTTCCCCTGATTTTCCTTCTTTGTTGGTGCTAAAAATAACAAATACCTATATAGTCAAAATCACGTAAAGTTTTAACGCGTTTAGGTTAGGTTCTGTCATATTTGACATATATTGCACACAATTTATGTCAAATATGACAGAACCTAACCTAAACGCGTTAAAACTTTTCGTGATTTTGACTATAGCGTTATTCGGTTCCTCCAACACGTGTAGTAGGTTGGCATGTTGCCGTGTAGCGTGTAGTAGGTACCTATAGGCTATATTTTACCAATTTTGGAGTGTTCTGTTCATATAATTAATACATACGATGTCTGGAAGCACAACTAGTATCCAGTTTGTCGAAGGGACCTTCCAGTAATTTTCAAGGTCACACAATTTTTTTAAGTGCTATGCTAAAGGTAGGTATATCGTAATTAAAAAAAAATTGTTCTCCAAGTAAGCCTGGTAAAAGTTACGCTAATATATGACAGGAATTATTTTAAATAGTGGTAAATTATGCCTATATATATACAGTGTGGTTGTTTAAGTGTGCAACATATGGGCATTTTTTTAATTACCGATTTCTCAGAAAATTTTATTCTTGATAAAAGTTGGTGTATGTTCGATTATCATATTAGGTGCACTTGGAATGGTTGCAAGTCAAACGGCGTACAGGGTAGGCCAAAAAATATAAAACTTGTACAAGAATAAAGTTTTTTAATAAACATTGAAAAAAAAATTTTACACTTTAAATGATAGTTTTTTAGTTAGCATATTATCATTACTAATGTTTTATCTTGTTAAAAAGAATTTTTAGGATATTTTAAAGTTGTGTTTAATATCGCTGCAACAAACATGAAGTTTGTGATTCCTTAATAAATTAAAAATTCAAGTAAATTTTACGAATGCATTGGAATGGCAGACTACTATTACGATAGAAACGGATAGGGTTACTTACCACTGTACCATATAGAAACACATAAGAATAACTGATGACCAACACGATAAAAACAGATAAGATGGTGATAACATATTTATTAATATACAGATTGGAATAGCAAATGTCTACCACGATAGAAACGAATAGGATTACCAACCACTGTAGCACATAAGAATAACTGATGACCAGCACGATAGATACGGATAGGATTACCCACCACTGTAACATATAGAAACGCGTTGGAATAACTGATGTTCAACACGATAGAAACAGATAAGATAGTGATAATATAAGTTTTAAATATATAGATTGGAATAGCATCAGATAGGTATCTACTACGATAGAAACTGATAGGATTACCCACCACTGTAACATATAGAAAAGCATTAGAATAACTGACGGCCAACACGATAGAAACAGATAAGACAGTGATAATATATTTTTTAATATATAGATTAGAATAGCAAATGGCTACCACGATAGGAACGGATTGGACCACCCACTACTGTAACATATAGAAACGCATAAGAATACGATAGAAACAGATAGGATATAGTGATAATGTATTTTTTAATATATAGATTATAATAGCAGATGGCTACCATAATAGAAACATATAGGATTACTCACCACTTTAACATATAGAAACGCATTAGAACGACAGATTATTACTACGATAGAAACGGATAGGATTACTCACCACTGTAACATATAGAAACGCATTAGAATGGCAGACGGCTACCACGATAGAAACTGATAGGATTACTTACCCCTGTAACATATAGGAACGCATTAGAGTGGCAGACTACTACCACGATAGAAACGGATAGGATTACTTACCACTGTAACATATAGGAACGCATTAGAATGGCAGACTGCTACCACGATAGAAACGGATAGGATTACTCACCACTGTAACATATAGAAACGCATTAAAATGGCAGACGGCTACCACTATAGAAACGGATAGGATTACTCACCACTGTAACATATAGAAACGCATTAGAATGGCAGACGGCTACCACGATGGAAACGGATAGGATTACTCACCCCTGTACCATATAGAAACGCATTAGAATGGCAGACGGCTTCCACGATAAAAACTGATAGAATTACTTACCACTGTAACATATAGAAACGCATTAGAATGGCAGACTACTTCCAAGATAGAAACGGATAGGAATACTCACCACTATAACATATAGAAACGCATTAGAATGGAAGGCTGCTACCACGATAGAAACGGATAGGATCACTTACCACTTACTTCTTACATATAGAAACGCATTAGAATGGCAGACGGCTACCACTATACAAACGGATAGGATTACTCACCACTGTAACATATAAAAACGCATTAAAATGTCAGGCGGCTACCATGATAGAAACTGATAGGATTACTCACCACTGTACCATATAGAAACGCATTAGAATAGCAGACGGCTACCACGATAGAAACATATACGGATTCCGGATTCAAAAAACGGATAGGATTACACATGGAAACTGATAAGTTGTTCATGAGGTTAAATACAATTAAAACGTATACACTTGACCGCGTATAGTTTGCGATAAGAAACGATTTAAAGTATTTACCTTTATTGCATTTAGAAACGATAGATTCTCATTCTGAAAAAACGGACATTTCACCTGATATTCCGTATCCAAAAAACTGATAGGAAACGATAAATATTTTTTTATCGTTTTCTATCTGAAATTTTAAACAGGGTTATAACAACTAAATCAAGTTTGCTGGAATAGATTAGTAGCTACAACTATAGGATTTAGTAGATAACGAACTTATGTTGTTGGGTTTACTAAATGGTTTTAGTTACAGTTACCAAAAAAACTGAGTTAGCACAGCTAATATATATATATATATATATATATTCGTTACAAGTAGGTGGTTTGTTAAAGCTATTATATCATTTAGTTGCAGGAACTAAGCGTAGATGTTAACGTTACTAATAAATTATATAATAGTAACTAAATTATGTAGTTAACCCAAATTGGGTGTTTAGTGAATACAAATAAAAATATTAGTTAAAAAGTAACCACAAAGTTTTTTTTTTATTTGGTAACGATTGCACGCATGCACCTTCAGTCCCCTAAGGCCTTATTATATTATAAGGGCATCTTAACAGTAGCTCAAGTGAACCTTTAACTTGAACCTTCCCATAAAAATCACATTGTCGTCAAATACGGTTTTTTGTTTGGAACTGGCAGCAACGAAAAGCTTACTCTAGTTACCACAGCAAAAAGCATTTCGCTGTCCCCTATTTAACAAGAGTTCTATGCTGCATTAGAAAAATATTTGTTACGTCTGCACATACAACTTGTAGATAAAATCCACTGTAATTGCATGTGTACATACAGCAGAAAAAACTCTAAGCAGCAAAGCGTAATTTGGTGGAGCTTTTCTGTAACCACCAATAAAACCATTTTACTGATGTTGAAGCTTTTTGTCTAAAATATATTGCTGCCATTTTCAAACAGAAACAATATTTAATTTAACTGCAATGTGATTTTTATAAAAAACTGTAAGTACCAGTAAAGGTTCAGTTGAGCTGATGTTAAAAAGCCCTTTTATACGGCCTAAGGAAACTGAAGGCGTGTGCAACAGTAGATACCAAATAAAACACTTTAACTTGGCTGTTTAACTAGTTGATCAAAATTTGTCTTTGTTTCTGGGAGTAACTTATTCAATATATTTACACGTCAGAATATTTAAATTCAACTATCCCACGATGCTACACACAGATTTATGGTTGTTAATATAAGATTAATTAAAAATATTTCAATCCATAAGTGATACATAAATCAGAGCCTAACTTTAAATTCTCGAGGGATGATTACAATAACTGATCTCACTCGTGAAGCCTTCTGTGATAGCTTGTAGATGAAATTTCATTTCAGATAGATTGAATTATTTTTAAGGCTTTCTAGTTGAGGTAGGTAATTACTTCCCTAAAGCAAAAAGTTTGTTTTCTCTTCAACTTAAAATACAAAAAATATTTTTTTCAGTTTTTAAATTTTTTATTAAATAAATAACATGGATAAATCCTATAACACAACACAACCTTACCTTCAAATGCATCTAGATGGGTTTGAAGCCCCCACTCTAACAATAAAAGTCTGTAATACATCACTATAATATATAATAAATAAATAACCCTAATAGATACACACACACACACCGCGGCAAGAAGCACCTGATTCACCTGAACCATGCACACATATCGAAGCACGGAGACGAAATGATTGTTACCGCGTGGATGACCAATGATTAAATTAACTAAATATTTAGTAATGGCTACCATATTTTTCGTTACGACAACTTAAGGCATTATTTAAAATATATTTTTTTTTAGAAGTCACAAGTATAACAAAATCTTACGCCCTTGTTAGTTATCACAACAAAGGATGTATTTACCGCAAGTCTACCAAATAAATTTTCGGCGTACAGCCTACTAAATCGATTAGCAATTATTGTAAGTGGAGGGCAAAAAATATATTTGTTAGTCCCTGTAAATAGCTTTGCGGTATTATGGTAACTAAGTCTGCGGACATTTTTAGTAGCTACAACTAAAAAAAAATCAACTAAGTAATTTAGTTGGCGGGTTTTCCTCAGTGGTTCACAAAATAGATTTGTGAATAATGCAAGTTCAATATTCCCAGTCTGGCCTGAAATCTAGTGATTATCATGACTCGATGAATAGTGAAAATTTTGAGAAATGGTTTAAAGAAAAATTGTTACTAAACTTGGAAGAACCGTCGCTTAATATCATGGATAACGCCACCTTTTATTCTGGGCTAACTGAAAAAATTCCAAATACAAGTTGGTCAAAAAGATTACTTATCGCATGGTTAGAACAAAGACAAATTCCGGTTTCACCATTTGCAATAAAGGATCAGATCTGGATAATAGTGAAGTAGCACATCCCACCCAAACGTTACAAGTAATCTGGAAAGCCCTATTTATTTTATTTTTTAATTATTTTATTTTTACTGTTATTATTGCAACGTGGACATCGAGTTTTCTTCCTCCATATCATTGCAACTTTAATCCAATTGAAATGATTTGGTCGAAATGTAAGCGCTATTATGATGCAAAAGTAAGTTCTATGCATCCTGTACAAATGACGTATTTTTGGGTCTGTGGAATAAAGCCATAGAAAATGTAGCAGTGGAAAAATGGAAAAATTATGTAACACACATATAAAATTATAAATGATGTGTAGGAATGGAAAAGTTATATCGATGCCTCAGATACTCTTCACCTTATAACGAAGTTTCCCAACCACCTGTTTAAAAAAATATCTTTCCCTTATTATTAGCTTCGACGAATCTGATGATGATGATCCTTGCGGAGATGATTTATTTTAATTATTAAAAAACTGTATTTTGTTGTGCTGTTATTTTCTATTAGGCATATTTTCTTCTTTATATCATCTTATTATAAATAAGATGAAAATATTTGAAACAAAATTTATAGACTGATGCACCAGACAAAAAATATATGATTCAATTTTAAATTTTATAAATGAGTATTATTTATTTTTCAGTAAATTTAAACTAATTTTTCCAAAACAAAATGTTTCATCCCATGATACCATTTACCCTAAATAAACTACTTATTTCTGACTTCATTAACAGTATAAAAATAAAAATTAAAAATTTGAAAAAACACGCTTGTATTTTACTTGTTCACATGCATTCGTCTTTATGATCAAGCCTAAGAAAAATCATAACATTTACCACCGGTAAGTCAAACTGACTGAATTAATTTACGACGTACCCCAAATATGGAGATTATGCCGTAACGGTAAGCGGTCATTGAACAGATCGACTTTACTTAGCCGTTGGATTTGCTTTGCTGTTTAAAAGTAACTAAAAGGCAGGCGACATATGATACGGATAGACAAAATCCCTCAGCAGGACGTCTATTCTCCAATTTAAGAGAAGTGAATGCTCTCTCGCGAGAAGGGACAATTCACATCATATGGTCATATCGTCTGAACTTTCAATAAAAATAAATAGTAATTTTTTGTTTCAAGAATACAGTTTAAACCTGACGTATATTCTCGAAATAGGCGAATGATCATTTCAAGAGAAGTGATTAGTTTTTCTGTTAAGAATAATTAAACTGTATTCTTGAAACTTAAAATGACTATTCATTTCCATCGAAAGTTCAGACGATGTGAGCATATGATGTGAATTTTCCCTTCTCGCGAGAGAGCATTCACTATTCACTTCTCTTAAATTGGAGAATAGACGTCCTGCTATTGGTCAATATTTAAATCTGAGTCGCTTACGATAGTAGACTGCATGAATTAAAGGGCAACATTTATGCAGTTATACATTTTCCTTTTAAAAAATGCTGCTTTGTATCTCTTTTGTGTCATTAGCGCCTTTGCAATTATTACGGCACACGCGCTTTATTTTGGTGCCGATTCGGAGCGGAGTTATCATACCGGTAAAACTTTAGTAATTTCTCAGCTTTAGGGGAATGTAGAATAGCGATGCATAGAGTGGCGCGGTGCGCAGTTATTTTACGATGTCGCGCCGAAACATTCCGATTTAAAATTAGTGCCCGTTTTGGATTACTGTTGGATTACAATGATCAAATATTTTGTTTAAGGTTAGAAACAATTTTTTTTATTACGATCAGTATTGTGGTTTAGTAGATACTTTTTTTATATATTTATATACTAAATAGTATTAAAGTCTGTTCAATGACCGCTGCCGTTACGTCATATTCTTCATATTTGCGGTACGTCGTTAATTAATTCAGTCAGTTTGACTTACCGGTGGTAAAGGTTACGATTTTTCTTAGGCTTGGTCTACATAAAGACGGCATGTGAACAAGTAAAATACAAGAGCGGTTTTTCAAATTTTTGATTTTCATTTTTATACTGTTAATGAAGTCAGAAATAAGTGTAATAATTTAGGGTAAAAGGTATCATGGGATGAAACATTTTGTTTTTGGAAATCAGTATGAAATTTTTAATTGATTTAAATTCGAGTAGGGTCAATCGGGGGAAATGTAAACTAGGGGTAAATGAAAACAGCCCTAACTCGCTATATTCAAACATCCCGCTTTTTTTTCTGAAGTATGCCTATTAGTTGTAGTGGCAACACTGCTAGTAGCTTATCTTATCATAATTTGTGAGCGGCGGTGAGCGTTTAACGTGACGGTAAGTCGATTTAAACTATTTACTACAATACAATTTGACACACAGTTTTGCCGAATCAAACAAATGATTTTTTTCCGTTTTAAAATATGTTAATATTGTTAGTCTTTATATGTATTACGGTAAATAAATGGTATGGTTGCACGTTTTTTTTTTGAGGTTAGGTCAATAATATTTCTGGGATGAAAACTGCGAGGTGTTTCTATTTACCCCATTCATCATACCGCGGTGGGGTTAATGAAAACACATGTTTGGGGTTAATGAAAACTTACTTACTTTTGACCGAATATTAGCTAATGTACCTAAAACCAGCAAATATTACGCGAGATCGACATTTTTTCCCCAATATCTCAGAGTACCGTTGTTGTTAAGGACCTATTTTTATATGTTTATCACTAAAATACTCAAAATGTACTAAAGTTCCCTTACGTTTTATTCACATTTATTCCTCAAGTTAAAGAGCTATTTTTGTGTTGCAATTTTGCCCAGGTCATAATTTATTTTTACTGCACTATTAAAGGTTTACTGATTTTTGAAAACTCGATTTGGATATCCCGGATCTATGCGACACATAAATAGGTGAAAAAGACTGATATTTTTTGACTTGAAACTTCATCCCCTGAGGTGCAGCTCTGCTTCGATAGAAGCTAATTTGTGTCATAATTTTTAGTTTCGAAAAATTAAGTACATCTTGGAAATTTGCAACCAACTTGTTTTTTTCACTAGTGCAAAAGGGGATACCAGATCTTTCAATAACTAGTTTGTTCGGGTTTGTTCGTTAGTGGAGAAAGGCTAAAAGTGTCTTATCTCTGTCATTTAATTAAATAATTGTTATGGTTATTATTTATTTATTAAACCTGTGTGTAAATGAAGATTGTCGCCTTGATCACTATAATTTTTTTGTTATTAATACACAAGGTATAATGCCCTTATGCCTTATTATATGAATGATGATATGACAACATATCGCAGAAAAATATTTTTGAATGTCGCTTTGCTATAACAGACGAGAAAATTAACAAATTATTTTTATTGTATATCACGCCGCCACTGGCAGATTTATAAATACAGCCGCATAGCATAAAATGACAAGGAGAAGTAAATAAAAATTAATTTAAAATAAACCTAAATCAATGTAATCGACGATTCAGACTTTAAAATAGATTCAATATTTTACATTTAAAATACAAACTAAGTACCAAAACCCTTCTTAACATGGCATTGAACAACTTGACATTGAAAATTGTTTAAACACAAGCATTTAAATTCTTTACTAAATAAAAAATAGTAAAAACGGACCAGACCGGCTGACTGGCAGACGATCGCAGTTCGCCTATGGTGCCGTACGTAAACTAAACCGCCAATGTCAGCAGTTTTTAGCGCTGGACAGTGCAACCCTGCAACAGAAGAATGATAGGTCGCAGAAACGTTGTCATAGAGGAACGATAAGGCGTGCAAATAAACACTTTTGAACTATCATTTTTCTATGGTGTATCGTCAGCAGCTAAGGCTACTAAATTAAGTCGAACAGATCTAGTTTTGTTACCTTTAGTATACGAGGCATATCACCAACTCAGCGCTTCTTCGCGATCTGGCAACGTTGCAACAGCTGTAATCCGTTTCGCGTTCGCATCTTATGGCGCCGGTGGTTTCATTTTTGTGTATTTAGTGAAAAATATAGTGTTTCCCGGTTCAAATAGTGTTTGAAGTTTTAAAATGCCGTATTGATGTTGTGTAGTGGGTTGTAAGGGAAATTATCCTTCGGTCTAACAGTGCGGGTGTTTTGGTATCCCAAAAATAAGGAAAACAGCCTACAATGGCGGAGTGCAATTCATCGTGAACATTTTATTTCTAATGAAAGTACCTAGTAGAGTATGTGAGCGTCATTTTACAGAAGAGGATTTTATTTTAAAGATTTCCCAACAGGACACGAAAACGGGTGAGATCGTTTGTGTTATTTTTTGTACTTTTCATCAATAAACTGTTCTTATTAAATATTTTTTTTATCATCACTACCGAAGAAGGTATAAGAAATGTTTTTACTTAACCCGCAGTGAATTTGACTGATATTTATGGCGAAAACCACGTTGTTTTCATTTACCCCAATATCATGGGTAAATGGAAATAAATATGGGGCAAATGAAAAGACACTAAGAACATTTTTTTCTACTACTTTAACTAAAATTTTCATGTTTTGCTGGGTACATTCTAACAAACCAAGTTGCAAAGTAACCGTCAAGCCTAGGAAAACTTTAAAATTTTCATTTATACCTTTTCTACATAATTTAAAAATAAACTTTGCAAAAATCGTTTCCATATCCCCCGACTGACCCTACTGAAAAATAAATAAAACTCAATTATAAAATTTAAAATATATTCATATATTTTTTTGTGTAGTGCATCAATCTATAAATTTTGTTTAAAATATTTAAATTTTATTTATAAAATCATAAAGAAAAATAAATCATCTCCGCAAGGATCATTCTCATCAGATTCGTCCTAGTTAATAAATTAGGGGAAGAGTATTTCATCATTTATAAATTTATTAGTTCTTTTTGACCATTGTATTTGGAATTTTACTGTATAATATCCAGGTTTCATCCAGAAAACAGGTTTTAAAGGAAATTGAGAGTTGCCGTTATTCTTAAATTTTCTTAAAAATTCTCGTTTTTGGGCTATATGTATATGGGGTTGTTCTATTAAAAAAAAACGCCTGTTTGATATACTTAGTACATTTTACGTTATTTAAATATTAATTTTTTTAAACAGTCCGCTAATGAAACAGTGGATATCTCAACACCATCAATAATTTTAAGTTTTAGTTGTGTTGAGCGAATGGTAACGTGATCACCTGCTCTATATATCTCTTATGGTATGTTCATAAATTTCGTGAAGTTGTCGACCACGGGATGACAAAATATAGCTACATTATTGAGATTCTTAAA
Source organism: Polydrusus pterygomalis (assembly GCA_963969555.1). Taxonomy (NCBI): domain Eukaryota; kingdom Metazoa; phylum Arthropoda; class Insecta; order Coleoptera; family Curculionidae; genus Polydrusus; species Polydrusus pterygomalis. The sequence continues at coordinate 74,942,458 of OZ018376.1, read as the reverse complement.
ATCTACATCCTTCTCTATCCCCTTTGCCTTAATTCGTTGGACTGTTGAACACGAAACTCCCAAAGCAGAAACTCTCTAAAAAAACAGAGATAGGTATTTATAAAAACATTGCCATATAATTGTCATCAGGGACGGTTCTACGGGGGGCCTGGGGGGGCCCAGGACCCCCCAACATTTCTGAAAAAAATATCTCGAGAGAAATACAATCAATTTGGCAATGATTGTTAATGATTTTTTGTTTGTAAACCAGTTGTCTCTGGTACATATTTTATACACAGAATAATAATAAAGCAATTAGAAAAACGATTTTTTTTAAATGTTGCCCCTAGTCCAGGTTTCAGGCACCCTCCTCCACGCACCCCAAATATTTTTCGTGAAACCTAATACTCAATAAATAAATTTATCGCTGATCGAATTGCTAACTACTTATGATTTCATGCCAATGATAAAAAAAAAATTCCGGGTGCTTTATTATTTACAGAATTTGATACAATTTGGGCGTGATCTCAAAAAATTTTGGGCTGCGGCGTTACTTGCTTGCGATGGCTACCAAAAATTGTGGCTGCGCCAATGTGGTGCCCCCCCAATATTTTGGGTCTAGAACCGCCCCGGATTGTCATGTTTATTATTTATGTTTTCACAATTCCTGTTTTATTATACCTATCTATTTACTTCGTAAAGTGCGTTAAAGGGTAAAAGGTCTTTCTGGCATCACTTTCTCTTTGAAAATAATCAAATAATTTTAAAATTAATGCTTGTTCCTTTTCACAATACCGTGACATTGTTGAAATAATATGTTGGTTAAAAATGTCACCGTCAAAAATGACAATAAACCTTTTGACTGGTAAAATTATACGACATTCATTATTGAAGGAAATTTACTATCTCACCTAGTTCATGAATGTTAGAAAGCTAAGCACTAATGGTGACGCAACGGTCAGCGATCATTGAACAGACTTTATATTAAAAATATTTTGTCGTATTTTGTTTAAACTTATTTATTAGTTTTTTCAAATCGTAATTTCTACATTTTTCCTGGCCTTTTCTATGCCTAATGTGATTGTGGTTAGCGGTGGGCATAATCGGTATATTTCAATAATCGGAAACTGACGATTCGAGGATTTTCATAACCGGATGATAATCGTAATCGACGAATGTACCGAGGATTTTGATAATCGGAATATCAATTATTTTTAATTCGAATTATCCCATCGCTTGGAATCGAATGGGATCTTCACGATGTTAAGAAAATGAGTGATGATAATTGCAAAAAACTTACAGGAATTAGTCAGATGAAAAGATTTTTTATCAAAAAAGAAAGAAGTGCTAAGACTAAAAATAAAGTCATTACCGTTAAAATGGAGGGAAATTACCGGAACAACGACCCATCCAAAAACTTTACAACAATATAAAGAAGGGAGTTCAGATCAGCAACGTAGAACTTCATTCGTTTGTAAATAAAATTAATGAACTGAAATTTAAAAAATCGACACCTTATTAAAACTGCTTGAACTTAGAATGGAAAGATTCGCAAGTATTTATAGTTCTTACAATACTTCTTGCTGATTGCATTACCCAACTGTATGGTCGAAAAAGAGATTCGTTATCAATATATGTTTCGGTTAAATAGTCTGCTAAGCTAACTCGGCTAGTCTTCAATCTTCATTCTTTAGGCATGCAAGACATGAAATCTTCCACGAAACATTCTCCAACTTAAGAAGGTGGCAAAGGCATCAAGCCAAAAATATATTTGTGGAGCTTATTTTCAAAAAGCAATTTATGAAAAAAAATTTTTTTTGATGTTTGGATGGCATACGGATTTAAATGCTAGACTCGTTCGATTTCAATATTAAGTTATAATCAAACTGCTATTTTTGCCGCTTAAAATGGATAGTTCTTTTAATATTTTTTTTTCAAAATGCAATATCTACAAAAAATTTTTTTTTCAATACATTTTTCCTGGCCTTTTCCATGCCTAATGTGATTGTGGTTAGCGGTGGGCATAATCGGTATATTTTAATAATCGGAAACTGGCGATTCGAGGATTTTCATAACCGGAATCATCCGGTTATGAAAATCGCCGATTACGATTATCAAATCGTAATCGGCGAATGCACCGAGGATTTTGATAATCGGAATATCGATTATTTTTAATTCGAATTATCCCATCGCTTGGAATCGAATGGGATCTTCACGATGTTAAGAAAATGAGTGATGATAATTGCAAAAAACTTACAGGAATTAGTCAGATGAAAAGTTTTTTTATCAAAAAAGAAAGAAGTGCTAAGACTAAAATAAAGTCATTACCGTTAAAATGGAGGAAAATTACCGGAACAACGACCCATCCAAAAACTTTACAACAATATAAAGAAAGGAGTTCAACTCAGCAACGTAGAACTTTAATCGTTTGTAAATAAAATTAGGGAACTGAAATTTAAAAAAATCGACGCTTTATTAAAACTGTATGACGAAGAATGGCAAGGCGATCAAAAATTTATTTTTTACAAAAACTTGTTAGAAAAAGAAACTTCCGCTAGTGTAAACGACAGTATTTCAACACAAAACGAAGATTCAGAAGAAGAAGAAGAAAATAATTGTCAGTGTATATGGAGGAAGATTGCGGGGTCAAAATATAAAAAAAAAATTGTTAGGTAGTTTTGTTTTTTTATTTCAAAACGAAATATATACCTACATTTATTTTCAAAATGCTCTAAAACCCATTTTTATTTTCAAATTGCATTATCTTTTTTTTTTTTTATGTTTTTCTATAATATAAAAATATTTTTTAACAAATTTTATCAATTAATTGGTTCTAAACGCTAACAAAAAACTCAATAATAACACTTGCATAAAATAAATACGCACATTTACTTTTCTGCAGAAAATAGGCAATAACTGAAAAAAAAATTTTTTTCATAAATTGCGTTTTGAAAATAAGCTCCACATTTTAGCCACATTCCAAGTTCCGACTGTTCATTTTTATATTCTTCTGCGAGACCTACTTGTTAAATCTTTCTCCACCATGACTGGGATAGATGAAACCGACATCCAATAATTTCGTTTCAGGGAACAACTTCCCCACAACTGATATTGATCCCATGCAATTTCATAATCTATTACAATGCTTGATGGGTTGAAAACAAGGTTGCAATGTATATTTATACTTATTTTTTTAACAAACAAGACAATAGGTACCTACATAAGTAGAATTTTTATAAACATGCAAAGAAAAAAATATTTTGAACAATATTCAAATGTACCATTCATATACCTAAATAATTACTTAATTTTCACACATCACAGTTAAATTGGTAACACAAGAAAAAATAATAGTTCCGGACATCATCTTTAGGTTAAATGAAATTTTCTTGTAAAGTAGTTTTCATATCTACAGACCTTACAAACTCGTGGACCTCAGCTCTATTTTTGGGCAGGTTTGCACCCACATATAGCCAACCATGGATATGCATATACATAAAATATGGCAAATGTCCATTCCGATGTACATTGAAAATGTTGAATATCCATATCACATACATTATACATTGTATTTTGTATATACCTTTAGGTATAGCCATATCATATGCAATGTAGGATATGGATTAGTGCATATACATAAAATATGCTATGTAGAATCACTGGTGCATATTACTTTATTTTTGGTATCTGCATGTAGAGAAGGGAGATACGAGACTTTGTCACACTAATGGGGCACCCTGTATATAATTACTGAGATAAGGGGATAGGGGATCTTATTTCGGACACCCTCTGTACATTACCATTAATTTTTTTGAATATTCTGAAAATCAAGCATGTAATATATGGCTATAATTAGATAAATACATTTGTTATTTTGAATTTGGCGCTATTTTAAACGTGTATTGCGGCGCGCGGCGGGCACCATCTTGCGTAGTTGTCAACTCGATCAACAACAAACAGCTGCATGTGTTTAATTTGTTTTGGGCCTGAGGTGAAAAGACTGCAAAAAGTAAGTAACAAAGTAGTTTATTTTTAAAACATACTGTTTCTTTTTATAATTTGCCACGTTTATTAGTTATATTATGTCGTATAGCGATGTTGGGTAACATTTTTGTGCAAATTTGAGGTTATAAGTTCTTAATAGGGGCTTTTCGTTTTAGGCCCTTTTTTCAAAATGATTGGAACTATGAATAATCGTAAAAGAGCTCTTAATAAGTATTATAAAAAAGTGAAAACCAGTACTCCCACTTTGCCTCCCGACAATAATATTTTTTCTCAAACACATATAATAGCGGTAGATCTTACTTAAATGTTGAGGTAAACCTGCAATCAGAATCTCAATGATTATCTGTTGAAAGACTCGATTGTTCTTTGGACCACGACATACCTATTGGAGTCCGATAATAGTTCAAGCACTGGTTTATCGGCCACGAGCTTAGGAAGTCTATAGAAAATGCTGCAAGGAAGTACTTACGCCGAGCGAAGGAAAGGTGGGAGGAAAGATAAAGGCAAAGGCAAATGAGTAAACTATTATTTTGTATGCCTAACTTGTGTTCGTAACACTTTATTTATATATAGAATTTCTTAAATTATCAGGGTGTTTCATTTTTGAAAATACAATTATTTGACGTCAATAGGTTGTCCATTGGACATCACAAGTGGAACAAAATTCTGTTATGAGGGATATGCAGACATGCATAGACATATCATATGAGTTCGTGCATATACATGATTAAGCATATCATATGTAATGTACGTACTTGATGGATATACCTACTATGTACATCCAATCAGTGGCCAAATGGACATCCTATGTATATTCATTGTACATATTTTTCTCATTTATGGACAATCTATGCACATACATATTCAATAAAGAAATATACTATGGATATTCTATGTATATAATTTGGCTGTGTGGGCAGCTTTGCTCTATTATTGATGTTGTTAATAATAAACTGCATATCTTTTCATGTAATATTTTTGAGATTTTCAGCCTATCCCGCAAGCTCCTGTTGAATTAGTTTGCTTTGTCTTGAAGATAGATCATCAACGTTCTTCCGTTTAACACGTTGACTACCATTCCGGTCTATAGGACCGAGAATAAATGGTTCCAACTTTAAAAACGCGGCCTATTAGACCGTGATTCAATTTATCGCACGCGCCAACTAGGGCCATTGGACCGAGATCATTTTTAGTTCCCCATTGCCAACGGTCTGTTCTCATCGGGGAATATTCGCTGTGATAGACCGAGCTGGCGCATGGGACAAGTTGGCACCACTCAGTCGGAAATTCTGAGTCCGCAAAGCGATTTTTTTTTAAATTGACGCCAGAGCCCATTCCATTTGTCCTACTTTATGCAATGTCACAAATGGCTCTCGAACTTTTTTTTCTGGCATGGCTTCACAAAAAAGCGAATATGTCTTCGGCAGTCAATGTGTTAACACTGTTGCTTATTTTTTATCGGTTTAACACTTTTATGCTGTCGCGCTCGTGATTATGCTCCTCGCAAAAACTAGAAAACACTCCATTAAGGACGAACAGTTTTCCACTGCAACCCTTTTTAAGGCATCGCCAACATTCTTCACCTGTTGACTTTACACTTCGTCCAAAATAATATTTCTGATTTGAAACAATCAAAATTTATTAAATTAATAATACCATTAATACCTGAAAATAAGCAAACTATCATTAAACCCTCATTTAAATACTGTTATGGCCTAATCCCTTGAGTGAGTTCATGAAAACCTTTTGGTACCTACCTGAAAAGGCCCGCGGCGGAATTCGAGTGACACCGTTTACCACCATGATAAAAAAACTGTAATAAATAATTTTATCGTATCATTGAAGATTAAGTCATTTTTATATGATATCTTTATTAATAATTATTAACATCATAATAGCTATTTATGTATCAAGGGCGTTACGGGGACTATAATGCCCTGAAGGTAGAAATAGCCCGAGGGCCTCTGGCCCGAGGGATAGGTTTCTGCCTGATGGGCATTATAGTCCAGTAAAGCCCGTGGTGCATACAATGCTTTATGTTTTACCTAAAAAAGAGTTTTTCAATGACTAATTACATTATTTATTCGCAATATAAAAAATAAGTTGCACCTGTACCTGTATACGTAAGTAGATAATGACTGGTGTTAAGTTTGACTTTGATGTTTCTGTCAGTTAGTCAGTTGGCATTTTTTATTTAACGATTTGCTCAAAATGGAAGAAATTCCACAAAATATAAGAGAAAAGGTCATAAAAGCGACCGAAAATCTTTTGCCAGTTAAATCAAGGCAACAGTATGATCGGGAGTATGGCATATTTGGTATTTGGAAAGATACGAACACAATTCTTCAAATAACCGAAAATGTTTTAATGGCATATTTCCAGGAACTGGTAAGTTATTGATTTTATTTTAATACATATGTTTAACAAACTTTATTATTTTTAGTCGGAAAAATACAGTCCGAACTCTCTCTGGACCAAGTATTCTACAAGCGGGCATTATCATAATGCCCGCTTATAATGCCCTAGGTGTGATAGCAGGTATTATTGCTATCATAACATATTCCGTTTCTAAGGTATTATAGATCAATAATAGATAGGTAAAACATAAACATACTAAAACCTACATAAAACCTTAGTTACTCATAATACATTAGTTACCATAATTTAATATGTTAGTTACGAAAGCATAATACGTTAGATACCAAATAATATTAGAACTATTTTTCATGAACATTTAAAACAATATTTTGACAGTTTTCAAATTTGATGGATACACCTTTGTCTTTAACGTCCACGATCTTAGGTATGCCCTCTGAAGACTGATTAATGACCAAGAAAGCACTCCTTTCGATTTCGTGCGGTTCCCCAGTACCTAATCCACTGCCGGAAACATCGCCGATTTGAATTTTGCGAGCAATGGAAACTTTCTTGGTCACACTTTCTTCTAAATACCCTCTAGCAACCTTTGACGATTCCCATCCACCAAGTTCTTGTAGTTCTAATATATCTCCTCCAGCATTAACAAGAAAATTTGCCGAAGATCTTCTAACGCAGTGACCAGTATACAAATTAGGATTTTCAAGTGAGAGATACTCAGCTATTTTTTGAGGTATTTTAGAGAAGAAATGAATGCCGCAGGGCTGTACTGTACATTTCCCTTTTCTAGATGATACAAACAATCTTTGGTGAGTGACATGGTCTGGCCTTAACATTGCGTACTTTTTAAATAAAAGCACAGGATTGACTTCGCCGTCAAATATCACAGCGAAAATACGTTTCTTGTGGGTTTTTGAGTCGGGAATAGTAACAATCGGCTTGTCCTCTAAAACGTCAACATCTTCCGTGGTCATCTTCGCTAATTCATTAGTTCGACAGGCTCCTCCAATTCCAATTAAAAAAGCCACTTTCATCATTAAAAACTTCTCGTCTGAGGCAGAACACACAAATTCGTTGACTAAAGTCGCTCGTAACATGGAATATTTTGGCCATAAGGACGAAGCAGAGTATTCTTCAGAGAGTTTTGAGAAATACGCCAGCAATACCGTTTCTTCTGCACCTTGAACATGTACTTTGTTTCGCCACTCACAAAACTGCCGATATTATTTTTCATAATGGATTTTAGATTTGTCTGGAAGCAAGTTCAACCTTATAATGTTGGCTGCAGCTAATATATCGTCAGGAATATCAAAATGATGACTTTTTGAAATGCCAAAATGAAATGTCAAAAACCTTGTTTTTATTTTCGCATCGCCGTTGTCAATAATACGATAAAGCTTTGAATATAACTCGATTATTAGCGATTTAACACCGTCTCGGACATTTTGGTCCCCTTTTGGTTACTGTTAAATAATAATAATAATAATAATAATAATAATACACCTCTTTTATTATGATGAACAAAGAAAACAATTACAAAGACTAATAATAATAGGCAGACAAGCAAAGCTGGGCGCAGTCTAGCTACAAAGGCTACTCTACTGAATCCCACACTGCTTGCTAAAATAATAATAAAAAATATATATAAAGAATAATTATGAATGTACATAATATATTATATAAATATCGTAAAAAGGAGAAATAAAAAAAAATGGTTCAAATAGTTAACATTCTAGAAAAAAAAAACACGCTATATTCTAACCTGATGGAGAAGACCACAAATACATGATTCGAAGAATGACCTGCAAAACATTGATAAAGATAATAATTTAATAAAAATAATTAACGAAGTTGTTCATTCTGAAAACTGAGTAAATATTTTTTATAATGAAATTTAAATTTGCTGCTGTTAATTTTATGGAAAACCATTTCATTAGGTTAGGAGTTGAACAATTTAACAGAGTTGTAGGTAAATTATCTCAGAAACATGGCACTCTGATGTTGAGGCACTGCACCGTCAACCTTTTAGAAAATCTCATGTCACGGGAATGTATATTTTCACGAAATACAAACATACTTTATAAAAAAAAAGGCAGAGCCCGATTATTTAGAGTTTTACCCAAAAAAATCCCCAAATGTAAAGTTCTACGGTTGATCATTACTAGCCACTTGAGATTTTAAACGTATGAGAAATATGATCAAATTTTCGAAGTCCAAAAATAAGGCGTGATCATGTATTCTGCACCCTTTGTATCGTATTCATATCTGCTACATTAAGGGATGGCCCATAAATGGAATCACAGTAGTTGAAGCTGGATAAGACGAGACTCTCACAGAGCATTTTACGCAATTTAAAATTTAGGGCATGACGGTTGTTGTATAATACTCTTTAAGACAAATATAAGGTTTGAATTAGTTTTTTGACATACTTCGTAAACCTTAGTTCAGTATCCAGGATTATACCCAGATTTTTAGCTGTTTTAACTACGGGAAGCCTAACACTATCAATAACTATATTGATAAATTGATATTATCATTCAAAAAGCCAATTTTGTTCTTATTCCAAAGGAGCATTAAGGATGACTTTAATGCATTTAACCTTAGGTTGTTACCATAAAAAAAGATACATATAATAGTAATTTTTACCTGTATAGTTACAAGAGCAATAGTTACACTCGGAAATTACACATGATTTAAATACTGATAGATTTATTGATGATTTGAAACAATTTGACTGCAGACGACGATTTCCTAAAGAGCTAAATACCGTGGGAGCAAAAATTATTTGCATCAAAGAGGGCCTTGCATCTAAGGACGTAATGCTTAACCGTAAAGCTTAATACCTGTTGGGTGTCAGTAACTACCTGAATTAACAATCAATCAGTTATTCTGTCATATTTGAGAGTCGTTACAAGTAATTTGATTCATCGCTAATTTTTCCAATTTCTTAAACAATTCACACAATGGGCTTTACGGAACAGCACAAAACATTCATGGTTGAAGCGTATTTTCGAAACGGGGTTAGAGTAAATCGTGACTGGCAATACAATCCGGGTTTGTGCATGGACGATTTTCACGAACATTTTCCTAACGTTGCTTTTATTGCTGGGGATTTTTATCATTGCGTGAAAAGAACCGTGGCTGTGTTTAGGGAAACAGGTTCTATATAACACAAAAAAGGAGCAGGAAGACCATCTGTAAGAACAGAAGAACTTGTTGCAAACGTTCGTGAAATAATGCAAAATACACCAACGAATTGTATAAGACGCCTGTCCCAAGAAGTGGGAAGATCTTATGGAACATGCAGGACTATTCTTAAGAAGAAAAAAGAAAGGATTTCTCCAGAGATGCTGGTCAACACTTTCGAAAATATGAAGAGACGTGTGAATTTATGCTTGGAGCATGGCGGTGGCTAATTTCAGCAATTTATGTAATTATTTTTCTTTTTCTTTCTGTATATTCTTACTTTGTTAATTTTGTAAACAACAAAAATAAATTTTGATTTGTCTACTTATTTTATTACTCATTAGTTTGGCATATCATGCCATAATATGAATTTGACAAAATTTTAACCTAGATTCGGTTAGATATATCGTCCCCATATCATTGTGATCTAAACCAAGCCCTCTTTGATGCAAATAATTTTTGCTCGCACGGTACCATGAGTGTATATTGGTTTTTAAAGAATTCAATAAGCGAAACTCACTTGCAAAAGTTTAATAACTTTTATGCGGTATAATATTCAAAGTTATTTAACAATCATTATCGTCAATGTTTCCAAAATAAATAATACGGGGATGTATTATTTTAATGGAGATGTCAGCAAATATTTTGATAATTTTGTCAGTGTTAACTTTTAAAAAGATTGACTAATATTTTAACTCTCATGTCACTGTTGTGTCCTAAAAGGTCTGAGTGTCAGTTATTGACATTTACTGAGGCTTTTATTATAAAGTTTCAGGGGGTCGATATTAGAAACGTCCTAATTAAAAATCTATAATACGAACATTTTGAAACTTTCTACTGTTTCATAAGGTCACCTACACCTAAACCACGGTATAAGCCCCAGAATACTTCGGTGCAAGTATGGCGCCTAAACTCTTAACAGCCAAGGAAAGTGGGTTTCCGCGTCGCATACCCATCTTAAAAATATTTGGTGCACTCTCGACTAATTTTTGGACATGAAATGAGGTTAAGTCAAATTCGAGACCCAAACGAACAACTGACATAAAAATCCGTGTTTCATCATGGATCACTGAACTGGTTTTTAAAGTCAGATCGATCCAAATCTCTGTGCCAATCGATTAGGTTAGCTAAGTAAGCCAATATCGCAGTCTGCACTGATTGGGTTTCTGTGAAATTACGGTATAACAGTATTAAAAGAGTACAGTTCACGGCCAAAGTAAAGGAATTCAAGAGAATCGTGTCGGGAAGTATTAAGGGCAAGTAGAACTGTTACGGTGGAACTGGACCTGTCCTTTTGAAAGAGGTACCTATCACTTACCTATTCCGGGTACCAATATTACCAGGTACTTATTCCAGGTCAGTTGGCAGGGTCACGTATCTGATTTTCTGATTTCGATGATATTTTTATTTAAGTTACCGGGTACAGGTACGATATTTGATAATATAAAAAATGGAACGTCAAATGGTTCTTACTTAAGTCGATATGTTTATCTATTACTATTATGGCGGCAGCTGCAAGTTGACATTTTAAACGAGTCTTTTAATTGACATTATACCGTTTCAATAAATTACCCGGTCGTGCAGACGGAATATCGCTGCCTCCGCGGCGTTTAAATTTAAGACTGAATAGTTTGGATCCGGAATAGGTATTTGGAATAGGTTTATGTTTGGAACAGGTACAAAAAATGCCATTCCGAATCTACAATAGTGTTCATGGTTTTATTGGTGCGTTCTACGGAATTTCCTTGCATGGGGTATATGGGAGTGTAAGTAAAGTAAAGTAAATCCTCGAACGTTTGTCTAGTGTATTTTGTTCAAGTGTAAAAAATAACAGTACGTGAACCTCCAAATCGTGTGATAACCTATCAATAGGGTTCCTGGCTAACCGTCCGGTGGCTTTTCAGATGGTTCGTCATTGTAGCCGTTTAGTAAAACGGTCTTAGAAAACAACCAAAAAATTTTATCTTTCCGCGGATCAGGGCAACGGTCCAACTAGGTCAATACCAACGGTTTCCGATGATTGATCATTTCTTGAAAGTAGTACTTTATCATCAGTTTGTTTTTGTGATGTTTTATATCTCTGGCAAGATACATGATCAACGTCAGACATATGCGGCAATTTCTTGAAACAACTTGGGTCAGTAATAACGACGGGCGATCCAGGTAGTTGTTTTAGGAATATCAAGGGGTCTGGCGGTCGGTCGATCGTGATTTTCTTTTCAGCGGTGATGACAGGAGCACGGGATAACGCGTCGGCTACTATGTTCCCTTGCGGTGCTTTCTTTCAAAATTTAACTGTTGAATGTACAGACGGGGTTTAATTGAGCGTAGACCACAGAGTGATTGATGGTCAATCATGACGGTAAAATAATAGCCTTTTAAGTATGGTCTTATATATCTTCTCAATTCCCCAACCAATTGCTAGCATTAATTTTTGGTAAGAACTTTTTCTCGTTCGGACTTAAGCTTTGACTCGGTCACGTGATCGCTATCTGATCCATGCTGAATTAGTACAACACCAAGCTTGTTATCGGATGCGTCTGTTTGCACAGTGAATGACCTGGAAATGACAAGTAACGAAGGCCTTGATTAAACTAGTCTTTAGCTGTTCGAATGCGGATTGTTATTCCTCTGTTCATCTTCGGCGGATTTATTTTTTTAGAAGTTGGTTAAGTGGAGCGGCCATCCACAAAACGTTAGATACAAACCGTTTATACCAGAATGAAATGTGCAGAAACCGATTTAGGAAAATATATTTTTCGGTGCGGCTAATTGAAAAATTGCGCTGACCTTTTAGGGATCGGTGAAAATGCCCTCGGATGTAGCAAATGATCCAATGAGCAATTGCACCGAATTATTTTTGTATTTGTTTTATTGTTTAGGTATTCCCCAAACGTTTCACCTAAAACGATTATCTCATCCAATTAAGCAAAGCAGAACTGCTCAAGCTCTGGCCTAATATTACGATCCATTAATCGTTGAAAAGTGACGCGGACCAAGTGTAAACCGAATGCCATAAATTTGAACTGAAATAATTCTATGCCTGGTACAGTAAAAGTAGTGATCGGTTTACTCTCTTCGGATAGTAGTACCTTCCCGTAGCGGGCTTTAAGTAGATGCTGTATATTGTCGCGTATCAAAATGGTGGGTTGTGTAGCTTAGATGGTTTTGATTTATTCTTATTATTTACTGTGCCCTTATGGTGCGCTATTTAATCACTGAAACACTAAGGATTTTTTAAGAGATTTATTTGATGAACAACAAAACAATGAGATAATGAAAGATTACAATAAATATTGTGAATAAAATACAAATTAAGCAGTTTTCTAATAAGAAGAGAGATTGCCCCTTTTTGTTCCCTTTAGGAAGGTGTTATTCCAGTAAGTTTAAAGAAACAATTTCCACTTAATAGATAACTGTGACAAAAACGAGAACTATACAAATTTTATACAATAAACAATTAGTTAAGTTACTCAAGGAACACTTACGCAATTTCAGCAAAGTAGACTGGTTCTGGTGAAAAACTCTTCATGACTTCAACAATTATTTCTTATCAGCATTCGTCTACTGACTCCTCCTACGAACTAGAAATGTCTTTGTCCTTGTTTTATACACTATCTTTCCACTACACCTCCTCTGATCAGAAGATCAAGCTCAACACCTATTAAGAGTCTTAGCATTAGAGCGAAGTATGAGAGGGGTAATCCATCCTTAAGGATACCAATCCATATCCGACAATATATATCAAGCTAGTCTCAGTTTATCCAGGATATCATTAAAATAGGCCAGACGGACATACGTGAAATCGACACAACAATGTTTTTAAATCTGGACAAGCTATAATAGATTGTCTCTCTGCCTCACGGTTATCTAATTGTTAGTTTTGGATATTGTCCTAAGCAAAGCGTCGCGCCGCTGGCATTATACATTTCAATAAACTACACCCAGCTATATAATCCTTCATCCATTAACCTTTTGTTATAAGTACAGTAAGTGGTACTGCTCCTATATAATAGGAAGTTAAAAGAAATGTTGCTGTGTGACTCTCAGAGTCACAAGAAGATGTACTGTCCCTAAAAGCAAATGGTACATTGTGGGCCCTTTGCATTACAGCGATCATTATTACTACTGCAAAATACTCCTATTATTCCTTGCTCATTAAAAGCTGTTTGTTATCGTCGAGAAGCTACTATTTATGATAAAATATTATACTGCTACTTTACTACTTACTTTTATATTTATTATTTTATCAATAGAAAGCGGAAAGTCCGATGAAGCTATTGTTTTAGTCTCTTTGATTTTTTTTTCTTTAATTGTTCATCGTGATTTAAAATGTTTAAAAGTCCGTTGGCTAGTTTAAATTACTTGTTAAATTTTTATGGGAAAATTATTTACACATGGGTAGGTAAGTATTTTGGACGCAAAAATATCATTAAATATTTAAAAACGACTGTACTTTCTTCAAGCGAGTTCCATATGTACACTACCCGATTGATGAGGAAGTTCTTTCTTGAAAATGTCGCGGATTTTTCTTTGCTTAATTTTTTTGATTGTCCCCGAAGCTGTTGATTCTGATTTAAATGAAACAAATTTCTCAAGTTACAAGAATCAGCGGCGCACCTAGGATTTTATGTTAGGGGGGCCGCCAACCCAGTGCTGGAAGCAAATTTTTTAATAAACTTTTAAGTTACGCATTTTTCTAGAACTTTGGAGCTTTTTTAACAGGTACTCTTGCAGGGAAGATCGCAATAGCCTAGTCATGGGAGTCGTTAAACGGTTTCATAGAGGGGGGGGGGGGCATTGGCGGCTTGTGACTTGTTAACTTGGGGGTGTACTAAAAGCCTGCTGCAGGCGAAATGCGCTGCAGGCGAAATTTTTTTAAGACCACGCCCAAATTTGGTCAATAATTATTATAGTAAATATTTTAAAAATTTATGATTACCTTCTTATTCTATTGAAAATGAAATAAGATAAAAAATAGAAAGGCTAATTTATTTTTCATTAGTGGGTACATTGTTTAAAAGTAAAGTTCATTCATCTGTTTTTATTATTTGCAGCAAACTTATCAATAACAATAAAGTCCCTAGCTTTACACTTTGTGGTATGTATCAAGTTAATTTCGAGAATTTAGGTCTTCCCTTAATGTTAATTTCAATTTTTTGCTCAATACTTAATGAGCTAAAATTGTTTCTCAAACATTCATAGTCGTTTTGGCATTAAAACTGTTTATTTTTATTAAAATAAGTCTTTACTACTCCAAAATAATAACAAAAATATAAAGGAAAACTCGAAATAATAAATTCATAAATTCAATCAAACCATATATTAAACCTCAATAAGTCAACTTTTGTCAATAAGTCAACTTCCAGGGGGAGGGGGGGGGGGCAAATACCCTACCTGGCCCCCCTCAAACGAGGCCCGTGAGGTAAATCTAAGAAGATTGACTTTTTGAAATACTTATCCACTTTCACAATTTTTATTTCATTGGGGGTTTTGGGGGGGCCAAGGCCCCCTTGGCCCCCCCCCCCTGGGTGCTCCAGTGCAGTGACAAGAATAGTAGTCTGTAAGTATTTTAAAAGTTTCTATTATATCACCCCTAGTTCTTCTTTGCTTCAAAGTAGTTAGCCCAAATCTTTTAAGTCTTTCAGGATAAGGTAAACCTCTTAATTCAAATGGAATTCTGGTAACCCGCCTTTGGACCCTTTCCAAAATTTCAATATCTCTGACGTAGTAGGGGTTTCAAATATTGTATCCATATTCAATTTTTGGTCTAATATAGGAAGTGTACAATTTCTTTACAATCTGTAGAGAGTGATCTTTGAAAGTCTTTTGCACCATGAAAATTATTCAATTATTTTTTCTACAATATCAGAATTTTAGATAGCAAACGAAATTTTTTAAAAAACTTCAACAATGCCTAGTCTCGTTCTCGCCCTAAATTTAGATTTTTCCATTTTTTCCATCAGTGGCGGTTCGTGATTTATTTAAATGGAAAGGCTAAGGTTGGACACAATTATTGCCTTAAAAATGTAGGACTGTATCAAGCAGGAAAAACGCCGTAGGCGGACTGTTTTGGTGCCCAAGCCCAAAGTTCGTCAATATGTCATCCAACTACTATCTAATTTCGTAAATTAAATTAAATTACATTTTGTTGCGTGAATATTTTTTTTTCCAATAAAGTCTTAATCTGTCAATAACGTATCTCTAATACCGTGCGAGCAAAAATTATTTGCATCAAAGAGGGGTTGGATTAAAAAACGTGGGGCTTGGTTTAGATTACAATGATATGGGGACCATACATCTAACCAAATCTAGGTTAAAATTTTGTCAAATTTATATTATGACATGATATGCCAAACTAATGAGTAATAAAATAAGTAGACAAATACAAATTTATTTTTGTTGTTTACAAAATTAACAAAGGAATCATATACAGAAAGAAAAAGAAAAATAATAACATAAATTGCTGAAATTGGCCACCGCCATGCTCCAAGCATAAATTCACATGAATCATTTCTTTCCAATAAATTTTGGGTAAACCATTGAGAGTAATTCCTGCGTCTTTTAAAATCTGCAGCTTGCATTTCTTGGAATACTTGCACTTTATAAGGAAATAAATTTAGCTGCTTCTTAATAATAGTCCGGCATGTTCCATAAGATCTTCCCACTTCTTGGGACAGGCGTCTTATACAATTTGTTGGCGTATTTAGCATTATTTCACGAACTCTTGCAACAGGTTTTTCTGTTCTTACAGATAGTCTTCCTGCTCCTTTTTTGTGTTGTATAAAAGCATAGAACCTGTTCCCCTAAACACAGCCACGGTTCTTTTCAGGCAATGATAAACATCCCCAGGAATAAAAGCAACGTTACGAAAATGTTCGTAAAAATCGTCCATGCACAAACCCGGATTGTATTGCCACTCACCATTTACTCTAACCCTGTTTCGAAAATACGCTTCTACCATGAATGTTTTGTGCTGTTCCGTAAAGCCCATTGTGTGAATTGTTCAAGAAATTGGAAAAATTACCGATGAATCAAATTACTTGTAACGACTGTCAAAGATGACGGAATAACTGATTGATTGTTAATTCATGTAGTTACTGACACCCAACAGGTATTAAGCTCTACGGCTAAGCATTACGTCCTTATATGCAAGGCCCTCTTTGATGCAAATAATTTTTGCTCGCACGGTATATCGATCATTGTAATTAATATTCTGGGGAGATTAGCCTCCTATGATTGCCAAGGATACAAAATTTTCCTTATTTATACAGAAATTAAAGAACTACGAGGACAACTGAGAACAAGAATTTAGTTCTTTCTCGTAAAATATTTATATACATATTCATTTACCTGGTTTCATCGTTGTTACAAGGTAAACATAGAAATTTAAACTGAAAAATGTTAATCACCAGAGAGGCTCTAGGTTCGATTCCCAGCGGATGCATAATACTTTTTTTCAATTTTGAAAATTTTGTCTGCAGGCCGATTAACATTTTCAGTTACCTTTTATACATATATTAAAAAAACTACCATTTCTAACAGAAATGTTATACTAAACAATGAAATTTTATAGTAGAATGCACGGATTTGTTAGACTGAGAGCAGAGTTAACAATGCAGCCTTATCAGTGATCGCGGAATTTTATGTGTCACGACGCTTTATTGGAGGCTGGCTGGAGATTGGCCGATTGTGTTTCATTTGAATTCATTCACCAGCTAAGCGTTGCTTCGCCGGTGTACTTAGGGCTGCCTACAGTAGGCGGGCGTAGGCTATAATAATATTTAAAACATATTAAAGTTAGTTATAATATAAAAAACAAAATTTTAATATACATTTGAGTTACCCTGATGCATAATTTAGTCAAAGTATTAAGATTATTGACTTGTTGACTAATGATAAGGCATTGAATATCAAACTATAAGAAGGCCATATAAGCAGATTTCCTAAATGTACTATGTTAAATTCATAGATGGCACAATGAGACACCAACAATAAAGCGTGTTGATGCAGCCACTAACGACAAGCCTTTTCACTGCTAAATTCAAACATTGTTGCCGCCTGTCTGTTTACACAAACATAACTTTTAGTTGGACCCTAAGTCGTTGAGTTTTTTAAATTTATTTTTATAGCTTATCGTAAAACTTTATTTCACATAAGTACCTATACACCTATCCTAGATTTAAGTAGCTTACATTTATTTTCCTACCTATAGTATAGTCTAGACCTAAAAATGTCCCTATTTTTAATTGCTTTGTAGCATATAATATTTTCAACCTTTTGACGTTCCAACGTTAATTACATGAAAACATATTGACTGGCATGTTTTCTATTTTTAACAGAATTAAATGACGACTCTCACTATTTAATACATACCTAGGCTACAACGTATATGATGGATAAAATATGAATGATGTGCGGTTTGTATAACTTTGTTTTTATTTGCAATTATTACTACTTTTCAAAATGGTTAAAATAAGTAGGTTTTACTTTCCTACTTAAGAAACATCCACTTTGTTTGTATTAGTGTATTACGTATTTTGCTATTTTTCGACGAAATAAAACCTATTTTAGTTGTACTTGCTGTCGCTTTTTATCTACGTTTATTTGTATAACATTTAACACCTAATGCAACGGTAAAATCATTATGAAAATCGGTCCAATTACCCCGGAGCATACATATTATTATCAAAAACATACATTCGGCTGGAATTGAGAACCTCTTATTTTATTGTCTGTTAAAAATGCGTAAATCCTTAAAAATTCCAATAAAATACGATATGCGGCAACACCACGACATCACATCAGTGAATTTGAGACATCTGTTGCCGAGGCGCTGCATTTATAACTATAGATTTACGATCAACTCCACAATGGCGGCCAAACCGTCTCCAATACAGTCTTAAACAGGGTTGTCAAGTGTTCTCGAAGATCCGCTATTCTTATAGTTTGATATTCAATGGATAAGGGGATGAGACTTAGCCTATCTTGCCTTCTCCGAAAACCGCCACTGTACTCCACTATAAACAGTAGGTATGTTTTTGAAGATTCCTTGGGGCGCAAGCAATGGTTACCGAACTTCTCCCCTTTTCCAACTCCTCCAACCTAACAAATTTCGAACGAAACTGCAGGTAACAGCTACGTAGTAGTTAAATAAAACCTAACTCTATTACTGTGAATAGATATAGATATCTAAACAAGTTTACAATGCTTTATAAAAATATTACAAAAGTATTCATTTTCAAATTATGTGTCTTTTGTTAATTTATAATCTTATCCAAGGAAATCTAAGACATCGAACAAAAGCATTGTAAATAAAATAATTTGATTGTAGCAGCGCCGCTGAAAGTATCAATAGCGACGCAGCCGAGAGATAACTCGCGATGTGGTGCTTTTGTGCTGAGATGAATATTATAAAGGGACAAAGATTCTACAATACAACATACAATGAATACAATACAATAGTGTTGTATTCAGTATTGTATACATATAATGGAACTATAGAAGCAAGCTTAATGCCATTTCAAACTCGCTGTTATCAGCGTCGGCATGGGAAGTGCTGTGTGTGTTTCGGACAAACTGCACAATCTGTATCTAATATTGAGTCATGCTCCGTGGGATTTTAGTGCAGAGAAGAAAACCTTGGCCAAAAGTACGTCAAACCAAAATGTTGCGTAATGAAAATGTTACAAAAGGTGTTTATGTTTGGATGCCCATGCTTGCTGTTTTAATGTATGTTACGTTTCAAAAAGGAAATACAGAACCATTGGTTCGTAACTTAAAATAATTAATAATGCAGAGTTAAAATATTCTAAAATTAATTCTACATTTTGCAGTATGGAAATGAAACTATAGAATTAAAAAAATCAAAGGACTACGAAGAAGCGCCGAAGTAGTACCTAACAGTTATTATCCAAACAAGTGCAGAATAAGGCACTTTTCGCATGAGTTAGGATCAACATTTTTTTACAAGCAGTTTTTAATTTTCATTTTCATTTCAATCTCATCCATGCGGACCATAGACATTTACCATTAGATACTTACAGCTTATCTCCTGCGCAAACAAATGTTACGTTTTATGGATGAAAAAATACGTCAGAGCGCACGGCTCACTGGTCGGATGACTTCCCTCCCAGCAGAATTGGGCATGCGCACACACCTTTTGTTATCGGCCTGTCCTTCTTTACACTCCAGAACCGGCTCGGCGCCATTTTTGTTGTTGTGTTTTAAGTATTCTCTGTGGATTCCTTGTTGTTTTCTTTGCTATTGTGGATTGTGGGTGTTTAATATTTACGGATTTCTAGTTTTTGTGTAGTTTATGATTTGTGTTTGTGCGTTTAGTGACTCGGATACTCGGATTGAAATATAAACCATGACTAGTAACAGCTGTTGTACGATTTTATTATGCCCAAATAGGGGTAAAATGCCGGGTATTTCGTATTTTCAGTATGGGTAGTGATGTATCTTGATATATAACTTTATTTTATTATGATCAATTTAAACACATCTAACTGGGCCTAGGCTACACAAACAAGGTATCAAAATAAAGAGAAACACACACCAAGACAGATTATCCCGATGCATGTTTTGGTATATTTTATTTGCAGCCCTGCAATCTAATAAGGTACGTACGCCTATTTTTCGGGCAATATAGGGTAGGTGGGGGTCAAGCCCCGCAATTTCTAGTTATAGGAGGATTGTTTCAAGTAGGAAGTGTATTTTTTGGTTATTTTAGGTGGAAGTGTTAGGTATGGAAACAGGGGCGGATGGGCCCACCGGGACACCGGGAGATTTCCCGGTGCGCCGGTCCCTCAGGCGCCGATAGGCGCCGTCGCTGTTTGCGAACTTTTTCTTTTCTTTTTTAACAATTTGAATTAATTTTGAAAATAATCGAAAAAGCAAAACACCAGAAATTATTAATGAAGAATTTTTTGGAGGCACTTTTTATTATGATTTTTCCAAATTGATTGAATAATTGATTCCAAAACTTTGGATTAAGATTTAAGAGTTCCTTTTTTAGTTTTGTTATACTTAGTTTAAAAATTAATTTCCTTTTTTTCCATTTATGTGTTTTTTATGCTAAGAATTAATAGTTCCTTTTTTTTATTTATGCTTTATTTATTTTAATAATAGTTTTTTTTATCTATGAGTTATGTGTTTGTTCTGTCAAGAATAAATAGTTTCTGTTTTTACTCATTTGATGTTTATGTTAATAATTAAGAGTTCCTTTTTTATTTATGTTATCTTTATGTTAAATATTTTTTATTTAATTTTTATATTAATAATAAATATTTTTTTCACCTAAATGTGTTTTAAATGTAAAAAATTAATTTGAAGAAATAGTCCATACTTAAAGTGGAGTTGAAAGTATGAATAGGAAAGAAAAACACAAAGTCTTCCTCTACAAAATTTAATAGAATAAAATTCTTAGTTTAAGGGTCTCTACATGTTTCGAACGTAGGAACGTTCATCCTCAGGAGACAGAAACATTTTTAATTTATGCTGATGGTGTTAGCAAAAGAGAAAATTGAAAATTAGAACCTTAATGGAGCTTTCATGGACTTAAAATTGAAGTGAAGAAGAAACATGATATGAAGAAAATTGATAATGGTTAAACCATACCAAGTATTTGAAAGCGTTATTTAAGGGGGTGCAAACCAGCCAAATAAAATTACACCTCCTTTAATAAAGTTTTAAAATACTCAGTATGGTTTAACCATTATCATTTTTCTTCATATCATGTTTCTTCTACACTTCAATTTTGGGTCCATAAAAGCTCCATTAGGGTTCCAAATTTCAATTTTCTCTTTTGCTAACACCATCAGCATAAAATAAATATTTTTCTGGCTCCTGAGGATGAACGTTCCTACGTTCGAAACATATAGAGATCCTTAAACTAAGAATTTTATTCTATTAAATTTTGTGGAGGAGGAATTTGTGTTTTCATTTCCTTTTCGTAAAAAATTAAGTTTGTTTTTTTATTTATGAGTTATTATAAAAAATATGTCGTAAGTGAATGAAAAAATACATATTTATGTCTTTTAATTTTTTTATTGGATCGACACGACGCGGCGCCGTTTCAATTGACTTCCCGCGCCGGCCCGAAGTGTCCCATCCGCCCCTGTATCGATCATATCGCTAACATCGCTACAACACTTGTGTCTGACTATTAGGTGCCTTAACATTACACATTTTCAAAAAGTAATTTTTGCAGGGCTTTGCCCCACGAAATGGGCCTAGTCCCCGCAGTGCGGGGCTTTTCCCCAATAGCGCTCAAAGTGGCAAGGTGAATAAGAAAACATCATAAAAACACAAAAACACACTTTTTAAAATGATTTATTAATATTCTATTCTGAGAGAAAGAGAGAAAAGCTAACTTTTTTTCTTGAAAAATCTAAAATTGACGAGTAGTAAGTAAGTAAGTAAATTCTAAAGCAGAAAAAGAAATACAACCGAAAAACAAGTTGAAATGTAGAAACGTAATAGAAAGTTCATTAGTATGTACATTATTGTAAAATTAGTCAAGTCCTCTGTGAAAGTGATCACGTTGTGAAACCTAGCAGAGTTCATCTCAGTAGGTTTTGATAATCTCAGAACAATATCTTCATTAGGAATGAAAGACTCTCCATTCGTTTCCGAAAACTTGTAAGCATTTGTTGATCGCTGGTAAAATACTCCTTGGTAACCTCCTTGAAATATAGAAATGATCTTAGCGATGTAGTATCTAAAAGAATTTTTTGTTTTGCCCTGAACTTTAACTACAGAGCAAATTGGTTTGGTAACATAAATTCAGATTGCTCTAATTTCTCAATTTCTTCCTCTTGATCGTTTTCCTCATCATCAAATTCAAAATCAGAGCTGCTATCATGAATAGAATAATCTGCGTCGGTATCGGAAGAGACTAGTTCAGTGTAATTTTTCTTCTTTTTTTTTGGGTTGGCGGCAGTGAAGAGTTGCTTAGTTACTTTTTCTTTTATGCGTTTTTTCCTTCCCATGGAACGGTTTTCCAAAACCCCGCATGCGGGACTTTGCCTCTAGAAGGCTGCGGGGATTTACCCCATTCCTATTGTGTGAAGTCAATCATTCCTAAAACCTACTGTAAACTAAGTGAAGCAAAATTAAAGCACACAGAAATAAAGCTTAAGAGTCATACTATCAACTGAGGATTCGATTTTTAAAGAAACTAACCACATGCACATAGTTTTAAAGTAAATTAATATAATTTTTACATCAAAATTACAAAAAATGAACTTTTACCTCATTTTATCGGTTTACAAACTGCCTATCGCTCTAAATTTTCGTGGCGCACTAGACATTATCGATTCTGTGATTATTCGCGGGCTATTTAAAAAGACGGCGCGTGGCTCTGCCCCGTGCGGGGCTTTACCCCCACCTACCCTATTGCTTCAAAAAGTTTAAAACAGACTCTTCTCTATACTAATATAAAAGAATAAAGTATATAAAAGTATATAATACCTAGGTATGTTTATATATACAAGGGTGAAACTTTTCTACGGGTCAAGTTCCCGGCAAAAACTTATTCAAATTCTTAAACAAGAAATTGTGCTGGAAAATGTTTATAATACGTACCCAAGTTTTTCCCAAACATCGACGATTGGTTATTTTGCTGGTTTTGTTTGCTTTTTATATTCGATTTTATAAGTTTTATAGTTTATTTGACTTGTTCTCTTCGGTTTTAAACTAAAAACATGACGACGAATCATTTTTAAACAAATTTTAGAAAGAAAATTAAAAACGATTTTCTAACCTCAAAATCTGATAGGTTGGCAGTATGGAGGACTTGAGGTAGGAGGCCGATCGCAATGCATTGGATTCGGTCCCAAATTAGCATCGGTAATTCAGCTTTACGAGTCGCTGTAAGATGGCGCGCGTGTTCGAAGTGGGCTATCAAATAATGGTTTCTTATGGACGCAATAACTATTTTTATTTAAATTAGTTCTTTAAGGAACAAATAAGGACTTTTATATGAATTTACACTTACTTTGTTATACTTATTAGTAAACTCGGCCTGTATAAAGTTCCAACGATGCTTGGTTTTTAAAATACAGGGTATTAATCATTCTAGCTATACGTTTGGAGCTAGAAAGAGACTTATTTGGCTGCGTTTTCTCTCTGAAAAAGATCCTGTCTTACACCCGACACAAAGCAAACTCTACTTTTATAAATTGTACCATTATTTATTATAAATTTGGAAATTAATTACAAAACAACGTTATTTGTCTTGTCTTGCCTTCAAACATTTATTTGTTATTTCGAAAAATAAAATGTCAATTGTCAAAAGTAAAAGCACAGAAAAATAAAGGGTTTAAGTAAAAGTTAAAAAGTATGGAGGATCTAGTTTTCCATATTAAAAACGAGGAAGAAGAAGACAACATCAGCCCACTTCGGACGCGAGAGCCATCTATCGGTCAATAGCGAAGTAACCAAAAAACCGGGACAGAATTTGAAAATGCTGCCATTGTCGATCGGCCTCCTACCCTATAGTTCTCCATAGTTGGCAGCCACTAAAAACACCAGAAATCAGTACCTTTTCCCCCGAACTTTGTCAAAAAATTAGAACAAGTTTCAATTTCTTGTAAATAAATTATGGCAATAATTTATGGCAATAACTTGGGGCAAATTTTAGCTGTTTACACGTGAAAATAAATTGAAGGTCAACTGTGACAAGTTCTTGGTACAAGTTCTTGGACCAAGAACTTGTCACAGTTGACCTTAATTTATTTTCACGTGTAAACAGCTAAAATTTGCCAAGACCAAGAACTTGTCCCGTGAAATACGGGCTTAAAATATGTGCACCCATTTAGCAAGACTTGCAGTGCGCATGCTTATTGCCTGTAGATATGGCTTTATTGTTTACATGCGCAAGGCGATGAATTTGGCACTTTTGTGATTATTGTATGTATGTATGATCTAAAGGTAAATGTCATTGAGCCGCACACGCTATAGATACTGATTATATTAAATTATATTTACTTTATAATATGTATTACTTTTTTTATTTCGTTTTTGACAAAATTTCGCATCAGAAGAAAAATGTATGCCTGGTTAAAAATAATTTTAAACAATACAGAAATGTTTTGTCAGGGCATACAAAATTTTCCTGCATTACATAACAATGGACCCGTAAGACATTAGACAATGGCCGATCGAGGAAACAAAAAACACTCGACAAAGAGAGCGGTTTCAATTGTCGCCATTCAAACCCTGGTAAAATAAAAGAGTGAACCTCAAAATCATAAAGAAGTTGGTTGCAAATGATAAAAGCTTTTGCTGGAATAAACCTACATACAATGAGGATCAAAAACCTATTGTTCGATAAAAAACTGACGTCAACGTAACTTACTTTGGATAAGAAAATTAAGGAAACTCAATGGTCATTAAGTTGTTGGATCTTAAAGTAACAATAACTGGGATGTTAAAATTATATCAGCATACATAATATACAGCGTTATGCTAACGAAGCGGATCAGCCTTTTATACAGGGTCCTGCACCTTACCTTCAGTCTTCTTCTTCTATAGCTCATTTACTAATTAAGTAAGGATTTTGATATTTTGCAGACCTTACCTGTATCTTAGGGCGCATTTCGTGAAAATATTTTTTTTATACAGGGTGTTCCAAAAAAGTGTGACGTCATAAGGATGTATTTTTTTAGATTACACGCCATATATTTTCTTACTTATTTGGGTGCCTCCTATAATTACCTACATACCCCTAAAATTTTATTAAAACCGATTTAGTATTATAGGCGAAAAAAAAACTAAAAAATATCAGTTTTGCACCACTGGTTTTAAAAATTAATAAAAAATAAACATAATGCCTCGTTAATAAAATTATACAAAGATACTTATTAAATACAGTCTAACGGTCTCGTTAACCAAGTTTGACTAATACGAATTGTACAGGGTGTCCAAAGTTTAGTGTCAAACTTTTCACATTTTAAAGCAATTTATTTTTCTTATTTCAAATAGGAACCCCTGCATCTTTTTATGCCATTCGATGCAGAATTAAAAATCAAACATTTGTCCTAATTACAACCCTATCGCAATTTCTAACGCATCAAAAATTTTCACTAATATTTTGTAGAGGTTCTTAGCAATAATCATGTCACTTAAATTTTCTATTAGACATCAATCGAAAACCGGCTAAAAATACAAATTAATACGAAAAACCGCAAAGTTACACCTACTTCGCGCGTTAATTACATTCTTGAACATGGCTAACCTCAAAAAAGTCACATGACACATGGATCTTCACGCAGTGTTGTCGATGTCTCTGTTCCACGGCTTCTTTCAAGGTGGTTGTGGCCGTAAGTAGTCCATTTGCTACTCTAAAATCAAAGGGTGGCGCTCGAGGCAAACCGACCGACCGCTAGGACGTAAAGCTGAAGCAAAAACCTTACAGTACAGTACTTAATTACTGATGGTATGCACCACTGATATGTTTCTCGGCATAATAACGTTCTGAACACAAGTCACAATTTTTAAAGCATTAGAAAAATGGGTCGCTGGCGCAATTTACTTTATACGTTTTCTTAATATACAGGGTGTCCGGAAACTTCGTTCGTATACTTTAAGGGGATATTCTACATATGAAAATATGAAAAAAAGTTCATATGAATGTAGGTCCTTAAATGACTCATAAGGAAGCTATGGCCGTCCAAAGGTGATCTCTAAAGATTAGTTTCTATTTTATATCTATGCAACCGCTTAAGGTACCGGTGTGCTTTTTAGCACACAAACTAATATTAGCAATTGCTAATTTATGATATTGAGAGTTATTATGAAATTTAGTCAGGGACGGGTGGCTTAGTTTATTTATTCCTATTTTTTTGACACGACACATTTAAAAAAATTTTACCCAAAAATTATAATTCCAATGATTTTTCTACACAAAAAAGGTATTCTTAAAAAAAAATATTGGACCAATGATTGAGGAGAAAAATCGATTTATTTAAATCATTGCATAAACTATTATCGAATTGTGTTTAAACTAAAACATCAAAGTAGTCTTATGGCAAATACAAATTTGAAGTAAAAAAACATCAAGAAGCCCATGGTTCGCGTTAAAATAAATTGACAATGACGTTTTTGTGATTTATTGTAGTGATCATTAATCAAGTGCAAAGTGTTTTTGATTAATTAAGGTGCACATTTTAAAAAATGGCAGGTTAATCATTTGCTGAGTTAGCTGATATGCATTTTATGTATGGCAAAGCTAATGGTTGTTCTCGAGAAGCTCGCAGGTTGTATCAAGAATATTTTCCAAACCGTCAATTTCCTTGTGAGAAATTATTCATTAATTTACATCAACGATTAAGAGAAACCGGAACTTTTATGCCAATTATGAATGAAACTGGGAGAAGCCGTACTACTAGGACTCCACAAGCAGAAGAAAGAGTGCTCGAATGCGTTGCAGCCAATCCGGGTATAAGTACAAGAAGAATTGCCTTACAAGAGGGTATCCCTAAGAGTACAACATGGGAAATTTTGCATGAACAACTTCTTTATCCATACCATATACAAATAGTTCAGGCGCTTACGCCTCAAGACCTACTCCCTCGTGCATAGTTTTGTCAGTGGATGCAGAGAAAATGTCATCAAGACCGTTTTTTTCTACATAAAGTCTTGTTTACTGACGAAGCAGGGTTTACCCGTGAAGGCATGGTACATTTTCATAATAACCATGTATGGACAGAAGAAAATTTCCATGCAATTTTCGAAAGTCGATTTCAAAATAAATTTTCAATTAATGTTTGGGCAGGTATATTGGGCGATCGATTAATAGGACCATACATTATGCCTCAACGTTTAGATGGGCCCGCATATTTAGATTTTTTACAAGACTCTTTGCCTGTTCTACTTGAAGATGTGCCGTACCAGCAAAGACTTACAAACTATTTTATGCACGATGGGGCTCCACCTCATTTTAGTAGATTGGTTCGAGATCATTTAAATCAAACATATCCAGACCGATGGATAGGCCGAGGTGGGCCCATTGCCTGGCCTCCCCGTTCACCTGATCTCAATCCATTGGATTACTTTCTTTGGGGATATCTGAAGTCTCTGGTATATTCAGTACCTGTTGAAAATGTACAACAATTGGAACGTGTTATTTATTGTTGCGAGGAAATCAGTAGCGTGCCATGGGTAAAGGGGCGGGGGGGGGGGGCGAGCTATTTTGGGGGCGAGCTATTTTGGGGGCGCCCAACGATTAATATAAAATAAAAAATAACCAAAACATTTTTAGACAGGATTGAAAGTAAACCATTCAAAAGTAAAACGTCTTACGATAAACTTAAGTTGAACTTTATTACAAAAAAAACTTACAGGTACATAACAAAAATATTTTGAAACAAACTTTTAACAAATAGACATGATATTACCCAACTAACTTGTGAAGTCATATTAACAACATTTTTTGCTTAAAAAAATTAAATAATATTATGAGTTAGATAAAACTATAAACAGCAAATAAAACTACCTAATATTGACAAAATTTCAATTGATTGGCTCTATTGATTGGACAAAATAGTTCCGTGTTTTAACGTGTATTTTCGCGTTCTTAAAGTGACACCTTTTTTTTCAAGTAAATAATTAATCTTCTTGTTTTTACAGATTTAAGTGTGTTTAGTTTTAGTATATTATCATAATCGATTAATTTCGCTTTTTCTAATTCAATACTAAGTTATGATAAGTTATCTGTCCTTTCCTGAGTCATTGAACAGACTCGACAAGAGGCGACAGGCGACAGGCGACAGGCGACAGGTAACGACTCGAGGAGTGAGAAAAGCCAAGAGCGGCGGGGCGGCGCGCCGCGGCGCGACTAAGTATTGGACGAACCAGCGTTGCCAACCGCTCTTTAAAGAAATGTTGGTCAGGAAAACGCAAAAATAATAAAAAGAGTAAAGGCCAGGACTCAGATTGTATGTAAGTTGAATTTTGCGGTTGCATTAGGGCGCAAAGGGCGGGTTAGAGCTAAGGGCGGGGGGGGGGGGCAACTGCCCCCTTGTGCCCCCTATACGGCACGCTACTGGAGGAAATTCGTAATAAGGAAGGAGTTTTCGCAAGAGTACGCACATCAATGAGAAATC
Source organism: Polydrusus pterygomalis (assembly GCA_963969555.1). NCBI lineage: Eukaryota > Metazoa > Arthropoda > Insecta > Coleoptera > Curculionidae > Polydrusus > Polydrusus pterygomalis. Next base: position 74,913,800 of record OZ018376.1, on the reverse strand, counting down.
GTTTAGTTGGTTGTATTAATATGAATGGAAACCATTTTCAACTTTTCTACTTTTTTCAGATTATTCTTGTTAAACCAACAACTCTGAATTTATTTTGTTTAAAAATGACAATAAAACAACGTTTTGACTTAATTATTGTCATTGTCAATTTATTTTAACGCTAACCATGGGCTTCTTGATGTTTTTTTACTTCAAATTTGTATTTGCCATAAGACTACTTTGATGTTTTAGTTTAAACACAATTCGATAATAGTTTATGCAATGATTTAAATAAATCGATTTTTCTCCTAAATCATTGGTGCAATATTTTTTTTTAAGAATACCTTTTTTGTGTAGAAAAATCACTGGAATTATAACTTTTGGGTAAAATATTTTAAATGTGTCGTGTAAAAAAATTAGGAATAAAGCACACCGGTACCTTAAGCGGTTGCATAGATATAAAATAGAAACTAATCTTTAGAGGTCACCTTTGGACGGTCATAGCTTCCTTATAAGTCATTTAAGAACCTACATTCATATGAACTTTTTTTCATATTTTCATATGTAGAATATTCCCTAAAAGTATACGAACGAAGTTTCCGGACACCCTGTATATTTTTAAGATTTTATTTACAATATTTACTACTAATATATAAAAAAATACCGGGGGTTATTCCATTTTTGGGTCTTCAGCGCCGTACTCTAACGATTCCCATTTAAATATACAAGCTTCATGGCTCCAGGTCTGTGCCACCGAATTTAAACCGATGACTACATTCATGGCCTAAATTCGTGCCATGAAACATAAGGAGAAAAATTCTTATGGCACATATGCTGTGCCATGTGGCAGTTAACGTGTTAATTTTGCGACGACAAAATTTGAATTTTGCTCTGCTGACATTACATCCAAAATGCGCCTCGCCGAAGATGAACGCGTGGAAATTTTGAATGTGTTGCGTTGTGGATATAAAAGTAAAAGTTATACGGAAGTCCGTGGTATGTTCAATGAAAAATACCCAAATTGCCCGCCCATTAGCCAATCGACAGGGTCTAGGGTAGCAATTAAGTGGAAAATTTTATAAATTTATTTTCAACCAATTAGAAGGCTCCTTTTTGTTTACGTTGCTTATAGCAACGGGAGACTATCGCGATAGTCTATTATAGCCTATTAACCTAATAAAATTAATAAGTGATAATTTTTCTTAGGTAAGTACGACTACTACGACTTAATTTTAATTCAAATGTCATTTCGAAGTGACAAGTGACAAGATCCGTTGTTTGTTTTGTTTACTTTATAGTTTTGGAGGTTATAGTTCCATTCTGTCAATGTTTTTAGATTTTCGTTGGATATTTATTAGTATTCTTTTCTTATGTATTTTTTCAAGAAAATTAACTGTGATGTAGAAGTAGAAATGGATGAGTTACGTCTTTTTGAACCCATCTAAATAAATAATATTTCCTGTACGTGAATGAGAAGAGTAAAAATTAAATATGTTAAAATTGTTTTGCTTTATTTCCCCGCTTTATAAAATACCTTGCGAGCAAACATTATTTGCATCAAAGAGGGCCTTGCATCTAAGGACGCAATGCTTAGCCGTAGAGCTTAATACCTGTTGGGTGTCAGTAACTACCTGAATTAACAATCAGTTATTCCGTCATCTTTGACAGTCGTTACAAGTAATTTGATTCATCGCTATCGTTACAAGTAATTTGATTCATCGCAAATTTTTCCAATGTCTTGAACAATTCACACAATGGGCTTTACGGAACAACACAAAACATTCATGGTTGAAGCGTATTTTTAAAACGGGGTTAAAGTAAATGGTGAGTGCCAATACAATCCGGGTTTGTGCATGGACGATTTTCACGAACATTTTCCTAACGTAGCTTTTATAGCTGGGGACTTTTATCGTTGCCTGAAAAGAACCGTGGCTGTGTTTAGGGAAACAGGTTCTATACAACACAGAAAAGAAGCAGGAAGACCATCAGAACTTGTAACGAACAGAAGAACTTGTTGCAAACGTTCGTGAAATAATGCAAAATACACCAACAAATTGTATAAGACGCCTGTCCCAAGAAGTGGGAAGATCTTATGGAACATGCAGGACTATTCTTAAGAAGCAGCTAAATTTATTTCCTTATAAAGTGCAAGTATTCCAAGAAATACAAGCCGCAGATTTTGAAAGACGCAGGAATTACTCTCAATGGTTTACCCAAAATTTATTGGAAAGAAATGATTTATTAGACCTGACATTTTTTCGGATGAAGCCTGGTTCCACCTCTCCGGTTATGTAAATTCTCAGAATACACACATGAGGAGTAGTGAAAATCCCCATTTTTTTTTGTAGAGTCCACATTGCACCCTCAAAAAATTGGTCTGGTTAGCGGTTTCCCCCGAACAAACCTGAAGAAGAATTGTTGGTCCTATTTTTTTCCATGACTTAGTTACAGCACAGCGGTATAGAGTGAATATTTGGAATCCATTTGTGGAGCAATTACTTGACGACGAACTACGTTTTGGATATTGTCAACAGGACGGTGCAACCGCCCATACAGCCGCTGAAACTATTAACTACCTACGCAATTTTTTTGACGACAGATTGATCAGTTTTCGATCAGACATTGAATTCCCACCTAGATCACCTTGTTTAACAGTTATGGATTACTTCGTTTTTCCTCATTTAAAGAACACTATTTTTAAAACACCAGTTGCAAATTTAGAACAATTACAAGAAAGGATTATCCAAGAATGTGGTAACATTTCTCCAGAGATGCTAGTCAACACTTTCGAAAATATGAAGAGACGTGTGAATTTATGCTTGGAGCATGGTGGCCAATTTCAGTAATTTATGTAATTATTTTTCTATTTCTTTCTGTATATTCTTACTGTGTTAATTTTGTAAACAACAAAAATAAATTTGTATTTGTCTATTTATTTTATTAGGTACTTATTAGTTTGGCATATCATGTCATAATATGAATTTGACAAAATTTTAACCTAGATTTGGTTGGATATATCGTCCCCATATCATTGTGATCTAAGCAAGCCTTACGTTTTTTTAATCCAAGCCCTCTTTGATGCAAATAATTTTTGCTCGCACGGTATTACTACGTTACTCTTTCGACTAATTTTTCGAACATAAAATGAGGTTAAGTCAAATTCGAAACCCAAACGAACAACTAACAAAAATCCGAGTTTCACCTTGGATCACTAACTGATTTTTAAGATCAGATCGATCCAAATCTCTGTCCCAATCGAATACGGCTCTTGTCATACTGAGCTTGGTTCACGAGAACTACGTTTCCGATTTAAGCATAACCGCTTTGACGATGCACCACCGTGCGATCGACTGCATTCCAGTTTCATATTTTTTTTTCTATTTGCTTTTAAAATAAGATGAATATAAATTGGTGGTAGGACAGATAGGGTCATGGCATTAGGGCTCTACCTTACGGGCTGCCACTGGAATAAAGGGTGTCGGTACTTTAGTTTTAATTAAGTTTTACAAGTTTAAAAAATTTAAAACTTTTTTTATTATATGTAAGTTATAAGTCCATCGAGTGTGAAATTTTATCCAATATTTACATAGCTCAAGACTTATTGCATTGAATTTATGACGAACATCGCATGCTATCGTCTTTAACCATTCTCCTGGCCGGAATATTCTGGGATGGACTTCTGGTTAAGCGGTTCATTGTTCGGTCGCTGGACAGGGGCCGATAGAATTGGTCTATTCTTCGAGAGGCATTGTGTTGGTCTAAACGGCTCTATTAATATTCGAAATTTAATTAGTTTTCACAAGAGTTTCGTGGTGGATTATGATGCAGGGAAATATTGGCGTCTTGTTATAGGGTATATATTATAATATAAAACAATAAAGCAGGCCATAATGATAGTAATTCACTTTATGTTAAAGAACGTACCATACAGGAAATGTCTGTGATGTCTTTACCAAACGGATTTAAGTGAAAAACCTTCCTGTTACATACAGTGTGACCTGTAAAGTCACCATCATATGGGATTTTTTTAATTAATAGCTTTATTCAAAATTTGACTTTGGCATCAAGTTCTGTTTCGATCGAGATGAAAATTAAGCAAAAAAAATAGTAGTCACGTGATTCGCATTATCTGTCAAATTTTAATTTTTTCCAGAAAATAATTCAAAAGTGGGGTTATTTCTGAAAATATCGAAAAAAGTTATTAGAAAAAGTTTTTTTAAATGCATTATCTTACGCAGCTAAAATTTTGCATGTGGGCTAGAAACTACATTTAAAAAAACTCTTTTTAATCACTTTTTCGATACTTTCAGAAATAACCCCACTTTTGAATTATTTTTTGGAAATAATTAAAATTTGACAGATAATGCGAATCACGTGACTACTATTTTTTTGCCTAATTTTCATCTTAATCGAAGCAGAACTTGATTCCAAAGTCAAATTTTGAATAAGGCTATTAATAAAAAAAAATCCATATGATGCGGACTTTACTGGTCACACTGTATACTTTTTAGAAACTATGCTTCTATATTTGGTTATAATTTAGTCTTCTCGCTTGTTTTTTGGAGAGTCTGTAAAGTAAGATTATGTCTTCTTAAAAACGATTTGGCCCAGTCTTCTCCTGCTAGCTGAGTCTGTTTATGAAAATTGTGCGGAATGTTGTTTTGTGCTGCGAAGTCGTAGGCTAATTTTTGAAAAGTTTTTTACTATCCCATAAAACCGTGCATCCATCTGTCTGCAGTGATCTGCTAACTGGACTTCTTGATCTGGATTAAAGGTGCTTTTAAAACGCCCAAGCGAGGTAACACCAAAGCCCTTTTTCAAATGTTTGAGCAGCGACGATTCATCCATTTAAAAATTTCGTGCAATGCTACGAATGCTCTCCCCTTGGCGAATTCTTTCGCGAGCGTTTTCAAGTATTTCATTAGTTACTGGTTTTCGCTTTGTTCGTCTCTTGTAGTTCCTAAAATATAGAAGTATTTGATATGGGGCAAATGTCCGCAACCATGAGGTAAAAATCCGCAGCCGCGGACTTTTGCCCCGAACTATCACAACTTTAATCGTAAATTATTAACTCACAAACGGCAACAGCGCCGACAAAATCAAAAACATGGATAAATAGCCTACTAAAACGGTAATAAATCTCCCCATATTATATTTGCCTAAATGTTTACATCTAAGTTAAATTTCTTAAGTAGTCCACTGGAGAAATTAAAGTAAAAAGATAATTTTTAAACTTACCTCATTTTTAAGGTTATTTTCGCGAACCAATTTCCACAGTACCTTATCGATCGAAAGGGTAATACGAACTGCTGTTCAGAACGTCGGTTGCTTTTTTAGGAACTGCCCAATACAAAAATGGACTTTTACCCCGCAGCAGGCTTTTGCCCCGCTCTACGCTACTGTTCATTTTATTATTGATTGAATTATATATTTGATTTGTTAGGTGACAAATTGCATCTTGTGTAGATTTATTTTTTTGAAATCCAAATTGTTTGTCTGATAGGATTTTTATTCTTATTTAAAAAATTTTCTAATCTTTCCTTTAAAACTTTTTTGAAAACTTTTGCTAATGATGAAATTAATGTTACAGGTCTGTAATTTTGAAATTTAACTTTATTTCCTCTTTTATAAATTGTTTTTATTAGACCTACTTTAAAAGCAGATGGATATATTCCTGTATTAAAGATGGTGTTAATTAAATGAGTTAATGGTATAAATTTATTGATATTAAAATCTCAGATGTGATACCATCAATTCCAGGAGATTTTTTAGGTTTTAAGCTATTAATAAAGTTTTTGACTTCATGTAAAAATGTTACCTATCTAAGAGTTTTTGGAAAACAACACTGTCCAGATTTATAATAATTCATAAAAATGCACAATATACCCCAGCCCAGAATTATTTAAACAAGAAAAAAAAGCGTCTAAAGGCCATAATACTGCCTGGAAATCTTTTATATTATGGAAAACTGTTTATTTTGGTCTGTATTGTTATAGGAAGCGTTGTGTGTCAGCGCGAACTCAAATTAAGACACAATAGGAACCGAAGGCCTTTGTTATTTGGAGTATTGTCTCCCCGTCAATTAACCTGCATTGAACGACCATCCTGAAATAATCAAGACACTGCATCCTCTTGGTAACTGACCTTTCTAAATTTATACATTTTTACGAACCACGGCCTTTTCCGACCTTCCTATTTTTTTCGTTTTGTATTTCCGACGTTTGTTTTCTTTCTTTGTTTTATTTGGAAATATCAAATACCATAGATTGTTAATATTATTATACAGGGTGTCCGGAAATGATGAGCACAAAATTTAGGGGATAATTCTAGACCGAAAATAAATGCTATCTCCTCCTATAAGTGACACTTTTTCAAAAATTGATTTATTTATTTATTTATTATATCTCTTTGGAACACATACAGGATAAACCCAAAAAAGTGTCCGCAATTTACAATCAATAATTACATACTATCTAAGAACATTCTATCGATTAATTATAATTAGGCGATATAAAGGAAAACAACAAAAGAACTATCCTTCTAAGAAAAAAGTTTTAAGTGACTTTTTAACAGTATTCAGCGACATAGAAAATAAATCTATATTATTATTACAGTATAAATTTGCGAGCTTTAACATTCTATTCAAAGGTGAATTAGCATTACTATGGCTAAATGGTAAAAGAAATGTTCTCGCAAATCTTAAGGTAGAATGTTTTACTCGACGACATTGCGACATGCGATAGCGACGTGCGACACTGCTGCGTGTCGGCGAGTTACTCTAGCAGTAGTCAAAAATTAATGTAATGTTTTACCTATCGACTTGCGGCGACGATATTGCGACACCGCGGTTGTCGCTGCGACATGCCGTCGAGAAATAAAAAATGTTTTCTCAACGGCATCGCATCGCAGTACTGCAGTCAGCGTTGCCACAGGTGGCTCGTTCGAGCCAGATTCGGCTCTTTTGGACTCAAAGCTACTCGTTGGCTCCTCTTTATTAAAACTGACTCTTTATTAGAATTCGGTTAATTTTTTTGTTGATTTCGAGGTCGATCTGTTGAGTTTGACTATTTTGAGTATTGCTGAAGTGAAATTGAACTGAGTGACTGCAGAATGTCGCAGAACGGATCGTTGTTGGGATGGAGTAACATAACATAACGGTTACGAAACATATTCACGAACACACCCCTCCGAGCAACCGGATCAGGTCAGCTAGAGAGCAAAACCGCGAACGCACCCCAACCGCTGTGAGCTGTCAGCAGTATCACTTGTCTTGTCAGCGCTTTGACTAGCCTTATCTAAGTGTCAGCGTCACTTGGTCGAAATCTGTCAAACCGAGGAACAAAAGAATCAGTGTTGCCAATCGGCGGACTTATAGTCCGATTTTCGGACTTTTTTTAAGGTTATGGACTTTTGTCGGACTTTGAAACTATTTCGGACTTTTTGATACCTGACGAAAATATGCTAAATGCACAAATTTCGAAATAAAATCGGCAGGTAACTTATTGTTTATTTACCAAGTGTTGGGTTGTCTTATTACTTATTACATTAACTTTTTTATTATTGTTTTTTTTGTTATTAAAATGTAAATGTTTATAGAGTTATCAGTCTTTTTCATTATATAATATACCCCCAATAGTAAAAAATAAATATCACTTATGCCGAATGCGCCAGACGAAGCGTTTTCATTTCGACGCGGACCAAAACGGACTTTTTCGTGCCACTGGGCGGACCTTTTCACCTAATGTCATTGGCAACACTGAAAAGAATTTACGTCATTCATGGCGTAGTTGGCCACTTTACAATTTAACTTATACTGCAAAAAAAGCATCTGTCAAAGTGACTGAAATCTGATAGGATTTTTCAAAGTCGCGCATTCAGTGTGAAAATGTGTGTACACAACATTCTGGGTTTGCGTGTTGGGTCTGTTCACTGTAAGGATTTGAGTCTGCGCATGCGTTTATTTCCGAATCCGTTCTGAATACTTACCGAAAACAATGAATTCTGTTGAATATTTACTTGAAATACAAGCTAGTCATATGACTACTTAAAAATATAATATTTCTAATTCCAAAAATCACTAATAAATATTTTTTGTTTGAAAAAGCTCGTTCCGGTATGAATTTGGCTCGTTTTCTTCACATCATCTGACTCGAAAAAAAAATGCTTGTGGCAACACTGACTGCAGTAGTCTTGTACGACGAATATTGGTCATCTTGACAACTTTACTGCTTCAAACCTTTTTCTAAACTGAAGTGTCGCATGGTAAAACACAATTTGTCGCAATCCGCGTCGCCATGCACAGTTCATCGCACGTCGCTATCGCATGACGCAGTGTCGGCAAGTAAAACATTCTAAAGGTAGGATGTAGGATTGCGAGTTTGCGAAAAATGTGTGTTTTACCATGCGACACTTCAGTCTAAAAAAGGTCCGAGAGTCCGAGCCAAACTCGCAATCCTCGTCGCCACAGTTCATCGCACGTCGCTATCGCATGACGCAGTGTCGGCAAGTAAAACATCCTACCTTAAAGTCCTAGGCGGCACAGTCACTGGTATTGACGATAAAAGGTCTATGAAATAGTATATCATTTAGGGCCCTACGATTTTCTAAGCTTAATACTTTGAACGTGTTGCGTAATACGTTATAGTACGTCATGTTATTTCTATATGCCAAAGTTTTCAAAAATCTATTTTGCACACGTTCAAGCCTCTGTATATAGATATTATACATCGGATTCCAGACTGAGGACGCAAAATTCAGGCGACTAAATACGTAGGCAATAGTAGGCATAGTAGAGAGTTAATAGAGTGCTGTTACTGCGCATCTGTTTAGTTTGCCTGTTGATAAAGCCAAGCATGCGATAAGCGCTATTAACGGTAGTCTCGATGTGCCGATCAAAAATCATTTTCTCATCAAAGAGCAAGAGCACGCCAAGATCTCTGGCCCTCCGCTCTCTTTTTAGTATATTTACTCCTATAGCGTAGTTAAAAGTTATTTTGTTATTATAACGCGTAAAGCTAAGCGCAAAACACTTGTCAACATTTATAAATAAATTATTGTTATCGCAATAATTTTTAAACCTATTGAGAACTTGTTGTAATTTAAGGCAGTCGCTGTAATTGCTAATAGTTATAAAAATTTTAAGGTCGTCAGCATAAAATAAATATTTACAATGTTTAAAGCAAGAACTTATATCATTGATGAAAATTATAAATAGAAGGGGCCCCAGATGACTTCCTTGGGATACTCCAGACGTTGACACAAATGGATCTGAGGTAAAGCCAGCGGCTGAAATAATGTTTTCTCGGTTTGATAAATAGGACCCAAACCAATCCAGCATAACCCCACTGACCCCGACCTCAGATAATTTGACTAAGAGTAAACCATGATCAATTTTATCGAAAGCTTTGCTGAAATCAGTATAGACAGAGTCAACCTGAATGCGCCTGTTAAGACTATCAAGAATATATTGGCAGCAATTTACAAGATTAGAATCAAGTGACCTATTCGCAAAAAAACCATATTGTTCAGGAATTATAACGGTTTATTATATTATAAGCAGAACTTGATGCCAAAGTCAAATTTTGAATAAAGCTATTAATAAAAAAAAATCCCATATGATGCGGACTTTACTGGTGATACTGTAATTAAAATAAGTTAAATAAGTATATTTAGTGACGTTTACTTTGCAAAGTATTCTATAAAATTCGCTTTGTAAAGTCGCATGTGTTCAATACACACATCGCACATCTATATCGTTTTATCGTTGCTTTCAAAATATTTTGACTGTATGCTAACAAACTAGCTGCTTTAGAAAATGTTTTGAATAAGGCCAAATTGTAGCCACAATGACGTCTTTTAAAGTCATCCTGAATATACTGCTAATTTCGAAGCAAGCAAAGCTGACATCGGGGAGATCGCCGGAAAGTATTTTCACATTTTAGATAACTAATGCATGTTTGTTTTTGTTACAGGTAACAACATAAAAGTAATCTTGGACAAAGTTCACTCGATATCATACGAAATCAATCGGATCAACCATCATTGGATGAATAACATATTTATTATGTTATGTTAATATCATAACATAGATAGACTTGATTATCAAAGGTAAATTAATTTTTTTTTTATTATGGGATAAATAAGGCGAGACGTCGAATGTTCATCGAGAGGAAACGTGGAAGAAACATCTCTATTAATCAAAAGGTTTCGGGTAGTGGTGTCAATCCCGGGATCTTGGAGTCCTGGAATCCCGGAAGGAAAGCCTGTGTCGATATATACCGGAATTAGACCTGTTAATGCCGGGTTAAATACCGATTTTTTATACATCTATTATTTGCCTCCTTTCGCTATTTCAAATACAAAAGCAGACAAAAGAAACGTAAGACGCGACTGCTGCATTACCTGAGAAATTTATTTTTACATACAGGGTTGGGCAAATGTTCCGGAACGGCTTAATTACAGGCGAACGAAAAGTGATATCGGATCCGGGTTTTGGGCAATCTACAGGAACATTTTTTTATTATTTGACTATTATACCATATGTTGGTAATGTCACCAACTGTCAAGTGTTGACGTTATTTTTTTTTTAAATAGAACATCCTGTATATTTTTACATTTTTAAATTCCACATAAAATTATAATTATTTTTTATTAAATGCGCTATTAGTCTATACTTCATAGTTTCCGAGATATTGACTCTCGAAAAGTGACATTTTTGAACTTTGACAGCTTATAACTTTCTAACAGTACGTCTTAGAGCAAAACGGCTTACATGTCCTTATCTTCAATTTTTATTATCTTCCCAAAAAAAATCAACTTCTAGTTAAACCGGAACAACTATATTTCTTGCTTTCGAGTTACATACCTAATTATAATTTTAAATTTTATGTGGAATTTAAAAATGTAAAAATCGAGGTAAAAATATACAGGGTGTCCCATTTAAAAAAAAAATAACGTCAAAACTTGACAGTTGGTGACATTACTGACATGTGGTATAATAGTCAAATAGTAAAATTTTATTCCTATAGATTGCCCAAAACCCGGATCCGATATCACTTTTCGTTCGCCTGTAATTAAGCCGTTCCGGAACATTTGCCCAACCCTGTATACGCAAATAGTGGTGGTCGAGGACGTAATCTTCAAAATAGTGGTGGTCGAGGACGTAATCTTCAAAAAGCCTATGCATTTTTATTAACCATTTAGCCTACAAGTGTCGAATCTGAAGAGATGTTCCTCTTTTGCAGGGTGTTAATGTAATAAAATACGTTCGAGGCTGGGAGATGAAACTTTAGACGCGCTAACATTTTTGCGAATTAAAAAAAAATGTATAAACTTAAAGTATTTATAATACACTTCTTTAAGTTCGCTAAGGAGATTTTTTTTCTTAATTTTGTGTTTTAAGTTAATACAATAAAAGTTTTTGAATGTTATCTAATTTTTTCGTTACATCTAATCCCGGGATTAGTCATACAAATCCCGATAAATCCGTGTTAAGAAAACCTTTTGGAATTGACATCCTTAGTATCGGGGGTATAGGCAGGGGGGCTGGCCAACTGCCGCAAAATTCGACTACAGGAGAGAGAGAGAGGGGGGATATGATCAACCAACAGCCACTGCATAATTCGAAGTAGCGCTGCAGACGGACATTTTCCATTCGTTTTATAAACATAAATTAGCCGTGTGTTTGAAGGTGGTAGACAATGAACTAATTATCAAAAAAATTACCTTGTCGGACTTTCATTGTTACTTAACACAACGTATCGGTTAGTTAGTATCTCTAACCGTTTTCAAGTGTACTTAATAGTTAATTATGTATCAAGGGCAAGGGCGTTCATAGAGGGGGGGGGGGGCAAAACGGGCACTTGCCCCCCCCCCCCCTGGGCGCCCACATTACTATTTTATTTCATAATTCAGTATAAATATTGAATAGTACAGTGGTTAGTTAGTAGACCAACAAATCACTAAACTGAACAATCACATAATAAAAACATATATATAGTCTTATACAGTATCCCCAGTAAAGTCCGCATCATATGGGATTTTTTTTATTAATATCTTTATTCAAAATTTGACTTTGGCATCAAGTTCTGCATCGATCGAGATGAAAATTAGGCAAATAAATAGTAGTCAGTCCAGTGGCGTAACTAGGGGGGGCCCGACCCCCCCCCCAGAGGTCTGCCTGGCCCCCCCTAGAATCCGCGAGAAACTATTTTATTCTGCCAGACCACCCAAATGCGAACGATAAGTCAAACGATAAATTGATTAATTGATTTTTTTTTATATACCTACATAAATTAATTATATTTATTCATCAATTTTATTATATTTTTAGTCTAGTCTATACCCTATACGCGCAACTAAAACTCGGAATCGGAACTCCAAGCCAGGTCTGTAAAGTTAGAAATCCAATGCTGCCTGCCAAGACGCTCTCGGGATCTAATCAGAATAAACATGTCCAAATTCAACTCGAAAAATTTCCAAAAAAAGTTTTCGTGACAGCTGAAAAATCTAACCGATAAAAAACGAGGTCTTGTGATATTTTGATTGTTGACCAAATTTGTTAAAATTTGGGCGTGGTCCAGAAAAAAATTTCGCCTTAGGCGCATTTCGCCTGCGGCGGGCTCTCCAGCTCTACACGAGCCGCCACTTCAAATCACAATAACAGGGCCACCCCCAGGTCAGAGGGCTAGTTACGCCACTGGTAGTCACGTGATTCACATTATCTGTCAAATTTTAATTTTTTTTCAAAAAATAATTCAAAAGTGGGGTTATTTCTGAAAATATCGAAACAAGTTATAATTTTTTTTAAATGCAGTTTCTAGCCCACATGCAAAATTTCAGCTGGATAAGATAATTTTGATTTTTTACCTATATTTTGTAAATTGCACCACTTTTGCAAAATAAGACTCAACGCAACCTATACATAAAATTTCTTAGTTTTGACAATGCTTTATTTCAGATACATTTTCTTTAAACTAGCGTCATATTAAATGTGTGTTTTTCTACAAAATCAAAATTGGGCTATTAAAATTTGGTCGCATGTGATGCAAAGTTCATTTGTTTTTGACCCTGTATAAGATAACTTCATAAAATACGTATTTTTGAAAACGTAGTTTGTGACTGAAAGTAAAAAAATAAAAAATAAAATAAAGAGATTTTAAATTAAATCGTTGAAAATAGATAAACTTTCCATTGGGTTAAGCAAAAAGTTATTTTCCACTTAATGAACACTTTACTGATGACACTGTGTTCTTTTTTTCTTAATATTAGGGTGTATTACTTTCAGACACAAACTATGTTTTCAAAAATACTTATTTTATGAAGTTACCTTATACAGGGTCAATAACAAATGAACTTTGCATCACATGCGACCAAATTTTAATAGCCCAATTTTGATTTCGTAGAAAAACACACATTTAATATAACGCTACTTTAAAAAAAATGTTTCTGAAATAAAGCATTGTCAAAACTAAGAAGTTTTATGTAGGTTACGTTGAGTGTTATTTTGCAAAAGTGGTGCAATTTACAAAATATGGGTAAAAAATAAAAATTATCTTATCCAGCTGAAATTTTGCATGTGGGCTAGAAACTGCATTTAAAAAAACTTTTTCTTATAACTTTTTTTGATATTTTCAGAAATAACCCCACTTTTGAATTATTTTTTGAAAAAAATTAAAATTTGACAGATAATGCGAATCACGTTACTACTATTTTTTTGCTTAATTTTCATCTCGATCGAAGCAGAACTTGATGCCAAAGTCAAATTTCGAATAAAGCTATTAATAAAAAGAAATCCCATATGATGCGTACTTTACTGGTGACACTGTACCTATATAAAAAAGTATTGTTTACGTTTTTGGCCCCCCCCCCCCCTGAAAAACGCTCTATGGACGCCCTTGATCAAGGGTACTAAGTAGATGATTATGCCCTGAGGGCGACAGGCTTACAAAGCCGAGGGCCTCTGGCCCGAGGGTTCATAAGTCGCCCGAGGGTATATATCTATTAGTACCCGTGTGGTGCATACAAAATTTTATGTCATACCAGTTCGTTTTGAATAATAAATATTTTTTTTTTATTTAATTTGATTTACCAATTTTTTTTTTACCTGCGACATTACCTTGACATTATTAAAATGTTTAATGTGTCAAAGTCAAAAATCAAAAATGGAACAAGATGCACACTTAATACAAGACTTAATTCCCGCGCGGGCCATAATTATAATTCTAAGGCTACTGTCTTAAATACTATCCATGTGCATGCAATGAGCTTGATGACTCCGCCTATACGTGCTTATTGGAGTGTGAAGTTTGAGCTGTTGGTTTTGGACAAGAAGAGAAAGAGGCTTCCAGATATTGGGGATATCTATACTTGGTTTACTAAATATATGGGTATTTTGATTCATGAAAGCTGCTTCTTTGAATTTTCGTTTTCTCCAGTGATGTTCCGTGTCCAAAACCTTGGCTTCTGAGCACTGTATATTATGTTGGTTGGTCCATATACATGTTCCGCTATACCTGATCGCGAAGTTTCATCTTTTGAGTATGTTTCAGATGTTCTTTAACTCGTACGGGAAGAGGTCTTTTTGTTTCTCCAATGTACGATATGCCACACTCGCTAGGGATTTGATAGATACACTTTTTCGTTGTTGTGTTAAGTAACAAAATAAAGACAATGGAAGTCCGATAAGGTAATTTTTTTGATAAATTAGCCGCGTATATAGGAATATTTTCATCAAATTTAGCACTTTAAATTGTTGTTTTTGCTTTAATAGCATCTTATATCAAATGATTTCTTCTTTCATAATGATCCATCAAAACTATTTTCATTAAATATCTGTTTTATTGATTAAATCGTTTAGGTGCTTCTACAGGGTGAGTTTTTTAAAGTGTTACAAGGCGATATCTCAAAAACGGTTTAAAATATTTTCTTAAAATTTTAGTGAGGGAATAGGGAGATGGGGGGACATATTTAAACATATTTTTGACGTCTACCCTTTTTCCCCATTTTGAGGGGTGGGGGTAACTATGGAATTTTAAATGAGACAATGTACTTTAGTAAATACGAACCTACGTAAAAAACTACGTATGTATACAAAAAATGTTTTGATTTGCTCCCCTGGTTACGAAATTATGATTTATTAATAATTACCCCAATTATTAAACGAAAACATAACTTCTGACATGTGGTTTCAATAAGACGAAGCTCCACCGCATTATGCGATACAGCCCCGTAATGAATTGAACGAATTGTTTGAAAACAGGTGGATAAGTCGAGCTGGTTCGGTAAACGGCCTGCTAGGTCCCCGGATTTGACCCCCCTTGACTTTTTCCTTTATTTATTTTTTATTTTATAGAAGATAAAGTGATGACGGCTACACTTACAACTTTAGATGATATGAAATACCGAATCCGCGTTGTATGCTTATTAGTGAGACCTAAAATGTTACAACGGGTAAGATATTTATTCTTAAAAAAGGGACAAAGTGTTTGGAAGTTGAAGGGAGACATTTTGAACATCTTCTGAAGCATGACAGACGATAAATAAGGTGAAATTAAATAGTAAAATATGTTTTGTATTTTATAACCTAATAAATCATAATTTCGTAACCAGGGGAGCAAATCAAAAGATTTTTTGTATACGTACCTACGTAGTTTTTTACGTAGGTTCGTATTTACTAAAAAAAAGTACATTGTCTCATTTAAAATTCCAAAGTTACCCCCCACCTCTCAAAATGGGGAAAGGGGGTAGACATCAAAAATATGTTTAAATATGTCCCCCCATCACTAAAATTTCAAGAAAATATTTTGAACCGTTTTTGAGATATCGAATTGTAACACTTTAAAAAACTCACCCTGTATACATTAGAGGTGTCTATAACGGGTGACAACGAAATTACTAAAGTCTGTTCAATGACCGCTGACCGTTACGTCACGACTAGTGCTTATCTATATATCATTCGTGAACTAGGTGAGATAGTAAATTTGCGTCAATAATGAATGTCGTATAATTTTACCAGTTAAAAAAGTTTTATTTTCATTATTTAAAAAATGTCACGGTACTTATTGTGAAAAAGAAGAAGCTTTAATTTTAAAATTACTTAATTATTTGCAAAGAGAAAGTGATGCCGGAAAGACTATTTTACCC
The DNA here is from genome assembly GCA_963969555.1 of Polydrusus pterygomalis. Taxonomy (NCBI): domain Eukaryota; kingdom Metazoa; phylum Arthropoda; class Insecta; order Coleoptera; family Curculionidae; genus Polydrusus; species Polydrusus pterygomalis. The sequence continues at coordinate 74,897,678 of OZ018376.1, read as the reverse complement.
CTTACCGCAGTTTATGAGGCAAGTAGATGTAATAAAGCAGGAATTGTGAAAATATAGATAATAAACATGAAAAATACCGTGCGAGCAAAAAATCTTTGCATCAAAGAGGGCCTTGCATATAAGGACGTAATGCTTAGCCGTAGAGCTTAATACCAGCCTGTTGGGTGTCAGTAACTACCTGAATTAACAATCAATCAGTTATTCCGTCATCTTTGACAGTCGTTACAAGTAATTTGATTCATCGCTAATTTTTCCAATTTCTTGAACAATTCACACAATGAGCTTTACGGAACAGCACAAAACATTCATGGTTGAAGCGTATTTTCGAAACGGGGTAGAGTAAATGGTGAGTGGCAATACAATCCGGGTTTGTGCATGGACGATTTTTACGAACATTTTCCTGACGCTGCTTTTATTGCTGGGGATTTTTATCATTGCCTGAAAAGAACCGTGGCTGTGTTTAGGGAAACAGGTTCTATACAACACAAAAAAGGAGCAGGAAGACCATCTGTAAGAACAGAAGAACTTGTTGCAAACGTTCGTGAAATAAAGCAAAATACGCCAACAAATTGTATAAGGCGCCTGTCCCAAGAAGTGGGAAGATCTTATGGAACATGCAGGACTATTTTTAAGAAGCAGCTAAATTTATTTCCTTATAAAGTGCAAGTATTCCAAGAAATACATGCCGCAGATTTTGAAAGACGCAGGAATTACTCTCAATGGTTGACCTAAAATTTATTGGAAAGAAATGATTTATTTTTTCCTCATTTAAAGAACACTATTTTTAAAACACCAGTTGCCAATTTAGAACAATTACAAGAAAGGGTTATTCAAGAATGTGGTAACATTTCTCCAGAGATGCTGGTCAACACTTAAATATGAAGAGATGTGTGAATTTATACTTGGAGCATGGCGGTGGCCAATTTCAGCAATTTATGTAATTATTTTTCTTTTTCTTTCTGTATATTCTTACTTTGCTAATTTTGTAAACAACAAAAATAAATTTGTATTTGTCTACTTATTTTATTACTCATTAGTTTGGCATATCATGTAATAATATGAATTTGACAAAATTTTAACCTAGATTAGGTTAGATATATCGTCCCCATATCATTGTGATCTAAACCAAGCCCTACGTTTTCTAATCCAAGCCCTCTTTGATGCAAATAATTTTTGCTCGCACGGTATATTGCAATGTTTTTTTTAAAAAGCTATCTGTTTTAGAGAGTTTTTGACGCTTTGGAAGTTTCGTGTTCAACAATCCAACGAATTAAGGCAAGGGGATAGACTTTTTGTCCCAATGTAAAGGGGAATCTGGGGAATCGGCGTAAATTAACAATTCTAGGTTTAAAATGACAAGTGTCAGAATTATGGAGAACTAGAGGGTAGGAGGCCCATCCCAATGCATTGGATTCGGTCCCAAATTAGCATCGGTAATTCAGCTTTACGAGTCGCCGTAAGATGGCGCTCGTGTTCGAAGTGGGCTATCAAATAAATTGTTTCTTATGGACGCAATAACTATTTTTATTTAAATTTAGTTCTTTAAGGAACAAGCAATGGACTTGCTTGGATTAAGTCCTATCTTTTGGATAGACCGCAAAGGGTGGTGGTTAACAATAGCAAATCTAATATAAGAATAAATAACTTGGGTATAGCACAAGGTAGCATTTTAGGCCCTATTTTGTTTGTAATATATCTCAATGATTTGTGTTTAATAGAAAGTAACTTTTTAGTTACAAATTTTGCGGATGATACAAATTTGCTGGTTCCAGGATCTAGCATCCAAGATATTACACTAAATAGCAACTATGCGCTAGAAAAAGCCACGAGATGGTTTATGGAAAATAAGTTAATTATAAATAATGAAAAAACTAATCTAATGCTGTTTAAAACGAAAAATAAACATATCAACGAACCAGATGTCTTAAATTTAGCAAATAGTAATCATAATTTGGAACAACGAACAAAGTTCTTAGGACTTATAATAGATGAGTTTTTATCCTGGCACCAGCATGTTGATAATTTATGTCTAAAGCTGGGAAGAATTGGTTACGGTATAAGTGTCGTTGCTCAATATGTAAATATGAATGCGTCAAGAATTATGTACTTTGCTAATTTTGAATCGGTACTTAGATATGGAATAATTTTCTGGGGTGGCAGCTCAGACATACAGAGAGTTTTTATAGCGCAAAAAAAGGTACTACGCAGAATCAAAAAACTAAGTTTCATGAGTACTTGTAGAGGTAGTTTTAAAGAACTGAAAATTATGACTGTTTATGCTTTGTACATTTTTGAATGTGTTATGTTTGTGTTTAAGAATAGAGATAAGTTTGACGATGCAGGTGTTCACAGGTATAATACCAGAAATAATAATGTTTTGTATCCTCAACATAGGCTAACGCTTACTGAGAGGAGTCCATATTATATGTGTGTAAAATTGTTCAACAAGCTTCCTCTCAGTATGAAGAATGCTACAAGTATGAAATCTCTCAAACGAATGCTAAAACACGTATTAATTGAAATTGAACCATACAGTGTAACAGACTTTTTGGAATTTAACTTTTAGGGACCCTATATTGACGTCATTTCATTTTATATTTTATATATATAATTTGTAATTTGAAATAAAGAAGAATTATTATTATTATTATTATTATTATTATTATTATTATTATTATTATTATTATTATTATTATTATTATTATTATTATTATTATTATTATTATTATTATTTAAATTTAGTTCTTTAAGGAACAAATAAGGACTTTTATATGAATTTACACTTACTTTGTTATACTTATTAGTAAACTCGGCCTGTATAAAGTTCCAACGATGCTTGGTTTTTAAAATACAGGCTATTAAACATTCTAGCTATACCTTTGGAGCTAGAAAAATATTTATTTGGCTGCGTTTCCTCTCTGAAGAAGATCCTGTCTTACACCCCGACAAAGCAAACTCTACTTTTATAAATTGTACCATTATTCATTATAAATATGGAAATCAATTGATTGACCCTATGATACTATAATTATTGTATAATTTTGACTCTTAATCTTAATTAATTAAATTTTTTTTACTTAGAAATTTCCCTGTAATAAACTTTTGTAAAGTTGGTTGGGAAATAAAAAAAAAATAAAAAAAAAATACAATACAACGTTATTTGTCTTGTCTTGTCTTCAAACGTTATTTGTTATTACGAAAATAAAATGTCAATTTGTCAAAAGTAAAAGTAAAAAACGAAGAAGAAGAAGAAGACGACACCAGCCCATTTGCAACGCGAGCGCATCTATCGGCCAATAGCGAACTAACCAAAAAACCGGGACAGAATTTGAAAATGCTGCCATTGTCGATCGGCCTCCTACCCTCTAGTTCTCCATAGTCAGAATAAGTCAACGATAAGTGTTGTTTAGTAAATATTTTTTTAGTTTGTATTTATATTCTTAAAGAAACTAGATTTTGATAGGTAATGTTTCCTTTAGTAGAACTAAAACTATTTTGGTAATAATATCCCGGCAAAAGTATTTATTGGTAAAAGGACTTAATTGCCAAAAATCAAATTAACGTGGAAACGTTATACTGAAACAATGACACGGTGAACACACAACTGGGATAGTAGAAGATCTAAATTTTTGTTGGACTAAATTTAAAACTTTTTAGTGAATACGGGTTTGTTCGTTCGTTGTAAATAATTAAAATAAAAAATAAATGTAAAAAAGAATAACATTTTTAAAAATCTTTATTAAGTATAAAATAGGTAGGTACCTGATTAGGCTCTTTAAATAATGCAATAAAAACACCAACGCTGCGAAGGACGCAATCGTCTGCCACTGACTGCCGTTGGTTTGTAGGTGTTAATATATTGTTTAAAATATTACGTGGCGAAGCTCCGTTAAAAGCAAACACAGTGTTGCATTCGCCATTTCGTTGTTTAATCAATATTTCGTTACTTTTATCCAAAATTCGGCGACATACGATGACCGACAGTTTTACGTTAATAAAGGTTGGATTGATAAATTAATAGAAGCAGAAAAAGAAAAATAGGGGCAAATTTGATCAAATTTGGTTTTTTGCTTTTATTAATTTTATCAAATAATTTTTTTTTAACTTTAAACTGTAATAGGTAATTGCTACTCAAGGAGTATTTGGCCGCTTTTTGAAGAAAACAAAAAATAAATATTGATGAGAAAATGAAATGGCGAATGCGCCAGTAATGTTTTCTCTTAAATAAAGGAGTAAAATTTTTTTATAACTATTGTAATTTTTTTTCTGTTTATCAGTGATAAAATAATAATGTATTAAAATAAAATTATTGAACAATTTTAACAAAACTTGGGCGTGATCCATATTTTTTTTCGCCTGTGGCAGGTTATACGCCTCTGTAGTACCTGTCTCTCAAGATATACTTATAAGGCCACGCCATCGGTGGGGGGAAGGTAGATTTGCTTTAAGGTTATAAATAAATACATTATAAATACATAGGGTGAGATTACAGAAGCTTTGCATCTGACGTCTGCAGCTGCAAGTAGCAGTTTGCAGAAGCAAATTACAAAATTGGAATTCCAGAAAACGTATACCATACTTTGCGTCTGCAAATTTGCAGAAGGTTCCTGCAAACTTGCAGAACGTATAAAATTAGTCTATACTAACCGATATTTTTTGAATTTGACGGCCGATGGTAATTTACAATTTGTATCCGATTTTTATATAGAAAAAAAAAAAATAAGGGAATGTCAAGAGTTAATAGACCAGGGCTGAAGCCTTTGAAAATGGTAAAAAGTGAAAAATAATAATAGTAGGATGAAACCCATTGGAAAAGGAAGAGAATATAACAAAAATGAAAGGAAAAATAATTTACGGGCGATCCGAGGTCGGGAAATGGAAAGGGGTGAGTTTTTAAGGGTAGAAAACGATTTATCTCGATTTCCGGCAAAACTACAAGTCCTATGGAAAAACGTTAAATGGCAAAGTTGTAGGTAAAAAAAAGATCTACTACTTTTGTATTTACACTTTTTTCACATAACCTCAAAATTTATGTGAAAAATTCAAATAACCAAGTTTTTGGTTTTTTATTTTTATCTTTTACAAAAAAAATTTTTTTCACGAAATTTGGTGAAAACTTACCTTTTTATGTCCCAAGTACACTGTAATTTTTTTGATTTAAAATATTTATTTTTTAACCTTATTTTGACTTAATATCGAAAAAGCACCCTAATTTTCAATCGAAAATTCTCACGTCAAAATATCTGCTTTTTAAAACAGTCGGTAGGCTTTTTGTTCGTTTAAATCTCTACTTTCTGATGGTGTAAAAAAATATACATTACTATGGTAAATGTTCTCAAAAAATGCAAAAAAACGAAAAAAACTCGAATCCGAAATTTTTTTTTAAATCATTATGTACAATTTTAAGCTATTTATTAAAATTTATACTTTAATTACTCGAAAAACGTAAGCTTCTATATTACATTGATAAACAAAAAATTGCAAGTCGAAATATACTACTTACATACCTACTATAATTAACAAGCAAATAAGGTAATAAAGTTAATATTTAATAAGACATCTACAATATTTTGCATTTTTTGAGAACATTTACCATAGTAAGGTATATAATTTTACACCATTAGAAAGTAGAGATTTCAACGAACAAAAAGCGTACCGACTTTTTTAAAGCAGCAGATATTTTGACGTGAGATTTTTCGATTGAAAATTAGGGTGCTTTTTCGATATTAAGTCAAAATAAGGTGAAAAAATAAATATTTTAAATCAAAACAATTACAGTGTGTTTGGGATATAAAAAGGTACGTTTTCACCAATTTCGTGAAAAAAAAAAATGTTTGTAAAAGATAAAAAATAAAAAACTAAAAACTTGGTTATTTAAATTTTTCACATAAATTTTGAGGTTATGTGAAAAAAAAGTAAATACAAAAGTTGTAGATCTTTTTATTACCTACAACTTTGACATTTAACGTTTTTCCATAGGACTTGTAGTTTTGCCGGAAATCGAGATAAATCGTTTTCTACCGTTAAAAACTCACCCCTTTCCACTTCCCGGCCTCGGATCGCCCGTAAATTATTTTTCCTTTCATTTTTGTTATATTATTCTCTTCCTTTTCCAATGGGTTTCATCCTACTATTATTTTTTTTTTTGGTTTCGAAAATTATTATTATCGACCCTGGTCTATAAGTTCATTAATTCATTATTACCATGGATTTGTGCATATTTCACGTACTTTGGCAGTCGATATCAATAAACCAGAAGTAGTAAAACGGTTAAACTACGGTAAAAATAGCGTATTTGTAAATAGTTTTTGGAATGTCAAATTTCTGCAAATTATTTCGCGTCTGCAAGTCCGCCATATTTGCATATGTGCAAAGTTGAAGGTATGCATTTTCTGTAATCTCACCCTTAATAAGTTGCATATCACATAACTATATCATCAGTTTTTTTTAAGCAAATTGTCACATAAAATAACGAATACATTCGAAATATATTTAGTACTAACATTTTTGTACAACTACATAATAAAATTAGGTACAATTATCACGCATAGACATTTACCTTTAGATCCGTACAGCTTATCTCGTGCGCAAACAAAAGTTAAGTTTGATGGGTGAAAAAAAGGGTTTGTACGAACAGCTCGGCAGTCACATCCCTTGCCGCCCTAAAGGTATGGGCATGCGCACAACCCTCCTGTTATTAGGTTTTCCTTATTTAGCGACATCCTTAGAATACACTCAAACCGGTTCGGCGCCATTTTTGTTGTTGTGTTCTATGTTTTCTCTGTGGATTTCTTGATATGTGTGACGTTAGCGATGTTAATCAGCAACTTTTATGCACCAACGAAAGTTTTTTGGGTACTTGTGAATTCCGCCTGTAGCAGTTGTAAACGAATTCTAATTTTTTTAGTGGCGAAGATTAAAATTTTATCATTTGGATTTATTGTCTTTAGTAAACTACCCCAAACGGGTAAATTGCCTGCTATATACGAATTTCCAAAAAACTGGAGGAAAAAGTTACAGGGTAAAAACTTTGAAAAGAAGCGTTTGTAAACGAATTTTAACTATTTTTAGGGGCGAAGATTAAAATTCTACCATTCGGATTTATTGTCCTTAGTAAACTACCTTAAAGGGGTAGATTACCTGCCATATACGATTTTCCAAAAAAACCGGAGGAAAAATGTTACAGGATGAAAACTTTGAAAAGAAGCGTTTGTAAACGAATTTTCCTTTTTTTAGTGGCGAATATTAAAATTCTACCATTTGGATTTATTGTCTTTAGTAAACTACCCCAAACGGGTAAATTACCTGCTATATACAAATTTCCAAACAACCGGAGGAAAAAAGTTACAGGATAAAAACTTTGAAAAGACGCGTTTGCAAACGAATTTTACCTTTTCTTAGTGGCGAATATTAAAATTCTACCATTTGGATTTATTGTCTTTAGTAAACTACCCCAAAGGGGTAAATTACCTGCTATATACAAATTTACAAAAAACCGGAGGAAAAAGTTACAGGATAAGAACTTTGAAAAGATGCAATTGCAAACGAATTTTACTTGTTTGTAGTCGCGAATATTAAAATTCTACCATTTGGATTTATTGTCTTTAGTAAACTACACCAAAGGGGTAAATTACTTGCTATATACGAATTTCCCAAAACACGGAGGAAACAAGTTACAGGATAAAAACTTCGAAAAGTAGCGTTTGTAAACGAATTTAAATTTTTTTAGTGGCGACGATTAAAATTCTATTATTTGGATTTATCATCATTAGTAAACTACACCAAAGGGGTAAATTACTTGCTATATACGAATTTCCCAAAACACGGAGGAAACAAGTTACAGGATAAAAACTTCGAAAAGTAGCGTTTGTAAACGAATTTAAATTTTTTTAAGTGGCGACGATTGAAATTCTATCATTTGAATTTATCATCATTACTAAACTACACCAAAGGGGTAAATTACTTGCCATATACGAATTTCCAAAAAACCTGAGGAAAAAAGTTACAGGATAAAAACTTCGACAAGAAGCGTTTGTACACAAACTTTAATTTTTTTATTGGCGACGATTGAAATTCTACCCCTATGGGATAGTTTCCTTAAGACGATAAATCCAAAAGGTAGGATTTCAATCTTTGCCACTAAAAAAATTAAAATTCGTTTACAAATGTTACTTTTCGAAGTTTTCATCATGTAACTTTTTTCCTCCGGGTTTTTGGAAATTCCTATATAGCAGGTAATTTACCCCTATGGGGTTGTTTACTAATGACGATAAATCCAAATTGTAGAATTTCAATCTTCGCCACTAAAAAAAAATAAAATTCGTTTACAAACGCTACAGGCGGAATTGACACGTGCGTAGGTAGGTACCTACCCTAAAAAAATCGTGAATGGATGGATTTCTAGTTTTTGTGCAGTTTAGTGAATTGTGTTTGTGACTCGAATAAAATGACAAGTAATTAAAGACCATCGCATGATTTTATTATGCCCAAATAGGGGTAAAATACCGGGTATTTCATATTTTCAGTAAATAGTGATAATTCTGGATATGTAATTTTATTTTATTATGTTCAATTTAAACTAAACACATCTAACTAGGCATTGGCCACACAAACAAAATGTTTAAGCCCGGACCCCCATTCGTTAATAATTTTCCAGTGCGCATGCCTATTGCTGTGTGGTTCCTTTTATATGCGCAAGGCCATAAATTTACCACTTTCGTGATTATCGTTTGCTTATCTAAAGATAAATGTCTATGTTATCACACCATTTGTGAGAAATATTAATCATTGTATAAATAAAATAAACTAAAATTTTTATAAAAACTATAATAGTAGTTCGTACCCGTGAGTAAAACATCATTACTCAGGGGCAGCGATCAGTCACACCAAAACAATTTTATTATATACCTACTCAAACTAATCACAGTGAAAAATAATGGTCCAATCATATGAGTCAAATAAACTTTGAAATGAAAATAGATTCATTTCTAAACTTTCTATGTGTTTTCCTATGTCTTAAAGCCATAGCGTTCAACCAGTACAAGAAAATACACTTTATGTTTAGCTTTTCATATAGCAAAATAGTCGTACTTAAATATTAGAAGATAATATATTATGCTAAAGGATGCAGGTACTGAAAATCACAGTTCTTTACTGGACATTGTCTCTCTATTCCTATTCTAGGCCAGTATTTATTAAAAGTGACATGGTCTGGGGCTGGTATGCTTAGCGTTAGAGGAAAGCGCCGTTTCAAGTTACTGCCTAGATCCAGAATATCCCTTCCGTTGTAAACAATTTTCATTTTTTCTAAGTTAACTTTATGCTAAAAAAAATATAATATTAACATCATCGTTTCGAATCCGATATTTTTTTAACAAAATGCACAGGAATTGAAAATGGTGTCATTTTAAAGTATGACACCGGGGAGTTATTACTAAAATCCTGTCCGGTGGGATGAAAGAATCACACTAATAATGCGATGCACCATCGCATGATACAAAGAAATGCATCGATATAGTATTTATCAATTAAGAATATAATGGCCTCCGTTGTCATAATATGTCAAACAAATTTGTCAACCTTTAATTTAAAAGTCACTCATTCAGAAAACATTTTGTTCACGTCGTAGATAATCGTTGTATCGATGAGTTTTTTTTTCTCGATGAGAATCTTCTAAAGACTAACCCCCTGCGGGATACTAGCAGAGGAGTATCGGATTCAACCCTGATGGGGCCGCCTACCGACTAAACTCACCGTGTTCCTGCGGTTTCCGCGCCATAGGCGTATAAACCTTCAGACCACTCGGTTCGGTATTTCAGCACTGCACGCCTAATGCGTGCTTTGCGTCGTACTCGCCAATGCTTTAGGTACACGATGTACTTAAGCTGGCTTTGTCTTCTAACTAAGTAGTAGAAGCTTACTGTGTTAGTGTTTGTGTTTGCGATGTCTGTGCTCAGATGAGACGGTGCTGATCTGGGCAGTAGCAAGCTATTGCTTGCGGTGTTAGTGTTTGTGTTGTTTGTGCCCAGCTGCGATATTTGGTGCCCACGCATTTTCGCAATGGGGACCCCGCTATTTCTGGGAGAGTACCAACAGCGCTGGTCTGAGCAGAAGTAAGCTTTATGTGATCTGTTACTAGCTAAGAACTTACTTATGTTGGTGTAGGCGTGTGTATTGGTACAGTGTTGTGTGTAGTAAGTACTTGTGTGGTAGGTAGATTTTTTTGATATATAGGCATATTTTTGTTTTTGTTTACTACGTAGTCACATGGATCCTACGAACTACTCTCTCGCCGTTTTTCTTTCTTCTTTACGTCCTTACGAATTTCCTTTTTAATCAAGCTATTATATTAGCTGATATTTCGGTCGCTTATAATATACCCTCATTCCTTCGGCATCTTGTATAAGATCATAATCCACTAGTCCTCTTAGTTCTTCATTGCGATGAGATCTTGCTTTCTCAAATACCTTAACCGCTTTACTTTTCATGAAAGTCGTAATAGATTCCCATACTAGGTCTCTATGTATTTGCTCGTTCCTTATAAAGCATTCTGCTGATACAGCTTTCCTTAGATATATGTTTTCCGTAGCTTCTAGCCGTTTCATATGTGATTTGACTGCGTAGCCCCACGCTGCTGACCCGTAGGTCAGTCGTGGTCTAGCTACCGCTTTTATCATTATCAGCTTGGTTTTTGGACTCCTTTTGCTTTTTGGGCCTATTAGTGGATATAGTCTATTCATTCCTGCTTTTGTCTTCTTTATTGCACTTTTTATGTGCTTTTCCATACTAGTCCGGTGTCTAGGGTTATTCCTAAATATTTTGTTTCTTTGGTCCATTGGACCTCATCTTCTTCGATCATTATATTCCTTTCTGGAATTGAACTTTTTTTCTGTAGCACTATAGCTTGACTTTTATCACCATTTATTTTTATTTTCCATCTTAGGCACCACTGTATTAGTTTGTCGACTTCCTCTTGGAGTCGTCTACAGACTATTCCAATGTTTCTATGCGTGATGGCTACAACTGTATCATCCGCAAACATTCCCAGGAAGGCTCCCGGTGTTTTTGGTATGTCACTTGTGTATATTAAATACAGTTGGGGGCCTAGTACCGATCCCTGTGGCACTCCTGCTTCTAGCATTCTAGGTTCTAATTTTTCCCGTCCTATTTTAACAATGAACGTTCTCTCTTGCAAATAACTCTGAATTATATTGCATATTTTTTCTGAGTATCCAGTTGTTTCCATTTTATATACTAGGCCTTGGTGCCATACCCTATCAAAGGCTCTGGTTACGTCTAGGAATACCACTCCAGTGGACTTCTTTTCTTGGAATCATTTCGTTGCTGTTTCCACTATTCGCGGTACTTGTTCTTCTGCTGAGTGTGCATTTCTGAAACCAAACTGTTCGTCTGGTAACGTATTTAGCATCTCTATTTCTTCTTTTAGCCTATTATTGATGACTCTTTCAGTCACTTTACTGAGTGCTGACAATAGGCTAATTGGTCTATAATTCTGGTGAGAGATGGATATATAAACGGCCATTTATTTACATGTACCTACACGACGAAGATACATATTATTATTCCGCATCTAAACCTTTTAGTCGGAAAAAAGTCTTTCCGACCCGTTTGCCTAATATTTTTCCATTCTGTATTTTGCTCCGTTATTTCAAGTCCTAGGACTGGAATTAACTCTAATTTTTTTGGCAAGCCGCTTTAAACACAGAAATTGAGATGTAGACACAATGACATATGGAAACGAAGCATGTATTTATATTGTAATAATTTGATGTTCAGATAGGTGGCAGCAAAGGGTTCAAAGAAAACGGTGTTTCATATTCAACATCAAACTATATTCTGAATCTTAGTCCATGTCGCCACATACATAGTTGTTCCACTTACGCTAAATGTTTATATTACATATTTGTTATATCGACAGTATTGTTATACTAGCTAATCATAATAACTAATTAGAACACTAATACAATATACTAATACAGAGTGTTTTACCCTCATATTACACCTCCCCGGGCAATTTAAGGAATTTACACTTTGTTTTCAAATGGAAATTCCTGCTAATTATAATATGAAAGTAATTAACTCATGTGAAATAATAACTATACTTATAACAAACATTTTCTTAGTCAATAAGAATTCAAGAAATGAAGAAAGAAAAGGAAGAAAATTAGAGTAGTCAGACCTAGAATAAATAGCAGATAGAGAAGAATACGAAAGTAGGGCCGGCCGATTCCTTACTACTAAATTATTACCTAGAAATTACTTAACTATGATATAACTTAGTTCTATTTTTGTGGATTACAATCTCCTTATTACCTTTCATTAGTTTTACATTTGGAGATTCATCCTCGATAACTAAATAAGGACCAAGAAAACAAGGACTTGCGATTTTGTTTCCCACTTCATTTTTTACCAGTACTAAATCGCCTTTTTTGTATTGAATGGGTTTAATTTTTTCATCATAACTTTGCTTTCTTTTAAATTTTGAATGTAATAAGTTAGCTCTTGCATCCTCATGAGCCTTTTGCAACCGATACTTTAACTCAATAGGGTAATTCTCAAAGTTATAAATGGGTTCTAACATATTATTTAGATTATTAGGAATCTGACATTTCTTTCCAAAGACCAGTTCAAAAGGAGTATATTTAGTTTCAGTATGGACTGTAGTATTATAAGAGAAACACCAATAAGGAATCCATGTACTCCACGCTGCATCATTATTTTCGGATTGAATTCTTAAATAGGCACCCAATACCTTATGTGAATTTTCCAAAGAACCAATACTTTCATGATGGTATGCCGTGGAATAAATTTGATTTATTTTTAAAAGCTTACAAACCTCACTCATAGTGGCAGAAATAAATTCAGAACCCCTATCCGTTGCAATTTCCTGTGGAATTCCATATCGTAAGATAAAATTTTCCACAAATGATTTTGCCACAGATACGGTGTCTTTATTTTTTATAGGATATGCTTCCACAAATTTTGTTAACTCACACTGTAAAGTCAGGATGTATGCAAATTCATTTACATCTGTTGGTAGTGGTCCTACAATATCTAAATATACTTTTTGAAAAGAATAATTGGCTGTCGACGTAATAACCATGGGCTGTCTAGTATAACGATTGCAATGCTTTTGTTTTTGACAAGTGTCACATTTTCTTACAAAGTCTGCAACATCGTTATCTAGACCTGGCCAAAAGTAATACTTTTTTATATTATTTGTCATTCTATTTATGCCTGCATGTCCACTTGTGGGAAGTAAATGAAAATCATTCAAAATAATTCGTTTCTCATCATTATCTATTATTTTGCTAGCTCCTTGTACAATATTTATACGGGGGCCCCCCCAATTAGGATTACTATTTATTTCCTTACCTATCCATTTAATAAACATTTTATTTTTCTCATTTTTTAAAATATATAATTCATTTATATTTGCTTTCTTAGTTATTTTGGCCAAATCTCTCAGCATTTCGTCTCGCGCCAATGCCGATCGAGTATTTTGACTAAAGTACAAACTAAGTTGCAATGGAACATAATAAAAACTCCCCAAGTGTTCAGTTATATCTTTTGACAATGTTTTTATTTTGGACGATGTCGTTAAAACTAACTCAGTGCAATTTTTAGGTTGTTTAAGAACTTCCACAATATCTGGTTGATCAGGCCAAACATTAAGGTTATCCTTGTCCAACACACAATCTTGCTCTTTCATACTCTTACACTGTCCTCTGGTCAAAACAGCAATCATGTCATTATTCATGCTTTTCAATTCCTCAGATGTCAAGATAATTCTTGATAATGCATCCGCGGTGACATTTTCACTTCCTTTCACATACTCAACGTAAAAATCATATTCCTCAAGGCCTAATCGAAATTTTGTTAACCGGCTGGATGGGTCAGTAAGGCTAAATAAGTATAATAAAGGTTTATGGTCAGTTACTATTTTAAATCTGCGTCCATATAAATAGGGCCGAAAATGCTTTACAGCCCAGTAGATAGCTAAAAGTTCTTTGTGAATAATAGGGTAATTTATTTCCGCTTTATTTAAACTTCTACTGGCGTACGCCACTGGTCTATTATTTTTATTTGAGAGTACTGCTCCAATAGCTGACTTTGACGCATCAGTTTGAAGTATAAATTCATTTTTCTCTGCAAAATCAGGATACTGTAAAACTGGATATTGACTTAGTGCGTTCTTTAGGATTTTAAATGAGTTGTTACATTCATCCGTCCATTCAAACCTTGCATACTTTCTGCACAATTTGTTTAGGGGTACAGATAGCTCCGCAAATTTCGGAATAAACTTTCTGTAGTAATTTGCAAAAGCCACGAAACGTTTAACTTCGTCTGAATTTTTTGGAACGGGATATTCGTCTAAAGCTTTAATTTTTTCAGGATCAGGAGATATTCCTTTATCACTAATAATGTGACCTAAATAAAGAATTTCTTTCCTTAAAAACTCGCATTTTAAGGGATTTAGTTTTAAATTTACTTTACGAAGTCTAGTAAAAACGTCCATAAGGTTTTTGTTGTGTTCCTTAAGATTTCTCCCGAATACTATTAGATCGTCAAGGTAAACAAAACATTTTTCGTAGTTTAGACCTGCCATTGCAACTGTCATTATCCTAGAAAAGGCACTGGGGCTAAGTTTTAGCCCCATGGGCAATCTTTTCATTTGCCATTGCCCCCGATCAGTTGTAAAGGCTGTCAATTTTCTACTTTGTTCATCTAGTTCCACTTGATAATACCCCTGACTTAGATCTAAATGCGAAAAATAAAGAGCTCCCGCAAGAGAATCCAAAATATCAACCACATTTGCAATAGGCCACTTGATATCTACTAAACTACGGTTTAAAAATCTGTAATCTAAAACCAATCTGCTACGTTTCTCTCCTGATGTCTCACTCTTTTTCGGTACCAGTAAAACAGGCGACGACCACTCACTCTGCGCACTCTCAATTATATCATTATCGCACATTTGGGAAATTTGCTTATTTATTTCCTCCCTCTGGGATTGAGGCAGTCTATACGGTTTTATATAAACTGGTTGAGTGTTCGGTTTGACTTGAATTGACTGTTTATAAATATTTGTTACAGATAATTTATCCCCAGGCATATGAAATATGTCTGCAAATTTAGCACATAATTGATCTATTGAATCTTTCTCTTCTTTATTCAAGTAGGTAAGTTTAAGCATGTCAAATAACTGTTTTACTCGATTAACTGAAATATTTTGAGAAGTAAACTGACAACAATCATAATTGCTGAGCTTCTCAGTTTTAGGTAAGCAATTTCTCAAGCGTACTTCACTTTCCCGTGTATTCAAAATTTTAACCGGAACTTTCCCATTCACTGGTTGTGCAATCACTCCTGCTACAAACACACCCTGGCATAACTCACTTGGCATAACAACACATTCCTCATTTAACCCTGTCTCAAGGTACTGAATACTTTCACACCTTGCAGGTAACACTAATATATGACTACAACAAGCATTTAAGTCTAAAATAACATTCTTTCCCTCATTGAAAAGATCTAAAGTATTTTCCTCATAGTTTAATTTAGCTTTATACTTCCCTAAAAAATTTCTCCCAATTATACCATCTGTATGACATTCCAACGAATCAAATACATAAAACTTTTCCCTAAATTGTATGTTTCCTATAGCGAGATTTAAGTATACATAACCTACGGAACATACTCTACCACCTATGCCATTTATTTCAAGATTTTCCTTATGTAAAGGTATACTTGCATCTAAATGCTCTAACTTAAGCGCACACAATGACGCTCCCGTATCTACTAAGAATCCTAAACTTTTGTTGTTTACTCTAAAAGAAACTGAATTTGAGTAATTTTCGGAGTAAGTAAAAATATTATTATGACTATTCCCCTCTACTTTAGGGACGAAAAAATGTTTGCTCCCTAGAAACATCATACGGCAACGTTTCCTGACCTGCATTAATGTCTTGGTCAGCAAAATTTATTTGTCTCCGCGAATTTCCACGATAACCGCGAGTAAACGAACGTCCTCGGTGTCCCCCCTGAAAACGCTGACTTTGCGGATTGCTATTACCATTACCTAAACGAGAATTATTTTGTTGATAATTAGAAACATGATTGTTATTTCTATTAGTTACGTTTCTATTGAAATTGTTATTAAAATGTCTTCCAGAGTTTCTAGCTCTGTTAAAACCTGCAGAAAAATTTCTGTTGTTTCCTCTTCCTCTAAACATATTGAAAATTTGTTGATTACTGCTTTGAGAGGAAATTTCTTCATCTTGCGCCGCTCTAATGGCATCCTTTAAAAATTCAAAATTTCTAGCAGATATGATTGTGCTGAGTTTATGATTTCTAAGGCCACCTGTAAACCTTTTTATAGCGATTTTTTCGTTTATTGGTCTTAAAATATCAAAAGCTCTTGAATCACCGTCTGCTTGAGAAATTGTCAGATTTACTAAGATATCTTCAAGATTTTTACCAAACTCAGAAACAGTATTATCGCCTTGCTTGGCGGAAAACAATTTTGCCTGAAGGGCGGTATCGGATTGTTTCGTTAAAAGATGTTTTTTTTATGTCTCCTAATAATGAATCCATAGAATCGTAACTAGACTTTAATCTCAATTTCGCATTATTTGAAATTCGTGTTTTCAGAATGAATTTAATTAAAATAGGCTTGCCATCATCGTTAAGCATAGAATGATAAAATTCTGCCGCGTCGATTAGTTTATGTGTAATAGCTTCCGAGTCATCCATTACAGGCAAGAGGCTCGTGGCCACTTTCAGGTCAAAAGCCGACATATCTGAATGTATAATTTTCGCGTCCTGGTTATCCCGATTTGTACTTTCCGCGTCTTGGTTATCACTACTCAAACCTTCTGCGAATTGTTTATCAAAATTTATAATTTCCTGATATACTTTTTTAATTTTGTCTATAGTATTTTTAGAATATTCAATGTCTGCTTCGTCGAGTTCAGAATCTTTTATTTTTTGATTAATAGCAGAAACCTCCTCACTCAGTCGAGAGTAAATAGTTTTTGCTTCCCTAACTTTAGTTGAAACGATGGATGTTTTTCGTCTGTCGTAATTTAATTTTCCTAGATAAGTTCTGACATCTGCTAGAGAACTTAAAATTATGTTTAAGTTATCTCCCATGAAAAATATGCAAATCTAATTATTTAAGAGCAAAGTACTTGTTAAAGAGGTCCCTATTTCAATACAATTTACTTAATTCTATAACTTACTTAGTACATTTTTTCTTTTTAATTACTAAATTGCTTAATTTTTTCCATTCTTTACATATCGCCTTGTTTCTTATGTCCATTTTCAGTTTTTTTTTTTCCCATAAGTGTAATAACCATCTTTATAATTATCCTAAAAAGAACCTAAAAAAAAAATTTTATACTGCCTCCTCCGTCATTAATTCATCCCTTGATTTTCTTAACTCGCTTCTGTTAATTTCTCTTCGAATAGTTTTTCGTAATTCCTTACGATAACGAAGAATCCCACTATATATGATATACAGGATAACGGCTACTACAAGTGTTAGTAAAAGGTACTCTGACAGCGAAAACCCCTTGTTTGATATTTCGCTCCTTGCGTCTCCATTCGAGGCCTGGTTGATAACTATTTCCTCTTTAGACTTGGCACTACCCATTTTACTCCATATCGGTGCTTTTCTTCTTATGGTTTTTTGGCTGGCAGGATCGCCATGTAATAATTTGATGTTCAGATAGGTGGCAGCAAAGGGTTCAAAGAAAACGGTGTTTCATATTCAACATCAAACTATATTCTGAATCTTAGTCCATGTCGCCACATACATAGTTGTTCCACTTACGCTAAATGTTTATATTACATATTTGTTATATCGACAGTATTGTTATACTAGCTAATCATAATAACTAATTAGAACACTAATACAATATACTAATACAGAGTGTTTTACCCTCATAATACAATATCAATTTTTTTTTCTAAGCGGGAGCTATAATAACTATTACTTTATATAGAAAAAAGAAAAGCACAAAGTCTTTCTCCACAATTTTTATTAGAATAACTAGGCGAACCTAGAATAATTCATAATTCGACATGTTTCGAGTGTAGAAAAACTCATCATAAGGAAAACAAAGTGAAAGGTACAATGCTGATGTTAGCAACAGAGAAAATAATAGTGGGATTGAGCCATAATACCAATCAAGACTTCAGCATTTCTACTGAAAAGTCAAGGGTTAGTGCAAAGGCGCTGTCCTGGGCAGAAAAATAAGGTGAGCAAGAGAAAAATTAGGGAGTTGTAACAGACTTTGTGAAAATCATTTATTAAGTAGTGAAAAATCTTGAGTTTTATTCAGCTTTGTCAGAGACATGTGAAAGTATTGAAGTAAGATGGAAAGAAAAAGAAAAAAAATAATTCTTCATAATAAGTCGAAGCATCATTTATCTTAAAGTCAAATACTGTTGGGGTACCAGGCTTTTTACGGCCCAGTTACCCCGATAGGAGTCAAAACAAACACACTGACACTGGTTGCAGTGAAACTTCTCCAACAAAGATGTTCTAGTAAAACAAAAAACTTTTTAATAACTTTTTAAAATATTAATTTTGCACTAAATGTGTTTTTTAAATATCTTTTTTCGTATGCAGTAAAATTATCCCGAATTCCAAGTTTATGTTATTTTTATGAATACAACTTAAAAGAAACGTAATTGAACATATCACGAACTTACCTAGTAGGTATCACGAACTTACCTAGTAGGTATCACGAAGTTACCTATTTGTTGTTTTTAATTTCAGCTTTAAAATGCAAGCAAACAAAAGAAAATATCGCAGTTATGAAATATCTGAATTAATAGAAGCTGGTAGGTTAGTAAGTGAAACAATCATGACAGTCTATAAAGCAAGTAAAGTGACTGGAATACCGTGGAGTAGGCTCAAAGATTTTTTGTCGAGAAATCAAGAAAACCATCAACATTAAGTTGCAAAACTTGGAAGGCCGTATGCGTTGACGCCAGAATGTGAAATGAAACTATTCAGTTATATTGTCAATTTTATACATGTTACTTGTTTACTGTCAATAAATGTTAAAAGAAAAATTAATTGATAAATTAATCAAAAGCAAAAAACGAAACTTTGTCAAATTTACCTGCTTTTACTAATCCAAACTTATTTAATGTAAAGCTGTGGGCAATTGAACTCCAAAGATGGGTATTTGGCCGATTTCTGGATAAAACGAAGAAGTAACGAAATATTGTGGTTGTAAACGATAATAAAACCTGACCTAACAATTTTTAGCATTAATGGTTGTCTCACGAAATTAGATATTCCTATAACGAAATTACTTTCCCTTGACTAGGGCTACTTTAAATGTTTATTTTTGTAGTGTTTCTGAGTTCTCTTTAAAGAAAATACCAAAATCTAAAAGCAAAATGTTAGGTCCTAGTTCCCCGACAATTATTGCAACCACCGCATGCCATTTATATTACTTTGCGACGAAAAGACTATAATTATCACGAAAATACCTTACTTCACCCTATATAGTATTTGTTTAGATATTTATTGTTTTTGTGGCTATATATTATACTAAACCTGCAAATTGTGATGCAAAATAAATAAATTGTTTTTAAAATTGTGCAGCCGTAAAAGTAGATACTATAAGGCGCCTGCCACACGTGCCAAGAGCGGTGGCGTCATGCCTGGCGTTGTCGATCTCGCCCCGCCGTCAATCGAGACACACTTGACTCTAGCGGGTTTTGCGGTCAGGTAGCGACGCCGGATCTTTCGTTATTTTGTTTCAGTTTTCACTAGTTTTCAGTATTCCTACGGACGTGAAACTTTGAACATGACGTCAAAGAGACAGCAACAGATATTTTGGACCGAAACAAGGAGAAAAGCGATATGTTATTAGTGTGGCAGAAGCAGCTGGATTGCTAGACCAGAAGAAAAGACGCTTCTGGGTTCACCCTTTTCTTACTAAAAGGCAAAAAGAAAAAAAAAATCAGATATTCTATTCCAACATCCGCAAATATGAAGATAAATCGCGTAAAAATGATAAACGCTCAACGTTCCGCAATGCCAAGTGTGCCGCGTCCCATTTGATACTGTTGAATACCGTCCCTTTGGCGGCCCGCTCCCTCCGGCGTTCCGAGCGTCATCCCGCGTGCTGTTGGCGGGAAAAATATTGTCGAGGCGATGCCGTCGCCGCTGACGGGCTTGTATGCCGCGACTGCTTTGATTGCATGTGTTTAGTAAAAGCGGCCCGCCAACGCCAGCGGCATGACGCCACCGCTCTTGGCATGTGTGGCAGGCGCCTAAAGTGTTTGAATGCGACCCTGTTCAGGTCGACAGTCCACGTGTATTTGTTTATATTTCCTGCCTGTTAAAAATAAATAGACTTTAGGTTTATCTTTGCAGCCTACCTGGTCGTCCTTAAATATGTAGCTTTCTTTAAATCGAGCTTCACAATTTTCAAGTACATCCACGAGCACATTTAATGATTTAAAAAGTTCTTTTGTGTTGCTTGGTTCTACAGATTCTGTAGATGCGATCTCTTCGATACTGCTAAAGTCAGAGAAATATGAATAGGATCTGATAGTGCTACAGCTTGAAGTAGAAATTTCTGAGCCTGTTGAAAATAAATATGGTTTATTATTTTAGTAATAACATGTTAAAGTTAAAAAAATATACCTAGTATTTAATAAATATGTCCAAGTATAGTTTATATACTGACGAACAATCCCCTCTAATCAATACAGTTGAATATTATTTTTTTAACTTGAAGAAACAGTTCATACTTTAAGTGGAGTGTATATTTGAATGGAGAGCAATAAGACTTTTTAAGTATTCCTCCACTGGTATATTAAAATAAAGTTTTATTGAACGGTAAATTCTCTACATGTTTCGAATGTATATACATTCATCATCAGGAGAATAGAATAAGGAATATAAGAAATATAATAGGTAACAGTCGAAACGGAGCTACGAGGTGATGGAAAGGTAGAGTTAGGCATTTGGAGAAACTTCAAACATAATGATAGACCTAACGAGAGGCCATTCGTAAAGTATAAGCAGCAACCAAGTCAGAAAGTTATGTGTCAATGTAGAAGTATTTGTAATCAAGAGAGAAAGAAGCTGATTGTTGTGAAGCAGGAACAGAAAGAACTGAGTGAAATGAAGGGTCGATTCTATTGACTAATTAAAGGGGTTAATAAAGAAATTTTAAAAATTTGTAAAATTTATTATACAAGGAAAAAAGTAATACATTTTTTGCGAGGTGTACGCTTTGTGGTGCCCATCTAATTAAAACACTATATTGAGAACCCTTTTTGTATTGTTATTGCTTTTGTGGAAATTTTATAAATGAATATACATGGGGTGTCCCGTAACTAAGGGGCTATAGCAACAGGAGATAGAGGACTTAAAAATATGTCATTTAATTCCATTTGTCATACGGTTAAAGAGATACAGACTGATCCAAATGAATATGTACTTTATAAAATTGGCGATGATTTGATGTTAAGCGGATATGAATCAAATTTGGTGTAGTCATGTTTTTGAGGACAAGATGGAGGATTCCATAATAAGTTTTTAGATACCTCCTAGAGAACGCTAGCTACGCAATATTAGTTTAATAAATTCTCACATATATTTTTTGTCTCTTACATTTCTGAACGCTTTCCCTCAAATTATGAAAGATGAATCTTTTATACGTAAAAAAGTTGTACTTCATTAAACTCGATATTTCAATTAGTTTTTGAGATAATTGCGTTTAAATGCTAGATGGCAAGAAACATTTAAATAAACACCTTTCTTAACGAAACATATATTTGTTAAAAATTAACCCTGCGTTCTTAAGCATAAATAACATATTTTCAGGTCTGCTTTCTCCTGTTGCTGTATTTGCCCCTTAGTTATGAGAGATGCTCAAGGGCGTCCATATAGGGGGGGGGGCAAAATGGGCACTTGCCCCCCCCTTGGCGCCCACATTACTATTTTATTTCATAATTCAGTATAAATATTGAATAGTACAGTGGTTGGTTAGTAGACCAACAAATCACTAAACTGAACAATTACATAATAAAAACATATCAATAAATTAATACATTAGGCATAAGTTAAATAAATAGTCTTATACAGTGTCACCAGTAAAGTCCGCATCATATGGGATTTTTTTTATTAATATCTTTATTCAAAATTTGACTTTGGCATCAAGTTCTGCATCGATCGAGATGAAAATTAGGCAAATAAATAGTAGTCGCGTGATTCGCATTATCTGTCAAATTTTAATTTTTTTTCAAAAAATAATTCAAAATTTCTGAAAATATCGAAAAAAGTTATAATTTTTTTAAAATGCAGTTTCTAGCCCACATGCAAAATTTCAGCTGGATAAGATAATTTTGATTTTTTACCTATATTTTGTAAATTGCACCACTTTTGCAAAATAAGACTCACCGCAACCTATACATAAAATTTCTTAGTTTTGACAATGCTTTATTTCAGATACATTGTCTTTAAACTAGCGTCATATTAAATGTGTGTTTTTCTACAAAATCAAAATTGGGCTATTAAAATTTGGTCGCATGTGATGCAAAGTTCATTTGTTTTTAACCCTGTATAAGGTAACTTTATAAAATACGTATTTTTGAAAACGTAGTTTGTGACTGAAAGTAAAAAAACAAAAAATAAAATAAAATAAAGAGATTTTAAATTAAATCGTTGAAAATAGATAAACTTTCCATTGGGTTAAGCAAAAATTTATTTTCCACTTAATGAACACTTTACTGATGACACTGTGTTATTTTTGTCTTAAGGTTGAATTATCAACGTCGTTCAATTTATTGCCAACCTATAACCTATTTCGCTTTGTTTTTTCAAGTTTATTATTTTTTAAACTAACATTTAAATAAAATCAGTATCGTCGGCACATTACTTAGGTAATATCTGATATATTACAAAAATATCAATTTATTTCATTGCTAATTTTGGGAGAATTGTATAATGAAAGAACAATGAATGACAATGACATAATAATGTTAAAAAAAATCTTACCCGATATTTTTCGCTATACAATTCTCCTAAAATAAGTTATGAAATTCCTTAATATTTATTAAATATGTCAATTATTACCTATGGAATATCAAGTCAATATTGATTTTCTTTAAATTTTGTATAAAAGCTAGAAAACATAAATAAATCTACGCGAAATAGGTTATAGGTTGGCAAGCATGTTGATACTCCCACCTTAATATTAAGGTGTATTACTTTCAGACACAAACTATGTTTTCAAAAATACTTATTTTATGAAGTTACCTTATACAGGGTCAATAACAAATGAACTTAGCATCACATGCGACCAAATTTTAATAGCCCAATTTTGATTTCGTAGAAAAACACACATTTAATATAACGCTACTTTTAAAAAAATGTATCTGAAATAAAGCATTGTCAAAACTAAGAAGTTTTATGTAGGTTACGTTGAGTGTTATTTTGCAAAAGTGGTGCAATTTACAAAATATGGGTAAAAAATAAAAATAATCTTATCCAGCTAAAATTTTGCTTGTGGGCTAGAAACTGTATTTAAAAAAAACTTTTCCCAATAACTTTTTTTTGATATTTTCAGAAACGAACAAACCCCACTTTTGAATTATTTTTTGAAAAAAATTAAAATTTGACAGATAATGCGAATCACGTTACTACTATTTTTTTGCCTAATTTTCATCTCGATCGAAGCAGAACTTGATGCCAAAGTCAAATTTCGAATAAAGCTATTAATAAAAAAAAATCCCATATGATACCGACTTTACTGATGGTGACACTGTATATAAAAAGTATTGTTTAAGTTTTTGCCCCCCCCCCCCCTCCCCTGAAAAAAGCTCTATGGACGCCCTTGGCTATATAAAACGATAAGTAAATGGTTTAACTATAAATTTTTTTTATTGCTTTGAGATTTGATAGATGAGTTGATGGATAAGAGAGGATATGGTGTTTGGGTTTGTTCGGGTTTGACAGAAAATCTTTCTCTGAGATATCAAAAAGTATAATCTTTAAAACACACATTACACAAAAACAGCCATAGAAACACTTAAAAAATACCAAAATCGGAAGAAAATAATATGAAACAACGTAACGTGTAAACTTGCTACGGCCCACTGCTGATCTGGGAACGACGAAACCAGATCAGCTGTTAATGTCAAATTTGGTTGTTTCTGTCGAAACGCTTTGTTTTAAAAGAAAGTTAACTATATCACAAAATTATGTAACGGTGACTTTAACTTTACACCTTTATGCGCTAATAGCTTTGATTATGACTGTTTCGGCATATTATGAAGGAGAAAGACAGACGCATATTCTGGAGCTGGTAGAGCTACTAAGAAATAAAGCAGATGTTAGTCAGCCGGTCATAATTTTTGTTTATTTTCGTGTTTTACACGCACAGCCCTTCCAAAATTCGATAGGTACAACTTAATTCTTTATTTTAAATAACTGACGTAAAGTTCCGGAAGTTACTTCTGCATTTAACCAATTATTACACATGATTGACCTTGCGAACTTGGCTCTGAAATGAAACAGCGCTTTACAAAACAGCGTAGTACAAAAGAGCGGTTACAACAGAGCGCTGTAACAAAATAGCGTGTAATAGAATAGCGCTGTAACAAAACAGCGCGTAATAAAACAGCGCAAGTAGCAAATAGGCGCCAGTAACAAATAAGCGCTTGTAATAAAACAGCACGAGTAAAAAATAATCGTTTATTATTAAAAAAAAAGCAAATGTAGTAACAAGTTTACAAAGACAAATTGTTTGAAATATAAATTAAATAGTTTTGAATGTTCCTTAATGTATAGTCTTCTGTTATGTTCAGAATTCTTCGTTTTTGTTGAACATATTTGCATTTTGGTGATTCTGTTGTTCTAAATCCTGAACGGTATCTAACCATAAATGATTCGGTTTTACTTTGTTCTTGAAGTAATTTTGAAAGAAGTCTTGGCATTGATGGACAGCAACAGTTTATCGTTTGCTGGAACGCGTTGTGCCACGCCTCGAGCGAATTATTGCTTCTTGGTAGATTGGATTGTATTCGGTTATACATATTCCACAAAGAAATTGGAAACATTGGCGGGATATTCTCTAATCTTTTGCCAACATAGGTTTTTTCCCAATAGTTTACTACTTGTGTCATTTCTTCTGGAAAACCATGGTCTTTAAGAATTTCAAAAGCAAAGGCAACGTCTCTTTCGGGTACAAAACTGAGTGCCAGAAGGTTTTTACATAAAACTCTAGTTTCTTCACGCTCTTTATATAATGCAGTTAGCCCTGGTGTTTTCTGTATTTGCCGCCATAAGTTTTGCGACAAATGAAAGAAGCATCCGACAATTTCTGTATCGGGAAAGGTTTCTCTTAAGGCTAAAATAGCTGCCACTTCAAAATCTGATAAGACCGATGTAGGATTTAAATCGGGAGCCAACTCTTTAATTTTTCCAAAAAGCCTTATGTAGGTTTCTTTTGATTTGTTGCACAATAATGCATAGATCATGGGGATGGCTTTAAAATCTACTAAACAATGGACAGTGTATACCTGCTGAAAAAACTTTGGTGCAATTTTAAAGGTGCCATCTGCACACCAGTCACTAAATTCTTGCATGAGATTCAGATTAGTATTCGTGCTAAAAATTACGATTCTGTTTCCATCTTCTTTTCCAGAGTCATAAAGCAAAAAAACGTCTCCTTTAATAGTTCTGTGAAACTCTTTTGCAATGTCAACTTCGAAAATTGAGGTCGCGGATGTACCAGCATGACCTGATTCTTTTTTTCTTGCACGGTAGATCATTTGTCTAGCAGCGTCGTAGGTCTGTAAAGCCGTGCAACTTTCATCGGTAACGTTACGGGAACAATGAGCTATTATGTTCCTTGGTCGATCTTCACTGCTTTTGGCCATGTTTCTTATTTGATTTTTTATAATGCATACATTATTTTGTGGTATGTTCGGTCCGTGATCATGTTCTTTTCTTACAGTGTGCACACCTCCCTTAGTAATAACTCTTCCGTTACACCCACTTTTCGAACATCTCCAGGTTTCACTGCAGATATTTATTTTGTCCCTTCTGTATTTATATCCATCTAGAAGAAGCATTTTCTTACCCTTTTGGGATTCAGTGTACTCGCTGTCTGACATTTTTTATAATAACTTGACACTAAGTAAACAAATTTTAAAAAGACAGTAACTAATAATTCAACAAAATGAAAAACAGGTATTGACTTCATTGTTGCAGCGCTCTTTTAATGTATCGCCATTTAGCTACAGCGCTATTTTGTTACAGCGCTATTTTGTTACGTTTTTTTTTTATTACGCGCTGTTTTGTTACAGCGCTATTCTATTACACGCTATTTTGTTACAGCGCTCTATTGAAAAGCGCTGTTTTGTAAAGCGCTGTTTCATTTCAGAGCCTGCGAACTTGGCCCTTAATGAAATAAAAACAAACCCAAGTACCTAAATCAGAAGTTGGCGAAGATCTTGTTGATGAACAATACGAGGTCGGTGGAACCAAACAAAGGCTTCTCAAATGGTCAATACATCCACAAGACAGCGGCTCCATTAGAAATATTCTGTTTCCAATACTCTCGCGAATTTCTTCAGCAGTAAAAGGATCTAACAAACTGGCTATAAGTAAAGCAACCGGCAATGTCATGGTTAGGTGGAAATCACAATTTTGTAGTTACATTCCTAAAATGAAAATATACAGTGTGAGTTTGATACTTGGAATAAATTCAGTAAATATATATGGGTATTTTTATTTTAACTTTAAATTACACCAAAAAAAAAACAAGAAAATATTTTTCTTTCAAATATTCACTTGGTTAAGTCGGTAAACATTTAATGTTACCTTCCAATTATTGAAAACAATAATGAAAGTTGGGTTCCTTAAGTATTTTTATAGGCAAGACAAGGACAAAATCCTTAAAGTCACTAAAAATGTCACCTCTGTCAATTTACACAATGTTTAGATTTTTTGAATATCAATCTACTGGAACACATACATCTATATGTTTTTTGTGAAAAAATATTATCCTATAGAAATTTTATTAAAATTTTAGTAAATTTTATTAAAATAGTTAAAAATAATCGTAGAAATTGGCCAATTAATAAAATATATTTAATTTTGGGAGAGATTTTTTGTTTTCATTAAAACAATATATAAGTACAATCTTACGACAGTTAATATTATGGATAGAGTTTTATCAGTAAATGGTGGCGAATTTAATTCTACATCCAAAAAGTAAAGATAGAATTGTTTTGAAGCAAATAAATAATGGGACAGAAGTGACCAACAAAGGGACAGAAGAGACAAAAATATTCTATGAAATATTTATTCATTATTTTAATAAACGTGAACACAATAATGAAAGAAACATAGTAATTTAACCATTAAAAATAATTGAACGAAAAGATAACAAAACATTAGAGCAAATCAGCATTTATGTTAAACTTAAGTAATCCACGTCCATACTTCTCCGGCTCTGTGAGTTTTCCTATGATGTTCTTGTAATTAAATTCAAAAATATCAGCAACATCTGGAAAACCATAAATTTATCCTTGATTATTTCGTACACCTGTCAATTTCGCCTTTTCGTCCAATCAAACCGTCTCGTTTTAACCAATCAGCTAGTATAATAGTGATAAAACTACGTGGGATTTTAGCGATTAAACGTCGCCATTGGCCCGTCTAGTTCTGTCACAATATTTCGAAGTATAAATCAATGTCAATTATTTTTTTATAACTTTTTCGGATAATTTCTAATATTTTAATACAATAACATTAGTACTATATTTATTTACCTACTTGTTTTTATATTATAATGCACCCATGCCTATGTTTATTACAATAAAGTTGCTATTCTTTATAAATTACACCACATTTTAAAAATACTATGGAGAACTAGAGGGTAGGAGGCCGATCGACAATGGAAGCATTTTCAAATTCTGTCCCGGTTTTTTGGTTAGTTCGCTATTGGCCGATAGATGCTCTCGCGTCGCAAGTGGGCTTGTGTCGTCTTCTTCTTCTTCGTTTTTTACTTTTACTTTTGACAAATTGACATTTTATTTTCGAAATAACAAATAACGTTTGAAGACAAGACAAGATAAATAACGTTTTATTGTAATTGATTTCCATATTTTCAATGAATAATGGTACAATTTATAAAAGTAGAGTTTGCTTTGTGTCGGGGTGTAAGACAGGATCTTTTTCGGAGAGGAAACGCAAACAAATAAGTCTCTATCTAGCTCCAAAGGTAAAACCCTCTAGCTAGAATGTTCCTGTATTTTAAAAACGAATCATCGTTGGAACTTTATACAGGCCGAGTTTACTAATAAGTATAACAAAGTAAGTGTAAATTCATATAAAAGTCCTTATTTGTTCCATAAATAAAAATAATTATCGCGTCCATAAGATACCATTTATTTGATAGCCCACTTACGGCGACTCGTAAAGCTGAATTACCGATGCTAATTTGGGACCGAATCCAATGCATTGCGATCGGCCTCCTACCTCAAGTCCTCCATAAAAAATAGTTATCAAATGTCATTTATTATAGAACTCATCTAAAATTCTGACTTCTGCTTATAAGGCTGGCAACCAAACATACAATTATAAACTTAATTATAATTGTATGTTTGGTTACCAGCAGTAAACTAAACAGTTTTCGTTGAGTGGTATGTTATGCAATTTTACTAAAAATAACTATTCCAAGTAATACACCGCAGGCTACCTGTAGAAATAAAACATTATTACTCAATAGATATGGATGGGACATTTAGGGTTCACGAAATAATCGTGCCAAATATCACTCGACCATCATTTTTTTTATTGGTTAAATTTTCCATTTTTCACTTAAACTTTTTTGGCAATTTTATTCGTTGAACTTTGGGCATGTTTATTCAAAGATTAAATCCCTCGAGCTTCGCTCTCGTGATCTAATCAGAATAAACATTTCCAAATTCAACTCGTAAAATTTCCAAACAAAAAAGTTTTCGTGACAGCTGAAAAATTTAACCGATAAAAGAACGAGGTCTTGTGATATTACTGTTGATAATCTCTTGTTGCTTTTTTTCTTAAGAATGTCCCTTAACATTTTTGTCCTGTTGTTAATAGGTACTTGACATATGTAAAACAGAGGTTTGGAACCTTGTTTTGAAAGTTCTCTTTCCTTTCTACAATATTCTTCGTGCTTTTCCTTATTCTGTCTAAGTTTTTCTCGCTGTTATCTTTTTTTCTTGCGTTCTTTTCGACGTTTTTCTTCAGTAGAAATAGTGAGTTTTTTAATTTTAGTTCTCTCTTTTATAGCTTGATATTTTGATTTCTTCGCATTATCGGTAGAATCAATTGTTGTTATATTTTTTGGATCTGCAATCTGACTTGTCCTTTTACCAAAGCTTTTTGATCCTGCTGTCTATACTGGTAAGTAATTCCTTTTTTAATGATTTATGCAATTCTCTAGGCACATAAGATGGAGAATCCTCTTCCTTTTACTGTCTTCGCTTCTTCTTCTCATAGTATCTTTGTCTTTCTCTCTGCTTCTTTTCTTCATACGTAGCTTTTTTTCTTTGTTTTCTTTCATTATGCGCTTTTTCTTATTGCCAATTAAACCATTAACATCAGTGCTAGTTTTTCTTTTCCCCGTAGAGTCCATATTCAAAACAAAAAAATGCAGTTGAAACATATTTTTGTACTAACTTGAAATACGATTTTATTGTTGATCCTGTTAACTCATTTCAATACTGAGCTGACATGTTATAATTTTGTTTGTTGACCCTCTTAACACATACCTACATTATATAAAATAATCAGCTAATAATAGCTTAGTTTAAATTTAGCGATGCAAATGTAATACATTTTCTTGTCACCTCTGTCCCTTCAAGTCACTTCTGTCAGCTTGATACAATTGAGGCAAAAGGGGACAGAAGGGACGGGGACAGAATAGACATTTTTTTTATTTATCTCTTTAATAAAAAAAAGTTTGGTCATGTTTTAGAGTTGTTTGTATTTTAGGTTTCTTGCTTTTGCATAAATGAATCGTAAAAACAATAAAAAGCAACAAATTAATGAAGTAAATACATTTTTGCCAAGGGACAGTGAAGACTGAATAATAGATTTACTTACCTTTTTAAGATTTTGCACTTTTATTTAAGGAAAAACAAAAACTATTGCTCAACAATAACATATCACACTGACACTAAGCAATGACGGTTTACTGAGTGGTTTTAATCTACCTTCCTGAAAGAAGCGCCATCTACGGATGAGCTACGACTTGGCAAATGCCAAGAGACAGAGGTGACGGAAAACGCTGGGGACAACTTGTTGTTTAAGAAATATGAACCTATAATACCTATATAGATTTATAAATTATAGGGCAATTTTGCGAAGGAAACACTCCTAAACTTTTTTTTTATACAGTAACCGGCAGAAATTGCGCAGCATATGGGAAAGTTTTTATCTTTAAGTTTAGAAAATTAATTTTATTTTAGATAGGTTCTGCATGTTCTCAAACCAAAATAATACCCATTAAATCCGGTAAAAGTCTTATGGTATACGAGGTAGGATCAAAAATTTAAAATTCCGCTAAGAGTAAAGTATCTTTCATTTTAGAATATTTTTTTACTAAGAATTATTGTTTTAATTTTAAAGTTATACCCAAATTCTAAATTTCGCCTATTTTGGACAAAAATATGGATTTAATCTTGTTTTCTGAATAACCCTTTATAAAAAATAAATGGCAACAGAACAGTACGAAAATAAGATTTTCTGCAGACTTTGTTAGAGATAACCATCAATCATAAGTCCAATAAGTTTGTTTTAATAATATTATGGCTTTTTAAAATAAAAACATAAAAATATTAAATATTTTTGCTGCACACCGTATTTTATTTTCTGAGGGAACAATTTAATTTCATCTAACTGATATTTTTTGATTTACAATGACTTAAAGCATCTTCTAAATAGTTTTTTATACATTGAAGTATGCATAGAAAGTTTCCTTTTGATTTATAAAGAAAAAAATTTAAATTAAAAATATATTTTGAACGGATTTTCTTCGTCACGCAAAATAATGATCAATAATATATTTTGTACACATTTTAAATAATTTTAAAATAATGTTTCTTCAAATACTGATTTTTTATGCCCCAAATAAGCCTAAAAATAATAACACAAATTAATGTCCTTCTCATAATCTATACTATTTAAGATCAAAGCAGCCAAATATAAAATATAAATAAAAAATAAATTTATAAATCTTTATAAATCAAAAGGAAACTTGCTATGCATACTTTTATGTATAAAAAACTATTTAGGAGATGCTTTAAGAAGTCAATGTACGTAAATCAAAAAATATCAGTTAGATGAAATTAACTTGTTCCCTCAGAAAATAAAATACGGTGTGCAGCAAAAATATTTAATATTTTTATGTTTTTATTTTAAAAAGCCATAATATTATGAAAACAAACGGCTCGACGGCCATCTCTAACAAAGTCTGCAGAAAATCAAATTTTCGTACTGTTCGGTTGCTATTTATTTTTTATACAGGGTTATTAAGAAAACACGATTAAATCCATTTTTTAGTCCAAAATAAGCGAAATTTGGAATTTGGGTATAACTTTGAAATTAAAACAATAATTCTTAGTAAAAAAATATTCTAAAATGAAAGATGGAGGTACTTTACTCTTAGCGGAATTTCAAATTTTTGATCCTACCTCGTATACCATAAGACTTTTACCGGATTTAATGGGTGTTATTTTGGTTTGAGAACATGCAGAACCTATCTAAAATAAAATTAATTTTCTAAACTTAAAGATAAAAAAAACTTTCCCATAGGCTGCGCACTTTCTGCCGGTCACGTGTGTGAACGTTAACACACAAACATTTTTAGCCGGCAAAATAGGGTAGTATGACAACTTTTATTAGTGGGGGGGACAGAAGTGACAATTTGACTTTTGCTATTTAATTTAAACTGTAGGTAATATTTGTAGAAAACTATATGATTTTAATATGATTCTAATTACCAACCAGTGTGTATTTTATATTAAAAATTAACCATAAATCAAATAATAAACTTCAGGGTAAAAAATGTTAACGGGACATGGTTTTTTAAAGTTATAATAGAAATACCCATATAGGTACATTTTTTTTTAGAAAAATGCTTGGGCACGGGTCTTAACATTTTAAGTTGTGGTATTTTTTATAAAAAAATATTGATACGATGTGTCCCAAATTAGAGATGTGACGAAATCGAAATTTTTTTCAAATGGCAACCATAGTTTTTTTATTGACTATATTTTTAAAGTATATACA
The DNA here is from genome assembly GCA_963969555.1 of Polydrusus pterygomalis. Classification (NCBI taxonomy): domain Eukaryota; kingdom Metazoa; phylum Arthropoda; class Insecta; order Coleoptera; family Curculionidae; genus Polydrusus; species Polydrusus pterygomalis. The sequence continues at coordinate 74,865,328 of OZ018376.1, read as the reverse complement.
GACTGTCCGCGGATATAGGGTTTACAATAGCACAAATAGATGAAAAATTTCATTTTTCGGGAAAAAGTCATTCTTGATAAAAAGTTTTGCTTCAAAAACATGATTTTTTTTATATTTTTAACCAAATGCCAATTAGAAAACTTATTTAGAATAACGTTTGTAATTTAAATCCGAGATTTAAAATAAATCTTCGATTTTTTTAGTTTTTTAATTTTTAGATGTAAAATAATTTTATTTTTGGATAGCAGCATCAGCGGTCGAAATACATACGTTATCAATGACAGAGGGGTATCAAAAAGTTTCAAAAACTTATTTTTGGTGTCACCAGAAATATGTATTTTTCATTTCACAAATGAAATGACCCCGGAAATAACACAAATTTGATAATTATATTGTCTTCTTGCAGGAATTCTAAAACGGGGATTATTTTCGCTCCAGTATCTAAGACACTTTCCCGTTTGTTGAAAATGTCGATTCATCGGAGAACATGATAAATTTATGAAAATTCCTGTTTTCACTTACTACAATTTTGTTTCCGACCCAAAAACAAAAATCCAAACGTTTGGCTTCGTCTCCTTCTCTCAACGTTTGATTAAAAGTTGGCTTCAATGGGAATATTTTGTTTGCCACTCCCCACGGGCAATATTTTTGCAAGTCCCTAAACACCTGTTTATTTGTTCCAAGCGAAGAATTTGTCTAAGACTTTTTACTTAAAACTTTTTCTGTAGCTGTACATGGCATGCGCTTACCCCTTCATTTCTACCTACTATAGGGGTAAAATTTCCCAACACATCAGAAAACATACTTGCATGTTATTAATTAGCATATATAGTACTAATTTTTAGCAATACAATTATCTCCCCCCCCCCCCCCCCCCTTAGGCTACCACCCTTTTTTCAACCTCGAAAGGAATTTTAAGAAAATTACTAAATACGTATATTCTTATTTTATTAGTTAAATGAACCTATATACCAATTCAGGGGCGGATGGGCCCACCGCCGCTGTTTGCGAACTTTTTTCTTTTCTTTTTTAACTTATATTTTTTTCACCTAAATGTGTTTTAAATGTAAAAAATGAACTTCGTTTTTTTATTTATGAGTTATTATAAATAAAAAATAATTATTATGTGTAAATGGATGAAAAAATACATATTTATGTCTTTTAATTTTTTTATTGGATCGAAACAACGCGCCGTTTCAATTTACTTCCCGCGCCGGTCCGAGGTGTCCCATCCGCCCCTGTATCAATTTTTTGACCACTATCAGTTTTAGATTCTGATATACAGAAATGACTATAAAATATCAACTCCATGTATTTACCCCCTTAGGGCACCGGCCTATATAAGGAGGGGAGGGGGGTAATGGGGGTAATTACCCCCCCCCCCCCCAAGATAACTTAAGCGTTGTTTAATTTTTGTCCTTACTCCTTAAAGTTGCTATTATCTAGTATCCTAGCCTAGCCGATCGATTACCCTCCCCCCCAGACGCATGAGCTGGATACGCCGGTGTCTTAGGGGTTGATTTTCGAAAAATCCCTGCTTAGTGGATGCCTACCTTATGAAAAGAATCCTCGATATTTCATGATTCTAGTATTAGCGGTTTAGGCTAGGCATTAATAAATCAGTCAGCCACTTTAGTAAAAATTTGCTGTCTTAGACTTTTTCAATAATACTTTGCATTATGGAATATATACCTATATTATTGCTTTCGCGGCTTAATTATTATGGCATCTCGGCAAGAAATGTAGTATTCGGGGGTTACCGTAGCCTTCACGTTTATTTTTGTCACCCTGTATAATGTATAAATTTCTCTAATTTAAATTGAACATTAATTAACATGGAAAATCCCGATAATTTTACAAATTTAGATCTTACCTTCGTTTGTAATAACTGCTCGGTTTGTTGGCCTTCCACACACACAAAACAAACTAATTTTTTTTAAATTTCAAACATTTTATTGTTTTTGCCTCAAGCAGCTCCGGTGCCCTCTAACGGACAAGTTAGAAAGAAGCGCTCCAGTGAGAAAGATAATTTTGGTGTAAGAAAATACGAACAGTTGGTTGCTTTAAGCTTTACCCACTAGAGGGAATGACTAGAGTAACGATTACTCTACCTATTAGATTTCAATATTTAATACCGCCATCTACTATTTTTACACTGTAGTTTGTCCTTGTAGACAGTAAAGTCAACTTTAGTGCTTTGTTGCCATTAGAGGGAACTAGGTTGCATTAGCGACTGCCTTTTTTGGTTCTATAGAAATAACAAATTCAAACGTAGACATGTGCTACGGTTTCCGTTTATTCTAGTGGCTGGAAAATCGATGGTATTTGATTGTTTAAGCTGCAACCTATAGATGGCAGAAAAGTCATTTACTGCTTCAAGAATATTCTTGATATAATGGCGAATGTTGTTTTTATTTAAATAACTACTGAAAGAAAGAAATTAACCCATTAGCACCCAGCGTCCTATTTATAGATTTTACAAATCACGTCGTTCTGCCGTCTACGATGCATCAAACGAATACATACCCAGTTTTATTATCAGTTAGAACCACCTTATAATAACAAATCTTTGTGATAAGTTTATACAGACTTGTTGAATTGAGTAGTGCAGCTATTTATTTCTGCTATTTTTAGTTCTTGTGCGCCCCTAGCTATTTAATGGTATATCTTTGATTTGCTTGCAGGTAGGTAATTTTTTTCTTATATAGTTGTAAAAATAACAAATAAGGACTACCATAAAGTAATATTGACAAAATTTTAAATACATTTTTTTTATACTTGAGAAAAATTAGCGATCTATCAATAGATCACTGGGCTTTCCAGGTATAAAATTTTTAAATAGTTATAAAAATGTTCTAAAATATTTGTTCTTTTTTTTTAGAATTATTGCATTGGATAGAAATAAAAATGTTTTTAAAAACTTGGAAGATGCTGTTGACTATCTATAATCAGAACAAATTGACGCAGATATACTAGCGTTACCTCCTGAAGTTGACGACCTCGCGGATGAGGAAGTTATAAATGATGAAGATACTGTTACTCCTACGGTAAAGGATGTTGCTGGCTTTACAGAAGTACTTCCACATTACATTGTAGAAGATAGTGATGAAGAAGATAATCTACCGTTAGAACGTTTACTGCCGCATTTACAGAAAAATCGCAAATTAGAAGAACCGGAAAAACTTATTGCAAATTGGACTAAAATGGACCCTACATACGATGCTTTTGCGCTTTTGCGGTCAAACCACTAGCATCAGCTCCACGATAGAATCAAGAACAAAAAGCTCGAGTTCCAGTTCCTCAGCCACGATTGATTCAAAACCATAATAAATTTGTTGGAGGAGTGGATCATCACGATTGGCTGTTGGAGAAGCACAGTATTGCAGTTCGGGGCAAGAAGTGGTACTGGTGTTTATTTACGAAAATAATAGATATGGTACCATATCTAACACTAGGTCATGGAAGAAATGTTTCCAAAGGTCGACCATTCAGTTTTCCTTCAACCTCTAAAACACTTGTTTTAGATAATGTACGACTAGACGAAATAGGCCATTTTCTCAAAAAAAGAGAAAATCAAAGACGCTGCCAGTATCCATCTTGTAAAAGTCGGCCGCTTACATTTTGCAACAAATATAATGACTATGTACTTAATGTTTTTCGAATTTTCATAAAAGATAGTTTTTATCTAGAAATAAAATTCATTTAAAAATATATAAAATATATTCTTTTTTGTCCAGCGATCTATTTATAGATCAGCCCTTTTTTCAAAAACCACCAATCGCTTAAACTTTTGAAGGTGTAATCTAACTAACGATTATCATTTGTAACTAAAAAATTCATATTTCATAAAATTTTTGAAAAAAAAATTAATTTGGGCGTTAATGGGTTAATAGTACCGTGCGAAAAATTATTTGCATCAAAAAGGGCTTGGATTAAAAAACGTAGACCTTGGTTTAGATCACAATGATATGGGGACGATACATCTAACCAAATCTAGGTTAAAATTTTGTCAAATTCATATTATAGCATGATATGCCAAACTAATGAGTAATAAAATAAGTAGACAAATACAAATTTATTTTTGTTGTTTACAAAATTAACAAAGTAAGAATATACAGAAAAAAAAAGAAAAATAATTACATAAATTGCTGAAATTGGAAATGGGGATTTTCACTACTCCACATGCGTGTATTCTGAGAATTCACATAATGGGAAGTACTTTTGCTTTCTGAGTATAGATAATTCAAAGAATTTATTGGAAAGCCGTAAAATTACAGTGAAAGTGAAGTTTAAAAATGTATTCCAATTTTTAGAAAAAAAATTACCAAAAAAATGTTTAAATAAAAAGTTAATATTTAAAATTCATGTTAAAGTCAAAGTAATCTAAGAACTGCCGCATCACCTGTCATTAATGACACCCTGTTGAAGTCTGGTATATCTTACGTTAAGCTGTTGGCTACAGAAACAGAACCGGACTAAGTTATTTTACCTTCGCCTTCGCCATCTCTTAAATTTTGTAAGGGAGTCTTAATATTTTGTAAAGATATAGCTTAAACTTTATAAAACTAAAACAAAAATAGGTATTTATGTATTTATTATTATACAAGGAAAAAGTAATAAATTTTGCGAGGTGAAAGCTTTGTGCTTCACGTCTAAGTAAAACAGCATATTGGGAACCCTTTATGTATGTTTATTTTGTGGTAATTTTATGGGAGTTTTTTTTTATTTGGCCTAAGTAATTGGGTTAATTTTCAAAATTTTTGTGACTTTTATGCGATAATATACATGAATATCTTAAATTATCTTTACAAGTTTATGTAATAATAAGTATATTGTCATAGCAGTAACTTCCTAAAGTAGTGATATGTCCACGTCTGCAACTGTCCATAAATCCATTTTCAGATTTAACCTTTTATTTTATAAAGAACTTTCCTTAATTTCTCCTACAAAGAAAAGTGAATTGTTTTTTACAGCTCCAATTTTAAGTCTACACTTCCCTGTATCGCCCTTTAAGCCACAAAATCGTTTTAACACTGTATTAAGTGTTGTCCGGTCAGACCACGTCCCCTTCCGCAACGTCAAAAACCGGTACTTTTATTTGGTCAAACTTGGTAACACTGGACTTTGCGCGCCCATGGATAACATATTTTGCGTTTGTGCAACGGTAAACATCGCTGGTAAGTTCCATAAAAACCATACTTTTAAAAATAACTTTATTGTTTATACTAATCAATCATTGTCACAAAATTTGTGGCCTCGTCTGCAACACAATTTAGAAGAAAAGAAACACCCTTGACTACCCTTAAACTCTTAAAAAAAATTTCCTTGTGGGGCCGGCAATACATGACCTTAAATATATTGGCGTATAAAAATGTTGCTACATATAATATGATGAATTTTAGATTGATTTGTCCAGTCCGCAACGTCCTGTCTGCAACAAAACAGAGGTGTTGTGGTCCGGACAATTTGCTGCAGATGTGGACAAATGGGCAGACATAGTTCTATAAAAAATGTTTTATACTGTTTTATAGAGTTACGAAAGAGGAAAGAATATTTGTCTCGGTACAAGGCCTTGTAAGAAATAAAGAAAAAAGTTTACTTAAGACCGATGAAAAGAAAATGTATAATGAATCAAATTCCTGGATCTGGTACGAAAAAAACAGGGACAACATCTACAGAAAGGTCAAAAAAATGTAGGGCTAAAATCTCCAATGAAAAGAAAGATAGTGTTAAACAAAAAGACCGTAAAAGAAAGAGGATAGCTAGAGAGAAAGGAAAAATATTAAAATAAATTTCGTAATAATAATTTTCACCGAGAAAATGACAACAATACTGAATCATTATCACCTGACGTTACTAATTCATCTTCATCGCCTGGTAAAATGTCGCTAAGAAACAATAGTACCGAAACAAATTTTAATAATGTATAGGATTCATTAAACGTCCCCCCAGAATACAGCTAGTAAAGACTCAACTATTAAAAAAAGATAAACAAAGAATGGTACTATCTAGAAGCGCAGATAAATTCAGAAAAAAATGTCCAAGGGTAAAAAAGGAAATTCCTACAGAACATTCATAATAAAAATGTTTCTCCGAAAACTCAAGTAGAGGAAATGTTAATGGGCAGAGAGGTGCCGAAAGATATAAAAAAATAAGTCATTGTTGGGGCTGTACTAATAAGTGAAATTAAAAATAAATATAATGCAAAGAAGACCGTTGAAAACAGACAAGAAAAACTGGTGACTAGAAAAGTACTAGCCGAATTTTTGAAGAAATATAAAAATGCATGTTTATTCTTACATAACATAAAAAAATGAGATGATATATTTTTGAAAAGAAATTCTGATATTTCAATTTCTTTTCCATCATTTTATAAATGCAATCCATTCTGGATTGTTCCCCCTCAAATGAGAGATCACCAAACCTGTCATTGTGTTAAACACGACAACTTTGAACGTCTTGTGCAAAAATGATTTCAAGAAAAAATTTTGAACACGAAAGACACTAACAAAATCTTAGCAATACTTAGATAAAATTAAGGCTCGATTAGAAACATCAGAAAAAATGACACCATATAAAGCTAAACCAATAGAAAACTCATCAGGAAGTAAGAGTAATAAGAAACTAACCAAAAACTCTGAAAATTACAAGCAACTCGGAGAAGTCGTTGACCAAATAGAACCTGCTTCAACTATTTTTTAAAGATTTAGAGCCATTTAGGACCCACGTTGTTAACTAAACACCAGTTAAGTTACTTAAAGCAAATAAAAAGTAATTTCAAAAAAGACGAAATAGTTAGAAAAAATTGTTGGCAAGTTAAGTACCTACTGAAATCTAGACGATGCACTTTGGCGCAAATACAAAACAAATATCGATTCATGCGGGTGTTGCTTACTTCGTCGATGAAACAACCGAAACTGGAAGAACTTTCTCGTTTGCTACCATCTCGGATAACTTGGAGCACCCAGCTCATGCTGTATGGGCTCATAATATGAACCCTATATTAAATTATTTATGCAATAACATTATTACCAGAACTTCAATATATGGTAAGAAAACCTTACCGTTTTGCTTATTAGCCACAATTAATGGAAGTCCATTCTGCAGCAAGAAACAGTCCATTCCGCAATGCAGAAATTTGTAGGTAAAAAGGGTTTTAATGGAACTAATATGCTATAAATTATATCTATATATAAACAAAATTGTTAGTTAGTCCAGAGGGCAAAATCAAGACGGTATTTTCTGATATAAAAGCACAACTTGAATAATAAGCAATTTTTTAAGATTTTCTTACAGGTTTACTTATTTTCCCTGTTTTTTCAAATAATATAAATGCTTTCCCATATTCTATATGAATATTTCTTAAGCCAAATACCAAAACATAGTGATTACGTCACATTCATTAATATAAAAAAAATAACTAATATGTTTTGAGCAGGGCCGATCCTATAGGGTGTCGGCCGCCCGCGTGCAAAGGCCTATTATGCCGCCCCTCTAAAGAATTTTTCCTATTTTGAGTAATACTTAACGTTGACGTTATAAACTCATCTACATGTACATAAGAGTAAAAAGTTAAACATTAATAAAAATGCAAACTACAAATAAAATTTTACGGGAAAGACTTTCTTTTTGGGTCAGCTAATAGGTATGTTATATTAGCGACACCTTTTTTCTTTTTACTTTAACAAAATAATAAACCAACAAAAGTATTACTTTTGAAACAAAAATAGACATTTTATAATTAGAAATGTAAAACAACAGTATTTACCAGAAAATATAAAATAACAAAAAGTACTGAAGCATAAATCTCGCGAAACGAAAAGTATATAAATCAGTCCTTCCTCGAAGACTACCTAATAATTAACTATAAAATAATTTTTCTGGCTTTCTGAGAAGCAAATTTGTCAATAATTGCGGTGAGATCAATTTTTTCAGAGATTTCGGATTCAATAGAGATGATGGCCAAATCTGAAAGTCTTTCTTGTGTCATATTATTTCTCAAGTCATTTTTAATAATTTTTAATTTACTGAAACTTCTTTCACCTGAAGCCACAGAAACAGGTACACTGTTAGAAATCCTGGACGTGAGAATCAAAAAAAGTTATAATCAATTAAAATAAATCAAATTTAACTTAAAATGTATAGTTATTTTAACTCTTTTGTGTTTAGTAAAAATCAGATTTTAAGAACTAACTTTTCTGGAAGTCGTTTTAATATAACAGCTAACTAAAATTAACATGCAATTCTTTTACGGTTCAAATAAATCAAATACTAGTAACTTTGATAAAGTTTATAATCATTATCAATATCTTTTTTAGTTAAAATTTTAAAAGAAGTTAATACTAACATAAAAAATGTGTCAAATTAACTAATTAAGTTGTAATTTTTACTGCACGATAAAATCAGATTAATGTCAAAATAGTAATAACATATTTTATGAGTTACTGATTGACTGAAGCGGTTTTAGTTAAATTGACAAAAAAACGGGAGTGGACTTTCTGGGACATAAAAAAAAAGTTAAATTTGATTCTTTTCTTTTAACAGTGTAAGGTTAAAAAATCCTTATTGCTAGAGCAAAATTTGAAAAACAGGGAATGAGATCATTTTTGACTAAAATTTCTAATATCTTAATTGGCTGTTTTTTACCTGGAAAAATATCTTTAAATGAAGTTATTTCATTAAAGGGTTTATACAGTATACCGTCTATATCTTTCACAATAGTTCCTTCCTCCTGTACCTGTAACTTAATATCTAAGTCCATGCAGGCTTTCATGAGGTCATCATTAGAAATGGTGTGAAACTCATACAGAAAGCAGAATATTTAATAGCACTCAGATAATAGGGTAAATCTTTCATTTATTGAAGAGATCGCATAATCAAGAACTGCAAAATAGAAAGCAATCTTGAATTGCAGGAAGGGATTTTAAACTGGTTCATCACTGCCCTCATAATCAAATAAACGAACTTTTTTTCTGATCTTCGAGATGGGAAATTCGGGATCAATACCTAAATCTCTAGCAAGTGTTGTTGCTGAATCGACAAATATTTTAAAATTACCGTCAGATCTTTGGGAAACTAAATATTTTTTAAGATTATCTAAGCCTTTAATGCATTCCGCTCTGTTTAATTCAGGATTTTGAAGCATTTTACTCAATACATCAATTCTTGATAATAAATCATGCCAAATTAAAATTGAACACAAAAACTTAAATGTTTCAAGACTTTTAATTATTAATTTAGCACCTACTTTTGTTTTCGTGTCTCTGGTGGTATCTTCAATTAAGGCCTTTAATGCGGTAATAATGTTTTTAGCTCTAATTTTAGAGGTCTAATAACATTGTTACGACTTTCCCATCTTGTTTCACTTAACGATTTTAAAGTAAGAGTTTTCACGTGTTTTTTGAGTAAATCCCATCGATATGGGGACGCAGAAAAGTAATTATATACCTCTTGTACCACATCAAAAAAACTGGAAATTTCATCACTGGCGCTGGCAGCTATCTGGCCGCCTCTTGTTTTGGCCGCCCGCGTGCGGTGCACACGCTGCACACCTGCTAGGATCGGCCCTGGTTTCGAGTGTAGAAACATGTCGATTCTAGCCTAGCTATTGAATTAAAATTGTGGAGAAAGACTTTATGCTCTTCTTTTCCCTATATCATTCAACTCCACTTTGAGTATGGACTACTTCTCCAAAATTAATACGTTTTGCCTTAGAAATCTTGATGTTGCGGATTGGACAAGTAATAAACATAAATAACACAATCAACGAAAACACAAAAAACCTGTCTTATTATTTGAACCCAACGTTTCAGCAGGACCCTATGGAGTATATTGATCACTTATATTATTATTCTGTGATCATACAGAAAACTTAATTTTTTTTTATTTGCCTAGGTGAAATGGCCTGATAAAATCAAAAGGCCCTTATATACATATAGGTTGTCCCGTAACTAAGGGGATATACAGCAACGGGAGATAGTGGACTCGAAAAGATGTCATTTAATTTAATTTCTTATACGGTTAAAGAGATACAGGGTGATCCAAGTAAATATTACTTTATAAAATGGGCAATGATTTGATGTTAAGCGGATATAAAACAAATTGGGTGTAGTTATGTTTTTGAGGGCAAGAAGGAGGATTCCATAATGAGTTTAAGATACCTCCTATAGAACGCTAACTACACAATATGAGTGTGATAAATTTTCGCATATCGTCGTTGATCGTGAAATACCTCCTATGTGGCATTTAAACCGATTTTCAGGTTATACGCGCATTTTGTTGGTTTTTGAATGTTTTATCGACTTGTAAAGCCTTCTATGTGGTTAATATTATATGTCTACAGAAAAAAACGAATTTATAAAACCTTCCATGTGCATATACAAAAAATTCATTCTCAAATATCTCCTATGTGATTACATTGCACATAGGAAATAAGAACAAAAGTTAATGTTTTTTTTTAAAGTATGGAATCGATAATTTATGGTTTTATCCTAAAATTTAAATATAAAAAAAATTCATAATTTATCCGTAATTAATCCCTGTGTAATCCAATATAAAAAATAGTTACACACTTGTCCGATATGCCACTATATTTTCTTTTTCTTTTATTTATCCGTAATGTTTTTTTTATTAGTTAAATAAAGTTTACAATTTTTTATTTTCCGTTACATCGTCCCCAAAATGCTACTATGTGCCTGTTTTTTCTTTGAAAATTATCTTATGTGTCAACTCGAGATGGTTGAAACCTCCTATGTAGTAAAATATCACGTATATCAATAATTACAGTTTAACGCGATGTTCTATTATGTTAATTTTTGTTTCAAAAGATTTTCCATACTGTTGTTCCCAGTTTTCCTACGGTATGCACAAATTTAATCCAAAATTACAGAAATTGGATGTTTTTTCTTCCTCCTGTAAAATTTAGAATTTTACACATATTAGGTATTTCGCGATCAACGACGATATACAGTGTCACCGGTAAAGTCCGCATCATATGGGATTTTTTTATTAATAGCTTTATTCAAAATTTGACTTTGGCATCAAGTTCTGTTTCGATCGAGATGAAAATGAAGCAAAAAAATAGTAGTCACGTAATTCGCATTATCTGTCAAATTTTAATTTTTTCCAAAAAATAATTCAAAAGGGTTATTTCTGCAAATATCAAAAAAAAGTTATAAGAATTTTTTTTTTAAATTCAGTTTCTAGCCCACATGCAAAATTTTAGCTGCATATTGAATGTGTATTTTTCTACAAAATCAAAATTGGGCTATTAAAATTTGGTCGCATGTGATGCAAAGTTTATTTGTTTTTGACCCTGTACCTATAAGGTAACTTAATAAAATAAGTATTTTTGAAAACGTAGTTTGTGTCTGAAAGTAATACACGTTAACGTTATTGTGACATAGCTTAATAATAAATTATAATATAGGGGTTTTAAATTAAATCGTTGAAAATTTTACGTTGTTAAACTAAAATTTATTTTCCACTTAAAAAATACTTTACTGAAGACACTGTGTTATTTTTTGTCTTAATATTAAGGTGTATTACTTTCAGACACAAACTAAGTTTTCAAAAATACTTATTTTATGGAAGTTACCTTATACAGAGTCAAAAACAAATAAACTTTGATCAACGGGATTTATAAAACCCAGTGCGACATCTTGCGTCCCAGTACGGTACCTTAGAAAAGGTCAGTCGTAAAGGGTTATTCTGTAAAAACAGAAAATTATGCAAGATGCCCTCAAAACCGGTATAAGTGCCGGACCACAGATATTAATTCGAAAAAGGTTTTTCTGTTTCCTTCCGCCAAACCCATCCCCAGACGCGTTTCGCCGTTATTACGGCTCATCAGTGAGGCTCGGTTTGGCAGAAGGAAACAGGACTCAAAGACAAATCACTTGTCAGGATCGATCATCAACGGGATTTATAAAACCCAGTGCGAGTTTGTCGCACTGGGTTTTATAAATCCCGTTGATGATCGATCCTGACAAGTGATTTGTCTTTGAGTCCTGTTTCCTTCTGCCAAACCGAGCCTCACTGATGAGCCGTAATAACGGCGAAACGCGTCTGGGGATGGGTTTGGCGGAAGGAAACAGAAAAACCTTTTTCGAATTAAATAAACTTTGCATCACATGCGACCAAATTTTAATAGCCCAATTTTGATTTTGTAGAAAAACACACATTTAATATGGCGCTGTTTTAAAGAAAATGTATATTAAATAAAGAATTGTCAAAACGAAGAAGTTTTATGTAGGTTGCGTTGAGTCTTATTTTCCAAAAGTGGTGCAATTTACAAAATATAGGTAAAAAATCAAAATTATCTTATGCAGCTGAAATTTTGCATGTGGACTAGAAACTGCATTTAAAAAAACTTTTTCTAATAACTTTTTTCAATATTTTTAGAAATAACTCCATTTTTGAATTATTTTTTGGCAAAAATTAAAATTTGACAGATAATGCGAATCACGTGACTACTATTTTTTTGCTTAATTTTCATCTCGATCAAAGCAGAATTTGATGCCAAAGTCAGATTTTGAATAAAGCCATTAATAAAAAAAAATCCCATATATGCGGACTTTACTGGTGACACTGTATTTTTTGTTCCTCACATTTCTGACTGCTTTACCCCAAATTATGAAAGAGAGATCTTTTATACGTAAAAAAGTTGTATTTCATTAATCTCGATATTTCAATTAGTTTTTGAGATTATATGTTTAAATGCTAGATGGCAAGAAACATTTAAATAAACTTAACGTCTTAACGAAACATTTATTAAAAATTAACCGAACGCTCTTAATCATAAATAACATATTTCTACTCTATCTCCTGTTGATGTATTTACCTCTTAGTTATGAGACATCCGGTATATCATCAATCATCATCATCATCATCATCAAGCAGCCTGTCTCGTCCACTGCTGAACATATGCCTCTCTCAATAATCCCCAATTTTTCCGGTCCTGAGCAGCATGAATCCAGTTTGTCGAGATGAGTTTTACATCATCTGTCCATCTAATTGTTGGTCGTCAATGATTTCCGAAGGCTTGTTCTCTGGGTCGCCATTATATAATTCTTTTTGTCCATTTTTCATATGGCATTCTTGCTACATGTCCAGCCTAACTCCATTTCAAGCAAGCCATTCGCTCCACCGCATCTGTAACACTGTAACCCTGGTTCTCTGTCGTATTATTTCATTGGGAACATGGGAACTCTATCCCTTATTGTAATTCCCAGCAGAGAACGTTCCATGGCGCGTTGAGCAACTCTAACTTTATTTACTCATTTCTTCGTTAACGTTGAAGTCTCTGAACCGTAAGTCATGACAGGCAGAATGCATTGATCAAAAACCTTGCGTTTGAGGCACAACGGAATATCTGACTTAAATATATGTTTAAGTTTACCATAAACTGCCCATGTTAGTCCAAGTCTCCGCTCGAATTCCCATGTTTAATTATCTCTACCAATTCTGATCTCATGCCCCAGATATTTATAGGATGTCACTTGGAAGATTTTTTTTCCCTGTACCAGAAAGTTTTGGCTAGGGACCAGGTTCGACATGAATTCCGTTTTTGTTGCGTTGATTTTGAGACTAACTTTGTGTGAGGCAGATGTCAGTTTTGATAGCATATTTTCTGCTTTACCTAAGCAATCTGATATCAATACAATCTCGTCGGCGAATCGGAGGTGATTAAGATCTTTTCCGTCGATATTTATACCTAGACCCTCCAGCTCAATATTTTTGAACATGTATTCCAAAAGCGTGGTAAACAGCTTGGGCGAGATTGTGTCTCCATTGATTGAACTGATTGATTGATTGAACTCCACGTTGTATCTTGAATTTATCGGTCTTCTCATATACTCTTACACTTGCTGTTGCGTGGTTGTAGATATGTTGTAGGATGGCAGAGTATCTACTGTCAACTCGGCAGTCAGCAAGTGCATTGAACATCTTGTTGTGTCTAATAGAGTCAAATGCTTTTTCATAGTCTACAAACACTAGCACGAGCGGTTTGTTATATTCGACTTCTCTATTAAGGTTTTAATAACCTGCAGATGGTCATTCGTTCCGTAGGGTAGACCGGGGTCAGTTGTAACACGGGTCAGTTGTAACACGGGTCAGTTGTAACACTGGAAATACTTCGAAAACCTTTAGAGATATTTAAACGCTATTGGTAGAGTTAATCGCCATGTGCGTCTCAACATTCCGTATGCCGCTGTTGTGTGTAATCACGAGTGTCGTCTTTTACGAAACAAAAGTAAGTTTTTTTATGTTTAAAGGTTATAATATATTTTCGTTGTTTTACTAGGAACTGATTTACAATTAATTTCTTTGCAATCTCTGACTTTTTCCACGTAGTATAATGTCTTTGGATAAATTTTATGTAACGAAGTTTTTTAGAAAAAAACGATTTTTGTTACAAAATACTGCCGGGGACGATTTTAACAAAATTATTGGGGTTAATTGTAACGTAACAATTAACCCCAAAATGTAACAATTCACCCCCATATTTTATTTTTATAATCGTTTTTAGAGCTATGATGTTTTATTTTTTTCTACAGATGCCTAGAAATCGACAGAGAACTACAGAGCTACGTAAGACTTTTCGTTGTATAGTCGAGCCTACGAAGAAGTAAGAAATGGGAAAAAAGTTAGAGCTGCTGCACGGGAATATGGTTTATGCCATGTATCATTGGATAGGTACAAAAAAAAGAGGGAAGCTGTTGTGGATGAACTGGGCCTGGGCGTAACGATTAAAATGGGCTACAGAGCTCCCAATAAGGTATTCACTGAAAATCAAGAAAAAGAATTAGTAAAGCAATAAGACAAGAAGCCGAAGAAAGAAAAAATAAACAGAGAATAAACAACGTTAAAAAAAATTTTAATACGCAAACAAAGGGCGCAGTGAAGAATAAAGTTTTGAACAAAAACAAAAATTAAGTTTTTATTAAACCTACAATGGTGGAAGAATCGTCTGACGAGTAGTGATGCCGCGAGACGAGACGAGACGAGAATTGGCCCATTCTCGTCTCGTCTCGTGAGGCGAGAATTTTTTTTTATCTCGTCTCGACGAGAAACGCGTTTTTCTCGCTCGAGAGTGCCATTGTCTCGTCTCGTCTCGTCTCGTCTCGTCTCGTCTCGTCTCGTCTCGTCTCGTCTCGTCTCGTCTCGTCTCGTCTCGTCTCGTCTCGTCTCGTCTCGTCTCGTCTCGTCTCGTCTCGTCTCGTCTCGTCTCGTCTCGTCTCGTCTCGTCTCGTCTCGTCTCGTCTCGTCTCGTCTCGTTTTTTCTCGTGAGTAGGGAATTATAAAAAATATTTTTTTATACGAATCTTAAAGGGGGTAAACATTTAAAAGTATCTGGTCGTCTCGCAGAAGGGTTTAATATAAGTCGGTTTATTAGTCATGTGACTTAGAAACTATTTTTCTTAGATCAACAAAATATTGCAAGCGGCCATAAGACATAATTCACGTAATGTAATAGGCTTGGCACCGAGGTATTTTCAGTCCAAAATATACGGGGTGGTAAAAGATACAGAATAGAGAACGATTTATAATAATAATAATTGATTCATAATGGAACTACCCTTCTTTTATTATTTTTTTTTGGCATAATTCGGGGCATAATTAACTGCAATAGTTTGGAAAATATTCGACTAAATAAAGGGATCAGCCCATAATGTCATCCGGGAACAAACCTTAATTTTTTTATTACATTAATAGAAAGTGCAAGAGAAAGAACTTAAAGAAGTATTTCCGAAAATGCTCTCTTTGACATATCAAAATTTAAAAATTCACTTTATTTTTTGCTCCTTTTACCCAAAAAATACAAACATTTATTACGAACAAGCTTAATTTTACACAATTAGGAAAAATATTGTAAGTAACATGTGCGAAAAGTTCCGTTTCCACACTCACTTAGTGGCATGCCCGGACTTGCTTCGAGCCCTTCGTGCAACTGCCACCTCGTGCGGAAAAGTATCATTTATCGCACTTAACAATAATTATTTTCAATAGCCAAATTTATGTCTGAGACCTGTGTAATAAAATGAGGCAAAATAAGGCATACACTTGAATCATTCGTACTGAATGTCACTTTACCTATTATATTAGACTTTTTATTTTTAATTTATTTACTAATGTCATAATTGAGACTATTAACTTAATGCTATTGTTTCAATAACACTAGTTTCATGGCCCTCCGTTGTCTTTATCTGTGATTTGAGAATAAAGTTTCGGTTCATATACAGGGTGTTATGAAAGTATTGTCAAATATTAAAACTGGTAAGAGAGATATGAAATTAAATTCACACTTTTATTAATGATTTTTGTGTGAGAAGTTTTTGGCGAATTTCGAATTTTTGATACAAAATTGTTAAATTTAGTCAAAATCTATCGCCTTTCGCCTTGTGAATAAAATTTGACTGGGGTCCTTTTCGATATTGTGCTTTCAATCGAAAATGCTTTCTTTCAGATTTGGTTAATTATTTAAAAATGTCAACTACTAACCGTAGAAAGAAGAAAGAGGCTAGACAATTTGATTCTGTTCTCTTGAATATCTGTTTTAAGGTAAATGCCTTCACAACACGATAGAGTGAGAACGTTAAACACATTATTTTTCTGTCTATATATTAGGAGATATAGACCAGGGTCGATAATTTTTGAAACCAAAAAAAATAATAGTAGGATGAAACCCATTGGAAGAGGAAGAGAATATAACAAAAATTAAAGGAAAAATAAATTACGGGCGATCCGTGTTCGGGAAGGGGAGGGGGGGGGGGTTTAAAGGTAGAAAACGATTTATCTCGATTTCCGGTAAAACTACAAGACCTGTGAAAAAACGTTAAATCGCAAAGTTGTAGGTAATAAAAAGATCTACAACTTTTGTATATACACTTTTTTCACATAACCTCAAAATTTATGTGAAAAATTCAAATAACCAAGTTTTTGGTTTTTTATTTTTATCTTTTACAAAAAAATTTTTTTATTCACGAAATTTGGTGAAAACTTACCTTTTCATGTCCTAAACATACTGTAATTTTTTTGATTTAAAATATCCATTTTTTAACCTTATTTTGACTTAATATCGAAAAAACACCCTAATTTTCAATCGAAAATTCTCACGTCAAAATATCTGCTTTTTTAAAAAAGTCGGTGGGCTTTTTGTTCGTTGAAATCTCTACTTTCTGATGGTGTTAAAAAAATATACATTACTATGGTAAATGTTCTCAAAAAAATGCAAAGAAATGAAGAAAACTCGAATCAGAAATTTTGTAGAGATTACAACGAACAAAAAGCCTACCGAGTTTTTTAAAAAAGCAGATATTTTGACGTGAGAATTTTCGATTGAAAATTAGGGTGTTTTTTCGATATTAAGTCAAAATAAGGTTAAAAAATAAATATTTTATATCAAAAAAATTACAGTGTGTTTAGGACATAAAAAGGTAAGTTTTCACCAAATTTCGTGGATAAAAAAAAAATTTTGTAAAAGATAAAAATAAAAAACAAAAAACTTGGTTATTTGAATTTTTCACATACATTTTGAGGTTATATGAAAAAAGTGTAAAAACAAAAGTTCTAGATCTTTTTATTACCAACAACTTTGCAATTTAACGTTTTTCCATAGGACTTGCAGTTTTACCGGAAATCGAGATATATCGTTTTCTATCCTTAAACCCCCCCCCCCCTTCCCGACCTCGGATCGCCCGTAATTTATTTTTCCTTTCATTTTTGTTCTATTCTCTTCCTTTTCCAATGGGTTTCATCCTACTATTATTTTGTTTCACTTTTCACCATTTTCTACCACTGGTCTAATACCTAAAATTCAGTGTTCTAACAAACGAGAAAATTCGAGAAAAAACGAGAAATTTCTCGACGAGAAACGGTCTTCTCTCGTCTCGTGACTTGTCTCGAGAAAAAATTTCACTCTCGTCTCGTCTCGTCGAGACGAGACGAGACGAGACGAGACACGAGAATTTCTCGTCTCGGCGGCATCACTACTGACGAGGAAGATTAGTTTTGTCTTGTATGTGTAGAACCCTATATGGTTCTAGCAAACCAGGTGAAAAATGGATTCAGTGCCGAGGATGCCATCTCTGGGCGTATGAAGAGCGTACCAAACAAGACGCAATATATATGTGCCAAAATTGCGAATCTGACTAATAATTTATCATTTCAATATTATTAACATGTTAGTTTTCTTTTTGGTTCCTTTTGTTAATGAATCGTTTAAAATTACATGAATTTAATATTATTCATGTACGTTACAACTAATCCCGTCCAATGTCACAACTGACCCAGGAGTTGGGATAGTTGTAACATTTGACACTTATTTTTAAATAATCTGATAAAATTACATTTTATTCACTTAAGTTAGGAACATGTTTATATTTTGTTGTCAAAATAATATACACTACGATATATATTTAGGTTTTATTCCAGCTCTCGCAGAAGAGTTGGTATAACTTATTTTAGTAAAAATGTTACAACTGACCCCGGTCTACCCTACCCGGCTCGAAAACGTGCCTGTTATGGAGGCTGATAGGAGTCAAGTTTAGATTCAAGGCACCTAGTAATAATTTTGGTGAATAATTTGTAGAGGTGTGACAGTAAGCTAATTGGCCTATAGTTGTTTAGGTTGGCAATATTTCCCTTTTTGTGCATGATAACTATTAGGGCATTATTCCAGTCTTTAGGGGTTGTTGCCTCTATAAGACATTTATTAAATCCGGTATATAACGATAAGTAAATGGTTTAACTATATAGGCCCTTTATTGATTTGATAATAGAAAAGTTAACCAAAATGGTGTTTGTACTCACTATTAAACCTAAATAATAAACGCCAAGAAAATCTGTCTCTGAAATATATAAAACTCAAAAGTAAAATGTTTATAACACACACTACACAAAAAACAGCCACAGAAACACTTAAAAAACATCAAAATCGGAAGAAACTAATATGACATGTGAGCTTGCTACAGCCAACTGCTGAAATGGGAACTTTAATGACGAAACCAGATCAGCTGTTAATGTCAAATGTCGTTGTCTTCTGTCGAAACGCTTTGTTTTAAGAAAAAGTTAACTTATAAAGTACAAAGCCAAATATTTGCAAAAATCTTATTGTCAAAATACTGCAAAAAATATATATAACCTAAAATTTTTATAACAGCAAAATTTAAAAATTACAACGCATTACATTTTTTTCGAAAACAGAGATTATACCTTCCATTAAGTAAAGTTACCATTCTACGGACTTTTGTGTGGATTGGTCCAGTCAGCTAAAAAACTTAAAAAAAGGGCTAAGTATGCTGTACTTTTTTTCCAAGGTAAGAAAATAGCTTTACAGCTCAAAGGTAAGGAACTAGATAATAACATAGATATTATACCTTTCTGATACCTATTTATTATATCAGACAATTAAGGTTAATAATTAAAGTGTTTCATAACTACAAAAATAAAGTCAGTCACCAGAAGTTGTAACAAATTGTCAAAAAAATATTTGTCAGAATTCAAAAGTTTTGATAGTTGTTCTTTTTAATAGATTATTCCAAAATGGCTCAAATCGGTATTAATGGTTTTGGACGAATTGGCAGATTAGTAGTTAGAATTGCCTTAGAAAAAGGTGTTAAAGTAGTGGGCATTAACGATCCCTTCCTTGATGCCGAATACATGGTGTACCTGTTTAAATATGATTCAACTCATGGAAAATTTAAGGGTTGTGTATCTACCGATGGAAAATCACTATTTTTAAATGGAAACAAATGTGATATTTTTACTGAAAAAGATCCGACCAAAATTCCATGGGGCCAAGTTGGTGCTACCTACGTAGTAGAGTGCACTGGTGCATTTACAACGGTGGAAAAAGCATCTCAGCACCTAAAGGGTGGAGCGAAAAAGGTAATTATATCAGCACCATCAGCTGATGCTGACACCTATGTTGTTGGAGTAAACTTAGACAAATATAATCCGTCACAAAATATTTTATCGAATGCATCTTGTACTACCAATTGCCTTGCTCCTCTTGCAAAGGTTATACACGATAATTTTGAAATTGTTGAGGGTTTAATGACCACCGTACATGCAACCACTGCCACTCAAAAAACAGTAGATGGACCGTCCGGAAAGGATTGGAGAGGAGGACGAGGTGCTGGCCAGAATATTATACCAGCAAGTACAGGTGCAGCAAAGGCTGTAACAAAAGTAATTCCGGAACTGAAAGGTAAACTAACGGGAATGGCTTTTCGAGTTCCTGTACCTAATGTTTCCGTTGTGGATCTAACATGTAAACTTGGCAAACCAGCATCAATGGACAAAATTAAAGCAAAAATCAAAGAGGCTTCTCAAGGATCCATGAAAGGAATAATTGGCTACACTGAAGAACAGCTGGTCTCGACGGATATGAATGGTGACTCCAGAAGCTGTATTTTTGACAGTCTTTCTTGCATAGCTTTAAATGACTCTTTTGTAAAACTAGTTGCCTGGTATGACAACGAATACGGTTACTCTAATAGAGTTGTGGATTTAATTATTTTTATTCATGGTAAATAATAATGTAATTGCCATTTAAAATATCATAATCAAAAATCATGTATACTTCCGTCTCAATATATCGTACTTTTGACATTATTGTGTCTTTTAATAATAATATTTATTATTATTATTATTATTAATATTATTATTAAATCAGGTCACTTTGACCCTTGGGTATATACGGGGGGGGGGGGGGGGGGGGGGCAAAATAGCGATGAAAGACGCAGGAACTTCGCACTCCTCAAGAAAATTAACAAAAACACAACTAGATATACAGTGCGTGGTTGTTTAAGTGTGCAACATATGGGCTTTTTTTTTATTACCGCTTTCTCAGAAAATGTTATTCTTGATAAAAGTTGGTGCATGTTCGATAATTATATTAGGTGCACTTATAGTGGTTGCAAGTCAAACTGCGTACAGGGTAGGCCAAAAAATTTAAAACTTGTACAAGAATACCCCTATTTCAGACAATTCAGCAAAATGTTATAAAGAAAAGTTGTTTACAATTACAAGTTATGCATAGATTTAAAAACGTGACCTCTTAAAATAAAAAACATTAATAATTTCCCAAATTTTTTTTTATATTCACCATAAAGACCTTCATAAATTAATCAAAATCAAATCAATTTCACATATCTTTCTTCAAATTTAAGCATATTTGTAAACTTTACTTGAATTTTTAATTTATTAAGGAATCACAAACTTCATGTTTGTTGCAGTTGCAACGATATTAAACACAACTTTAAAATATCCTAAAAAAAATTTTTTTTAACAAGATAAAACATTAATAATGATAATATGCTAGTTAAAAAAACTATCATTCAAAGTGCAAAATTTTTATTTTAAATGTTAAAATTTTAAACTGTACAAATTAAGCGACAAACTTGAAATCCTACTTAAATAATCGCAGATACCTATGGAAAAAAAATTAATAACATTTTGCTGAATTTTCTGAAATAGGGGTACTTTATTCTTGTAGAAGTTTTATATTTTTTGGCCTACCCTGTACGCCGTTTGACTTGCAACCATTCCAAGTGCACCTAATATGATTATCGAACATGCACCAACTTTTATCAAGAATAAAATTTTCTGAGAAATCGGTAATAAAAAAAATGCCCATATGCTGCATACTTAAACAACCACACTGTATATTAGAATTTCTTGTTATTACAACAAAATTAATTTAATATTTTTTGACTTATTTTGTGCCTTGGTCTTTCAAGCTAAGGTTCTGTTATTGCATTTTAAAATAAAGGAGGGAAGTAAGAAAGATTTTTTTGCGTCCCACACATAGAAATTTACTTTAATAGTCCGGTCAATCTAGACCAAAAAATCATACTGAAGGTACATAAATTAACAACAAGCTAAAAATCATAGCCCAGTACGGCAGTACGTGGGTATCAAAAAGGGGTGTTTGAATGCAAAAGGTGGTGTAGTAGCGATTTTTTAGTATGTTGTTAGGCTTGGGGCCCTAATGAAAAATCCAAGTTTTCGACCTCGAGGCGCATGCGCTCGAGCCGCCATCTTGGATTTTAGGTACAAAAATTTGATTTTTTGACAATAACTCAAAAACGGTGGCTTTTACGACAAAAGATCTCTATACAAAGTTAAAGAGGACAAAATTACCTACATTTTTGTAGAAATCTTTTTTTTAGCACACCTATGTTAGGAGTTACAGCTCCGTGAAGTTATACTATTTGAAAAAAAAATAAAAAAAAAAATTGACTGTTAATAACTAAAATAAATAGTTTAAAGAAGTAGTTCATGCTTAAAGTGGAGTTGAAAGTATAGAAAAATAAGAAAAAACTAAAAGTCTTCCTCCACAATATTTTGTGAAAGAATATAAATAATTTAAACAAATACAAATCATATTGAAATAATTTTTAAAGAGACTCTATTGAGAGAGGGTCATGAATAACCTTCCGTGCATCGAGTTTATATGCGTCAGTGTGTCATGTGTCATGTCTAGCTTGCAAAAGGTTACGCTGTTAAAACGGAAAATTTCCAAGTTGATTAGTGCTTTATTTGTGAGAAAACTTTAAGTGAAAGTGACGTTGTCGTTGTAAAGGAAAGAGGTGTAAAGACACTTTTAAAGTCGAGTGAGTTACGAGGTAATCGCGCACATTCGCGCATTTTGAGAACACTATTTTCGGTAACTGTGCATGGAGTGAAGGTTCCGCATTTTTTTTTCAAATAGTGCAACTTCACGGAGCTGTAACTCCTAACATATGTGTGCTACAAAAATTTTTTTTACAAAAAATGTACTAAATTTTGTCCTCTTTAACTTTGTACAGAATACCTTTTGTTGTAAAAGCCACCGTTTTTGAGTTATTGTCAAAAAATCAAATTTTTGTACCTAAAATCCGAGATGGCGGCTCGAGCGCATGCGCCTCGAGGTCGAAAACTTGGATTTTTCCTTAGGGCCCCAAGCCTAACAACATACTAAAAAATCGCTACTACACCTTTTGCATTCAAAAAACCCCCACGTACTGGGCTATAATGTAAAGTTTATCTATTTTCAACGATTTAGTTTAAACCCCTTCCCCTTTACTTTATTTTTTATTTTTTTACTTTCAGACACAAACCCCTATATTATAATTTATTATTAAGCTATGTCATAATAACGTTAACGTGTATTACTTTCAGACACAAACAACGTTTTCAAAAATACTTATTTTATGAAGTTACCTTATATATGTTATAAAATAACATACTAATAAATAGATATGTATGCCACTGAAAACGTGTTATACTTAAAAAATAGGCATCCTCAGATGCCTTCCTTAGGCATATACATATTTGTTTATTAGTAAGTATGTATGTAGGTATTCGTTAAAATACTTTAATAATATTTGAGTGGTTGATCAGTTTAAAACACATTTTTGAATATTTGTGTATATTCAAATAAAGTAATCATTTACCCTTAAACCGCCCCTCGTATCAAAAAAACATACGTGATCTTTTTTGTTGTAAATGAAGGGGGGATTCAGAAGAAGAAAGTTAAAATAAAATAAGTCAGTGGTGTAGCATAGTTTTCACAAAAAATATGGTAGTAACATTTTGTATCGACGCCACTGGTTAAATTTACGAACGTGTTGTACTTTGAAAATAAGTGTCCATAGATGCTTATTTAACTGACTAAATTTCATTAAAAAAAATATTTCGTTAAGGAGTTATTTAAAAATTATTACTATTCCTTTTAACATTTCAACGTAACGAAGTCGCCAAGGACCACTGTTTATAAGAACTTTTCATCTTAAAATATTGCCGGCAATTACCTCCCGAAGTTCGTCAAAGTACTTTTGAATCACCCTGTATAATTTAAATCATATCATACAGACATTTCTTTTCAGGAATATGTAATATATTATTATTATTATTATTATTATTATTATTATTATTCAAATATCTTAAAACCCAATAGAACCAGAATGGATCCGCAAGCATCAATAATCTGCTAACATAATTGCCTAAAACTTTTCCCATTTAACGGTCTTTCTATCTCTTATAGTTTCCTAGATCGCAATGTCAGTACCAATTTCGGGCACCCTTTATACACCCGACTTGTTAGGGCGGTTTGTGGCGACTCGGCCGCCGCCGCGGTAGCCGAGTCGGCACATGTGTATGTGTTATTATAGATGATGCAAAACATGCACATACAAAAGTGGTAGAGCGTCGCGCGGTTTTGAAACCCGGCGTAGCTTCTAATACATCCGCCGCTAGCTGTTTTCTTGCTTGACGTGGTTCTAGAATACCTGGAGTCAAATTATACTGGTCTGACATGGCAGTTTTCAAAGCGTGTTTGAGACCCAAAACAAAGTATTTTATTTCATTAAGGAATTGCAGTAAAAATGGATGTAGATTTGTTTTGCCAATGAGCCTAATAAATAAAAATGTAGGGATTGCTTTTTCTTATAAAATCGAAGTAATTTCTTGAAAGCCAATGAATAAAAGGTAAAGTAATTGCTTTTGCTTAAAAGTGCAGGAATTGCTTCTTCTTAAAAAACAGAAGCAATCGCTATCGTTTGCTAAAAATGTGACGAATAAATTAAGGAATTGCTTTTTCTAGTGTAGCAATCGCTTTCAACTTTTGAAGGTAGGTCGACCACTGCATCATTTGCTTGGTAAAAGTCAACTTTAGTTCTCCGCGGCATACACGTGCGTTACTCTTAATTTGTGTCTTCAATTATGGCTGAATAAATGAACGTCCGTGAAAGAAAAATTTACATTGTACGTAAAAATTGCAGATAATAATATGATGATTTCAGAAAGTTATATCGGTTTCACTGCGAAAATGTCGAGTGGTTGGCAAATTATTTTTTGACTAATACTGGTAAAAGGCAGGGTGCACTGTCGCCTTTAAATCAGGGGCGTCATTTCACATTTCTCTTAGTTTAAAAAAAAAAAATTATGGACGAAAAAAACACTTTATTGATGCCAAATTAACAAAAATAAACATAAAAAACACCTACGCATTTTTTCGGCAACAAAGTGTACAACTATATGCGATGTGGTAAATCGTAGTAGGTATATTTCAGTTAAAAGGTGTTTTTATTTGTAAAAGCCAAATTTTAATCTTTGTGTGTGAATACTCAGGGGGGGGGGGAACTGCTCCCCCTGCCCCCCCTATTGACGCCCCTGCTTTAAATAAGATTAAAGTCTTTCTGCGGAAATTGTCGAATCCGGGCTTTCAAAATTCTGTAGGTGAAGATCTCGGTGTTCACCAAACTACTGTCTGTAAGACATACACTCCTGTAATGGATGCAGTTTTGGAGAGGGCCAATATTTTTATTAAATTTCCTACAAGTGCTGAAGCTGTTGTGGAAGCTAAACGGTTGTGTTCAGAGAGATTTATTTATGTTCCTTCAATTTGTGAACGAATATCAATTGAGGAGCTTGCGTTCAAAAGCGGCTATATCACTTTTTTTGCTGATATGCTTTTTTTGCGATTTTCTGTTAAGTTCCACAAGCTCTATCAACTGGCACGATCATTTGCGTTCAAAACGGGCTATTTGTATGTTAAAATCGCATGTAAAGTCGGCCTTTTGCATCAAAACTGGCTATATCCTCTTTTTGCGATCAAAAGTGCTGCTCTTTATATATAAATATTTTATGTTTCTCTTGTTTTTTTTTTATTATGTATGTTGAGTTTTCATAATAAAAATATGTTTTGTTTTCCAGTCTTATAATAAAAATATGTTTCCTAGCGTTTTAATTGTTTTTTGTTGAGATTATTTAAAGCTTTGCTATCGAAACCATCTATATCCAGATTAATTTTAATTTTTTCTCAAGAACTATTGAGATTTGAAAAAAATTTCAAATTGCATCAATCTACTTCCCTAAAACACTATAAATAAACTTTTTTGCTATCTCTATATATTAAGGCGAACCAATGAGAAGTTTTTGTCGATTCCTGAACATTTTTCCTAAATGGACATAGCCGCTTTTGAACGCAAGCTCCTCAATTGCTTGTCTTTAATTTCTTTAGTACTACTATCACTTTCCTCATTTTCACTGAAATCTGCCATATCACAAATATAGGTTTCCTATTTTCCACAAAAACGTAACAGATTACTATTGTACTCTCAGACCAAGCACTATTGAACTAAATAAATAGACCAACGACGTTGTTGTATTTACGTCAACTCTTTTGCAAATTAGGCACCAAACAACGTGAAATCTATAATCTGAACAAGTGGATAAGCCACGTCTAAACTTGTGTTGAATAAGCATTTGCTACAAAGGTGTAAGAAAAACAGCAATTGCTTCAAAATTCTATTTATATCCAGATTTAGCAATTACTTTTACTTATAGCATTTGCTAATCAAGCAATTGCTTTTACTAAAATGGAATAACTTCAAGAAATTGCTTAATTTTTATTCATTAGGCTTAATGCCGCTACCAGAAAACGCTACAAAAACGCCGTGTGTGCGTCGATGAGATTTTCGCGAAATTAAAAATTATCCAACGAACGGGCTAGACATTAAAATGTAAATAAATAATAAAAAAAACTTCATTAAAAAATGTTAATCGTGGCCTGTAAATGTTTTTTACACGTCGCGTCGCACCGAGTCGAGTTCATCCCTATAAAAATCTTATATATAATAAAAAAGCGAGAGGCAATTTAATACCGTGTATTCTAAATATTTCAGTGACAGCTAGCAAAGGTCCTGTATCGCACATTCAACCTTCGTCGTCGTACCTCTGGCATGCGACATTTTCCCGTCCGAAGGGTCGGTGGGAACAATAGGACAGCTGGTCGAACCAGGGGCGTAGAACCGTGGAAATTTGAACTTCATTAAAAATCACGCAAAGGAATTAAAAACATAATAACTGACACCGATTTATTAGTAAGATGAGTTATATTGCGGATAAAAGGTTAAGAAAAATCGAATATGAATTTTCTATTCAATAGCAATATACATATTATTTATAGTTCTAGATGGTGTGATAAAATTTGCTTAGATAATGTAAACACAAATAAAGGTGTATGTAACCCACAGGCCAATAAACAAAGTAGAGACTAGTGACCGACCAAAGGTTCGGTTTCGGTTTCGGCCAAAAAATCTAGTTTCCGCCACAGTTTCGGTTTCGGCCAAAATGCAGCCGAACCTTCGGCCATGCCGAAACTCAGTGTTCGTGAACTATCGCGCACCGTTCGGCTAACGTTGGGTGGGTTCGTAAGCAATGCTGTCTATACCGTGCGAGCAAAAATTATTTGCATCAAAGAGGGCTTGGATTAAAAAACGTGTGGCTTGGTTTAGATCACAATGATATGGGGACGATTTATCTAACCAAATCTAGGTTAAAATTTTGTCAAATTCATATTAAGTATTACATGGTATGCCAAACAAATGAGTAATAAAATAAGTAGACAAATACAAATTTATTTTTGTTGTTTACAAAATTAACAAAGTAAGAATATACAGAAAAAAAAAGAAAAATAATTACATGTATTCTGAGAATTCACATAACCGGAGAGGTGGAACCAAACTTCATTCGAAAAAAAGTCAGGTCTAATAAGTAAATCATTTATTTCCAATAAATTTTGGGTAAACCATTGAGAGTAATTCCTGCTTCTTTCAAAATCTGCGGCTTGTATTTCCGGGAATACTTGCACTTTTTAAGGAAATAAATTTAGCTGCTTCTTAAGAATAGTCCTGTATGTTCCATAAGATATTCTCACTTATTGGGACAGGCGTCTTATACAATTTGTTGGCGTATTTTGCATTATTTCACGAACATTTGCAACAAGTTCTTCTGTTCTTACAGATGGCCTTCCTGCCCCTTTTTTGTTTTGTATAGAACCTGTTTCCCTAAACACAGCCACGGTTCTTTTCAGGCAATAATAAAAATCCCCAGCAATAAAAGCAACGTTAGGAAAATGTTCGGAAAATCGTCCATGCACAAACCCGGATTGTATTGCTACTCACCATTTACTCTAACCCCGTTTTGAAAATACGCTTCAACCATAAATGTTTTGTGCTGTTCCGTAAAGCCCATCGTGTGAACTGTTCAAGAAATTGGAAAAATTAGCGATGAATCAAATTACTTGTAACGACTGTTCAAAGATGACGGAATAACTTATTAATTGTTCATTCAGGTTCATTATCATTTTCTAATAAATATGCTTGTATTTCAGGTTTAGTATTTGATCTGTTTGGCGCTCCATATAGCAAACGACTGTTTCTGATCTATATTTCTTAATTTGATGGAGTCTTTGTGATTCCATTACCACTTGTGTTTTCTACTAGATGCAGAGCAATAATTTTCCCATGGCGCTACATAATAAAATACTAGTTGAACACTAATTGCACCACATAATCAACACTTCAACAAATTTCTCAAACGCACATTACACAAGCTTTCTCAAGATTGATTATATATCCTTATTGCACCAGACCCGGCTCTGGGGTCAATTAACAAGGGTGCCTAACCTAAAAACAACTGCAAACGTCATAAACTTATCGAATACGGGTTGGACCTACCTGCTCTTGATAACACGGACAACATTGCAAATAATGGTAAACAAGTGACATTATTAAAATTGTAAATATGTACTAACTAACTAATTCCTATTTTCCTTTATTGTTCCCTAAACTGTAGAGATCCCAAATAATCCATTTCGTCCAACATTCTTCTTCGAAAAGTTCATATAAGTTAAGAAGCTGGAGTAGAAATACCACATTTTTGTTTTACTTTGACATTGTAAATATCAACTGACGCATTATTTGATATAAAGGCCTATAAAAACAGGTTATTTTTCCCGGAAAATTGCAGACCATCTTTAAAGTTAAAAATACGAATATAAATTAGGGTAGGGTGGGGTAGGTTCGGACAGTTTTTTTCAAATGGCCATAATTTTGAAATCAGTTCCATTTAAATTAAATCGAAAATATCAGCAGAACCGAAGATTCATCTTTTATAAATTTAACGACTATACCTTTTCGGCAAAAATGCGTTTTTTTGTCAAATAGCGATTTAAAAAAAAATGCAATTTGTCCGATTCTGCCCCATAGTGGGGTACTGACGGACACGCCACGGGGAAGGTACGGACACATATTAAAATACCTATATTAAGGTGAAATGATGAATGTTCAAGTCGGCATATAACATGTTATTGGATATTATATGAAAACATATTTACAATAAATTTTTAAATTCCTGCTGTTCTGGATGTTCCTGGCAAATCTGTGGGTTTTGGTAATTTGCTTACCACATCTTTTCTGGAAATAGTTGAAATATCCTTAACATTTGGAAAATGAAAGCCACTTTTATACTTCCTAAAAAATTTACCAAATATTCTCCATTGTCGAATATTTTGTCCACTACTCCAGGTTCGGACAGTCCGAAACTGCCCCATGAAATATGTCCGAACGTGCCCCATATTACCAAGTGCATTTCTGGCGGCAAAATATCTCTAAATGCATTTATTTGTATTTCAATTCATTTTAAGGTTAAGTGTAGGAAAACAAGTTAATATTTATAAATTAGGTGAATATCTTAACTTAAATTTATTAGTAAAGATGTAATTCCTTACGACTTTCGCAGCCTTTCTTACAACGGCAACGAAAAATTTAAACAAATGTCTACGAACTCCTAATATTTATTGATAGCCGAACAACTTACACAGCCACGACCAATACAAATATAAATAAACATTTTTTGGTTGGCAAGAATCCAAGGAGTTAATTTTTTCGCGGTAAATTTAAAATGTCCGGAGGTG
The DNA here is from genome assembly GCA_963969555.1 of Polydrusus pterygomalis. Taxonomy (NCBI): domain Eukaryota; kingdom Metazoa; phylum Arthropoda; class Insecta; order Coleoptera; family Curculionidae; genus Polydrusus; species Polydrusus pterygomalis. The sequence goes on along the minus strand of OZ018376.1, from coordinate 74,835,579 downwards.
CCCCATGTCCGGACCTACCCCACCCTACCCTACTTATATTTTCCCTTTATTTTGGTTAAACTCAAATGCAGAGATCCCAAATAACCCATTTGGTCGAACGTTTTCGGTCGAAAGGTTTATATAAATATAGAAATTGAAGTCAGAATACCCCATTTTGTCCTTGCTTGACCGCTAATTTTCATAATTTCAGTCGAGATCTCGGCCTACTGAGGTTTAAGTTGGAGTGAGTGATTAGAATTTCATAATTATACTCCTTGTTGCTGTATGATTAATTATAATTGTACTCATTGTATTATGCATACCGTCAAAGTGGGTGACTTGAAAATGAGGGGTGACTTGATAAAATTCTACTTGGTCGGAGAACTAGCCACCTAACTATTTAGCGACACGGGGCTGGAGGTTCAGCTACGGCCGATCGTTTGACCTTGGTCTATGCCTACTTTCCAGCAGCGTTGCGCTTGTGTAGCTTGCTCTTTCGTTTAAACACGTCCGTTGCAAATCTTTAGTAAATAACGACGATTTTTAAAGCGCTCAAACTTTTGATTGGCTAGAACAGGAGGAATTTAATTTAAGGTAAGAATTTATGATAATTACCTTTAAAAAATAGTTCTTTTAAAGGTTTTAATATAATATCAATTTATAATTCGGTTTTTCCAACCTTTAGGGATTTTTTTTATGCTTGATAAATTTTTAGGGTGACAGAGGTATAAACGAAAAATTGGGGGACGTAGTTACGTTCGGTACACTAAGGAGTCATTAAATAGAGCATGGGCCGCACAATTAAGAATTTATTTTTAAGTTTGTAAAATTAAGAATAAAATATGTATTTCCTTTGTTTCTGTTTTTTGGCTGTTTTCTGTTTTAATTAAGGTATAAATATTTTTTAAAACACATTTTTTTGTATTTTTTTTTTAATCAGCTGTCTCCTATAACTACATTTACATCAAAATCGTAGTCAAGTCACCCGCTTTGACGGTACCTTATTGCTAATACGTATTATCCGCCTATTATAAAATGGTTGTTTCGTGAGATAATATATTTTTCGGATTATGAGATTCATGCAAATGGCCATTTGTATGATGCGCCTATGTTTTTCGTCTTTTAGAGTACAGCATTGAATCAATATGCGCGTAGTGGCGCGCACTGGCGGAGCTGCCCGAAACTCCTATTGTTATATGACGGTTTAATATCGAACCAACGATTTTGCCTCTAGCGGAGATAACATTGCCGAAAATACCCACACCGTCGGCTCCAATTTTAATAAAATGAAAAACGCCAAGAAAATATTAAACAACTTTGCCTGAAGCACTATAATGTCAAAACAAAATATATTAGTAGTGTAAAATGTTTAGATATTTTTAGAAACATTAGAATAAGCGATGTTTACAACGTTTGTGATAAATTCATAAAAATAACTTTTTCTATTTGACGTTCATAATAAGTTCATTATGAACTTGAAATGAAGTTCATAATGAAGCTATTTCGATACGCGTTTTTTCTTTATTTGATGTTCGTAACATTGAAATTGAAAAATTGAAAAATTGACGTAAAATCACGTCTTTTGAAATTGAAAAAAAAATTAGCAAAATCGCCCGAATTTCCGAACGCTCTGTATATGTACCGAATGTACAAGGATCACACCAGAGAACACACACTGTTAATATTCTGTGGATCACACAACGTATTCCGTCCAATTTCAAATCTCATATCGCTAAAATAACTTTAGAATCTCGTGGTGAAAATGGGTCAATAAATAAAAAAATGACAGTTCGCAAAATAATTTTTGTTGTCCAGAGGTTACTATGATAAAAAATAGTATTACCAACATAAAATTTAGACATAAAAATTTAAAGGATTTATTTTCTTTTTAAATATGTATTTTTTATTGAAAAAACTACAAATAGAAAAAATAGTATAAAGCACGTGGTTCATAAGGCGTTTTAGCGCACGTGTCAATTAAAAAACTCGCCACTTCGTGGCTCGTTTTTTAAAATAGACGCGTGCGCTAAAACCGCTTCTTATGAAACGTGTACTTTAATATACTATTTTCGCATTTTATACAGTAATCCACTAGATTAATGACTTCAAAATCGTACCGTAATGGGTCACTTTACAGCATAGCGACCATTACTGCATAAAACGTCAATGTCATTCAAAACACAATTTTACATATTATATGCTTTCTCGTATCTTTCCTTGGATTTTACTGGAAGCAAACTTGAAGAAGCTTCGCGGGCCGCATTCAGGATATCTTCCAAGTCATTTTCATTAGCCATTTCCATAATTCTTGTGAAATTCACTCTTCAAATATGATTTTATTTGGATGCTGTCAATAGTCGTCAAACACAAAAAAACATCTTGTTTATATTGCTAAGTTACCGAGAAGTCATACTATACTAAGTTTTTGTAGATTTTCTTCATTATATAACTATTCTTTTTAGATTTTAATATGAAATGCAAAATAATTAATTACTTACAAAATGCGAAAAAATAGTATACGCACCTCGTCAGAAAAGTGATTTTACTTGACTCGTATGGAAATTAAATACTAGCTTCGCTCGGATTCAAACTAACCATACTCGTCAAGTAAAGTTCCACTTTTCTAAACTTGATACGTAATGTACTATTATGCCATAGTCCTGCTCGAGTTTTTTGCTTGGTTTACTAATTAGACAACTTGATTGTGAGTAAATTGTTTCTCCAAAAGTTTTTAGTGCTGTTCCGCTGTTAAAAAAGTCGCCTAAAAACAAATACAAGAATTCATAACTCTTTATAAGATTGAGCAATTGAACATATATTATAGGACAGAATATTGTTTACATCAGAGTTTTAGGGAACACCAAAGCTTCCGTCTGACTTTTTACGCGTTTAAAGTAGATTTGAAAATAAAAATCACATTGGTTTGTAAGTCTTTATTGGGATAAGATTAAGTAATATTTTATAATATACAGGGCCGTTCCTAGCCCCTCTGCCGCCTTTGTGCAGAGCATCGAAAAGCCGCCCCCTCGGCGGCCCGTATATTTAAAACAACTAAATTTTTTAAAGTATTATTTATTTAAATATTAAGTAATATTTAACAACCAATAAAACAAAATATGAACCAAAACTTTAATCTCTTTTTCTAATACAAAATAAAAGTAAATAAAAACTTAATACTCTATAACAAAAATATAAAGGTAAAACAAACAAAATAACAAAACTCATAATCACACTCCCAGTCTGGGTTGCTGTAGGAAAAAAAAAGAAATATCTTTCTACTTTATTAAATAAATATTTTTCTGGCTTTTATAGATGCGTACTCGTCAATAAGTTGCGAGTGATTTAACTTTTCACAGATGTCATTTTCAATCGATATTATGCCTAAATTTGTGAGTCGTTCCTGTGAAATGGTAGATCTCAGATAGTTTTCTATTATTTTTAATTTTGAAAATGATCGCTCTCCGGATGCAACTGTTACTGGCAAAGTTAAAAATATTCGCAAACTTACAACTAAATTGGGGAATGACGATAATAAATTATTTCTCGTCTTTCGTCTTTCTATCGGACATCTGAAAATACTTTAATATAATCCATTAGAGTTGTTCATATAATGTTTAAAAAAAATAAAATACAAATTAATGTTAATAATAATTAATAAAATAATAATATGTTATATGTTCTTAAAAAAGTAAACTAGGTATGTACCATACTTTAAGTTCTGAAACGAAAAATTATACGTAATAAAATTGAGCGTCTTTTTATTTTAATCCCAATCGCTATTATTTTCATTTTCAAATTTATCAATAATTTAGCATTTTTTAAAGTAATTATATTATACTATCTGGTTATTAAGTGTATCAAAAAATTACTTACCTTCTATCTTTCAACTAAAGAAAATAATGTTTTAATCACCACAATACACAATCGGAAATCGGAATCGCAATCGAAGTAGAGAAAACAACAAGGTACTAAAGGTAAAACTTTTGCTGGACAAAATCCAAACCAAAGTGTACTTCCAAACTGATAAATTCCTTCTGTATTCTGCAATTTTATCATTTTCGCCGAACATATCATATCAAAGAGCGGCCGCCATGTATCGTCCCTTTGTCGGAAGACGCCAAACGAACGCGTCATATTTTTTGTGAACTCCACAGACAAAACAACCATAAATCTATTTTATATTCTATTTTTATTATATTATTTACCTACAGTATAAAAAATTAAATTGTCTGTAATGTGAAAACTATAGACTAGAAGTTTTTTTGTCGTTTTAGGACTACTTTGTGTATGAAATTCAATTTTGCGGGTGTTTTACAGTTTCTGCCTGGCAGCCTGTGGCCTGCGGCCGCCCTTTAGTTTGGCCGCCTTTGTGCCTGCACAACCTGCACACCCCTAAGAACGGCCCTGATAATATAAAACCATATGAAACGTTTATAAGATTTAATAGGGCGTTCCAAGACGAATGTGTTTATAAGTTTATCTACGACTATTTAATAATAGAAGCATAATGTGTTTGTTATTACATATATAATGGGGTTCATATTACCGTAGTTACTCATAAGTCATAATCTACAACCGTGGATTATGAGATTTCATAATCCACGGTCCCAACAATGAAGGTTATATTCCTGATTCAAAAAAAAAACTAAAATAGACGCTGCTAATAAAATTTTAAAACAAATAAACTCAAATTTATGCCCATCTACATCTACCACAGTAAATAATGTTAGCTCCGAAACTTTTTCATTACTAATAAAAACGATATGACTAGTAAGTAATATCCTGCTCCCATTCATTTTCATAATGGCTCCAATGTTACAATCAATTTCATGAAAAATTAGAAAAAAGTAATTGTATTTTGTTTAATTACTGTTAACATTGTTGAATTGTATTTTTTAGTTTTAAGAAATACCATTAATAATATTACCTTGTTATGTAAAACTATCCTATTGTAATAAAATTTGTTGCTCTAAATGCATTTTCTAATTTTTTGAATACAGAATATTGTAGATAAAGTATAGTATTTGACTCGCGTATATAATGGCTATATTACACTCGGATTCTTAAAACACGAGCCTTCGGCGACATGTTTCGGACGTAGAGACGTCCATCATCAGGAGACAACAAGAAATATAAAAAGTATGTTGCTGTTGTGATTAGCAAAGGATAAACTAGTTGGTGGTATGAAACTTTAAATTAGCTTGACAATGAATTCGAAAAATATACCGTCGAGGAGTCTATTTGAATAATTTATTATTCAAAAGACCGGTGGAGAAAGATTTCTTGCCTTTCTTTTTATTTCTATATTTCACCTTCACTTTAAGCATGGACTATTTGTTCAAATTTTCGTATATTATGTTTGTATCAGGTAATACCGTGCGAGCAAAAATTATTTACATCAAAAAGGGCTTGGATTAAAAAACGTAGGGCTTGGTTTAGGTCACAATGATATAAGGACGATATATCTAACCAAATCTAGGTTAAAATTTTGTCAAATTCATATTATGACATGATATGCCAAACTAATGAGTAATAAAATAAGTAGACAAATACAAATTTATTTTGTTGTTTACAAAATTAACAAAGTAAGACATAGGTACAAAAAGAAAAAGAAAAATAATTACATAAATTGCTGAAATTGGCCACCGCCATGCTCCAAGCATTAATCACACGTCTCTTCATATTTTCGAAAGTGTTGACCAGCATCTCTGGAGACATATTACCACATTGTCCACATTCTTGGATAATCATTTCTTGTAATTTGTTCTAAATTTGCAACTGGTGTTTTAAAAATAGTTTTCTTTAAATGAAGAAAAAATAAATTTTGGGTAAACCATTAAGAGTAATTTCTGCCTCTTTCAAAATCTGCGGCTTTTATTATATTATTTACCTACAGTATAAAAAATTAAATTGTCTGTAATGTGAAAACTATAGACTAGAAGTTTTTTTGTCGTTTTAGGACTACTTTGTGTATGAAATTCAATTTTGCGGGTGTTTTACAGTTTCTGCCTGGCAGCCTGTGGCCTGCGGCCGCCCTTTAGTTTGGCCGCCTTTGTGCCTGCACAACCTGCACACCCCTAAGAACGGCCCTGATAATATAAAACCATATGAAACGTTTATAAGATTTAATAGGGCGTTCCAAGACGAATGTGTTTATAAGTTTATCTACGACTATTTAATAATAGAAGCATAATGTGTTTGTTATTACATATATAATGGGGTTCATATTACCGTAGTTACTCATAAGTCATAATCTACAACCGTGGATTATGAGATTTCATAATCCACGGTCCCAACAATGAAGGTTATATTCCTGATTCAAAAAAAAAACTAAAATAGACGCTGCTAATAAAATTTTAAAACAAATAAACTCAAATTTATGCCCATCTACATCTACCACAGTAAATAATGTTAGCTCCGAAACTTTTTCATTACTAATAAAAACGATATGACTAGTAAGTAATATCCTGCTCCCATTCATTTTCATAATGGCTCCAATGTTACAATCAATTTCATGAAAAATTAGAAAAAAGTAATTGTATTTTGTTTAATTACTGTTAACATTGTTGAATTGTATTTTTTAGTTTTAAGAAATACCATTAATAATATTACCTTGTTATGTAAAACTATCCTATTGTAATAAAATTTGTTGCTCTAAATGCATTTTCTAATTTTTTGAATACAGAATATTGTAGATAAAGTATAGTATTTGACTCGCGTATATAATGGCTATATTACACTCGGATTCTTAAAACACGAGCCTTCGGCGACATGTTTCGGACGTAGAGACGTCCATCATCAGGAGACAACAAGAAATATAAAAAGTATGTTGCTGTTGTGATTAGCAAAGGATAAACTAGTTGGTGGTATGAAACTTTAAATTAGCTTGACAATGAATTCGAAAAATATACCGTCGAGGAGTCTATTTGAATAATTTATTATTCAAAAGACCGGTGGAGAAAGATTTCTTGCCTTTCTTTTTATTTCTATATTTCACCTTCACTTTAAGCATGGACTATTTGTTCAAATTTTCGTATATTATGTTTGTATCAGGTAATACCGTGCGAGCAAAAATTATTTACATCAAAAAGGGCTTGGATTAAAAAACGTAGGGCTTGGTTTAGGTCACAATGATATAAGGACGATATATCTAACCAAATCTAGGTTAAAATTTTGTCAAATTCATATTATGACATGATATGCCAAACTAATGAGTAATAAAATAAGTAGACAAATACAAATTTATTTTGTTGTTTACAAAATTAACAAAGTAAGACATAGGTACAAAAAGAAAAAGAAAAATAATTACATAAATTGCTGAAATTGGCCACCGCCATGCTCCAAGCATTAATCACACGTCTCTTCATATTTTCGAAAGTGTTGACCAGCATCTCTGGAGACATATTACCACATTGTCCACATTCTTGGATAATCATTTCTTGTAATTTGTTCTAAATTTGCAACTGGTGTTTTAAAAATAGTTTTCTTTAAATGAAGAAAAAATAAATTTTGGGTAAACCATTAAGAGTAATTTCTGCCTCTTTCAAAATCTGCGGCTTTTATTATATTATTTACCTACAGTATAAAAAATTAAATTGTCTGTAATGTGAAAACTATAGACTAGAAGTTTTTTTGTCGTTTTAGGACTACTTTGTGTATGAAATTCAATTTTGCGGGTGTTTTACAGTTTCTGCCTGGCAGCCTGTGGCCTGCGGCCGCCCTTTAGTTTGGCCGCCTTTGTGCCTGCACAACCTGCACACCCCTAAGAACGGCCCTGATAATATAAAACCATATGAAACGTTTATAAGATTTAATAGGGCGTTCCAAGACGAATGTGTTTATAAGTTTATCTACGACTATTTAATAATAGAAGCATAATGTGTTTGTTATTACATATATAATGGGGTTCATATTACCGTAGTTACTCATAAGTCATAATCTACAACCGTGGATTATGAGATTTCATAATCCACGGTCCCAACAATGAAGGTTATATTCCTGATTCAAAAAAAAAACTAAAATAGACGCTGCTAATAAAATTTTAAAACAAATAAACTCAAATTTATGCCCATCTACATCTACCACAGTAAATAATGTTAGCTCCGAAACTTTTTCATTACTAATAAAAACGATATGACTAGTAAGTAATATCCTGCTCCCATTCATTTTCATAATGGCTCCAATGTTACAATCAATTTCATGAAAAATTAGAAAAAAGTAATTGTATTTTGTTTAATTACTGTTAACATTGTTGAATTGTATTTTTTAGTTTTAAGAAATACCATTAATAATATTACCTTGTTATGTAAAACTATCCTATTGTAATAAAATTTGTTGCTCTAAATGCATTTTCTAATTTTTTGAATACAGAATATTGTAGATAAAGTATAGTATTTGACTCGCGTATATAATGGCTATATTACACTCGGATTCTTAAAACACGAGCCTTCGGCGACATGTTTCGGACGTAGAGACGTCCATCATCAGGAGACAACAAGAAATATAAAAAGTATGTTGCTGTTGTGATTAGCAAAGGATAAACTAGTTGGTGGTATGAAACTTTAAATTAGCTTGACAATGAATTCGAAAAATATACCGTCGAGGAGTCTATTTGAATAATTTATTATTCAAAAGACCGGTGGAGAAAGATTTCTTGCCTTTCTTTTTATTTCTATATTTCACCTTCACTTTAAGCATGGACTATTTGTTCAAATTTTCGTATATTATGTTTGTATCAGGTAATACCGTGCGAGCAAAAATTATTTACATCAAAAAGGGCTTGGATTAAAAAACGTAGGGCTTGGTTTAGGTCACAATGATATAAGGACGATATATCTAACCAAATCTAGGTTAAAATTTTGTCAAATTCATATTATGACATGATATGCCAAACTAATGAGTAATAAAATAAGTAGACAAATACAAATTTATTTTGTTGTTTACAAAATTAACAAAGTAAGACATAGGTACAAAAAGAAAAAGAAAAATAATTACATAAATTGCTGAAATTGGCCACCGCCATGCTCCAAGCATTAATCACACGTCTCTTCATATTTTCGAAAGTGTTGACCAGCATCTCTGGAGACATATTACCACATTGTCCACATTCTTGGATAATCATTTCTTGTAATTTGTTCTAAATTTGCAACTGGTGTTTTAAAAATAGTTTTCTTTAAATGAAGAAAAAATAAATTTTGGGTAAACCATTAAGAGTAATTTCTGCCTCTTTCAAAATCTGCGGCTTTTATTATATTATTTACCTACAGTATAAAAAATTAAATTGTCTGTAATGTGAAAACTATAGACTAGAAGTTTTTTTGTCGTTTTAGGACTACTTTGTGTATGAAATTCAATTTTGCGGGTGTTTTACAGTTTCTGCATGGCAGCCTGTGGCCTGCGGCCGCCCTTTAGTTTGGCCGCCTTTGTGCCTGCACAACCTGCACACCCCTAAGAACGGCCCTGATAATATAAAACCATATGAAACGTTTATAAGATTTAATAGGGCGTTCCAAGACGAATGTGTTTATAAGTTTATCTACGACTATTTAATAATAGAAGCATAATGTGTTTGTTATTACATATATAATGGGGTTCATATTACCGTAGTTACTCATAAGTCATAATCTACAACCGTGGATTATGAGATTTCATAATCCACGGTCCCAACAATGAAGGTTATATTCCTGATTCAAAAAAAAAACTAAAATAGACGCTGCTAATAAAATTTTAAAACAAATAAACTCAAATTTATGCCCATCTACATCTACCACAGTAAATAATGTTAGCTCCGAAACTTTTTCATTACTAATAAAAACGATATGACTAGTAAGTAATATCCTGCTCCCATTCATTTTCATAATGGCTCCAATGTTACAATCAATTTCATGAAAAATTAGAAAAAAGTAATTGTATTTTGTTTAATTACTGTTAACATTGTTGAATTGTATTTTTTAGTTTTAAGAAATACCATTAATAATATTACCTTGTTATGTAAAACTATCCTATTGTAATAAAATTTGTTGCTCTAAATGCATTTTCTAATTTTTTGAATACAGAATATTGTAGATAAAGTATAGTATTTGACTCGCGTATATAATGGCTATATTACACTCGGATTCTTAAAACACGAGCCTTCGGCGACATGTTTCGGACGTAGAGACGTCCATCATCAGGAGACAACAAGAAATATAAAAAGTATGTTGCTGTTGTGATTAGCAAAGGATAAACTAGTTGGTGGTATGAAACTTTAAATTAGCTTGACAATGAATTCGAAAAATATACCGTCGAGGAGTCTATTTGAATAATTTATTATTCAAAAGACCGGTGGAGAAAGATTTCTTGCCTTTCTTTTTATTTCTATATTTCACCTTCACTTTAAGCATGGACTATTTGTTCAAATTTTCGTATATTATGTTTGTATCAGGTAATACCGTGCGAGCAAAAATTATTTACATCAAAAAGGGCTTGGATTAAAAAACGTAGGGCTTGGTTTAGGTCACAATGATATAAGGACGATATATCTAACCAAATCTAGGTTAAAATTTTGTCAAATTCATATTATGACATGATATGCCAAACTAATGAGTAATAAAATAAGTAGACAAATACAAATTTATTTTGTTGTTTACAAAATTAACAAAGTAAGACATAGGTACAAAAAGAAAAAGAAAAATAATTACATAAATTGCTGAAATTGGCCACCGCCATGCTCCAAGCATTAATCACACGTCTCTTCATATTTTCGAAAGTGTTGACCAGCATCTCTGGAGACATATTACCACATTGTCCACATTCTTGGATAATCATTTCTTGTAATTTGTTCTAAATTTGCAACTGGTGTTTTAAAAATAGTTTTCTTTAAATGAAGAAAAAATAAATTTTGGGTAAACCATTAAGAGTAATTTCTGCCTCTTTCAAAATCTGCGGCTTTTATTATATTATTTACCTACAGTATAAAAAATTAAATTGTCTGTAATGTGAAAACTATAGACTAGAAGTTTTTTTGTCGTTTTAGGACTACTTTGTGTATGAAATTCAATTTTGCGGGTGTTTTACAGTTTCTGCCTGGCAGCCTGTGGCCTGCGGCCGCCCTTTAGTTTGGCCGCCTTTGTGCCTGCACAACCTGCACACCCCTAAGAACGGCCCTGATAATATAAAACCATATGAAACGTTTATAAGATTTAATAGGGCGTTCCAAGACGAATGTGTTTATAAGTTTATCTACGACTATTTAATAATAGAAGCATAATGTGTTTGTTATTACATATATAATGGGGTTCATATTACCGTAGTTACTCATAAGTCATAATCTACAACCGTGGATTATGAGATTTCATAATCCACGGTCCCAACAATGAAGGTTATATTCCTGATTCAAAAAAAAAACTAAAATAGACGCTGCTAATAAAATTTTAAAACAAATAAACTCAAATTTATGCCCATCTACATCTACCACAGTAAATAATGTTAGCTCCGAAACTTTTTCATTACTAATAAAAACGATATGACTAGTAAGTAATATCCTGCTCCCATTCATTTTCATAATGGCTCCAATGTTACAATCAATTTCATGAAAAATTAGAAAAAAGTAATTGTATTTTGTTTAATTACTGTTAACATTGTTGAATTGTATTTTTTAGTTTTAAGAAATACCATTAATAATATTACCTTGTTATGTAAAACTATCCTATTGTAATAAAATTTGTTGCTCTAAATGCATTTTCTAATTTTTTGAATACAGAATATTGTAGATAAAGTATAGTATTTGACTCGCGTATATAATGGCTATATTACACTCGGATTCTTAAAACACGAGCCTTCGGCGACATGTTTCGGACGTAGAGACGTCCATCATCAGGAGACAACAAGAAATATAAAAAGTATGTTGCTGTTGTGATTAGCAAAGGATAAACTAGTTGGTGGTATGAAACTTTAAATTAGCTTGACAATGAATTCGAAAAATATACCGTCGAGGAGTCTATTTGAATAATTTATTATTCAAAAGACCGGTGGAGAAAGATTTCTTGCCTTTCTTTTTATTTCTATATTTCACCTTCACTTTAAGCATGGACTATTTGTTCAAATTTTCGTATATTATGTTTGTATCAGGTAATACCGTGCGAGCAAAAATTATTTACATCAAAAAGGGCTTGGATTAAAAAACGTAGGGCTTGGTTTAGGTCACAATGATATAAGGACGATATATCTAACCAAATCTAGGTTAAAATTTTGTCAAATTCATATTATGACATGATATGCCAAACTAATGAGTAATAAAATAAGTAGACAAATACAAATTTATTTTGTTGTTTACAAAATTAACAAAGTAAGACATAGGTACAAAAAGAAAAAGAAAAATAATTACATAAATTGCTGAAATTGGCCACCGCCATGCTCCAAGCATTAATCACACGTCTCTTCATATTTTCGAAAGTGTTGACCAGCATCTCTGGAGACATATTACCACATTGTCCACATTCTTGGATAATCATTTCTTGTAATTTGTTCTAAATTTGCAACTGGTGTTTTAAAAATAGTTTTCTTTAAATGAAGAAAAAATAAATTTTGGGTAAACCATTAAGAGTAATTTCTGCCTCTTTCAAAATCTGCGGCTTTTATTATATTATTTACCTACAGTATAAAAAATTAAATTGTCTGTAATGTGAAAACTATAGACTAGAAGTTTTTTTGTCGTTTTAGGACTACTTTGTGTATGAAATTCAATTTTGCGGGTGTTTTACAGTTTCTGCCTGGCAGCCTGTGGCCTGCGGCCGCCCTTTAGTTTGGCCGCCTTTGTGCCTGCACAACCTGCACACCCCTAAGAACGGCCCTGATAATATAAAACCATATGAAACGTTTATAAGATTTAATAGGGCGTTCCAAGACGAATGTGTTTATAAGTTTATCTACGACTATTTAATAATAGAAGCATAATGTGTTTGTTATTACATATATAATGGGGTTCATATTACCGTAGTTACTCATAAGTCATAATCTACAACCGTGGATTATGAGATTTCATAATCCACGGTCCCAACAATGAAGGTTATATTCCTGATTCAAAAAAAAAACTAAAATAGACGCTGCTAATAAAATTTTAAAACAAATAAACTCAAATTTATGCCCATCTACATCTACCACAGTAAATAATGTTAGCTCCGAAACTTTTTCATTACTAATAAAAACGATATGACTAGTAAGTAATATCCTGCTCCCATTCATTTTCATAATGGCTCCAATGTTACAATCAATTTCATGAAAAATTAGAAAAAAGTAATTGTATTTTGTTTAATTACTGTTAACATTGTTGAATTGTATTTTTTAGTTTTAAGAAATACCATTAATAATATTACCTTGTTATGTAAAACTATCCTATTGTAATAAAATTTGTTGCTCTAAATGCATTTTCTAATTTTTTGAATACAGAATATTGTAGATAAAGTATAGTATTTGACTCGCGTATATAATGGCTATATTACACTCGGATTCTTAAAACACGAGCCTTCGGCGACATGTTTCGGACGTAGAGACGTCCATCATCAGGAGACAACAAGAAATATAAAAAGTATGTTGCTGTTGTGATTAGCAAAGGATAAACTAGTTGGTGGTATGAAACTTTAAATTAGCTTGACAATGAATTCGAAAAATATACCGTCGAGGAGTCTATTTGAATAATTTATTATTCAAAAGACCGGTGGAGAAAGATTTCTTGCCTTTCTTTTTATTTCTATATTTCACCTTCACTTTAAGCATGGACTATTTGTTCAAATTTTCGTATATTATGTTTGTATCAGGTAATACCGTGCGAGCAAAAATTATTTACATCAAAAAGGGCTTGGATTAAAAAACGTAGGGCTTGGTTTAGGTCACAATGATATAAGGACGATATATCTAACCAAATCTAGGTTAAAATTTTGTCAAATTCATATTATGACATGATATGCCAAACTAATGAGTAATAAAATAAGTAGACAAATACAAATTTATTTTGTTGTTTACAAAATTAACAAAGTAAGACATAGGTACAAAAAGAAAAAGAAAAATAATTACATAAATTGCTGAAATTGGCCACCGCCATGCTCCAAGCATTAATCACACGTCTCTTCATATTTTCGAAAGTGTTGACCAGCATCTCTGGAGACATATTACCACATTGTCCACATTCTTGGATAATCATTTCTTGTAATTTGTTCTAAATTTGCAACTGGTGTTTTAAAAATAGTTTTCTTTAAATGAAGAAAAAATAAATTTTGGGTAAACCATTAAGAGTAATTTCTGCCTCTTTCAAAATCTGCGGCTTTTATTATATTATTTACCTACAGTATAAAAAATTAAATTGTCTGTAATGTGAAAACTATAGACTAGAAGTTTTTTTGTCGTTTTAGGACTACTTTGTGTATGAAATTCAATTTTGCGGGTGTTTTACAGTTTCTGCCTGGCAGCCTGTGGCCTGCGGCCGCCCTTTAGTTTGGCCGCCTTTGTGCCTGCACAACCTGCACACCCCTAAGAACGGCCCTGATAATATAAAACCATATGAAACGTTTATAAGATTTAATAGGGCGTTCCAAGACGAATGTGTTTATAAGTTTATCTACGACTATTTAATAATAGAAGCATAATGTGTTTGTTATTACATATATAATGGGGTTCATATTACCGTAGTTACTCATAAGTCATAATCTACAACCGTGGATTATGAGATTTCATAATCCACGGTCCCAACAATGAAGGTTATATTCCTGATTCAAAAAAAAAACTAAAATAGACGCTGCTAATAAAATTTTAAAACAAATAAACTCAAATTTATGCCCATCTACATCTACCACAGTAAATAATGTTAGCTCCGAAACTTTTTCATTACTAATAAAAACGATATGACTAGTAAGTAATATCCTGCTCCCATTCATTTTCATAATGGCTCCAATGTTACAATCAATATCATGAAAAATTAGAAAAAAGTAATTGTATTTTGTTTAATTACTGTTAACATTGTTGAATTGTATTTTTTAGTTTTAAGAAATACCATTAATAATATTACCTTGTTATGTAAAACTATCCTATTGTAATAAAATTTGTTGCTCTAAATGCATTTTTTAATTTTTTGAATACAGAATATTGTAGATAAAGTATAGTATTTGACTCGCGTATATAATGGCTATATTACACTCGGATTCTTAAAACACGAGCCTTCGGCGACATGTTTCGGACGTAGAGACGTCCATCATCAGGAGACAACAAGAAATATAAAAAGTATGTTGCTGTTGTGATTAGCAAAGGATAAACTAGTTGGTGGTATGAAACTTTAAATTAGCTTGACAATGAATTCGAAAAATATACCGTCGAGGAGTCTATTTGAATAATTTATTATTCAAAAGACCGGTGGAGAAAGATTTCTTGCCTTTCTTTTTATTTCTATATTTCACCTTCACTTTAAGCATGGACTATTTGTTCAAATTTTCGTATATTATGTTTGTATCAGGTAATACCGTGCGAGCAAAAATTATTTACATCAAAAAGGGCTTGGATTAAAAAACGTAGGGCTTGGTTTAGGTCACAATGATATAAGGACGATATATCTAACCAAATCTAGGTTAAAATTTTGTCAAATTCATATTATGACATGATATGCCAAACTAATGAGTAATAAAATAAGTAGACAAATACAAATTTATTTTGTTGTTTACAAAATTAACAAAGTAAGACATAGGTACAAAAAGAAAAAGAAAAATAATTACATAAATTGCTGAAATTGGCCACCGCCATGCTCCAAGCATTAATCACACGTCTCTTCATATTTTCGAAAGTGTTGACCAGCATCTCTGGAGACATATTACCACATTGTCCACATTCTTGGATAATCATTTCTTGTAATTTGTTCTAAATTTGCAACTGGTGTGTTAAAAATAGTTTTCTTTAAATGAAGAAAAAATAAATTTTGGGTAAACCATTAAGAGTAATTTCTGCCTCTTTCAAAATCTGCGGCTTGTATTTCTTGGAATACTCGCACTTTATAAGAAAATAAATTTAGCTGCTAATTCTTAAGAATAATCCTGCATGTTCCATAAGATCCTCCCACTTCTTGGGACAGGCGTCTTATACAATTTGTAGGCGTATTTTGCATTATTTCACGAATGTTTGCAAAAGTTCTTTTGTTCTTACAGATGGCCTTCCTGCTTCTTTTTGTTCGTGAAAATCGTCCATGCACAAACCCGGATTGTTTTGCCACTCACAATTTACTCTAACCCCGTTTCGAAAATACGCTTCAACCATAAATGTTTTGTGCTGTTCCGTAAAGCCCATTGTGTGAATTGTTCAAGAAATTGGAAAAATGAGCGATGAACCAAATTACTTGTAACGACTGTCAAAGATGACATAATAACTGATTGATTGTTAATTCAGGTAGTTACTGACACCCAACAGGTATTAAGCTCTACGGCTAAGCATTACGTCCTTAGATGCAAGGCCCTCTTTGATGCAAATAATTTTTGCTCGCACAGTATTAAGTAAGTTAGTATCGCTAATCTTCTTTACATAACAGTAATTTTATCAGGCATTTTGACTGGTCATTCATTTGTTACTATTTCTTCAAAACACACTGCCCGATTTACTTGATTTGCCTCTAGTGTTAAGCAGGCATATTATTTGGTTTCAACTAGACGGTGATCCCCGCATTTAGCCAGAAAAGTTAAGAACTATTTACACCAAGTCTTTCCTAATCGCTGAAGTGGTCGGTGCTAAGATGCTCCTGTTAAATGGCCACCTTGTTCCCCAGACCTTCCTCCCTTGGAATGCTCAGTCTGGGAGTGTATGAAAGATCTTGTATATGTCGTAGGCTGATAGTGAAATCCGTCATTTTATGAAAAGCCTAGTCACTTCATGAAGCGTCGGCAGATTGTGTAAAAACATGAAATTACACGATCTGCCGCGTGCGTCACTTCATGAAGAGACCTTGACGTTTCGGCGTATTATGTATAACACAATATGCCTAATTTTAAATATCGTCACTTCATGTAGTACCTATAACGATGTCATGTCAGTCGGCATATTGTGTAATTCCGTCTAAAAGGTATATTGGCAACTGGTTTGTTCGTTGTTCCCCAGAGCATTTTTTTTTTAATTAAATTTTTTCAACTAATATTATTTTATAAAAATAAAATAAATGCTCTGACAAACCCGAACAAACCAGTTGCCAATATACCTTTTAGACGGAATTACACAATATGCCTTGTTTTTGTGGCATTTCATGAAGTGACGATATCTAAAATTAGGCAGATTGTGTTATACATAATACGCCGAAACGTCAAGATGATGAAGTGACGCGGCAGATCGTGTAATTTCATGTTTTTACACAATCTGCCGACGCTTCATGAAGTGACTAGGCTTTTCATGAAATTACGGATTTCACTATCAGCCTACGACATATACAGTGACCGGCAGAAAGTGCGCAGCATATGGGAAAGTTTTTTTTTATCTTTAAGTTTAGAAAATTAATTTTATTTTAGATAGGTTCTGCATGTTCTCAACCCAAAATAACACCCATTAAATCCGGTAAAAGTCTTATGGTATACGAGGTAGGATCAAAAATTTGAAATTCCGCTAAGAGTAAAGTACCTCTATCTTTCATTTTAGAATATTTTTTACTAAGAATTATTGTTTTAATTTCAAAGTTACACCCAAATTTCAAATTTCGCTTATTTTGGACCAAAAAATGGATTTAATAGTATTTTCTGAATAACCCTGTATAAAAAATAAATGGCAACCTAACAGTACGAAAATAAGATTTTCTGTATACTTTGTTAGAGATTACCGTCGATCATAAGTCCGATTAGTGTGTTTTCTTAATATTATGGTTTTTTAAAATAAAAACATAAAAAAATTAAATATTTTTGCTGAACACCGTATTTTATTTTCTGAGGGAACAAGTTAATTTCATCTAACTGATATTTTTTAATTTACATTGACTTAAAGTATCTCCTAAATAGTTTTTGATACATTGAAGTATGCATAGAAAGTTCCCTTATTTTTCGTGACGAAAAAATCCGTTCAAAATGTATTTTAAATTAAAATTTTTTCTTTATAAATCAAAAGGAAACTTTCTATGCGTACTTTAATGTATAAAAAAACTATTTAGGATACGCTTTAAGTCAGCGTAAATCAAAAAATATCAGTTAGATGAAATTAACTTGTTCCCTCAGAAAATAAAATACGGTGTGCAGCAAAAATATTTAATATTCTTATGTTTTTATTTTAAAAAGCCATAATATTACGAAAACAAACTAATCGGACTTATGATCGACGGTTATCTCCGAGGTTATCTCTAACAAAGTCTGCAGAAAATCTTATTTTTGTACTGTTCGGTTGCCATTTATTTTTAATAAAGGGTTATTCAGCAAACACTAATAAATCCATTTTTTGTTCAAAATAAGCGAAATTTGGAATTTGGATATAACTTTGAAATTAAAACGATAATTCTTAGTAAAAAAATATTCTAAAATGAAAGATGGAGGTACTTTACTCTTAGCGGAATTTCAAATTTTTTATCCTACCTCGTATACCATAAGACTTTTACCGGATTTAATGGGTGTTATTTTGGTTTGAGAACATGCAGAACCTATCTAACATAAAATTATTTTTTTAAACTTAAAGATAAAAAACTTTCCCATATGCTGCGCACTTTCTGCCGGTCACTGTATATGGTTCCGATTTTGACCGAGATATAAATTATCATTCAAGCTGAAGAGCAGTTCAAGTTGAAACCACATATTTTTTTAAGATTTTAACTCGCATATGTATTCAAAAAATGGAGGTTATCTCGAGCAATTTCTATAGAGTATTTTTTTAAAAATTTTGTTTGTTTATTGTTAATAACCTATTCATAATTTTATGAAAATAAATTGTTTTGAATATTTATTTATTATTGTCTTAATTAACCATGACGGTTTACTGTTATGTGAAGAAGATTAACAATAGTAAGTTTTTAGAAGGCAATAAAATAATTTCATTTAACTGGTTTAAGACAACATGTTTTTATCGGTACGCCACTGTCTTCACATTATTTTTGGTTAAGCCACGTTGGCATCAGTTAAGGACCCATACTATTCAAATTATCTCCAAAACGCATCATTTTATCGAAATTCTTTAAAAGTAACAAAATATTCAAAAACAAATGGTTACTTGAAAAAATGTGATTTGAAAGTCACTGGCTCACGTGGTCAGCGGGTACTTAACCCCCCCCCACCGTATTTTTGACTATTTGACAATTGTTTTTCTTTTGTTTTGTTGTTTTTCTCAAAAAATGTAACTTTATGGTGAAGCAGTGTACCAAATTTGAAATTAATATCTTATTAAATACTAGAATCTCGACTAGAATTATTCAAAAAAATCGGTTTTTAAATTTTGACGCCCTGTATATCGAACATGAGGGTCAAAGTTATAAAAGTCATATTATTTTTGCTCAAGGAATCTATGGTTAACGAAAGTGTTTGTGTGTGTGTGCTCATGCCCATTCTTGTGGGACGCTAAAAAATCTGAATAAACTGTACGGATTTAAAGGTATACTTATATCTATGCAAATAACCCTATTACTTTATGTTAAACCACAAACATACCTATGTCGACGCAAATCATAATTTAGTTAATTAATAATAAATTGCTGATAAGATACAGAGTAATACAGACCAAAGGTACAGCTACCAATAATTATTGTGAGGATTCATTAAATGTAAATTTTTTAACATAAAAACTTTCTGTTTGTTTATTCAATAAAATATTTGGCCATCTAATGACACATTTTAAAAATATTAATGACATCCAACGTGTACGTCCTGTGCTTCAATGAAATTCCATTCATGCTCACCTGAGGAATGTGAACTTTTAAAAGGCTTTTCAATCTGTGCGGGTAGAAGGTTTTTGGGCTTGGGGTGTGTATTATGAAAGTTATTTATGTCCCTAATTCTCGGAAAGTTTATTAGAAGTTGAAGTTAAATTTTAAATGACCGGCACACATAATACTAAAGATATTCGTAATATTTTTGTAATTTTTTCGATTTAGTATTTTTTGGGATCGTACCTATCGGCAAATATTACTTTGACAATTTCACGCCATCAATATTCATCCAATGAAATATAATCATTTCATAACGTTGCCATGGCAACCTTTGTATTTTTTCGGAAATTTTTTCTTGCTGGGGTACCCTGAAGGGTATTACAGTGGAAATTTTTTGACATAATATAAAGTGACAACACGGAACTTTATAAAATATCAACTGGAACTGTCAACAATCAACCAGTACGTTTTGTCAAACTTTTTATAATTTTAAATTTCTTTAATTAATGTTAGTTAATATTAAAGGAATAAAAACGCCTAAACAATACAAAATAATTTATTTTTTAGATACATATGTTTTAGTTACAAACTGTAAATGTACCTTAAATCCTCTTTCTACCTCTTCCCTTTTCAATGGCCAATAATCCGATGGACAAATTCTATTGAATAAATGTCTATGTTTTAAATAATATAGGTAATATTTGGACAAAATTTTGTTAACTTCTTGTCCACGTAATAATCTGTATTTTATTGGTTTTTTAAAAGATATTGCTGGATGATCGAAAACAAATTTTCTTCCTCTAATTCACTACCGCATTCGGCAATGAGATCTTCCAAAAAAAAACATGTACAGTACGGTGATCGGTTCAAAATCATATGACTTCTCGAGGCAAAAGTCAGTAAACTGTCGCCAAACACTTGCTTTAGATTTTTTTGTATTAGCAGGTGTTAACCCCTCAATTTCTTGCCTAACTTCTTCCATATTATTTTGTCCAAAGCGATTCATCTTGTGATCCCTATCTGCACTTCATAAACCAACATTAAATGTTAAATAACTGCGATCTTGTGCTGCGGTTACTCTTATATAGGCACAACTACAACTGACATATATCTTTTTTTTTTAATTTGACATTTAAAGTAATTTCAAAGCATTCCATATTTATTGACGTATAACTGTCTAATAACAAATATCTATTATAAAATCATTTTATTGTGAAATTTTCTTACCAAATACCATTCGAAATCAAATTATACTTTAAAATTTTTTCTCGCACATGAATATTTTAAGAAAATTATCTCTCGCCTCCGGCTCGAAAAAATTTTCAAAATATTCATGTGCTCAAAAAAATTTCTGGATATAATTTGACTTCTAGTGGTATTACAAGTGACAATTTCATAAATTTATTTTCAACCAATTAGAAGGCTCCTTTTTGTTTGCGTTGCTTATAGCGACGGGAGACTATCGCGATAGTCTATAGCCTATTAACCTAATAAAATTAATAAGTGGTAATTTTTCTGTCAAAAATGAAGTGCTTTATTTTTTATGGCAAACGTCACTCAGAATAAAATCAAAATACATTTTGTTGCTAACTTATAATTTTTATTGAGAATAGGTCGTAGGTCTCATCATCTCATCATATTAAAAGAAACTACAATTTATGAAATTTTCTTACCGAATCTCCCACGCAGCAGAATTAATTCCCGATAATTCTGCTGCTAGGGAGATTATAAGGGATAGTCTATAGCCTAAAAACCTAATAAAATTAATAAGTGATAATTTTTCTGTCAAAAATTAAGTGCTTTATTTTTTATGTCAAACGTCACTCAGAATAAAATCAAAATACATTTTGTTGCTAACTTATAATTTTTATTGAGAATAGGTCGTAGGTCTCATCATCTCATAGGGTTGCCAACTGTCCTTTATTTGAAAGGACAGTCCTTTATTTTAAAATTATGTCCTTTGTTCTTTTGAAAGCTGGAAATGTCCTTTAAAATCCTAAATCCAATCCATCACATAAATAAGGTAACACTATAATGTTGTAGGTCAATCCGAATATGAGAGGAGGTTCACCGTTGTTTCTCTCCGTCGACAACCTTTTTTTCCAATTGGCGACCTTTTTTTTTTAGAGCGCCCAAAAAAAAATATTTTCCTAATGTGCCGAAAGTTGGCAACCCTATCATCTCATCATATTAAAAGAAACCCCAATTTATGAAATTTTCTTACCGAATCTCCCACGCAGCAGAATTAATTCTCGATAATTTTTTTCTCGGTTTCACTCATGTTTTTGTTGATAGAAAATTTTCTATCAACAAAACCATTCGTATCGGTAATAATTCTGCTGCTAGGGAAATTATAAGTGATAATATTTTGGTATTGGGAGCTAAACTTGGGATGAAAACGCAACAGAATTGAACTTGAAATGGAATTGTTAGATGGATGCAACGTGACTTTTGACTTGAATTTACGTATACAGACTGTCCGCGGATAGGGTTTACAATAGCAGAAATGGATGAAAAATTTCATTTTTCGGGAAAAAGTCATTCTTAATAAAAAGTTTTGCTTGTGAAAAAAATGCAATTCCCAAAGAGAAAATTTTGATTTTTTATACAAGGTTCGCAAAAACATCAAAAACATGATTTTTCTCCAAGAGTAAACTAAGTACTTTATTTTTAATTTTTGACCAAAATGCCAATTAGAAAACTTATTTAGAATAACGTTTGTAATTTAAATCCGAGATTTAAAATAAATCTTCGATTTTTTAATTATTTTTTTTGGATAGCAGCATTAGCGATCGAAATACATACATTATCAATGACAGAGGGGTTTCAAAAACTGCTTTTTGTTTGATGTAACCAGAAATATGTATTTTTAATTTCACAAAAATGAAATGACCCCGGAAATAACACAAAAAAATCGTAAAATAATAACAAATTATAATTTGCTATTCAAACACTCTCCCTCCATATTCAACACATTTTTTCAGCTGTAATTTCTTCAATGGACATTGTTTGAATAGTTTCAATAATTCGCTGTTTTAGAAGCTGTACGTCGTTCCCAATTGGATGGGAGTACACTAATTGTTTGAGGCGCCCCCAAAGATAGGCATCTGAAATAGTTAAATCGGGACTTCTTAATAATGCCATAATAAGAAATCGCACACCAGACATTTACTTTTTTGTAATATTGTCTTCTTGCAGGAATTCTAAAACATGGATTATTTTCGCTCCAGTATCTAATATGCGCAGAAGACACTTTCCCGTTTGTTGAAAATGTCGATTCATCTGAGAACATGATAAATTTATGAAAATTCCTGTTTTCACTTACAATTTTGTTTCCGACCCAAAGACAAAAATCCAAACGTTTGGCTTCGTCTCGGTCTTCCAACGTTTGATTAAAAGTTGGCTTTGGGAATATTTTGTTTGCCTTTAAAATATACTGAATATGAGTTTTTTTACTACATCAAGTTCTTAAGCTCAGTTTCTTAATGAAAGGGTGAGATTGTCAGCAACAGACTGCAATACGATTAGGGAAGCTGCGTCATTCAGATCATAGTTTTTTTTTTTAAATTGGAAACTGAACCAGTGCGCTGAAATTTTCTTAATAATTTATGAAGTCCCATTTTTGAGTCGTAAACGTTAGGGTATATTTGATTAAATTTCTCTATCACAAAGTTAGAAGTAAGAACTTTCGCCCGCACCGTAACATTGAATTAAATAAACCCTTTGTTCTGAGGTCAACATTTTCAAAACATATCAAATTCTATTTGACCCGTGGCGTAACTAGGGGGGACCAGGGGGCCTGCCCCCCCCCCCCCCAAATCCACGAGAAACAAATTTATTCTGCCAGACCACCCAAATGCGAACGATAAGTCAAACGACAAATTGATTAATTGAATTTTTTTTAAATATTATATATTTCAAGTTAATCTTTAAATTTACTGAAAAAAATATTATGTAGTTCTTTGGAGGAAGGAATCGTAAACCTAAACCTATTCTTATTAAATTATTTGTTTTAATTATCTTAAATTATATGATAAAATTCCTAAAAACATTTTGTTTCAATTTTGGCGCGGATCTAATCAGAATAAACATGTCCAAATTCAACTCGAAAAATTTCCAAAAAAAGTTTTCGTGAGAGCTGAAAAATCTAACCGATAAAAAACGAGGTCTTGTGATATTACTGTTGATTATTGACCAAATTTGTTAAAATTTGGGCGTGGTCCAGAGAAAAATTTAGCCTGCGGCGCATTTCGCCTGCGGCGGGCTCTCCACCTCTACACGAGCCGCCACTTCAAATCACAATAACAGGGCCAACCCCAGGTCAGAGTGCTAGTTACGCCACTGTATTTGACGACTTCAAATTGGCCCCATACGTAAAGCAAAGTAATAAAAAGTTAAAATAATTCCTTGTTTTTACAAAATATGGTAGGAATGCATTTAAAATTTTAAAATAAGATAGACACCACCCATTATGAAAATAGAGTCTAATAAAATTTTATTTTAATATTTTTATTTAGCAGCATCTCTATCTCTAAAAATTAAAAAAACTAAAAAGTAGAAGATTTATTTTAAATGTCGGATTTAAATTACAAATGTTATTCTAAATAAGCTTTCTAATTGGCATTTTGGTCAAAAATGATAAATAAAGGTATAGTTTACTTTGGGAGAAAAATCATGTTTTTGAAGTTTTTGCGAACCCTGTATAAAAAAATCAAAATTTTCTCTTCGTAAATTGCATTTTTTACAAGCAAAAAAAATTTCATTTTTCCCGAAAAATGAAATTTTTCATCCATTTGTGCTATTGTAAACCCTATCCGCGGACAGTCTGTATATAGGACATTATCTTTAACGTTTCTTGTTTTTATATTAAATTTTTTCATGTTACTCTGGGTCTATATTATAGGTACAAGGTCCTGCAATAGTGTGTCAGGCACTTCTATACGTATTACGGATCCAGAACTTCACCAAGGAGGGGGGGAGGGGGCACATGACCTAAATGGTTTTTAGAAGTGAATACAATAATACAAAAAAAATATTACTCCAAAACAAGCGCATATACATATTTATTAGGCAAGAGAAAACTTACAAATAAAACTAAATAACATATAGGGGAGATCAGGGTAAGATGACGATACTAAGGGAAAATGAAAATTCAAAGAAAAGGAATTTATTTGAACGATAAATACGTATCAGAAAAAACATGTTTAAGACTATGTGTAATGTTAATCTTATCAAAAGTATAAAAATATAAATGCATTTTCTGCAAATAAACAAAAAACAAAAAATGTAATTTTCGTCAACTTATCCCATACTAAGGGTAAGTTAACGAACCTATTGGGGTAAGATGACTACGTACAAAAATCACAATGAAAACTGCCAGAACCCTCATAGCGGCTGTATGCTTCGTGCCACCATAATAGACAATGATAACGTTGCAACCATGGCGGATCACTATATTTTGCCTGACATGCAGGGCATAAATATAAAATCTCACTACTGGGACCTGCAATATCAGCAGCACTGGGAGCAGCAGCACGGACCTGCAATATCAGCAGCACTCGACAATGTCTTTCGATGTTTTTGTGGTCGGCTTTCTTGAACTGTAGATTTCTTTTGTAGTTTTAATTGTTTCTTTTCTTGTTTTAATTTTTTTTGTTTCTCTTTTTCTTCAATATCACTTTGTTTTCTTTTTAGTTCTTACTTCATTGGAGTTCCACTTAGACATTTTTTTAAATACATTGCTTGCTTGGGGTAAGATGACGAATTCGTCATCTTACCTCCGTCAGTTTACCCCCGGCGTGTGAATTTATCAAATTTTGATGTTAAAATTTAAATAGAAAAAAAACATAAACAATTTTATTACTGGCAGTAACTATTATATATTAAGGAATTGCTGGTAACAAATTAAGCTTATTTACTTACTTGAGAAAGGCACAAATTGTTATTTAATTTGAGAAAAGTTTACGAGCGATACTATCACAACGGCTGTTTACGCATGTACTGCCGCAGTAGTGAGCAGGCCGGACATCTGCGCAATCATTTTAATGCGGGGCATTGGTACCTAGATGGCGCCAGTAGTAGCACTTCAAAATTTAATTATTTTATTTAAATATTATCTTACCCCATTCGTCATCTTACGCCGATCTCCCCTACAAAACGTAACTTCTATATACAGGGTGTTACTTAATGATGTGGCGTAATTTCAAGGGAGTATTCCTGAACCAAATTCAAATAGAAAAGTTCATATAAACATGTGTCCTAAAGAGTCTGGTTTTCAAGATACAGGGTGTCAAAGTTTAAAAAAAAATTGGTTTTTTATTAATATCTAAATGATCCTTTTACCGATTTTGTTGAAATCTGGCATAGTTATTCATTGTAATAAGACGCTAAGTTGGCACTAACTAAAAGAAAATTATAAGTTTCAGTGGCGTCTCGGGGGGCAGTGTCACGAATAATATTGACAAAAAAAATTTACGCTACTGAGTTTTTTGAAAAATTTAATTTTTTTTCAGATTGAGCATCTACAAATACAACTTTTTTGTCTCTTAATATCTTTTTGTATATTACTTTCTTTTCGAGGAAAAAAATAAAAAGGAATTCATTGCATGTCGAAAAATTGTTAAAATAAAATCAAGTTAACTTTGATCGTTCAGTATATTTATTTCTAAGCCATTTTTTTAAATCTAACAAACGAAAAGTAAAATGTTGGAAATTACTACCTTTCGCTTCTATGCAGGCTTCTGCTCTCCTTCTCATCGAGCGACGAACTCTTTCGAAAATTCCATTATTGTTACGAATGGTTTCACACCCGTCAATAATTCTATTCTTTAGTTGTTCTTCTGTCTCGATTGGTGTAACATAAACTAATGCTTTTAGGTGCCCCTATAAATAGAATTCTAGGCTGTTTAAGTCAGGCGATCTAGGTGGCCAGAATTGTGGTCCTCCACGACCTATCCAACGATTTTGGTACGCTCCATTCAAATACTCACGAGCCAATATGCTAAGGTGGGCAGGAGCACCGTCATGCATGAACCAATGTCGTTGACGTAAATATAAAGGAACATTTTCAAGAAGCAGAGGCAAATCATTTTGTAGAAAATGACTGTAAGATTGTCCGTTAAGACGTCGTGGTAAAAAAAATGGTCCAATCAAATAGTCATCTAAGATACCGATCCAAACGTTGACAGAAAATTGTTCCTGAACATTTGACTCTGTAATAGCATGAGGATTTTCTTGGGCCCAGTTATGATTATTATGGAAATTAATTATTGCATTTCTGGAAAAATGGGCTTCGTCCGTAAACATAATGATGGAATCAAATTGAGGATTTTCTGCAAGTCTTTGATGATACCATCTACAAAATTGCGTACGCGGTTCAAAATCTCTTGGCAGAAGTGCCTGAACTCTTTGTACGTGATAAGGATACAACAGGGAATCTCTTAAAATTTCCCATGCCATTTTAAAACAAATATTTATTTCCCTACCTATTTTTCGGGTACTAGTTGCAGGATTCTCTTCGACCGCATGTAGGACAGCCTCCTCAACTGCTGGAGTTCGAATTGTACGAGGTCTTCCCTCTGAGGTATTACGTTTAAAACTGCCAGATTCAGTCAGACGACGATGAATGTTTATGAATATTTGTCTACATGGAAGGACACGGTCAGGATACCTTTCTTGATAATGCCGCCGGGCCTCCGCCGAATTACCATTGGCAAGACCATAAAGGAAATGCATTTGTGTCATCTCCAAATTAGAATAATTATTTCATTTTTTGAACCGCACAATTATTAACCTTTTGACCAAAGGAAAAATAATAACAAACTGTTACCGAAAGTCAAAATCATTATGTTCATAATAACAAAACAACATTTCCTAGCAACGATCAAAGTTAACTTGATTTTATTTTAACAATTTTCCGACATGCAATGAAGTCGTTTTTATTTTTTTCCTCGAAAAGGGGGTAATATACGAAAAGTATTAAGAGACAAAAAGTTGTAACTGTAAATGCTCAATCTGAAAAAAATTGAAATTTTTCAAAAAACTCAGTAGCGTACATTTTTTTTGTCAATATTATTCGTGACACTGCCCCCCGAGACGCCACTGGAACTTATAATTTTCTTTTAGTTAGTGCCAACTTAGCGTCTTATTACAATGAATAACTCTGCCAGATTTTAACAAAATCGCTAGAAGGATCATTTAGATATTAATAAAAAATCAATTTTTTTTTAAAACTTTGACACCCTGTATCTTGAAAACCAGACTCTTCAGGACACATGTTAATATGAACTTTTCTATTTGAATTTGGTTCAGGAATACTCCCTTGAAATTACGCCACATCATTAAGTAACACCCTGTACAGGCTGTCTCGCGGTGATCGTCCATTATAATATTTCGGAAAGTAATGCCATTTGAATAATATGGCTTTCAGAGTAACAAATGTAAGTACCTAGGTAAATACTAAAAAAAAAAGTTATGCAGCCCTGAAAAAAACAACAAAAATTAACAATCTAAAAGCATTTTTTTAAATACCGGCATTGTGTGAGATTAGTGGCAAAGGGTAATTTATTTTATACAGGGTGTTTAAAATAAGATTTCAAAAATGACACACTAACTAATTTTTCTCAATTTTTTAAATCGAACACCCTGTATATTATTTTACTAAGAAATGAAAAATTTCGAAACAAACAATTTCTGTATTTACAATATATTATACATATCTTAAAATTCCATACAATTTTCAAAATATTTATAAAAAAACATATGATATTATTATAGTCCTTCTAATGACTCCTTGAATATGAAATACGTCACATCATCTGACGTCAGTTTCATTTCGAGTCATGTCGTATAAGTATTAAGCCATATATTATATTCTTTTTACAGGGTCGTAACGTCGTTCGTACAAGCAATTATTGTCAACCGATTTCCAATTTTCCTATATAGGGTGTTTCATTAAGGGTGGCCACCGGCCGTATCTCGGAAACTACTAAGCATTGAAACTTGGGGAAAAAAATAATTTTATGATTAAAATGGTCATGAGAAAATTCTAAAAAATTAAAAAACTGATTTTGATAAGCGGCTCGACTATTGCTATTGGCTAAGAGAGATGTATAATGAAAACATTGAAAACATTCAAAATATACGGCAAGCCTATAGTTTTGATTAGGTAAGAAGTAATTCAAAAAGAATCAAGGAGAAACTTTTGTCAACACCTATCAAAATTACATTTGCCGATTTTGTTCCACGGCTATCTAGATTTATTTTTTAAAATATCAAATTATGCCTAAATTAGAAGTTTTGCATGATTATGTCATTATTTCTAAAGTAGTTTTTGGGCCATTGGAATAATGAGTAACAAACCTTTAAAAATCTTTTTTTGTCGTGGCCACGAAGCTATAAAAACAATTTCTTCGATAAAACTGTTGAAAATTATTGTTTTGGCAATAACTCTGAAAACAACAAAAAAGATATCGAACTACAATCTTCACATTTTTTCTTGCAAATTTAATCTACTTTCCGATTATGATGTCATAGTTATACCGTATGATTTGAATTTTCGGGATAAAATCGAAAAAACTGTTATTATTACAAATTGCGCCCTCTAGCAATTTTATTAGAAACTATCGTGTATCGTTGGATACGGCAATTAAAAGTACTTACCTTTCTCTTCCAAACAAGCTTAAATTTAATAAAATCGGATAAGTCATTTGGAAGTTATAGCGATTTTAATGATTACACTTTCAATAGCTTCCCCCACTCTTATCAAGGTCGGTACGCCAATAAGCCTTAAACCAAAAGAATGCAGAATTATCTATTTTTTCTAATGATGTAACCAGAGGTATACCATAATACAGGAATTTTCGGAGAAATTTAGAATTTTAAAAATTAGTTTTCAATTGTGCCCCCTTGTGGCGAAATGCGGAACTTAATCATACATTTTTTCCCCAAGTTTCAATGCTTAGTAGTTTCCCAGATATGTCCGGTGGCCATCCTTAATGAAACACCCTGTATATTATCTATAAAGGCCCGGGCGAAAATTGTGTCATATGCTGATGATACAGTAGCTATATTTTGCGAAAACTCCTGGAATGAAACAAAAATTGCCTGCCAACAGGGTATGGAAATGGAAAAGATAAAAAATTGGCTAGATATGTATCAGCTCTCCTTGAATGCAAGTAAAACTCATTATATAGCCTTTACCTTAACAGGAATTAACAAACCTAACTTTGCTAGTATTAAAATAAATATTATGGTTGATGAAATCACAGAAACAAATGAAATAAAATAATTGGGCATAATTATTGACAAAAACTTAAAATGGAGTAATCATATAAATTATTTAACAAAGTAAGTACGAAAACTTATTTACAAATTTTATCAACTGCGTGAAACACTGTCTCGAAAATTATTAGTAACTATATACAAAACTCTAGCCGAATCACTCTTCCGGTATGGTATTCTAATATGGGGGGGGGGGGGGGGGGAATGTATAAGAACTCACTACAAAAATTAAATATTACGCAAAATTACATATTAAAAATAATATTTAAAAAGACTAGGCTGTTCCCTACTGACCTACTGTATACAGAAGAAATTTGTAATATAAGAACATTGTACTTTCATAGCATTTGTATATACGCCTTTAAAAACAATTGTTTCCAAAATTATACACTTTCCTCATACGACACACGTAGTAATAAACTTAGGTTTTTACCTACTCTTAGATTAAACAGGAATATTAGCCATAGATTTATAAATTACACTTAACCTAAATCCTGCATTATCTTACCATTATATATTAAACAGATAAATAACCTAAAAGTATTCTCAAGACTGTCAAAAAAATTTATCTTTGAAAATTACCGTAAATTTGTTAACATAATAGAAAATTGACCGTTTAATTTATTAGATAAGTATATACCTAATAACATCTTTATAATTTTCTTTTAGTTAGTTTATTCTTTCACTCTTAGATTTAGTTTAGTAATTGCCTTCTTACTAAGGTATAGCACAACACAAGTGTTTAATCACTTAGGTGCTACTTATAATATATATATATGCATTTAAATTGAATTAATAATTAAGATAACTAGGTATTTCACTTATAAATGTAGTGTTTAGAATATAAATTTAATGTATCAAATCGTATAAATGTATTTATAAGTAAATAAATAAATAAATAAAATTATGTGGTGGCGGTTTTTAACTGGTTAAAATTTTCTTGCTTTGCGTTTACGTTACAATTTGGCTTCTGCGAACGCCGGATTTTCTGTCAGCGGTTTGGGATTTGTCGTGTGCGAACGCTTTTAAACACGTTCGCATGCGTCGTTAATTTATTGACGGTTTCTGACCGCTGTACGAATAACGAAGCTAATGTAAACAGTCTCGTCTCCTTATCCTATCCCTGTTACATGTCTGTGGTCTCTATGAGGCTTAAGCCTCAGTTTTATTTATTTTTGAATTTTATTAACAACAACTCAACGGGGCGTATCCAGTTCATGCGTCTGGGGGGGGGGGGGGGGTAATCGATCGGCTAGGGGCCCATCGGGATCGCGCCAAAGGCGCAAAAAAAAAATTGCGCCTCAGGCGAAAAAATGTTTGGTGCCACGCCCTTTTTTGAATCATGGTGCTTGGTTTTTAAGTGGGAAAAATAAAAAACACAACACAAAATTCTCAAGAAAAGCGCAAAAACAAACCCGGTAATAATTGAGGTGAAGAAAATGTAATAGTGTAGGAAATGTTTAATGTGTTGCCTATGTTGCCGAAATCAGAGCTCGAGTTTTGGGGGGGGGGGGCCCTGTACCCCCCCTAGCTACGTGCCTGGCTAGGATCCTAGATAATAGCAACTTTAAGGAGTAAGGACAAAAATTAAACAACGCTTAAGTAATCTTGGGGGGGGGGGGTAATTACCCCCATTACCCCCCCCCCCCCTTGTATACGCCGGTGCAATAACTTATGCAAAAATACAATCTTAAAGAAGTAAATAAGGTAATACAAGGAAAGTTACCAGGATAATAAGTCATAAACGGATTTTTCTGTAGTTTTTGCCCGTTTTTACACCCTTATCTCCGCTTCATTATATGTTTTGGAATTTATTAACAATAACTTATACAAAAATATAGCTTAAGAGAAGAAACTGTGGTAACACCCTGAATGTTTTCATTTTAATACATCATAAACGACATTTTATATAGTTTTTGTCGGTTTTCACTCCCCTGTTCCCGGTTCAAGGGTAAGGGGGGGGGGGGGTGTTGACAAAAGAAAATAGAAAAGCAGGAAAAGGAGTAAAATACAACATGATTTATTTTCGTTAAAGTTGGCAAACATTATTTTTTGGCCTCTAGAGGGTGTTTAACTCCCTGCCCTGTGTCTGCGCTACTGCGGTAGCATAGCCCTAGCAGTTGTACCGTGCGAGCAAAAATTATTTGCATCCAAGACGGCCTTGCATCTAAGGACGTAATGCTTAGCCGTAGAGCTTAATACCTGTTGGGTGTCAGTAACTACCTACCTGAATTAACAATCAATCAGTTATTCCGTCATCTTTGACAGTCGTTACAAGTAATTTGATTGAAGCGTATTTTAGAAACGGGGTTAGAGTAAATGGTGAGTGGCAATACAATCCGGGTTTGTGCATGGATGATTTTTACGAACATTTTCCTAACGTTGCTTTTATTGCTGGGGATTTCTATCATTGCCTGAAAAAAACCGTGGCTGTGTTTAGGGAAACAGGTTCTATACAACACAAACAAGGAGCAGGAAGACCATCTGTAAGAACAGAGGAACTTGTTGCAAACGTTCGTGAAATAATGCAAAATACGCCAAAAAATTGTATAAGACGCCTGTCCCAAGAAGTGGGAAGATCTTATAGAACATGCAGGACTTTTCTTAAGAAGCAGCTAAATTTATTTCCTTATAAAGTGCAAGTATTCCAAGAAAACAAGCCGCAGATTTTGAAAGACGCAGGAATTACTCTCATTTACCCAAAATTTATTGGAAAGAAATTCATTATTAGGCCTGCCATTTTTTTCGGATGAAAGTAATTATTTTTCTTTTTCTTTCTGTATATTCTTACTTTGTTAATTTTGTATGAAACAACAAAAAATAAATTTGTATTTGTCTACTTATTTTATTAGGTACAGGGTCTTTCAACGAAGACTGAACAGGGGCTCATTTTTGAGCTTCCTTGTATTTAAAGAAAAATCCAAAATAGCCAATCGATGTACTTTTTCCTGCAGAATTCAAAAATGAAACCAAAAATTTATTTGAACCAGAAACAAAAGAGTTACGATATGAATAAGGTGTTTTTTAAATTGAACATAGCTTTTTTTATACGATTTTTGAAACGAGTGATTTTTTTTTTGTCCGTTCTGATTTAAATATTTAATATTGTGATAGCTATTTTTATTAAATTTTAATGTTTTATCCAGTATAATTTAACTTTAACCTGTTTGAAACATACACTAGGTAATAAAGGTATAATCACCTTTGAATCCTTCAAAGTCATTTCGGCAATATTATAGTAAATTTGTCAAATTTTTTGACTTTGAAGGATTCAAAGGTGATTATACCTTTATTACCTAGTGTATGTTTCAAACAGGTTAAAGTTAAATTATACTGGATAAAACATTAAAATTTAATAAAAATAGCTGTCACAATATTAAATATTTTAATCAGAACGGACAAAAAAAAATCACTCGTTCCAAAAATCGTATAAAAAAAGCTATGTTCCATTTAAAAAACACCTTATCCATAGCGTAACTCTTTTGTTTCTGGTTCAAATAAATTATTGGTTTCATTTTTAAATTCTGCAGGAAAAAGTACATCGATTGGCTATTTTGGATTTTTCTTTAAATACAAGGAAGCTCAAAAATGAGCCCCTGTTCAGTCCTCGTTGGAAGACCCTGTACCTACTCATTAGTTTGGCATATCATGTCATAATATGAATTTGACAAAATTTTAACCTAGATTTGGTTAGATATATCGTCCCCATATCATTGTGATCTAAAACAAGTCACACGTTTTCCAAGCCCTCTTTGATGCAAATCATTTTTCCTCACACGGTATTAGTTCGAACGGGTACGGTATTTTTTAAGAATTAAGTAAGCATAAACTTAGAATCGCCCTATTCGATCGGCATCCGGTTATTAAAAAATCGGGCGCTCCTCGCCGCCACCGGCACCGGCCGACTTTCCGCGCCCTCCGCCAGAGGGGGTGCACAGCCATTGGCGTCATCACATTGGCTCCCTCCTGTTCAGGATGGGTCGGTGGCGGCGATGCTGCGTAGCCGCCTCAAACTCCAATGCCTTGATTACGAAACACAACGCTTATGCAAACGATATTAGACTAGGAGGAAATTACCGAAATTGAAAATAATGTTTTGAAGTGAATTGAAAAAGTGATTAATTTATCGCCTTTTCCTGTTTGAATTTTGATAATAATTACCCAACTTTTAATAACTTTAATATTAAGTATAAATTAATAATATAGAGTCAAAATTTTAATTCTTCTCGCAAGATGGATTCCAAGTCACGTGACGCTCTGTCAATTCGGGTCTATTGAATTTTTATAAGTTGTATGAATTCCAGGACCGTACTTAAAAATTATACATAACAACAACTGTGTATATCGACTATATTTAAATTTTTACACCTACTAAACATACCTTACATCTAAGAAAAACACAAACATTACAAATAGTAACTGAACACACTAATTAAATTTTATTTTTTCCTTATATGAGGGGTCATATCTTCTCTTTTCAAAAACCAACAGTAATCACCCATCATGGCTGGATCCTATCTTCCGTGATAGCGAATTTCCATTGTCCTGATATCCTGGTGGAACCTTTCACCCTGCTTGTCACTGACAGCTTCCAAATTTTCAGGAAAAAATGACATATGGGAATGGAGGAAGTGAATTTTTAATGACATTCGGGCACTAAGCGATTTGTAGGAATCTAAAAGTTCATCAACTAACTGTTGATAGTTTGTATCCATATTGTTGCCAAAAAATCCCCTTACTATACTAACAAATGAGTTCCATGCTCTGAGTTCCTGCCTGGTAAGCTTCTCTGTAAAGTTGACATCGTCCAGCAATTTTCTGATTTGTGACCCAATAAAAATGCCTTCCTTTAATTTGGCATCACTTAACTGGGAAAAGACTTATCTTAGGTATTTAAATCCATCACCGTCTTTATTCATAGCTTTCACAAAGTTTTTCATCAGCCTAAGTTTAATGTGAAGAGGAGGCAGAAGGCCTGGCTTGTGATTTCACCATAAATGCTCCACAAATGTAACAAAATCTGTTAGGAGAAATTTTGCAACTCCGGCGCGTTTGACTCGACATTTTCTTTCTTAAAAACACTTTTGTATCTATACACAGAGAATCACTTACTTCGAAACTCAACAGAAGACTAATGTTTAATGTTGATTTTATGTATAATATTCTAAATAATACAGTTCAGGTAATTTTTCTGTTATAAAATGCATCCATTTTAACCGTCCTCTAATTAAATTGACTACCTGCTAATGTAAAATAGTCTTATTAAGCTATTGAAAAATGGTATGTATTGGGGCTTTTCGAATATTTTTTCTATTATTAGAAGGGTATTTCCATTTTAAAAATAAAGAGCTGACCTGTGTTAGAAAAATCTTGTCGGCCAGTGTAATTATACAAAAAATTTATTTTGAAAATTTTGTTTTCTAAATATTTTATGGTAAGGTAATAAGAAGAGTTTTTATATAGTTTAAAGATAAAATGTCAAAATAAAATGAAAAACGATACAATGTGACCAGTAAAGTCCGCATCATATGGAATTTTTTTTTTAATAGCTTTATTCAAAATTTGACTTTGTCATCAAGTTCTGCTTCGATCAAGATGAAAATTAAGCAAAAAAATAGTAGTCACGTGATTCGCATTATCTGTCAAATTTTATTTTTTTTAAAAAATAATTCAAAAGTGGGGTTATTTCTGAAAATATCGAAAAAAGTTATTGGAAAAAGTTTTTTTAAATGCAGTTTCTAGCCCACATGCAAAAATTTCAGCTGCATAAGATAATTTTGCTTTTTTACCCAACACTAAAATTTATTTTTCTAGTTTTGTGTCGAAACAAATCTATTTCGAACTCCGAATTTTATTATTTAAAGGTTGGCCCTACATGACATGTTTTTTTTCACCGTTTAGCATAGCATTCTAGATAACTAATATTTTTTAGTCCAAATGTGCAAAATACTAAACGAACCCACGTAGGTTTGTATGTTTGGTTGCCTAGATCTACAAATCTGTATGTATTGTTTTAGTTCATTAAAAAACACAACTTTATTGACGGAGAACTATTTTACAAAAAATATCAATTATAAACTCAAAAATACAAATACTATATAATGTTAATTAGGCATTGTTTATAGTGCAGTTGTTATAAACATTTAATGTCACTGTAATTGTGTCGGACGCGTTAACCTTAAAT
This sequence comes from Polydrusus pterygomalis, assembly GCA_963969555.1. Classification (NCBI taxonomy): domain Eukaryota; kingdom Metazoa; phylum Arthropoda; class Insecta; order Coleoptera; family Curculionidae; genus Polydrusus; species Polydrusus pterygomalis. Next base: position 74,799,310 of record OZ018376.1, on the reverse strand, counting down.
TTAGGCATAGTTTGAGTATTTTTTAAAGACATAGTATGCGAAACTTTGTGATAGCTGACCCCAGAATCCAATCCATTTTTGATAAGGCTTCGTTGAAAAGCAGTTTCTACACCATCAATTGTCGATCTTAATGTTCCAGGTAAGGGTGTAGCAGTATTATCAATATTATCTATTAATGAAGGTGTTAAACTAGAAGAGAGTCTCTGCGATACATCCATTTTCGCTTTTAGAGAACCTTCAATATAGCCTTCAGCCACGGCTGAAGACTTCCATCCCCCGTGCCTTTTAATGGTAACCAAATAGCTTCCCTTGTTGGCCAGCTTGGTGACACTAGACCGTCTAAAACAGTGGCCAGTAAAACATTCTGGATTTGGTTTGCACAGGTATTTTGCAATAAGGCTAGGAGCTTTTCCCATTGTATTTAGACCTACAGGTGAGTTTATGCAATGCCCATTTCTATCTATAAATCAAAATATTGTATAATCAAATTAATCCATAATTGATCTATTATAAGAAACATTCTTGGTACACGTGTTTTAGTTTTGGGAATGTGTACTGTAATAGAAGCAACCTTAAAGTGAATGTCTTTTACATCCATATTTGTCGGTTCTTCTCTCCGGCATGCTCCATTATACCCCATAAGTAAAGCAACCTAGAATTTACATAGTTACTACTATTGTATTTGGATAGCTGTCTACCTATGTTCATACGATAGAATAGAAATTAGTGTAATTTAAAAATGTCTGTTCTCCAACTTTATTGGGAAAAAAATTTTTTTTTGTAAAACCTGTGAAATTGTACAAAACAAAATGCATATAGATATGTAATTTAAATACTACTTACTTTTAATCCTAAATAACAGCTATTATCAGCCCCATTTATAAACTTATTAATATCATCTAAGTCTAATACAAGAGACTTTTTGGGTTTGTAGCCCACATATTTTTTTTAACAATAATTGCAGTCTAGCATAATCCTTTATATCTATGTTCTTGTCAATATTAATACAAGCTCTTAATTTTGAGTATAAGGACCACAGGGTCGATGACATTTTGGTTTTACTTTCTTCCTCGAAATAAGCTAGTAAAACATTTTCAGAAATCTTACAAACGCCCTTTGTATTACACCAACTTGTGAACGTCTCATAGTCCTTTTCATACATTTTCCGGGATTTTTCTGGTAAAAGTTGATTGATAGATTTATGTGCAATATCCCTTAACTCGGGGGGAGTTAAACTTAAATTATCTTGCTCCATAATATTTTCTTAATATAAATGAAAATTTAAAACACAAATTTCGTGGCAATTTGACTGACACAATTTAAAATTTATTTATTTTCATGGCAAGCTTGATAAAACAATTGTAATAGTGTTACCAACATAAAATTTGGACATAAAAATTTATAAATTTTGAAGGGTTTGTGTTCTTTTTAAATATGTGTTTATTTATTTAAAAAAACGACAAAATAGAAAAAGTAGTATGTTTTATAAAGCCATTATAGCACTTGTCCCCTTAAAAAACTCGCCGCAAGCGGCTTGTTTTTTAACATGGACCCGTGCTATAATATAATGCCTTATAAAACGGGTACTTTAATATACTACTTAGACTTAATGAACATTTTACTGATGACACTGTGTTCTTTTTTGTCTTAATATTAAGGTGTATTAATTTTCGACACAAACTACGTTTTCAAAAATACTTGTTTTATGAAGTTACCTTATACAGGGTCAAAAACAAATGAACTTTACATCACATGCGACCAAATTTTAATAGCCCAATTTTGATTTTGTAGAAAAACACACATTTAATATGGCGCTACTTTAAAAAATTTTTTATCTGAAATAAAGGATTGTCAAAACTAAGAAGTTTTATGTAGGTTGCGTTGAGTCTTATTTTGCAAAAGTGGTGCAATTTACAAAATAATGCAGCTGAAATTTTGCACGTGGGCTAGAAACTATATTAAAAAAACTTCTTCTAATAACTTTTTTCGATACTTTCAGAAAAAACCCCACTTTTGAATTATTTTTTGGAAAAAATTAAAATTTGACAGATAATGCGAATTACGTGACTACTATTTTTTTGCTTAATTTTTATCTCGATCGAAGCAGAACTTGATGCCAAAGTCAAATTTCAAATAAAACTATTAATAAAAAAAATCCCTTCTGATGCGGTCTTTACTGGTCACATTGTATATTTATAATTACCCAAATGTTAAATACCTGGGACTCTGTATTTGTTCAGATTATACCTACAGTGAGGACATAAAGTCTGGAATAAATTCATTATTTAGGGAACGCTGAATGTTTTTAAAAATCGCTCGGACACGTCGATTTTGTTTTTTTAATACGCATTTTTTTTAATATTTTTTATTATACAGGGTGTCTCCGAAAGCACTCTGCTTGGAGTAACTTAAATTTTTTAAATGGGAACCCACATTTTTTTTTTAATTTTAGGATTCTGTGCATAATTGTGAACATTTTTTATCTAACATGTCATTATGATTTATCGACAGTTAAAGTTCGAAAATAAATACAACAATTAATTATTTATCATTTTAATAAGTGTTGAAAATGTTGCCCAAAGGTTAATTGGCAGTAACCTAGACGATCGAAAAATTCTTTCTGCACATTTCTGACAACTTCCGGACTGATTGACCGTATTTCTTAAACAATTCGATTCTTTAAGTCCTCCATGTCCATTGGCTTAGTTTGGAAAACTTTACCTTTAAGGTAAACCCACAGAAAAAAGTCAAGGGGGGTTAAGTCGGGAGACCTCCGCGGCCAGTCAATAGCTCCCCTGCTTGCAATCCATCTATTTTCAAAAATAGTATTAAGATAAGCGCGAACTTTTGAAAATTGATGGATTGGAAGAAGGGGAGCTATTGAATGGCCGCCGAAGTCTCCCGACGTAACCCCCCTTGACTTTTTTCTGTGGGGTTACCTTAAAGGTAAAGTTTTCCAAACTAAGCCAATGGACATGGAGGACTTAAAGAATCGAATTGTTTAAGAAATACGGTCAATCAGTCCGGAAGTTGTCAGAAATGTGCAGAAAGAATTTTTCGATCGTCTAGGTTACTGCCAATTAACCTTTGGGCAACATTTTCAACATTTATTAAAATGATAAATAATTAATTGTTTTATTTATTTTCGAACTTTAACTGTCGATAAATCATAATGACATGTTAGATAAAAAATGTTCACAATTATGCACAGAATCCTAAAATTAAAAAAAAAATGGGGGTTCCCATTTAAAAAATTAAAGTTGGTCCAAGCAGAGTGCTTTCGGAGATACCCTGTATAATAAAAAATATTAAAAAAATGCGTATTAAAACAACAAAATCGACGTGTCCGAGCGATTTTTAAAAACATTCAGCGTTCCCTAAATAATGAATTTATTCCAGACTTTACGTCCTCACTGTATTGGTAAAACACTATACAGTTCAACATAAACTAATTGAATTCAGTCAGCTATTAAATTTACTGATATGGAGGAAATCCCCATGATTGACTTATGTAAGGTACGCAGTCCCAAATATGGTTTTTATAGAATTTGTAGGTTATGATACGGTTAATTAATTAATCGATTATTAATTTCAATCAAATCAAATTTGTTTAAAATTAGGGTTGGATCTTTTCGGCAAATGTTTTTAGAAAAAAAATAGTTTAAAATTCATATTTGTTTTAAATTAGGTCTTAAAGCTTAACGATAAAATTTCATAATTGATCATTATTCCAATTAAATTGAATAATTGAAAAAATCGATTTTTAAAAATGATAAGATTAATTGATTTTTAAAAATGCATATGGTATAATCGGATAACCGATTTTTGATTTATCGATTAATCGGCTTAATGAAGAATTAAAATTCGATATCACCATTTTACGGTAATTAGTAAAATACAACTAATAATTATTATATAAAAGAAAAAAAAATCTACAAGTCTTTGTTGGTTAGGTAAGTATAGCGTCCTTAGTTAGTAATTCGAATAAGTATAGCGGGAATGAGGGCAGGCAATGAAATGACACAATTGTATTTATCCCAACGTTTCGTATTTTATAAAAACTTTTTCAATGGTCAACAAATAGGTCTCTAAGCCTGTATATTCATAATGCGGAATTTAACAACACATTTTCTAGAAAACACATTGGATATATTATGTTCATATCCGAACTATCAGTACTACCTACAATTGTGTCATTTCATTGCCTGCCATCTTGCTATACTTATTCGAAGAACTAAAAGTCTTCCTTCACAAAATTTAATAGAATATAGAAATTCTTTAGGGGTCTCTACAGGATTCGAACGTAGAAACGTTCATCTTCAGGAGATATTTATATAGTGCTGATGGTATTAGCAGAAGAGAAAACCAGAGACACCTTCTCTTCAGAAGAAGGTATTTTTCTTCTTCCTCATTTGGTTTGGTTGTTTAGACTTCCTTTATTAACTTTCTTTACATGCTCAGTTGTTTAAACTCTTCTCAACTTTTTTTTATTATACGTCACTTCTACATTTCAATTTTTCTATGCCATAAAAGCTCCATTAAGGTTTTATACCATTTTCTCTTCTGCTAATACCATCAGCATTATAGACATTTTTTCTGTCTCCTGAAGATGAACGTCTCTACGTTCGAAACATGCAGAGACCCCTAAAGAATTTCTATATTTTATTAAATTTTGTGGAGGAAGACTTTTAGTTTTTTTCTTTCTTTCCTATATTTTCAACTCCACTTTAAGCATGAGCTACTTCTTTAAAATAATAATTATTATGTAGTAAAACAGGTAAGAAAAACAAACTAAAATATCAGTCTTTTCGTAATAGGAAAGAACGTGTTATGTAATATTGACAGTTTTATCTATTAGAAAATACAAATAAACAACTAACTAAGGAATTCAATATAAAATTTAATACAGGAATATTTTAGGATTTAAAGGAACTAAAATATAATATTCTTTGGAAAAGTGTGCACATTAATAACGAAACAGTAAACAGTAAAAATATATACAGTGTGTGTATAAAGTCTGGAAACGGCTTAATAACATCACAATTTACTGGCCGATTTAAACCAAATTTGGTACAGTTGTGTAAGAGGATCTAACGCACCGAATGACGATATTGGCGTTGTTGCCAGCTTTTTAGTTTGTCTGGAATTCGAACGAATTTTATATTTTTAAATATAACACCCAGTATATTTTAACATTTTTAAATTCCACATAAAATTATAATTATTTTTTATTAAATGCATTATTAGTCTATACTTCATAGTTTCCGAGATATTGACTCTCGAAAAGTGACATTTTTGAACTTTGACAGCTCATAACTTTCTAACAGTACGTCTTAGAGCAAAACGGCTTACATGTCCCTATCTTCAATTTTTATTATCTTCCCAAAAAATCAATTTCCGGTTAAACCGGATGTAACTCGAAAGCAGGAAATATAGTTGTTCCAGTTTAACTGGAAGTTGATTTTTTTGGGAAGATAATAAAATAGTTTTTTTATACATTGAAGTATGCATAGAAAGGTTCCTTTTGATTTATAAAGAAAAAAATTTAAATTAAAAATATATATTGAACGGATTTATTGTTAATGTAAATAGTCTAAATTAGCATTTTTTGTTTCCTATTCTTGAGTTAAAATGTATAACCTATTAACTAGTTGGATTATCCTAAAAGTGTATTTTTTGATAAATGAAAATAACCTATATTAATCCTTATTTTGCGTGACGAATAAAATCCGTTCAAAATATATTTTTAATTTAAATTTTTTTCTTTATAAATCAAAAGGAAACTTTCTATGCATACTTCAATGTAAAAAAAAACCATCTGGGAGATGCTTTAAGTCAATGTAAATCAAAAAGTATCAGTTAGATGAAATTAACTTGTTCCCTCAGAAAATAAAATACAAGGTGTGCAGCAAAAATATTTTATATTTTTATGTTTTTATTTTAAAAAGCCATAATATTAAGAAAACACACTAATCGGACTTATGATCGACGGTAATCTCTAACAAAGTCTGCAGAAAATCTTATTTTCGTACTGTTCGGTTGCCATTTATTTTTTATACAGGGTTATTCAGAAAACACGGTTAAATCCATTTTTTTGTCCAAAATAATCGAAATTTGGAATTTTGGTATAACTTTGAAATTAAAACAATAATTTTTAGTAAAAAAATATTCTAAAATGAAAGATGGTGGTACTTTACTCTTAGCGGAATTTAAAATTTTTTATCCTACCTCGTATACCATAAGACTTTTACAGGATTTAATGGGTGTTATTTTGGTTTGAGAACATGCAGAACATATCTAAAATAAAATTAATTTTCTAAACTTAAAGATAAAAAACTTTCCCATATGCTGCGCACTTTCTGCCGGTCACTGTATAAGCAAATATTTGAAATTTTTTCAAAAAAATTAAATGCACTGATGGGTTTGTTCTAACACGGTACAATAATAAAGAATTACATCCTCAACATTTTGGTAAATTACTCGAAGAACCCCGCAATTCTCTTATGGAAAATGACCCTCGGTTAAATTTCCTAAATTCTTAGTATGTCGTAGAGAATTTCATTCTGATCATAGCCACAATAAAATCTACCTATATCTACCAGATTTTGAGTCCAAGTTGCAAAATATGAATTTTTACTTATAATCTCCCTAGCAGCAGAATTATTACCGATAAGTTTTTTCAAGGTCACGAATGGTTTTCTTGATACAAAATTATTCCGAGTCGAAGACGAGGAAAATTTTCTATCAACAAAAACATGAGTGAAACCGAGAAAAAATTATCGGGAATTAATTCTGCTGCGTGGGAGATTCGGTAAGAAAATTTCATAAATTGGAGTTTCTTTTAATGATGAGATGATGAGACCTACGACCTATTCTCAATAAAAATTATAAGTTAGCAACATTTTGATTTTATTCTGAGTGACGTTTGCCATAAAAAATAAAGCACTTCATTTTTGACAGAAAAATTATCACTTATTAATTTTATTAGGTTAATAGGCTATAGACTATCGCGATATAAGCAACGCGAACAAAAAGGAGCCTTCTAATTGGTTGAAAATAAATTTATGAAATTTTCACTACAATACATTTTCCTGCTTTATTATATTAATTCGTTTTGTTTTTCTGGATTTTTGTGTCTTGGATAACACAGAATACTATAAAAATAGTTAAAATTTTTTATTATATACCGGATGAGTGACGAAAATATTTTTAGTATTGAAAATACTATTGGGATCGTGTTTACGCAAACTTTGCATTGCATACCGATGTCGCTCATGTCGATGTCGCTCCGCCGTCTGTCGCGGCCAACAGCGCAATATCTAGATCGGTCTTGTAACATAATACTCTGATAAGACTTGGTAGAAATATAAATATGAATCAGCGTAAAGTCGGCAAGTAAATAATAAATAATGTTTAGTTTAGTTTGTGTTTTAAAGAACGCCATAGTCACTTTGTTAAAAAGTGTTTTATTGAGATAAGTTATAACTAAGGTAAGTTCACGTTATTTAGATCGGAATATTATATCGAAAAAAAAAAAGCGGGAGGCAAAAAGTTGGAGCACAATAATTGCATATTACAGGGTCCGCCCAAATTTGGTTAACAAATGGGATAATTTTTTATTATTGATTTCTCAGAAAATGTTATTGTACCGGGTGATTGGTTATATTTTGCACCCCTACCTATCTCATGAAAATCTTCATGGTCTATGTTGAACGCTTGGGTAAATAAGTATAATTTAAAAACATAGCATAAGTAGGCTTAGACAATATGACCGATTGAATATAAGGCAATTGTTCACCTTGGTTGGTCTGCTATGTGAATATTATTGTTTATAAACAAATTAATATTAATTATTCTTAGAAATAAAACCATACATTTAATATAATATGTTTTAGTTAATATACAGGGTGTCCCAAACGTAATGGGACACAGAGCAACAGCAGGCTCCTTAAGGCGAAATAATGCGATTTATTTAAACTTGCATTATCCCAAAATTGATAACAACCAAGATAAAGGGTGTCAAAATTTTATTTTTGTTTTCGTTTTTTTGGGATTATTTATAGTTCACCTTGGTTGGTCTGCTATGTGAATATTATTGTTTATAAACAAATTTATATTAATTATTCTTAGAAATAAAACCATACATTTAATATAATATATTTTCGTGAATATACAGGGTGTCCCAAACGTAATGGGACACAGAGCAACAGCAGGCTCCTTAAGGCGAAATAACGCGATTTATTTAAACTTGCATTATCCCAAAATTGATAACAACCAAGATAAAGGGTGTCAAACTTTTATTTTTGTTTTTGTTTTTTTGGGATTATTTATAATATGTTTTAATTAATATACAGGGTGTCCCAAACGTAATGGGACACAGAGCAACAGTAGAGGCTTCTTAAGGCGAAATAATGCGGTTTATTTAAACTTGCATTATCCCAAAATTGATAACAACGAAGATACAGGGTGTCAAAGTTTTATTTTTGTTTTCGTTTTTTTGGGATTATTTCCTAACGAAATGACATAGGTAGCAGCACGAAATTAAGGATTTTGGGGTTTTTTGAGGTGAGGAATTTAAAATTATCCATAGTTTTTATGTAACCAGTACTGTAAAATTAAAGAACATTTTTTAAACTTTTACAAAATCCAAATTAGAATGTGGGCTTTAATTACATGACATAGGTCATTAAAATTTTAAATCTTTGTCAGGTATTTTCAATACATAGGATGCTTGCGTAAGGTGCAAGATCTGTGAATTTTTGTTAAATCGTTGTATTTTCGGCATTAAATTAAATATAAAAAAATTATTACTTACTGTGGATTCATTAGCTTGAAACAAGCTATCAAAATTAACATCTTATGTATTATACAGGGTGGCTCAAATAACTTAGTATTTTTTTTACTGGTTTTTGAAAAAATATGGTAGATATTTTTCTATCAAATATTATCAAGATTGTTGTTGATTGTTGATTGTTTTTGATGATACGCGATAGAAAAAATATAAAAAATACATTTATTTAAAAATCACCCAGTATATTAAATTGGATCGGTTAAATCTCGTTATTTTTTAATATTTTTTGTTTAAAGTGTTTTATTTCAATTTTTACTATTTATTTCACTTTTCTATAAACAGTTTTGGAGATATATAAAGCGTCGAATAAACTCAAAGCACAACGAACAAACATAAGTATAAAGCAACAATATTTTTTTCTTTATTTCAATAAAACTGTTATACAAGTCCATATAATTATAAATATAAAATACATTATAAAAATAAATAAGATACCGTAAAACGGGGCTACTTCGGCCAGATTTTACGTTTTTTGCATTTTTTGAGGGTAAAAACTTTCGCGATGCAATTAATGTTTTTTGTGTGGGATACTACATCCTTGCTAGAGTACTTCTTAAAAGAAAAAGTTTTTTTTTTTGTTCTAACATATATATTTTTGGTTGAAAAGTGTTCGAATTTACCCTACAAGGTGGGGCAACTTCGGACACCTTCTTTAAACCGAAAAATATTGAAGTAAACATGACTTAATAATTACTTCGGACACTAATTTAAATTTTAAAAATATATAAGGTTGGTAGGTACTAAAAAAAGTTAGCATAAAAGCTAGAAATATTTTTAAAAAAGCTTTCATATTTACCATATCACATAATATGATATTTATTTTATAAAAATACAAACTATTTTCTTACAAAAATAATAACAAACATGTAAACAATAAAAACAATAAAAAAACGAACTCTTGAAACAAATGAAAACAAGCAACCTATTATTCTAGATGAATATTTGGCATATTATGAAACATAAATCGTTCTCTTCTTACTAACTTGCTTCTTCATCAGAGCTTAGTACTGGTGGACAACCAGGATTTTTTTCATGGTTTCCTTGAATCTTATCACTTATAGTGGATTTGGGAATCCCATAAAATTTCGATGCTCCTCTGACATTGCTTTTCGTCGAACCGCTCCTACAGCCATTGCTATAGGGGCGACTCCCCAAGTGCCTTCTGTATATGCGAACCATGTCCGAAGTTTCCCCTCAAATTTGAGTTTTTTAGCTTACAGCTCTCTAAAAAAAAATACAAAGGAACTATAAATTTCAAATTTTTTCAAAATGTTAACAACATATAGGGCTACTAAAAAGTCAACTAAAGTTATCCCCTATCATAACTAGTTTCGGCTGTGCGCCAGTTACTTTTACCACTTTTGAAAAAGTACAAAAAATGGCTTCATAATAAAATAACACGTGGAGACGAGACACTTACCTCTAAACACTGCTAACTGTCGGAACTTACAAAGGCAACTGTTTAAGACACGTTTCTGAAGAGAAACCGCCCGCTTGCATTATCTGTCTCCCCACCACTTATTATTTTAACCCTGATGTCGCGATGTCCGAAGTTACCCGCACTATCCGAAGTAGCCCTGTTTTACGGTACTTAATTATATACAGTGCTCTAACACTGTATTTTGCAGATAAGAACTATATAAATAAAAAAAAAGTTTTAATAGAAAGAATGAATTTTATCCACAAATATATATAATATATATAAGTAGGCATTGAGAAGACAAAATAGCTTATTTCATTTATATGGCAGCTATTTTGTTTTCTCAAGGCCTACTTATTATTATTGGATAAAATTAATTATTTTTAATAAAACTTTGCTTGTTAATTCTAGTTATATAGTTCTTATTAGCAAAATACGTGTTAGAGCACTTTAATTATTCGGAACACCCTGTATACCATTAAGTATATTTATTTTTAACCATGTGATGAGCCCGTATAACAGGTTTTATTGAAATATTATTGTTTGCTTATTTTTTGTGCTTTGAGTTTGTTCGACGATTTGATCTCCAGAACTGGCCATAGGAATAGGAAAATCAATAGTAAAAGGTCAGTAAAACACTGCAAGCAAAGAATATTAAAAAATAACGAGATCCAATTTTAATATCCATGCAGATAATCGATTTATAAATAAATGCATTTTTATATCTTTTTTCCATCGCGTATTAACGGAAACACCCAGTAAAGTCTTAATGATTAAAAATGAACATAAAAAGTATTTACCATATTTCTTTAAAAACTAGTAAAAACAATATTAACTTTTTAAAGTATAAATACAAAAAATATAAATTTTAATAGCTTGCTCCAAGCTAATGTAATCTACAGTCTTGATTTTTTAATATTTCATTGAATGCCAAAAATACAACGATATAACAACAAATATTCTTTAATTTTTGTCATTCACCCGGTATAGTAAACGGCAGGAATTCTCTCGTTTTAAAACAGATGACAGCAAAAATTTGTCATCGATCAGCTGATATTGGGACATAATAATATCCCCAGATTAGTAGTGGACCGTAATGAGCCCAAACACCGACTTATGAATTGCGTTTTTGTGCTTTTTGTCACATTAATTAATTACGTTTTCAAAATATTTAGTGATTATGATTTTATTTTTACTTACATTGAATTTTAATTACTTTTGTGTGGCCGGCAAGTACCTACAATTTATTCATTTGACTAAAAATTTACAGGTTAAAATTTTTTAATTCTTTTTCATTATCATAATAATTATTATGTGCCTTGCACGTTAGTTCTTTTCATCGATAAGTAATAAGTTTCATTTCATCTGAACGCCGTTTTTGTCGAAAAGTTAGTTTGTAAAATTTTTGTTCTTAAAATGTTTGTTCGTAAAGGTTAGGTTTCTAATGTATAATTTTTGCATCTTGCATTATCTAGGTATCCTTTTCTGATTCAAGAAAAATAAGAAGAAATTATTTCTCTGACTTAGGTAGGTAGGGGAGAGTTGGACAAGACCCGGTAGGTTGATAAAACCGGGAACAGCCTAGTTCTGCCAAATGTATGTTGCCATCTACTTATACGTACCTTATATAAGCGAAATTAGTATAAGATATTACTATTATTATTGTTTGTAAGGCAATAAAATAAAGTTTTTATTATTAAGTTAGCCTGCGTACAAGTTTAGAAATGTGACCGTATCAATAAATTGCATTTTAATGAACACATTCTATAAACACCATTTTTGGGTCTACGTACCTTACGTAAGTCAAAAACTGCAAAAGTAGGGTTTTCATTGACAGAAAAATTAAATCTCTGGCTAAATTAAAGCTTTTAACTTTATGTTATCCCACATACAAGTTTAGGAATGTAACTGTATTATAGATAACCAACAAATTCCATAAAAACCACTTTTTGGTCTACGTACTTTATGTAAGTCATATATGGGGATTTCCTTGACAGTAAATGTAATATATATATATATAAATACTGAATTTAATTAATTTTGAAGAAGTAGTCCATACTCAAAGTGGAGTTAAATGATACAGAAAAAGAAAAGCACGAAGTCTTTCTCCACAATCTTTATTAATCAAAAAACTAGGCGAACCTAGTATCACATCGACGACATGTTTCGAGTGTAGAAACACTCATCATCAGGAAACAAAGTGAAAATTAAAATGCTGATGTTTTTTAACTGGGCCGTAAAAAGCCTGGTACCCCAACTGTTTTTACTTTTACAATAAAAGATGCTTTGACAAAAAAACAATTTTTTCTTTTTCTCTTCTTTTCTTTACATCTCACCCCAACATTTTCAAATGTTTCTGACTGTGCTCAATAAAACTCAGGATGTTTCAGTAATTTATTAATACTTTTAACAGATATGTTTTTCAAAACTCCCTAATTTTTACTACCCTATCTTTTTCTGCACGACAGTGTGCTTCTACACTTAACCCTCGACTCTTCAGTATGCTGGAGTCTTGATTTTTGACCTTCTGATTTTTCAATTCTACATCTCTTGTACACCATTAAAAGCTCCATTACGGCTCAACCTCACCATTATTTTCTCTTGCTAAAAACATCAGCATTTTAATTTTCACTTTGTTTCCTGATGATGAGTGTTTCTACACTCGAAACATGTCGGCGATGTGATACTAGGTTCGCCTAGTTTTTTGATTAATAAAGATTGTGGAGAAAGACTTCGTGCTTTTCTTTTTCTGAATTTAATTAGTTTATGTTGAACTGTAGATATACTATTTTACCAATAGGTATAATCTGAACAAATAAAACAAAAAAAAAATCTGTTGTAAATATGAGTGACAGAGTCCTATTTAAAGTTGCGTTTCAGTTAATTTAGTATTTTTAAGGTTTGGATAATTATAATATTATATAGTTTTTTAAATCTATTTTGACACTTTATCTTTAAACCATATAAAAACTCATGTTTATTATTATCTATACCTTAAATTAAAATATTTATAAAACAAAACTTTCAAAATAAATTATTATTATTATTATTTGTCAATATTAAAGCGGTAGAACCGATGAGACTATTGCATCCATTGTTTTAGAAGGTGTCACATGTGTAATTTTCAAGTCCGGTCCAGGAATTCATGCCAAATTATAAAAATTTAATAGACCAGAACTGTCAGAGTGTCACGTGACTTGGAATCCATCTTGCGAGAGGATTTAACATTTTTACTATACAGGGTGTTAATTAATGCCATGCAGATATTTCAGGGGATGATAGTACTCGTCAAAATGGGAAAAAAATGCAAATATATGCATGGTCCAAAACGCCTTATTTTCGTTATACGGGTGGCAAAGTTTCAATTTTTTTTTCTCGTATTTTGTGTTTTCTCTCTTATATTCTGAGATAATTGTTTCAAATTTGGAACATTAACCCTTTTTTAAAATATCTACAATAAAGTATCAAAATTGCCGGTCGCAGTAGACAGGGTGTTACATTTTCTTGAATCGGCTACAATTTTATCTTTCGGAACTTTTTTTTTTGGCTCCCTGTATGAATTCCGGTACGGAATTTGAACTCTCTGTTCCTTTGTTTAGCGTTCTGGTCTCTTGCGCTATTCGCGTATCTGTGACCGTCTTCAATTTATTTGCAAAAATATCCATCGATGAAAATTAAGTGTAGGCGAAATAACGCAATAATGAATATAAGAAAAAAATAGAGTGTCTGTCAGTCCATGAGGCGAAGACTTGATTCGTGCATTTTAGCAAGAGGCGGCCATTTTCAACAGTTTTTATAATTTTGTTTTATTTTTATTTGATTAACTAATAAATTGTTTTGATACACAGCTTTTTACTCTGCGTTATTTCGCAGACACTTCATTTCCATCGATGGCTATTTTTGCAAATAAATCGAAAACGGTCACAGATACGAGAATAGTGCAAGAGACCAGAACGCTAAAAAAAGGAACAGAGAGTTTAAATTTCATACCGGAATTCATACAGGGAGCAAAAAAAAAAGTTCTGAAAGATAAAATTGTAGCCGATTTAAGAAAATGTAACACCCTGTATACTGCGACCGACAATTTTGATACTTTATTGTCGAGATTTAAAAAAAGGGTTGATGTTTCAAATTTAAAACAATTATCGCAGAATATAAGAGAGTAAACGCAAAATACGAGAAAAAAAATTGAAACTTTGCCACCCTGTATAACGAAAATAATGTGTTTTAAACCATGCATATATTTGCATTTTTTTCTTATTTTGACGAGTACTATCACCCCCTGAAATATCTGCATGACATTAATTAACACCCTGTATACAGTGTCACCAGTAAAGTCCGCATCATATGGGATTTTTTTTATTCAAATTTATGGCTTTATTCAAAAGCAAAAAATAGTAGTCACGTGATTCGCAATATCTGTCAAATTTTAATTTTTTCCAAATAATAATTCAAAAGTGGGGTTATTTCTGAAAATATCGAAAAAAGTTATTAGCAAAAGTTTTTTTAAATGCAGTTTCTAACCCACATGCAAAATTTCAGCTGCATAAGATAATTTTGATTTTGACCTATATTTTGTAAATTGCACCACTTTTACAAAATAAGACTCAACGCAACCTACATAAAACTTCTCAGTTTTGACAATGCTTTATTTCAGATACATTTTCTTTAAAGTAGCGAGATATTAAATGTGTGTTTTTCTACAAAATCAAAATTGGGCTATTAAATTTTGGTCGCATGTGATGCAAAGTGTATTTGTTTTTGACCCTGTATAAGGTAACTTCATAAAATAAGTATTTTTAAAAACGCAGTTTGTGCCTGAAAGTAATACACGTTAACGTTATTATGACATAGCTTAATAATAAATTATAATATTGGGGTTTTGAATTAAATGGTTGAAAATAGATAAACTTTACGTTGTTAAACTAAAATTTATTTTCCACTTATTTTACACTTTACTGAAGACGCTGTGTTCTTTCTTGTCCTAATATGAAGGTGTATTACTTTCAGACACAAACTACGTTTTCAGAAATACTTATTTTGTGAAGTTACCTTATACAGTGTCAAAAACAAATAAACTTTGCATCACATGCGACCAAATTTTAATAGCCCAATTTTTATTTTGTCGAAAAATACCCATTTAATATGGCGCTACTTTAAAGAAAATGTATCTGAAATAAAACATTGTCAAAACTAATAAGTTTTATGTAGGTTGCGTTGAGTCTTATTTTGCAAAAGTGGTGCAATTTACAAAATATAGGTAAAAAATCAAAATTATCTTATGCAGCTAAAATTTTGCATATGGGCTAGAAACTGCATTTAAAAAAACTTTTTCTAATCACTTTTTCGCTATTTTCAGAAATAACCCCACTTTTGAATTATTTTTTGGAAAAAATTAAAATTGTACAGATAATGCGAATAACGTGACTACTATTTTTTTGCTTAATTTTCATAACGATCCAAGCAGAACTTGATGCCAATGTCAAATTTTGAATTAAACCTATTAATAAAAAAATCCCATAATAATATGATGCGGACTTTACTGGTGACACTGTATAAATATAATATAAATATAATATAAATATAATATAAATATAATATAAATATAATATAAATATAATATAAATATAATATAAATATAATATAAATATAAATATTATATAAATATAATATAAATATAATATAAATATTATATAAATATAATATAAATATAATATAAATATAATATAAAAATATATAATAAAAAATGTATATCTTAATAATATGGTACAGCCCGAAACAGTAAAATATTTGCGAAAAAAGCCCTAGTCTATTCTATGCAAATAACAATTTCTATAGGATGACGTCGTCACTATTGTTAACATATCATTGATTGTTAAGTTCACGACCTACACCAATGTAAGGGAAAGCGATCTGCCGATAAAAAGAAAGTTGGGCAATGCCGTAATAAATCCCAATTTAAGGAAGAGTGAACTTTGATTTAGGTATATTTTCTGATGTGTTAATGGACACCCTTTTGATGCCGTATACTTAGATTTGCATGCTTTTTGATATGTGGCTTTAAAATACTTGTTGAGCCTCTTTGTGTTTGTTCGTAAGTCGTAAAAATTTTGCTGATTTAGTTTTTTGACAAAGGGATAAAAGGACCTGTTACAAATTCCACTGCCCACAGTTTTTTTTAAGGAAAAATAACCAAACCAAACTTTTTTACAAACTGGAGTTTAGAGATTTTGATTCACGATTTTTGTTTTGCTCGTTGTTTCAAGGTAAGGAAGAAGATGACTTATTTTTTGCAAAAAAGATATTATTTTCAGATGAGGCGATATTCACCTCGAATGGAGAAGTGTGTTCTCAAAACTGTAGGTGGTTTGATGAGAATCCCCACTTTCTAATTGAGTTTCGCGACCATGGACATTTACCTTTAGATACGTACAGCTTATCTCCTGCGCAAACAAAAGTTACGTTTTATGGGTGAAAAACTCGGACTCGCCGGTCAGCTGCCTTCCTTCCCAGCAGCATCGGGCATGCGCACAAACCTCGTGTTATCTGCCTGTCTTTCTTTAGCGACATGCTCAAAATACACTCCAGAACCGGCTCGGCGGAAATTCTTGTTGTTGTGTTTTAAGGTTTCTCTGTGAATTCCTTGTATAGTTTTCTTTGCTATTGTGGATTGTGGGTGTTTAATATTTACGGATTTCTAGTTCTTGTGTATAGTTAAGTGAATTGTGTTTGTGCTTTTAGTAACTCGGATTGGAATATAAACAATGACTAGTAACAATGACTTTATTATGCCCAAATAGGGGTAAAATACGTGGTATTTCCTATTTTCAGTAAGTATGGAGTATGTATCTTGATATATAACTTTATTTTATTATGATCAATTTAGACACATCAAACTAGGCCAGGGCTACACAAACAAGGTATGAAAACAAAGAGAAACCTACACCAAGACAGATTATCCCGATGCATGTTTTGGTATATTTTATTTGCAGCACTGCAATCTTCAAGTAGTTTAAGACGCTTTTCTCTTTACAGTAGACTTCCAATTATCCGGAACCCGATTATGCGATCTCCGCATTATCCGAAACGACCCATGAACCGGATTATCCGAAATGATTCTTGCTAAGTATTCCTCCGCATTATCCGAAATTTATCAGAAATTTTTTGTTGGTTTTGTTGTTGCGGCCAAAAATCGACAGACTTTAAAATTAAAACAAGATTTTCTTCAAACTCTGCATTATCCGAAATCGGTCCGGTCCACATCATTTCGGATAATCGGGAGTCTACTGTACTTATATTATAAATATAAAAGAAAAAATGTAAATACCTAGGTAGTTAATATTACTCCACGAGTTTGTTCTCGGGCAAAAACTTTTCCAAATTCTTGAGTAAGAAATTGTGCTTGAAAATGGTTTACACGTGCCAAATTGTAAAAATCAATATAAGTTGTATACCAACTAATATTTGACTTAAGGTTAGGTACGCGATAACATTAAAGATTGGTTATTTTGCTGGTTTTGTTTGTTTTTTATATTCGATTTTATAAGTTTTATAGTTTAATTGACTTGGTCTCTTTATTTTCGAACTTAAAACACGACGAATCATTTTTATACACATTTTAGAAACAAAACCTTACAAAACAATTTTTTATCCTCAAAATCTGATTTGAGGTTGGAAACTACTAAAAATGCCTTAACTTAATTCCCAACCTGACTCTGTTCGACGCTGTATATCTCCAGAACTGGTCATAGGAAAAGGGAAATCAATAGCAAACATTTAAGTAAAAGTAAAACCCATACAAATATTAAAAATTAACGAAATTTAACCGATGAAATTTTAATATTTTTTATAAATACGTGCATTTTTCTTTAATTTTCTATTAGTTATCATCGGAAACACCCTGTATAACCTTGATAGTTACATATATTTGGAAATATCTACAAAATTTCTTTAAAAACTAATAAAGAAAAATTAATTTTTTTGAGTTACCTGTTTAATTATATATAATATGAATTCTGATAGCTTGCTCCAAGCTAATGTCATCTACAGTATTACTTTGTTAACATTTATTTTAATGCCGAAAATACAATGATTTAACAAAAAATATTAAATAATTTTCGTCACTCACCCGGTATATAATAAAAAAATACTTTATAGTATAGTGTTTCTTAGGTCAATTTAATGACATTAAACTGTGGGAATTTCCTAACCATGGGCGTTCCACACAAATAATTAATATACGTATACACATTTATAAGTTTGTTTTACATTACGTATTTGTACATACTACACTTTATAAACCCACTGTATATATAATAATATTATATTAAAATAATAAATATAAGGTAACTCAAAAATTCTATATACAAAACTAAAATCAGAAAAATAAACCTGACACGGCACGACACTGCTCAGAAAATGCTTTAATTTTTTTACCAGAACTTCATTCTCGTCAACCAGACTCCGGCCCGTTCATCAAGGCATAACCATGTATATTTTATCTCCGTCTCTTCCACGCCATCGGCGGTCACTGGCCTATCTCTGTCTGGCAGAATCGATCGTTAGACGGGCCGGGTACCGGTTCAGCTTATATCCTGGCGCTTCCAACCGCAACAAATTACATGCTGTTGCCAATTCTTCAACATTTTCGGATTTGTAAGCACAATGTAAGTACCTATATACGAGAAACAAGGGTTTGTTAATTAGTTGTTTTTAAACACTGAAAACACTTTTTGTCTTGATTTCAGTTATATTGTTTCTTAAGGACTAAAGAATGTATTATTATAACAATGAACGGCTTGTTATTTTTTTCTGTCACACTCAAAACTCCTCGGTTTAAAGTATATTTGCAAACTAGCTTTCAAAGAAAGTTACTGACTAACAATTGAATACTGATATAAATGAAATATCTTTAATAAAAAAACTTAAAGAATTGAAGAAGAAAGATCTGACAACCCTGGTTGTGCGGTCGGTCTCTTTGATACTGTTTACCGCCGTATGGAATGATTGGAATGTCCTCAAACTGAGATTGGATAAATAATAACTACTTTTATAGTATTCTATTATATTTACGATAGGGTCAGCAAAAATCTAGAAAAATAGAACGAATTAATATTATAAACTAAAAACTACGCATATATTATAATGTAAAGTATTTTTCACAATAAATGGTTGACTCCGGTTAACTACCCGGGACGTTTTGCAAGAGCTCGGCCATAAAAATGCAAATAAACTGTCGGTCAGGGTAGGATTATAATTTGTAATTATAGCAGGTAATATTTAACTTTATTTTAGATATATTTAGGATATTTCACGAATTAAATATCTAAAGTCCTACCCTGTAGTGTATTTGCTTTTTGATTGTGTATAACAATCGGATTAAACCGGTAGTTTTATTGCAGTCAATAAGTCGATACCATTTAGGGTGAAAAATACTTTATTTAAAATTTATATTTTGCAACCTAGACACTAGGGTGGAGCGAAAAATTGATTTTCAAAATTTTGTTATTGGCTAGGAGCCAAAATGTTCTATCTATAAACACTATTTCCTGCGCAAAATTTTAACTTCCTACTCATTTGTTTTGAGGGGTCACACAATCCTTAAAGTTATAGCAATTTAGGTATATTATTTTTTTTTGATATCGGTTAAATTATGTCGGACTTTCGCTTGTTCATGGTATATTTTAAAAGAAAAAATGCAATGAACTACCCAGAATTCACCACGTGGAGGTATACGAGCTCCGAGAGAATTTAACTGATTTGCGAATATAAGGGTGGAAGGGGGGAGGGACTATAGGTCGGATACCTCCACGTGGTGAGTTCTGGGTAGTTCATTGCATATTTCTTTTAAAATATACCATGAACTAGCGAAAGTCCGACATAATTTAACCGATATCAAAAAGAAAATAATATACCTAAATTGCTATTACTTTGAGGATTGTGTGACCCCTCAAAACAAATGAGTAGGAAGTTAAAATTTTGCGCAGAAAATAGTGTTTATAGATAGAACATTTTGGCTCCTAGCCAATATCAAAATTTTGAAAAAACAAAAAAAATCAATTTTTCGCTCCACCCTACTAGACACCCTGTATCTCTAAAACTGGTCGG
Source organism: Polydrusus pterygomalis (assembly GCA_963969555.1). Classification (NCBI taxonomy): domain Eukaryota; kingdom Metazoa; phylum Arthropoda; class Insecta; order Coleoptera; family Curculionidae; genus Polydrusus; species Polydrusus pterygomalis. The sequence continues at coordinate 74,778,932 of OZ018376.1, read as the reverse complement.
CAGATTTTGTTGTGGCCATGGATACTTTTCATCAGAATGACATTCTCTACAACACACTAAAAATTTAGGAAATTGAACCGAGGGCCATTTTCCATAAGAGAAGTGCGGGGGGTTCAAATGTATACCCATTTGCAAGAAACCAACAAATCTCGAATCGAAATCCTTTTACTTTATAAAATAAAAATCCTCTCGAGAAAAATCCATCACGCACATCCTACAACGGAGGCATGGCCATGAATTATTTAATGTACTTTACGCACAAGCCCCATAAGTGTAACGTCTAATGTAAAACGAATCAAGAGTGGGCCGTTGGAAATATTAGCGGTGGGTTACGGCGAGCCAAGAGTGAAAATTATGGGGAGACGCATTAAAATAGACATGGCATGTCAAATCGCGATTAGTAACGCGAGAAGAATGGATCCGAGGGTGCCGTGATGATGATGAAATAAATAATCGAATAAACACACTTCACTGAATTAATTCGAAAAGACACGCGATATGCTACTGAATCGCTGTATTTATAAGTTTAATAAATATTTTTAATTTATAAAACAAATATTCGTATTGCCTATTTTATTACGGCCGGTGACCAATAATACCATCGCTGTACTTAAGGGCCAAATTATCATGGCCAATCATGTATAAATAATTGAATGTTACCAAAAAGGTAAGTTAAGAGTGGTCCAGACAATGAAATTATGTATTTATACCATTTACCTTTAGATATACGTACAGCTTATCTCCTGCACAAACAGAAGTTACGTTTTATGGGTGAAAAAATACGTCCGAGCGCACGGCTCGCCGGTCAAATGCCTTTCCGTCCCAGCAGCATTGCACATGCGCACGAGCCTCTTGTTATCTGCCTGTCCTTCTTTATCGACATGGTCAAAACACACTCCAGAACCGGCTCGGCGCCATTTTTGTTGTTGCGTTTTAAGTCTTCTCTGTATATTCCTTGTTGTTTATTGTGGGAATTAAATATTTACGGATTTCCAGTTTTTGTGCAGTTTAATGAATTCTGTTTGTGCTTTTAGTGACTCTGATTGGAATATAAACAATGACTGGTAACAGCCGTTGTACTATTTTGTTATGCCCAAATAGGGGTAGAATACCGGGTATTTCGTATTTTCAGTAAGTATGGAGTAGTGATGTATCTAGATATATAATTTAGTTTAATTTTGATTAATTAAAACACATCTAACTAGGCCTAGGCTATACAAATAAGATATGAAAATAAAGTGAAACACACACCAAGACAGATCATCCCGATGCATGTTTTGGTATATTTTATTTGCAGCCCTGCAATCTAATTAGGTACGCCTATCTTTCCGGCAATACATTGCTTGAAAAAGTTTAAAAGACACTTTTCTCTATACTTCTATTCCTTATAAGGATTCACTTACTCATTATACAACTGTTTAATACTTTATATGTATGTGACAGCAACGCGCTTTCCTACCGCAAGACAACGAAAATTGCTAGACCGTTATGTGGTGACAATATCATGGTAATTTAGCCAATATGAAATAAGAGTTAATGCTACCCTAGAATGGTTTATAGCAATTATTGCTCTGAATACTCACAATAATTATCAAGTTCTATTGGGGGTGTAATCTGATTTTATATACTGTATTAGTTCCGACTGGCAGTTGTAATGAAACTTGACATTAATCATGATAGTATTTGCTTGCTACGGTTAATAAAGCATAAACTTACCACTAAAAATCAGTACTGCAGTTCTCACAAATTTAAATAGCTTCTAGTGTAAAACTGTTCTTGTCGTTTAAGATTGAAAAAAAAAATCGAAAAAACTAAAAATATTGTTTGTGACGAACCCTGTATAGTAATCGCAAATCTGATATTCGAAATTGTAGTTTCAGCACAAGCAGACAGGGTGTTTCAGAATAAGATGCTGATCCTTAACGGTGTGAATCCTTAGGTGATTTTAAGAAGAAAAGTTCATATTAATATATATCCTTAACCTATCAACTTTCGAACTACAGGGCGTTAACGTTTTAAGAAAAAAATCGTTTTTCTATCATAACTTTAAAAACTTTCTAGCTATTTTTACTAATTTTTTACACATGCCCTCTAAGCATCAATAGCCATTTTTTGGTGTAGAAAATTTAAAAAAAATTTTAACCAGTGGCGTCCTGAAAGGGTTTGGACTAGACATTTTGGAAAAATATTATGTACGCCACTGCTTTTTCTCAAGATAAAAATTATTTTTAAAATACTCATTCATTTTAGGCCAAATTTAATATCTTGCCTTTTTATCGTTCGACAAAGTTTCCGACAAAAAAAATAAAAACATTAAAGGCGCATTCGCTATGTGTCTATGGTTTGTTTTGACACTATCAGGAATACTCCAGGAATTTTTCAAAGGGTACGAGACTCAATGAAGAGAAGAGCTGAAGCATGCATTCTTGCAAGTTGTGGCCACTTTCAATAGCTAATCCAAATTATTTTCGTTTTTGTTCACACGTTATTTAAAGTTAGCTGTTTTAATTTATTGTTAAAAAATAAACCATAGGCACATAGCGAATGCGCATTTAATGCTTTTTTTTTGTCGGAAACTGTTTATCGGACGATAAAAAGGCAAGCTATTAAATTTGGCCTAAAATGAATGAGTATTTTAAAAATAATTTTTATCTTGGGAAAAAGCAGTGGCGTACATAATATTTTTCCAAAATGTCTAGTCCAAACCCTTTCAGGACGCCACTGATTAAAAATTTTTAAAATTTTTCTACACCAAAAAATGGCTATTGATGCTTAGAGAGCATGTATGAAAAATTCCTAAAAATAGCTAGAAAGTTTTTAAAGTTATGATAGAAAAACGATTTTTTTCTTAAAACTTTAACGCCCTGTAGTTCGAAAGTTGATAGGTTAAGGATATATATTAATATGAACTTTTCTTCTTAAAATCACCTAAGGATTCACACCGTTAAGGATCAGCATCTTATTCTGAAACACCCTGTATATACCTACGAAGGCGTAGAAGGGCCACATAAATTTATTTTTTTAATATTCCGACTTTAAAGTCCCGAGTTTAAACTCGGAATTTAACTAAATTCCTACTTTAAACTCGGAATATTACTAAATTCCGACTTTAAACTCGGAATTTAACTAAATTCTGACTTTAAACTCGAAATATTGTTGTGAATTATATTGTTTATATTGGAATATGTGTTTTATATTGCTCTTCTCAGATAATTTTTAAAAACTCAACAAACACCGTAGGGCAAGGGCGTCCATAGAGCGTTTTTCAAGAGGGGGCAAAAACTTAAATAATACTTTTTATATACAGTGTCACCAGTAAAGTCCGCATCATATGGGATTTTTTTTTTATTAATAGCTTTATTCGAAATTTGACTTTGGCATCAAGTGCTGCTTCGATCGAGATGAAAATTAAGCAAAAAAATAGTAGTAACGTGATTCGCATTATCTGTCAAATTTTAATTTTTTTCAAAAAATAATTCAAAAGTGGGGTTATTTCTGAAAATATCAAAAAAAAAAGTTATAGGGAAAAGTTTTTTTAAATGCAGTTTCTAGCCCACATGCAAAATTTCAGCTGGATAAGATAATTTTTATTTTTTACCCATATTTTGTAAATTGCACCACTTTTGCAAAATAACACTCAACGTAACCTACATAAAACTTCTTAGTTTTGACGATGCTTTATTTCAGATAAATTTTTTTTAAAGTAGCTTTATATTAAATGTGTGTTTTTCTACGAAATCAAAATTAAGCTTTTAAAATTTGGTCGCATGTGATGCAAAGTTCATTTGTTATTGACCCTGTCTAAGGTAACTTCATAAAATAAGTATTTTTGAAAACATAGTTTGTGTCTGAAAGTAATACATACACCTTAATATTAAGACAAAAAAGAATACAGTGTCATCAGCAAAGTGTTCATTAAGTGGAAAATAAATTTTTGCTTAACCCAACGGAAAGTTTATCTATTTTCAACCATTTAATTAAAAATCTCTTTATTTTATTTTTATTTTTTTACTTTCAGTAACAAACTACGTTTTCAAAAATACGTATTTTATGAAGTTACCTTATACAGGGTCAAAAACAAATGAACTTTGCATCACATGCGACCAAATTTTAATAGTCCAATTTTGATTTTGTAGAAAAACACACATTTAATATGACGCTAGTTTAAAGAAAATGTATCTGAAATAAAGCATTGTCAAAACTAAGAAATTTTATGTATAGGTTGCGTTGACTCTTATTTTGCAAAAGTGGTGCAATTTACCAAATATAGGTAAAAAATCAAAATTATCTTATCCAGCTGAAATTTTGCATGTGGGCTAGAAACTGCATTTAAAAAAAATTATAACTTTTTCGATATTTTCAGAAATAACCCCACTTTTGAATAATTTTTTGAAAAAAAATTAACATTTGACAGATAATGCGAATCATGTGACTACTATTTATTTGCCTAATTTTCATCTCGATCGATGCAGAACTTGATGCCAAAGTAAAATTTTGAATAAAGATATTAATAAAAAAATTCCATATGATGCGGACTTTACTGGTGACACTGTATAAGACTATTTATTTAACTTATGCCTAATGTATTAATTTATTGATATGTTTTTATTATGTAATTGTTCAGTTTAGTGATTGGTCTACTAACTAACCACTGTACTATTCAATATTTATATTGAATTATGAAATCAAATAGTAATGTGGGAGCCTAGGGGGGGGGGGGAGGGGGCAAGTGCCCGTTTGCCCCCCCCCCCCCTATGGACGCCCTTGCCGTAGGGCACTAATTGACCAACTCTACTTTAACTAAAAACGCCGTTTCTTGATTTCACGTTTTTGGGCCAAAAAATTAAAGCGTAAACTTTCTAGGTTTAATTAGCATTAAAAAGGGTGTGGCACATGTGCGATACATTTTTTATGAAAGAAAAAGAAAGAAAGAAAGAAAGAAAGAAAGAAAGGAAGGAAGGAAAGAAGAAAGAAAGAAAGCAAGAAAGAAAGTGGGGGTTAAGTTAAGCCCCAAAAAAAAATGTCAGGCTAGTGGCGCCTTTGCTGGCATGTGGCATCTATAAACAAGCGAAAATATGTAAACAAATAAAGTTACATGGTTATTCATTTTACATTTTATCGTTTATATAGGTAGATACACTATTATATTATAGGACTGAAATCTTTTACAATACACTCCTATTTTCGATGCCGAAACTCACGAAAAATACAATGTTGTCAAATTTCTAGTTTAAAGTCAGAATTTAGTTAAATTCCTAGTTTAAAGTAGGAATTTAGTTATATTCCGAGTTTAAAGTCGGAATTTAGTGAAATAAAAATAAAATTTATGTGGCCCTTCTACGCCTTCGTATATACCTTCTACTAATAACAATTTTTTTTCTCTTCCAAACTCTATCCGTGGACACACTGTATATAAATGGCAAATATATCAATATTGATACAATTATTACTTTCAAATCGTTTATGTTAACCTCTAGTCACTGCCATATGGTACAAAGATCAAAAAATGTAAAATTAAAAACCTTAATTGATTATTGATTCTATAAAAACTTTGAGATGCAGGAAAAAACGATAAGAATGGGATTTCGTTGTCTTCATTAGGACGCGTTTAAGCGCTCTAACCGAAAGATGGGATTTGGACATTCTGAATCCGTTGCCGTCACAATGGGGCCCATTTCGGCATCCTAGAAAAGCTAGAGTCGGACAATAGCAGGATTAGGAGGGCGTAGATTGGGTAGCCAGGATTTGAACGTGAGCCTGAATGTCTTACTATACCGAGTGATCCAGGTTACATTTTTAAAACTTTCTTTACTAACTAAAACGATAAACTGAACTTTAACTGATTTTAGTAGCAATTTACATAATATACAGGGTTCTGCAATACTGCGTTAGGCTTTCATAGCTCCTATACGAGTTGAGTTCCTATATCATTCATATGCTGACTTAAATTGTAAAGGGGATGTATTTCAGGAAAATATTTTCGCATATTCACTAATATTCAGGGTGGCCCCAAAAAGTGTGAAAACATAAAGTTTAATTTTTTAAATGGGGAACTCTATTTTTTTGTGTGTTTAGGTTTGTATTTGTGTCATTTATAATTTCTTCTAATTTTATTGAATTTGCTTGAGTAGTTTAGGAGTAATAAATTAAAAACTAAAAAAAGAAGTTTTGCAGCCTTGGAAAAAATAATGAAATAAACAATCTGAAAGCATTTTTTTATTTACGGCATTGTGGGAGATTAATGACAAGGGGTCAAGAGATGCTATAAATTGAAAGATTTTATTTATTTTATAGATACATATAGGGTGTTCAACGTAAGGTTTCAAAAGTTACACACTTTAAACTAACTTTTCTCAAGTTTTTTCAAAATGTATCTACATACATTAGACATGCGCACTGCAACATTATCATTTAACAAATGGGAAAATAGACAGGTTCTGACTTTAAAATTTAACTTCCTGATCAAGAAATTGTAAAAGTTGACCTTCAATTTATTTTTACGTGTACGTCTACGTGTACGTGTAAACAGGTTCTATATAATACAAAAAAGGAGCAGGAAGGCCATCTGTAAGAACAGAACGACTTGTTGCAAACGTTCGTGAAATAATGCAAAATACTCCAACAAATTGTATAAGACGCCTGTCCCAAGAAGTGGGAAGATCTTATGGAACATGCAGGACTATCTTAAGAAGCAGCTAAATTTATTTCCTTATAAAGTGCAAGTATTCCAAGAAATACAATACAAGCCGCAGATTTTGAAAGAAGCAGGAAGTACTCTCAATGGTTTACCCAACATTTATTGGAAAGAAATGATTTATTAGACCTGACATTTTTTTCGGATGAAGCCTGGTTCCACCTCTCCGGTTATGTGAATTCTCAGAAAACACCCATGTGTAGTAGTGAAATTCCCCATTTCCACATTACACCCTCAAAAAATTGGTGTCGGGTTAGCTGTTTCCCGAAGAAGAATTGTTGGTCCTATTTTTTTCCATGACACAGTTACAGCACAGCAGCATAGAGACAATATTTTGAATCCATTTGTGGAGCAATTACTTGACGACGAACAACGTTTTGGATATTTTCAACATGACGGTGCAACCGCCCATACAGCCGCCGAAACTATTAACTACTTACGCAATTTTTTCGACGACAGATTGATCAGTTTTCGATCAGACATTGAATTTCCACCTAGATCACCTTGTTTAACGGTTATGGATTACTTCGTTTTTCCTCATTTAAAGAACACTATTTTTAAAACACCAGTTGCAAATTTAGAACAATTACAAGAAAGGATTATCCCAGAATGTGGTAATATTTCTCCAGAGATGCTGGTCAACACTTTCGAAAATATGAGGAGACGTGTGAAATTATGCTTGGAGCATTGCGGTGGCCAATTTCAACAATTTATGTAATTATTTTCCTTTTTCTTTCTGTATATTCTTACTTTGTTAGTTTTGTAAACAACAAAAATAAATTTGTATTTGTCTACTTATTTTATTACTCATTAGTTTTGCATATCATGTCATAATATGAATTTGACAAAAAATTAACCTAGATTTGGTTAGATATATCTATGGTGGGTGGTCAAACGGGTATAAGTCAGGATTTTACCCAAATGAGTTTTTATACTTTTTGTATCTATTTTAGAATCCCACATTGACTGGTTTAAATAAAACAAGTCAGTGTCTTTAAAATATTTATATTTTAAATGTGATCTACTTAGTTTAACTCCAAAATAATTTGATTTTGGTGGCCATAACAGTACAAGTTCAGTTGTACTATTAAGATATTTACTATTGAAAAGTCTAAATAGTACAAGTTAACCTATACTATATGTATTTTTATTTAATATTGACTTATACTATTTGTATCGTTTTGACAACCAGAGTTGTAGGTTATCATGCTCTTATAGAGAAACAGAAAAAAAAGTTGGGCACTGAAATCTCACATCCCCATGAATAGGTATCAACTGGTTAGAAGCGTTGGTAACAAACAAAAGTTTATGCTTACGGAATTAACATACGACCAGTTTTTAAATTTTGCCGATTTATACAAAAGCTCTTTGGTATTGCGAAAAAATGATTCTTCTGGAGACCCTTTTAAATGGCATGATGTGCAATGGCTTCGTTATACCAGAGAACCCGGCCAGATTTATTTTAAAAATAGCTTTATTAACGAAGAAAATATCAAGAAAATTTGTTTTGCTAGACGAGGAAAAACCTAGTGTTACTTACAAAAGCCCTCCATATCTAAAGAAAAAAAAAAGTGATTTAATACAGTTACTGCCGTCAATATCTTCAGCTTTTCGTCAATTTTACCTTGATTTACCCACAGATGATGATGTACGTCATACCTACCCAGACGTGGTGGAATTTGACGAAGATTAGGTAAAAAACTTAAATAAAAAATAATAATGTACCTACCTATGTTGAAATAAACACTTTTTTTTGTAAATTTGTTTTATTTTATTATGTTTTATGCTATTTAAGTTTCAATGATTCCTACTAAAATCCCATTTTTGCCCTACATAATAGTATAAGTCAACTTCTTAGGTCGGATAAAATAGTATGTCATATTTTTTTTATGATTAATACCAAACACAAAATTCTTAACAGCTAACCTACATAAAATTAATTTATAAAAAACATTTTTGTCAATTAAAAAAGTCGGTTCTAAAGCAATAGCGGCAATAAAGCCCTAATATTTAAGCGGCAAATATTTAAAATGCGTTTTTCTCGACTTATCTAATTTTGACTTGTACTTGTGTGCTCACCCACCATAGATATATCGTCCCCATATCATTTTGATCTAAACCAAGCCCTACGTTTTTTAATCCAAGCCCTCTTTGATGCAAATAATTTTTGCTCGCACGGTACAAGGACCTTCAAAAAAGCCTAATACAATATTGATGTAAAATTAATAGGACAGCCAACAGTTTTTAACTTGCATTTTTTATGTTTTGCGAACTTTTAATTAAAATACCATGATTGAATTCGCAATTGCATCCATTATCAATCTGTCTGATCACATTTCGTGTTTACCTGCAGAAGGTAATAATACGAAAATTTAATTTATAGAGTAGTCGCAATCCTACATTCCATCGCGTTTCCGATAACATAGTTCACAAATCGAAATCCGCGCTATTCCCTATTGCTTTTGGCAGATAGCAGACGGTGCGTGGCGCGCGATGTTGTGGAACTCGATTAGCAAATAATGAATTGTGTTGACAGAGCGGACAATTGGGCAAACCTCAAACTAAAAGGCATTTTTAAACTCAAACGGGTCTTGATTCATGAGAAATACCCCAAATTTAAAATTAACGCAATATTACAAATTAGCAACATATTTCCCAAGTACACTGAGAAAAATCTTTCTATTCCTTATAAGAATTCACATACTCTTTATGCAGCTGAACTTGTTTAATACTACCGTGCGAGCAAAAATTATTTGCATCAAAAAGGGGTTGGATTAAAAAACGTAGGGCTTGGTTTAGATCACAATAATATGGGGACGATGTATCTAACCAAATCTAGGTTAAAATTTTGTCAAATTCATATTATGACATGATATGCCAAACTAATGAGTAAAAAAATAAGTAGACAAATACAAATTTATTTTTGTTATTTACAAAATTAACAAAGTAAGAATATACAGAAAGAAAAAGAAAAATAATTACATAAATTGCTGAAATTGGCCACCGCCATGCTCCAAGCATAAATTCACACGTCTTTTCATATTTTCGTAAGTGTTGACCATCATCTCTGGAGAAATGATACCACATTCTTGGATAATCCTTTCTTGTAATTGTTCTAAATTTGCAACTGGTGTTTTAATAATAGTGTTCTTTAAATGAGGAAAAACGAAGTAATCCATAACCGTTAAACAAGGTGATCTAGGTGGGAATTCCATGTCTGATCGAAAACTGATCAATCTGTCGTCGGAAAAATTGCGTAAGTCATTAATAGTTTCGGCGGCTTTATGGGCGGTTGCACCGTCCTGTTGAAAATATTCAAAACGTAGTTCGTCGTCAAGTAATTGCTCCACAAATGGATTCAAAATATTGTCTCTATACCGCTGTGCTGTAACTGTATCATGGAAAAACATAGGACCAAAAGTTATTCTTCGGGAAACAGCTAACTAGACACCAATTTTTTGATGGTGCAATATGAACTCTACAAAAAAATGGGGATTTTTACTACTCCACATGCGTGTATTCTGAGAATTCACATAACAGGAGAGGTGGAACCAGGCTTCATCCGAAAAAAATGTCAGGTCTAACAAATCGCATCATGTCTTTCCAATCAATTTTGGGTAAAGCATTGAGAGTAATTCCTGCGTCTTTCAAAATCTGCGGCCTGTATTTCTTGGACTACTTGCACTTTATGAGGAAATAAATTTAGCTGCTTTTTAAGAATAGTCCTACATGTTCCATAAGATCTTCCCACTCCTTGGGACAGGCGTCTAATAAAATTTGTTGACGTATTTTGCATTATTTCACGAACGTTTGCAACAAGTTCTTCTGTACAGATGGTCTTCCTGCTCCTTTTTTGTGTTGTATAGAACCTGTTTTCCTAAACACAGTCACGGTTCTTTTCAGGCAATGATAAAAACCCCCAGCAATAAAAGCAACGTTAGGAAAATGTTCGTGAAAATCGTCCATGCACAAACCCGGATTGTATTGCCACTCACCATTTACTCGAACCCCGTTTCGAAAAAACGCTTCAACCATGAATGTTTTGTGCTGTTCGGTAAAGCCCATTGTGTGAATTGTTCAAGAAATTGGAAAAATTAGCGATGAATCAGATTACTTGTAACGACTGTCAAAGATGACGGAATAACTGATTGATTGTTAATTCAGGTAGTGACTGAAACTCAACAGGTATTAAGCTCAACGGCTAAGCATTACGTCCTTAGATGCAAGGCCCCCCCTTTGATGCAACGAATTTTTGCTCGCACGGTACAAATTAGCAACATATTTCCCAAGTACACTGAGAAAAAGCTTTCTATTCCTTATAAGAATTCACATACTCTTTATAGAGCTGAACTTGTTTAATACTACCTATATGTGACAGCAACGAGCTTTCCTACTGTAAGACAACGAAAATTGCTAGACTGTTGTGTAGTGATAACATCATGGTAATTTAGCCAATAGGATTTAGGAGTTAATGCTACCACAAAATGGTTTATAGGCATTATTGCTCTGAATACTCACTGTAATTATCAAGTTCTATTGGGGGTGTAAACTGGTTTTATATACTGTATTAGTTCCGACTAGCAGTTTTAAAGAAACTTGACAATAATCATAATAATATTTGCTTAATACGGTTAATAACGCATATTATTCTTACCACTAAAAATCGTAATGTAGTTCTCAAAAATTTAAATGGCTTTTAGTGTGATATTGTTCTTGTCGTTTAACATTGCATATGATTATCTATTATGCACCACGGTTTACTGAGATGGTAAAATTCGTTCATAGATTATAAAGTCCAATACTAATGATGGGTTGTGCGAAATAAGATTCTTCTATTGCTTTATCGGACATGCAAAGTTAAAAAAAACTTAAATACAAAGTAAAAATAAATTAATTGAACCAAGTATTGGTACGATTAATAAAATTAAAATTCTGGCAGGACAGCTAGAAGACTCCGAACAACGATGTGATCTGCGCAACAAATACTTTAAAACGGATACTAGGGCGCAAGGCGATTGCGGATCGCTACGAACCCCCACCAACGTCTTCTGGATTATAGCTTCTAACGGATGCAATTCGTTTTTGGGGACGCTGTTCTGCTTTCTTAATTGTAGAGAAAGTGCTTTCCAGGAAACAGAATGGATCCAATTGAGAAGATACAATTTATTTCTTAACAAAATTGCTGTACCTATTAAAAATGGTTCATTATTCAACAAGATTGATGGGCTGCTAATGGAACTGATTACTAGATACCAATAAAAACACTGTTTTAGCAAATCTGGAATTGATATAACAATAAAGGGGGTTTGATACACTAGCAATTTATTTATTATGGGTTCATAAAAAATACGCTATCAATAAAAACTAGGTATCTCTTAGCAATCCGGTTGTATTAGATCAATTTCCTCAGTGTAGCATTGTTAGACATATTTTGGTAAATGTATCGAAACCTATGTTTCTGTTTCCGACACAAAAATTTAACTTACAAGTTACAAAATACCTACAACTCTATAAAATAAAACCTGGTATTTTTTAGTATACCGGGTGTAACAGGATCATGGTACACCCCCCGTATCTCCGTTAGTTTAAAGGTAATTGATTGAAATTTGGGATATTCCATATACATAATAAGCGACACTTTTTTACCTACAAATGATTTTTTTTTCACTTCCGGTTTCGCGGGAAGTGACACCAACTTATGATTTTTAAATGGAACACCTATGTATGTATATTATTACATTTTTGAATTCTGCATAATTTTCTGAATCCCATGATACTACAAAAGTGACATTTCAAGCGTAAGAAATATTTATTATTTAATTTTTAATTTTCCATTTAAGTGTGCCATGACGGTTCCGATTTATTTCAATTGATCCGTCTAATGCTAGAAAAATCGAAGTCCCGTCAAAAATACTATATTGCCGTTTTTATAAGCAAATAAAATTCCTCGTAATCGTTTTTGGGGTAAAAGACAATTTTTCCAAATGGAACCATATTGGTACCGTGGTACCATTTCTTAGTACTATTAATAAGGAATTTATTCATACCTGGTAATAACATTATGCGATAAATACAATCAAAATTATAGCTAAAAAAAATACAATTATTTTGTTCTAATTGAATGCTAAGAAGTTACTAAGGTGGCTTTGAAAACAATGAAATTATTCAGATTGTCAAATAAGTATTTGGTGGTGTATCGGTGTTTTTATTGTGTATTGGAAAAGTCTTTACATTTGTTGTTATTTTTGTTCACCTTAGTAACTTCTTAGCATTAAATTAGAACAAAATAATTGTATTTTCTTTTAGCTATAATTTTGATTGTATTTATCGCACATGTTATTACCAGGTATAAATAAATTCCTTATTAATAGTACTAAGAAATGGTACCACGGTACCAATATGGTTCCATTTGAAAAAAATGAGTTTTACCCCAAAAACGATTACGATGAATTTTATTTGCTTATAAAAAACGCAATTTAGTATTTTTGACGGGACTTCGATTTTTCTAGCATTAGATGGATCAATTGGAATAAATCGGAACCGTCGTGGCACACTTAAATAGAAAATTAAAAATTAAATAATAAATATTTCTTACGCTTGAAATGTCACTTTTGTAGTATCATTGGATTCAGAAAATTATGCAGAATTCAACTTCTTAGCATTAAATTAGAACAAAATAATTGTATTTTCTTTTAGCTATAATTTTGATTGTATTTATCGCATAATGTTATTACCAGGTATGAATAAATTCCTTATTAATAGTACTAAGAAATGGTACCACGGTACCAATATGGTTCCATTTGGAAAAATTGAGTTTTACCCCAAAAACGATTACGATGAATTTTATTTGCTTATAAAAAACGCAATATAGTATTTTTAACGGGACTCCGATTTTTCTAGCATTAGACGGATCAATTGAAATAAATCGGAACCGTCGTGGCACACTTAAATAGAAAATTAAAAATTAAATAATAAATATTTCTTACGCTTGAAATGTCACTTTTGTAGTATCATTGGATTCAGAAAATTATGCAGAATTCAAAAATGTAATAATATACAGGGTGTTCCATTTAAAAATCGAAAGTTGGTGTCACTTCCCACTTAGTTAATTCACATTTAGTTATGTTACTAAAGTAAATAATATATTCCTCGTGCGCTATGTTATCCCGATAACATTTTTCTTTAAATCTACTGCTTTTTTCAAAAACATGGTAAATACAATTCTTGTTCAGCTTGTATCAATAATGCATAAAAATGCATCAGAGTTTAAAAAATCAGTGGCGTATCAAATATTTTCACAAAAACAATATTGATGTTATCTGGTACGCACGCCACTGCACTGGTGGAAGGAAGCAAACCCTTTTTTAATGAAAAGGTGTAGTTTGATCCAAAATAGATAAGCACGAATTTTCAATACCGTATTTTTAAGGATTTTCGAAATTTAACTAAAATAAATATTTTTTAAAAATATTTTAACACCCTGTATCTTAGAGGGTAAGCATTTTAGGGCATAAGTTCATATGAACTTTTCAACTTAAATTGATGCCAGGAATCATATCCTAGATTTTCTTGATGTACTTAAGGATCACCCTGTATACAAGAGGAGAAAACTACATGGTCGCGGAAAGTGGTCGCCTATGTTTATAGGGTATGTGGGAAAGAACCAAATACCAATCAATTTAACCTACCACTTAAAAAAACGATTGAACAGACTGCTCTTTAGGCACTGTAGGTGTAGCACAAGAGTCAGGCTGGATGACTTCTAACCTGTTTTATAAATGGCTTGTCCATTTTCAGTCGCACGTAAAGGCAACTTCGGAAAATAACGTCCTGCTTATTTTAGATGGACACATCAGTCACAAGGGAATTGAAAGTTTGAATTTTGCAAAGGAAAAGGAATTATTCTCTTCTGTTTACCCGCTCACTGCACCCACAGAATGCAACCTTTGGATGTGTCATTTTTTGGGCCACTAAAGACTTATTTAAATCAAGAAATTACATTGTGGCTAAAAGAACATCCTGGCAGAGTGGTAACACACTTACAAACTGGTTATCTTTTTGGGAAGGCATATGAGAAAGCAGCATCTGTACAAAATGCCTGTAGTGGTTTTAAGAAAACTGGTATATCGCCTCTAAATCCACATATTTTTCCAGACTATGTATTCGAACCAGCGGAAACAACTAATATTCCTCATGAATCCATAAATAACACTACACTTAGAGATATCAGCCAAACAGTTGCAACACCTGAGCCTGAAACTATTGCATCTGACGTTCAAACAGAAAGAATAAGCACTTCGCCAAAAAATGTTTTACAGTTTGCTATCGACACAATATCTCCTGTGCCACATGGAGCATATATAACCGGTCAAGGCAAAAGGAAACCCCGTACGAGACAGAACATTCATGAACTGACTTCCACTCCAAATATGGACGAAGTTAAAGCTAAGGAGGCCTCTAAAGCTGCAAAGCCTACACTCGCAGGAAAGAAAAAAGTTACTAAGGTTGTGAAATTTGGCATTGATGCTCATCGCGAACCGGAACCATCTACATCTTCATCTACATCCACATCCAGAGAAAAAATAAAAATGAGGCCTAGATCCAATAACAAAGTATCTAAACCTTTAGATCTGAGTTCGGAATCCGAGGAGGAACCTTTTGCCAATATGAGTGATGAAGATTATGCATGCATTTATTGCAATGATTTGTTTATGCGTTCAAGACCAAATGAAATATGGCTCCAATGCATGGATTGTAAAAATTGGGCACATTCCCTATGTGCTGATGTTCCAAAATCTACAAAAACATTTATCTGTGAACTGTGTTCCTAATTACTAGTACTGCCTACCTATTTTTTGTTTCGTGTTATTTTTACCATATGTCATTTTGTACATATTATATGGGTAAAATGGTTTATGACATATCCTTTAAGAAAGTTTGGAAACTCATTTTTTTGTATAGTTATAGTATTGTCTTTTTCAGTTTTCTACCGTCAATATAGTATTTGTTGTGTATCTCATTTGATTTTTTTTATATTTCGCAAAATAATTTTTTTAAAAATTAAATAGAAAACACTATGTCATTTTGTACATATCTCCCCTATCTATATATTATATTTTTATAAAACTTGATTTTACTATTCTATTTAATACCGACTTTTTTCTTTTAGACTAAAATACATCAAAATAATGAAGCTCTTTATATTGTTGAAAAAAGAAACAACCCTTTAGCATCAGATTTAGGATATGACGATTCGAATAAAAATCTAGCACGTAAATCAGAGGACGAATCTTCCAATCTGTCCTATCAACCTCTAATTGAATATGCGAATCCTTCCCGTGGGGTAATAAATTGCCCCACGGTTTCACAAGTAAAGTCTGTAGTAAATAGTCAATGTACTAAAAACACAAACTATGATTTGCAGCCAGATTTTGACTCTGACGATTCAGTGAAAGATCCGACGTATAATCCTGAAGCGGACGAATCTTCCAGTAGCTCTGATGAACCTCTAATCAATTATGTGAATAAAACCTGTCGAGTAGTAAATAGCACAACAGTTGCAGAAGAAGACCCTGGAGAAAATTTTCAGGAAATTGGTGGCGAACTAAAAAGAAATTCAAAAAAGCGAGTAAGACACTCTGACCAGTGGAAACGTAATGTAAAAAAAATAAAAGTAAACTCTGGATTAGCTTACGTATCCGAGGGTGGGCGGCCTGTTCCAGTAAAAGCATTAAAAATGCCATGTACTGAAAAATGTAGGTTTAATTGTCTCACACATTTCATCAATGAAGATAGACAAACAATACTTTCAAACTATTGAAAATTAGCCGACAACGCACTTCATAGACAGTTTGTAGCTGCTCATATAGAAATCCTTAAAACAAATTTTCCTAGAAAGAAAGAAGGAAGTCAAAGAAGTGATAATCTTTCGTATTTCCTTACTCTCAACGGAACCAGGATTAAAGTTTGTAAAAAATTGTTTATGAGTACTCTGGACATTGGAGATAAATTTATAAGAACTACTTGGTCCAAGGCTAAGCAGCATAATTCTTTAGTTAAAGGAGATTTGAGAGGTAATTATGAAAGGAAAGAAAGTGTGGGTCCTGAAATTAAAGATCAGATTAGAAATCACATTAACAAATTTCCCAGGATTGAATCTCATTATTTACGGGCACAAACAACTAGAGAGTTCTTAGACGGATCCTTAACATTATCGCAAATGTTTTAAATGTATAAGGAAGAACAAGAGTCAAACGGTGTACCTGTGGGAAAACTCTGTATGTATAGTCATATTTTTAATACTGAGTTTAATATATCGTTTTTCTCTCCAAAAAAAGATCAGTGTGCTATTTGCGAGACTTTTAAAAATTCAAACGACAAAGAAAATGATCAGCTAAGAAATAGCTACGAAAAGCATCTATTGAGCAAAATTAAGAGTAGAGAAGAAAAAGGAAAAGATGTTGCGAAAGTAAAGGAAGATCCGGAAATTATTTTGGCAGTTTTTGACTTGCAAGCAGTGTTGCCAACACCATCTGGTGAAATCTCAACATTCTATTACAAATGTCGCTTGAATTGTTTTAACTTCACAATTTATGAAATTGTTACAAAAAATGGTTTCTGCTATTTTTGGAATGAGTCTATAGCACAGAGAGGAGCAAATGAGTTAGGTTCGTGCTTACTAAGTTACCTAGAATTATACTGCCAACAAAAGATTGTAATTTTTTTTTCTGATAATTGCGTAGGTCAAAACAAAAACAAATTTATTGTTTCAATGTACCTTTATGCCGTCAATGTGCTAAATATTAATAGCATTTCTCATAAATTCCTCACTGTTGGGCACACTCAAAATGAGGGTGACTCTATGCATTCTTGCATAGAGCGTCAAAAAAAAGAGAGCTCTTAAAAGTGGGCCAGTTTATGTGCCTGCGCAGTGGCCTCCGATTATCCGCATGGCTAAAAAGAAAGGAAATGCCTACAAAGTTACTGAGATGGCTATTGACGAATTTAAAGATCTCAAGCAATTAACTCAACAAATAGGAAAAAACTTTAATATCAATATAAATGGCGATAAAGTAATATGGAATGATATAAAGGAAATTAAAGTTATCAAAGATCATCCATCAACGGTGTTATACAAGTATAATTTTGAAGAAAATTACCTGAGCATTGATATTAACTGGAAGACCCGAGGAAGACCGCCAAAAATTAGCGCGATAACTTTAAACAAGGCTTATCAAACACCACCCCTAATATCGCAGAAAAAAAAAGTCATCTTATGGAACTCTGTAGAAAGAAGTTAATTCCTGAAGTACATCATTCATTTTACGAAAGTCTACTTGCTGCCAATGAGACATTAGACTAAGTTTTTCTTTATCTTACTTACTTACAGAAAAATATGTTTACTTTTTTATTAATATAATTTATTAGGATTTGTTTATGGCTGAAAAGTTTGTATGAATTTCAACATTAAATCGTTTGTTTTGTCGCTGAAAGGGTGTTTATTTAATGCAATAGAGTCTTATAAGCAATATTGTTGGCAGATAAACTAACATTTTAAAAATGCAATACCGCCATATATAGCAATATTCATTTTTTTTATATCTTCTAAAACATTTTTTTATCCCCTCAACCTTAAAATATGAGGTCAAGCATCGTTTAATTTGTTTTCTTAAATAATATTAAATTTAATAGTTGCGAGTCATTTTATACAAGTCCTAACATATTAATTCTTCTTTTTCTTGGTTTTATGATTTTTGCACTTATGTCCATATTGAACTAGGGGTGCGAAATTACTTGTCAACGAGTTATTTGAATTTTTTCATAGGAAAAATTGGATGCACGAATGACGTTTGGCAAGATTATTTCCCGACTGAACAAAAAAAACTTATAAACTGCTTCCAAATGCTGTTGTGTGTCTTCACTGTATTACTGGGTACGCTATTTTTTACTTCTTGATTGATTTCTTTATTTGGAACATATCCAAAACGCTGCATGTTGCACAAAATAACTTTTTTTGCGAAAAAAATTATTCAAATAAAAGCGTTGTTAGGTTGCTATGTGGAATTGTTTTGCTAAAGGCATTCGCTGATAACTAGATAGAAATTCAACAATTTTTTATTTTGACAGTAGGGTAGACCGGGGTCAGTTGTAACACGGGTCAGTTGTAACACTGTAAATAGTTCGAAAACCGTTAGAGATATTTAAACGCTATTGGTAGGAACAGTTAATCGCCATGTGCGTCTCAACATTCCGTATGCCGCTGGACTTAGTGCGCGGCTGTTGTGTGTAATCACGAGTGTCGTCTTTTACGAAACAAAAGTAAGTTTTTTTATGTTTAAATATTATAATATATTTTCGTTTTTTTACCAGGAACTGATTTACAATTAATTTCTTTGCAATCTCTGACTTTTTCCACGTAGTATAATGTCTTTGGATAAATTTTATGTACCGTCATATGGGGTGAAATTGTTAGCTTTTTTGATTAATATTTAAATTACAAGAAAAGTACACCTAGTTTTGCGTCAAAAAAAATATAATGTATTTGCACTATGCCGAATGAAGACCTCCAGGCTTAAAACAAACTTCAAAAATTGTTTTTTTTGCTAGAAAATAAATAATAACCTCATTATCAAAGTTATGCTCAAATTGGAGTGACTTTGATAGGCACTGTTTTTTTGCATTAAAACGAATGCTTTGGATCTAAGAGTTATCAATGTAACACTTCTTCCCTCACTCTTAATATATTTTTTTTATCAATTTTATGTGCGCTTGGGGTGACTTTGAAAATCCATAAGTTTACAGAGATTATCAAAGTCACCCCTTTTTACACAGCATAAGAATTAAATTTTAATAAAATATCCTCGCAAAAGTGAAAATTAGACTTTAGTTATGATATCAAAATAAAACTTTATTTCATATATAAATTACACAACTTAAATTAACACAAATTTAACGTTCAAAAACATCAACAGATTCATATATAAATTACTATCAATCTCACCCCGAAAGTGTTATCAAAGTGACCCCGCATTATATATCAACTAATAGTTTTCAACCAAGCATATTTGGCGCCGAACTTTACATGAAATGAGGTTAAGTAGAAACCACCTCATCGTAAATAACCGATTTTTTAATAAAATTGCTAAAAACTGATGAAATAACTTATAATTTTAGACAGTGTCAATTTAACGCTAATCTGCAGTATTATTATAGAATATTTACAAAAATATTATAACAAACACTTACCGGCATGGTAACAGGATACAACAATGGCGAAACTTCACTCTTTCGACTGAGCATGGCGCGGATGTCCGCGGATTATAATTGAGGGATATTTAAATTTATTTAACAAAATATTACCTGTTATCAAAGTCTCCCTATAAAATCAATTTCACCCCATTTGACGGTAACGAAGTTTTAAAAAAAAAAACGATTTTTGATACAAAATACTGCCGGGGACGATTTTACCAAAATTATTGGGGTTAATTGTAACGTTACAATTAACCCCAAAATGTAACAATTCACCCCCATATTTTATTTTTATAATCGTTTTTAGAGCTATGATGTTTTATTTTTTCTACAGATGCCTAGAAATCGACAGAGAACTACAGAAAGAGGAGCTACGTACGACTTTTCGTTATATAGTCTAGCCTACGAAGAAGTAAGAAATGGGAAAAAAGTTAGAGCTGCTGCACGGGAATATGGTTTATGCCATGTATCATTGGCTAGGTACAAAAAAAAAGAGGGA
This sequence comes from Polydrusus pterygomalis, assembly GCA_963969555.1. Lineage (NCBI taxonomy): Eukaryota > Metazoa > Arthropoda > Insecta > Coleoptera > Curculionidae > Polydrusus > Polydrusus pterygomalis. The sequence goes on along the minus strand of OZ018376.1, from coordinate 74,758,491 downwards.
AGCTGTTGTGGATGAACTGGGCCTGGGCGTAACGATTAAAATGGGCTACAGCTACAGAGCTCCCAATAAGGTATTCACTGAAAATCAAGAAAAATAATTAGTAAAGCAATAAGACAAGAAGCCGAAGAAAGAAAAAATAAACAGAGAATAAACAATTTAAAAAAAAATTTTAATACGCAAGCAAAGGGCGCAGCGAGGAATAAAGTTTTGAACAAAAACAAAAATTAGTTTTCATTAAACCTACAATGGCGGAAGAATCGTCTGACGAGGAAGATTAGTTTTGTCTTGTATTTGTAGAACCCTATATGGTTCTAGCAAACCAGGGGAAAAATGGATTCAGTGCCGAGGATGCCATCTCTGGGCTTATGAAGAGTGTACGTGTACCAAACAAGACGCAATATATATGTGCCAAAATTGCGAATCTGACTAATAATTTATTATTTCATTATTATTAACATGTTAGTTTTCTTTTTGGTTCCTTTTGTTAATAGATCGTTTAAAATTACAAGAATTTAATATTTTTCATGTACGTTACAACTAATCCCGTTCAATGTCACAACTGACCCAGGAGTTGGGACAGTTGTAATATTTGACACTTATTTTTAAATAATCCGATAAAATTACATTTTATTCACTTAAGTTAGGAACATGTTTATATTTTGTTGTCAAAATAATATACACTACGATATACAGTATGTCTCCGTAAGTTTGCATCATATGGAAAACTTTTTTATTATTCATTTTACGAAAAAAAGTTATTCTTCATAAAAAGCTCTGCATGGTTTAAAACCTAAAATGCAACCATCAAATATCGAAAATTTCCACTCATATACGAGGTTTGTCAAAAAATGTGAATTTTTCCAAAGAATGTAAATTTTTCCCAAGAGTAAAGTACCTTTATTTTTGACATTATCAAAAATTGTTATTAAAAAAAGTTGATCAGAACTAAAAACCACGTCTAAATATGCAATTATACGCATTTATGTTGAAAAATTATTTTATTAATTTATTATTAATTATTTAATTTTTTAAATTATTTAATTAATTTAATGCGTGGTATTGCATATTTAGACGTGGTTTTTAGTTCTGATCAACTTTTTTTAATAACAATTTTTGATAATGTCAAAAATAAAGGTACTTTACTCTTGGGAAAAATTTACATTTTTAGGAAAAATTCACATTTTTTGACAAACTTCGTATATGACTGGAAAATTTCGATATTTGATGGTTGCATTTTAGGTTTTAGACCATGCAGAGGTTTTTATGAAGAATAACTTTTTTTCGTAAAATAAATAATAAAAAAGTTTTCCATATGATGCAAACTTACAGAGACATACTGTATATTTAGGTTTTATTCCAGCTCTCGCAGAAGAGTCGGTATAACTTATTTTAGTAAAAATGTTACAACTGACCCCGGTCTACCCTACATATCAAACATTTTTCCGGAAAAATTACTGACAGGAGCTGTCATGCAATTTTTCCACTTGAAAATTAAATATGACATACGAATTCTTGTCAGTGATTGGTCAAAATTGATAGGGATAGGAAGGAAATAATCACTATAATAATTGTAATTTTGTTAATAATGTTAATTATTATAATAAAAATGTTTAGGATAAGAAGGATATATGTACTTTATTTCGTTGTATAATCTTTTGAATACAACTCGATGTTTCGGGATTTACCTGACTCACAACGCAATTCCGACAACACTACTCCTCCTTCGGAGTACTAGTGTTGCCGGGTGACGCGTTTCGTGTCAGGTAAAACTATTATTCGGTAATCCCGAAACATCTTGTGGTATTACATTCGAATATCGCTATTTTTTAAATTTTTTTCAATTTGATAAGGTACTTTTGGACTTGCTTTTCGAACTAAAAAACGACGACGAATCATGTTAAAACAAATTTTAGAATCAAAACACTAAAAACGATTTTCTAACCTCAAAGGTTGGCAGCCACTAAAAACACCAGAAATCACTATATTTTTTCCCAACTTGGTTAAAAAGTTGCTCTATGCGATAGGGTAAAAATCGTAATTTAGTGAAAATGCCCATTTCTATAACATTTCTATCACACAGCCCAACAAAATTGACTTTTTTTATTTTTCTTGTCATAAAATCGATTTTTTCAAAACATAAATCTATGAAATTTTTTAGGAAAAAAAATATTACCTACATAAATATGTATTTTGTTCTTTATTTTTAATTCCGATAGTTGGGTGTTGTTTTTTACAAAATACGTTCAGTTCAGCCCTTAAACTGTTTATGTTAATGATTTTCAATTGGTTTTGACGTCTGAGGTTACGTATGGTTTTCTGACGAAGAAATAATCACAATTTAAAGCGATGCTAAATCAGGGGGGTGTAGCTTGACACGTGCGGGACCGTCTCTCGGGCGCCATTATCGACGTGGTCTGCATGTCAACATATTCATGAAATGTCACCGACAGTGTAGATGCCCTGCGGGTCGGTATTCGCGCCCTTCTTGTTTTCGAAGATTTATGCCAGGCCGCTTCATCACAACGTTCACGCATCTATTGCTGTTGCTGAAGGCTCTGTTATTAATTTTGATTTAATGGAATTAATTATTGTAAATAATTACGCTTTTCTTTCTCACTCTCACCGACGATATACCACACATAGACTTAATTTATCGACAAAAAGTTATTCTTTATAAAAAGTTTGCTCGTAAAAAACTTAAAATTTCTCATTAGAAAATTTAGTTTTTGTATACCTACAGGGAGGTCAAAACCTTAAAAAATGTTAATATTACCTAAGAGCAGTGGCGGCTCGTGCCATTTTAGTGAAGTAGGGCCAGGTAAACCCTTAGCGCCGCAGGAAAAAAAATTTTGGGTGCCACGCCCTTTTTTGTTAATAGTTCTTGCTTTTAAAGTAGGAAAAATAAGCAAAAAGGCACCTAATTTAATTTATGAATTTACAATCATATCTTGAATATACCTAAACACGATAACAAGTTGAAACACACAAGCAATGTCAGTGGTTTCATCTGCGATAACAGCGATAAACGGAGAGTCCTTTATTTCTTTTATGACTTCATCATGATACACATCTAACATACAGTCCAGAAGTTTATTTTGTAGGGGTTTTGATGTTCCTTTAAATACTTTCGATTTTTCAATATGATCTTTAAGAGTTTTGTCTAATTCTGAGCTGAAATTTATTAATTCACGAAATATGCCCCTATTTTCCGACGTCTCTTTTTCGTCATGACCTCTCAAAGCCAACTCAAATGCACCACAAAACCGAACGCAGTTTATAATTTGGTTTAATATGTATCTGTTTTTATCAATTTGTTCGTTTTTCTTTATTATTTCATTGTGATATGCAGAATTTAATTGAGTTTTGATGTTAATTTTACCAAGCATTCTGAAATTAAATATATTGTTTAAATGTACCTTCGATTTTTCATGTGTCTTCATTTTGTCCCAGAAATGGACCAAATCATCTGTACCTTTTTGGGACCAAGTTTGCTTCCCACCAAATAAAACACACATAAAACAAAATAGTCTATTAGATTCATCACAACCGCACACCCAAGTATTTTTTCCATAAAGTTTCCTTTAAAAATCTAATAGTATTCATTACTTATGTATTTCTAAAATAAAAAGTTCGTTAACCCTACATTAAATCAGCCGCCGGCCGAACGAAAACAAATCGGGACGCGACGCGAACATCAGCTGTTTGAAACGTCTAACATCAAACGGTCAAACGAAGAGAGCCTGGCTACGTCGTCGAGATTTTTGCCTGCTTGCATTTAAGGTCATTTTCCAACGTTTTTTTATTGAGGTGATGGCGTTTCGTCACCTCCCGTGTGCCTCGTCGCGCTTGGCGCGGAAGCTACGTTACCGTTTTACGCATAATCGCTTCCTTTTAGATGGAAATTTGCACCCGACTGTGTTCCATTTTTAAATTATTTTGCTAATTGCTTTAAAAACGAGAATATTAATTTTAATAGGTTTTGGTAATTTGTAAAGGGCAGGACGCTAGACAGGAGGGCAGGTAGTGCCATGGCACTGTGGCTCTACCCCACGAGCCGCCACTGCCTAAGAGTAAACTAGGTACATGTATTTCTCGTTTTTAAAAATGTATGCAATTACAACAACCAATTATAGTCTATAAAAGGTGACTTTTCCCTAAGGCCTAAGGCTTTTACTATAAAGCCCGACAGGCCGCTTTACATAGTCAGAAGTGAGTAATATAAACTAGGGCTCGGAATTGTATTCGAATAATTCGAATATTCGAATATTCGACTATTCTAAATTCGAATTTTTTGTTTGTTAAGAAAATCGACTATTTAAATATTCGACTATTCGAAATTCGAATATTTGACTATTCGAATATTCGACTATTCAAGTATCTATTCGACTATTTGAATATTCGACCATTCAAATATTTAACTATTTGACTTTGTTCGGATATTTATATTATGTTCGACTATTCGTGGTTTCTATGAAACTGTAAATTTTAACGTAAAAAAGAAAAAGAAAAATAAAATTATATAGTCAGCAAGTAGTTAAACCACTTCTACCGTGATTAAACGACTGTATTTCGAATGTAAATAGACGACTATTTGAATATTCGACTATTTAAATATTCGACTATCTAAATATTCGACTATTCAAATATTCGACTATTCAAAATTCGAATATTTGACTATTCGACTATTCGAAATTCTAATATTTGACTATTCGACTATTCAAGTATCTATTCGACTATTCGAATTATTCGACTATATTCGACTATTCGAATTATTCGACTATTCGAATAACATACCAAACGACTATTCGAATACTTATATTTTAAAAATCGAGCCCTAATATAAACCACTTAATCACCTAGTGGGGAATAAAACCATGCAAGGTAATAAACTGGTAAATAAATATAGTTTAAAAAAACTAAAAAACACGCTTTAAATAATTAATCAGACTAAAAAGCGGAAAATAAATATAGTTTAAAATAATTCTTGAAATTCTTAATATAGGCAGAGAATAATAATGAACGATAAACATTAGTATTATTGTGAAAAAAGCGTGGGGCGCTTTGTGCTATATTTTTCGTATATCGAACACCCCTCGCTTTGTTCACAATAATACTTATGTTTATCGTTTATTATTATTTTCTGCCTATATCAAGAATTTCAAAAATTATTTTAAACTATATTTATTTTCCGCTTTTTAGTCTGATTAATTATTAAAGCGTGTTTTTTATTTTTTTTAAACTATAATTATTTTTCATTTTTTAGTTTCAGTTATTGTTAAGAAAAAAAAATTTTTTAAGCTAGATGAGTAGATTATTGTATTGTCAGCGGTTCTTGATAAGTCTACAAAATTTTAATTAAATCTGACCGTTTAAGTGGGTCAAAATCGGGTTCAACGAAGTCGGTTACAAACAAACATACATACAAACCCGGTCGTTTATGCCGAATTATAAGAAAAGAACGATATTTGCAAATTTTTGAAAATTCTGACATATTGACAGGTGTCAAATTTTGACAAGAGAATTTTGTGCATATTTTTTTCAACTTTCCGTCAATATACATACGACCTTATAGTTTTTTCATTAAATTTTTTTTAAACGATTTGACATATGGACAGCTATCAAATTTTGACAGGAGAATTTTTTGCTTATTTTTCCCGAAGTGTCCGCATCGAATACTATACGACCCCATAATTTATTTCGTTAAAATCGCATCTTCGTTTTATACCTGACAGCTGTCAAAATTTGACAGGATAATTTTTTCGTATTAGATTATTGTATTGTCAGCGGTTCTTGATAAGTCTACAAAATTTAAATTAAATCTGACCGTTTAAAGTGGGTCAAAATCGGGTTCAAAGAAGTCGGTTACAAACATACATACATACAAACATACAGGTGAAGCTAATAAAAGCGTGTAAAAAACACCTGCCATTAGGAGAATTGGACTTCATAGACAAGGTTAACATCGGCGTAGCTAGCCTTAGTTTTTAGGGGGGGCCTGGGCCCCAGTGTACGGTGGATTAAAAAAAAATATTTTTTTATTTGTCGTGCAATGAAAAAATTTATAGAAAAATGCCTTATAATAGTATAGTGGTTTTATTTTTTTTATATACCTAATACATATAATATAATACACTGCGATAAATATTTACAAAAACAAAATATTACTTACAAGAGAAATTTCCTACTCTGCTCACTAAAAGAATTTACAACACTCTCCAAGTCTATATCGACATCTTTTTCTATATACAACAAAGCCAAATCTGACTGCCTATCTTGAGTCATTGTCGTTCTCAACCAGTTGAAAATCCTCCTCATGGCAGAAAAAGACCTCTCGCACGTAGCGCTTGAAATAGGCAAAATAATCGCTACTTTAAAAAGTTGGTAGAGATTGGGATATGTTTTTTCTGAGTCAATTAAGTTTTTTTTGATATATTCATAATCAACAGTTTCTTTAGATTGTAAAATACAATTTTTTAAAACGGTCATTTCTGCTCTTAAGGCAAAAGTGTTGATATTCAAAATTTTGCGATATTGCTCAATGAATTTCTCTGAACCTTCAAAATCTAACTGAAAAAAATGATCTACTGAATTGGCAAGCGCCATACTTTCTGGTGAGAACCTTTTGTTTAGAAATTCTCTTACAGTATCAATAATTCGGTAAAATATGTGTGCCCTCCAGTACTCAATGACTTCTACGTTACCTCTGGAGCATGTGGCGTCTATCAAACCCAATCCTACGGTTGTATCGGTGACGAAGTCAACGAGCTTGCTACTGGCTTGCTTTTTTCTTTTGGATGACGGAATTTCCAATGAAATTTCGTATTCTGTGGCAAAGTTCGATATTTTTGTATGAAGATCGGTATAATATTGTTCATTTCTTATTCCATTTAATGAAGTCATAACACTTTTAATAACTTTAAATGCTTTTCCCAGAGTTGCACCTTTCTCCTGGAGGCTCTTTGATAATATATTTAAAATGTTTAGCACCTCGTCCAATACAAAAAGATGAATTATAAATGATGGTTGTTTAATGCTGGATAATATCCCGACTGCTGTGATTGACTGTTTGCTACGTGTATGAGAAACTTCGTTTTCCAGTGCTGTGACGATTCCCTCGAAACATGTTTTAACAGCGTGGCAAGTTGTATATCGACACACCCACCGAGTATCTGACAAAGTTTTCAACTCCCTGGGGACAATTTTGAGATCCTTTAATATTTCTTTGTATTTTTTATGGTTTTGAGGATCTGAAAAATGTTCGTAAAGTGCCTCCAAAGTACAAAAAAATTTCGATATTGATGGAACATTTTTACAGGAGTCTACCAGAGCCAAGTTAAGTCTATGAGCTAAGCAGTGCGTGTAAATTGCAGCTGGATATTTCTCTCGCATTTGTGTTTGAAGACCACTTATATTGCCTGACATCACCGCAGCTCCGTCATAGGATTGCCCTACCATCTGCAAGTCGCTAAGATTAAGCTCTTCCAATTTTTTGTAGATTAAAGTAAATAAATCCGTGGCCGATCTGTCTTCTGAACAGTCAAGAAATGCAAGAAATCTTTCACGAATTTCTAGATCTTTCGATGCGTAGCGAACACATAAAGACAATTGTTCCGTTTTGAAAGAACGAGCTTCATCACACATGATTGAAAAAGTTCCGGAATGCCTAATTTCATCGAGTATCTTTTTTAAAGACGCCCGTGACAAGAGGGCAATAATTTCATTTTGTATTTGGGGACTGGTATAGTTTTTATGCGAATTATGTAGAATGTCAAAGTCCTTGTTATACTTTGCTATTAGGTTACATATTTCCTTAAAGTTTCCTTTATTTAATGAACTTTCGCTTTCGTCATGACCTCTGAAAGCCATTCCTTGACGAGCCAGTGTTAAGCTTATATCGGCCAACATTCTCAAGTAATTCCTATTTTTCTCTATCTGGGTGCTATAAGCTTGTGAAAGATGAGATAAAACATTTCCGCTTTTTATTGTCTTTTTATAGTTATGCCATTTATTGAGACTTTCAATGTGATGCAAAGATACACCATGTTTTTTTAATTTTTCACCAGTTTTTTTCCAGTTGCGGAATCCCAGCATTCTAAAAGTTTCTTCATCCATAGCAGCTCCAAAATGACGACAAGCATAGCACGAAATGGAATCTGTTTTGACGCTGTATTCCAACCAATCAAAATCTTTATAAAAGTTTGCGCTGAACGACCTTTTTTTATTACCAAACATAGTTTGTGGAAATCTTTTAAGAATTGGTTGCGATGCGTTTTCTTCCAGCTGGCCCAAGTCAGAAGCGTCTATTTTCACATGGTAAGCGTGCATGATTGATTTTGGTTGAATGTTCTGATCCAGATCCTTGCTTGTACCGGGCTGCGGTTCAGACTGATTATTATTATCCTCTTCTAGTGTAGTTGGCTGTATAGACGGTAAAGATGGTGAAGACGTTTGTCTTTTGAAAAATGTTCTTATGTCCATAATCTGCAACAAAAAAAAATTGAAAGACTAAAGACAATTGTATAAATATATATGGAAAAATTATTTCCTAACCTCCTGAAGATACCTTATACAATAAGGATAACCAAATAGTGCTAAACAGCTATTCTGCTATTCTTCGGGCTATGGACCCCGACGAGCGCTGAATTATAAGCAGTGGCGAAGCGTACGAGTAGACAAGGTAGACTTGATTGTCTACCCAAAATTACCAATTTAGTGGTAAACAAATTATATGTATTTAAAACAAAGCTGAATTTTATTTTTTATGTCTATCCAGAAAAAAAAACCACGTCTCGCCACTGATTATAAGCAAAATTTGCCGTATTTTTACTAACACTGTTAGACAAAAAAATATAAATTTAGATTGAATGGTACTACCAAGAAAAAGAAGCATTCTCTATAAAAAAACACAACTGATAACTTACAATAAAGCAAATTTACTAACTACTACACTTACTTGGTACTTCAGTAGTAATACGCCAAGGATTCTTAAACACAGTTCTCCAATACTTCTCTAATTCACTAATACAAATACAATACACTTGTTGTATCACTACTCTATCGATCGCCGCTTTATTATTTGCTGTACACCGTACACTGTCAAACTATCTAACTGACTGACTTCTAGCGGCCCAGCTTGCCTTTATATAATACTACGGAGGAACAGACGCGACTTTTCGGGAATTCCCCGCGTTGTTTTCTCTTCTATTCCGTAACAATCGAGACTTGGGATCTTTGAACCCGTGTTGGTGATATATGAACACGAATTGCGCAGTATTGTATTCCGATGGCTATCGGCGATCCATAACAATATAATATGCATTAAAAAAATCTTTGATTATGTATATTGTGCTCGATATTATAAATCTCTGTTAAAAACTGACTGACTGATTTCGCCACGTGCCGATTTTGGGAATCAACGCGTGCGCCGTGATCTAGTGGATTCATTAATCAATATTAATTATTACACACGTTTGTTTTTTATTGTTTCTTGTTTACATTATTAGCAATTTTTTTTCTATTGAATATTTCAGGGGGGGCCGCAGGGCCATCAGGGGGGGCCAGGCCCCCCCTGGCCCCCCCCCTAGCTACGCCGATGAAGGTTAAGTAGTCTTCTTCGTGGTAGTAAAGAGGTGGTTTTTACCTGTATTTAACCTTTGTAGGTCTATGTTGGGCCTGTTATGGGCTATGAAGTTTATAGAAAACCATAACCACAATTTTAGAAAAAGATGAAAATATTATGTTGTTTTTATTTTTATCAAAGCGCAGGAGGCAGGAGTTTTCTTAAATCGGAACATATATCATGTCTGACGCTATTGATTTGCAAAATGGAGTGGTATATAGTATATTTATAGATACTGATAAAATCACTATTTCATCGATGTGAGGTAAAAAATTAGGTGCGCGTAAAAAACTTTCGTGTAGATTTTAATTTTACCTTGAAAACTAAAATTGAAAATACTAAAAATTTAAAATATATAGCCAATTTTCAAATTGTTCTTGGACGCATAACTTAGCTCGTTTATGTGCTCGGTTTTTGTAATATAGGTATTTCTTTTTGTAATTGTAATTTAAGATAGTACACCATGACGTCAGAAAAATATTTTTCCTAAAGGTCATGATTTTTAAAAGAAGGGGTTTGGCTATAAAGAAATTATTTCCGTCATTACTATAACCTAGTTTATAATTTTATTGAAAACAAAATGTAAGAGTAATAATATAGAGTATACATTACCTCAAAGAATGGTCACATTGTAACCTGCCCATAAAGATATATTAAAAATAAAACGAAGTAATTTATTCGTCATTTATAGGCCTTAAAGATTTTTGGGCTTTGGCTCCATTTAAGGTAAAAATAACCTGCTTTGGCGTTTATTATTGACTCTCCTTGGACCTAACTATCAAGTCGATTTACAAGGTAAATATCTACTATTTTGGACCATCTCTCTTGGGCCTTTTATGTTTTTGGAGTTTGAAGACGTAATAATAAGTTCGAATCACTTTCCTTTGACCAAACAGTTAGTCTCTTTAGCCGTTTCATCCAAAAAGCCGATTTAAAAGTAAAAAATAGATTATTTTTTACTTAAATCATTTTCTCCAAAATAGTGGTCGCTAAGGCTTTAAATGTTTGTTGTGATTAAGAAATGTTGGTTTTAATGACAATTTTCGTCATAATTCAAAAGTTAGGGTGGAATTCTCAACGTAATTCCATCTATTGCCAACCTATAACCTATTTTTCGCCTTGTTTTTTTAGGTTATTATTTTATTAACTACCATTTAAATAAAATTAATATCGTCGGCACATTATTTAGGTAATATCTGACAAATTAGTACAAAATTATTTATTATATTATTATAAATTTATTTCATTGCTAATTTTGGTAGTAATATAGATAAATGACATAATAATGTTGAAAAATTCTTAAACGATACTTTTCGCTCTACAATTTTCCTAAAATAATTTACAAAATTCCCTGATATTTATTTAATATGTCAATTTTTACCTATAGAATATGCAGTCGATATTGATTTTATTTAAATTTTGTGTAAAAGCTGGAAAAAATAAATAAATCTACGCGAAATAGATTATAGGTGGGTAAGCAATCTTCTAATAGTTATTTTCGATGGTATTTTGTATGCCAAATTGGTGGAAAATTGTAGTATGTCATTGTACAGTATGTATAGTTGACGACATATAAATTCGTACACTCCACCCACTCAATTACAGAAAAATTGGGTAAACCGGGTTTATCACCTTGCTGCTTATACCTGGATAGAACACCAGCTATATGCATAGCTGTAAATTATTGTATGTACGATTTTTTACCGTAAGTAATAATGGTTATTTCTAAATATTTTTGTGTTTAAATTACAGCCGCGAAATAAGAAAATTATAAAATAATACCAGGAAAACTACAAAAGTATGAAGCCAAAAAGGGTAAATTTATTAATAAACAGCAAACAAAATACTAATATTTAATCGCTGCGCCATTGGATTCTAACACTAATCGTAATCTTCTTGTCATTGACAAAATAATACTTCTGGTGTAATCCGGAGTTGGCCCTTCCCAAATTTCTTCTATTTTATCAATCTATTTCAATCTATTTTATTCTGTGGTTTAAAATTTATTTTGTACATTTTTTTAACCATTAATCTCCAAACATTCTCAATTGGATTTACATCGGGACTTCTTGAGCACCAAGGCAGACATGTTACGTTGTTTTGTCTAAACCAGTTTCCTATACTTCTTGCAGTATGCACAGGGCAGTTATCCTGCTGAATATAAAGTTATTTCCTTTAAAAACTATCGCGGCAGAAGGAAAAAAAACATTTTCCAAAATCTGAAGATATGTATTACTGTTTAGTGTTCCACCAATATTTCAGCATACACCTGCACCGTGAACACTTATCCATGCCCACACATTAACTGAAAAACGTCCACTGGTTTGCTCTTTTTGAGTATCCTTCTCATCATATCGCATATCGGGAATTTGGTGGTCTATAAACTCGAATCCTTCCATCACGGTATAATAAAGGATACCACAACCCGAAGCAACTCCACTGATAACACAGCAGCGCATTTAAACCCTGCTTAATGAAATAGCAAGTAGTAAATAAGCCGCAACGCCATCACGTTGGAATCAACAACAATGCAAAATACAGGTACAACCAACATACATTCTGATGAGTTCCTAACAAGGACGAAACAGGCCCCAGGGAATCCATTGTTTTTGGCATCCCTGTGTACTTCAACGCAAAATGCAGATCTTTTCACACTTTAAAGTCCGCTAGCCAAGAATAGGTTTCGTTGATATTAAAATAATATTTAAATAAATGTAAAACTTCTAGTAGTAACCTATTTTAATTTTTTTATAAAAATACCGGTTGTCCACGGAAGGTGGCTCGCCCCTCTAACTTTTTTGTTTTTCAAGATAATAAAATAAAATTCGGGGGATTTGTATACGACATAAAACTGCATTTTTTGACAGGTCACTCAACATTATGGAACTTCCGGTTTAACCGGAAGTGACATAAGCTTTCGATTTTTAAATGGGACACCTGGTATATTTTTACTTTTTTTGACTCCATATGGCTTTCTAAATACAACGATGTGTCACTTGTCACTTTTTGTCACCAAGAAAATATTTTTTTTCCAAATTTATTGTTTTATCTAGAGGGCTATGAATACCTTAAAATCACTCATTTCAGTTCTTTAATCTTGGGAAAAATACAATTTTACTATTTTTGGTCGAATGCTATGTGCTATGTAAAATTTAATCTTTAAAGTTGTATAACTCATTTTTTTTAAATGGCAACATGATGGCTCGTCGGGTTAAGAAAAAAGAGGATTTTATTACGATTATTTTGATACCATACACTATTAGGTTTTAGAAAAGCTGCCATTAAAAAACTTTAAAAAGTTAACTTAGAACTTTCCTAAAATGAAGCATCTTTTGAGAATAAGTTTAGATTTAAATGCATCAAGCAGCCTGTGACCAGCAAAACTGATAAAACAAAATCACGCCTTGAAGAAAATTGACATGTCGACAGCTTCTGCCAAAGTAAATTAGGTTCTTGTTTACAAAGCATGGAAAATAATAGTTTTACAAGGAGTGAAAAAGTTGATATGTTATTAGTGTTTGGAGAATGTAGAAATAATTCAACCGATGCTGCACGACTTTACGCACAAAGATATTTTAATCGGCGTCATCCAACCCAGCACTATCAGGTACCCAAAACTGGTTCCGAAAATGCGAAATGAGCCTGACAATAATAACATATCAACTTTTTCACTCCTTGTAAAACTATTATTTTCCATGTTTTTTAAACAACAAACTAATTTACTTTGGCAGAAGCTGTTGGCATTTCAATTTTCTTCAAGGCATGATTTTGTTTTATCAGTTTTGCTGGTCACAGGCTACTTGATGCATTTAAATTTAAATTTATTCTCCAAAGATGCTTCATTTTAGGAAAGTTCTAAGTTAACTTTTTAAAGTTTTTTAATGGCAGCTAAAACCTAATAGTGTATGGTATCAAAATAATCGTAATAAAATCCTCTTTTTTCTTAACCTGACGAGCCACTGTCGCCATTTAAAAAAAATGAGTTATAGAACTTTAAAAATTAAATTTTATATAGCACATAGCGTTGGACCAAAAATAGTAAAATTGTATTTTTCCCAAGATTAAAGAACTGAAATGAGTGATTTTAAGGTATTCATAGCCCTCTAGATAAAACAATAAATTTGGAAAAAAAATATTTTCTTGGTGACAAAAAGTAACAAGTGATACATCGTTGTATTTAGAATGTCATATGGAGTCAAAAAAAGTTAAAATATACCGGGTGTCCCATTTAAAAATCGAAAGTATATGTCACTTCCGGTGAAACCGGAAATTCCATAATATTGAGTCACCTGTTACAATGCAGTTTTTATGTCGTATACAAATCTCCCGAATTTTATTTCATTATCTTGAAAAACAAAAAAGTTAGAGGGGCGAGCCACCTTCCGTGGACACCCGGTATATTATTTTAGATTTTTTTTATGAGCATAACTACAACCCAAGCAGCATTTTTCTGACTTCCAACTAACTTTTTATCAACCCGGACGTTGCAATGTGTCCATATAGTAGTCAGTATTTGTACAGGATGTAAACCGGCGTCAAACCAACGTCGTTTCAACGTTGTTTAGCTGTTACCAGAAATCTGGAGGCGGATCGACGATTTTACAACTCATCGAGTGCAACAAGTTTGATATTGGGTGCATGCACAACGTTGTACCGCCGTCGGAGATGACTACTATCTAAAAGTTGCCTATAGTCCTAAAACACAACGTTGGTATTGGTATTTTTTTACTACTCTATACTTTGACCGATGTCAGTACAAGATCGTAAAGGTTTTACCTGAAAGTGAGGTTAGGGAGTCTTATGTTTTCTTATTTGTAAATTTGATATGGAAAAAAACAGCTTTCGCCTCGTCGGCCCTTTAGCTTCTTTTTATAGAAGACTGAAAATACAAAGGCACAAAAATAAAAAGTTTATAAGCAGTACCTGTAACAGCACATTATCATACAATACATCAGATGAAGCCGGTCCATCTACATCTCGCCAGCACACCCCATCTGATGATTACAACACCGATTCACCGATAGTGATCCAGAAATGTGGCTAACAGAAAACAACTTTGAAAATGATGCGTTGCAACATTTGCAAACGAACCGATTGTTGATGACAAAAATAAATAAATGACATGTAAGAGACAACTCGCGAAGCTGTCGAAAAATGACAGCGTAGGCAACTGTTTTACCGATCGTAAAGTCGGTTGCGATATAAAAACAGTGCATTCTTTTCGACATTCGGTCGGCGATGGTATAAATATACGTAGTATCTCCAACCGAAGTTGAAAAGAGTAAAATGTGGGCAAAATTATTCTTTTTGTGGCCCCTTTTATTTTTAAAGCTCTCATATGCATGTTTATCAAAAAACTGGATTGCGTTTAGTATTTAGACCCAGAGATCTCCCGAAAACTAATTTCGAAATATCTATAGTTATCAAAGTTTGCGCCATTCTTGTAAGCCATATTTATCATCTGTTTAAAGGTTTAATTCCACAGTACAGAGGTACTCCAATAACAGATATTTTATTTTCACCAAACTATCTACAACAAGAAAGTTTAGTGTAAATAATTGGCGCATACCCTACCAGGTTGGCCCTAACTAGGTGAATCATAGTCGGTAATAACAACGTTGTCACGACTCCAAGGTTGGTTAATTTAATCGGACTATATAGTCGGACCCGACGTCGTAGCGACCCAAACTTGTGTGACCGATTCGGTGCAAATGTGGGTCGTGGCGAAGTCGATTTGACGTCGCGCTCCAACGCCGGGTCGATTAAAGCAACGTTGTAACAACGTCGTATTGTTGCTTGGGAAATACTATTACTCTTTGTTTTAATACTACTTATCTAAAGGCATACAAATTTTGGGCTTATATTGTACTAACTTTAATCTCGCTTCAGATCGACGTAAGATTCCTACGTCAGGTTGAAAAAATAACGTCGGTGCAATGTAAAAATGTTAGTCGGGTAGTGTTGGAAATATTTGCAATATTTAAGACTTTTTAACATCCTGTATATAATAGGCTATATTCGGTTTAATTACAATAACGTGACAATGGATTGATGAATCGAATAGTGATCATCTTCATAAAAAGCTATAAGAAAACCATCACTATCAAACTTTTCAGCGAACCCTTTCCCCAGCGAAAATAAATTTTCAGCGACCCTTCGTTGCGGTAGGAATTGCATTAATTTATTCAATGAGAATAATGAAAAATGGTCTATTTTCTTTGTAAACTACTTGGGGCTGCGTTAAAAGCTGTCGCCAGTAATTATTCAAGTGGTTGTATTGGCTGGCGAACTTGCAAAGCTCTCAAGTTGGGTCGGAGTTACCAACTTTAGCCATTAATTACGACAAGCGACTTATGCGCTCGCCAACTTGTTTTTTTCTCATGCTTTGCCTTTCCTAAATAAATTTTAGCCTCTTTAAATTAATTTTAACACGAATTAATATCAAACGTCCTCGGTCGCTTACAAAGGCCCCACAGCGTTCGCAGTACCGAGAGAAATGTCATGTATTTAATTAACATTAAACTTAAATAATAAGCTAGGTTTGGAACTTCTATATTTTAGAAAAATTATATTTAAACTTCTGCCTTTGTTTTTTTTTTATCGGATCGCAGACTTAATAAATAAAAAACAATTTAAAAATAAAATAGGACCAAGGAATAAGCCTTGCAGGATACTACAAACCCTAGTTGTTTGTTTGACGAATTTTTGACAACAACATGCCAATCCTTACGACCTAATTACGGTCACTAACAGATGATATTTAAAAGAAGGAAAGTAGTGTTGTACCTTGCTGAGCAGAAGTTCGTGACTGACACAAGAAAAGAGGCCTTACTGAGATCCCAAAACAAGGCCACACTGTATTCGCGACCCTCATACCGTGCGAGCAAAAATTGTTTGCATCAAAGAGGGCTTGGATTAAAAACCGTGGGGCTTGGTTTAGATCACAATGATATGGGGACGATATACACGTAGGGAAAATGTTTGTCCGCCCATCTCTTAGTAATAAGTTAGGATAGTACAAATATGAAGTATCGCAAAGTAAACAGAAATAGGTAGATTATGTTTCCCCCACTCCATCGCATCGGATCTGGCTGGCTCGATGCGTTTTGCTTGATCCTGATCCTTTCATTCTAGCGGCAACGTACGAAAGAATGAATATTTATTTGATATTAATAGAATCGAAGCGGCACGGCCTGCCACCAGCGAGTGCCATGAGCGAGATGCAATACGATGGAGCGGGGGAAACATAATCTACCTACCTCTGTTTGCTTTGCGATACTTCATATTTGTACTATTCTAACTTATTACTAAGAGATGGGCGGACAAAAATTTTCCCTACGTGTATATCTAACCAAATCTAGGTGAAAATTTTGTCAAATTCATATTATGACATGATAATAATATGCCAAACTAATGAGTAATAAAATAAGTAGACAAATACAAATTTATTTTTGTTGTTTACAAAATTAACAAAGTAAGAATATACAGAAAAAATGATTACATAAATTGCTGAAATTGGCCACCGCCATGCTCCAAGCATAAATTCACACTAATCATTTCTTTCCAATAAATTTTGGGAAACCATTAAGAGTAATTCCTGCGACTTTCAAAATCTGCGGCTTGTATTTCTTGGAATAATTGCACTTTATAAGAAAATAAATTTACCTGCTTCTTAAGAATAGTCCTGCATGTTCCATAAGATCTTCCCACTTCTTGGGACAAGAGTCTTATACAATTTGACGTTTTGCAACAGTTCTTCTGTTCTTACACATGGTCTTTCTGCTCCTTTTTTGTGTAGTATAGAACCTGTTTCCCTAAACATAGCCACGGTTCTTTTCAGGCCATGATAAAAATCCCCAGCAATGTTAGGAAAATGTTCCTGAAAATCGTCCATGCACAAACCCGGATTGCCCCCGTTTTGAAAATACGCTTCAACCATGAATGTTTTGTGCTGTTCCGTAAAGCCCATTGTGTGAATTGGTCAAGAAATTGGAAAAATTAACGTTGAATCAAATTACTTGTAACGACTGTCAAAGATGACGGAATAACTGATTGATTGCTAATTCAGGTAGTTACTGACACCCAACAGGTATTAAGCTATACGGCTAAGCATTACGTCCTTAGATGCAAGGCCCTCTTTGATGCGAATAATTTTTGCTCGCACGGTATGTCCTTTGTCCTCTTTCGCGAGCAATACATGCATTTGTATTTGAACAAAATGGGCTAGTTTCTGTATTATAAGCAGCTTTGGTTACCTACCCATAGTAGGAATATTTGAATATAGTTCTCTAGTGGTGGCGACAGAGATAGGCTCCCCCTTTGACAATTTATGGCAGCTAGTTGCTAGATCGTGTGAGATTGTGCAATCTGGCCTAATTTGAATAATAAAGTCTTCACTAAATCGTGGGCTGTTATTGTATAGATACACACCAATAATAATTGGTGTCAGGTGTGGGGTAACGAACCGACTCTCCCTTTTACTGCTAACAATATTTACCGAGGAGTTAATGATGCTTACTCAGATTGGCTGGATATTGTTTCTTTAAAAAATAAATCTTCTCCTGAGTTTATTGTAAAACTCAAAACCATCTACAGTGGTGTTGTTTAAGTGTGCAACATATGGGCATTTTTTTTATTACCGATAAGTATTCTTGATAAAGGTTGGTGCATGTTCGATAATCAAATTAGGTGCACTTGGAATGGTTGCAAGTCAAACGGCGTACAGGGTAGGCCAAAACATATAAAACTTGTACAAGAATAAAGTAGGTACCCCTATTTCAGAAAATTCAGCAAAATGTTATTAAGAAAAGTTGTTTAGAATTTAAAGTTATGCATATATTCAAAAACGTGACCTCCTAAAATAAAAAAATATATTTTTCCCAAAATTTTTTTTTATATTCACCATAAAGACCTTCATAAATTAATCAAAATCAAATCAATTTCACATATATTTGTTCAAATTCAAGCATATTTGTAAAATTTACTTGAATTTTTAATTTATTAAGGAATCACAAACTTCGTGTTTGTTGCAACCATATTAAACACAACTTTAAAATATCCTAAAAATTCTTTTTAACAAGATGAAACAGTAGTAATGATAATATGCCAATTAAAAAACTATCATTTAAAGTGCAAAATTTTTATTTTAAATGTTTATTAAAAAACTTTATTCTTGTTAAAGTTTTATATTTTTTGGCCTACCCTGTACGCCGTTTGACTTGCAACCATTCCAAGTGCACCTAATATGATTATTGAACATGCACAAACTTTTATCAAGAATAAAATTTTCTGAGAAATCGGTACCAAAAAAAATGCCTATATGTTGCACACTTAAGGTTGAATTCTCAACGTCATTCAATCTATTGCCAACCTTTAACCTATTTCGCGTTGATTTTTTGAGTTTATTATTTTAATAACTAACATTTAAAGAAAATTAATATCGTCGGTACATTATTTAGGTAGTATCTGATATATTACAAAAATATCAATTTATTTCATTGCTAATTTTGGGAGAATTGTATAGTAAAAGAACAATGAGTGACAATGACATAATAATGTTAAAAAAAATCTTACCCGATATTTTTCGCTATACAATTCTCCTAAAATAAGTTATGAAATTCCTTGATATTTATTAAATATGTCAATTATTACCTATAGAATATCAAGTCGATACTGATTTTCTTTAAATTTTGTATAAAAGCTAGAAAACATAAATAAATCTACGCGAAATAGGTTATAGGTTGGCAAGCATGTTGATACTCCCACCTTAAACAACCACACTGTCCTATATTAAATTTGGATGTTCTGACAAAATGACTTGGGACAATGTTCCGTTTGGTAGTTTTTTATGCAGAAATTTACTACCATCAAGCCAATGGCTTGGCTGAGAAAAGGGTAGGCATCGCAAAAAATTTAGTAAAAAATCCCTTGATGAGGTTGAATGTACCAAGACCCTATCAATGAGGATGATTGGCACATCTATTTAATATCGAATTTATTCCATTTGGCTGATACACACACTATGTAAGAATATGATATGATTTTTAACCTCTATATAGTATTGTAAGTTTGTGAGTAATATGCATGCACTGGGTAAAACCGTTTATGCAATTATAACGTACATAAAATATTAGCCCACTCGCTGATAACCTAATTCTGGAAAATTGGTTTCTGGAACATGGACTTAAATAATGCAAGTGAACGCATAACAATGAATTTTGGCAACAAAGCAAACATACATTAATAACCTCCGTACCGTACCGGTTTGCCGATCACTTTGAAAATGCATAATGCGGACATTCTGGACGGAGTGATTGATTTTACCAAACTTTTGACAAATTTCATGGAAGCTAAAGCTTATTAGTTTGAATTATGACCTATAATTGGCCGCGGTTTAGCCAAACAGTATTTCATTTTTGCGGTCCTCTGGTCCATTAATTTAACCCTGGGATTTGGTAGTTGTTTTGTGTCCAGTAAGTTAGAAAATAATGCGTGCAAAATATAATTAATTACAATAGATGAGGGGTCCGAATAAATCGGTTAGCACTTGCGTGTAAAACAATCATACAATATGATTAAAAAATAGGTTTAATATTCGTAAAGTTTATTTTAAATAAAAAATGGGTTTGTTACATTTTTCTGTGGACATTGTCTGTTCTTTTGTCCCTTTTTGATTAATAAAATGTGTGATTGTATTAATTTAATTTTAAGATTAATATATTTCTTGTAATTGTTTTATTTTCTCGCTTTATTTTTTAAGTACACGTTTTACAAAGGATCATTTTGCGAGACGGCGAGTTTTTTAAAGGGGCAAGTTTGACAATAATTTCGATAATAAATACACAGTCTCCGCAAGAAAGTCCGCATCAAATGGGATTTTTTTTTATTAGGTATAGGTAAAAATTGAAAAAGCAGTTAGTTTTTGCTTACCTAAAAACCAAAAATGACGTATACTGAAGCAGCTGCACGACTTGCGTTGTCTGTCAAATTTGACATTTCTAATAAAATAGGTTCAAAAATGCCCTTATTTATAAAAATATCGAAAAACTTTATTCGAGAAAGTTGTTTATTATTGTTATATATAAATTTTGACAGTCTAATACAATTTTTATTTTTTGCCAGATTCTTGAAAATTTTGATCAACCCTCGTAGATTAACTTTTATACATCGATGTAAAACCATTTGCCTTTACTTCATTTGTAATCTTAATGCAATTTTGTGTAAAATTTTTGTTTCCAATTATTTATTTTGCTTCAAAAACTGAAATTGTTATTGATCAGTATGTAATGTTTGATGCAAAGTTTATCTAATTACATCAGTTTTGTCAAAACCGACGTTTCTCATTTTTCTTAAGTTAGTAAACAGATGTACAAAAAGAAAATATTAGGAAGCTTTCGTTGGAATTTTACTTAACTAATGTTGGATCAAAAAGAATAAATATTAATCGATCGAAACATTTTATTCAACAAAAATATAGTTTAATATAATTAATTTAATTTAATAATAATAATTAGGTAAAATTTCAACGAAAGCTTCCTAATATTTTCTTTTTGTACATCTGTTTACTAACTTAAGAAAAATGAGAAACGTCGGTTTTGACAAAACTGATGTAATTAGATAAACTTTGCATCAAACATTACATACTGATCAATAACAATTTCAGTTTTTGAAGCAAAATAAATAATTGGAAACAAAAATTTTACACAAAATTGCATTAAGATTACAAATAAAGTAAAGGCAAATGGTTTTACATCGATGTATAAAAGTTAATCTACGAGGGTTGATCAAAATTTTCAAAAATCTGGCAAAACATATAAATTGTATTAGACTGTCAAAATTTCATACAGAGGCTAAAAATGCCTAAATAAACAACTTTCTCGAATAAAGTTTTTCGATATTTTAATAAATAAGGGCATTTTTGAAGTTATTTTATTAAAAATGTCAAATTTGACAGGTAACGCAAGTCGTGCAGCTGCTTCAGTATAAGTCATTTTTGGATTTTAGGTAAGCAAAAACTAACTGCTTTTTCAATTTTACCTATACCTAATAATAAAAAAAAAATCCCATTTGATGCAGACTTTCTTGCGGACACTGCATAGAGGCGTGTCCGGAAAAACGCTCGGATACGTCGACTGGTATTTCTAGTTGCACATTTTTTTCTATAAAAACTTTTTATACAGGGTGTGTCATGTAACAGTGGTCAATACCAACTTTTTTATTTTAAATACAACACCCTTTAACTAAACAAGTTTGTATTGTAAATCGATATAAAAACATACAGTTTATTAAGCAGGTAATAATAACGCATTAGTCGATAGTAATAAACAACCCCTAACAAATTAACTGCAAACCCCGGAAACCACCAATAAATAGGTACCTTGTGTATAACCAAAATATAAATATAATTATTATAATCTTTAGATTGGAAAATCCCTGAAATAAGTACCGAACTGGACATTAAACCTTAAACGTATTAAATTTTTTGATAAGGCCGAAAACATTAAAAAATTTATTAATTTATGAACAATATGCATTTTATTATAAAATTGACAAAAAATGCATATGTTCCGCCCTTTACTTATAAACAAATCGGGCAAGGGTTGACCCATCTGCATTTTTTCTTTCAAGGAAAGCATGTAAAGTCGCGAGTGTTCTACAAAAATTAAAATTAATATTATTATTATTTGGCTCTGAAGTTAATTTGGGATTAAGGATACATTCAGAATAAATCCGGCAGTAATAAATATCTATACTTAAAATCCAATATTATATGCAGTGACGTAGCATTCGAAACCATGGAAACTGCCAAAATACTGTTATTATTGGCGGTTTGCCTGGATTTTCATGGTTTCGACTGCTACGTCACTGCATATAATATTGGATTTTGAGTAAGTATAAGTAATTTAATAAAGAGCCAAAAATTTTTTTTCAGAATATGAAAATTATAAGTAATCACCATTTTTACCGAAAATAATGCCAAGTAAATAAATTAAGACAATATTTAGATCTTGTGGACTGTCATATACAGTGTGACTATAGTAAAGTCCGCATCATATGGTTTTTTTATTAATAGCTTTTTCGAAATTTGACTTTGGCATCAAGTTCTGCTTCGATCGAGATGAAAATTAAGCAAAAAAATAGTAGTCGCGTGATTCGCATTACCTGTCAAACTTAAATTTTTTCCAGAAAATAATTCAAAAGTGAAAATATTAAAAAAAGTTATTAGAAAAAGTTTTTTTAAATGCAGTTTCTAGCCCACATGCAAAATTTCAGCTGCATAAAATAATTTTGATTTTTTACCCATATTTTGTAAATTGCACCACTTTTGCAAAATAAGACTCAACGCCCTACATAAAACTTCTTAGTTTTTACATTGCTTTATTTCAAATACAATTTCTTTAAAGTAGCGCCATATTAAATGTGCGTTCTTCTACAAAATCAAAATTGGGCTATTAAAATTTGGTCGCATGTGATGCAAAGTTTATTTGTTTTAGACCCTGTATAAGGTAACTTCATAAAATAAGTATTTTTGAAAACGTAGTTTGTGTCTAAAAGTAATACAACTTAATATTGAAACAAAAAAAACACAGTGTCATCAGTAAAGTGTTTATTAAGTGGAAAATAAATTTTAGTGGTGGGTAAAAGTTGGAAATTTTGCATGTGGGCTAGAAACTACATTTAAAAAAACTTTTTTTGATATTTTCAGACCTTTGAATTATTTAAAACAAAAATTACAGATAATGCGAATCACGTGACTACTATTTTTTGCTTAATTTTTATCTCGATCGAAGCAGAACTTGATGCCAAAGTCAAATTTCGAATAAAGCTATTAATAAAAAAAATCCCATATGATGCGGCTTTACTGGTCACACTGTATGTCACTTCTATGTTTGTGGTGGCAAAAAATTACTTAATTTCTTATATTAACTTGTAAACATTTTCATCGTATTTTGGGAAAATCAAGATTCAAAAAAAAAAATTAAATATCGAGGGGTAAACCGCAGTGGAATTTTGGTGTACAACCCTCTGGAATTAGTGGAATTAGTGGTGGAATTAGTGGAATTACTAGGGAAATTGGTGGAATTAGTGGTATTACTGCTGGAATTAGTGGTATTACTGCTGGAATTAGTGATATTACTGATGGAATTAGTACTAAAATTAGTGGAATTAGTCGGGCAATTACTGATATCAAAAACGATTTTTTATGTAGTTTAGCATCCATATTTCTGGCAATATCACACAAAAACTTAAGTGGTGGCCAGCGCAACGCCGCCGTTTTCTCACATCCAATCATCGACGTTCTTAACAGGCATGGTCATCTTGCAGGGGTGCGGCGTTGCTACTTTACAAGCAGAAACCAGGGGTGACAAAACGTGTCGGCGCCATTGATGTTGCGTGGGTAATATTTATGACCTTGTGCTATAAATATTAGACACTTGGCCGGGATAATACACTGAGAAAGTATGACAACAGTCTAGTAAAATGTATACTACACTAAAATAAAAATATATAAGTTGCTACTTACGAATAAAGGTGAATTTTCATGCATCCGATATCCGTCGATACGTTGATATGAAGGTAATCCCATTGGCTGAATTTACGGCTTTTGATTGGTCAGAAAATTTATGGAATTTAATTTTTTTTGCATTTTTATGCATCCATTATCCGATGATACGAATCGTTTGTGATTGGTCTTATCCCTGGTCACAAATGTTGGGAATGTGGCTTTTCCTACGAGGTATACATACTATTTTTCCGAAAATCGATCGGAAGTTATTACAATCAACTGTTATAATTTTAAAATAAGCATTAGTATAATCATTTTATCCCGAAATAAAGGAAATATTGGTTTTGTATGGAAATAAAGCAAAGTACAGAAATAACATTCCCGTACAGTACAAAAATGTTAATATTTCCGATCGATTTTCGGAAAAATTTATTTTAACTCTGTCCGATGACAGATAAAATGGTAAATTTTTCGGATAAAAATTGGCGCCAAAATATAATGACCAATCAGCGCCGACGGATCAACGTATCAGATGCATGAAAATTCACCTTAAAGCTTGCCGCTATAATAAAAAAAGTTTTCCTGAAACATAATAAAAGTCTAGTTACCTAAATTGACTTTACATGAAATTAATTTATTTATTTAACCATAGCCAGTGAAAGAAGAATCCTCGGAGGTATCTAAAATATTGTGTATGTCAGGTCAGATATCCAGTAAAATTGTTACTATTATTTAAGCAGATTCTACGCATTCACCTGTCAACATATTAAAGCTTTGAGATTTAGTAAGTTTCAATATTTAGGTAAATTTTAAATTTATCGTTTTTATTTGGTTAGTTTTAAAGTTTTAAATAATATTACCATAAAACATATCGAAACTACTAACTGGTAATGTTTCGATTTTCAATGTATCGATAGAGACATATCATGGTTTTTAAAATAATTAGTAGGCGCAACCAGTTTTTATTTCCTATAAATAAGGTGTTTTTATGTCTGTATCTAAACCAAGGCTTGACTATTACATATTTCTTTTATAATGTCTAATTTTACCAGTGGAAATAGTGGAATTATTAGAGAAATTGGTGGAATTAGTGATATTAGTATTGGAATTAGTGGTATTAGTATTAGAATTAGTGGTATTACTAGTGGAATTAGTGGAACTAGTCGTGGAATTAGAGGAATTAGTAATGGAATTAGGGAATTAGTCCTGGAATTAGTGGAATTAGTGGAATTAGTGGAATTAGTGGAATTAGTGGTATTACTTGGAATTAGTGTACAAGATTTGGGACTGCGGTTTACCCCTCGTTAAATATTTTTTAAAATTTATTTTTATATTTAAAAAAATTTGTTCTTGAAAATAGTAAATAAATAGTAAAAAAATAATAAATAAAATTAAAGATTTTCCAACATTAATTTAAAACTATAAATTCAGTTTTGTAACAACCATAAAATTTATTACTTTTCTGATTCCACTACATGAACCGCATATCGCATTTCCTCCTCGTATCAGGAACACGTGTCTGTTTGACGTTTGGTCACCATCCCAAATTGATTTATAGTCTTCCTGCAGTTTATATTGACTTACACTCGCCACTGGTATTTATCAAATTTATTCAATACATTAGACGCGATATGTTTCGCACCTTCTATTATTTTTGGTGAAATATGGAATTTTACATCCGTAAAAAAATTTAAGGGTGTTGGAAATTTCAAATATTGTTGGGAGCGATCATTTTAGTAACTTAAGTAGGGGAAATAATAAATTCATAAACTGACAATTTTTTTTACAAAATGAATCAGAATTCAGTAAATGTATTAGTATGAAGTATTAGTAATCTAGTGGGGCACTCAGAAAGGCTTTGCCCTGCTCTGAGCACGTCCGTAGGGCTCGGAATTGTATTCGAATAATTCGAATATTCGACTATTCTAAATTCGAATTTTTTGTTAGTTAAAAAATTCGACTATTCAAATATTCGACTATTCGAAATTCGAATATTTGACTTTTCGAATATTCGACTATTTAAATATTCGACCATTCAAATATTCGACTATTCGAAATTCGAATTTTTTGTTAGTTAAAAAATTCGACTATTCAAATATTCGACTATTCGAAATTCGAATATTTGACTCTTCGAATATTCGACTATTTAAATATTCGACCTTTCAAATATTCGACTATTCGAAATTCGAATTTTTTGTTAGTTAAAAAATTCGACTATTCAAATATTCGACTATTCGAAATTCGAATATTTGACTCTTCGAATATTCGACTATTTAAATATTTGACCATTCAAATATTCGACTATTCTAAATTCGAATTTTTTGTTAGTTAAAAAATTCGACTATTCGAAATTCGAATATTTGACTCTTCGAATATTCGAATATTTGACTATTCGAATATTCGACTATTGAAATATTCGACTATTCAAATATTCGACTATTCAAATATTCGACTATTCTAAATTCGAATTTTTTCTTAGTTAAAAAATTCGACTATTCAAATATTCGATTATTCAAAATTCGAATATTTGACTCTTCGAATATTCGACTATTTAAATATTCGACCATTCAAATATTCGACTATTCTAAATTCGAATTTTTGTTAGTTAAAAAATTCGACTATTCAAATATTCGACTATTCGAAATTCGAATATTTGACTCTTCGAATATTCGACTATATAAATATTCGACCATTCAAATATTCGACTATTCGAAATTCGAATATTATATGAATTTGTTGAACTTCTTTTTCCAGCTTTTGTTGTTTCTGTCTTATGTTAAATAAAATACCGAGTTTATTTTTATAATTTTATTTTCGTTGTATAAAATGTTTGATTTTTTGTGTTCAATAAATAATCATTTTGTTTAAGAGTTTTTTATTTATTACAGAGTTCTCAAGTTCTCATATCTTGAAATAATTTAACATAATTATTTATTTGTCATCTTACTTTATTCGACAAAATGCACATTATTATTATTAGATAATTTAGATATTAAAAATGACTAATACTTAAAAATGTTCCTTTATTATGTTTAAGCAGTTAAACCACTTCTACCGTGATTAAACGACTGTATTTCGATATTTAAATACACGACTATTCGAATATTCGACTATTTAAATATTCGACTATCTAAATATTCGACTATTTAAATATCCGGATATTCGAATATTTGACTATTCGACTATTTAAATCTATTCGACTATTCGAATTATTCGACTATATTCAACTATTCGAATTATTCGACTATTCGAATAACATACCAAACGACGATTCGAATACTTTATATTTTAAAAATTCCGAGCCCTACGTCCATATAAAGTCAAATTAATCTAAGAACTCAACGCATCACCTGTCATTAATGGCAGCCTGTTGAAGTCTTGTATATTTTACGTTAAGCGGTTGGCTACAGAAACAGAACCGGACCAACTTCTTTTACCTTCGCCTCAAGAAATTTTAAAAGTTGACTTTCAATTTATTTTTACATGTAAACAACTAAAATTTGCCCCTAATTGTTGCCAAAAAATTGGAATTTCTTCTCAATTTTTGATCAAGTTGGGAAATAAGGTAGTTATTTCTGGCATTTTTAGTAGTTGCAAACCTATCAGATTTTGAGGACAAAAAAAATTTTTAAGAGTTTTTTTCTAAAATTTGTTTAAAAATTATTTGTCGTCGTGTTTTTAGTTCGAAAAGGAAAAGAACAAGTCAGTTGAACCAGTCTTATAAAATCGAATATAAAAAGCAAACAAAACTAGCACAATAATCAATTTTCGATGTTTTCGCTTACCTGAGCTTAAGTCAAATATTAGTTCGTATATACCTTGTATTGATTTTTACAATTTTCAATACTTTCACCCTTAGATTAATATAAACATACCTAGGTATTTATTTTTTTTTATATAATATAAGTATGAATAAAATTGTCTTTTAAACTTTTTGAACCAATATATTGCCCGCAAGATAGGCGTACCTAATTAGATTGCAGGGCTGCAAATAAAATATACCAAAATATGCATCGGGATAATCTGTCTTGGTGTGTATTTCTCTTTATTTTCATACTTTATTTGTGTAGCATAGGCCTAGTTAGATGTGTTTAAATTGATCATAATAAAATAAAGTTATATATCAAGATACATCACTACTCCATACTTACTGACAATACGAAATACCCGGTATTTTACTCCTATTTGGGCATAAGAAAATAATATAACGGCTGTTACTAATCATTGTTTATATTCCAATCGGAGTCACTAAAAGCACAAACACAATTCATTAAACTACACAAAACTAGAAATTCGTAAATATTAAACCTACCAATAAACAACAAGGAATCCACAGAGAAAGCTTAAAATACAATAACAAAAATGGCGCCGAGCCGGTTCTGGAGTGTATTTTGAGCATGTCGATAAAGGACAGGCCGATAACAAGAGGCTTGTACGCATGCCCAATTCTGCTGGGAGGGAAGGCATCGGACCGGTAAGCCGTGCGCTCGGACGCATTTTTTCACCCATAAACTTTAACTTCTGATGTTTGCGTAAGAGATGAGATAAGCTTTACGTATCTAAAGGTAAATGTCTATGATCGAAAGTCGTTGCTGTATATTCCACATTTTCTCTCCCCCTGACTTGATACTTAATTTAGAATTTGTTTGCGCCCCCCTACCCGACCAAATCCTAAATCCGCCCCTGTAGCTGCCGCACTTTTTGGCGAGAATGACGCCGCAGAAAGGAAATAATAATTATTATTATTTCGCTAACAGACATTGTACAAGATATAATGGAAACTGACCTAAAAAAATCTGATTAACATGACTGTAATAGTATTTTACATTACAAGGCCGGTAGGTGACTTATGACATGACAGTACGAGTTGGTTTACGAACGAGGCGACGTAGGAGGAGCCGAGTCTGGAATATAAACGAGTGCTGTAATAACACCTAACAGACGTGTATCGTATGATATTTTATTTCATTTTGTCATTATAATCCTTTGTAATATGAGGGTAAAACACTCTGTATTAGTATATTGTATTAGTGTTCTAATTAGTTATTATGATTAGCTAGTATAACAATACTGTCGATATAACAAATATGTAATATAAACATTTAGCGTAAGTGGAACAACTATGTATGTGGCGACATGGACTAAGATTCAGAATATAGTTTGATGTTGAATATGAAACACCGTTTTCTTTGAACCCTTTGCTGCCACCTATCTGAACATCAAATTATTACATGGCGATCCTGCCAGCCAAAAAACCATAAGAAGAAAAGCACCGATATGGAGTAAAATGGGTAGTGCCAAGTCTAAAGAGGAAATAGTTATCAACCAGGCCTCGAATGGAGACGCAAGGAGCGAAATATCAAACAAGGGGTTTTCGCTGTCAGAGTACCTTTTACTAACACTTGTAGTAGCCGTTATCCTGTATATCATATATAGTGGGATTCTTCGTTATCGTAAGGAATTACGAAAAACTATTCGAAGAGAAATTAACAGAAGCGAGTTAAGAAAATCAAGGGATGAATTAATGACGGAGGAAGCAGTATAAAATTTTTTTTTAGGTTCTTTTTAGGATAATTATAAAGATGGTTATTACACTTATGGGAAAAAAAAAAAAAAAAACTGAAAATGGACATAAGAAACAAGGCGATATGTAAAGAATGGAAAAAATTAAGCAATTTAGTAATTAAAAAGAAAAAATGTACTAAGTAAGTTATAGAATTAAGTAAATTGTATTGAAATAGGGACCTCTTTAACAAGTACTTTGCTCTTAAATAATTAGATTTGCATATTTTTCATGGGAGATAACTTAAACATAATTTTAAGTTCTCTAGCAGATGTCAGAACTTATCTAGGAAAATTAAATTACGACAGACGAAAAACATCCATCGTTTCAACTAAAGTTAGGGAAGCAAAAACTATTTACTCTCGACTGAGTGAGGAGGTTTCTGCTATTAATCAAAAAATAAAAGATTCTGAACTCGACGAAGCAGACATTGAATATTCTAAAAATACTATAGACAAAATTAAAAAAGTATATCAGGAAATTATAAATTTTGATAAACAATTCGCAGAAGGTTTGAGTAGTGATAACCAAGACGCGGAAAGTACAAATCGGGATAACCAGGACGCGAAAATTATACATTCAGATATGTCGGCTTTTGACCTGAAAGTGGCCACGAGCCTCTTGCCTGTAATGGATGACTCGGAAGCTATTACACATAAACTAATCGACGCGGCAGAATTTTATCATTCTATGCTTAACGATGATGGCAAGCCTATTTTAATTAAATTCATTCTGAAAACACGAATTTCAAATAATGCGAAATTGAGATTAAAGTCTAGTTACGATTCTATGGATTCATTATTAGGAGACATAAAAAAACATCTTTTAACGAAACAATCCGATACCGCCCTTCAGGCAAAATTGTTTTCCGCCAAGCAAGGCGATAATACTGTTTCTGAGTTTGGTAAAAATCTTGAAGATATCTTAGTAAATCTGACAATTTCTCAAGCAGACGGTGATTCAAGAGCTTTTGATATTTTAAGACCAATAAACGAAAAAATCGCTATAAAAAGGTTTACAGGTGGCCTTAGAAATCATAAACTCAGCACAATCATATCTGCTAGAAATTTTGAATTTTTAAAGGATGCCATTAGAGCGGCGCAAGATGAAGAAATTTCCTCTCAAAGCAGTAATCAACAAATTTTCAATATGTTTAGAGGAAGAGGAAACAACAGAAATTTTTCTGCAGGTTTTAACAGAGCTAGAAACTCTGGAAGACATTTTAATAACAATTTCAATAGAAACGTAACTAATAGAAATAACAATCATGTTTCTAATTATCAACAAAATAATTCTCGCTTAGGTAATGGTAATAGCAATCCGCAAAGTCAGCGTTTTCAGGGGGGACACCGAGGACGTTCGTTTACTCGCGGTTATCGTGGAAATTCGCGGAGACAAATAAATTTTGCTGACCAAGACATTAATGCAGGTCAGGAAACGTTGCCGTATGATGTTTCTAGGGAGCAAACATTTTTTCGTCCCTAAAGTAGAAGGGAATAGTCATAATAATATTTTTACTTACTCCGAAAATTACTCAAATTCAGTTTCTTTTAGAGTAAACAACAAAAGTTTAGGATTCTTAGTAGATACGGGAGCGTCATTGTGTGCGCTTAAGTTAGAGCATTTAGATGCAAGTATACCTTTACATAAGGAAAATCTTGAAATAAATGGCATAGGGGGTAGAGTATGTTCCGTAGGTTATGTATACTTAAATCTCGCTATAGGAAACATACAATTTAGGGAAAAGTTTTATGTATTTGATTCGTTGGAATGTCATACAGATGGTATAATTGGGAGAAATTTTTTAGGGAAGTATAAAGCTAAATTAAACTATGAGGAAAATACTTTAGATCTTTTCAATGAGGGAAAGAATGTTATTTTAGACTTAAATGCTTGTTGTAGTCATATATTAGTGTTACCTGCAAGGTGTGAAAGTATTCAGTACCTTGAGACAGGGTTAAATGAGGAATGTGTTGTTATGCCAAGTGAGTTATGCCAGGGTGTGTTTGTAGCAGGAGTGATTGCACAACCAGTGAATGGGAAAGTTCCGGTTAAAATTTTGAATACACGGGAAAGTGAAGTACGCTTGAGAAATTGCTTACCTAAAACTGAGAAGCTCAACAATTATGATTGTTGTCAGTTTACTTCTCAAAATATTTCAGTTAATCGAGTAAAACAGTTATTTGACATGCTTAAACTTACCTACTTGAATAAAGAAGAGAAAGATTCAATAGATCAATTATGTGCTAAATTTGCAGACATATTTCATATGCCTGGGGATAAATTATCTGTAACAAATATTTATAAACAGTCAATTCAAGTCAAACCGAACACTCAACCAGTTTATATAAAACCTTATAGACTGCCTCAATCCCAGAGGGAGGAAATAAATAAGCAAATTTCCCAAATGTGCGATAATGATATAATTGAGAGTGCGCAGAGTGAGTGGTCGTCGCCTGTTTTACTGGTACCGAAAAAGAGTGAGACATCAGGAGAGAAACGTAGCAGATTGGTTTTGGATTACAGATTTTTAAACCGTAGTTTAGTAGATATCAAGTGGCCTATTGCAAATGTGGTTGATATTTTGGATTCTCTTGCGGGAGCTCTTTATTTTTCGCATTTAGATCTAAGTCAGGGGTATTATCAAGTGGAACTAGATGAACAAAGTAGAAAATTGACAGCCTTTACAACTGATCGGGGGCAATGGCAAATGAAAAGATTGCCCATGGGGCTAAAACTTAGCCCCAGTGCCTTTTCTAGGATAATGACAGTTGCAATGGCAGGTCTAAACTACGAAAAATGTTTTGTTTACCTTGACGATCTAATAGTATTCGGGAGAAATCTTAAGGAACACAACAAAAACCTTATGGACGTTTTTACTAGACTTCGTAAAGTAAATTTAAAACTAAATCCCTTAAAATGCGAGTTTTTAAGGAAAGAAATTCTTTATTTAGGTCACATTATTAGTGATAAAGGAATATCTCCTGATCCTGAAAAAATTAAAGCTTTAGACGAATATCCCGTTCCAAAAAATTCAGACGAAGTTAAACGGTTCGTGGCTTTTGCAAATTACTACAGAAAGTTTATTCCGAAATTTGCGGAGCTATCTGTACCCCTAAACAAATTGTGCAGAAAGTATGCAAGGTTTGAATGGACGGATGAATGTAACAACTCATTTAAAATCCTAAAGAACGCACTAAGTCAATATCCAGTTTTACAGTATCCTGATTTTGCAGAGAAAAATGAATTTATACTTCAAACTGATGCGTCAAAGTCAGCTATTGGAGCAGTACTCTCAAATAAAAATAATAGACCAGTGGCGTACGCCAGTAGAAGTTTAAATAAAGCGGAAATAAATTACCCTATTATTCACAAAGAACTTTTAGCTATCTACTGGGCTGTAAAGCATTTTCGGCCTTATTTATATGGACGCAGATTTAAAATAGTAACTGACCATAAACCTTTATTATACTTATTTAGCCTTACTGACCCATCCAGCCGGTTAACAAAATTTCGATTAGGCCTTGAGGAATATGATTTTTACGTTGAGTATGTGAAAGGAAGTGAAAATGTCACCGCGGATGCATTATCAAGAATTATCTTGACATCTGAGGAATTGAAAAGCATGAATAATGACATGATTGCTGTTTTGACCAGAGGACAGTGTAAGAGTATGAAAGAGCAAGATTGTGTGTTGGACAAGGATAACCTTAATGTTTGGCCTGATCAACCAGATATTGTGGAAGTTCTTAAACAACCTAAAAATTGCACTGAGTTAGTTTTAACGACATCGTCCAAAATAAAAACATTGTCAAAAGATATAACTGAACACTTGGGGAGTTTTTATTATGTTCCATTGCAACTTAGTTTGTACTTTAGTCAAAATACTCGATCGGCATTGGCGCGAGACGAAATGCTGAGAGATTTGGCCAAAATAACTAAGAAAGCAAATATAAATGAATTATATATTTTAAAAAATGAGAAAAATAAAATGTTTATTAAATGGATAGGTAAGGAAATAAATAGTAATCCTAATTGGGGGGGCCCCCGTATAAATATTGTACAAGGAGCTAGCAAAATAATAGATAATGATGAGAAACGAATTATTTTGAATGATTTTCATTTACTTCCCACAAGTGGACATGCAGGCATAAATAGAATGACAAATAATATAAAAAAGTATTACTTTTGGCCAGGTCTAGATAACGATGTTGCAGACTTTGTAAGAAAATGTGACACTTGTCAAAAACAAAAGCATTGCAATCGTTATACTAGACAGCCCATGGTTATTACGTCGACAGCCAATTATTCTTTTCAAAAAGTATATTTAGATATTGTAGGACCACTACCAACAGATGTAAATGAATTTGCATACATCCTGACTTTACAGTGTGAGTTAACAAAATTTGTGGAAGCATATCCTATAAAAAATAAAGACACCGTATCTGTGGCAAAATCATTTGTGGAAAATTTTATCTTACGATATGGAATTCCACAGGAAGTTGCAACGGATAGGGGTTCTGAATTTATTTCTTCCACTATG
The DNA here is from genome assembly GCA_963969555.1 of Polydrusus pterygomalis. Lineage (NCBI taxonomy): Eukaryota > Metazoa > Arthropoda > Insecta > Coleoptera > Curculionidae > Polydrusus > Polydrusus pterygomalis. Next base: position 74,724,260 of record OZ018376.1, on the reverse strand, counting down.
AGTGAGGTTTGTAAGCTTTTAAAAATAAATCAAATTTATTCCACGGCATACCATCATGAAAGTATTGGTTCTTTGGAAAATTCACATAAGGTATTGGGTGCCTATTTAAGAATTCAATCCGAAAATAATGATGCAGCGTGGAGTACATGGATTCCTTATTGGTGTTTCTCTTATAATACTACAGTCCATACTGAAACTAAATATACTCCTTTTGAACTGGTCTTTGGAAAGAAATGTCAGATTCCTAATAATCTAAATAATATGTTAGAACCCATTTATAACTTTGAGAATTACCCTATTGAGTTAAAGTATCGGTTGCAAAAGGCTCATGAGGATGCAAGAGCTAACTTATTACATTCAAAATTTAAAAGAAAGCAAAGTTATGATGAAAAAATTAAACCCATTCAATACAAAAAAGGCGATTTAGTACTGGTAAAAAATGAAGTGGGAAACAAAATCGCAAGTCCTTGTTTTCTTGGTCCTTATTTAGTTATCGAGGATGAATCTCCAAATGTAAAACTAATGAAAGGTAATAAGGAGATTGTAATCCACAAAAATAGAACTAAGTTATATCATAGTTAAGTAATTTCTAGGTAATAATTTAGTAGTAAGGAATCGGCCGGCCCTACTTTCGTATTCTTCTCTATCTGCTATTTATTCTAGGTCTGACTACTCTAATTTTCTTCCTTTTCTTTCTTCATTTCTTGAATTCTTATTGACTAAGAAAATGTTTGTTATAAGTATAGTTATTATTTCACATGAGTTAATTACTTTCATATTATAATTAGCAGGAATTTCCATTTGAAAACAAAGTGTAAATTCCTTAAATTGCCCGGGGAGGTGTAATATGAGGGTAAAACACTCTGTATTAGTATATTGTATTAGTGTTCTAATTAGTTATTATGATTAGCTAGTATAACAATACTGTCGATATAACAAATATGTAATATAAACATTTAGCGTAAGTGGAACAACTATGTATGTGGCGACATGGACTAAGATTCAGAATATAGTTTGATGTTGAATATGAAACACCGTTTTCTTTGAACCCTTTGCTGCCACCTATCTGAACATCAAATTATTACACCTTTTTAAAAAGATTTAATAAAAATGTTTATTACAAATTTTAAAATAATATTATTGGCAATATTAATTGGTATCACTGGATATAGTTTAAATAAAATAAAAATTACTAACTTTAGTTAAGCAAAATATTTAAAAAATTGTAAAAGAGAGTCTATTCTGTAGTTGCGTAATATTTTTCATTTACTAAAGTTGGTAGAAAAAATAATATTACAAGTTAAAGCATCTAAACAGAGTTACTTGGGATCGATAAATATATAGTCAAAACCAGTGGCGCACCCAGGGGGGGGGCCAAGGGATAAGTATTTTAAAAAGTCAATTTTCTTAGATTTACCTCACGGGCCTCGTTTGAGGAGGGCCAGGTGGGGCATTTGCCCCCCCCCCTCCCCCTGGAAGTTGACTTATTGAGGTTTAATATGGTTTCATTGAATGTATGAATTTATTATTTCGAGTTTTCCTTTATATTTTTGTTATTATTTTGGGGTAGTAAAGACTTATTTTAATAAAAATAAACAGTTTTAATGCCAAAACGACTATGAATGTTTGAGAAACAATTTTAGCTCATTAAGTATTGAGCAAAAAATTGAAATTAAAATTAAGGGAAGACCTAAACTCTCGAAATTAACTTGATACATAACCACAAAGTGTAAATCTAGGGACTTTATTGTTATTGATAAGTTTGCTGCAAATAAAAACAGATGAATGAACTTTACTTTTAAACAATGTACCTACTAATGAAAAATAAATCAGCCTTTTTATTTTATTTCATTTTCAATAGAATAAGAAGGTAATCATAAATTTTTAAAATATTTCCTATAATAATTATTGACCAAATTTGGGCGTGGTCTTAAAAAATTTTCGCCTGCGGCGCATTTCGCCTACAACAGACTTTTAGTACACCCCCAAGTTAACAAGTCACAAGCCGCCAATGCCCCCCCCCCCTAAGAAACCGTTTAACGACTCCCATGACTAGGCTATTGCGATCTTCCCTGCAAGAGTACCTGTTAAAAAAGCTCCAAAGTTCTAGAAAAATGCGTAACTTAAGAGTTTATTAAAAAATTTGCTTCCAGCACTGGTTGGCGGCCCCCCCCCCCTAACATAAAATCCTGGGTGCGCCGCTGGTCAAAACAAATAAACAAAATAAAAATTACTAACTTTAGTTAAGCAAAATATTTAAAAAATTGTAAAAGAGGGTCTATTCTGTAGTTGCGTAATAATTTTGATTTACTAAAGTTGGTAGAAAAAATAATTTTACAAGTTAAAGCATCTAAACAGAGTTACTTGGGATCGATAAATACAGGGTGATTCACGTTGAGTGGCCTATTAGAAGATCTCGGAAACGAGTAAAGTTATATTTCTAAAAATTTGGTAGCAGGCATGATTGGCTTTGAACTTTTAAAATATTATATTTTGTCGTTTGTATCACTTCCGGGTATACCGAAAGTTATTGCCAACTTTGATATTTCAAATGGAATACCCTGTATATTATTATATTCTATACTTAAGTAACTTTTATTAACAATGATCTATACCTACCTCTAACCGTTTTTGAGATATAAATTATATAATGCATTTTTTATGTAAAAACCTTACCGAGAAGAAATTTCAGTAATTTTTAAATTAATAAAGCTAAACATTTAAAATTTTGTAGGCTTTTAACTAAAACATAGATCTTTAGACTACATTACTTAAGTTTCATGTTTTGCATACAGGGGTTTTTTAAAAGTGTGCTAATGTGGCCATTTAGATAAATGTGCATAAGTAAATTTTTGCAAATGGAACACCATATTTTTTATTTCAGTAACTTGTAGAGAATCAAATTTCCCATCTAAATGTTTAATATGTCAGTATCAATATTTTTAGTCGTTTTGGAATGATGAGCAATTTAAAAAAAATATCTTAAAATATGTGTTTGTGTTAAGTTTATGGAGGGCTTTAGGAAGAAGTCCGATCGAAAATGGCTGTTCTTTAAATTTACGTCCCTGTTTAGTAGTTAGTTCGCTGTTTCCCGGTCGCGGCGCAGTGATCGTCAAGTGTTTGACTTTTTACAGGTTTTGATAGACGTCAACGGTATTTTTATCCAATAATTAATAAAATAAGCTTTATTAGATATAATATATACATATCTCAGCCTGTAGAGGGTGTTAGTTAACTAAATTCAATAAAACAGTTGATTATCCCATAAGAACCCATGCATTTTACAGATTTAAAGGAACACATGCGCCCCTGACGGCCATTTTTAAAGCTGCTTTACCGATCCAAAACTTTGCCCGAAACCAATGTATTGCGATCGGACTTGTAACCTAAAGCCCTCCATAGTTAAGTTCATAAGACATTATTTTTGTAGAGGGCTTTGACTCCGATTTTTGACAAAATATGCTTTAATGGCAGCATTTTGTTAATATAAGTTATTATATAGGTATATTATTATTATGTAAAGCTCAAAGTCAAACAAAAATCGTAGTCAAAGCCTTCCTTACAAAAATAATGCCTGAACTTGACACAAACACATATTTTAAGATATTTTTTTTAAATTGCTCATAATTCCAAAACGACTAAAAATATTGATACTGACATATTAAACATTTAGATGGGAAATTTGATTCTCTACAAGTTACTAAAATAAAATTTTATTAATCATTTGCAAAAATGGACTTTATCTAAATGGCCACATTGGCACACTTTTAAAAATCCGTATGCAAAACATGAAACTTAAGTAATGTAGTCTAAAGATCTATATTTTAGTTAAAAGCCTACAAGATTTTAAATGTTTAGCTTTAATAATTTAAAAATTACTGAACTTTCTTCTCGGTAAGGTTTTTACATAAAAAATGCATTTTATAATTCTCAAAAACGGTTAGAGATAGGTATAGATCAGTGTTAATAAAAGTTACTTAGGTTTCAATAAGGTATCCAAAAATGCTAAAATATACAGGTTATTCCATTTGAAATACCAAAGTTGGCCATAACTTCCTGTATAACCGGAGGTGATACAAACGTCGAAATATAATATTTTAAAAGTTCAAAGCCAATCATCCCTGCTACCAAATTTTTAGAAATATAACTTCTCTCGTTTCCGAGATCTTCTAATAGGCCACTCAACGTATACAACGTATAGTCAAGACAAAATAAAAATTACTAACTTTAGTTAAGCAAACTATTTAAAAAATTGTAAAAGAGAGCCTATTCTGTAGTTGCGTAACATCTTTCATTTACTAAAGTTGGTAGAAAAAAGTATATTATTTATAGTAAGACTAAGACATGCTGCCAAAATAGCGATTTTCCAATAATAGATAGGTACCTATACTAGTCGGGGCGTGGAACGCATTTTTATAGTCGGCCATGATTGCCTTTATTTTGTTTTGAATTATGACAGTTACTCTTATTATAAGTTTTAAAAACTTATATAGGTATTATTATATTCCAAGTTTCATTTAGTTTAATGTATACTTATATGATGAATTAAATAATTAATGCTCAATATGTGTACTTGAACATTTTGTTTCCTATAATTTTAAGTGACAACTTGTCAAAAATCCAAAGTAAAAAGTCATTATTTCTAAAAACAAAAGATGGTTGCTAGGCAATACTTTACAGTACCTGATACTGTAATGTTCCACTTACCGGCCGCAAATGAGTACATGGTAAGTTGATTTACCGGACAAAATGAAATAAAATAATACAACGGCTGTCATCGTTTATATTTCGATCGGAGTCAGTTAAAGCACAAACACAATTCACTAAACTACACAAAAACTAGAAATCCGTAAATATTAAACACCCACAATAAACAACAAGGAATCCACAGAGAAAACCTAAAACACAACAACAAAATTGGCGACAAGCCGGTTCTGGAGTGTATTTTGAGCATGTCGCTAAAGAAGGACAGGCCGATAACAAAAGAGAAGGCATCGGACCGGTAAGCCGTGCGCTCGGACGAATTTTTTCACCCATAAAACGTAACTTTTGTGTGCGCAGGAGATAAGCTGTACATATCTAAAGGTAAAAGTATATGATCGAAAGTCGTTACTGTATACTACCTCTACATTTTGTCTCCCCCTTGACTTGATACTTAATTTAGAATTTGCTTGCGCCACCCCACCCGACCAAATCCTAAATCCGCCCCTGTAGTTGCCGCATTTTTTGGCGAGAATGACGCCGCAGAAAATAAATTATTATTATTATTTAGCTAACAGAAATTCTACAAGATGTAATGGAAACTGACCTAAACAATCTGATTACCACATGGACTGTAATAGTATTTTACGTTACAAGACCGGTAAGTAGTGTTTTTCAGGTCGAGACAAGCTCGCCTACGGCTCGCCCTGGAAGCTTGGAGAGACCTGGAAAACACTAATTTTCGGTTGCGTGACGTACAATATTTTTTTAAAGACCGACACATCGATATACTTACATTAAATTATTTTATATTATTTTTAAATGCGTCGTATGACTTCTCGTAACGGGCTTTTGATTTTACTGACAATATATCGTAAGTCGCTTTCCTTGCTGCGTCCAAAATTTCTTCTGAAATCTCATTTTCCGTGTCGGATAATTCAAAATCTGAATTCATATTGTTAAATTTGCGAACTCGCGAAACAAGTTTGACATAAACAACAAATTAAAAATCAACGAACTGTCACTCGACAATACATCGAAATGTTGTTGTTATAGTAACGAAATCAAGAAGAGCGATTGGAAAAACAAAAAAACAGGGACCGGAAAAATCTTTTCCGGTCTTTAACGTCACTTTTCCGGTCTTGCGATCGGAAAAAGGTTATTTTCTAGACGAAAAATTTTCCAGAAAGTGTATATTTTCTAGCCGGTTTAAAAAAAAATTATTCATAAATTTATTACTTTTTAAAAAAGCAAAACTTTAAATCCTGTAACAAATTGACTCAATGACAATGGATATATTATTCAAGTAAATAAGACATTTTCCCTCGCAGTGCCCCCATTACTGTGATAAACAGGGACATTACTTCCAAAGTGTAGCGATTTAGTAAATTTCCATTCGCACCCCTGCATTTTACATTCAAAATGTCTCCTACTATTTTAAAGCATATCACCAGGCGTCGCAGGATTTTGTTTCAGAATGTGGAAGAAAATTGCTGCTGAAATACCGCTTATCAAAATATTAGGTATATTTTACTGAGTTTTATTCTTGCACTTAAATATCACAAATATTTAAAAAAGAGTTTTTTTAAATAATTTTCATTTAGTAAATATTTTTACTGAGAATCACGAACATGTAGGTACCAAAGCGACAGTCATTTTTTCAAGGTTTGGGATTCTAAGATCCGATTCTAAAAAAAACATTTAAAATTATTGGGAAAAAACCACAGACATGTAATATAGATACCGTGCGAGCAAAAATTATTTGGATCGAAGAGGGCTTGGATTAAAAACGTAGGGTTTGGTTTAAATCACAATGATATGGGGACGATATATCTAACCAAATTTAGGTTAAAATTTTGTCCAATTTATATTGTGATATGATATGCCAAACTAATGAGTAATAAGATAAGTAGACAAATACAAATTTATTTTTGTTGTTTACAAAATTAACAAAGTAAGAATATACAGAAAGAAAAAGAAAAATAATTACATAAATTGCTGAAATTGGCCACCGCCATGCTCCAAGCATAAATTCACACGTCTCTTCATATTTTTGAAAGTGTTGACCAGCAACTCTGGAGAAATTAATGTTACCACATTCTTGGATAATCCTTTCTTGTAATTGTTCTAAATTGGCAACTGGTGTTTTAAAAATAGTGTTCTTTAAATGAGGAACAACGAAGTTAGCCATAACCGTTAAACAAGGTGATCTAGGTGGGAATTCAATGTCTGATCGACAACTGATCAATCTGTCGTCGAAAAAATTGCGTAAGTAGTTAATAGTTTCGGCCGCTGTATGGACGGTTGCACCGTCACATTGAAAATATCCAAAACGTAGTTCGTCGTCAAGTAATTGCTCCACAAATGGATTCAAAATATTGTCTCCATACCACTGTGCGGTAACTGTATCATGGAAAAAAAATAGGACCAACAATTCTTCTTCGGGAAACCGCTAACCAGACACCAATTTTTTGTGGGTGCAATGTGGACTCTACAAAAAAATGGGGATTTTCACTACTCCACATGCGTGTATTCTGAGAATTCACATAACCGGAGAGGTGGAACCAGCCTTCATCCGAAAAAAAAAATGTCAGGTCTAATAAATCATTTCTTTCCAATAAATTTTGGGTAAACCATTGAGAGTAATTCCTGCATCTTTCAAAATCTGCAGCTTGTATTTCTTGGAATGCTTGCACTTTATAAGGAAATAAATTTAGCTGCTTCTTAAGAATGGTCCTGCATGTTCTATAAGATCTTCCCACTTCTTGGGACAGGCGTTGTTGGCGTATTTTGCATTATTTCACAAACGTTTGCAACAAGTTCTTCTGTTCTTACAGATGGTCTTCCTGCTCCTTCTTTGTGTTGTATAGAACCTGTTTCCCTAAACACAGCCACGGTTCTTTTCAGGCAATGATACAAATCCCCAGCAAGCAACGTTAGGAAAATGTTCGTGAAAATCGTCCATGCACAAACCCGGATTGTATTGCCACTCACCATTTACTCTAACCCCGTTTCGAAAATACGCTTCAACCATGAATGTTTTGTGCTGTTCCGTATATAAAGCCCATTGAGTGAATTGTTCAAGAAATTGGAAAAATTAATCAAATTACTTGTAACGACTGTCAAAGATGACGGAATAACTGATTGATTGTTAATTCAGGTAGTTACTGACACCCAACAGGTATTAAGCTCTACGGCTAAGCATTACGCCCTTAGATGCAAGGCCCTCTTTGATGCAGATCATTTTTGCTCGCACGGTATAAGATGACCAAACATTCCATCCATAATAAAATTAGTTGTTACAATCAGACATTCTTCCAAAGTTTCAGATAAGTTAGAAGGAGCTGACTTTATGACAACACTGTAAGTTGTAAAAACTAGCTGTTATCCTTTTTGGCATGTGTTTTTTTAGGATCATCTACTTATATTCTTTGCAACATTTACTTAAAATATAGAATTACACCTTTTAAGCTAAAAAACATAACCTGCATAATCTCACTTACCGCCGAAATATTAAAGCGCGGCGGGATTAGAGTAGTCAGGTCTCTTACACAAAACGCACTGGCGAACCATTGTAAATAATAATAAATAGCACTAAATATTTCGAAAAAATAGTAAAAACTAATCGAAAAACGCAATTGATCACAAACACAGCTCACCAACATTGTAACAGTAGATAATGAATGAATATTAAAAATTCAGTCATGTGTAGTAAAAACCTCGGTGCAGCGTTGTCATAATGATTTCCCAAATACATTATAATTTGATATCATAAGGAAAGGAAACTATAAATAATTTAATTAGTAGAAAATTTAAAAAACACATTTATATTTAGTATAATATTTTTATCTAATAGGTACACATGCAGGACAAATACATCTAATATAATTAATATAATCTTCGTTTGCAAACACAGGCGCTAGATCTAAGGAAATCAGCAGAAATTTATCATCATTGATTTCTGTTACAACGATTTCTGATCGGGACAAAATGTAAACAATGTTGTCTACTTATATTATATGTCTGTGGAAAAAATCCATGACGATCAAGCAAAGCAATGATAGACCATAGAAATTTACCTGTAGATCTGTAAAGTTAAGTTTTATGGATGAAAACATGCGTTTGTACGCACAGCTCGCCAGTTACATCCCTTGCCGCCCTACAGGTATTATGGGCATGCGCACAATCCTCTTGTTATTAGATTTTCCTTGTTTAGCGACATCCTCAAAATACTCTCCAGAACCGGCTCAGCGCCATTTTTGTTGTTGTGTTTTAGCTTTTACGGAGGAAAAAAGTTATAGGATAAAAACTTCGAAAAGTAGCGTTTGTAAACGAATTTTATTTTTTTTTGTGGCGAAGATTGAAATTTTATCATTTGGATTTATTACCATCAGTAAACTACACCAAAGGGGTAAATTACTTGCTATATATGAATTTCCCAAAACACGGAGGAAACAAGTTACAGGATAAAAACTTCGAAAAGTAGCGTTTGTAAACGAATTTAAATTTTTTTAAGTGGCGAGGATTGAAATTTTATCATTTGGATTTATCATCATTAGTAAACTACACCAAAGGGGTAAATTACTTGCTATATACGAATTTCAAAAAAAAAACGGAGGAAACAAGTTACAGGATAAAAACTTCGAAAAGTAGCGTTTGTAAACGAATTAAAATTTTTTTAAGTGGCGACGATTAAAATTCTATTATTTGGATTTATCATCATTAGTAAACAACACCAAAGGGGTAAATTACTTGCTATATACGAATTTACCGAAACACGGAGGAAACAAGTTACAGGATAAAAACTTCGAAAAGTAGCGTTTGTAAACGAATTTTATTTTTTTTTGTGGCGAAGATTGAAATTTTATCATTTGGATTTATCATCATTAGTAAACTACACCAAAGGGGTAAATTACTTGCTATATACGAATTTCTCAAAACACGGAGGAAACAAGTTACAGGATAAAAACTTCGAAAAGTAGCGTTTGTAAACGAATTAAAATTTTTTTAAGTGGCGAAGATTGAAATTCTATTATTTGGATTTATCATCATTAGTAAACAACACCAAAGGGGTAAATTACTTGCTATATACGAATTTACCGAAACACGGAGGAAACAAGTTACGGGATAAAAACTTCGAAAAGTAGCGTTTGTAAACGAATTTTATTTTTTTTTTGTGGCGAAGATTGAAATTTTATCATTTGGATTTATCATCATTAGTAAACTACACCAAAGGGGTAAATTACTTGCTATATACGAATTTCAAAAAAAAAAACGGAGGAAACAAGTTACAGGATAAAAACTTCGAAAAGTAGCGTTTGTAAACGAATTAAAATTTTTTTAAGTGGCGACGATTAAAATTCTATTATTTGGATTTATCATCATTAGTAAACAACACCAAAGGGGTAAATTACTTGCTATATACGAATTTACCGAAACACGGAGGAAACAAGTTACAGGATAAAAACTTCGAAAAGTAGCGTTTGTAAACGAATTTTATTTTTTTTTGTGGCGAAGATTGAAATTTTATCATTTGGATTTATTATCATCAGTAAACTACACCAAAGGGGTAAATTACTTGCTATATACGAATTTCCCAAAACACGGAGGAAACAAGTTACAGGATAAAAACTTCGAAAAGTAGCGTTTGTAAACGAATTAAAATTTTTTTAAGTGGCGACGATTAAAATTCTATTATTTGAATTTATCATCATTAGTAAACAACACCAAAGGGGTAAATTACTTGCTATATACGAATTTACCGAAACACGGAGGAAACAAGTTACAGGATAAAAACTTCGAAAAGTAGCGTTTGTAAACGAATTTTATTTTTTTTTGTGGCGAAGATTGAAATTTTATCATTTGGATTTATCATCATTAGTAAACTACACCAAAGGGGTAAATTACTTGCTATATACGAATTTCCCAAAACACGGAGGAAACAAGTTACAGGATAAAAACTTCGAAAAGTAGCGTTTGTAAACGAATTTAAATTTTTTTAAGTGGCGACGATTAAAATTCTATTATTTGGATTTATCATCATTAGTAAACAACACCAAAGGGGTAAATTACTTGCTATATACGAATTTACCAAAAGACGGAGGAAACAAGTTACAGGATAAAAACTTCGAAAAGTAGCGTTTGTAAACGAATTTAATTTTTTTTAAGTGGCGACGATTAAAATTCTATTATTTGGATTTATCATCATTAGTAAACAACACCAAAGGGGTAAATTACTTGCTATATACGAATTTACCAAAACACGGAGGAAACAAGTTACAGGATAAAAACTTCGAAAAATAGCGTTTGTAAACGAATTTTATTTTTTTTAGTGGCGAAGATTGAAATTCTATCATTTGAATTTATCATCATTAGTAAACTACACCAAAGGGGTAAATTACTTGCTATATACGAATTTCCCAAAACACGGAGGAAAAAATTTACAGGATAAGAACTTCGAAAAGTAGCGTTTGTAAACGAATTTTAATTTTTTAATCGATTTAATCGATATCCCTCCGATGTTTTTTCAAATCTCTATTCTAATCGCTCAAAGCCGTTGGATGAGGATGTATGGAAAAATTTAATTTAATTTTGTCATGACCATCTTGATATAATATGTTTCCATTTTTACAACGCTATTTATTATGCCCAATTTTATATTTCGTCCATGGCATTCTTGATTAAAACATTAAAATTATTCATTTTCGTGTAGCTCACCATAAATTTTAAAATATTTCAAAAAGTAGAAGGTTTAGGTGCGTGGCATATTTAACAAAAAATAAAGGCATTCAAAAAATACACTTTATCTTTAAAAAAAATACAGGGTGTTCCATTTAAAAAAATTGAAATAATGCGTATTTAAATTGGCGAGATTTGCCAAGACTGTACGAACACCCTTTATAATAAATAGAACAACTAGTGATATGGTTACATATAATGTACTTTGGGGTACTTATGGTAAAAATTTTATTTAATTCTATTCATTCCATAGACAACTATGTTTGTTTTAATAACTCACATAATTTTTCTAAAATACGAGAAAATAATTAATTAATTGGCAACGTCGCAATCAAATTCAAAAAAGTAAATAATATGACTTTAGGGTTTCTTTCTAGCAAAATGAGAAAGAGAAAAAATATATAGGTTGTTTCATTTAAATTTTTTTTATGTAGTTCCAATGTTTTGAGCCATCCTGTATATCATAAAATATTTTCACGTCATGCTCCATTGTAAATCCTATAACTTTTATATAACACTTTTTTATAAATGTCTTATAGTTTAGGCGCTATTGAAGGCGAACACCTTGTTATATGGTTGTATATGGTTAGAAGGATATTTTGATTCATAAATTTTCTTAGTTCATAAAATTTGTACACAAGTCGTCTAGTTTTCAAACACAAATTGTAAATCTGATTTGTCCATTTTAAATTTGTGTCCACTATAATGCCTAATTTTTAGGTATGTAAAAGGAAAGAAAAACACAAAGTCATCCTCCACAAAGTTTAATAGAAAAATTATTAAATCATAGGTCCCTATATGTTTCGAACGTAGAAACGTTCATCCTCAGGAGACAGAAAATTTTTTATTTTGTGCTGTTGTTGTTAGCAAAAGAGAAACTTAAAAATTGAACCTTAATTGAGCTTTTATGGACTCAAAAATTGAAGTTTAGAAGAAACACGATATGAAGAAAATTGGTGATGGTAAAACCATACTGACTATTTGAAACATTATTAAAGTGGGCGTAAACAAACCAAGTTACATGGGGAAAAAAAGGGGAAAACCTTGCCAGGAAGGTGTCAAAGATTATTTAAAAACTGTCTTCAAAAATCAGACTTATCGAACATAACTAGTCTTTAAGACATTGTGAAGGTAAAAATTTGATAACAAAATGATATATTCCGTAGGAAAGAGTACCCCAAATACTCTTTCCTACGGAATATATAATTTTGTTATCAAAGAGTACCCCAAATACTCTTTCCTACGGAATATATCATTTTGTTATCAAATTTTCACCTTCACAATGTCTTAAAGACTAGTTATGTTCGATAAGTCTGATTTTTGAAGACAGTTTTTAAATAATCTTCGACACCTTCCTGGCAAGGTTTTCCCTTTTTTCCCCATGTAACTTGGTTTGTTTACGCCCACTTTAATAATGTTTCAAATACTCAGTATGGTTTTACCATCACCAATTTTCTTCATATCGTGTTTCTTCTAAACTTCAATTTTTGAGTCCATAAAAGCTCAATTAAGGTTCTATTTTTAAGTTTCTCTTTTGCTAACAACAACAGCACAAAATAAAAAATTTTCTGTCTCCTGAGGATGAACGTTTCTACGTTCGAAACATGTAGAGACCTATGATTTATTAATTTTTCTATTAAACTTTGTGGAGGATGACTGTGTTTTTCTTTCCTTTTAATACTTTCAACTCCACTTTAAGTATGGACTATTTCTTCAAATTTTAGGTATGTCCTTGGGAGCTGCAGAGAACCGAGATCAGGCCTATTTTTTTTTTATTTGATTTTGACCCACTTTAAACGGTCAGATTTAATTTAAATTTTGTAGACTTATCAAGAACCGCTGACAATACAATAATTTGATAATTTTATCTCATAATCCTGATCAGGATCGCCGCAATTAAATCATTTCCTTACAGATCCTTTGTATGAGAGTGAGAGAGATAGAGCTCACCGTATGCGCATGCGTACTATCTACCTACTTTCCGGCTCAAGCACTCGGCTTAATAGTGTTGGTACCTTCTTTCGCTATCAGTTGGTCCATTGGCCGAGCGGGTTTGTTCGGGTTTGTTCAGGTTTGTTCGGGTTTGTGGATCCAATGCTTTGAATCTAGCCATTTTAAAAAGTAATTGTTAAATTAGTTACAGTATTCCATTTCTACTCCGGACCTCTCTATGACTATCTCTACTCAAAAAATTTTTTTTAGTAACAATAACTCAAACTAAAAAATGAAAAATAAATATAGCTTAAAAAACTAAAAAACACGCTTTAATAATAAAATTAATCAAACTAAAAAGCGGAATATAAACATAGTTTAAAATAATTCTTGAAATTCTTTATATAGGCAGAAAATAATAATGAACGATAAACATTAGTATTATATTGAAAAAAAAAACGTGGGGCGCTTTGTGCTATATTTTTCGTATATCGAGCACCCCACGCCTTTTTCATAAAAATACTAATGTTTATCGTTCATTATTATTTTCTGCCTATATTAAGAATTTCAAGAATTATTTTAAACTATATTTTTCGCATTTTATACAGTAATGCACTAGATTAATGACCTCAGAATCGTACAGTAATGGGTCACTTTACAGCATAGCAACCATTACTGCATAAAACGTCAATGTCATTCAAAACACAATTTTACATATTATAATAATATGCTTTCTCGTATCTTTCCTTGGATTTTACTGGAAGCAAACTTGAAGAAGCTTCGCGGGCCGCATTCAGGATATCTTCCAAGTCGTTTTCGTTAGCCATTTCCATAATTCTTGTGAAATTCACTCTTCAAATATGATTTTATTTGGATGCTGTTAATAGTCGTCAAACACAAAAAAAACATCTTGTTTATATTGCTAAGTTACGGAGAAGTCATACTAAGTTTTTCTAAATTTTCTTCAGTAACTATGCAAATGCAAAATAATTAATTACCTACTTACTTACAAAATGCGAAAAAATAGTATACGCACCTCGTGAGAAAAGTGATTTTACTTGACTCGTATGGAAATTAAATCCTCGCTTCGATCGGATTCAAACTAACCATACTCGTCACGTAAAGTTCCACTTTTGTAAACTTGATACGTAATACTATATTTATTACAGTAGTAAGAGAGAACGCAATATATTTTGACAATACTTATTATTTTAACATTTAGTATTATTACTTATTTCTTAAAAATCATAAACGACCTTTTACTATAACGTTAAAGATCCCACGAAATAAATGTAACTTTACCCGCTGTTTCTCAACCCTTTCTTTTTCCTCGTCCTTATTTTCGAATGCGCGGGGTATCATTAGGGAGGCTCTTCGCGCCCGCCTACTTTGTCTTAGCTTTCTTGCTTCCTGTGGGGAACTTGGGCAATTCATCTCGCGCCTGGAGTCGTTTCCTTATCCCCAGCTACTGCCTACAAATATCTTCCGAACTGGATTTGCTGCCGCCGCCAAGCACTTGCCGATATGTTTGTGCCTCGCGAGCAGGCAAGGCGTAGCATATTTATGATGCAAAGTTTAGATAATTCAAGCGAGCACGGCTTCCAGTCCTAAATCCGACAGACTGTTGCATGCTAATAAATAATAAATGTGGGTGCTTTATAATACAAGTCTGGTTCACAGGCGTAGCTGGGATTTTTCATGGGGGGGCACCCAGGCCCGGACTGGCCAGGTCCGCAGGTCCGCGATCGCGGAGGGCCCCGGGCCCGAGGGGCCCCATATTGCCCCCCACATAACGTACAAAAAATCGAAAAAAAGTTTTTGTCTTGTTAGAAGTTATTTTGTGTTATATAAGTCAATGGTCCAAATTTGAAAACTTGTTTATGTCGTTTGTTTTACTAGATTTGTTTTTGGTTACTTCCCCTGTTTCTAAGTACTTGCAAAGTAAAACCATTGGTTATGTTTTAGCTTGGAACTTAGTACAAACACTGCTCCAGCAAGTTAAGGACAAAAGGAATGACGCGCATTTTGAAGTATTGTATGCAAAAACAAAAACCTATGCAAGAGCAGTGCAGCTAGTGATGTCGAGTTAGAGTTGGACTTTAAGAGAAAAAGAACGTAAAAGAGAAAATTGATGCCCGGTGAAAAATCAAAAGATGAAGCTGACTCTATTTCAACAGTTTAACATTACAAAATTGTATATTTTGATATTTTAGACTGTGCGAGGATGAGTATTGAAGAAAGGTTTTGCGCAAACAAAGACATTTTACAGGATTGCTCTTGGTTGGACCCCAAAAAGTTTGACTCTATCTTGAAACTTAAAACATTTCCCACAGAAGCCCTGCACAGCGTTTCTAAACTGTGTAAAATTGAAAGAAGTCGGCTGTTGATAGAGCTGCGACAGTTTGCACAACAATACAGCAACTTTATAGCGGCAGAGTCCACTAAGAACTACGGAGACAGATGCAGTGACGAAGAAGACGATTTTGACCCAATCGAAGAAGCGGAAAAAAATGCTCACATATACTGCTCTGAAAATAGACAATGTTTCCAGTGTTTGACATGTGCTTTTTCTGTTCTGTTTGAATTTACTCAATTTGGACTGTTTACCAACCTGTATATTGCATATAAATTTGTTCTTACCATACCTTATACCCAAGTCACATGTGAACGAGTTTTTTTCTAAACTTAAAATAGTAAAAAATCTACTTCGGTCGTCTTTAAGCCAATCAATACCTTATGTCCAGTCTGCTTTTTATTAATGTTGAAAGGGATTTATTTAATGATTTGGACAAAAATAAAATAATAGATGAAGTAGCTTTAAAAAGTGAGTTGCTTACAAAGAAGCTGTTACTTTAGGCCTAGGGAATAAAATGTCGAATCATCTCAGTTAAGTTAAGCCCCTTCTATTCTAGTATAACAACATTGTAAACTGTTAAGATACACAGGATTTTTTAAAAAATGTTAGTATTATTTTTCTAATCCCTAAAATCCGTTTGTCATTATTTTTATTAGGTACACAAATAATTTTGACATAATTCATTAATACTTTGGGGTGAATAAAATACTGCACTTTATTTTAAATTCCGTTGTAATTATTAGCAGTTCTACAGCATGTGTTTTGTAGTGTTGTGGTATCCTAAAAATACTGTGAATATCTTATTTTAATGAATAATAAAGTGAACAAAAGTTGAAAATCATAATATTCGTATAAAAACCTAGCTGAATTTATTCTTCTTTATAAGTGCCAAAATAGCGTAAAAACGCGTTTTCATTATTTTCAAGTACCTTCTTTTCAATACCCAGACCCCTCGGTAGAGGGCCCCTTTACAGGTTTTAGCTGAGAGTCCCAAATGGTCCCAGTCCAGGCCTGGGGGCACCAATTGTTGAATTTTCGACATGACGGGAGGAAAGAGAAAACGCCGCAGTAAAAATTGTCACGCCTAAATTTTGCGAATAATATACTTTAAAAATCGTGATATAAACTTTCGATTTTTAAATGGGTTTAATGGTATATTTTTAATTTTTTTGACTCCATATGATATTCTAAATACAACGATGTGTCACTTGTCACTTTTGGCCACCAAGAAAATCTTTTTTCCAAATTTATTGTTTTATCTAGAGGGCTATGAATACCTTAAAATCACTTATTTCAGTTCTTTATTCTTGGGAAAAATACAATTTTACTATTTTTGGTCCAATGCTATGTGCTATGTAAAATTTAATCTTTAAAGTTGTTTAACTAATTTTTTTTAAACGGCAACATGGTGGCTCGTCGGGTTAAGAAAAAAGATGATTTTATTACGACTATTTTGATACCACACACTATTAGGTTTTAGAAAAGCTGCCATTAAAAAACTTTAATGGCAGCTTTCCTAAAATGAAGCATCTTTTGAGAATAAATTTAGATTTAAATGCATTAAGTAGCCTGGGACCAGCCAAACTGATGAAACAAAATCATGCCTTGAAGAAAATTGAAATGCCAACAGCTTCTGCCAAAGTAAATTAGTTTGTTGTTTAAAAAACATGGAAAATAATAGTTTTACAAGGAGTGAAAAAGTTGATATTATGTTATTAGTGTTTGGAGAATGTAGAAATAATTCAACCGATGCTGCACGACTGCTGCACAAACCCAAAACTGGTTCCGAAAATGCGAAATGAGCCTGACAATAATAACATATCAACTTTTTCACTCCTTGAAAAACTACCATTTTCCATGTTTTTCAAACAACAAGCTAATTTACTTTGGCAGGAGCTGTTGGCATTTCAATTTTCTTCAAGGTATGATTTTGTTTTATTAGTTTTGCTGGTCACAACTTAATGCATTTAAATCTAAATTTATTCTCAAAAGATGCTTCATTTTAGGAAAGTTCTAAGTTAACTTTTTAAAGTTTTTTGATTGCAGCTTTTCTAAAACCTAATAATAGTGTATGGTATCAAAATAATTATAAAAAAAATCCTCTTTATTCTTAACCCGACGAGCCACCATGTTGCCGTTTAAAAAAAATAAGTTATACAACTTTAAAGATTAAATTTTACATAGCTCTGGATCAAAAATAGTAAAATTGTATTTTTCCCAAGATTAAAGAACTGAAATTAGTGATTTAAAGGTATTTATAACCCTCTAGATAAAACAATAAATTTGGAAAAAAATATTCCAGGTGTCCCGTTTAAAAATCGAAAGTTTATGTCACTTCCGGTTAAACCGAAAGTTCCATAATGTTGAGTCACCTGTTAAAAAATGCAGTTTTATGTCGTATATAAATCCTTCAAATTTTATTCCACTATCTTGAAAAACAAAAAAGTTAGAGGGGCGAACCACCCTACGTGGACACCCGGTATATATTATGCACGTATTAAATAAATTTTTTGTGATATTTAAACTTCATTTACAAAAAAGGGTGTTGTTATTGTGCTGCCTCTAGTTCCATGACCACCACCAGTACGTCCGCAGACTTTGGAGCAAAGTACGTCCATGGGAGCTTGTTTGTTTGTAATTTGATTGAGATGACCAGTAATTTATAAGGAAAATAAGATAAAATGCACCGTTGATTATTATAGTTATTAATGATACTAGTTCGATATGAACTATAATGAAACGTGGGCAACGTTAAACCACGAGGCGTCAGCCGAGTGGTTTAATTGCACAAGTTTCATTAACAAAGTTCATATCGAACGTGTATCATTCAAAATGTAATCTACGACAGTGCAAATAGATTTTATTCGTCTAAATTTCATTGATATCAGATAACGTTTTCGTAATTTTTAAAATTTTCAGGTGTCCATATTAGTCGATATCATGGTAACCGCATTTTTGATTGTTTCAATTTCGATTTTGACATCGTCATCATTACCGTCTAATTTTCTATTGTATGCAAAGTGTTGGCCAAACATAATTTAAATATGGGAGATTCTGAATCCGAAAGTGTCCCTTCGGATGTTTACAATAAATAAATGCAATCCGTTTTTCTAAGTAATAATAACAAATAAATAGTTTGCACCGACTTTCTTTTTGTTTTCGTATCTTAACATTTGGATGTTATTATGAAGGTCATAATGACATCTAAATGATAATGCTAAATACGTCATAATGGCACTGCGTAGATTAATCGTTTTTATACAACCAGCATTTTCCTCATTATCCACAAATTCAAAATACTTATTCAGAATATCCATTATATTACAGATGATTAGTTGTGTCTAAATTAAATAGATAATGCAGTCAACGCGCTAAGCATCCCATTAATTTTGCAGTAATTAAAATTCTGCATGTACTTAAAAAACAAAATAGAGACATTCAAAAGGCAGCTGTGACCCTTTGTTCGTGTCCCGGATCGAGGGCAACGCGGAGAGATAAAAACGCAAAAAAGTGCTGAAAAGCACATAAACAACTCTTGATTTGCTTATGAAGGTGTCTGGATGGTTGCAGCGCAAGCCGTAATTGGGCCCTCGAGCTGCATCCGCGAGGTGACAAATTGAATTAAAATTTGCCACTATGACACCTTCGTTTCGTTGGGCTTCGGATATTTCAGTTTTATGATTTTTAATATATAATAAAAACTTGGCGAATACCTTTGCCCAACTTTTATCGGTACCCAGATTAGTGTTTTACGAAACGAGAAATCTCTTTTTAAAAAACTCTCGTCTCGTATCGCAAATCGAGACAAGGTTTTTTTCCAAATCTCGCATAGCTAACATCTCGTAAGATGTCCACAACAAGGTTGTGGGTTTCCTGGTGGGTTTCTATTGATAATAGTTAAGAAAATATAGATAATACCAATACCATGTCATAGATCACATTGATATTGGGACGATATATTTAACCAAATCTAGGTTAAAATTTTGTCAAATTCATATTATTATGACATGATATGCCAAACTAATGAGTAATAAAATGAGTAGACAAATACAAATTTATTTTTGTTGTTTAAAAAATTAACAAAGTAAGAATATACAGAAAGAAAAAGAAAAATAATTACATAAATTGCTGAAATTGGCCACCGTCATGCTCCAAGCATAAATTCACACGTCTCTTCATATTTTCTAAAGTGTTGACCAGCATCTCTGGAGAAATGTTACCACATTCTTCGATAATCCTTTCTTGTAATTGTTCTAAATTTGCAACTGGTGTTTTAAAAATAGTGTTCTTTAAATGAGGAAAAACGAAGGAATCCATAACCCTTAAACAAGGTGATCTAGGTGGGAATTCAATGTCTGATGGAAAACTGATCAATCAGTCGTCGAAAAAATTGCGTAAGTAGTTAATAGTTTCGGTGGCTGTATGGGCGGTTGCACCGTCCTGTTGAAAATATCCAAAACGTAGTTCGTCGTAAAGTAATTGCTCCACAAATGGATTCAAAATATTGTCTCTATACCGCTGTGCTGTAACTGTGCCATGGAAAAAATAGGACCAACAATTATTTTTCGGGAAACAGCTAACCAGACATCAATTTTTTGAGGGTGCAATGTGGACTCTACAAAAAATGGGGATTTTCACTACTCCACATGCGTGTATTCTGAGAATTCACATAACCGGAGAGATGGAACCAGGCTTCATCCGAAAAAAATGTCAGGTCTAATTTTTATCATTTCTTTCCAAACCATTGAGAGTAATTCCTGCGTCTTTCAAAATCTGCGGCTTGTATTTCTTGGAATACTTGCACTTTATAAGGAAATAAATTTAGCTGCTTTTTAAGAATAGTCCTGCATGTTCCATAAGATCTTCCCACTTCTTGGGACAGGCGTCTTATACAATTTGTTGGCGTATTTTGCATTATTTCACGAACGATTACAACAAGTTTTTCTGTTCTTACAGATGGCATTCCTGCTCCTTTTTTGTGTTGTATAGAACCTGTTTTCTTAAACACAGCCACGGTTCTTTTCAGGCAATGATAAAAATCCCCAGCAATAAAAGCAACGTTAGGAAAATATTCGTAAAAATCGTCCACGCACAAACCCGGATTGTATTGCCACTCACCATTTACTCTAACCCCCTTTGAAAAATACGCTAACTTTAATGCTTTTGTGCTGTTTCGTAAAGCCCATTGTGTGAATTGTTCAAAAAATTGGAAAAATTAGCGATCAATCAAATTACTTGTAACGACGTCAAAGATGACTTTATAACTGATTGATTGTTAATTCATGTAATTACTGACACCCAACAGGTATTATTAAGCTCTACGGCTAAGTGTTACGTCCTTAGATGCAAGGCCCTCTTCGATGCAAATAATTTTTCCTCGCACGGTACTAACAATATTTTTTTCCAAAAGCTGTAAGGTTAACGGTCTCTGGCCATTCTTATTCGGCCACCCGGTCTATCCCTTAGCTTCCTATTAGCTCATCAAAATTTTATGAAAATATTTTAAACCGGTGTCGAGACCTTTTAATAGGCCACTTACCTTGCATGTCGTATACCCCTGTATAGTCGTAAAAAAAAGTATTTATTTCTGCAAAAGTTAGCTTGTTATGCGAAATCTTTTCAAATAATTCCGAAAAATATTGTGGCCTTCCTAATGTTCTGAAAATTTGGTTTATCTTACAGATGTTACTTTAAAGTGTTTCCGTTGAAAAATATTTTTTCGCTATCGTCTTCGTTTTAAAACCCTCAATCTTGATTTCTACCCTAATGGTTGTCAGATGGTTATGTTTAAAACATTTGCTATTTCCCACGTAGTATTTTCGTGGTGCTTATTTATTTACCCTTCTTAGCAAACAATTTTAAAATACGTGTAATCAGATCTCATGGAAATTCGAAGATAAGTTTACAAGAATTTAAGTATTCATGTTTGATGTAAGTGCGCGGTTATAGAAGTCTTAAAACGTTTTCTGGGTCTTAGGTTAAGACTTTCTAATATCCTCAATTACCAAAAAGTTCGCTCCCCATTCCACCATGTATTCGTACAGGGTGTTAATACTTTTTTCTTTAAAATTCGAGTAGGAGTTGAAAAAGGGGTTTATATAGCCAGGGCGTCGCACAGAGGCGATTTTTCCCAAAAACGTGGTCGAAACCCTAAAAAGTCAAAATTAAAATTCTGGGAAAAACACATTACTAATCGATTATCTTAACCCCAGCGTGTTATAATGTACCTCCTTTAAAAGTTTGGTATCATCGGGTACCAAGATATTTCAGTTGAAAGTAGAGATTTTTAGCGAGTGGTAAAAAGTCGGAGAGAAGTGCTTTTAAAATTTACTGTTTTCTGTTGCGGTTTTCTGCCTACTTCTTTTGAATATTTTTAAAAACTGCTATGGAGCCTATTGCTGGTGGTAAGTAAAAGCTAAAAAAGTTAAATAATCAAGAACTTTGTAATATATTTTTTTTTAATTACATTTTTTATATTTCATTACATAATATAGGACAAATATTAAATTTCATGAAGTTTGCCTAGACAAAAGGTAAATTGTTTAACATAGTTTAACATTGATATTAAATTTTTTTTGTCTTAAAGAGTCCTTTTTTAGATTTTATAAAAAAATGTTGCGATATGTTGCGATCTTGCCGTAAATTTGTCTGTTAATTCCTCGATATTATGACAAATATCGATCACCCGATAAACGACAATTTTTGTTTTGTTACAGGATCTGGATCGAAGTACGTTTCTGTGACCAGAACAAAACTTGTTGAGTGGGTAAAGGACTGTAATACATAAATAAATAAATATTTTTTTAATAGTACCTATCTATGCTGTTTTTTTAAATTTATTATTTTCTGGTGTGCAGAATTTACAACTTTTTAACACTTTTTTTTGTCATTACTAGTATCTATTATAATTTTACCCATTTTTAATAACAAAAAAACAAACACTTAGTTTTGGCCAGGATATCTAGAAAATTCGCCTGTGTGCGTCGCTAGACACTTGTGATAAGGGGGGGGGGGGAGGTCGTACAACAGAGCTGCTTCACTCATAGACATTTACCTTTAGATCCGTGAGCTAACTAAAGTTAAGGGCACAGTTCTCAATGTCAATAATGTATAAAAGAGACCTATAAATGGCTTGAATGCAGGGGTAACTTCCGGAACCTTGCAATTATTAAAAAAAAAATTGTGTGTGCTTAAGACCACACGACAGAAGTGAAAACTTCAACAAGGTGAAATTAATAATATCGAATAAATATATTTCCTAAAATTGAACAACTCTTGAAAAAAATGCCAGAACATACCTGGGACGCAACAAGTGTCTATCTTGTGATCTTAAACACACAAACAACGCACACTGTTTTCACGTCGATACTGAATGCGACTGATGCGGCATGCTCTTTCATATAACGTTCATTCGGGTCAGTTCGGATTGAATATAGGAGTCGAATTCGAGGTCCCGTCGAATTCGAGCGTAACACAGCCGAGCGTTACGCGTGACGGCTCAGAGCTTAACACAGCCGAGCGTTACGCGTGACGGCTCAGTTTAATTCAGTGCCCACAAAAGTGCTAAACGCGCCTAAAGAAGTTTTCACTTCAAAAAAATTGTGTGTGCTTAAGACCACACGACAGAAGTGAAAACTTCAACAAGGTGAAATTAATAATATCGAATAAATATATTTCCTAAAATTGAACAACCCTTGAAAAAAATGCCAGAACATACCTGAGACGCAACAAGTGTCTATCTTGTGATCTTAAACACACAAACAACGCACACTGTTTTCACGTCGATACTGAATGCGACTGATGCCGCATGCTCTTTCATATAACGTTCATTCGGGTCAGTTCGGATTGAATATAGGAGTCGAATTCGAGATCCCGTCGAATTCGAGCGTAACACAGCCGAGCGTTACGCGTGACGGCTCAGAGCTTAACACAGCCGAGCGTTACGCGTGACGGCTCAGTTTAATTCAGTGCCCACAAAAGTGCTAAACGCGCCTAAAGAAGTTTTCACTTCAAAAAAATTGTGTGTACTTAAGACCACACGACAGAAGTGAAAACTTCAACAAGGTGAAATTAATAATATCAAATACAATTTTTCAATTTTGTTTCTTTTAGGTTAGGTTCGTAAGCAATCATAAAAATAACATAAACTTGGAATACGGGATAATTTTACTGCATACGAAAAAATATATTTCCTAAAATTGAACAACACTTGAATTTTTACATCTTCAACAGGAGTCAGAAATCATAATAAATTAGGTCCACGGAATAAGCAATTACGGTAAACCTTACTTCACCCTACGTAAATATATAATTTAAAAAATGCCAGAACATACCTGAGACGCAGACGAGTGTCTATACAACGCACACTGTTTGCGGCATGCTCTTGCATATAACGTTCAGTCGGGTCAGGGTCAGTTCGGATTGAATTCGAGCGTTACACAGCCGAGTGTGACGCGTGACGACTCAGTTTAATTCAGTGCCCACAAAAGTGCTAAACGCGCCTAAAGAAGTTTTCACTTCAAAAAAATTGTGTGTGCTTAAGACCACACGACAGAAGTGAAAACTTCAACAAGGTGAAATTAATAATATCAAATACAATTTTTCAATTTTGTTTCTTTTAGGTTAGGTTCGTAAGCAATCATAAAAATAACATAAACTTGGAATACGGGATAATTTTACTGCATACGAAAAAATATATTTCCTAAAATTGAACAACACTTGAATTTTTACATCTTCAACAGGAGTCAGAAATCATAATAAATTAGGTCCACGGAATAAGCAATTACGGTAAACCTTACTTCACCCTACGTAAATATATAATTTAAAAAATGCCAGAACATACCTACATACATACATATAACGTTCATTCATTCGGGTCAAGGTCAGTTCGGACTGAATATAGCAGTTGAATTCGAGCGTAGCACAGCCGAGCCTGACGCGTGACGGTGACGCGTGACGGCTCAGTTTAATTCAGTGCCCACAAAAAGTGCTAAACGCGCCTAAAGAAGTTTTCACTTCAAAAATTAATATCTAATTTTGGAAGGGCTATTCAGGGAGGCATTGACGAATAATATGGCGATATTTTTGAAGTGAAAACTTCTTTAGGCGCGTTTAGCACTTTTTGTGGGCACTGAATTAAACTGAGCCGTCAAGCGTGTCTGTCACGCGTAACGCTCGGTTGTGTTACGCTCGAATTCGACTCCTATATTCAATCCGAACTGACCGCCGCATCAGTCGCATTCAGTATCGACGTGGAAACAGTGTGCGTTGTTTGTGTGTTTAAGATCACAAGATAGACACTTGTTGCGTCTCAGGTATGTTCTGGCATTTTTTTCAAGGGTTGTTCAATTTTAGGAAATATATTTATTCGATATTTTTAGTCTATCTAGATGTCATCTATTCTAAGAATTCCAGAGAATATGTTTTGTTTTAACAGGAAAGGGGTCGTAATTGCACAAAACACGAAAGTAAACAAAACTATGACCGGCTGACTAGCATTAGCCTTGTTCTACCAGCTCCAGAATATGCCTGTCTTTCTTCTTCATATGCCAAAAGCATAAAAATAAGTACTCTGAGCAACACAGCCTGCATTGAAGTGCGCATGCGAATCGTCAATAGTTAGGCAAATCGAATTTAACAGTTAAAAGCCCGTTTTATGGGTGAAAAAATGCGTTTGTACGCACAGCTCGCCAGTTACACGCCTTGCCGCTCTACAGATATGGACATGCGCACAACCCTCTTGTTAATAGGGTTTCCTTGTTTAGCGACATTTTCAAAATACACTCCAGAACCGGCTCGGCGCCATTTTTGTTGTTGTTTTTTAAGTTTTCTCTGTGGATTTATTGATATGTGTGAAATAAACAATGTTTATCAGCCACGTTTATGCGGCAACGAGATTTTGTTGGGGTATGAGTCAATTCCACCTGTAGCGTTTGTAAACAAATTTTAATTTTTTTAGTGACGAAGATTAAAATTCTACCATTTGGATTTATCGTCTTTAGTAAACTACCCCAACGGGGTAAATTACCTGCTATATACGAATTTTCGAAAATTCAGGATAAAAATTTCGAAAAGTAGCGTTTGTAAACTAGTTTCAATTTTTTTTATGGCGTAGATTGCAATTCTACCCCTATGGGGTAGTTTGCTAACGACGATAAATCCAAATGGTAGAATTTCAATCTTCGCCACTAAAAAAATTAAAATCTGTTTACAAACGCTACAGGCGGAATTGACACGTACCCCAAAAAATTTTCTTTGCTGTATACATATAGTCAAAATCACGAAAAGTTTTAACGCGTTTAGGTTAGGTTCTGTCATATTTGACATAAATTGTGTGGAATATATGTCAAATATGACAGAACCTAACCTAAACGCGTTAAAACTATACGTGATTTTGACTATAAACATAGCTAACTTTACACATGATTTTTTTTTGCTAATGTGGATTGTGGGTGTTTAATATTTACGAATTTTTAGTTCTTGTGTAGTTTAGTGAATTGTGTTTGTGGCTTTAGTGACTTGGACTAGTATTGACCATAGTATGATTTTATTATGCCCGATATAATAGTGTTAAAATACCGTTTCGTATTTTCACTAAGTATGGAGTAGTGACAGTAGTGACAGTTCTTGATATGTCACATTATATATATATATATGTATCATTTTATTATGATCAATTTAAACTCATCTAACTAGGCCTAGGCTACACAAACAAACAAGATGTTTAAGCCCGGACCTGTCTATTTTGCAGTGCGCGCACTTTCGTTTACAAACGCTACAGGCAGAATTGACACGTCCCCCAAACGCATTTTTCTAATTGGGTGTATTTATAAGTTTCAAGAAAATCCACTGCTTAATACTACATACACCCCCTAGGGGTAAAATTTTCGTAAATACCAAAACACATGTTTATTTGTTCTAAGCGAAGAATTTATTTACACTTTTTTATGTATACATTTTTCTTTAGCGATTACATTGGAAACTTATCCCCTCCATTTCTACCCCCTAGGAGCAAAATTTCTCAAAACATCAAGACCCATACTTACTTGTTTATTTAACAGAATAAGCATAGTTACAATTTTCAGCAATATAGCTTAAAATTAGAGACTATTATAGGTACCCCTTCAAAATAGGCTACATCCCTTATTTCAACCCCTAAGTGAACTTTGAAAAAATTACGAAACACGTATAGGTATTATTATTTCAATAAAGAAACACCAATTTATATACCAGTGTCAGTGTCAGTTTCTGAGATAAGTGAGATACATAAATTCCTATAAAAATTTCAACCCCCCTTTTTACCCCCTTAGGGATTGATTTTCCAGAAATCCCTTCTTATTGGGCGTCTACGTTTTAAGGAGAAAAGTTCTTCAAAATTTCATGATTCTAGGAGTAGGGGTTTAGGCTAGACGTTGATGAATCAGTCAGTCAGTCAGTCACTTTACACACTGTTCACACAAGGCTCCATAAATAAGAATTTCCCTGACATCTCCGGTGGCGTTGCCACTTTGTTATTAAATAATTTCCTTAGTAATCCTTTTTATGTATTTTTAATGAATATCGCCGTATCAAAACTCAATACCACACCTCGCACTTCTGCGGTCACAATGGATTATATGTCATCGTATTTATTTTCAAGACCGGCAGGTACTTCTTGATAATTACCACTAATCCATGCCACCATACAAGATTTTTGTGTACGGTTGTCATTAAATTGAAGTAGATTGCAAATTATTGTTATCAGAGTGGACTGTCTGCCATTTAAAAGTGAAATATTTCCTAGTTTTCCATTCATACATCAACTTCGTTAGTGTAAAAGTACGTTGAATAAACATAAACGGGTATTCAATTGATACACTGCGAATAATTAAACCATTAGAAGGTTTGTAAATCCCTAATTAGTACCCATACCAAAATTTTTGCTTTGCTTGACGCTATTAGAGTAATCATAATAATTATAAAAATCCGATTGATATTTCTAATCCGAAATCCGAACGCTACCTGTTCGTCGGGTTCGTCCGGCTTCGTCCTGTTCATTTGATTTTTGATTAGATGTTCTTGAAGCCGCCGGTCGCGTCGTCACACGTGTGTTGTGGTTTGTGGTTCCTGGGCTGTGTGCAACAGTAAGTATCCATCATGCATTTTTTATTATTGCTAGGAAATTGCGAAATGATACAACAGTATCTATTCAGATTTTAAATTTGATGAAATATCGGTAAGTATCGATTATAGGGCTGTCCCCATATTATCATTATTATTATGCTGACTGTCATGCGCTAACTAGAATTTTTTTAAATCGAACTATAGTGCCTGTTTTTCGTGTAAAAATGTTAATATCATATACTATTTAATGATACAGTCACAGCAAGGAACTGGCATCTGTTATGAGAAAATTATTTGGAAGATGAAGATTTATTAAATTAAGATTAACGAGGATTGTGCGTTTTTCCTCAAATAATGATTTTATGAGCCTGGGTTACTTCCAGTCATACAGGACTTAGAAATCTATTTGTGTATTTAAATGAAATTCACTTTTCTTTGGTACTTATGAAATCCACATTAGATTAGACATAAAATGTAAAATGTCAGATACACTCATGTAAATTTGAAACGACTCACCCAAAACACTAGTATTTTTTTCAGAATTTAAGTAAATATTTTCTTATCCATTCTTAAACTGTTATTTCAAGTAGGTTAAATTGCCCCATAACTACGGTTAAATATTGGGATGGGACTGATGGAAAATAGAAAGTAGGTATTTTATAGTTTTTATCAAAATTTAAGTTTGAATATAAATAGAAAAAACGTATTGTACAAAAGTTATAAGGTTTACCGAGATGCATATTCTAAAAATATTTTACATCTTACCCTAAAAAGCGGTACTGAATAATAAAAATAAAACGAAATAAATTACCTAGCATAATTTTACACACTATTTTTCTATAGAAAAAGCATAATATAGAAAAAGGAAGAGCTATACCTGATCAAGGTAGGCTATTTTCTAAAACCGTCACCGAGTGTCTAAAGCACACATAAGGCATAAATAACGAATATAATATGTTTTTTTTTTGTTTTAGATACGTCTTTAGTAGACTCCCAAGAGAAAGTCCAAAGACCCAAACATCACCACCGTCACGTGACGAGCAAATCGGCCAATAGAACCACGTTTCCCGCTGACGACAGGAGTTGTAAAAAGGAGAAAAAGATATATGGCATTGTATGCAAATATAATTCGAAATGTTAGTTTTTTTATATGTTTTTTTAGATATAAGTAACGTATATTTTTGTTTATAAGGTAATAAGATTGACAATAAAATTGGAGAAACCTGCTAGAACCCTTTTATAATAGGTATTAGAACCTTTCTTATATTGGGTATAAACTATCTTTTACGTGGGAAAAAACAGTATTATATTCGATATTAACTATATTATCGCTGGTATTAGAAATTATTTTAAACGGTATACCGATTAGATATTGATCACTAGTAACAGTATTATAATACTTAGAACATATCAACTAGCTGTTATTAAAATAATTTATATTGGGTAAAAAACAGATAGCAGCTACTAGTAACATAATTACTGAGTTCAACTATAAAGGGGATATAACTGGTATTAGAAGTAAGTTAATGCCACTATAGTCACATTTTAGCAAAGCGATATTGTAACTGTTGCATACTGTCGCACTGTCCCAATACGTATTGGATAGCTATTGGATTTTTTTCTCAGTGTAGAAATGTTGGAAACCATTGCACCAATTTTAAGGTTTATAAGCAATCTAGGCGTAAAAGCGTTTACAATAAACACATAAAATAAGTTATTATTTAAAAAAAAAAACGGTTTCGTTAAAAATCCCTTTTATTATAAGTTATTGTTTTCCTTGTTTCCTATATTTTGGATAAAACTCAGCCCCAACCACCTTGAAAAGAAGCCATGAAGTGACATCGGGCAACGCCGCATCAGCTGGGAGTTGCGGATCCACAAGCTATCATTATGACGCGCGGCAACGGGCTCTGTTGCCACTATATTGATATTGAAAAATGTAAGGGAGAGTGGGGGAATTGTGCGCACTTAAAGTATTAAGTAAGTAAGTATTCCATAAAATCAACACTAACTTTAAAAACATTTATTGAAGTTGTGGAACATAAAAAAACTCATAAAAAATATAAATAACTCCTAATTGGAGCATAGGTCACATTTATAATTTTTCGGGGTATTTGAGCCAGTACACTCGGCATGATTCCAAGTTAAGCAAAGGACACAACTGTACCATAATTCTCCTTGTGTCAAATATCCGACACATCCTGTTCTGATGAATCAAATGATTCAGGCGTTGGCGGTCTCTTTTGTTTGCTTTTAAATTTCTTTAAAGTGGACCGAATTGATGATTCATCGTCAAAAGATTTACAAATTACTCCGACTTTACTATCCTCACTTCTCAAAAAAATTACCATTAGATTACGTGTGGGGAAATCGTGCGCATGCAAGCGCATCATTACCCCATTAGGTATTAAATGACAATATTTAATTCAGTTAGCAAACTACTTAACCTAACAATGTCAAACAAGCATCAATAAATACACAAGATCATACTTTTACATAAAATAAATATGTTCTATCGATTAGGGAAAAAAAATTGACTAACCGTCTTTTTTTCCGATATCAAAAAATTATAAAAATTTGCTTGATTTCAAATAAACAGAGCTCGTTCCATACAAACGTTTACAACTGATGTGACTAATGGCGTCATTGCTCCACAATAGGAAGGCGACAGCGTTGCACTCGTCAGTGGCGGTTAAAAGCCGGCGAACTATGAAATAATTTGATGCGCACGATTCCCCGCTGCGCACGATTCCCCCACTCTCCCCTACAATTGGTACTGAGACAATAGTTCAAGCTGATACCACCTGCTTAGTTTCATTTCAAAGGGTAAAATCCACTTAAAATCATTGTAAGCCAATTCATTACCTTTAAAAAAAACCTTTACCTTCATATCAATGCCCACTGAAACCTGATTAACAATATTTATACAGTCATTGGTCAAATCTAAACTATAAAAAAATATTTTTGAATCACTTACAATTTTAACTTCCCAAAATTCAGAAGTATTAATTTTTTGTGAATAATTACTGAGATCATGTGATTGCTCGAAAGCTTGATTAAATTGAGAGGTTCGCTCTTGTTGTTCCTCGTTTCTCTCCGCTGGAGTTTTTCTAGGAATGAGAACAGTTTTTGACAAGTAAGCAGGCAAATATGGATAAAAGCAAGGAACAGCTGTTAAATGTAGTCTCACTTTAGTTGCAATTTTTTTTTGTGGTGCCTGGTGTGGAACTAATTCACATATACCTTCAAGCTAAATAAACACTCCAATATTTAATAAATTAACTGTAGCCACAAAACAATAAAGTTTATCCCAAAACCAGAATACAAAAAACACAACTTTTAAATTAAAACAAATAAAATTCTGCCGCCATTATAACACCCGTAAACAAACCGCCCGGCCGGCCAGGCTGTTCGATTTTTCACTTTATTATAGCAAACTCGCACCAAAAATTTTGACTAATATTTTGTAGAGGTTCTTAGCAATCATGTCACTTAAATTTTCAATCGAAAACTGGATAAAAATAAAAATTAATACGAAAAGCCGCAACCTACTTCGCGCGTAAATTACATACTAAAGCATGGCTCCATGGCTAACCTCAAAAATGTCACGTGACACATGGATCTTCATGCAATGTTGTCGATGTTTATGTTTCACGGCTTCTTTCAAGGTGGTTGTGACTTAGCGTTTCTACTTTTCTACAGTAAAGTTGACAACCACAGATGATATTAACAGCTAATACTTGTTCCTTCAAAAAGCTCCCAGTTCAGTATAGAAGAAATCACGTACGTGCGCAAACACATTTTGTGGTTTAAAAAATATATCTGAGCGCACGGCTCGCCGCCGTCAGATGCCTTCCCTCCGAGCAGGATTGGGCATGCGCATAAACCTCTTGTTATCGGCCTGTCCTTCTTTAGCGACATCCTCAAAATACACTCCAGAACCGGCTGGGCGCCATTTTTGTTGTTGTGTTTTAAGTTTTTTTCTGTGGATTTCTTTGCTATTGTGGATTGTGTTTAATATTTATTGTGGATGGGTGTTCAGTATTTACGGATTTCTAGTTTTTGTATAGTTAAGTGAATTATGTTTGAGCTTTTAGTGACTTGGATACTCGGATTGGAATATAATGACTAGTAAAAACCATTGTATGATTTTATTATGCCCAAATAGGGGTAAATACCGGATATTGCGTATTTTCAATAAGTTTAGTATATGGAGTAATGATGTATCTTGATATATAACTTTATTTTATTATGATCAATTTAAACACATCTAACAAGGCCTAGGCTACACAAGCAAGATATGAAAATAAAGAGAAACACACACCAAAACAGATTGTTCAAATAATGCATGTTTTGGTATATTTTATTTGCAGCCTGCAATAAAATTGTACGCCTATTCTTCGGGCAATATATTGCTTCAAAAAGTTTAAAATACACTTTTCTCTATAATTATATTATATAATAGAAAAAAGTAAATACCTAGGTATGTTTATATTAATCCAAGGGTGAA
Source organism: Polydrusus pterygomalis (assembly GCA_963969555.1). Taxonomy (NCBI): domain Eukaryota; kingdom Metazoa; phylum Arthropoda; class Insecta; order Coleoptera; family Curculionidae; genus Polydrusus; species Polydrusus pterygomalis. The sequence continues at coordinate 74,691,921 of OZ018376.1, read as the reverse complement.
AGTAGTCCATGGGTCAGGGTCTCGGGCAAAAGCTTTTTCAAATTCTTGAACAAGAAATTGTGCTTGAAAGTGTTCTACACATACCCAAGTTTTTGCCAAATTGTATAAATCCATACAAGTTATATATCAACTAATATTTGACTTGAGGATAGGTACGCGATAACATCGAAGACTGGTTATGTTTGCTTTTTATATTCGATTTTATAAGATTAGTTTAATTGACTTGTTCTCTTCCGTTTCGAACTAACAACACGACTACGAATATACATTTTTGAACAAATTTTAGAAACAAAACCTTAGAAACAATTTTCTATCCTTAAAATCTGGTTTGCAACGACTAAAAATGCCAGAAATCACTACCTTTTCCCAACTTGATCAAAAATTGAGAAGAAATTCCAATTTTTTGGCAAGAATTTGGAACAAATATTGGCTGTTTACACGTAAAAATAAATTGAAAATCAAATTTTACAATTTCTTGAGCAAAAACAAAAATTTTAAAGCCCGGACCTGTCTATTTTCCCATTCGTCAAATGATAATGTTGCAGTGCGCATGCTTAATCCGGTGTAGCTTTGTTTACATGAGGCCATAAATTTGCCACTTTCATGATTATTGTTTGCTTATTTAAAGGAACATGTCTATGCCCGGGAATCCCGGCCAGGGCCTTTGTGAACTGTCGAGTTGAGACGTATTGCGACGAATTCGCACGATGCCTATGATGTCAAGTTATTTGGGACTCAGTTATTTCTCTGCCGATAAAAATGCTGTTACTTTTTGGGCAAGTGATACATAATTTGATAGAATTATTCAAAATATTTTTTTTTCGTTAACAGAATCGAAAGGCAAGAGAACATTGAACGAATTCCAAAATCAGAATAATGAGTATTTTAATTTTAATTAATTTGCTTTGCCCTAAAGAAAAAAAAACCACAAGAGAATCAATTTTTTGTCACAAACAGAACTCTTTTTTAACACGCTTTTATTAGCTTCAGCTGTATGTTGGTTCGTAACCGACTTTTTTAACCCTATTTTGACCCACTTTAAACCAGTGGTCTCCAAACCACGGCCCGCCGTCCAAATCCGGCCCGCCAGTGTCATCAACCCGGCCCGCGACAGCTAATGACCAGTGTCCGCAATCCGGCCCGCGACCGCTAATAAGTTAGAAAAAAAAACTCAAAATGAAAATAACTGGGTTTTATTTACTTGCTATGACAAGTATGACAAGTAAATATGTGATTTACTTTATTAATTTCACAACACAGAGATTCGCAACCGCGCCGCTCGCTTCTACTCTAACTACGGTCATTTAGAAGTGGTGGAATACACTATAACTTTCGCGAACCAACGAGGTGCGACGCGATTTGAGCGCTATCTGTTAGCGCTGGATAGAGGGTCACTACCTATTTTTGCGTGTAACCAACAGATATCGTGAAGTATCGCGGTCGTAACAATACAGTACAACACTATTATAGTGATTGAACTAGCAAATTTAGCAAGCGTATATAGTGATATACCACTCGGTGACTGAATAGTCTTGCACGCATAGGACAATATACTCATAAAGCTAGAAAATATAACAAATAGGTTCGCAAGACAAAAACGACAAGTAAACTTTATTGTATTCGTATGTTTTGAAATTTTATATTTCCCCTTCTTATTTTGTTTTTCTTTCGTTTTTTGGAAACTTACAATTTCATTTATTTTATTAATAGGTGAATATTAAAAAAAGTTTTTGGTCCGTTAGTTCCATTTTTAATTTATTTTTCCTGCTTGAATAAAAAAAAGTTTTTTGGGTGACATGCCAAAAAAAAATTACACGAAGCGCTATCTACTTGAAACGCAAGCACTATCAATGAAAAAAGGGCGTGGCACCCAAAACATTTTCGCCGCATTCTGGACTTGGCCCTTGGAACTTACTGGAGTAATCAATGTGGCCCTAAGGCTGAAAAGTTTGGAGACCCCTGCTTTAAACGGTCAGATTTACTTTAAATTTTGTAGACTTATCAAGAACCGCTGACAATACAATAATCTACACGCAAAAATTCTCCTGTCAAATTTTGACAGCTGTCAGGTATAAAACGAAGAAGCGATTTTGACGAAACAAATTATGGGGTCGTCTAGTATTAGATGCGGAGACTTCGGGAAAAATAGGCAAAAATTCTCCTATCAAAATTTGACAGCTGTCAATATGTCAAGTCGTAAAAAAATACGCAAAAAATTCTCCTGTCAAATTTTGACAGCGGTCAAGTATAAACGAAGAAGCGATTTTGACGAAACAAATTATGGGGTCGTATAGTATTCGATGCGGAGACTTCGGGAAAAATAAGCAAAAAATTCTCCTGTCAAAATTTGACAGCTGTCAATATGTCAAATCGTAAAAAAATACGCAAAAAATTCTCCTGTCAAATTTTGACAGCGGTCAAGTATAAACGAAGAAGCGATTTTGACGAAATACATTATGGGGTCGTATAGTATTAGATGCGGAGACTTCGGGAAAAATAAGCAAAAAATTCTCCTGTCAGAATTTGACAGCTGTCAATATATCAAATCGTTTAAAAAAAAATTAATATTAATGAAAAAACTATAAGGTCGTATGTATATTGACGGTGGAAAGTTGAAAAAAATACGCAAAAAAATCACCTGTCAATATGTCAGAATTATTACAATAACCGATAGTAATGAAACAACCGCGGGGTCGTATAGATATTGTCGCTAAGAATAGAGAAAATTTGCAAAAGTTTGAAAGTTTTTGTCGTTTGTTCGGGTTTGTATATATGTTTGTTTGTAACCGACTTCTTTGAACCCGATTTTGATCCACTTTAAACGGTCAGATTTAATTTAAATTTTGTAGACTTATCAAGAACCGCAGACAATACAATAATCTAGCTCAATCTACTCAAAAAAAATGTTTTTCTTACAATAACTCAAACTAAAAAATGAAAAATAAATAATAATATAGTTTAAAAAAAACTAAAAAACATGCTTTAATAATTAATCAAACTAAAAAGCGGAAAATAAATATAGTTTAAAATAATTCTTGAAATTACTAATATGGGCAGAAAATAATAATGAACGATAAACATTAGTATTATTGTGAAAAAAAGCGTGGGTCGCTTTCTGCTATATTTTTCGTATATCGAGCACCCCACGGTTTTTTCACAATATTACTAATGTTTATCGTTCATTATTATTTTCTGCCTATATTAGGAATTTCAAGAATTATTTTAAACTATAGGTATTTATTTTCCGCTTTTTAGTTTGATTAATTATTAAAGCGTGTTTTTTAGTTTTTTTAAAGTATATTTATTTAGTGTAGGAATATCAAAACCGATTTTAACGTGAGAAACAATCGGTATATTAAAAAATTATATTAGGCGTAGATGTTCTTGTTTCTGCTTGCTTAATCTTATACGCAAACGAAATACATATATATTTAATATCCAGCAGTTCTACGAACGTCCTGTTACCGACATTGACATTGCCGGCAGCCCATTCGACTTATGGCACCCTTCCGAATGGGAAAGCGACCCTTTCCCCATAATTATTTTGGATTATAATTTGGTTGATTTTATATTGTCCATTATTATTACATTTTGGGGTTTGCCCAACTTTGATTTTTCAAATTGTGCGTTTAGTAATTTCATTTCCCAGAGGATATAAAATTAAAGGGGAGCTCTATGTTTTGGTTTATACATGAACCGTTTATTTATGACAAGTTAATAGGGTTACTTACGACTGGAATTGTTATAAAATAAATATAGTTTAAAAAAAACTAAAAAACACGCTTTAATAATTAATCAAACTAAAAAGCGGAAAATAAATATAGTTTAAAATAATTCTTGAAATTCTTAATATAGGCAGAAAATAATAATGAACGATAAACATTAGTATTATTGTGAAAAAAGCGTGGGGTGCTCGATATACGAAAAATATAGCACAAAGCGCCCCACGCTTTTTTTTTCACTATAATACTAATGTTTATCGTTCATTATTATTTTCTGCCTATACTTATTAAGAATTTCAAGAATTATTTTAAACTATATTTATTTTCCGCTTTTTAGTTTGATTAATATTATTAAAGCGTGTTTTTTTAGTTTTTTTTAAACTATATTTATTTTTCATTTTTTAGTTTGAGTTATTGTTAAGAAAAATTTTGTTTTTTGAGTAGATTGAGCTAGATTATTGTATTATCAGCGGTTCTTGATAAGTCTACAAAATTTAAATTAAATATGACCGTTTAAAGTGGGTCAAAATCTGGTTCAAAAAAGTCGGTTACAAACAAACATACATACAAACCCGAACAAACCCCAACAAACGACAAACATTTTTCAAAATTTTTTTTAAAAATTTGTCAAAATTTTATTTTGATGAGTAGAATTTTTTAAAAAAATGTTCTCTATTCTTAGCGACAATATCTATACAACCCCACGTTTGTTTCATTACTATTGGTTATTGTAATAATTCTGACATATTGACAGGTGTCAAATTTTGACAAGAGAATTTTTTGAGTATTTTTCTCAACTTTCCACCGTCAATATACATACGACCTTGAGTGCGTTCAGAAACGGCTTAAGCCAAACCAAAACCAACTTTACCCTAAACCCACCGAGAAGCCAAATTTAGCAGAACTTGTTGTGGACGACAAAAGCCACTTGTCCAAAATAAAGAAGTGTCAACGAACTTTTTGGTATTATGGATGTAATTATCTGTTGTTGGTAATTGCAATAGGCGCAACTCGCTTGTCTATTATTGTAATCACTAAAGTATTTATCTACGATTGTAATTAAGTTTTTGGTTGATTAGCGTTATGATGTTAGTTTGGTTACAGAATTTTTTTAATGATACCGAGAAAATTTGTATTTAGGAGCTGCAGTGGCAATAAACAAAAACACTCCACCAAGAATCCAAAATTATGTGGAACAGGTAGCTTCAAAATACAATGATGTTGAATTTAAAGAAAAAACTGTTATCTTCTAAAATGTACATCTCCCCTTCGACTGTTAATAAATGCACGTCCATAACTGCCATTTTTTCCAAAATATTTTTCTTTTGTAACTGTCGACGTGAACAGATTTTAAAATTTTAACCATAAAAACTCCAACCAACCAATCATAACTCGTATAGCCACTTTCGGACGCTCTCCGAGGTGCCTCCAAATCTTACACTACTCCGGCGATTCTTAAACGCTAAACGCTGATTATTTGTGACAAGCTGCGGCTTATGAACGCGTAAAGTCATTTCTAGCTTGGCTTAAGCCGTTTCTGAACGCACTCCTTATAGTTTTTTCATTATTATAGTAAAAATCAAGTAAAGTTTTAACGCGTTTAGGTTAGTTTACTTGATTTTTACTAACTATATCATTTTTTTTAACGATTTGACATATTGACAGTTGTCAAATTTTGACAGGAGAATTTTTTGCTTATTTTTCTCGAAGTCTCCGCGTCGAATACTATACGACCCCATAATTTGTTTCGTTAAAATCGCTTCTTCGTTTTATACCTGACAGCTGTCTGTCAAAATTTGACAGGAGAATTTTTTGCGTGTAGATTATTGTATTGTCAACGGTTCTTGATAAGTCTACAAAATTTAAATTAAATCTGACCGTTTAAGGTGGGTCAAAATCGGGTTCAAAGAAGTCGGTTACAAACATACATACAAACATACAGGTGAGCTAATAAAAGCGTGTTAAAAAAAAATTAAAATGAATTCTCTAACGACCATCTATGAAAATAAGAAAAAAGCAGTATTAGCTTGGCTAGAAAGTGCTTTAAATCACACGCGTGTTGATTTTTTTTTCAACTTGTCTGTTGAAAAAACCGCTGACTTCAAATTGACAGCAAAAAAGACCAAACTTTTCGTACCTGTGGAGCGAATTGGGGTGCTGGGTGGGATAAAGCATACTAGGACATTACTGCACACCAAAGAAAATTAATAGGGTTAGAAATGTTAACTCCGTGTTAAACAATCGCAACAAAATGAAGAGAGAAAGAAGAGAGAGCGAAAGAGACGGGTTTTAGTGTGCCTGCTGTCCACCAGTGGCGCAATGGCGGGAAATTTAAACGGCGGTTTTAGAACTTTTGAATTTTATTATTAACGTTTGAACGATTTTTTATTGAGTTAATTTGTGATTCAATAAAAATATTATTGAATCAATAAAAAGCACACACAGCCATTTTCTCGGAAACTGTCTTCGATAAGTATTAGTAGGGTGAAATAATGCAAAAAAAAGCCATTTGATAATACAAGCCAGCCACATGGCACAGATATTAGGAACAATATTTTAATTGATTTGGGTCAAGACAAATTTGTCCCTTAGGACTCGAGTTTTCTTCATTTTTCAAAATGGCCGCCGAAAAATTACCAAAATTTATATCGGCACACTATTTTCTATATAATTCGGGTGTGAACAATAAAAAAAATAAGTTCAAGGCCATTCGACCTTGCTTGACCTTAAAGCAACTGATTTAAACGTAAAATATTAAATATCGCATCGTTTTCTTTCAAAAATATTTTTAAATGGCAGAGGGAGAGATGAGAGAAACATATCAGTTGGAAAAAAGATTAATAAAACACAAAAATTGACGACAATGTTTTTTATATGAAAACATTTATTTTTACAACCGCGTAAACCAAATAAGATTAGTTTTTATTTATTATAAAGTATGTTAATAACTACAAAGGATGAAGTTTATGGTTAAGGGAAAAATCAACACAAATAAACCTTGAATATGAGGACACATCTACACAACACTTATATCGCGGAACACAAAATTAGGTTTGCACCTCGCACTTGCTCTTAAAGTACACCATACCATCAGACATCAATCACCCACCAACAACGGCAATCAAATGATATGTTTTAAATTACTTCGTTCAACTTAAAGCACGCGGAGCAACGACAGATCATTGTTTTAAGTTAGTTCATCCCTCTCTATTCCGTTATAGTAAGGGATAGACTATATAGCGCTGGCTGAAAGTTACCTAAACGATTTTTCCATATTTTAAAAAAGCAACTATTTAGTTCGTAAAAAGTATATGTTAGTTATAAAAAGAGTGTCTATTTTTGTGATAATTAGATAATTTTGTGGAAATTTCAAAAAATCATCTATTAAAAATATTTTATTCGATACATATGTTAGTGGTTAAACGACATTTTGTTACCGGAAAAATATCGAATAGCCCCCAAAAACGACCTAGGAATTAAAGGATTCCTTTTGGTGGTATCCCATATAGGTACAGTGTGACCAGTAAAGTCCGCATCATATGGGATTTTTTTTATTAATAGCTTTATTCGAAATTTTACTTTGGCATCAAGTTCTGCTTCGATCGCGATGAAAATTATGCAAAAAAATAGTAGTCACGTGATTCGCATTTTCTGTCAAATTTGAATTTTTTTTCCAAAAAATAATTCAAAAGTGGGGTATTTCTGAGAAAATCAAAAAAGTTATAAGAAAAAGTTTTTTAAATACAGTTTCTAGCCCACATGCAAAATTTCAGCTGAATAAGATCATTTTGATTTTTTACCCATATTTTGTAAATTGCACCACTTTTGCAAAATAAGACTCAACGCAACCTACATAAAACTTCTCAGTTTTGACAATGCTTTATTTCAGATACATTTTCTTTAAACTAGCGCCATATTAAATGTGCGTTTTTTTACAAAATCAAAATTGGGCTAGTAAAATTTGGTCGCATGTGATGCAAAGTTCATTTGTTTTTGACCCTGTATAGGGTAACTTCATAAAATAAGTATTTTTGAAAACGTAGTTTGTGTCTGAAAGTAATACGCCTTAATATTAAGACAAAAAGAACACAGTTTTATCAGTAAAGTGTTCATTATGAGGAAAATAAATTTTAGTGGTGGGTAAATGATGAAAAATATCTGATGCAGTTGAAATTTTGCATGTGGGCTAGAAACTGCATTTAAAAAAACTTTTTGTATTAACTTTTTTCGACATTTTTAGAAATAACCCCACTTTTGAATTATTTTTGGAAAAAATTTAAATTTGACAGATAATGCGAATCACGTGACTATTATTTTTTGCTTAATTTTTATCTCGATCGAAGCAGAACTTGATGCCAAAGTCAAATTTCGAATAAAGGTATTAATAAAAAAAAATCCCATATGATGCGGACTTTACTGGTCACACTATATATGATATTATTTATAATATCTTAATAAAACAATGCACCTATTGCGTTTCATAACCTGTTGAAAGATATATCCATCCTCTGCCTGCGGCCTTTTTCTCGCTATAACACAATTATGTACAGTGGCATGGTTAATACCTATTGTTTTAAAAGTTTATATATCACAAAAATAACAAAAAATTGTTCAAAAAAATTGAAAAAAATCACAATAAACACGCGAACAAGTTAATAACAATAGTATTGATTGGCTTGCGAATTCGCCGTGGTTGACGTTAATATACAGGGTCCTGCACCTCACCTCCCGCCTTCTATAGCTCACTTAGTAATTAAATTAGGATTTTGATATTTTGCAGACGTTACCTGTATCTTGGGGCGCATTGCAGGAAAATATTTTTTTCATACAGGGTGTTCCAAAAAAGTGTGACAATTTGTGCTCCTGGAGGGGCATCGTTCTACCTCTAGGGAGGTGCGTATGGGTGTGCTACTTTTTGTAATTTATACAATTGATGTGAATGACTTTGTTAGGGGTTGTGATTTACAAAGGTACGCTGATGACACGCAACTGCGCACTAGTTTTAGTAGGACCAGAGTTGTTGAGGCAAAAGATAATCTCACACAGTGCTTGAAATCGATTTATGACTACTCTCAAAACAATGGTTTAAAGGTAAATCCTAACAAATCCGCTATTATTTATTTTGGACCTGATTGTCAATGGGCAGCTGAAAACATGAATGTGTTTATGGCTGATACGGTTCTATAGTTAAATTCACATAAAGTTTTAATGCCAAATGTCAAGACTTGTCATTGTCTAGTTACTTTAGATTTCACCAACTTACTAAATTTCTTATACAGCTGAGATTGGTCAGTGTTTTTTCTTTTTCTTTTCTGGAATTGTTCGGCCAACTCTTTTTATTTTTATCTCTTTTTAATCGTATGAAATAATACAAGACATACATACTTTGTGTGCAGTACAATTATACTAATTAAATTTAGCCATTAGAAATTTATATTTTATGAGTTGCTGCAGTATTTGACAAGTATGACAGAACTGAAATGTCACGGCGTTAAAAGTTTATGTGAATTCAACTATACCCGTTGTGCAGGAATATAAAAATTTAGGGGTTATTTTTGATAGCAAGCTTCGGTTTAGGAGTCAGGTAGGTAAAGTTATTCAGAAATCGTATTTCTCTCTCAGAAACTTGTATAAAAATAAGCACGTCTTAAGACCTCAATTAAAGAAGGCACTGTGTGAAACTCTTGTTCTCTCTCACTCTAATTATTGTAGTTATGTATACGGGCCTTGTTTGGACTTTCAATGCAAAACGAGATTACAAAGGGTTCAAAATTCTTGTATTCGCTTTATTTATGGACTGCGAACAAGAGAGCATGTCAGCTACAAGTTATCTGAGCTGAAATGGCTTAAAATAGTAGACCGACAAAAATTGCATTTTGCCTGCTTCTTATATCGTTTGCTGTTGAGTGGTATACCCCAATACCTACGTGAAAAGCTTCATTTTCGGCATTCCACACATGATCGTTCAACTCGTTACAACAATTTCTTGGATGTACCGAAACACCGAACCGCCCTTTTTCAACGTAGTTTTTCCTATATAGCTCCTAAAGTTTACAATGCTGATATATGTAACACATTCCTTAACCTAAGTTCAAATTCATTTAGGGCCAAATATCGTAGGTTTTTGCTGGGAAATTATGATTGAATTATGTTTAAAGATGTGTAGATTTAAGATCAATGTCTTATTACTTTTTAAGTTGCCATTTTTAAGTTTGAAAGATGTGTAGATTTAAGATCAATATCTTATTTCTGTTTAAGTTGTCATTATTAAGTTTCCTATATAATTAGATTTAGGTAATATTACTCAAATTTAGTATTTTTTATTTTTTCTTTGTAAAATTTAAATTTTTGTTAATGTATTATACATGCTCGGTTAAGCAAACAGCTGTTGCTGACCTTCGCCGAGTCGAAAATAAAGACCTATCTATCTATCTATCTATCTATCTATCTATCTATCTATCTATCTATCTATCTATCTATCTATCTATCTATCTATCTATCTATCTATCTATCTATCTATCTATCTATCTATCTATCTATCTATCTATCTATCTATCTATCTATCTATCTATCTATCTATCTATCTATCTATCTATCTATCTATCTATCTATCTATCTATCTATCTATCTATCTATCTATCTATCTATCTATCTATCTATCTATCTATCTATCTATCTATCTATCTATCTATCTATCTATCTATCTATCTATCTATCTATCTATCTATCTATCTATCTATCTATCTATCTATCTATCTATCTATCTATCTATCTATCTATCTATCTATCTATCTATCTATCTATCTATCTATCTATCTATCTATCTATCTATCTATCTATCTATCTATCTATCTATCTATCTATCTATCTATCTATCTATCTATCTATCTATCTATCTATCTATCTATCTATCTATCTATCTATCTATCTATCTATCTATCTATCTATCTATCTATCTATCTATCTATCTATCTATCTATCTATCTATCTATCTATCTATCTATCTATCTATCTATCTATCTATCTATCTATCTATCTATCTATCTATCTATCTATCTATCTATCTATCTATCTATCTATCTATCTATCTATCTATCTATCTATCTATCTATCTATCTATCTATCTATCTATCTATCTATCTATCTATCTATCTATCTATCTATCTATCTATCTATCTATCTATCTATCTATCTATCTATCTATCTATCTATCTATCTATCTATCTATCTATCTATCTATCTATCTATCTATCTATCTATCTATCTATCTATCTATCTATCTATCTATCTATCTATCTATCTATCTATCTATCTATCTATCTATCTATCTATCTATCTATCTATCTATCTATCTATCTATCTATCTATCTATCTATCTATCTATCTATCTATCTATCTATCTATCTATCTATCTATCTATCTATCTATCTATCTATCTATCTATCTATCTATCTATCTATCTATCTATCTATCTATCTATCTATCTATCTATCTATCTATCTATCTATCTATCTATCTATCTATCTATCTATCTATCTATCTATCTATCTATCTATCTATCTATCTATCTATCTATCTATCTATCTATCTATCTATCTATCTATCTATCTATCTATCTATCTATCTATCTATCTATCTATCTATCTATCTATCTATCTATCTATCTATCTATCTATCTATCTATCTATCTATCTATCTATCTATCTATCTATCTATCTATCTATCTATCTATCTATCTATCTATCTATCTATCTATCTATCTATCTATCTATCTATCTATCTATCTATCTATCTATCTATCTATCTATCTATCTATCTATCTATCTATCTATCTATCTATCTATCTATCTATCTATCTATCTATCTATCTATCTATCTATCTATCTATCTATCTATCTATCTATCTATCTATCTATCTATCTATCTATCTATCTATCTATCTATCTATCTATCTATCTATCTATCTATCTATCTATCTATCTATCTATCTATCTATCTATCTATCTATCTATCTATCTATCTATCTATCTATCTATCTATCTATCTATCTATCTATCTATCTATCTATCTATCTATCTATCTATCTATCTATCTATCTATCTATCTATCTATCTATCTATCTATCTATCTATCTATCTATCTATCTATCTATCTATCTATCTATCTATCTATCTATCTATCTATCTATCTATCTATCTATCTATCTATCTATCTATCTATCTATCTATCTATCTATCTATCTATCTATCTATCTATCTATCTATCTATCTATCTATCTATCTATCTATCTATCTATCTATCTATCTATCTATCTATCTATCTATCTATCTATCTATCTATCTATCTATCTATCTATCTATCTATCTATCTATCTATCTATCTATCTATCTATCTATCTATCTATCTATCTATCTATCTATCTATCTATCTATCTATCTATCTATCTATCTATCTATCTATCTATCTATCTATCTATCTATCTATCTATCTATCTATCTATCTATCTATCTATCTATCTATCTATCTATCTATCTATCTATCTATCTATCTATCTATCTATCTATCTATCTATCTATCTATCTATCTATCTATCTATCTATCTATCTATCTATCTATCTATCTATCTATCTATCTATCTATCTATCTATCTATCTATCTATCTATCTATCTATCTATCTATCTATCTATCTATCTATCTATCTATCTATCTATCTATCTATCTATCTATCTATCTATCTATCTATCTATCTATCTATCTATCTATCTATCTATCTATCTATCTATCTATCTATCTATCTATCTATCTATCTATCTATCTATCTATCTATCTATCTATCTATCTATCTATCTATCTATCTATCTATCTATCTATCTATCTATCTATCTATCTATCTATCTATCTATCTATCTATCTATCTATCTATCTATCTATCTATCTATCTATCTATCTATCTATCTATCTATCTATCTATCTATCTATCTATCTATCTATCTATCTATCTATCTATCTATCTATCTATCTATCTATCTATCTATCTATCTATCTATCTATCTATCTATCTATCTATCTATCTATCTATCTATCTATCTATCTATCTATCTATCTATCTATCTATCTATCTATCTATCTATCTATCTATCTATCTATCTATCTATCTATCTATCTATCTATCTATCTATCTATCTATCTATCTATCTATCTATCTATCTATCTATCTATCTATCTTTTTTTTTTTTTTTTTTTTAATGAGGGGTAAAAAATCTTCTAAAGACGATACCAGTCTGGTGGTCTTGCGACTGGCCTGTGTCGGATTCAGTCCCTCTAGGGAGCCGCCTACCGACTAAAAACTTCCCCCCTTTTTTTTTCCTGCCCTGGAAACCGCCTTCCGGCATTACTTCAGGGGTCTCTTCTCTCTACAAGATTTTGCTTTAGCGGTCTTCTCTTTCTTTCGTCTCAATTATGTTTCTTATTGTTTTATATGTTGTTTTCCATCTTTCTTCAGAGTGCACTAGGCTTTCCATCATATGTCTAGCGTTAAAGACCATTCCCGTCGCTCGTGTGAATAGAAGTCTACTTTCCTCCCATCTAGGGCACCGGAACAGGGTATGATCGGCGTCATCGACCTCTTGACAGTACTTGCACTGTTCTGAATTTGATCTGTTACGGTTAAACAAATACTGACGAAAGCAGCCATGTCCTGATAGGGCTTGCGTAAGGAAATAATCAACTTCGCCGTAAGGTCGAGATAGCCAAGTACGTATATCTGGTATAAGATGCCATGTCCATCTTCCTTTTCTGCTAGTGTCCCATATTTCTTGCCATTTATTTAGAACGTCTTCCCTTGCTATCTGGACCGCCATTCCTCGGTATCTTTCCAGTCTTTCTTTTATAAGTAGGTCAATTGGTGGAATGCCTGCTATAACTCCTACTCCGTCCGCGGATATTGTTCTGTAGGCGCTAGATACTCTGATCGTCATTTTTCTTTGGATCCCTCGAAGTTTATCTCTTAGTTTCTTGTTTCTGGTAACACTATGCCACACTGGTGCTGCATATAGTAGTTGGGAATGAATCACTCCAGACAGTGTTTTTCTTTTTGAAGCTTTGGGCCCGCCGATATTTGGCATGAGTTTAGACAGGGCCGATATTGTCTTTTCCACCTTAACTATAGTTTTTTCCACGTGATCGGAGAATGTCATCTTTGTATCCAGCCAGACGCCTAGATATTTTATGGCCTTACTTGGTGTTATTTTTTTATCTTCTACCTTGAAATGTATTCGAGATACTTTTCTTTTGGTTGTGAGGAGCACTGCCTCTGTTTTCTCTGCTGCCAATTGTAATTGTTTTGCTTTTAGCCATTTGACTATTCTTAATAATGCTGTATTTGCGTTTGCCATTAGTGTTTCTTCCCCTTTTGCAACCACTACCAGAGCTATGTCATCTGCAAAGCCTATAAGGATAGTCCCCGCTGGAAGCAGCACTTTGAAAAGATCATCGTAGAGCACATTCCATAGTATCGGTCCCAGAACTGATCCCTGGGGTACTCCACTGTTTATATTTCTACTTTTCTCTGATCCTTCTGCTTCAAGGATCAATTCTCTTTCTGACAAATAGGACGCAATTATATTAATGAGATGTTCATCTATTTCTTTTTTCCGAAGTTCTTCTAGGATCTTTTGCCATGAAGCCGAGTTGAAAGCATTCTTCACATCGAGTGTAATGACCGCGCATAGTCTTCGATGGCTACTCGAATACGCTCTGGCGTTTCTGGCGATACTTAATACTTTATTGATAGCATCAGCTGTTTGTTTTTTCTTGGTGAAGCCATACTGGTTTTCTGCTAGGCCTCCAGCTCTTTCTAACTCTTGCTTTAATCTGATAAGGATTAGTTGTTCATATAGTTTTCCTTCGATGTCCAGTAGGCAAATAGGTCTATATGATCCTGGGTTTTCGAGCTGTTTTTCTCCCTTCCTAAGTAATACGAGTTTTGACTTCTTCCAACTTAATGGGAAATTTGCCCCTTGCGCTAGCATATTATATAAGTTGAGGACATACTCGGGGCGGTGAGATACTATGTATTTTATTATTTCAGTGGGTATGTTTCCGGGTCCCGGAGCCTTTTTAACTTTAAGCTTGTCACATGCTTCCTTTAATTCTTCTTGGGTGAAGTTTACAAATTCGGTGTTATTTGCGTGGTTCCATATTACAGGCTGATGCGTGGGGAATAAATGATCAACGACTTCCTTCATTCTTTCCATACTCATCTGTGGTCTTGGTGGGCAACCTAGCATATTCTTCATTACTATTTTATAACCGTCTCCCCAAATATCTCGTTCTAAGTCTTTGCATAGGTCATTCCATTTTGCTCTTTTGGAGGCTTTCACTTTGATCTTTAGTGTCTTCTTAATAGCTTTGTATTCTTCCCATAGACGATGGCCCTCGATTGGTGGAATCCTGTTTATGTTCCTTGTATAGGTTCGCCTTTTTTTGATGCATTCTTTCCGCGTTTCTGCAATATCCTCTGTCCACCAATACATAGGTTTTTTTATCTATCTATCTATCTATCTATCTATCTATCTATCTATCTATCTATCTATCTATCTATCTATCTATCTATCTATCTATCTATCTATCTATCTATCTATCTATCTATCTATCTATCTATCTATCTATCTATCTATCTATCTATCTATCTATCTATCTATCTATCTATCTATCTATCTATCTATCTATCTATCTATCTATCTATCTATCTATCTATCTATCTATCTATCTATCTATCTATCTATCTATCTATCTATCTATCTATCTATCTATCTATCTATCTATCTATCTATCTATCTATCTATCTATCTATCTATCTATCTATCTATCTATCTATCTATCTATCTATCTATCTATCTATCTATCTATCTATCTATCTATCTATCTATCTATCTATCTATCTATCTATCTATCTATCTATCTATCTATCTATCTATCTATCTATCTATCTATCTATCTATCTATCTATCTATCTATCTATCTATCTATCTATCTATCTATCTATCTATCTATCTATCTATCTATCTATCTATCTATCTATCTATCTATCTATCTATCTATCTATCTATCTATCTATCTATCTATCTATCTATCTATCTATCTATCTATCTATCTATCTATCTATCTATCTATCTATCTATCTATCTATCTATCTATCTATCTATCTATCTATCTATCTATCTATCTATCTATCTATCTATCTATCTATCTATCTATCTATCTATCTATCTATCTATCTATCTATCTATCTATCTATCTATCTATCTATCTATCTATCTATCTATCTATCTATCTATCTATCTATCTATCTATCTATCTATCTATCTATCTATCTATCTATCTATCTATCTATCTATCTATCTATCTATCTATCTATCTATCTATCTATCTATCTATCTATCTATCTATCTATCTATCTATCTATCTATCTATCTATCTATCTATCTATCTATCTATCTATCTATCTATCTATCTATCTATCTATCTATCTATCTATCTATCTATCTATCTATCTATCTATCTATCTATCTATCTATCTATCTATCTATCTATCTATCTATCTATCTATCTATCTATCTATCTATCTATCTATCTATCTATCTATCTATCTATCTATCTATCTATCTATCTATCTATCTATCTATCTATCTATCTATCTATCTATCTATCTATCTATCTATCTATCTATCTATCTATCTATCTATCTATCTATCTATCTATCTATCTATCTATCTATCTATCTATCTATCTATCTATCTATCTATCTATCTATCTATCTATCTATCTATCTATCTATCTATCTATCTATCTATCTATCTATCTATCTATCTATCTATCTATCTATCTATCTATCTATCTATCTATCTATCTATCTATCTATCTATCTATCTATCTATCTATCTATCTATCTATCTATCTATCTATCTATCTATCTATCTATCTATCTATCTATCTATCTATCTATCTATCTATCTATCTATCTATCTATCTATCTATCTATCTATCTATCTATCTATCTATCTATCTATCTATCTATCTATCTATCTATCTATCTATCTATCTATCTATCTATCTATCTATCTATCTATCTATCTATCTATCTATCTATCTATCTATCTATCTATCTATCTATCTATCTATCTATCTATCTATCTATCTATCTATCTATCTATCTATCTATCTATCTATCTATCTATCTATCTATCTATCTATCTATCTATCTATCTATCTATCTATCTATCTATCTATCTATCTATCTATCTATCTATCTATCTATCTATCTATCTATCTATCTATCTATCTATCTATCTATCTATCTATCTATCTATCTATCTATCTATCTATCTATCTATCTATCTATCTATCTATCTATCTATCTATCTATCTATCTATCTATCTATCTATCTATCTATCTATCTATCTATCTATCTATCTATCTATCTATCTATCTATCTATCTATCTATCTATCTATCTATCTATCTATCTATCTATCTATCTATCTATCTATCTATCTATCTATCTATCTATCTATCTATCTATCTATCTATCTATCTATCTATCTATCTATCTATCTATCTATCTATCTATCTATCTATCTATCTATCTATCTATCTATCTATCTATCTATCTATCTATCTATCTATCTATCTATCTATCTATCTATCTATCTATCTATCTATCTATCTATCTATCTATCTATCTATCTATCTATCTATCTATCTATCTATCTATCTATCTATCTATCTATCTATCTATCTATCTATCTATCTATCTATCTATCTATCTATCTATCTATCTATCTATCTATCTATCTATCTATCTATCTATCTATCTATCTATCTATCTATCTATCTATCTATCTATCTATCTATCTATCTATCTATCTATCTATCTATCTATCTATCTATCTATCTATCTATCTATCTATCTATCTATCTATCTATCTATCTATCTATCTATCTATCTATCTATCTATCTATCTATCTATCTATCTATCTATCTATCTATCTATCTATCTATCTATCTATCTATCTATCTATCTATCTATCTATCTATCTATCTATCTATCTATCTATCTATCTATCTATCTATCTATCTATCTATCTATCTATCTATCTATCTATCTATCTATCTATCTATCTATCTATCTATCTATCTATCTATCTATCTATCTATCTATCTATCTATCTATCTATCTATCTATCTATCTATCTATCTATCTATCTATCTATCTATCTATCTATCTATCTATCTATCTATCTATCTATCTATCTATCTATCTATCTATCTATCTATCTATCTATCTATCTATCTATCTATCTATCTATCTATCTATCTATCTATCTATCTATCTATCTATCTATCTATCTATCTATCTATCTATCTATCTATCTATCTATCTATCTATCTATCTATCTATCTATCTATCTATCTATCTATCTATCTATCTATCTATCTATCTATCTATCTATCTATCTATCTATCTATCTATCTATCTATCTATCTATCTATCTATCTATCTATCTATCTATCTATCTATCTATCTATCTATCTATCTATCTATCTATCTATCTATCTATCTATCTATCTATCTATCTATCTATCTATCTATCTATCTATCTATCTATCTATCTATCTATCTATCTATCTATCTATCTATCTATCTATCTATCTATCTATCTATCTATCTATCTATCTATCTATCTATCTATCTATCTATCTATCTATCTATCTATCTATCTATCTATCTATCTATCTATCTATCTATCTATCTATCTATCTATCTATCTATCTATCTATCTATCTATCTATCTATCTATCTATCTATCTATCTATCTATCTATCTATCTATCTATCTATCTATCTATCTATCTATCTATCTATCTATCTATCTATCTATCTATCTATCTATCTATCTATCTATCTATCTATCTATCTATCTATCTATCTATCTATCTATCTATCTATCTATCTATCTATCTATCTATCTATCTATCTATCTATCTATCTATCTATCTATCTATCTATCTATCTATCTATCTATCTATCTATCTATCTATCTATCTATCTATCTATCTATCTATCTATCTATCTATCTATCTATCTATCTATCTATCTATCTATCTATCTATCTATCTATCTATCTATCTATCTATCTATCTATCTATCTATCTATCTATCTATCTATCTATCTATCTATCTATCTATCTATCTATCTATCTATCTATCTATCTATCTATCTATCTATCTATCTATAAGGATGTATATTTTTAGATTACATGCCATATATTTTCTTACTTATTTGGGTGCCTCCTATAGTTACCTACATAACCCCTAAAATTTTATTGAAAACTATTCAGCATATTAGGGTAAAAAAAATAAAAACTGAAAAATATCAGTTTTGCACCACTGGTTTTAAAAATTAATAAAAAATAAAAGTAATGCCTTGTTAATAAAATTATACAAAGGTACCTATTAAATAAAGTCTAAGGCGGCCATCACACCAGCAATACGCGACGACGACGATACCGCTACGCGACGTAGCTTTGCAGTCGCGGCACATAGTTTCAAATGGAGACCTGCTCACCAAGGCAACGGCGACGCGATAACGGCGCTACCTGAAAGATACCGGTCGCCCGTGACCGAGTGGCTCAGTCGCCTTGCGACTGCGAAGATACCTACATAGAAATATTATCATGAGCGAGGAACAAAATAACATTAGATTTATAGAAATAGGTAATTGAAAAATATCCCTATATATTAGTGGTGGAAAAAACGGTTCCACGTCTGGAGCGTTCCAATCGCGAACGCTCCAAAAAAATACCGCTCCAAAACAACGTTACTTTGGAGCGACCAAAATTTTCCAACCGCGTGCTTATATATAGGCTACAATATTAAACGAACTGTTAAAATCCCAAAGAACCCATTGCAATTTTATGTAAGGGTCGCCGTGACGTGTGCAGTATGATGATTTACATGATTCATGATTTTTATTATAGTATTTATAGGATAACTTTCATTACGGTTTATTTACACAACTATAAATATTTCTTTAGAAATATAAAAATCGACGTTAAAAAAGTGTTTTTACTGTTTGTTTATTTATTCTTAAACTTATAAAAATGTTGGTATTATATTTTATTTTTACTATTCTTATTTTATTAACAGTAAAATTCGGCAAATCTAATAATCTAGCATCAGTCTTCTTTCAAATTCAAACCGCACCGCAAGACATTTTTCATAGTTCCACGTTGCAGCGCGATTCATTATTGTTCGTTCCTGAAGTTTTGCTCGTTCCAGCCGGAACGTAGGTTCCGACGAGTGCAGCGTCGCTTCGACCGGAGTGACGCTCCAGTCCACTCCAAATCGCCTGATACCTTGGTTTAATATGCGTATTCAAGGGTATACAACCAGTACTAATGATGTATTTTATGTTGCGGTCCAAGCACGTGGGCTTGCTAGATCTTACGCTCCGCTCCAAACCGTGAAACGTCGTTGCTGCAAAGCGGCATTGAAATGTAACGCAGAAAATGCAGCTGTCGCGTCGCGTCCTCTATGAGCGGTCTCGACCGTTCGTTCTGTAAACTGCGGGCGCGGCTGACGTTTCCGTTGCCGGTGTCGCTCCACGGTAACTAGTTACTTAGTCGTTGTGGAGCGCGTTGGAGCGTTATCAAAATATACCGCTCCAAAATCGCGTTATCTAAATACCGACCCACCTCTACTATATATATATAATTATAATTTATCTGATTATTCCAGAAGAGATGTAACATAAAATGACTAAATTTTTTTTTCGTCGCATAATAATTCTCTTGCGCAAATGAAAGAGCTGTTTGATGTGTGTAGTAATCAGAGAACACACAGCCAACGAGAAGCGACAGCTCGACGTTTTGCGGGTCCTGTTTTGGTACGCGCATGTCGCAAAGATGTTGTGTATGGCTAAAAAACATGTGCTCGTCTAAATTGTGTTTAGTCCGTGAGCTGACGTTACGCCTTGCTATTTGTGGTAGTATTTTGTTTTCGTTGTGTGTTGTAAAAGGTCTGGATATTATTGGGCCTACCCGTATTGTTCAGTCAAAACCGGCCAAGGATTAAGTTTATTTAGTTTTCCAAAGGAGTACGAACGGTAATTATTATGATAATCAATTAATTATAATATGGATAATATATTTAAAATTTTTAATCTTAAAGTTTTTTGGGATGTAGGTACATATTTTTAACAGACTTGATAAATAAAGATGGAGCTTATTAGTTTCCTTATGTTTTTATGTTTAATCGCGAATAATTGTTGATATGATAAAATAAAATAATAAGATATAAGTTGTAAAGGTCTGGTTAAAATAGTTTTTGGGTAGATTTATTTCAAAAGGGGTAGAAATAATGGATATTATGTTGCTTTAAATACAATATTTTGTTATAGTGCAAAATTGTGGATAGGCGCCTGCAGTAGGCCAGATTTATTGCCAAAGATTATAAATGCACACAAAAACTAACGGCTTTGTGAAAAGTTCGCACCAAAGGGTTTTTTTTTTTGAAAACTTACCAAATTTTTTTGGCGGTTGAAAAGTTCTGCATGTCCTTAAGCAAAAAAGAGCATAGACAAGACTAGTAAATATTGCGCCGTATACGAGGAAGAGGTGAAAACGTTAAATTCACTCAAGAATAAATTGCCCTTATTTTTCACTGTGGATTTTTTTTTTATTAGGAAATGTTGTTTGCACTTAAAACTTATCCATATATACCAAATTTTAGCTCGGTAGCACAAATATAAATATTTTTCATGGCTACTAGATTTAAATGAAAACGAATTTTATTGTAAGGGTTTAAACACCAGAAAAGTTGAATTATTTTTGACGTTATTTTATTAAACGTCCAGTTCTCGCGTATTTAAACAAATTTAAGTAAGTTATGTGTCTAATTGCCCAAGAGGTGTTAAAAAATTGAATTTATAGGTTGCTTAGCTTCTATCGATTCGTTATACGAGGGGGCTTAAAAAAAATTAAAAACACATTTTTTTTGTGGTACCGAGCCGAAATTTGGTATTAATGGATAACTTTTAAGTGCAAACAACATTTCCTTATAACAAAATTTTCTACAGTGAAAAATAAGGGCACTTTATTCTTGAGTGAATTTAACGTTTTCACCTCTCCCTCGTATACAGCGCAATATTTACTAGTTTTGCCTATGCTCTTTTTTGTTTAGGGACATGCAGAACTTAAAAAGTTATACGAAAGCTACGAATTTTATCACATATATAAGTTTTTTTAAATAGGCAAATTTAAAACAATATGTAATTATTATTCCTCTAGTACTTATTCAGGGTGAATTAACTTTTTTTTAATCCCCGAAGGACCACATTTTTTTTATCCATGGCTAAGTAACTATGACACTAAAGCAATTGTCAAAAACGTCACTGTAGTTTTTAAAGCGCAAAAATCTGTGTAACAAATTACTGACGTTTTAATAAAATGATATTTATCTCACGCCACCCCATATCTACGTATACCTAGTCACGATATATTTTGACGTACCTAATAGTGTTCTATAATTTATGTTATAACATGTTTATAATATATAAGTACATATTTTTGCCCGTCATAAATCGAAGGAAACTGAAACAAATCTGTAAAAGCGTTAGAAATTTAAAAGTTTTTATTATAAAATTTTTTTTCATTTTCTACTTCAATAATATTCTTAATTCCCAAGACTAACAAATTTACAACTTTTTTTAAGTTTTTATGTTTGAAAAATAAATCAAGTTATAACATTTGCACCTGTACTAAAAAGTATTGTCGTTCAGTGTAGAAAATAAGCAAGTTTTCTCGGAGTATTAAGTTGTGGATCGACCGTTATCGTTGTGTGAAGGTCATTGAAAAACGACCAGTCGATATCAAAGGTACCGACAGGTATTGTCGCTTCTGCTTGCTGTTAATATTCTGTGGTAGTAATATACGGATGAACCCAAAATCTGCGCCTTCGTTTTTTCTTAAATAATACAATGCCACTATGACTGCATTGTCTTTACTTGACGAAGACATCTTATACACCGAAGTTGGTTATTTTTGCAAACTAGTAAAATTGCGTAGCGGTAGCGTAGCCTTGGTGTAAAGTCTTCGTAGAAACTGGTCGCGGACAAGTCGCAAGCATTTGAATATCGTCGCGGTATCGTCGTCGTCGCGTATTGCTGCACACAAAAAAATCTAGTCTCCAGTTGAACCTAAAAGTTTCAAACTGAAACTATCATATACATGAATAGGAGCAATGCTAAAGTAAAATTAAATAGAAAATACCTTAGCATCAAAATATAGTTTTAAATTAATACTACATTATTTTAACTTGACTCTACTTTAGTTTTAGGGTAATAAAAGTAAATGATCAACCTATCAATAATTTTAGTTGCAGATATAGTATACGTTAATATTGGTTTGATGCAAAGTAATGCAAATAGCATGAAAGAAATAATAAGGGTTTAGATTTTACTCAAGTTGTGTATAGAGACTGTCTTTGTGCTCGCTGTGAGAATACAAATTTATTTTTATTTTCAAACCCATCATAGTATATTTCACTTTGACCACAATACTTATTTTTAAAACAAGTATAAGATTATCTTGTTATGATGATAATGTAATCTCTTTATGAACATAATTTTGATTAACTTGATATAATTTAAAACTAGTAGTAGTTTAAAAATGAATATTTTTTAGGTACAAAATAAAGCAAGTTAGTTTCAAAATAAGGCTATTTGTTTGAGCATTACTATAAGCTTGGTTTGAGAGTAGTTTTTTTTGTGTGTGGTGTGATGTCCGCCTAACAGTCTCGTTAACCAAGTTTGATTATTACGAATTAAGTAAATTTAAAGTAGCTCGTAAATGTGTGTTTTTTTACAAAATCAAAATTGGGCTATTAATATTTGGTCGCATGTGATGCAAAGTTTATTTGTTTTTGACAATGTCGGTAACATCATAAAATAAGTATTCTTGAAAACGTAGTTTGTATCTAAAAGTAATACACCTTAATATTAAGACAAAAAATAACACAGTGTCATCAGTGTTCATTAAGTGGAAAATAAATTTTAGTGGTGGGTAAAAAATCAAAATTATCTTATGCAACTAAAATTTTGCATGTGGGCTAAAAACGGCATTAAAAAAACTTTTTTTAATATACACTGCGCGACATATTTAACGCATAACGAAAAAATTGCCTCAATTTTGATGTTATATATTTTCCAAATTTGTGGTTCGTTTTTAATGATTTTTTTTTCAAATTGTAGGTTTTTTGCTTAAGCATATCACTGCCTTTGTTGTTTTACTTGAAAAAGGAACTTTGGTATTATACCGGGTGTTATAAAACTGTTATGTTTTTTTTACGGAAATTCAAAACACCCTGTGGGATTTACTAGCCATTGCAAGTTATCGCAATTCCTGCCAGGGAAAAAAATTGTAATTTCTAAATGTATTAAAAAAAATTAAATATGAATAATTAGTAGCGAGTATTGCCTCTCCTTGCTCTAATGAATGCTTCGCATCTTCTTGGCATACTTAAAATTAGATTTCTGATTTCATCTTGATTAATCTGATTCAATATTTCCATAAGTCTCAATGGCAGATCATTTAAGTTTCTAGGAGGAGGAAGCAAGGCTCTAAGATTCGTCGGCAATACTCGCTACTAATGATTCATATTTAATTTTTTTGAATACCTTTAGAAATTGCAATTTTCTTTCCTGTATTTTTCTACCCTGTTTTGTGGATTCAGTAAATTAATACCAGATATTGATTTTTTATTTATTT
Organism: Polydrusus pterygomalis; assembly: GCA_963969555.1. Classification (NCBI taxonomy): domain Eukaryota; kingdom Metazoa; phylum Arthropoda; class Insecta; order Coleoptera; family Curculionidae; genus Polydrusus; species Polydrusus pterygomalis. The sequence continues at coordinate 74,667,369 of OZ018376.1, read as the reverse complement.
TATAATTTGTTTTTTCTTGCTGTTGCATTAATCAAAGCATTTCGTTTATTTTGTATTTTTTAACTAAACATTTTTTTATGAAAATCACGTTGAATTAAAAATTGAATATTTCATGAAAAAACAGAGATATACCAATCAATCAAAAAAGAAAATGTAAAGGAAACATGTGACTTCAATTTGGCTGGAATTGCGATAACTTGCAATGGCTAGTAAATTCCACAGGGTGTTTTGAATTTCCGTAAAAAAAAACGTAACAGTTTTATAACACCCGGTATAATACCAAAGTTACTTTTTCAAGCAAAACAACAAAGGCAATGATATGCTTAAGGAATAAACCTACAATTAGAAAAAAAAATCATTAAAAACGAACCACAAATTTGGAAAATATATAACATCAAAATTGAGGCCATTTTTTCGTTATGCGTTAAATATGTCGCGCAGTGTATTTTTTCGGTATTTTCAGAAATAACCCCACTTTTAAATTATTTTTTGAAAAAAATTAAAATTTAACAGATAATGCGAATCACGTGACTACTATTTTCTTGTTAATTTTCATCTCGATCGAAGCAGAACTTGATGCCAAAGTCAGATTTCGAATAAAGCTATTAATAAAAAAAATCCCATATGATGCGGACTTTACTGGTCACACTGTATTTATATATTAAAAAAAAAACTTTTATTAAAAATGATTTTCCTCAGTGCACCTGAAATATTTTTTTAATAATATTTTAAATTCTGCAAAATTTCAAATTTATACATTATGTAAAAGTAAAATAGACTGAAACATCATACCAGTTTTACTCAAGAGCCGTTTTTACACTTTTATTAGGCACGAAGTAAAATCGTTTATAAAGGAAACCGAGGAAAAATCACAAGCAGAAACAGACGTTTAGATAAACATTAAAGTTCCTAATGGTCGAGATTACTCTCATTCCATAACATTTTGGCCCCTTTTTATTTGGCTGTTAAAAATATCTTAATGTTAGTTTAAATTCTATCTGGGGTTAAGTGCGCGCAAATAAATGAGGAAATTTCGACAGGGTCATAAAAAGATAGACCCTTGATGGTTACATACCTTACAAAATCAATTTTTTCTCACGATGTATGATGTACCTAGAAGTATTCGTGCTTAAAAAACTTATATAATAAATATAATAAATTTATTTTTGCTTCTTATTCTAGATAATAAAATGCTACTGGACACCAAATAATTGACGCTACACTAAGAAAAATCATTCAATACAAGTTTTCTTTGAATATATATGGGTTTACCACAAAAAGAAATTCTTTAATCTCTAAAATATTTCGTTTAGACACACACGAGGTAGTTTTTTTTACCAACATATTTTTGCGCCTATACGATAATTTTTTCAGATGCATTAAAGAAAATCATTCAAGAAAGATATTTTTTTCCGGTAACAAAATACCGTTTGCCATTAAAATATGTACCTATTGAATAAAATATTTCTAATAAATGATTTTTTAATTCCTACAATGTTATCTAATTATTACCATTAGATACCAGCATCTCTGGAGAAATGTTACCACATTCTTGCATAATCCTTTCTTGTAATTGTTCTTAATTTGCACCTGGTGTTTTAAAAATAGTGTTCTTAAAACGAAGTAATCCATAACCGTTAAACAATGTGATCTAGGTGGGAATTTAATGTCTGATCGAAAACTGATCAATCTGTCATCATGGGCGTCCATAGGGGGGGGCAAAACGGGCACTTGCCCCCCCCCCCCCCCTAGGTAGGCGCCCACATTACTATTTTATTTTATAATTCAGTATAAATATTGAATAGTACAGTGGTTAGTTACATGATAAAAAAATATTGTTAAAGTTTTTGCCCCCCCCCCCTGAAAAACGCTCTATGGACGCCCTTGTCTGTCATCGAAAAAGTTGCGTAAGTAGTTAATAGTTTCGGCGGCTGTATGGTTGCACCGTCCTGTTGAAAATATCCAACACGTAGTTTGTCGTCAAGTAATTGCTCCACTAATGGATTCAAAATATTGTCTCTATAACGCTGTGCTGTAACGCTGTCATGAAAAAAAATAGGACCAACAATTCTTCTTCGGGAAACAGCTAACCAGACACCAATTTTTTAAAGTTTTAAATTTTTTGATAATGCCGAAAAAATAAACATGTTATGCTCTTAAAATAATTATTTATGAAAAATATGCATCTTATTATATAATTGACAACATATTATGCAAAAAATGCATATATGTACCGGGTGTCCACGAAAGGTGGTTCGCCTCTATAACTTTTTTGTTTTTCAAGATAGTGAAATAAAATTTGGGGAATTTGTATACGACATAAAACTGCATTTTTTGACAGGAGACTCAACATAATGGAACTTTCGGTTTAACCGGAAGTGACATAAACTTTCGATTTTTAAATGGGACGCCTGGATGTTTATGTTTTCGGCATTATCAAAAAATTTAAAACTTTAAAGGTTTAATGTCCAGTTCGGTACTTATTTCAGGAATTTTCCAATCTGACGATTATAATGAATATTATTTTTACATTTTGGTTACACACAAGGTATTTATTGTTTCCGGGGTTTGCAGGTATATTGTTAGGGGTTGTTTATTGTCATTTAATGCGTTATTCTTACCTGCTTAACAATCTATTTTGATATCGATTTGTAATACTTACATACTGCTGTTTTAGTTTGTCGAAAGATTACAGTATATACCTACCTATTTTCAGTGTGAAACTAGTAATTTCAAATTTGTATCCAGAATGTCTAAGGTAGCGAAAACGTCTTCTTGGATTAAAAATTTCCCAGAGTTAGAGTTTAGTGGAGAAAAAGTCTTCTATACAAAATTTGATTTAGAAGACGATTCACAGTGTTTTGTGCAAAGTAAAGAGTCGTTAAAAAGTGCAAGTGTAGCTAAAGATCTTCTCAATTAATAGTGTTGAAACTTTCTCCGCTAAATGTAACAACATTACAACAACATTACCGGTAAAGTAGGAGGTCAAGTAAGGAACAAATTTGAGTTAACTGTAAAAAAGAATGAAGGATTTAAATACTTAACTGCAGTAAAAAGCATTTATGAGGGTAAACCATCCAACGAAGTTGTATCTTGGCCTTATATTTTGCTACCCAAGTTGCAGTATTACTCGATTACATCAGTAGATGTTGAAAGAAGCTTCTCTTTGTATAAACATATTTTAACTAATAGAAAGAAAATCATTTTTAGTTGAAAATTTTGAAAAATATTTAGTAAAAATACCTTTTATACAATTTTAGGTTAAAAAATTATTTACTTTTTTTTGTATTTTTTTTAAATAAACATATTTTTTAGAACCCAACGTGTTTCTTTACCTTTCTTTACTATAATAAATTAGAAAACATTGCATACCAGTATGCATATTTGTAAATTGTGGTAATTTTAGTGGTTTCAAAAAACTGCTGTTTTTCAAGTTTTTGTGCATTTATTTAAGGTGGGAGTATTAACATGCTTGCCAACCTATAACCTATTTCGCGTAGAATTATTTATGTTTTCTAGCTTTTATACAAAATTTAAAGAAAATCAGTATCGACTTGATATTCTATAGGTAATAATTGACATATTTAATAAATATCAAGGAATTTCATAACTTATTTTAGGAGAATTGTAAAGCGAAAAATATCGGGTAAGATTTTTTTAAACATTATTATGTCATTGTCACTCATTGTTCTTTCACTATACATTTCTCCCAAAATTAGCAATGAAATAAATTGATATTTTTTGTAATATATCAGATACTACCTAAATAATGTACCGACGATATTGATTTTCTTTAAATATTACTTATTAAAATAATAAACTCAAAAAATCAACGCGAAATAGGTTATAGGTTGGCAATAGATTGAATGACGTTGAGAATTCAACCTTAAAAAAAAACGACATACTATTCGTCAATGCAATGCCTCCGCGAACAGCCCTTCCAAAATTAGATACTAATTATTTTTGTTTAAATTCCAAGGTTTTGGAAGTTTCCCCTACATTCAAGCCATTTATAGGTATTTTATACATGATTGACCTAAGAAGTGTGTCCTTAAAAATTTGTAATAAAATGTATGGAACCGACTTTAGTAAGGTGTAAAACTAAAAGTTTGAAATAACAACCTTGTCAATTATTACAACAGTCACTGTATAAAGTCAATTTGACATGAAATGAAATATATTTCAAAATGGTTAAAGTTTGTTTTCTTAATATGGAGGCTTATTGCCTGTGAGGAGGAGCCAGATTATGACGATAACTCTACTGAACTACTTCCAGTAAGTGAGTTTACATGTATTGTTCAAGATTTTCCTTTTATAGTGGTTATAGCCGGAAAAGATGATACAGTAAAATGTGCAGGAACGTTAATCGATTCATACTATGTATTAACAGCAGCACATTGTGTTGAAGGTGATGATGAATTAGTTGTACTTGCCGGAATATCTAACCCGTCAGGTGCTTCTATTAAAATTCTAGTGGAAAAAGCTATCATTTTCCCTGATTATATTCAAGCTGAACGTCAAAATGATATTGCAATAGTTCAATTGCAGGAGCCTGTTATGGAAACAACCTTTATTAGGTATGTAGCGCTTCCAAAACGACCATTTGAAACCGATTATTTGAGAGAAATATGCGAGACTGCCTTAATCATACTTTGGAAGAATGGATCTCAAAAAACTGCCTCTGAATTATCGGATCTTGAATGTATTTATATAAAAATAGTATCTGACAGAAAATGTAAAAGAATTTTTCAAAGATCACATAATTTTGAACACGATCCTTGTGTTGCACCATTGCACGGTAAAGATAAGTGCCTAGGAGACACTGGAGGACCATTACTTTGCACTGCAATACAAACTGGTATTACTTCATGGGGAGTAGATTGTGGTGTTGCAACCGATTCAGCAATATTTACTCGTATAGATCAATATTTGACATTTATAGAGGCATTTCAAAGCTCAGGAAAAAGTTTAAATATCCCTGGGTCTATTTTTACATTAACTTGGAGATGTTTATTTCTGTTCTACTTAACTACTATTTATACTAGACATTGATATAAGATTTTTTTAAATAAGTGGGTTTTAAAATAAATATGTTAATAAAGCATTTTAGTAAATATACTATTTTTACCTTTTACATAATATACAGTGTCACCAATAAAGTCCGCATCATATGGTTTTTTTTTTATTAATAGCTTTATTCAAAATTTGACTTTGGCATCAATTTCTGCTTCGATCGAGATGAAAATTAAGCAAAAAAAAATAGTAGTCACGTGATTTGCATTATCTGTCAAATTAAAATTTTTTCCAAAAAATAATTCAAAAGTGGGTTTATTTCTGAAAATATCGAAAAAAATTATAAGAAAAAGTTTTTTTAAATACATTTTCTAGCCCATATGCAAAATTTCAGCTGCATAAGATAAATAATAATAACACTGTGTTCTTTTTTGTGTTAATATTAGAGTGTATTACTTTTAGACACAAACTACGTTTTCAAAAATAATTATTTTATGAAGTTACCTTATACAGGGTCAAAAACAAATAAACTTTGCATCACCTGCGACCAAATTTTAATAGCTCAATATTGATTTCGTAGAAAAACACACATTTAATATGGCGCTACTTTAAAAAAAATAAATAAATATATATAATAAAATATATACATATACAGTGACCGGCAAAGAGTTCGCAACATATGGGAAAAAAATTTATTAGCGGAATATTGAAAAATCTTTTTTGGGGGATTGGATGTGCATGTCCCATAACCTTAATATCGATTTTGACATACGTCACGTGACCATTGGTATGGCGGGAAAGTTGAAAAAACCAATATGAAATCATCATAAATCAGATAAGTTGATGAGATATCGAAAAAATTTAAAGAATAAAAAGTGTTTAGAATTCCATTAGAACCTTAAATACAATGTTTGGGATGTCTACTTAAAAAAACATAAAATCGAATATTTTTGTAAATATTTTTTTACCGAATTAAAAATTTCAACATGACCACAACTAGAAATATTCTTCTGTTTTTCTGACAATTTGGAGCAATAATTCAAAAAATTCGTTTACACTTGGATACCAGCTGTTGCAAAAGTCTATTTCTAATAACCTTATCGATATTTTTTATATCGAAATATTTTATTATGTTAAGAAATCCTTAAATTCATTAATCCAAAGCAAATTTTATTTATAACCGTAAAAAATAATTTTGAATTTCGCAAAAATCTTTAAAAAAATGTAAAAATTAATAAAAATTTAAATTATTTTTTACGGTTATAAATAAAATTTGCTTTGGATTAATGAATTTAAGGATTTCTTAACATAATAGAATATTTCGATATAAAAAATATCGATAAGGTTATTAGAAATAGACTATTGCAACAGCTGGTATCCAAGTGTAAACGAATTTTTGCTCCAAATTGTCAGAAAAACAAAAGAATATTTCTAGTTGTGGTCACCAGATATCAGTTTTACTTTAATAAAGCTTTAAGAAAGGAAAAATATGGAAATTTTTAATTCGGTAAAAAAATATTTACAAAAATATTCGATTTTATATATTTTTAAGTAGATATCCCAAACATTGTATTTAAGGTTCTAATGGAATTCTAAATACTTTTTATTCTTGGAATTTTTTCGATATCTCATCAACTTATCTGATTTATGATGATTTCATATTGGTTTTTTCAACTTTCCCGCCATACCATTGGTCACGTGACGTATGTCAAAATCGATTTTAAGGTTATGGAACATGCACATCCAATCCCCCAAAAAAGATTTTTCAATATTCCGCTAATAAAAATTTTTCCCATATGTTGCTAACTCTTTGCCGGTCACTGTATATATATAATAAAATAAAGCATTGTCAAAACAAAGAAGTTTTCTGTAGGTTGCGTTGAGTCTTATTTTGCAAAAGTGGTGCAATTTACAAAATATGGGTAAAAAATCAAAATAATCTTATGCAGCTAAAATTTTGGATGTGAGCTAGAAACTGCATTTAAAAAAACTTTTTCTAATAACTTTTTTTGATACCTACTTTCAGAAATAACCCTACTTTTGAATTATTTTTCGGAAAAAATTTAAATTTGACAGATAATGCGAATCACGTGAGTACTGTTTTTTTGCTTCATTTTCATCTCGATCGAAGCAGAACTTGATGTCAAAGTAAAATTTCGAATAAAGATATTAATAAAAATCCCAAATGATGCTGACTTTACTGGTCACACTGTATAGCATAACCCTAAAAAAATATAGGGTATTTGGTTTGAAAAACCCAAATTATTGTATTTTAACATTTTATAATATTCTAATGTCAACATAATTCACTCGGTACAAAATTTTAACTACTTTATAATTTGAAACTATTTTTCTATCCCTATAGTTGGGTTTTTTATTTTCTTTATTGAGAAATACAGATAATTTGAAACGAACATGTTTTTCCAAAATTTTAAGAGTTTTCCATTTTGTTTGGCAACGTGAAAAAATAAAATAAAAAACCAAATATGGTCTTATATGCATAAATTTATGAGTAAACCAAAAATCTTAAAATATATAGGGTGTCCCATTTAAAAATATATATTTTATCTCTGACCTGGTTTTTTGGACCAGCCTGTACATTTAAAAATAATTTTAAAACTTTTTTTTGGATAACTCAAATCGTAGAGCAGATAATAATATATTACTTTGTCGCACAAATGGGCCACCCTGTATCATGGACTACTCAATCGAGTTGCGTCATTTATGGAAACGTATACTAAGGAGCCGTAAGTTACCTGACATTTAACGGGTTACATGCGCATTCGCAAAGCGTCGGGTTGTCCATATTATCGTAATCATCATAAAGTAATATTAGATACAGTAATAAAATCAAATCTTGGAAAATGGTATTCCAATAAGAATATAGAAAGGGAAGTAATTATTGATTTCCAAAATAACAATAACATTACTCGGCTTATACAGGGTTAGGAAAAATTACCAGAACGGTCGGTTATTTCAAAATAAACAGGGGTTATCAAAAAACGTCTTATATAAAAAATGTAGGGCTGTTAAAAATCTACATATTGGTGATAAATTGAAATATACAGGGTCGCCCACAAAGTTGTGGAGAATGATAGTTATATTTTTTTAAATGGAACACCCGTTATATTTTTACACTTTTAAATTCCACATAAAATTATAATTATTTTTTATTAAATGCACTAATAGTCTATACTACATAGTTTCCGAGATATTGACTCTCGAAAAGTGACATTTTTGAACTTTGACAGCTTATAACTTTCTAACAGTACGTCTTAGAGCAAAACGGCTTACATGTCCCTATCTTCAATTTTTATTATTTTCCCAAAAAAATCAACTTCCAGTTAAAGCGGAACAACTATATTTCCTGCTTTAGAGTTACATCCGGTTTAACCGGAAGTTGATTTTTTGGGAAGATAGTAAAAATTGAAGATAGGGATATGTAAGCCGTTTTGCTCTAAGACGTACTGTTAGAAAGTTATAAACTGTCAAAGTTCAAAAATGTCACTTTTCGAGAGTCAATATCTCGGAAACTATGTAGTATAGACTATTAGTGCATTTAATAAAAAATAATTATAATTTAATGTGGAATTTAAAAGTGTAAAAATATAACGGGTATTCCATTTAAAAAAATATAACTATCATTCTCCACAACTTTGTGGGCGACCCTGTATATTTCAATTTATCACCGATATGTAGATTTTTAACAGCCCTACATTTTTTATATAAGACGTTTTTTGATAACCCCTGTATATTTTGAAATAACCGACTGTTCTGGTAATTTTTCTTAACCCTGTATATACCTACTTAAAAATTTTGAAATTCATTAAATTCTTAAACATGGTATACAATATTGTTTTACGATTTTTTTTTAGAAAAATTATGTTACAATTCGATAATTACCTTTGGCAACGCTGCTAATAACAAGCCGTAACGTGAGCAATCGTACTTGGTGCACATCTGCGATGTAAGAATGTGAACTATCACCGGGAAGCGATTTTACAAAATATAAACTATTACAGCACAAGACACGCCCCAAATTACGAAATAACAAAATATAATCGGCCTCAGCACAATCCTGCAAAATCTAATCGTTTGCAGCACAACGTGGCATAAATAAATCTTGATGAAATTGAGGTTAGATCCGTCACGTCGGTCAGCAGAAATATTTTTCTTAACCATCCGCACGAGTCCCACCGTCTGACGAATGCAGAAATATTTTTCTTAACCATCCGCACGAGTCCCATGCACCGCCTGACGAGTCCTTTTCTACAAATTCCGTCGAGAAGGTATATTGGCAATCGGTTTTTTCGGGTTTGTTCGGGTTTGCTCCGGGTAACAACGAACAAACCGGTTGCCAATATACCTTTTCGACGGAATTTGTCTAGCAAGGACTCGTCAGGCGGTGGGACTCGTGCGGATGGTTAAGAAAAATATTTCTGCCGTCGGTCTTGCTACAACAAACACTCTGAGCTACAAACGATTAGATTTTACAGAAATGTGCTGAGCGGGATTATATTTTGCAATGATTCACGGGGTGAACGTGTCTGGTGCTCTAATAGTTTATATTTAGTAAAATCGCGCTGAGGCCGATTATATTTTGTAGTTTCGTAATTGGGGACGTGTCTTGTGCTGTAATAGTATATATTTTGTAAAATCGCCACCTGGAACCTCGGGGAACAAGGAGCAAAGAACTTTGTTGTTATTTTCAGATTTATTCCTCTTCGTTCGCTGCCAGGACCATTTCCGAGGGGACCTACGGTTTAACGTAGGCACCAAACCACGATCCTCAGTCATTAGAAGTACCCCCCAAGGACTATCAACCCTTGGTTTCGCGCTTTCTATGACCTACCGATTGGGGAGTGTGTTCCTTACCCCGCATCCCACGAGATATTCGATCTCATCCGACCTGGTAACCGGCGTGAATGGGGTGGGTTTGGGGCATGATACATTTTTCACTCTTTCCTAATTTTTGCTAGGTGCTGTACCCACGTCAAGACTTATTCCACTAAAATCCACCGGGCTCGAACCAGTTTGCCGGCAGTGGGATACGAACCCACAAATTCTCGTCCTAGAGTTGTCAGCGATTGCCGCGTTAACCACGGAGCCACTGATGCCGTTAAGGAGCCGGAGCAGACCAGCGGCTCCTCCAATTCCGAGATCACCGAGCAGGGTACGAAGAACGAAGGTATTGTCTTGGCATTTTTAACAGCGGACGATGCGTCCTGGCCGCAGCTACACGCTTCCGGGGGACTTTAGGTGTTAGGCTTTTCCAGTGTCGACATAAGAACCTGATCGGGTGAAACACATTTTTTTTTAATAATACTTTTTACTTTGAGTGGTTGAAATATCTAGAGGATTTATTGATTGGGAGGTTAGAAGGTACATTTAAATTTAGAGGTGCACGTGCACATGTGCTTGGCACTTATTTAGAAGCCGCCACTGACAATGCCATAGACGATATAGGTAGTAGCGCACTTTTCTTATAAGAATTTAAAAGAAGAGTAGGTACTTATACTGTGCGAGCAAAAATTATTTGCATCAAAGAGGGATATATTTTATTAATCTTAACATTAAAGTGGTGCTTAATCTTATCTTTAGCATTCAAATTAATCAGAACCTATATAACTGGGAAGCAGACCAAACTGGCAGTTGATTTTTTGGTATTATGACGTCTTGTCATGATTTGACAAACAAACTAACCAGCAAAATTACTGATGTTAACATCCTGTCATGATTTAACAAACAAAAGTAACCTGAAAATATACCTCCAAATATTATAGTAGTTTTTACAACAAGAGTGGATATGATGTCCATACCGCACGATGACGTAAGTTGAGCACGACGCCGAAGGCGTAGTGCTCAATCGTTTAAGTGCGATATGGACATTCCACTCGAGTTGTATAGTGTATTTTTTCTACGACTAGGGAAATTTTACACTTTAAATAACAATAAAATTTACAATAAACAACGAGATTTATTTAACAATAATTAACCTATTAGATCTAAGTACCTATATAATATAAGATTACTATTTATTTTCTACAATAAATGTGCAATTGTTGAATGTACAGTTGTTATATGCAATAGTTTCTTTTTTTAAATTGCAATTTGAAACATTATTCTCTGTAACACTATTATACGAGGTAGATGCTAAATATTTGGAGCAACATTTTCTTTAGAGGTTGATGTAATATTTTCTATTTGCGTATTGTGAACTAATTTTACAATACCTAGTATTACCATTATTACCAATCTTCTATTTTTTACTTAAATAATTTTCGATGTAAGTTTCCATCACTGAAGTTGATTTCCAGCCACCGTAGTTCTTGATGGTTAAGGTGTTGCCACCTGCATCTGCTAGGAGAGTGGCCCCCGAGCGACGGAAACAGTGTCCTGTATATATAATTCTGAGTTGGGTAAATTTAAAAATTCAGCAGTTATTTTCGGCTGATTACCAATTTTGTTGATGCCAACTACTTGCTTGGAACATTTACCCTTTTGGTAATTTATAAAAAGTTGCTCCGCATGTTTGTTGGTGTAAGCTCCATCATGTATTTTTTTGAAACCTTGTAAAACAGGCCATCAGGGATTACAAATAAACGATCTGTTTTTGTTTTGACGTCGATTAATCTAACTTAAAATTTATTTCCCAAGTCTCGAATATGATCCAGTTGTAAATTTTTTAATTCTTGTCTATGGCATCCGCCAGAAATACCAAAAATCAGTACCACCTAAAATTTAATTAGAAATATTATATTTTATGACTACAAAGTAAGTAGGTATCAAATAAAATAAAGGTATTTTCCTTCAATGAGATTCGAACCAAGGAGCCTTTCTTGACCGCCACGAGCTCTACCATGCGACTGATTTGACACTTGATTAAAATAATGTCTAGCGCATATTATAAGAAGTCTTATTTAAGTATTCTATAGGATTTCGTACAAGATAAGATTTTTTTGATATGATATAATATTAATATAAAAAGTACTTTACTGAAGCTTACCTTTGTAAACAAATATTCGTGATCTGGTGCTTCCAGTAATCGCTCATATTTTTATAACTTGCAATAATTTTATTTACACTTTAATTGACATAATATTTTAAAATCGAATAGTTACCTGGGTAAGCTGATGCTAACTGTGATTGGTCGATTTCATATCCTATAACTATAGGATGGATATGAAATTATATCCGTTCAGTTAACTGGAATTGCCTACTTATCCATTCTGTAGATTGTGCAAGAAATAGCTAATATGCAGATGGGAGTAAAAAAAATTAATCAAAGGATGTCAACATCCTTGGCGTTTTGTCATATTTTGACAAGCAAAACGAACCTCAAATTATTTAGTTGAACTCCGTGTTGGTGACTTTACCTGGATCGGTCAAAGTGTCTTTGTGAAGACTAATGAAGAGGCTAGTAGCACACAGCACGTCTTCAACGAAATAAGAATACAAAGGAAGTAGGATTTTGCATAAACCGCCCAACAAACCGACCGACGGAAGTCGGCCATTTTGAGACCCCACAATATGACTCCATGTTTGTTTTGGTGGTTGACAGGTCGAGCTGTGATTTCTGATTTCTTTGCTTTTTTTGTGTTAATTTGAATTTAAATTAGTTAACAACCATATTTAACGAATTCTAGTAAACTTATAATTACTTTAGTGTGACAGTGGAGTATACTTTTAGCGCTGGACAGCAATTAAAACATTTTAATTAGTTTGTATTCTGGGTTAATTAATAAGCTATAAATATGGTTAGTTGTGCTGCTTGTGGGTGCTCCCAAACGCTAAGAAGTAAAAAACTGGGCATTACATTTCATCGGTAATTTTATGTTTAGAGATATAAACTTTTTTAATCTGTGGAGACAAAAAATGTTATTTTAATTTAATATCAAAATACACATAACCTCCGAACCTCGCATGCCATTCATGGGCGTTCGTCTTATAAAACCAGAAAAATATTATTTATTTATTAATCGACTGGGTTACCCATGGGTTACCCCATTTCTACAGAAAAGCAAATTAAAAATACTTATTGGTTTTTAGTTTTCCAAATAATTACCTAAGAAAAAAGGCATGGTTAAAATGTGTAAACCGAAGTGATTGGGATCCTACACGAAATAGCGTTCTTTGATCGGAGCATTTATCTGAAGATTGCTTTGACAGAACTTCAAGATTAAAAGTTAGATTGGTCCCAACTGCAGTAGTGCCTACTTTTGAAGTAGCCAGGTTAAAAAATGTAAGTTTTGAAACTATTGTATCGGGTCATTACATAATATATTCGAAAATATGTAGGTAGGTAGGTACTTAAGAATATGAATACAAATAATTCTGCATTATTTATGCTTCTGAGGAAGCTGCTTTGTCACTTTTTCATAAATTATGTATCGATAAAAGTTTTTTGGTGTTTTATTGGTTTAATCTATTTTTAAAATTTTAAACCCATGGATAAAGAATGTAATAAAATATGGGAGTGTAGGTATGATAAACAAAGAAATTCATATTTCAAGATTGAAGACAATGATGTTTCTAGAATGATAGAAACGTTTTCCCAATATTCACCTGAGGACAACTGGAGATACCATTGATTAAAAAAATAAATTCAAAGCAAGTCCCAAACCTTCTATCATTGAAAGAAAGTCATATCAAAATATTAAAAAAAAATTTACAAAGAGAGGTAGTATCACGTTATAGGCACTTTTGTTTCATTTGGTAAAGGTGCCAAACAGATAATTAAAAAACTTATATTTTTTTGGCAGGTACGTTCCTATGCAATATCTTATAAGACACCATGTCAAAACCTGTCTGAAGATAATTATCCTACTGTGAATCTAACTGGAACACCATCTGGTTACAACATATATTGGACATGGCTCTTCCAGTACATTTTACTATCCAACAACACACCTAAGAATTCAGTATATTCCTGTAATCTTATATGACAATCAGTAATGGTTACGGTTTCCGGATTCTCCAAAGTGTATCGGTTAGTTTTAAACAAGGTGATAACAGTCTTTGATTTATTTAATATCAGTTTATTTTTAGAAACCCAATAATTATTTACTTCAATCATAAATTGTTAAATATGTTGCTCGAGAAGCTCAAGGTCTTTATATGCTAGGATTTATTATAATTACTTGTAAATACTTTTAAAATGTTAACGCCATAATACGCCGTTACCTTATTTAAATAAATAACTAAAAGAAATAGTTGTATTGTTTTATTACACCAATCTTCACGTATCTTATAGGTATATATGAATCTAAATATTTTTTCAATTTTTTTCGTCCAAATAAAATTTCATTTAATTATTTTGTTATTACCATTTTAATGATACGCCACAGGTGGACCGGAAACACGCATGCGTCAAATGTTGCCGCCATCAGACCCCATCCCGGACAACTGTCCATCTACAATACCCTACTTCCTTTGTATTCTTATTTCATCTGTCTCGGACACTTCTTTAAAATCTAGAAGGCTACGATTACAACTTTTCGAATTTGTTTAATGAATTTAATACAAGTTTTATGTAACTCTGTATCAACGCCCTGTCATAAAACTAACCTCAAACTGTTTAGTAAAACCCCAGTGCTGCGGACATGGAGGTCACCACTTGACCACGAGAAGTCTGCCTAGGGAACTCCATTGTTGTCAAAGTTATTTAGTCAGAATCAGCTGTTTTATAATTTTTTAGGATATGTTAGTTGTATGATATAATATAATAGTGCGAATGTTGGTTGATCTGATTGTGTTTACCATATTTAGGACTCCTCAAGTCTTCCATAGTTTGCCGTAAGTCCGTAAAGCATGATTTTACAAAACAGCAGATTGAATAGCTTTGGCAACATTGGAGTTCCCTAGGCAGCCGTGGCAGCCTATCCTCTCGTCACTTGACCAGGCTGAGCCCTCGAAGACATATTCCGACCTGGATCCGTCAAAGTCCCGAAATGGTGTGGCTAGGAATGTTGTCTCGGGTCTTGTGCAGTATAGGTCTGCTCGATTTTAACAATTTTTGAAATTTTAATCGAGAGCTGTGAGTATATAGCATAGATTAAAAGAATAAAATCATTGGACGAACCACTTTTTTGGCCAAAAATTCAAATAAAAGTTTCATAATTTACAGTAGTTTTTGAATTATTTTCACGCAAAAACTCTCTTTAAACAATAATAAAATGAAAGTGACAGTGTTGTCAAACATGCCTATTTTTTAAAATGTTTTGTTAATGCCAATCCACATTGTGCGCACGTTCGGAAATAAAAAAAAAATAATTAACACAGGTAGGAAAATCAAAAAAGTAAGAAAAATGAACAACTCGCACAGTATATCGTTCGGCTATTTGTGTAGTTAGATTTTGTAATCTCATTCTTTCCAAAACATAAACTGGTCAACATATCCAAAAAAGCAGGGAGACTGCATTAAGTACTCCTAACCTTCTGAAGAACTGATTCATGCAAGACTTCAGTACAGAGCCCAGTTTCCAGGTCCACAAAGTTTCTCGAATGGTTGGCTGTTTTGTCAATGTAGGGAGACACACCGCCCAACGTACTAATCTGCTCAACGATTGGATACAAACACAACAAACCCCCTCTTTGCTGTGACATCATAAATACCCAGTACCCAACATTCGCGTACAACTCGCCCCACATTGTACTTCCTCTTCGTCAGTACTCACTCATATATTTGGACAACGTGCCCATTAATGCCTTACAAACTAATAATATTGTATTACAAATTTGCGGTTGCATCCACTGGACATCGTAGCGCATCCTGCACGCACCTCGCATACCCATTCCCACATTAAAAATAGTACGAATGGGGGTTTTACAATTTTCAAAAAATGTTCCCTTGAGAACATTTTGTTGTTTCCTACAGCCTTTATAAAAAAAATATATCCGAAGGGGGCTGCTTTGAGCTTAGATCCATTTTTTTTTCTGTGTAAATCACGAGTTAAATGGTTCATGTGTCACGTAGATATGCATTCACATTTAGGTAAAACTATGGAGGACTTGAGGTAGGAGGCCGATCGCAATGCATTGGATTCGATCCCAAATTAGCATCGGTAATTCAGCTTTACGAGTTGCCATAAGATGGCGCTCGTGTTCGAAGTGGGCTATCAAATAAATGGTTTCTTATGGACGCAATAACTATTTTTATTTAAATTAGTTCTTTAAGGAACAAATAAGGACTTTCATATGAATTTACACTTACTTTGTTATACTTATTAGTAAACTCGGCCTGTATAAAGTTCCAACGATGCTTCGTTTTTAAAATATAGGAACATTCTAGCTAGAGGGTTTTACCTTTGGAGCTAGAAAGATACTTATTTGGCTGCGTTTCATCTTTGAAGAAGATCCTGTCTTACACCCCGACACAAAGCAAACTCTACTTTTATAAATTGTACCATTATTCATTATAAATATGGAAATTAATTACAATACAACGTTATTTGTCTTGTCTTGCCTTCAAACGTTATTTGTTATTTCGAAAAATAAAACGTCAATTGTCAAAAGTAAAAGCACAGAAAAATAAATGGTTTAAGAAAAAGATAAAAACTATGGAGGATCTAGTTTTCCATATTAAAAACGAAGAAGAAGAAGACAACATCAGCCCACTTCGGACGCGAGAGCCATCTATCAGCCAATAGCGAACTAACCAAAAAACCGGGACAGAAATTGAAAATGCTGCCATTATCGATCGGCCTCCTACCCTCTAGTTCTCCATAGGTAAAACTATGGAGGACTTGAGGTAGGAGGCCGATCGCAATGCATTGGATTCGGTCCCAAATTAGCATCGGTAATTCAGCTTTACGAGTTGCCATAAGATAACGCTCGTGTTCGAAGTGGGCTATCAAATAAATGGTTTCTTATGGACGCGATAACTATTTTTATTTAAATTAGTTCTTTAAGGAACAAATCAGGACTTTTATATGAATTTACACTTACTTTGTTATACTTATTAGTAAACTCTGCATGTATAAAGTTCCAACGATGCTTCGTTTTTAAAATACAGGAACATTCTAGCTAGAGGGTTTTACCTTTGGAGCTAGAAATATACTTATTTGGCTGCGTTTCATCTCTGAAGAATATCCTGTCTTACACCCCGACACAAAGCAAACTCTACTTTATAAATTATACCATTATTCATTATAAATATGGAAATTAATTGCAATACAACGTTATTTGTCTCGTCTTGCCTTCAAACGTTCTTTGTTATTTCGAAAAATAAAATGTCAATTGTCAAAAGTAGAAGCACAGAAAAATAAAGGGTTTAAGTAAAAGTTAAAAACTATGGAGGATCTAGTTTTCCATATTAAAAACGAAGAAGAAGAAGACAACATCAGTCCACTTCGGACGCGAGAGCCATCTATCGGCCAATAGCGAACTAACCAAAAAACTGGGACAGAATTTGAAAATGCTGCCATTGTCGATCGGCCTCCTACCCTATAGTTCTCCATAGGTAAAACATATCTATGGTGTGTAAACCTAAATATTTATAAAATATTTTTTTGGAAAAATTCCTTTATCCAACATTCTTTAAGCTTTGATGTGTTTCGTTTGAGGTAAGCTTTTAAAAAAATCCAAAAATGTTATGATATTCGAGCAGACGTATATGGCACAAGAACCTCGTATAAGTATACTACTTAACTGCGGCAAGAGGGGAGGAAAAAATCTTTACTGTGCTAAGATAAATTTAAAAAAAGAACGCTCAAGTTAGCCGTTGGCATTACTTTACAAGAAGCCCTGCTAATAATGTTTCTTCTTTTTCTGTTTGTAATTTTTGGAACAAAATAAACTACCTAAATAAGTATTTTTTTAATGCATGAAAGTTTAAACTAAATGATTTTATTTGCTTATTAAAACGAATCTTTTATCAGCTTTCTTACATTGGTAGCTGCAAAATTATAAAAACCAAAGGTACCAAATTCTGTTCGCAAATCCGCAACTGCATCTACCGTGCGAGCAAAAATTATTTGTATCAAAGAGGTACTTGCATCTAAGAACGTAATGCTTAGCCGTAGAGCTCAATACCTGTTGGGTGTCAGTAACTACCTGAATTAACAATCAATCAGTTATTCCGTCATCTTTGACAGTCGTTACAAGTAATTTGATTCATCGCTAATTTTTCCAATTTCTTAAACAATTCACACAATGGGCGTCACGGAACAGCACAAAACATTCATGGTTAAAGCGTATTTTTGAACTATTTAAGAACTTGTTGCAAACGTTCGTGAAATAATGCAAAATACGCCAACAAATTGTATAAGACGCATGTCCCAAGAAGTGGGAAGATCTTATGGAACATGCAGTTCCTCATTTAAAGAACACTATTTTTAAAACACCAGTTGCAAATTTAGAACAATTACAAGAAAGGATTATCCAAGAATGTGGTAACATTTCTCCAGACATGCTGGTCAACACTTTCGAAAATATAAAGAGACTTGTGAATTTATGCTTGGAGCATGGCGGTGGCCAATTCCAGCAATTTATGTAATTATTTTTCTTTTTCTTTCTGTATATTCTTACTTTGTTAATTTTGTAAACAATAAAAATAAACTTGTATTTGAAAGGGAAAGAAAAACTCTAAGTCTTCCTCCAGAGAGTTTTTCTTTCCCTTTCAATTTTTTACTCCACTTGAAGTATGGACTATTTCTTCCATTTAAATTTGTATTTGTCTACCTACTTATTATATTACTCTACTACTTAGTTTGGCATATCATGTTATAATATGAATTTGACAAAATTTTAACCTAGATTTGGTTAGATATATCGTCCCCATATCATTGTGATCTAAACCAAGCCCTACGTTTTTTAATCCAAGCCCTCTTTGATGCAAATGATTTTTGCTCGCACGGTACTTAACTGCGGCAAGAGGGGAGGAAAAAATCTTTGCTGTGCTACGTTAAATTTTAAAATGGAACGCTCATGTGAACCGTCGGCATTCCTTTGCTATTTACAAGTAGCTCTGCTAATAATGTTTCTCCTTTTTCTGTTTGTAATTTTTGGAACAAAATAAATTAAATAAGTATTTTTTTAATGCATGAAAGTTCAAACTAAATGATTTTATTTGCTTAATAAAACGAATCTTTTATCAGCTTTTTTACGTTGGTATATGGAAAGGGGTCTGGTGCAGTATAGGTCAGCTCGATTCTAACAATTTTTGAAATTTTAATAAAGAGCTGGGAGTGTATAGAATAGATTAAAAGAATAAAATCATTGGACGAGCCACTTTTTTCGCCAAAAATTCAAATAAAAGTTTCATAATTTACAGTAGTTTTCGAAATATTTTCACGCGAAAACTCTCCTAAAATTATAATCACAGAAAAATTAAGGGTTTATTACTATAATACAATGAAAGAATAATTACAGTGTTGTCAAACATGGCTATTTTTCTTAATGCAGCAACAGAAACTTTAATAAATACCTTTATGCGGTAATGGTATCATACATTAGTGTGGCGGGCTTTGCCCGCCTCGCAACTAATATAAACATCCTTGGGCTACGCAATAGAACGCCGGCTACGCGACGGCCGCTGCCGCGGCCTAAGATACACCTTTAATAATAACACCTTTATGCGATAATGGCATCGTACATTAATGTGACAGGAACCGCCCGCCCCGCAACTATTATAAACATCCTTGGGCTACGCAATAGAACGCCGGCTACGCGACGGCCGCCACCGCGGCCTAAGTTACACCTTTTTTTTTTTTTCGGATAGTCGACCGAAACCAAACCTACTTGAATTGGCAATAACGCTTTTCCT
The DNA here is from genome assembly GCA_963969555.1 of Polydrusus pterygomalis. Classification (NCBI taxonomy): domain Eukaryota; kingdom Metazoa; phylum Arthropoda; class Insecta; order Coleoptera; family Curculionidae; genus Polydrusus; species Polydrusus pterygomalis. Next base: position 74,647,592 of record OZ018376.1, on the reverse strand, counting down.
TGTCAACCAACTGCTAACCAATGAAATCAAAACAAGTCTGTGCGACCTAAGGTCCATTTTTTTCTGTGTAAATTACGAGTAAAATGGTTCGTGTGATCGTGTGTCACATAGGAAAATATGTATGGTGTGTTTAAACGTTAAGGTGGGAGTATCAACACGCTTGCCAACCTATAACCTATTTCGCGTAGATTTATTTATGTTTTCTAGCTTTTATACAAAATTTAAAGAAAATCAGTATCGACTTGATGTTCTATAGGTAATAATTGACATATTTAATAAATATTAAGGTATTTCATAACTTATTTTAGGAGAATTGTATAGCGAAAAATATCGGGTAAGATTTTTTTAACGTTATTATGTCATTGTCACTCATTGTTCTTTCACTATACAATTCTCCCAAAATAGGCAATGAAATAAATTGATATTTTTGTAATATATCAGATACTACCTAAATAATGTACCGACGATATTGATTTTCTTTAAATGTTAGTTATTAAAATAATAAACTCAAAAAATCAACGCGAAATAGGTTATAGGTTGGCAATAGATTGAATGACGTTGAGAATTCAACCTTAATATTTAAAAAATACTTTTTTGGAAAAATTGCTTCATCCAACATTTTTTAAGCTTTAATTTGTTCCATTTGAGGTAAGCTTTTAAAAAAATCCAAAAATGTTATGAAATTCGAGCTGACGTATATGACACCAGAACCTATGGAAAGTTATAAAAATCAAATGTACCAAATTCTGTTCCAGTGGCGTAGCGTGGTCAAAGGGGCGGAGGGGGCGAAAGCTTCTAAGGTAAGGGCGTAGATATTTTCTTTTTAACGGGGGGTAAAAAAATAGCGCCGCAGACGAAAATTTATTGGATGCCACGCCCTTAAAATATAAAATACACAATATCCTCAAGAAAATCACAAAAATTGATCAAGTAAAAAAAAGTGCTTCGTTTTCATGGCTCACTATGGGTCCTGGGGGAGGGGGGGGGGTAATTACCCCCTTATCTACGCCCTTCTTCAAAGGGCGCCTCACTGTATAATTTCGTTTATTTAGTAAATTTTGGCCTGCGTCCTTGAGTAATGAAGTTTTTGTTTCGTCATGTCTAAAATGGTCACATGAAAATAGAATATGAATACGCCAAGGGGAATTTTGTTAAAACTCTATAAAATATTTTATGCATATTACTTAATATTCTTAATAATATAAGCATATATTCTCATTGGCGACAATAACACACTTTTAAAAAGATAAAATTTAGTCTGTAGTGAATTAGAGATTTCAAGGAATTTTTAATTGTTAAAGCAAAGTAACTGAAAGAATACAAATTATTGGTCGTGGCGAAATATTTTTATTATAAATTAAATCAAGTAGTGAAAATAAAATAAAATCTCGAAATAGGTAGGTAACAGGTTTATTTTATCTGCTTCTTTACTCTAAAAGTTATAAACAAATAATACCCTAGTTAAAACTCATAAAATACTTTAAAAACAAAGAGAAAGAGAGCTTCGCAAAATATCATACTTGCCAATATTCTTCTGATAATGGTCATCCTATAATATAAACAGAAACAAAGAACTAAATTATAATAGTAATAAATAATGACGGTTATTTTGTTATATAATTATTATTTATATTTATAAACATAGTAAATTTCCTCTTGCTGCGATAGGTAGACCCAACAAGGTTCTGATGTCATATAAGGTCGGTCGAATTTCTTCCTGTTTTTGGGTTTATAAAAGCCTGTTTACATTAGGTGCAATCGCTGCATGCAGTTTATAGCGAGGCAATTAATTGCATTGCATGACCGTTTACATCGCGTTTACATTATGAAGCAATTAATTTCAAGCAAGTATCTTGACAACAAATATTACCAATCCAAATATCAGCTGATTAAATAAGAGGTTATGTGTTTTGTTGATTTTCCTGTAGTTTCTGTAATTTTTTGTTGTGATTTTTGTTAATTAAAACATATTGTACTTTCAAAAATATATTATCATAAAGAAAATCACAAAAACCTACACCCAAACGCTTCAAAATACAAACAAATACTTTTGTAGAGGTTGTTTACATTTGTTATCAGGTTGGTAATGAAAATAATACTAGAAAAATCACTAAAATTGCATGCTATTTGCAATCAAATTAGAACATTTCCTAATTTCGTGCGATGCAAATAAAATTGCATCAGCTGATCAGAAAGTCACCAAAGCGCATGCCTTGAGGCAATTTTTTATTGCAATTGCATTGACTGCACCTAATGTAAACAGGCTTTTAGAAAGATAACATGAAATGAAACAATTTAGTGCAAAAAAAATTGCGGATAAAGCCATTTTTTTCAAATTAAAGCAATTTTTAATATTTAAACCTAAGGTATCGTATTACTTACTTATCTAATAAATACAATATCCACAATTATTTTATCAACTTATGGCCATAAAAGATCAATATATAATATAGTAGAATCTATATTACCAAAAAAATTAAAATTAAACTATATTTTACTTCAGAATAATGATTACATGTTATAATATTCCAATTCCAGAGCAAACGTCAGCATAAAACATAAACATAACCCCATTTGTCTGGTTTTCGGTGTATTTTTAGTGGATTCATGAAGACACGAAGCTGTGTTGCCAAGTGTAATTTTAAATTTGTTTGGGTTTGTATATAAATGTAATAAATAAACTTTATGCCATTACCGCAAAAAGGTGTTACTATTAAAAGGTGTAACTTAGGCCGCGTAGCCGGCGTTCTATTGCGTAGCCCAAGGATGTTTATAATAGTTGCGGGGCGGGCGAAGCCCGCGACGCTAATGTATGATGCCATTACCGTATAAAGGTGTTACCATTAAAGGTGTAGCCGGCGTTCTATTGCGTAGCCCAAGGATGTTTATAAATAAAATAAAATAATATCCTTATTTTTTTTAAATATATTTTATTATAAATAAACTTAATTAGGTTTAAGACTTTTTGAAATACCTAACCAGCGTTAATGACGTCAAATCATGAAAATTGGTCCAACGTGGCAACACAGTAAGTATTGCGTCAAATAATGGAGACTTCTCGCATTGACATTTTCGGCACAGAAAAATAAAGGGTCTATATTTTCGGTAAAAATGTCAATTAATTAAAAGTTTATTATTAATTCTTCGCGTCAAAAGTGTATAATCCGCAATTTTTTTGCTTTCAACCTGTTCTATACAGCTTAGGCTATATGTTAAAACTTTAAAACTACCAAAATTCGACCGACCTTATATGACACCAGACCCGGTAAACAATATTATCAATTATCATGTGAAGTGAAATTGAACTGCGAAACTACTGGGAGAGTGAGAAGGGGGCGTCGTTTGGGAAAGGGCTCAAAGGGCGGGGGGGGGGGCGGTCGCCCCCCTGGCCCCCTGCACGCTACGCCACTGTTCTGTTCGTAAGTCCGCAACTGCATCTGTCGTTTTTATGGTGCAAATGTTGTCTAAAATTTATCTGTGTTATTGTATTTTGAAAATGTACTGTTTAAAGTCAATGTGACATAAAATAACCTATCTTAGAAATAGTATGTTAAAATTTGTATTCTTGTTATCTGGATTTATAGCCTGTCAAGCTAAGAATGATATTAATACAGCTGATGTCCTCCCCCATCCGAATGAATTTAGCTGTATCCTTGACGATTTTGCCTTCGTAGTAGCTATAGTGACAATAGACGACTTAGTAATATGCGCAGGAACTTTAATCGATGCACATTCTGTCTTAACAGCAGCACATTGTGTGGAAAAATCTAATAAATATTTTGTACTTGCTGGAATATCTAACCCCATATCTGGAGCTTTGAAAATTTCAGTGAGCGACATTGTTCTTCATCCTAACTATGTTCAAGCTAAGCGTCATAATGATATTGCTGTAGTTCACTTGATGACGCCCGTTGAAGAATCACGTTATATTAGGTATGTAATAATTCCCAAGAGACCATTTGAAAAAGAATATCTTACGGAACTCTGCGAGAGTGCCCTAGTTATAATTTGGAAAGATGGGTTTCAAAAAAATGCATCTCAATTAACAGGCATTGGATGCATTTTTATAGAAATCTTAGTAAACAAGAAATGTAAAAGAATTTATCAGAAAACACAAAACATTGGCGAAGATGCGTGTGATCAACAGTTTCCTGGTGAAGACATCTGCAGAGGAGATACTGGCGGGCCCTTACTTTGTACAACACTGCAAACTGGTATTACTTCATGGGGGTTTAACTGTGGTATGCCAACCGATGCAGCAATGTTTACTCGAATAGATCAAAATTTGGATGCTATGAAAGTACTTAGAAGCTCTTTCAATAGTTTGCGTATTCCTAGTTTTATTTGTACAATAATTACTAGCACCATTATAATGTTCCGCCTTAAATTTTATTAGTCATAATATCTTATTGTTAGTTCTTGAAGTTTTATACAATTTTTTTGGGGTTTAAGGTGAGAGTATCAACATGCTAGCCAACCTATAACCTATTTCGCGTAGATTTATTTATGTTTTCTAGCTTTTATACAAAATTTAAAGAAAATTAGTATCGACTTGATATTCTATACGTAATAATTTACATATTTAATAAATATCAAGGAATTTCATAACTTATTTTAGGAGAATTGTATAGCGAAAAATATCGAGTAAGATTTTTTTTTACATTATTATGTCATTGTCACTCATTGTTCTTTCACTATACAATTCTCCCAAAATTAGCAATGAAATAAATTGATATTTTTGTAATATATCAGATACTACCTAAATAATGTACCGACGATATTGATTTTCTTTAAATGTTAGTTATTAAAATAATAAACTCAAAAAATCAACGCGAAATAGGTTATAGGTTGGCAATAGATTGAATGACGTTGAGAATTCAGCCTTAAGGTGAGAGTATCAACATGCTTGCCAACCTATTTCGCGTAGATTTATTTATGTTTTCTAGCTTTTATACAAAATTTAAAGAAAATCAGTATCGACTTAATATTCTACAAGGTGTCCCAAAAGTAATGGGACACATAGCAACAGCAGACTCCTTAAGGCGAAATAATAGGATTTATTTAAACTTGCCTTATTCAAAATTTGATAACAACCAAGATACAGGGTGTCAAAGTTTTAATTTTGTTTTAGTTTCTTTGCGATTATTTCTTAACGAAACGACATAGCAGCACAAATTTAAGGATTTTGGGTTTTTTTGAGGTGAGGAATTCAAAATTATTTATAGTTTTTGTATAACCAGTAGAGGGCGCTGCCTACGACACGGCCCACTCCTTTTAGCTGGCATAACTTTGTTTAGGCTTCTTATATCGATCCGACTATTAAAAAAATAAGTTAGTTGACTTCTTTTACATCAAAAACGTATAACTTATTAAAGTCGCTAGGAGCAACCATTTTCAAGATAATCGCATTCGATATTTTTAATGCAAGAATGCTAAAATATTTAAAATAATTGTGTATTCGTATTAGTATTATTTATCACAGCTGGCTTTGATTAAAAACAACGGCGTTTCTAAGGCAACAACATGTTACATAATAGTATATTAAAGTACACGTTTTATAAAGCATCATTTTATAACACGCGTCCATGTTAAAAAACGAGCCGCTTGCGGTGAGCCTCTGGACAACAAAAATTATTTTGCGAACTGTAATTTTTTGATTTATTCACCCATTTTCACCACGAGATTCTAAAGTTATTTTAGCGATATGAGATTTGAAATTGGACGGAATACGTTGTGTGATCCTTATACATTCGGTATATATACAGAGCGTTCGGAAATTCGGGCGATTTTGCTACTTTTTTTCGAATTTCAAAAGGCGTGATTTTACGTCACGGCATTGCAATTTAGTATAGGGAAGATGGAAAATTCAAATAAAGTTGTAGTTTAAATCGACATTGGAAGGTTAGTAGATTGAATTTTGGATAGGATTTGGCAGAAAATGATAGCTTGAAGCATGTACAAAAGCAAAATAGTTCTCCGTCAATAAAGTTATTATTTAATATGTGTTTTTTTAATTAACTAAAACAATACATACAGATTGTAGATCTAGGTAACCAAACATACATACGTGGGTTCGTGTAGTATTTTGCATATTTGGACTAAAAAATATTAGTTATCTAGAATGCTATGCTAAACAGTGAAAAAAAACATGTCATGTAGGGCCAACCTTTAAATAATAAAATTCGGAGTTCGAAATAGATCTATTACGAACTCGCTAGCGCGTTCGAAATAGATATGTTTCGAGACAAAATTAGAAAAAGTATCATCTGTCAAAGTTATTCATTTTCTACGTACAATACGTTGATATTATACTTTTTTTAGTAATGCCTCGACATAATTTATTTTCCAATGCGGAAATGTGTGTAATTATCTAAATGAACAGTTCCCTGAACGTTGGTTAGGCCGTGGTGGCCCCTTGCCTTGGCCGGCGCGAAGTCCGGATTTTAATCTCATGAAGTTCTGCATTTAGGGTTATTTGAAAACCAATGTTTATAACAAGTTATAATGAGTTAAATCAAAAAATTATAAATTCTCTTAATCCGCTCAGAAATTATGAAGATCAGTCTTTTGTAAAACGTATAGCGAAATGTACCTATTGAGGTCAATGGTGGCCATTTTGAACAATTGCTATGACGACGTCACCATTTTTATTTCTAACTATTTTGTTACTTTTAAATGTTATTAAACTAAGTATTAAATAAAATTTTTGATTTGAATAAAATTAGTAATTCCGTATACGAAAAAACGTTTTTATTAGAAAAAAATAGTCAACCTTAAGTATCTACATTAACTTTTACACTTTACAAATGTAGCTGATTAACAATAATTTTAAGTCAGAAGTTCACCGTTGCTCGATTTTCCGTTGCTTTTGGACCACGTACTTAAATTACATTGGATGGACATATGAAATGCGATTATCTCGAAAATGGTTGCTTCTAGCGACTTCAATAAGTTATACGTTTTTGATGTAAAAGAAGTAAAGTAACTTATTTTTTTAATAGTCGGATCGATATAAGAAGCCTAAACAAAGTTATGCCAGCTAAAACGAGTGGGCCATGTCGTAGGCAGCGCCCTCTACTGGCTACACAAACACTCTGGATAATTTTAAATTCCTCACCTCAAAAAACCCCAAAATCCTTAATTTTATGCTGCTATGTCATTTCGTTAAGAAATAATCGCAAAAAAACTAAAACAAAATTAAAACTTTGACACCCTGTATCGTTATCGTTGTTATCAATTTTGGGATAAGGCAAGTATAAATAAATCGCATTATTTCGCCTTAAGGAGTTTGCTGTTGCTCTGTGTCCCATTACTTTTGGGACACCCTGTATAGGTAATAATTGACATACCTATTTAATAAATATTAAGGAATTTCATAACTTATTTTAGGAGAATTGTATAGCGGAAAATATCAGGTAAGATTTTTTTTAACATTATTATGTCATTGTCACTCATTGTTCTTTCGCTATACAATTCTCCCAAAATTAGCAATGAAATAAATTGATATTTTTGTAATATATCAGATATTACCTAAGTAATGTGCCGACTGCCGACGATACTGATTTTATTTAAATGTTAGTTTAAAAAATAAAAAACTTGAAAAAACAAAGCGAAATAGGTTATTGGTTGGCAATAAATTGAACGACGTTGAGAATTCAACCTTAAGGTGAGAGTATCAACAAGCTTGCCAACCTATAACCTATTTCGCGTATATTTATTTAATTTTTCTAGCTTCTACACAAAATTTAATTAAAATCATTATCGTCTTCATATTTTATAGGTAATAATTGACATTAAATAAATATCAAGGAATTTCATTAAATATTTTAGGAGAATTGTATAGCGAAAAATATCGCGTAAGATTTTTTTTAACATTATTATGGAATTCTTCTTTCACTATACAATTTTCCCAAAATTAGCAATGAAATAAATTGATATTTTTGTAATATGTCAGATTTTACCTAAATATTGTACCGACGATATTGATTTTATTTAAATGTTAGTTAATCAAATAGTAAACTAAAAAAAGCAACGCGAAATAGGTTATAGGTTGGCAATAGATGGAATGACGTTGAGAACTTCACCTTAAACAGTAATAGGAATAGGGTTTGCAGGTGTAAAAAAATATATATAATATATGCTGTGATAAAAAGTACGTTGTTTTATTTTTATAAATTTTTGTAGTACCGTATGCAATAGTGTAAAAAATGACCTAATTAAAACATAAATTATTGTGGTTGAGTTTCAAGTTGTGGTTGTTGTGTAGATGTCTGTTGTTCTTGCTGGATATGCTGTTGCACTTGCAGCGGCTGCGGTTGTGATGGATGTTGTGCTTGTTGTTGCTGAGTGGCTTGCTGTGAAGAATCACCTAAATTTTGTTTTAATGCATTGAGCGCATCCTCTAGTCCAGGAGGTGGAGTTGGTAAATGCTCTCCTTCAGGTTGAAAACCATTTTCGTCGGCGATGTATCTGAAATAAGTATAAAATACTCGTCCATCACAAAACCGACAAATTGTTTTTTTTAACATCCTTATTGTAGTGCGGAAACGACATTACCTACGGATTTTAAAGCGGTTTGGAAAGTTTAAAATAGTGTTCTTCCAGATTATTAGTGTGGTACGCCTATGACGTAACGAATGTACGTTAATATTATACAGTGTGGAAAGAAAGCCGTGCAAAAAATTAAATAGGGGAGAAGAGGGCAGGTTGTTACATTTTTTGTATTTATATTTTTTTATAGAATAAGTGAATCTGAAAAAGATTGTTTATTTATTTTATTATAGTACAAACATTAAACAGTTAAAATTAGCACACAAATACCATCTAAAACATACAAGTGGAACAAAAAAAATATTTTAATGCATATTGTAATAATGTGCCCCGCCTACGGGGTAGGTTGATACACTATGCGGGGTAAGTTGCTATATGTAAAGTAAAATGTAAAAGCATAAAAATACATTTTTTTTTCTTTCGCTATCAGACAAACAATGGATACACACATAATAGTTATTATCTTGGCCACAAGACACATGGGCCCATCTCTTGCATGATGTGCAACAATGTTCCCCATACGTATGTGGAACGACAGGCCCCATTTGACAAATTTTAGGTTATAATTTATTTTATGGAAGTAGAGAAATCTAATTTAAACAATATATAGTTAAATATGTAGTATTTTATATGTACAATAAAGTGTATATAGGGTGCTCAATGACTTACCGCATTCAAAATATTTTCAGATCACTCGTCTATCAAAAATTTCATTCGGTACACTCAAACACATGCGTCTAGCTAATTTGATTAATTTTGAAACGTGCACCTCTAAAGTCCGTTGGTAGATGGCGCGATATGTTCTGATGCGTATTTTAAACTTTTAAATATTTGAAGTGAACAAGAGTTATTATTAATCACTTTGTAACAACCTGCACCGTGTAACAACCTGCCCTTTTCTCCCCTACTTCAAGTAAGTGACACTGTGTGACGAATGACGACTTTACTAAACTTTTTCCACTGTATTGGGATTATACGAAAAAAGCATAAATTTTCTCCATTTAGTTACTGTAAAGCAACATAAAAGAATTTAAAAAAAATATTTATTTCTTGTTAGGCTTAATTTTTAAAAATAAACGTTTTATACGAAACTTCTAAACTTATTGTACCGTGTGAGCAAAAATGATTTGCATCAAAGAGGGCCTTGCATCTAAGGACGTAATGCTTAGCCGTAGAGCTTAATACCTGGTCGGTGTCAGTAACTACCTGAATTAACAATCAATCAGTTATTCCGTCATCTTTGACAGTAGTTACAAGTAATTTGATTCATCGCTAATTTTTCCAATTTCTTGAACAATTCACACAAAGGGCTTTACGGAACAGCACAAAGCATTCATGGTTGAAGCGTATTTTCGAAACAGGGTTAGAGTAAATTGTGAGTGGCAATACAGTCCGGGTTTGTGCATGGACGATTTTCACGAACATTTTTCTAACGTTGCTTTTATTGCTGGGGATTTTTATCATTGCCTGAAAATAACCGTGGCTGTATTTAGGGAAACAGGTTCTATACAACACAAAAAGGAGCAGGAAGACCATCTGTAATAAATAATGTATTCTCCTTCTCTTACCTTTTAACCGAACATGCGTACCGTATGTGTGAGAATATAAAATTTAACTAATATTTACATACCTTAAGCTTATGACCTGTCCGTCTGGAGCAGTATAACTAAAACTTCCTTTTAAAACTATAACAGTATTGTTGGATTCGTCTTCACCTGCAGTTGCACTTCTTCCTTGGAGATCGGGCGCACCTTGCTTTAGAGATCCTGTTTCCTCTACCTTGATGCCATTTCCCGTTTCAAAACTAAGAAATAAGAACAATAAGGTTTAGATTTTATTGCTTTGTACGTAATTGTATATTATTAACAAAGGTTTAGACAACTATTATTATTGCCCGAGCGTCGAGTTAAGATGCGACGGCTATAAGCTGTCTAAACCGTAGTTAACATAATTTTTTTCCACTACTAGCACATTTACCAGATATGTACCGGGTGATTTAATGATTGCGCGCAGTAATTTTAGGGCAATCTGGCACATTTTAAAAATATTTTAAATAATACAGGGTACGCCCAAAAAGTAGGGTGGCATAAAGTTGCATTTTTTTAAATGTGACACCCAATATTTGAATACATTTATTAATTTTACGTGTTATTTCATACATTTTTATTAATGGTTTATTATGCGAAAAAGTTATAGTTTTTTAGATAATTCGACTTATAATGAAAATTTTGCATTTGCAAGCATCTCGTTGTTGTGAAAATGCTACTTAAATTTTGACACTACGGGATTCATAACTTTTATACTTACTAAGTAAAGTCAAAAATACATATTCACTATGAAATATTTGACGTCTCATTTACAGGGTGTTTACTTTCTAGGACCAAAGTCAGAAAACTTCTAACTGAAAAATATCACTTTTTTTAAGTGGAACACCCTATATATTTTTCTGTCATCTTATAGCTCGCCATAAACTCTTCAACTTTCGTAAAGAACGTCCTATCCCTATCTCTAATAGTTTTTGAAATATTTTGATATTTCGAGTTTTAAAGTCTTCGTTATAGCATTTTTGGTCAATGGACCACAATAGCCATGGAAAATAAATGAAAATAATGGCAGGGGATGACACATTAAGAATCAGATCAACGTAAAAATTATGCCTTTTTACTGCAAAGTTTATTGTCCAGTCATTTTATAAGTTGGTACTCAAAATGAATATTTCAAAAAATGAATTAATCGATACGATTTATGTTTTGGGCGAGGCGGATAAAAAGTGTCTTTTTGCTGAACAACTATACAGGATGAAATATCCCGAGCGGCGAACACCCAGTCCTCGAAGTTTTCAAAATTTAATGGAAATGTTTGATTCAACAGGCGTGATCCATTGACAAAAAATGCTATAACGAGGACATTAAATCTCGAAATATCAAAATATTTCAAAAACTATTAGAGATAGGGATAGGACGTTCTTTACGAAAGTTGAAGAGTTTATGACGAGCTATAAGATGACAGAAAAATGTATAGGGTGTCCCATTTAAAAAAATGTAACACCCTACTTTTTGGGCGCACCCTGTATAATTCAATATATTTTTTAAATGTGCCAGATATCCAACCATACCTTAATACAAAAGCTTATTATCGACAAATCTTATCTTCAAGGCATAAAATTACTCCGCGCAATCGTTGACTCACCCGGTACTTATTTTTACAGCGTTAGTAATTGTAAAAAAGTTTAGGCATGTGTTTAAACAATTGCTTCTGTACCTTTCATCAAGTTACCTGTGCTGGTTAATAATAATTGGCTTGTTGCCTAGCTACAAGAAATCGCCTTCAATGTTATTAGTGCAGAATCAAAAAATCAAGTTACCTGATTTGAAACAGATTGTCTTCGTTATTAATAACTATGGGGGTAAAAACGGGAGTTAAATTTTTTACGGGAATTTTTTTCCAATAAAAGATCAAGGAATCTGGAAAGCGCTAATTTCTTTTATTTTTTAATCATTTTTATTTTATTTTAATAGGTTGGACGAACTAGGAAGGCAACATGGGCATAGAGTTTTAAAACTTCCTCCATATCATTCCCATTTTAATCCCATTGAAATGGTTTGGTCGGAATGTAAGCGCTATTATGATGCAAAAATAAGTTCTATGCATCCTGTAACAAATGCCATAGTTTTGGATCTGTGGTGAAACCATAGAAAATGTAACAGTGGATAAATGGAAAAACTATGTAACTAATGAAATTATAAATGATTTGTACATGAGAACGGGAAAGATTTATCGATGTTTTCGATATTTTTCCCTTATTATTAACTTGGACGAATCTGATGATGATCCTTGCGGAGATGGTTTATTTTAATTATTAAAAACTGTATTTTGTTGTGTTGTAATTTTTTATTTAATTTTCTTCTTTTTAATTTTATAAATAAGATAAAAATATTTTACTAGAGATGCAAAAAAGACAAAAAACATATAATTCAATTTTAAATTTTATAAAAATGAATTTTTTTATTGATACCTTATTTCGCTTATTTAAAGTACGCCTCAGCGTGTTTAAATCCCACTTTCAAAAACGCGCGTGTTTTAAAGTTACCATGGCAACATCAACAACCCGTGAAACGTGAAGTCTAAATATGTCAACTTTTTAATTATTGATTTGACAGAATTACCTTTTAACGTCAAATAAAATATTTTTTTAAGCAATACGCAACCAATGTCAACGGTTACAACAATGAATCTTATATGACAGATTGGAAGTTATTTTTTGTTCTCCTCATTTTCATGACAACGACAGGTATATCACATCACGAATTCGACCATCTCACTTAGTTACTAAGTTATAATTTCCATTTTTTGTAATATAAATACCAATAAGTGTACCAATAAAAAAAAATAATGTAAAGTATTCGTGGATAGCTGGTCTTTAAAACACTTGCTCTATTTCAAGCACTCCGGCTGCGCCGTCGTGCTTGCAAAATCGCGCGTGTTTTAAAGACCTTAATATCCACTTATACTTTAATATACTATTTATTTATTTTTCTGATTTTTGAAAGCAAAATATTTCATCCCCGTATACCTTTTATACTAAATAAACTACTTATTTCTGGCTTCATTAACAGTATAAAAATAATAATTTAAAATTTTAAAAAACGCGCTTGTATTTTACTTGTTCACATGCATCCGTCTTTATGTAGATCAAACCTAAGAAAAATCATAACCTTTACCACCGATAAGTCACATTGACTGAATTAATCTACGACGTACCGCAAATATGAAGAATGTGACGTAACGGTCAGCGGTCATTAAACAGACTTTAACTATAGTTTTAAATTAAAATACATTTAATTGAAACATTAATAAAGGTGTAAATTTTGTTTTGCGAATATTTTTTTCTGCATTTATTAATTGTTTACAAATACAACCTTTTTTAATGTAAAAATGAAGGTAATGTAATTCATAGATGGGTATTCGGCCGATTTTTGGATAAAACGAACGATATAATAATATATTGATCAAAGAACGAAATGACAAATGCGCCACTACTTAGTGTTTATTCTTAAATTTATTATTTTCTATAATAAAATTCATAAACAAGACAGGCAAATTAATACCAAGTGTATTATTTGACATCAATAAATTATAATATGCAAAGCCGCTAAATACAAACTCTTTCCGGTAAAGTGCTAGTGCGACTGCACAAAATTTAGATTTATTTCATCAGCGATTAAAAGCAAAGTCAGCGCGTTTATCGATTTTTACCTATAGCTAAACCCTCCATCTTCTTTTGTCTCCGCAGATTGGCTAACAATCGGAATAGGGGTTGATCCACCTTGTTGAGGGGATGTTTGTGGTGCAGCAGGGGCAGGCTCTTGTGGTCTACCCAAAATTGGGGATAATACTAATACCAAAGTCATCTAAAAGTTATAAAAGATTATACCTATTAGTATAGTAGAATTTAACAACATAGAGGTGCATTAGGTAAAAAATATAAGTAAGAAATTGAGATAAGTATAGGTAGGTAAACGAATACATTTTCCGGCGAAACAAAAAAATGTTGATAAATCAAATAAGAAACATCACTTTTGTTACCCACTTAACAATGTCTCTATAAATATTCTATTCTCAAAGTTATGTGCCGACAGTCCTTTAAAATAAACAATCGGTTTTGTAATAATAGTTATTTGTTTTACTAGGCAGCAAAGTAGTATATTGACTGCCACGGCTGATAGTTTATATAGCCGAGCGTAATGTGGCTATGATTTCAGCTAAGGCAGTCAATCTACTTTGCTGCCGAGTTGAACATATAATTTTTTCTCCTATTGTTTATAATGATAAATTGTATATGCAAATTATTACAATTCCCACAATCTTTTTATTTTTCCTGTAGTGATAAATTAAAACGAAATTTGATAGAAATTGCAATTGCAATTGTTGGAATGGTAAAAAAAAAACTTTCTAATAACTTTTTTCGATACTTTCAGAAAAAATCCCACTTTTGAATTATTTCTGAAAAAAATTAAAATTTGACAAATAATGCGAATCACGTGAGTACTATTTTTTTGCTTAATTTTCATCTTGATCGAAGCAGAACTTGATGCCAAACTCACATTTCGGATAAAGCTATTAATAAAAAAAAATTCGATGCGGACTTTACTGGTCACACTGTATAATTCTATTTATCTAAAATATTTTTGACGATACCACCACCACCAAAAATTAGTAGCAACTTCGATATTTTAAATAGAACACCTTGTATTTTATTTTATTTTATTTTCGAACCCCCTGTTTATTTCTTCACGACTTTCTTTAACTATATCTTATATCTATCTGTTACCTGAAAATAATAATTAAATTCTGATTCTTTATGACGCAAATCATAAATTAAAAAAAAATGTTAATATTTTTTAACTCTAAAATATTAAGCCGTGAAATTTGGTGGACATTTAGATAATACCAAGGAGCTTTTAATCCTATGCCCAAATCTTAGTTGCGGTTTAAAAATACAATTAATTTAGTTACTTGGAAAAGGCACCCAAAGTATATTTTTTTAAATAATTTATTATCACTATGCATTTTTTACATATTTTGTCATATAATAAAATGCATATTTTTCATAAATTATTATTTTAAGGTGGCATTCTCAACGTCATTTCATCTATTGCCAACCTATTTCGCGTACCTTTTTTTAGTTTATTATTAGATTAACTAACATTTAAATAAAATCAATATCGTCGGTACAATATTTAGGTAATATCTGACATATTATAACAAAAATATCTATTCAATTTATTGCTAATTTTGGGATAATTGTATAGTGAAAGAACAATGACATCCTAATAATGTTAAAAAAAATCTTACCCATATTTTTCGCTATACAACTCTCCTAAAATATTTAATGAAATTCCTTGATATTTATTTAATATGTCAATTATTACCTATAAAATATGAAGACGATAATAATTTTATTTAAATTTTGTGTAAAAGCTAGAAAAATTAAATAAATATACGCAAAATATGTTATAGGTTAGCAAGCATGCTTAAGAGCATATTTTTATGTTTTTTGCTTTATCAAAAAATTAAAAACGTTAAAGGTTTAATGTCCAGTTCGGGTTTGTTCGGGTGTCAGGGTTTGTTTATTGTTACTTAATAATGCGTTATTATTATCTGCCTAACAAACTGTATTTATATCGATTTGAAATTTTAATTTAAGAGACTCAATTAGTATTGTTGAAACTTTTTTCGCTAAATGTAACAACATTCCCGGTAAAGTGGGAGGTCAAGTAATGAACAAATTGGATGTAACTATAAAATAATGGAGGTTTTAAATAGGTACTTAACTGCAGTAAAAAGCATTTATGAGGGTAAACCATCCAACAAAGTTGTATCTTGGCCTTATATTTTGCTACCTAAGTTGCAGTATTGTCCGATTAAGTACATCAGTAGATGTTAACGGAAGCTTCTCTTTGTATAAACAAATTTTTACTAATAGAAGACGATCCTTATTGTTAGTTAAAAATTTTGAAAAATAATTGGAAATAAATGCATTTTATACAATTTTAGGTTAAAAAATTGTTTACTTTTATTTTTCTTTATTTTTTTTTTAAATTTTTTTAAAATAGACATATTTTTTAGAACCCGATGTGTTTCTTTAACTCATTTAACTATAATAAATTAAGAAATATTACATACCAGTATTCATATTTGGTAAAAAAAAATGCAAATAACAGCATATTTTAAAGGCAAACAAGGCATATACGCATATATGCGCATATTTTGGCTGAATTTAAGTGCATATCATCCGCCCTTTAATTATCACTGATTTGAAAAACTATACTTAAATCGGCTCTTTATTTTTCTATATCATATTTAATCTAACTAGGTAGTCAAGTTTATGACTAAGCCATTATACTAATAACAAATACTAATAAGCCATTCTTTGTAAAATTTTCTTGGTAATTTAATTGCCAATCGGTATTTAGTAAGCATGCCATAACAATCTCTTGTTTATGGAGAAATACCTGAAGATCTAAAAGGTTCTATTATAACACCAGTTCCAAAAATTAAAAATACAAAAAAAAGCTGTGAAATGAGGCCAATAAATATATTATGGGATATTGAAAAATTATTAGAAATGACAAAACAGATACTAGAATTTATTGAAGAAAACAAAATTTTAGTAAATATGCAAGGAGGTTTTAGAAAAGGATATTCAACAGAAACGGCAATCCACTCTGTAATTGAAAATTGGAAGCGAAGCGTTGACAAAAATGAAGTTGTATTGGCAGTATTTTTGGATTTTAAACGTGCATTCGAAACAATTGATAGGGATAAATTATTAAAAAAATTATATCAGTATGGATTAAGGGGAGTTGTTTATAAATGGTTTCAAAATTATTTAAGTAATAGGCAGCAAAAAACAAAAATTGATAATATTTTTTCTAAAAGGGAATATAATAATATTGGGGTACCACAAGGTAGCATTTTGGGTCCATTATTATTTATTCTTTATATAAATGATATGCCAAATGTTTTAAAACAAAGTTTTATTCAAATGTTTGCTGACGATACCTTATTATAAAGGGTAAAAATATTCTTGATTGTATAGACATTTTAAATTTTGAATTAAAAACTTTATCAAACTGGTTAAAGGTAAATAAATTAAAATTAAATGTTTCTAAAACAAAATTTATGGTTATTGGAAATAGCGTGATTAATACAGACATAAATATTTTTGTTGATGATGAAAAATTAGAAATTATAGACTCTTTTAAATATTTGGGAGTAATTTTAGATTCTAAGTTAAAATTTGAATTACATTTTGAAAATCTGGTATCTAAAATTGGAAAAAAAATTAATTATTTAAAAAGAATTAGTCAAAATTTGAGTTTATTTTCACGAAAAACAATTTATAACACTATAATTTTACCTCATTTTTTATATTGTTCAACTATTTTATACACAGCAAATGATGGGGTCTTTAATAGACTCCAAGTTTTGCAAAATAAAGCTATGCGTATAATTTTAAATGTGGATAAATATACGAAAATAAATTTAATGTTAGAGAAACTTCAGTGGTTAAATGTTAAAAATTTAATATTTCTTTTGATTTGTACTTTTATTTTTAAAATACAACATAACTTACTGCCTTCTCATTTGAAAGATTTTATAACTCGAAATTTTGAAAATCATAACTATTCAACCAGGTATAATAAAGATTTTTGTCTAGGTAGGGTATCAAAACATTTGACATATAAATCGGTTTTCTATAAAGGATTAAGTGAATATAATAACTTGAATATTTTAATTAAATCACAGACCTCTTTGAAAAATTTTAAGAAATCATTGAAAAATTATTTATTTAAAAAACAAAATAGTGACTGATAAAAATTTTTTTAAAGATGATATTGTTAAATTAGTTCAAATATTTTATATAACTTGTTAAATTGTAGCACATTGCTAAATAAATCTTGTTACTACTACTTACTACATAAAAATGATGTCACTTTCATTATTGTTGGGGTATTTTTTTAATTATTAGCGACAGATGCTGAATACCGTAAGTTTCTTGGCGCTTTGAAAATTGAACAAAAGTCAGTAAACTTTTTTTGGATTCGTAATAAAGTCCTGAAGTTTAATGGCGGTAGATTTGGGTAGATTGCATTAAACTTTATACATGTTCTAGCGAAAATTTCAATTACACTGTCCAAATAAAACAAATAAATTCATAAGAACTGCATTTGAATAAATTTCTTCCTTTAACGCTATTTAGCACCTGTATCGGTAATAAGTAAGATAACACTCCAACAATAACGAAAGTGACATAATTTTTATGCCAAACCAAAGTTTTTTTTAAGACCGACCAGAAAATATAGTACACTTTCTGGACAATTTTTCGTCCAGAAAATAACGTTTTGTCGATCAAGATCGGAAAATGGATGTGAGGGACCGGCAAACGATTTTTCCGGTCCCTGTTTTTTCATTTTCCAATCGCTCTTTGATAATACTATCTACCTTGATTTCGTTACTATGATAACTACACTACGATGTATTATCGAGTGAAAGTTCGTTGATTTTTAATTTGTTGTTTATGTCAAACTTGTTTCGCGAGTGCGCAAATTTAAAAATATGAATTCAGATTTTGAATTATCCGACACGGAAAATGAGAGTCCAGAAGAAATTTTGGAAGCAGCAAGGAAAGCGACTTACGATATATACTGCCAGTAAAATCAAAAGCCCGTTACGAAAAGTCATTTAAAAATAATATAAAATAAAGAATTAAATGTAAGTATCGAAGTGTCGGTCTTAAAAAAAATATTGTTTGTCACACAACCGAAAATTAGTGTTTTGCAGGTCTCTCCAAGCTAACGTAAATTACTATTGTCATAGCGTACTTACTAAAAACCGGATGGAAATTTAATTGTCGAGAAAATTTTACAAATAATCGCTTATAAATCAAAAACTTGACTAAATAGGTATATAATATATATATACCATAACGAGCAAATTTAAGTAGCTTTCCAAATCAGTGATAACATACAGGATGGTATATTTAAAAAAAAAATATACGTATACCTTTTCAACTAACCAATTAAGTGTATTTTAAAACCACCCTATTTATCGCAACCAAGGTTGGGGAGTAGGGATACAAGCCCCCCTGGTGTTATTTACCCGTCCAATAATCTTCAGGATCTTAATATTTTATAGTTAAAAAATATCAAAATTTTTTGAATTAATGTTTTCGGACAAAAAAAATGGAATTTAATTATTATTTTAAAAACGGTAAGAGATAAGTATAGGATATAATTAATAAAAGTTGTCAAGAAATGAATAGCGGGCTTCCATTTAAAATATTGTAGAAGTAGCAACACCCTGTATGTCTGTGTAATTATGATATTTAATCTTAGATAATAAAATTGGTAGGGTCATTATGTTAAAAAAAAACATATTCTTTGATGACAAAAGGTTAAAATTTAAATACCTTTGACTGGCTTTAAATATCCGAAGTTTATAATAGAAGGTCCAAAAATTGTTTTTAAAATTTCAGGTTCTTAGTTTTCTTTTTTACTTTACTCCCAACCAACTTCACAAGTGTATAAAAATAACTAACAATATTATTACTCTAACTTAAAAAAGACAGTTAAAAAAAATATTCGTTTTGTATAAAAGTTTGATTAACTCAATAAGAAAGAAAACTATACTAGGAAATATTTTTTAAATGAAATTTAAATAAGGGTCGTTTTTTTAATGTTTTAATATTTTCGGGTAAAATATTATATAATATTAATCCATTATAACAATGACCGTTCTCCAAAGTTACTGTTTATTTCAATAGTTTGTAAAAAATTAGTTTGTCTAGTATCATGTCTGTGAAGATCATGAACTTTTGTAAACGTAAATGTGCAAATTGTTAAATTATATAAATTATTTATATCTAGGTATTTATTCGATTTATATAAATTTGTTGTTGATTCTAAGTGCGAAAATCTATGAATACATTTAATAATTTTATTTTGTAATTTCTTTAAAGGTTTTAGTACTATCGAATAAGCTGAACCCCAAATAGAAATAAGATACTGAATTTTTGAATGTACTAACGCATGATAAATATTTTTTAAATAATTTAAAGATATACAATGACCAATTTTAAAGAATATCCCAATTAACGGAGAAATGTAAGTTCGAATATGTTCTCCGTGTTTTCTCCAGCTTAAATTTTGATCAATAGATAATCCTAAAAATTTTATTATCTTTGTAATTAATATTTTCCCCATTAAATATTATTGGTTGCTTCTCCATATCTAGTCTTTGTTTGGCAATGTACATAAATGAAGATTTATTAAAATTTTAAGTTAATTTATAGAATTTCAACCAGTCAAATATAATTTTTAAATATTTTTTGATATTTAATTGAATGTCCGTAATATTTTTAGCATAATAAATAATGTTCGTGTCGTGGGCAAAAAGTTTAATTTGTCCATACACACTTTAAACCTAATAACGTCTTTTAAAACATAAGAAATGGCTATGAAAAAGTGTTTGTTTACAAGTAAAAAATTACGTCTCAAAAACGAAAACCAAAACTGAAAATATCAATTTTTTTTGAGTATATCCAAAGGTATTTGGAATATTTACAATTTTCTTAAGCCCCAAAAGATAGTTTTGTAGATTCCCATGTACACAAATTTGCGCGCGTGTAGCACCCTGTAGGTACGTAACCATTTTATAAGTTTTGCTTAAATTAAAGTTGTCTACTTAGAGTTAAATTACCAAATAAACAGCTGGCACATAATTATCGTTAAAAGAGCATTATTTAGTCAAATTTGATACCGTGTAATTCCTGATAATATACTGAACGCATTTCAAAAAGCTGGTCACATTTCGAAAGGTATTTTCATCCTCTATTGAATCATTCGTAACAACTTCTTAGATTTTGACCGGGGGCTATAATATAGGGCAAAACAATATGTCGTGTATTTTGAAAAAAATTCACTTGCTCCCTATTTTGCAGGAAGACCATGCTGATATTTTTTGAACCTAACATTTCATAGATATAGATTATACCTCGGGACCTTTTTGGGATTTTGCAAATATCTACTGTGGTTTTCGAAAAAAACAATTTTTTCGAAAAATTAATTTTTTTTTAATTTTATGTTTTTCCACCAATTTGCTCGATTGTAAAGTGCATCATTAATCAGGTTATCTTTGCTAACTTCTATCCCTATCCTCCTCAAATAAAGAACTCACCCTGCGAATATATACCTACAATAGTTTTATTTAGAAACTTAAATCAAGAATAAAATCAGTTCTTTGTTCATTATAATGATTCATGTAAAAAAAAATAATCTGGAGTGCTTCAAACAAAAATATTCGGCGGATGAACATTTAAAATCTTATTGGACCGCCTCTATTTAGAAGGACTCTCTCGGGCATAGAATCCACTAATACTGTAATCATGTTTTGGGGAATAGCTTCCCATTCACACAAAATCGCATTCACCAATTCTTGCAAATTTTGAAATTCATTCCCTTCCCGATTCAAACGTAACTTAAGGTTACTCCACACATGCTCTATAGGATTCATATCAGGCGACCTAGCAGGCCAAATCATACGCGTGATATTGTTTTCCCTAAGAAAGTCGTTCACGATTCTTGCTCTATGAGGGCGAGCATTGTCGTCGACTATTGGTGTAGAAACATAAAATTAAAAAAAAAATGTATTTTTCGAAAAAATTGTTTTTTTCGAAAAAAACAGTAGATATTTGCAAAACCCCAAAAAGGTCCCGAGGTATGATCAATATCTATGAAATGTTAGGTTCAAACAATATCAGCATGGTCTTCCTGCAAAATGGGGAGCAAGTGAAATTTTTTTCAAAATGCACGACATTTTGTTTTGCCCTATATTATAGCGCCCGGTCAAAATCGAAGAAGTTGTTACGAATGATTCAATAGAGGATGAAAATACTTTTCGAAGTGTGACCAGCTTTTTGAAATGCGTTCAGTATATCAGGAATTACACGGTATCAAATTTGACTAAAAAATGCTCTTTTAATGATAATTAGGTATGTGCAGCAGTTTATTAATTTAATGATAAATTAAATGCTAATAATTTATATTTACAGTTAATAATGTCTTACCAGGACAGCCAACATGACGAATGTTTACTATAAGAACCTAAGAACTATGAACTGTGAGATGTAACAGATAACTGAAATTTTTTTATTCAAATCTTTATATACTGCCCCGTTCGTTAACAAGACATTAAAAAATATGATATAATGGTTACCGATGCTAACAAATATAACCTTAGTTTATTTACAAGTATAAAAATAAAATAAATCTAGAAATAATGTTAAACAAATATGACATTCTGCATAATATGAGAAAGTGAAGAAATATTAGTAGGTACATAAAATTGCTTCACCGACTGGGACATCTTTGAAAAATTTTTAAAGTTTTATCGAATCAAATACAGAAATATAGATATTAGGTATTATAGGGTTACTTGGTCGATATTTATCCTTTTTAAACATTTATTGAATATAACAGAGAAAATAAAATTTATTTTCATTATTCAGTGTAAATGTTAATTAAAATATATACAGGGTGAATTACGTTGAGTGGCCTATTGGAAGAGCTCGGAAACTAGTAATGTTATTTTTAAAGAAGTAGTCCATACTCAAAGTGGAGTTGAATGATATAGAAAAAAGAAAAGCACAAAGTCTTTCTCCACAATTTTTTATTCAAAAAACTAGGCGAACCTAGAATGATTCATAATAGAATTGAATCGACATGTTTCGAGTGTAGAAACACTCATTATCAGGAAAACAAAGTAAATGGTACAAAGCTGATGTTATTAGCAGTAGAGAAAATAAAAAGTAAGACTATATAAGCCTTAATGGCAATGGAGCTTTCAATGGTAAACACGAGGAGTGAAAAAACTTTTTTTAAAACCGACCAGAAAATTTACACTTTCTGGACAATTTTTCGTCTAGAAAATAACGTTTTTCCGATCGCAAGACCGGAAAAGTGACATTAGAGACAGGAAAAATCTTTTCCGGACTCTAATGTCACTTTTCCGGTCTCTAATGTCACTGATCATTGTCATGACATTGATTTCGTTATTATGACAACAACATTTCGATGTATTGTCGAGTGACAGTTCGATGATTTTTAATTTTGTTCTTTATGTCAAACTTGTTTCGCGTAGATTATAAAATATATCGAAGTGTCGGTCTTAAAAAAAAATATTATACGTCACGCAATAGAAAATTAGTGTTTTCCAGGTCTCTCCAAGCTTCCAGGACTCGCCTATGGCTCGCCCTGGAAATGCTTGTCTCGACCTGAAAAACACTACTTTCCGGTCTTGTAACGTAAATTACTATTTATAGTCAAAAGACAGAAAATATTTCAGCATACTGAAAAGTCAAGGACCAGTGCAAAGCCACTGTGGGTGGGAAATGAAGAGAAAAAAGAAAAATTAGGGAGTTTTTTAAAAAACTTTTGTAAAAATCATCTTTAAGTGTACGTGATAAAAGATCTTTAGTTTAGTTAAACTATGTCGGAGACATGTGAAAAGAGGGAAAGAAAAAAGTTGTTTTTCGTAAAAATCATGTAGATGCTTTCTGTAAAAGATAAAAAAAAAGGGAATGCAATAAATGAAATGTAATAAAATAAGGTAGATTGGCTTACCATTTAGCTTGAAATAATATACTTTTGGGGTATCAGGCTTGTTACGGCTCAGTTACCCCAGCAGGTGTCAAAATTAACACATTGCGTGTAAAAATAGGTTTTAAGAAATTAAAAAAAAATTTTAAAAAAGAGAAAAAGTTTTGTTTTACTAGAACATCTTTTGAAGAAGTAATGTTATGTTTGAAGGTGGTAGACAATGAAGTAATATCAAAAAATTACTGTGTCGGACTTCCATTGTCTTTATTTTGTTACTTAACACAACGTTTCGGTTAGTTAGTATCTCTAACCGTTTTCAAGTGTAAACTAAATTATAATTCTAAGGCTACTGTCTTAAATACTATCCATGTGCAATGAAGCTTGATGACTCCGCCTGCGTGCTTATTGGAGTGTGAAGTTTGAGCTGTTGGTTTTGAACAAGAAGAGGCTTCCAGATATTGGGGATATCTATACTTGGTTTACTAAATAAATGGGTATTTTGATTCATAAAAGCTGTTTCTTTGAAATTTCGTTTCCTCCGGTGCTGTTCTGTGTCCAAAACCTTGGCTTCTGACCACTCTATATTATTATGTTGGTTGATCCATACATGTTCCACTATACCTAATCTCGAAGTTTCACCTTTGAGTATGTTTCAGATGTTCTTTAACTCGTACGGGAAGAGGTCTTTTTGTTTCTCCAATGTACGATTCGCCACACTCGCCAGGGATTTGATAGATACAATTTTTTGTGTTTTCATTACGGGGGGTTTTAATTTTGTAAGAAAGTTTCGATAAGTAATGTTATCTTGTATTTAAAATTAGGTTGCAGTCATAATAGACTTAAAGTACTTAGAATGCTTAATAGGCTGTATAATGGCACACTAATATCTCTGTATGAATGGGGATTTGGTTTTTATAGGTTGCCATCCACTAATTTGAGTTGGCAGCATCATTCAAACTGACAGTAACTTCGTAGCGATTGACGCGCGCCAACTTTGAAAATACAGGGTTATATGTATGTTACTAGCGTGTACCCCAGCCCGTCCACAATTTACATCCATGCATAAAACATAGTCTGTCTTCGTCTATTTCGGCTTCGGTGCTTCGGATCGATCGTTGAACGGGCCGGGGACCGGTTAGCTTGGGTCGTTCGTTCTCCCTACTCTAATTTATCAGTGTTTATCAGTGTTTCTCTATAATATTATGCATGTATTATACATAAAAACCTTCCCCTTGAATCACTCTATCTATTAAAAAAAAAAACGCTTGAAAATCCGTTGCGTAGTTTTAAAGATTTACGCACATAAGGGGACATGAACAGGATAGCGACTTTGTTTTATACTATGTTAAGATTTGGGTTTGTTGAAACGTAAAAAAAACTAGCTATTAATAATATCTGGTCATCATATAAACACTTGTAAAAGTGTGACCAGTAAAGTCCGCTTCATATGGGATTTTTTTTATTGATAGCTTTATTCGAAATTTGACTTTGGCATCAAGTTCTGCTTCGATCGAGAAGAAAATTAAGCAAAAAATAGTAGTCTCGTGATTCGCATTATCAGTCAAATTTTATGTTTTTCCAAAAATAATTAAAAAGTGGGGTTAATTCTGAAAGTATCGAAAAAAGTTATTGGGAAAAGTTTTTTTAAATGCAGTTTCCAGTCCACGTGCTAAATTTCAGCTGCATAAGATAATTTTGATTTTTTACCCATATTTTGTAAATTGCACCACTTTTGCAAAATAAGACTCAACGCAACCTACATAAAACTTCTTAGTTTTGACAATGCTTTATTTCAGATCCATTTTCTTTAAAGTAGCGCCATATTAAATGTGTGTTTTTCTACAAAATCAAAATTGGGCTATTAAAATTTGGTCGCAAGTGATGCATTTGTTTTTGACCCTGTATAGGATAACTTCATAAAATAAGTATTTTTAAAAACGTAGTTTGTGTCTGAAAGTAATACACCCTAATATTAAGACAAAAAAGAACACAGTGTCATCAGTAAAGTCTTCATTAAGTGGAAAATAAATTTTAGTGTTGTTATCCAAAACTATTTATTACTTTTTTGTACATTTTTCAATATCAATATAGTAGCAACAGAGCCAAAAAAACACAAAAAATATCAGAAAAAATAAAAAAAACTCTCCCGTTGCCGCGCGTCATAATAATAGCTTGTGGATCCGCAACATCCAGCTGAGGCGGCGTTGCCCGATGTCACTCCATGGCTCCTTTTCAAGGTGGTTGTGACTATATGTAGTGGAGGACAAGTGACTTTAATGACAAGTAACACCTGCTACTTTTCGGATCTCGGTTTCGTACTCCTGCTGCGGAGGCTCTCTTGGTATTGCCACTCCAGGAAGCTAAGGAGACAGGCGCATTGGCGCAGCTTGGTAAAAATTGCTACCGCGCGAGCAAAAATTATTTGCATCAAAGAGGGATTGGATTAAAAAACGTAGGGCTTGGTTTAGATCACAATGATATGGGGACGATATATCTAACCAAATCTAGGTTAAAATTTTGTCAAATTCATATTATGACATGATATGCCAAACTAATGAGTAATAAAATAAGTAGACGAATACAAATTTATGTTTGTTGTTTACAAAATTAACAAAGTAAGAATATACAGAAAGAAAGAGAAAAATAATTATATAAATTACTGAAATTGGCCACCGCCATGCTCTAAGCATAAATTCACACGTCTCTTCATAGTTTCAAAAGTGTTGACCAGCATCTCTGGAGAAATGTTACAACATTCTTGGATAATCCTTTCTTGTAATTGTTCCAAATTTGCAACTGGTGTTTTAAAAATAGTGGTCTTTAAATGAGGAAAAACGAAGTAATCCATAACCGTTAAACAAGGTGATCTAGGTGGGAATTCAATGTCTGATCGAAAACTGATCAATCTGTCGCCGAAAAAATTGCGTAAGTAGTTAATAGTTTCGGCAGCTGTATGGGCGGTTGCACCGTTCTGTTGAAAATATTCAAAACGTAGTTCGTCGTCAAGTAATTGCTCCACAAATGGATTCAAAATATTGTCCCTATACCGTTGTGCTGTAACTGTGTCATGGAAAAAAATAGGACCAACAATTCTTCTTTCGGAAACAGCTAACCAGACACAAATTTTTTGAGGGTGCAATGTGGACTCTATATAAAAAAAAATGGGGATTTTCACTACTCCACATGCGTGTATTCTGAGAATTTACATAACCGGAGAAGTGGGACCAGGTTTCATCTGAAAAAAATGTCAGGCCTCTCATTTCTTTCCAATAAATTTTGGGTAGTGGTTTACCCAGAGAGTAATTTTTGCGTCTTTTAAAATCTGCGGCTTGTATTTCTTGAAATACGTGCACTTTATAAGGTAATAAATTTAGCTGCTTCTTAAGAATAGTCCTGCATGTTCCATAAGATCTTCCCACTTCTTGGGACAGGCGTCTTATACAATTTGTTGGCGTATTTTGCATTATTAAATTAAAAAGTTCTTCTGTTCTTACAGATGGTCTTCATGCTTCTTTTTTGTGTTGTATAGAACCTGTTTCCCTAAACACAGCCACGGATCTTTTTAGGCAATGATAACAATCCCCAGCATTAAAAGCAACGTTAGGAAAATGTTCGTGAAAATCGTCTATGCACAAACCCGGATTGTATTGCCACTCACAATTTACTCTAACCCCGTGTCAAATATACGCTTCAACCATGAATGTTTTGTGCTGTTCCGTAAAGCCCATTGTGTGAATTGTTCAAGAAATTGGAAAAATTAGCGATGAATCAAATTATTTGTAACGACTGTCAAAGATTACGGAATAACTGATTGATTGTTAATTCAGGTAGTTACTGACACCCAACAGATATTAAGCTCTACGGCTAAGCATTACGTCCTTAGATGCAAGGCCCTCTTTGATGCAAATAATTTTTGCTCGCACGGTACAACAATATCGCTAGCTCTTCAATTATTATTATTATATCCAAGTTTTATTACTTAAATAAAAGAAAGAGGAATAAAACAATCATTATTTTGGACCCTGGCTGAGGCACTCATATTTTTAATGGGTTGCGTTTTGATGAATGGTCCAATGGGGTTACGACACTTCACATTGCTACATGCACTGTTTGATTGCGTAGGGCGTAATGAATAAATACTTCAAATGCATTATATGTTTATCCAGTGTGATTTATTTTAAACCGAGGGGTTAAAGACTTGAATAAGTTAGTGTTTTGGTGGCACGGGACTATGGCTTTAATGTATGTATTTCAGTACAGTGGTATATGGGAAATTATTTGACAGCTGTACTGGCAGCGGCGTAACTAACAGTACTTTCGGAGAGGGGATGGGTGGCAGTGGCCGCTCGTGGTTATTTTAAATGGGGGAGTCATTTAGTATTCTAAGCAAATATGAAAAGCGCCGCAGGCCAAACGCCGAATATGAAAAAAAATGTGAGTACCTCGCCTATAAAAGTAGTTTTTGGTCTAATAAATTTATTACCTTATAAAAATTTAGTATATCCGACACCCATACGTAAATTCGATAATTAAAAATTAAAGGTAAACAACTAAAAACTGGCAATTAATATTTAAATATACATTATACAATCCGTCTTACTGCAGAAATCGACTGAGCACTTGACAACATGTTGGAATCGCTTGACATTGCATCTAAGGACGTAATGCTTAGCCGTAGAGCTAAATACCTGTTGGGTGTAAGTAACTACCTGAATTAACAATCAATCAGTTATTCCGTCATCTTTGACAGTCGTTACAAGTAATTTGATTCATCGCTAATTTTTCCAATTTCTTAAACAATTCACACAATGGGCTTTAGGGAACAACAGAAAACATTCATGGTGAAGCGTATTTTCGAAACGGGATCCGGGAATCCGGGTTTGTGCATGGACGATTTTAACGAACATTTTCCTAACGTTGCTTTTATTGCTGGGGATTTTTATCCTTGCCTGAAAAGAACCGTGGCTGTGTTTAGGGAAACAGGTTCTATATATACAACACAAAAAAGGAGCAGGAAGACCATTTGTAAGAACAGAAGAACTTGTTGCAAACGTTCGTGAAATAATGCAAAATACGCCAAAAATTGTATAAGACGCCTGTCCCAAGAAGTGGGAAGATCTTATAGAACATGCAGGACTATTCTTAAGAAGCAACTAAATTTATTTCCTTATAAAGTGCAAGTATTCCAGGGATGCTGGTCAACACTTTCGAAAATATGAAGAGACCAGTGTGAATTTATGCTTGGAGCATGGCGGTTGCCATTTTCAGCAATTTATGTAATTATTTTTCTTTTTCTTTCTGTATATTCTTACTTTGTTAATTTTGTAAACAACAAAAATAAATTTGTATTTGTCTACTTATTTTATTACCTACTCATTAGTTTGGCATATCATATCATAATATGAATTTGACAAAATTTTAACCTAGATTTGGTTAGATATATCGTCCCCATATCATTGTGATCTAAACTAAGCCCTACGTTTTTTAATCCAAGCCCTCTTTGATGCAAATATTTTTTGCTCGCATGGTATAACGTCGACTGAGAATTATTTTTAACCAAGTCCCAAAATGTTAAACGCGCAGTATTTGGATTTAAAAGTTGAAATAATGATTTTTCTTTCGTGAATAGGACTACAGTTTTATTTACAATTTAAGTTAGCATGATATTATGGGGCAAATAAAATTGTAATTGTTTTCACAAAAATAAAATGATATTTGACTTTTGTAAGATGGACATGGTTTAAGATGAATTTAAGTTATATTGCAAAATTCATTTACGGCAAAAAAATACTAAACCATGTCCATGTGAAAATAGGTTTAAGGCAAAAATATTACACATTTCATTCAACATATTTATTAAATTATTAAATTTCGGATTTATAGAACAAAATTTACAAAGAATTGTTTGTCTACCTAGTAGTACCTATATAATGGCAAATAATTTTAAAATTAATAAAATTATTATTGTCAATCATTTCGTCGTTAATTTAACGAAGTGGCGTATATGCAAAAATGCGATATTTCGATTTTTACGGTGGTTTATGTGAATTGACATGGGGCATGCGCTCGCTAAGTGGCGTATTTCAATTTCCAACGGTTTAAAAGTTATTCCGTTTTTTCGTTTCGGCGTACGACTAATAAGTGCTAGGATCGCTTTCGCTAACGGGCATATATTATTATGATATACGTATATCAGTAAACCTACGTCAAATGGCAACATTGTACTTTATGAGACGTATATGCCTATATCCGCCTGTTTGAGGACGTATGCCAATAAGGTTTTAACGTCAAAATTAGCCGTTATTTTAAATTAACGTGACAAAATTTCATTGTTTTGGTGTTCTATTGCATAGTATATTGCATAATTTATTGGTAAAAAAATGGATGTAGGTAGGTACTCGTTAAGTGGAGGAATGGGACACAAAATGTAGTCAATTTCAATGAGTTGGTAGTATTACGACTTTACAAGAAGGGAGCCATGTTAAAATGTTATATAAAAAAAATGGTACTATGGAACAGCTGTAGCAGTCGAAAATATACTTAAATAATTACGATTCGGAAGATGAGTTACCGCAAATTCATTTTAAAGAGATAATAAGTAAGGAAATTAAAGAAAAAATCGGTTATTCATGTGGCAATGATTTAAATGGTTTAAAAATATTAAAACCAGTAGTCTTAATGTATAATAATGTATGGTACATATGAAATATACCGGCTATATAAAAAGTAAGCAATAAATTATTTTACTAATAGGTGTATATATTGGCAAATGCAATAGGCGTATATCAAAATGCAATAAAAAATAATTTTACAAAGTGGCGTATATATTTTTTTAGCCATATCTGTTCTGTAGATTAGTGTAGATAGTA
This sequence comes from Polydrusus pterygomalis, assembly GCA_963969555.1. Classification (NCBI taxonomy): domain Eukaryota; kingdom Metazoa; phylum Arthropoda; class Insecta; order Coleoptera; family Curculionidae; genus Polydrusus; species Polydrusus pterygomalis. The sequence continues at coordinate 74,617,012 of OZ018376.1, read as the reverse complement.
ATATTACATTTTCATAGATATCTTTGCCAAAGTGTTCAAAGGACTCATCGATATATCTAAGCTGATTATTATATGCGTTTTAGTTCCAGAATTACGAGCAAGTCAAATATACTAAAATCTTTAAAAGGCTCTCCTGGAAAGTTAACAAAAGTGCTATACGCCACTTAGTCAAATTAACGACGATTTATGTAAACGTCTAGAGAGAGGGGCGATCCTCGCCCTTGTAAATCCACCACTGGTTTTTCTATCATAATTTAGTTATTGTTGTCGGTTGGACGTTAGGTTAGGTCGGTGTGTGATCCGGGGTTGTTGATCAGTTTGTTTTAATCCTTTACTGCGTTTCAAAATAAATGAAATTTGTTTTTTAAAACATTCGCGACTTACCGCGTTTTTCTTGGAAAAAATGCAGCAATTTTGTATTTTTTAATTTTTGCGGAGTAAACCAAGGCAAGGAATTGGCAACCTCCATTTATCCACATTTTCTTTATTAAATTTACGAACAAACCCAACGAAAAAGTCATTACAATAATTTTTTTGAAATACTGTATCCATATGTGAACTCAATATTTACTGTCTCATTATTCTAGGACATTTTAAAGAAAGACCCATTAAAATTTTAACTTTAACATCGCATAAAAACAAATAGCAAGTGCAGAAAATACACGTGCATAAAAAGCATATTCAAAGAGCAAAGTAAATTGATGAAAGGCGCTGTTGGGTAAACAGGGGGCTTGTGCAGGTATTGAGGTGTATGCGCCGGTCGAATGCATTTGCAAGAGCTTTCAAAATATCAAAACCCAGCTTTTTACAACCTTAAATTTAAATGTAATTGCTCGAATGCTGTGCTAGAGAGTTAAAGTTCTGAATCTGCCAAAGAAATTAGAAAATGAAAATGATAAAGGACGCATTTTACCGTAGATTTTATGTTCGTGCTGAAAGAATATCTGTCTAGGAGAGACCGAGCAGACGTAAAGTTACATTTTATTTAATATAACCTAATTATGCAACTAACGAAGAGAAATGTTAACATTGAAAATGTTTATATTATCGCACGAGCATGTATAGTAGAGGTACACAATTCGAAATTATTGCGGGACATTTATCCCTGACGTCACACCACAGTCTAACGACACCGAGTTAAAATTACTTGAGTCTAGCCGTCCGACCGCGACAGGAGGATCGAGCGAAAATCCACTAACGTAGACGAAGCAATGCGCGATTCTGAGTTGATGTTTCGATATTCGATCGTTAGTTGATGAATCCTATATGTTCCATTTTTTTTTTGTTTTGCTTATTGTTTGTTATTGTTTTGTTCATTATTATATTTGCGATCCGCAGAAACACGTAAAATACGACCAACGTAAGTTTGATTTGTCTTTTTCCTACGACCACCTACGAAAATGATAATAACAGCACGGTTAACTTGGCTAGAAAGTGCTAAATATCACACGCGTGTTGAAAAAAAATATTTCAACACGAGTGTGGAAATACAAAGCACACTATATTTAATTTAAACAGGTGTCAATTTGACAAAAAAAGTATTTATTAAAAATAACAAACTTTCGGAAGGAGCGAATTGGGGTGCTGGGTGGAGTAAAGCACACGAACGAATTATGAATTTTGAAAAACGAGTTTGTTTGGGTTTCCGATATACAGGGTGCTAAACCTTTTTTTTTGTTATTTTAATATTTCTTAAGAAGTTTAAGGATGAATTAATTTAAATTTTGCACAAATAATAGATTTACCACTGACTGTCTCCGAACGAACGTAACTATTATTTAAAATAATCTACAGAGTCCTCGTTTTTTTGGGGTCATGACCCCTTTACGCCCCACAATTTACTTAATACGACGTCAATGACTAAGTTTAAGAACAAAATATGATTTATCAATTTATTTTTCAATTTACTTATCTTGAAGTTTTTCACTATCTCTTACGGCCTATAAGTTATTTTGAGAACAATTAAAGAATGTATTGTTAATATTGGATTATTTTTATCATATGGACCCTGTGTCCAACAATACTTTTACCACTTGCAAATTATCTAATACTAACAATGCATTATTTAATTTAATTGTTCTCAAAATCACTTCTAGGCCGTAAAAGATAGTGAAAAACTTTACGACAGGTAATGGTAAACGTTGAAGGATAAAATGATGAATTAGATTTTGTTCTTAAACTTAATCAGTGACGTCGTTTTAAGTAAATTGGGGGGGGGGGGGGGGCATAAAGGGGTCATGACCACAAGAAAAGGAGGTACCTCTAGATTATTTCAAATATTTAAAACATTAGTTCGTCGATTCTGGTAAATCTATTATTTGTGCAAAATTTGAATTAATCATTCCTAAAAATTCTAAAGGAATAATAATAAAACCAAAAAAAAAACTTTGGCACCCTGTATATCGGAAACCAATGTAAGAAATCATTTTTGCTTTTGCTTAGTATGTACACAAAAAGTGTATCTTTATAATTTTTAATTAGATTAGCCCTTTTCGAGATAATTTACTTATTAGGTTTTTATGTACGCCTATGGACAAATTTAAGTGCGAATCATTGCTTAGAAATCAACTAAAAAGAAAATACTTAGTTTCTAGCCAATTTTAAGAAGTATTTTAGTTTTCATATGTTAAAATTATTAATAAAATAATTTAAAAGAAAATAATGTTCTTTTATTCTGGAAATCAAACGTTTCCTGAAAGGATTTCATAAGTTATTAAATTTATTTTTATAAGATGCATCTGGTACTTTATTTTTGTTGAGATCTGAGCAATTTTGATTCACAATTAAATTTCTCCAGAGGCGTGCATAAAAATCTAATAAGGAAATTTTCTTGAAAAGATACGCCCAATCAAAAATTATCAAGAGACATTTTTTATGCCTGGCTTACTAGATAATGCTTTAAAAGTTTAAAACAATCAGTGGCGTGCCATTTTTTGCTTAAAAGTCTTAATACCGTTACCCATATCTACGCTCGCGGTTGAATTAAAAATATATTAATACTTGCAAAATGTAGCCTCTAAATATCTATTTGTGTGTCACAAGCTTCAATGAAGTAGCTGTTACCATTCAATAATATTTTAGAAAAAAGTAAATATTAAAAAAAAGTTAAACACTCTGTATCTACAAAACGGAGCTCTTGCGGACCTATAATTATATGAACTTTTGGTCTTAGAATCGATCAAGGATTAATTACTTAAAGTTTACGAACTTAATTAATTAACACCCTGTATAATATCAGTGATAAATACCCTGATATACGGGATGTCCTATAACTTATGGGCCATAGAGTAACTGGAGATACTTGACATCAAACTAGATCAATTACGTCATTTAAGTTTTTTAGAAATGTTACTCGTTCTAGATATACAGGGTGTTAAAAGTGAACGTTTGTTTTCGAAAAAAAAAACCTAATTTGAAAACGGTTCGATTTATTAAATTTTGAAAGTTGGATTTATAAAAATTTGATCAACTAAATATTACATTCAAATCTATATTCCGACCAACCATTACTCAGACTGATTAAGACCTGGGATAAACTTACTTGTTCCCAGCCAGCCTTTTTTACGCGTTTTATAGTTTTATGTTAGAAATAATATTTTAGTTTTCTTTTGGCTGTTGTTCCGTTCTCAATTTTTATTTTTAGTTGAATCATCGTTAAATGCAAAAATATATGATGTGTTCATATTCATAAACTAGTATTTTTTACCTACATTTTACATTCCTATACAAGGTATTAATAGAACTTGATATTGTAATAGCAACTATCATTAAATAGAATAGAATTAAAATACAAATTTAAATGTTGATAACTTATTAAATTAAGTAATTTTGAATATTAAAATTATATCAAATTTTTTAAGTACAAAACAGATGAAATAGTTTAAAAATATAAATAAATATCCAAATTTGATATCTTTATTTCCGGTATATATATATCGAATATTTGAATATTTATATAAACATGATATGTACCAACCCTGTTTTATACCCTCTATTTTACTATTTTTTATATTATAAATCAATAAAACTTTGATCAACTAAATATTACATTCAAATCTATGAGTTTTCGCAGATGTCAAATCTCACAATAATAGTCACAAGCGTTGCACTCTGCTTCGGCATTTTCAATGTCCTCCCCGGTTGCATCTTTGTAAAGGACCGTGAATTTTTTTATAGGATTTATAACATTTTTGTCTTATTGTCGCAAGACGAGACATCCGTTCTCTGCGAGACAAGAGTTTTGTGAAAAAGTTGTGGAGAGGATTGATGTTGGCGAGTGTCCTGTTGGAATCTTTCTTGATCTGAGTTGGGCATTTGACTGCGTCAACCATTCAAAGTTATGTGAGAAACTTTACAAGTACGGCATCAGGGGTTCTACTTTGTCATGGATCGAGTCATTTAAAAAAAATCGTAGGCAGTATGTCAGTATCAAGCATAAAACAGATGGCACTGTCGATCCTGACATTGATTTAACCATTTATGCGGACGATACTTCCATGGTTTTATCTGAGGAATCCTTGGATGTTTTACAGGCAAGATGTGAGATTAGTTTGGTGGCTTTGCATGAATGGTTTAGTGGCATCGACCTTTATGTTAATGCCGACAAGACTCAGGCATTGCTCTTCCAGTCCCGTCAAAGACCTGCGCAAACGCCCCCAGTTTGAAAGATTGGTGAAAATCCGATCTTATTTACCGAAAGTGTAAATTTTTTGGGTTTAAAAATGGATCGGTTTCTTTCGTGAAAACCACATTGCAGGGCTATTTGTGCCAAATTGAATTCGTTATCATACCAGTTTAAAATGTTATATACACCCGGTACTTACTACAACTTTTGACACTCTATCATGCTCAAGTGGGTAGCAGAATATTTTATGGCGTCTGTTTCTGGGGTAGGTCACCTATGGTTTCTGATGTTCTTTTATGTCAAATTTTTTTTTTAATAAATATTATAAATGTTCCTTCTACGCATTCCTGTAGAAACCTTTTTAGAACTTATAATATCTGAATAGACCAGTGCCTTTGAAAATGGTAAAAAGTGAAAAAAAATAATAGTAGGATGAAACCCATTGAAAAAGGAAGAGAATAGAACAAAAATGAGAGGAAAAATAAATTACGGGCGATCCGAGGTCGGGAAGGGGGGGAGGGAAGGGGGTTTAAGGGTAGAAAACGATTTATCTTGATTCCGGTAAAACTACAAGTCCTATGGAAAAACGTCAAATTGCAAAGTAGTAGGTAATAAAAAGATCTACAACTTTTGTATTTGCACTTTTTTCATATAACCTCAAAATGTATGTGAAAAATTCAAATAACCAAGTTTTTGGTTTTTTATTTTTATCTTTTACAAAAAATTTTTTTTATCCACGTTATTCTTATACCGGGTGTCCACGTAAGGTGATTCGCCCCTCTGGACATAAAACTCATAAAACTGCATTTTTTGACAGGTGACTCAACATTATAGAACTTCCGGTTTAACCGGAAGTAAGAAAAACTTTCAATTTTTAAATTGGACACCTGGTATATTTTTCCTTTTTTTTTGACTCCATATGACATTCTAAAATATAACGATGTGTCATTTGTCACTTTTTGTCACCAAGAAAATATTTTTTTTCCAAATTTATTGTTTTATATGGAGGGCTATGAATACCTTTAAATCACTTATTTCAGTTCTTTAATCTTAAGAAAAATACAATTTTACTATTTTTGGTCCAATGCTATGTGCTGTGTAAAATTTAATCTTTCAAGTTGTATATCTAATTTTTTTTAAACGGCAACATGGTGGCTCGTCGGGTTATGAAAAAAGAGGATTTTATTACGATTATTTTTATACCACACACAGGTTTTAGAAAAGCTGCCAATAAAAAACTTTAAAAAGTTAACTTGGAACTTTCCTAAAATGAAGCATATTTTGAAAATAAATTTAGATTTAAATGCACCAAGTAGCGTGTGACCAGCAAAACTGATAAAACAAAATCATGCCTCGAAGAAAATGGACATGCCGACAGCTTCTGCCAAAATAAATTAGTTTGTTGTTTAAAAAACATGGAAATTAATAGCTTTAGTTTAAAAGTTTATATGTTATTAGTGTTTGGAGAATGTAGAATGAAGTCAACCGAAGCTGCACGACTTTACGCACCAAGATATCCTAATCGGCGTCATCCAACCCGGCAGTATTACCCAAAACAGACTACTTGATGCATTTAAATCTAAATTTATTCTCAAAAGATGCTTCATTTTAGGAAAGTTCCAAGTTAACTTTTTAAGGTTTTTTAATGGCAGCTGTTCTAAAACCTAATAGTGTGTGGTATCAAAATATTCGTAATAAAATACAGTTTAGTTATACAACTTTAAAGATTAAATCTTACACAGCACATATTATTGGACGAAAAATAATAAAATTGTATGCGAATCACCTTCCGTGGACACCCGGTATAGTATTCATGGGAACAAAAAACTATTTCCATAATATATATTCTTCCAAGAGTTACCTATGTTTTGACAGATAACAAAATTTCAACAACAGTTCATAATGTTTAATCAAATCATCTGTCTGATAATACCTTTTTTATTACTAAAAATCCGGGGCGACGGGTTTGCCAAGATAGTCAATTTTCAATAAGAACTTATCTTTTTCATACATATTACGCCACATATGGCCAGCTTCTGTAAAAGTGTGTGATTAGTGAGGATCAGGGCAGACGGCGATAACGAGATCCGATTACGCAGCTCTAAGCTGCTCTGCACTCGACTATATAGCCCTATATATATATGGTTTCGAACCTACCGAGCTCACTCAATCCCTCAAGCCGCTTTCCCTACCCGTTATTAACTTATCTTGTGCCTAAGCCTCAATTCATTTTCGTGGGTGTGCGTTTAAAATGAAATAGTTATAATTGTAGGTAACTATTGAAAAACGTCCTTTCTGTAATATAGTAAGTAATACCGTACGATTAAAAATTATTTGCATCAAAGAGGGCTTGGATTTAAAAACGTAGGGCTTGGTTTAGATCACAATGATATGGGGACGATATAGGTATCTAACCAAATGTATATAGGTTAAAATTTTGTCAAATTCATATTATTACATGATATGCCAAACTACTGAGTAATAAAATAAGTAGTCAAATACAAATTTATTTTTGTTGTTTACAAAATTAACAGAGTAAGAATATACAGAAAGAAAAAGAAAAATAATTACATAAATTGCTGAAATTGGCCACCGCCATGCTCCCAACATAATTTCACACGTCTCTTCATATTTTCGAAAGTGTTGACCAGCATCTCTGGAGAAATGTTACCACATTCTTGGATAATCCTTTCTTGTAATTGTTCCAAATTTGCAACTAGTGTTTTAAAAATAGTGTTCTTTAAATGAGGAATATTTCTTGGAATACTTGCACTTTATAAGCAAGTAAATTTAGCTGCTTCTTAAGAATAGTCCTGGTTCCATAAGAGCTTCCCACTTCTTGGGACAGGCGTCTTATACAATTTGTTGGCGTATTTTGCATTATTTCACGAACGTTTGCAACAAGTTCTTCTGTTCTTACAGATGGTCTTCCTGCTCCTTTTTTGTGTTCTATAGAACCTGTTTCCCTAAACACAGCCACGGTTCTTTTTAGGCAATGATAAAAATCCCCAGCAATAAAAGCAACGTTAGGAAAATGTTCGTGAAAATCGTCCATGCACAAACCCGGATTGTATTGCCACTCACCATTTACTCTAACCCCCTTTTCGAAAGTACGCCTTAACCATGAATGTTTTGTGCTGTTCCATAAAGCCCATTGTGTGAATTGTTCAAGAAATTGGAAAAATTAGCAATGAATTAAATTACTTGTAACGACTGTCAAAGATGACTGAATAACTGATTGATTGGTAATTCAGGTAGTTACTGACACCCAACAGGTATTAAGCTCTACGGCTAAGCATTACGTCCTTAGATGCAAGGCCACCTTTGATGCAAATAATTTTTTCTCACACGGTCCAAGTGCGGAACTTTTTAAAAACTGGTTTGAAAATTACCTTTTAATAAATATCTCTGACAATAGCGTGATTATAATGGATAACACAAGTTATCACAGCCGCTTGCTATATACTTAGAGCGCGAAACAGATCAAGGCCTAAAACAAGAATATTTTTTAGAAAATTATATTTATTTTGAAATTAGTTACAAAAAAGGACTACTTTCAGAAGTCTTAAATACACTTAACATTAAAAAAACAATACGTATATGATATTTTGGCGGAACAGATGGGTCCATACTATACTGTCTTACGTCTTTCACCGTATCATTGTAGGTACCTATATCTAACCCCATATAGAGCATAATATGTGGCACCAAGTTAAATCCAAGGTGAGAGCAAAAAGTGTTTCTCCTACTCTAAGTGCGAGTGTTATAAACTTAATAAAAACTGTTATAAACAATATACCGGCCGAAAGCTGGAAAAATTCAGTAACGTCCATCACTGATTTCTTTTCCTAAAATATCTATTGGCTTGTTAAATATAACATATAATTAGCTAGAAATGTACACCTGCTGTGTACATTGGGATCTTTAAAACGATAAATGGCACACCCCACACACCCCCACAAACTAAAATAATGTCAACCAAACATTGTTAAAGTCAGTTTACCCAAATTTGGAATCAGTAAAAAAACTGTTAAATTGCTGTTGACAAAATTATTTAATTAATAGGAAAGAAAAACACAAAGTCTTCCTCCACAAAATTTAATAGAATAAAATTATTATTTCAAGGGTCTCTACATGTTTCGAACGTAGAAACGTTCATCCTGAGGAATTTTTTATTTTATGCTGATGATGTTAGCAAAAGAGAAAATTGAAAATAATGGAGCTTTTATGAACTTAAAAATTGAAGTGTAGAAGAAACATGATATGAAGAAAATTTATAATGGTTAAACCATACGGAGTATTTAAAAACGTTATTAAAGGGGGTGCAAACCAGCCAAATAAAATGGGGAAGAAGAAAACCTTTCTAAAAAGGAGTCGAAGATTATTTAAAAATTTCTTAAAAAATTATCGAACATAATTATCTCTTTAAGACATTATGAGGGTAATTGTAGTATCACAATAATATTATTACGTAAAAAGCATTTTTGGGGTACTGAGGATTTTCTACGTAATAATATTATTGTGACACTACAATTATTACCCTCATAATGTCTTAAAGACATATGTTGGAATGAATGGACTATTTCTTCAAAATTATTTAAATTATATAAATTATTTTAAATCCCCCAAATTATTCTATGTTTAATATTCATAAGGAAAGCATCGCACATCTTGTATTATCTTCCAATTAAACTGATTCATAGCGACTCTGCAGAAGTCAGTGGCCTTGATAGTTTTGTCACAGGGAATTAAGCTAATACGAAGGCTTTTGCAGCGAGAAGGTATTAATAAATTGATGAATAAATCGTGTGGGAATCATAGACATTTACCTTTAGATACGTACAGTTTATCTTCTGCGCAAACAAAAGTTACGTTTTATGAGTGAAAAAATACGTCCGAGCGCTCGACTCACCGCGCACCGGTCAGATGCCTCCCTCCCAGCATAATTGGGCATGCACACAAACCTCTTGTTATCGGCCTGTCCTTCTTTATCGACATGTCCAAAATACACTCCAGAACCAGCTCGGCGCCATTTTTGTTCTGGTGTTTTAAGTTTTCTCTGTGGATTTTGTGTAGTTTAGCGAATTGTGTTTGTGCATTTAGTGACTCGCATACTCGGATTGGAATATAAACAATGAGTAACAGCCGCCGTATTATTTTGTTATGCCCCGATAGGGGTAAAATATCGGGTATTTCGTATTTTCAGTAAGTATAAAGGAATCATAGTTCTTGATATGTAATTTTATGATTGATTTAAACACATCTAACTAAACCTATACAAATAAGGGTATAAAAATAAAGGGAAACACACACCAAGACAGAATATCCTGATGCATGTTTTGGTATATTTTATTTGCAGCCCTGCAATCTAAATAGGTAGGTATGCCTATTTTTCGGGCAATATATTGCTTTAAAAAGTTTAAAAGACACGTTTCTCTATACTTATATTATATGAAAGAAAAAAGTAAATACCTAGGTATATTAATCCAAGGGTGAAAGTATTCCACGGGTCAAGTTCTCAGGCAAAAACTTTTCTAAATAACTGCTTAAACAAGAAATTATGCTTGAAAATATTTTTCTCCACGACCATTACTGAATGCAATAATTCCAAAATCATTTTTGATAATAGAATGTAAAAATTCTCGCTCTTGAGTTGGGATATTTATTCTGAAACACTTGCTTCTTATGCGTTTTGCGTGTATTTTCATTCCATAACAAGATACGGAATGAATATTCTGTAATTGATATAAACGACATAGGTTGCCATGAATTTCGAAACTGTCAGTGTCAGATAAAAATGGCCGCGTTGTAATAATTATTTTCAGACAAATTTTAGTGCAAGTCAAAAAATAAGTGAAAAATCGGATGAATCAGATATGGAACTGGATGGTCGTGGAGAAAATATAGTCTGCTACTCGGTTAGAATGAAAATTCGATACTCGTGGTTCCTCACGCTCGCTACGCTCGCATTCGGAATCTTCCACTCGGATGGAATTTTCATTCCAACCTCGTTACAGAATCTACTATACACGAACAGTTGACGACAGATAATTTCATACTCGTACACTAAACTGTGACACTGTAAATGCAACGTTTTACTTTTATTACCTTTGTTATGTCATTATATTCTTTAATTTAAAATTGCCTCATTTAAGTATTATTGAAAAAGCAAAAATAATATGTTTAGTAGAAATAGGGTGGTCTTATGAAAAAATAGCTGATCATTTTAAAGTACCTAAAAATACTGTTCAAGCGGGAATTGTAAAAAAATGGCGCTATCATCAAACACTTGAGTCTGGTTTAAATAAGAAAAAATCATCAAATGAAGAAGACCGAAATTTGGTGGAGTATTTAGGGCAAAATCAATTTGAAACTGCAGTATCCGCTATGAACATAAGATGATTCCCTGCTTCATCTAGAACTGCGCAACGCCGAGTAAGACAATGTTCCGAATTAAGAAATCGAGCAGCGGCATCCAACCCGTTTTTAAAAAATAGTGATAAGGAACAAAGAACTGGGTTTGATATGCAATATTTACCAGAAAATGATTTTTTTTGGCAAAATGTTATCTTTTCCGGTGAGAAAACTTTTCAGTCTACATAATATAATGGAAGGATTCGAGTATATAGACCACCAAATTCCAGATACGATGAGAAGTATACTCTAAAATAGCAAATCAGTGGACTTTTCTCCGTTAATGTGTGGGCATGGATAAGTGTTTACGTTGCAGGTGTATGCTGGAATATTGGTGGAACACTAAACAATAATATATATCTTCAGATTTTGGAAAATGTTTTTCTTCCTTCTGCCGCGATAGTTTTAAATGAAATAACTTTATGTTTCAGCAGGATAACTGCCCTGTGGATACTGCAAGAAATATAGGAAACTGGTTTAGACAAAACAACGTAACATGTCTGCCTTGGTGCTCAAGGAGTCCTGATTTAAATCCAATTGAAAATGTTTGGGAATTGATGGTAAAAAAAAAACGTACGAAATAAATTTTAAACCACAGAATGAAATAGAGTTATTTGGTAAAATAGAAGAAATTTGGAAAGGGCTAACTCCGGATTACACCCGAAGTATTATTTTATCAATGCCAAGAAGATTACGATTAGTGTTAGAATTCAATGGGCGCAGCAATTAAATATTAGTATTTTGTTTGTTGTTTGTTAATAAATTTACCGTTTTTGGCTTTATACTTTTGTAGTTTTCCTGTTATTATTTTATAATTTTCTTATTTCGCGGCTGTAATTTAAACACAAAAATATTTAGAAATAACCATTATTACTTATGATAAAAAAATCGTACATACGATAATTTACAGCTATGTATAAAGCTGGTGTTTTATCCAGGTATAAGCAGCAAGGTGAGAAACCCGTTTTACCCAATTTTGTTGTAATTGAGTCATGTATGGTTGGAGTGTACGAATTTATATGTCGGCAACTTTACTGTACCCAAGTTTTTCCCAAATTGTAAAAATCAATACAAGTTATATACCAACCAATATTTGATTTTAGGTTACATAGGCGATAACATCGAAGATTGTTACCTATTTTGCTGGTTTTGTTTGCTTTTTATATTCGATTTTATAAGTTTTATAGTTTATTGGACTTGTTCTCTTCGTTTTTAAACTATAAACATGCCGACGAATCATTTTTAAACCAATTTTAGAAACAAACCCTTATAAACAATTTTCTATCTTCAAAATCTGATGTTTACAACTACTAAAAATGCCAGAAATCACTATCATTTTGCCCAAGTTGATCAAAAATTTAGAACAAATTCCAATTTTGGGCAAGAATTTGGGGCAAATTTTAGCTGTTTACACATGAAAATAAATTAAAAGGTCAACTTTTACTATTTCATGAGCAAGAACCTAAATTTTAAAGCCCGGACCCGTCTATTTCCCCATTCGTGAAATGATAATGTTGCAGTACGCATGCCTAATCCGGTTTAGCTTTGTTTACATGCGCGAGGACATAAATTTGCCACTTTCGTGATTATTGTTTCATTATTTAAAGGTAAATGTCGATGATCTAACGTCAATATTGTTCAAAAATATACGTCAACTTCAAAAATAAATATTCATTATCATGCAAGAAACTTCATAACTTAAATTTGGAAAATAAACTACAAAATTTACAGTGAATTTATCATGACCAATGAGTAAAAGAGAAATCGTTCAGATCCACATTGGACAAGCTGGAGTGCAAATAGCTAGTGCTTGTTGGGAGCTGTACTGTTTGGAACATGGCATCCAAGTGGATGGTAGATTCTACCAAGGATACGATGCAGCAGATCATAGTTCTGATGCTTTCTTTAGCATTACTTCTTCCGGACAAGCAGTTCCTAGGGTAGTAATGATTGATTTGGAACCCACAGTTATTGACGAAATACGAACAAATTATTATAGACACTTGTTTCACCCTGATGGTTTACTTACAGGTATAGTATTTGCAGAATTATACCGTTGACTCTTACTGCCAAAAATAAACTACCTGATTAAACCCTATTGTATACGCCACAACCTCTTCAAAGGGGATTAAATTGGATCAGGGTCGGCTTGAAAATGTATTTACACCACATGATTTATTTTTATAATTTAAAATAAATAGATAGGTATTTTTAGTTTTAGGTAGGTACCTATAATAAATGTAAAATAATGATAACAATTAATGATAATTGGAAATAATATAATTTAAAAGTATAACTATTAGGATAACAAGTACAATAAAAATTAATTAAATTCTAAAAAACTATTGATATTTTATTCAAAATTTAACTCTTTATCACTATCACTAAGCCTAAACTTTGTGGAGGAAGACTTTTAGTTTTTCTTTCTTTCTTATAATTAAGGGTTGAACATTTGTAATCATAGAATTGTAAGAATTTTCCATCTTAAGTACATGTTGTACACAGTTTTTCCAGCTGTCTGCAGAAATTTTTCTTACTTCGTGTTTAATTAATTCTACTACAGATGCATTTAATGTAGGAGAAATATTATTTCTTCTAATATTGGATTTTAATTGGTGCCATATTAACTCAATAGAATTAAATATACAATAGTAGGAAGGAAGGAGGAAGACGCAACACTGTATGTCCATTTTCTGCTGCAAGTTTGTCACACTCGTATTCCTTATGTATTTTAAAAGCTTTAAATACTTCTGGCAGTTCTCGTTTTTTGTAAGTTTCGTCAAAATATAAATCATTTTCAATCATAAAATTTTGAATTTCTGCTTTTGTATTATTAGAATTGGGAATGATTTTTGCTTGCCGACTATGATAACTAGCATTGTCCATTACAAAGACGCTGTTTTCAGGTGTATTTTTAAGGAATTTATGTTTAAACCCATCTTCAAAAAGTTGTTCGTTGGTATCTTACACTTATACAGGGTGTTTCATTAAGGGTGGCCACCGGCCATATCTTGGACACTACATAGGCATAGAAACTTGAAAAAAAAATTATCATTAAAGCGGCCATGAGAAAATTCTGGAAATTACTTTTAAGTTCCTCATTTCGCCGCAAGGGGGCACAATTCTAAATTTCTCCGAAAATTCCCATATTAAGGTATAACTCTAATTACATCATCGAAAAGCTTAGACAATTCTGCACCATTGTGGTATCATTGGCGTTCCGACCTTGATAAGAGTGGGGAAAGCTATTGAATGTGTAAACATTAAAATCGCTGTAACTTCTAAACGACTTATCCGATTTTACTAAATTTAAGCTTGTTTGGAAGGAAAAAGTAAGTATATTCAATCGCCGTATCCAACAGTACACGATGGTGTTTAATAAAATTGCTAGAGGGCGCAATTTGTAATAATAACAGTTTTTCGATTTTATCCCGAAAATTCAAATCAGTATCAGTAGTATAACTATGACATCATAATCGAAAAGTAGATGAAATTTGCAAGAAAAGATGTGAAGACCGCAGTTTGATATCTTTGTTCGTTTTAGAGTTATTGCCAAAACAATAATTTTTAATACAGATTGCGCCCTCTAGCAATTTTATTAAACACTATCGTGTACTGTTGGATACGGCGATTGAAGATACTTACCTTTCCCTTCCAAACAAGCTAAAATTTAGTAAAATCGGATAAGTCGTTTAGAAGTTACAGCGATTTTAATGTTTACACATTCAATAGCTTCCCCCAATCTTATCAAGGTCGGTACGTCAATGAGCCTTAAACCAAAATGATGCAGAATTGTCTAAACTTTTCGATGATGTAATCAGAGTTATACCACAGAATATATAGCTACGCAAAGCTATATATTCTGTGGTTATACCTTAATATGGGAATTTTCGGAGAAATTTAGAATTGTGCCCCCTTGCGGCGAAATGAGGAACTTAAAAGTAATTTCCAGAATTTTCTCATGACCGCTTTAATCATAATTTTTTTTTTCCAAGTTTCTATGCCTAGTAGTTTCCGAGATATGGGTGACCACCCTTAATGAAACATACACACTGTATATACTTAGAAATTTTGATACTAAAAATATTAATTTTACCCCATATTATTTTGATTATATTGATGATTCCTATAATAACGACAAAAAGTAGAAGATTAGTTCAATTCAATTTAATTCAAAATATGCTTTGTAATTCTAAGCTAATTTTATGAAACAAGGTTCCATTAACTAGTGGACTAAGTGGACAGTGGCGGGTCCAGAACAACTACACCAAGGGGGCACATCACCTTAATTGTTTTTAAAAGTGAATACAATAATACAAAAAAATGTTACTCCAAAACAAGGGCATTATATCTACAGTGTGACCAGTAAAGTCCGCATCATATGGGATTTTTTTTTATTAAAAACTTTATTCCAAATTTGACTTTGGCATCAAGTTCTGCTTCGATTGAGATAAAAATTAAACAAAAAAATAGTAGTCAGGAGATTCGCATTATCTGTCAAATTTTAATTTTTTTCAAAAAATAATTCAAAAATATTTCTGAAAGTATCGAAAAAATGTATTAGAAAAAGTTTTTTTAAATGCAATTTCTAGCCCACATGTAAAATTTCAGCTGCATAAGATAATTTTGATTTTTTACCCATATTTTGTAAATTGCACCACTTTTGCAAAATAAGACTCAACGCAACCTACATAAAACTTCTTAATTTTGACTATGGAGAACTAGAGGGTAGGAGGCCGATCGACAATGGCAACATTTTCAAATTCTGTCCCGGTTTTTTGGTTAGTTCGCTATTGGCCGATAGATGCTCTTGCGTCGCAAGTGGGCTGGTGTCGTCTTCTTCTTCTTCGTTTTTTACTTTTACTTTTGACAAATTGACAAAAGACAATTGACCGAATCCAATGCATTGCGATCGGCCTCCTACCTCAAGTCCTCCATAGTTTTGACATTGAATATCAAACTATATAAGAATGACGGATGTCCGAGAAAAGTTGACAACCCATTTTTTGACGTATTGGAGCTGGTTTGGCCGCCATTGTGGAGTTGATCGTAACTCTAACCTTAAATCTGTCGCCTGTCTGTCGTTATAATGCAGCGCCTCGGCAACAGATGTCTCAAATTCACTGATGTGATGTCGTGGTGTTGCCGCATATCGTATTTTACGTACGCTGATTACTCCGGGGTAATTGGACCGACTTTCATAATGATTTTACCGTTGCATTAGGTGTTAAATGTTAAACAAATAAAAGTAGATAAAAATCGACAGCAAGTATAACTAAAATAGGTTTTATTTCGTCGAAAAATAGCAAAATACGTAATACACTAATACAAACAAACTGGATGTTTCTTAAGAGCAGTAACCCCCTTTACCACAATGAAAATTGGCGAACGTTTTGCTGGTCAAACGAAAAGAAAAAATAAAAATTAATATTTAGAAAATAAATTCTACTTTAAATACCCCATCCAGAAAAGTAACTGACGATCGAAAATATTCCCAAAATTTTTTTTAGAAATTTTTTTTATTTTCAGTAATTTTGTAATATCTTAAACACGCTTTACACGCTTAAATTCACTTTACGCGCCCAAAGTTTTTGAGAAAAAAGTAAGGCCGATATTGAAAAATGGCTTTAAGAAAAATTGTTTGGTACAACATTCTACACCCGGGAAAGTCATTTTGCTTTTGACCAATAAAGAATTGTTTAAAGTTATACAAACAAACCGCACATTATTCATATTTTACCCAACATATACGTTGTAGCCTAGGTAGGTATTGAATAGTGAGAGTCGTCATTTAATTCTGTTAGAAATCGAATACATGGCGGTCAATATGTTTTCATGTAGGTAATTAACGTTGGGACGTCAAAAGGTTGAAAATATTATAAGCTACAAAGCAATTAAAAATAGGGACATTTTTAAGTCTAGACTATAGATAGGAAAATAAATGTAAGCTACTTAAATCTAGGATTTGTAGGTGTAGGTACTTATGTGAAATCAAGTTTTACGATAAGCTATAAAAATAAATTTAAAAAACCTCATGCAGCAAGTCAAACATACAGGCGGCAACAATGTTTTAATTTAGCAGTGAAAAGGGTAGTCGCTTTTTTGTTGGTGAACTTATTGTGCCATCTATGAATTTAACGTAGCAGATTTAGGAAATCGGCTCATATGGCCTTCTTATACTTAGTTTGATATTCAATGGTTTTGACAATGCTTTATTTCAGATACATTTTCTTTAAGGTTGAATTATCAACGTCATTCAATCTATTGCCAACCTATAACCTATTTCGCGTTGATTTTTTGAGTTTATTATTCTAATAACTAACATTTAAAGAAAATCAATATCGTCGGTACATTATTTAGGTAGTATCTGATATATTACAAAAATATTAATTTATTTCATTGCTAATTTTGAGAGAATTGTATAATGAGTGACAATGACATAATAATGTTAAAAAAAATCTTACCCGATATTTTTCGCTATACAATTCTCCTAAAATAAGTTATGAAATTCCTTGATATTTATTAAATATGTTAATTATTACCTATAGAATATCAAGTCGATACTGATTTTCTTTAAATTTTGTATAAAAGCTAGAAAACATAAATAAATCTACGTGAAATAGGTTATAGGTTGGCAAGCATGTTGATACTCCCACCTTAAAGTAGCGCCATATTAAATGTGTGTTTTTCTACCAAATCAAAATTGGGATATTAAAATTTAGTCGCATTTGATGCAAAGTTTATTTGTTTTTGACCCTGTATAAGGTAACTTCATAAAATAAGTATTTTTAAAAACGTAGTTTGTGTCTGAAAGTAATACACCTTATTATTAATACAAAAAAGAATACGGTGTCATCAGTAAAGTATTCATTAAGTGGAAAATAAATTTTAGTGGTGGCTAAAAAATCAAAATTATCTTATGCAGCTAAAATCTTGCATGTGAGCTAGAAACTGCATTTAAAAAAAACTTTTTCCAATAAATTTTTTCGATAGTTTCAGAAATTTTGAATTATTTTTTGAAAAAAATTAAATTTTGACAGATAATGCGAATCACGTGACTACTATTTTTTTGCTTAATTTTCATCTCGATCGAAGCAGAAATTGATGCCAAAGTTAAATTTCCAAGTTATTAATAAAAAAAAATCCCATATGATCCGAACTTTATACTGGTCACACAAAATCACTTTTAATCAAACTTGTGACTCATGAAGATGCAATGCTACCAAACAGCTGTGCTTCTATTAAAATATATTTCGTGAGAAATAACAAACTTATACCAATTTCCATTTACATAGTTACAATATAATTTGTATGATATATCATATAGGTACATATGTCTGAATCATGTAAATAAATTTAATTAATATATGATTTTATAGGTAAAGAGGATGCCGCCAACAATTATGCTCGAGGAAGATATAGCATTGGAAAGGAAATGTTAGATCTAGCCCTAGATAGAACCAGATTAGTTGTCGAAGATTGTCACGCACTACAGGGTTTTATAATTTTTAGGGCACTTGGAGGAGGTACTGGGTCAGGTTTTACTACCTCCTTTTTAGAAGGTTTAAGAGCTGATTATCGAAAAATTAGCATATTAGATTTTTCTGTGTATCCGGCACCACGTATATCTCCAATTATTGTGGAACCGTATAACGCAGTTTTGGCTACAAATGGTAGCATCGAACATGAAGATGTAGATTTCGTAATGGATAATGAAGCAGTGTACGATATACTAGATAGAAAATTAGATACTCCTCGTCCTACTTATACAAATCCAAATCGTCTTGTGGGTCAAGTTGTCTCGGCCGTAACAGCGTCTTTAAGATTTGAAGGAGCAGTAAACGTAAATTTGGAAGAATTTCAAACCAACTTGGTGCCATATCCGAGAATACATTTTCCTTTAATAACTTACGCTCCTTTTGTGCCAGCAAATAAGGCATCGCATGAACAATTATCTGTAGCACAACTTGCAAATTCCTGTTTCGACCCCGTCAATCAATTGGTAAAATGCGATTCAAGGAAAGGAAGGTATATGTCCTGTTGTCTGCTGTTTCGAGGAGACGTATCACCGACTGATGTAAATAGTGCAATTAACAGCATTAAAGGCAAAAAATCTATACAGTTTGTGGATTGGTCGCCCACGGGATTTAAGATCGGCATTAATTATATGCCACCAACCACTGTACCGGGAGGTAAGTAAATCGATTCGGGGATAATATTTAAAAAATGTTCGGAATAACTTTCCGTACCAGGACTTTAGCTCTTTTTGAAGCATCTAATGTTTTTCTAATATAAAGGTTATTAATTCGGTTTATGTTTAGTTTTAGTAAAGTCAAATTTCTCAAAGAACACGCAACTTCGCGATTAAGTCACCTGTCATGTATGGCACCATGTTGAAGTCTGGTCTAGTTGTTAGCGACAGAAGCAGGACTAGGCTAAGTTCTCTTACCATCGCATTCACCATATTTTAAACTTGTACGGGGGTGTTAATGGTTTATTAGCTTGCAAAATACAGCGTTAATTTTATTTTTCTATTTCACGTTCATAATGAGTTCAGTACGACCCTCGTTTGCGGATCGTAATGAAGCTATTTCGATATGCGTTTTTTCTTTATTTGATGTTGGTAACATTTAAATGTTTTATTTCATTGACTTGCGCGGCCTTTGTGATTTACGAGAAAACCCATTTTTCGTAGAGGAAAACTAGCTTGATAACTTACTTTTTTATTCTGTGTGGATAACAGTCATGTATGTTGGTTGCATAAATCTATAAATCAATCTTTTGTAGATGCTTCAAGCTATCATTTTCTGCCAAATCCTATCCAAAATTCAATCTACTAACCTTCCAATATCGATTTTAACTTCAACTTTATTTGAATTTTCCATCTTCCCTATACTAAATTGCAATGCCGTGACGTAAAATCACGTCTTTTGAAATTCGAAAAAAAGTAGCAAAATCTTCCGAATTTCCGAACGCTGTGTATATGTACCGAATGTACAAGGATCACACAACGTATTCCGTCCAATTTCAAATCTCATTCATATCGCTAAAATAACTTTAGAATCTCGTGGTGAAAATGGGTCAATAAATCAAAAAATTACAGTTTGCAAAATAATTTTTGTTGTCCAGAGGCTCCTATGATAAAAAATAGTATTACCAATATAAAATTTAGACATAAAAATTTACAAAATTTGAAGGATTTATTTTCTTTTTAAAATGTATTTTTCTTGATTATAAAAGGTGAAATAGAAAAAAATGTATAAAGCTCATGTTTCATAAGGCGTTTTAGCGCCCGTGTCAATAAAAAAACTCGCCACTTCGTGGCTCGTTTTTTAAAATAGACGCGGGCGCTAAAACCGCTTCTTATAAAACTCGTACTTTAATATACTATTTCAATTAAAACATCTAAGCGTGCGATAGATTTAAAGTTATGGCATTATTCATTGGTAAAATATACAATTACATTTGATATGCCCTAAACAGGTCAATGGAAAACAACCCTGACAACATACCGTGCGAGCAAAAATTATTTGCATCTAAGGACGTAATGCTTTGCCGTAGAGCTTAATACCTGTTGGGTGTCAGTATTTATCTGAATTAGCAATCAATCAGTTATTCCGTCTTCTTTGACAGTCGTTACAAGTAATTTGATTCATCGCTAATTTATCCAATTTCTTGAACCATTCACACAATGGGCTTTACGGAACAGCACAAAACATTCATGGTTGAAGCGTATTTTCGAAACAGGGTTAGAGTAAATGGTGAGTCGCAATACAATCCGGGTTTGTGCATGGACAACTTTCACGAACATTTTCCTAACGTTGCTTTTATCGCTGGGGATTTTTATCATTGCCTGAAAAGAACCGTGACTGTGTTTAGGGAAACAGGTTCTATACAACACAAAAAAGGAGCAGGAAGACCATCTGTAAGAACAGAAGAACTTGTTGCAAACGTTCGTAAAATAATGCAAAATACGCCAACAAATTGTATAGTTAAGACGCCTGTCCCCAGAACTATTCTTAAGACGCAGCTATTTTTAAAAACATCAGTTGCAAATTTAGAACAATTACAAAAAAAGGATTATCCAAGAATGTGGTAACATTTCTCCTTTTCTCCAGCACACTTTCGAAAATATGAAGAGACGTGTGAATTTATGCTTGGAGCATGGCGGTGGCCAATTTCAGCAATTTATGTAATTTTTTTTCTTTCTGTATATTCTTACTTTTTTAATTTTGTAAACAACAAAAATAAATTTGTATTTGTCTTCTTATTTTATTACTTATTAGTTTGGCAAATCATGTCATAATATGAAGTTGACAAAATTTTAACCTAGATTTGGTTAGATATATCGTCCCCCTATCATTGTGATCTAAATGAAGCCCTACGTTTTGTAATCCAAGCCCTCTTTGATGCAAATAATTTTTACTCGCACGGTACAAGAGTCTCGCCGTCTAAATATTGTAGTTAATAGCGGCAAGCGGTGCGCCTGCGCATGTTTCGCGTTTAATGCTGCATTACCATATTATAATTGACGTTCGCGGCGTAGTCGCGATTTTTATTATCTTTTCAATAGTGTCAACTTCCGGTCAAACCGGAAGTACTATATTTCTTACATCCGGTTTAACCGAAAGTTCACACTATTGGAAAGATAATAAAAATCAAAGATAGGGACAAGTAAGCCCTTTTGCTCTAAGACGTACAGTTAGAAAGCTAGACGCTGTCAAAGTTCAAAAATGTAATTTTTCAAGAGTAAATATCTCGGAAACTGTTAAGTCGAGTGATAAGTATAGACTAATAATGCTTTTATTAAAAAATGTTCAGAATTTTATACAGAATACAAAAAAATTATATAAAATGGGGGTATCCATTTACGATTTAGATCTTACCTTCCTCCCTCCTATGGGCTTGAAGTAACAAGATTGACAATATACGCAAAAGATGTCCCCCTCGAAATAAAAATCGACGGGTCCGAGCGATTTTCCACATTTTCATTTTAAAGCAGGAAAATCGAGGTGGGAAGTTTTCAAATGAATATATATATCGTTACATTGAAAATTTGTGAGAAAATGAAGAAATTGTTGATTCTGCTAAATAGCGCCCTCTAGCTGTCGCAACGGAATTTAAAGCGACTTCGTTCTTTATTAAATTGATAATCCCTATTTAACGAGTTCAAATTTGTCCAATTCCGATATACCAATCCAAAGTTGTGAATATTAGTGCATAGCAATATTTGAACTTGAAACTAAGTGCAGTTATTAAATTAACAATTAGGAAACAATCAATTCTATTTTTATTTCCCTTATAATTGGTTTAATACGTTTATTCTTTCTCCAATAGTTTATTTATCTATTTACTATATTATTACTTTTTAATAGGTACCTAAATATTTGTTCAAAATATATTTGCGGGTTGCATAAAGATTTTACCAAAGAACTAACTAATCAGACACCTTTTATGGTGAGTAAATGGTGCCAATATCATTGATGTCATGATGTCACAATCAAAATCATCTGCATGGTTAGTTAATTATGGTTTAAAAGCATTGTGCAACCCAACAGAAGTATTTTTATTTTGACCAAAGTAATTATTATTTTCATAAGAAGTCATTGTGTACTTACCAATTTAAACAATTACCACCGTAATAACTAAAGGGGTTTAAAATTCAGTACTGTTCTCGTAGCCATGAAAATAAAACCATTGGAATAGGCCAAGTGTGGTTTTTGGTGTTATTGTTTTCCGGGTCATTAAAAAAATATTTATTAGGGAGAGGTGGCCTATATTGGACCACCTTTAAGATTTTCGCTGTGGGTTCTGGAAACAGCTTTAGAGCGACTTCAGAATTACACCTAAGATACTCTGATCCAATGATCTGCTACCTATAGACAGGGACGTATCTAGGAATTTTGGCACACCGGGCGAATAGCAGTTTTGCGCCCTACCAGATAACCGTAAAAGTAAAATTATACATCTATAAATTTTAGTTTGAAAAAATATTTTAACAACAGTGGCGGTTCGTCATTTGTTAACTTGGGGTGTACTAAATGCTCGCTGCAGGCGAAATGCGCCGTAGGCGCAATTTTTTTAAGACCACGCCCAAATTTGGTCAATAATTTTAAAAAATTTATGATTACCTACTTATTTTATTGAAAATTTCATAAATTTATTTTCAACCAATTAGAAGGCTCCTTTTTGTTTGCGTTGCTTATAGCGACGGGAGACTATCGCGATAGTCTATAGCCTATTAACCTAATAAAATTAATAAGTGATAATTTTTCTGTCAAAAATTAAGTGCTTTATTTTTATGGCATACGTCACTCAGAATAAAATCAAAATACATTTTGATGCTAAATTATAATTTTTATTGAGAATAGGTCGTAGGTCTCATCATCTCATCATATTAAAAGAAACTCCAATTTATGAAATTTTCTTACCGAATCTCCCACGCAGCAGGTAATAATTTTTTTCTCGGTTTCACTCATGTTTTTGTTGATAGAAAATTTTCCTCGTCTTCGACTCGGAATAATTTTCTATCAACGAAACCATTCGTGCCCTTGAAAAAAATTATCGGTAATAATTCTGCTGCTAGGGAGATTATAAGTGAAAATAAAATAAGGTAAAAAAATAAATAAAAAGGCAATATATTTTTCATTAGTGGGTACATTGTTTAAAAGTAAAGTCCAATCTTCTGTTTTTATTTGCAGCAAACTTATCGTGAATAACAGCTTCATTAAAGTTAGGAATACCTGTATTATATTTTTTCTCAAATATTCCACATTCATAGTCGTTTTGGCATGAAAACCGTTCATTTTTATTTTAAAAAGTCTTAACTACCCCAAAATAATAAAAAAAATATAAAGAAAAACTCCTAATAATAAATTCATACAGCAATTAGGACGCAATGAACTCAATGGCGCACATTTAATTTGTGCTATTAGAATCGTGCTTTCTCCCACTACACCTGCTACTACAAGATGCATAGGGAAACAGCAGAAACCCCGCCTACTTTAACACATGTGCGACTTATTATTTTCTACGCGCCACACGATTGCTCTTGACAACCGGCTTAGCGAGAGCTATTACACCACGTCCCGTTCGATTGTTTGACGGTACGTTAAAATAGGAGGGTTCTAACTTAGATTACGGTATCATAATAATATATAAGAGGATATAAATTTAAATGAACATTATTTTTTCTTTATGGGGGAATTCTTTATGGACTATAGGGGTACACGTGCTCCTGTGAAGAAACCGCCGTTCGCACCATTAGATTATTTATGTAACTCTTGCCTAAAATAACAATGTCAGAAATTTAAATATTTAAAAGGAAAGAAAAACACAAAGTCTTCCTCCACACATTTTAATAGAATAAAATTCTTATTTCAAGGGTCTCTACATGTTTCGAACGTAGAAACGTTCATCCTCAGGAGACAGAATTTTTTTTATTTTATGCTGATGTTGTTAGCAAAAGAGAAAATTGAAAATTAGAACAGAAACAGCATTTTTGGGGTACATACTTATGTATTAATATTTTTGTGATACTACAATTACCCTCATAATGTCTTAAAGACATATATTCGATAATTTTTCAAGACATTTTTAAATAATCTTCGAATCCTTTTTAGAAATGTTTTCTTCTTCCCCATTTTATTTGGCTGGTTTGCACCCCCTTTAATAACGTTTTCAAATACTTAGTATGGTTTAACCATTATCAATTTTCTTCATATCATGTTGCTTCTACACTTCAATTTTTAAGTTCATAAAAGCTCCATTAATGTTCTAATTTTCAATTTTCTCTTTTGCTAACAACATCAGCATAAAATAAAAAAACTTCTGTCTCCTGAGGATGAACGTTTCTACGTTCGAAACATGTAGAGACCCTTGAAATAAGAATTTTATTCTATTAAATTTTGAGGAGGAAGACTTTGTGTTTTTCTTTCGTTTTAATACTTTCAACTCCACTTTAAGTATGGACTATTTCTTCAAATTTAAATATTTATTTTGCGACGTTGTCGTTTCAAAAATTCCGCTAATGTTAGCAAAACCTCTCTATTTTATGCACATATTACGTGTGTTTTTAGGCGACTTGGCTGCAGTAACACGAGCCGTAACGATGTTGTCGAACACGACAGCGATTAGGGATGCCTGGGAGCGTCTACAAATAAAATTTGACAAGATGTATAAAAAAAGGGCATTTGTGCACCACTACGTTGGAGAGGGCATGGAAGAAGGAGAGTTTCAAGAGGCAAGAGAAGACATAGCTGCATTAGTTATGGATTATAAGGAAGTCGATAGCGGATAGATTTTTTACTTATTGGTTATAATATATATATAACAATAAAACCGATTTTGTCCCAAGTTTGTCGTTCAATTTGTTTTATGGTCAATTCCCCCTGTAGCGTTGGTAAACGAATTTTAATTTTTTTTGGTGGCAACATTGAAATTCTACCATTTGGAGTTATCGTCATTAGTAAAGTCTGTTCCCCGTACACTAAAAAAAGTAATTTCGTTTACAAACGTTACAGGCGGAATTGACACGTACCCCAAAAAAATCGTTGCTGCATAAACGTTGCTGATATAAACATTGCTAACTTCACACATATCACGAAATCCACAGAGAAACCGTAAAATACAACAACAAAAATGGCGCCGAGTCGGTTCTGGAGTGTATTTTGAGGATGTCGCTAAACAAGAAAAATCTAATAAGAAGAGGGTTGTACGCATGCCCAATCCTGTTGGGAGGGAAGGCATCTGACAGGCGAGCCGTGCGCTCAGACGTATTTTTTCACCCATAAAACGCAACTTTTGTTTGCGCAGGAGATAAGCTGTACGGATCTGAAGTTGAATGAGCCTAATGAATAAAAATGAAGCGATCGCTTTTTCTTATAAAATCGAAGCAATTTCTTGAATGCCAATGAATAAAAACTAAAGTACGTGCTTTTGCGTCCAGCAATTGCTTAAAAGTGCAGGAATTGCTTCTAGTCAATGCTTTTTCTTACAAAATAAAAGCAATTATTGCTATCGTTTGCTTAAAATGTGATGAATAAATTAAGGAATTGCTTTTTCTAGTGTAGCGATTGCTTTCAACTTTTTAAGGTAGGTCGACCCCTGCATCATTTGCTTGGTAGCAGTCAACTTTAGTTCTCCGCGGCATACACGTGCGTTGCTCTTAATTTGTGTCTTCAATTATGGCTGACTATATGAACGTCCGTAAAAGAAAAATCTACAGTGTACCTACGTAAAAATTGCAGATATGATGATTTCAGAAAGTTATATCGATTTGACTGCGAAAATGTTGAGTGGTTGACAAATTATTTTTTGACTAATACTGGTAAAAGGCGAGGGGGTGCAGGCGAATAAGATTAAAGTCTTTCTGCAGAAATTGTCGGATCTGGGCTTTCAAAATTCTGTAGGTGAAGAACTCGGTGTTCACCAAACTACTGTCTGTAAGATGTACACTTCTGTAATGGATGCAGTTTTGGAGAAGGCCAATATTTTTATTAAATTTCCTACAAGTGCTGAAGCTGTTTTGGAAGCTAAACGGTTGTGGTCAGAGAGATTTATTTATGTTCCTACAATTTGTGAACGAATATCAATTGATTGTTTTTAATTTCTTCATCACTACTATCACTTTCCTCATTTTCACTGAAATCTGCCATATCACAAATACATTGAGGACGTAAAGTCTGGAATAAATTCATTATTTAGGGAACGCTGAATGATTCTAAAAATCGCTCGGACACGTCGATTTTGTTTTTTTAATACGGATTTTTTTCAATATTTTTTATTATATCTCCGAAAGCACTCTGCTTGGACCAACTTTAATTTTTTAAATGGGAACCCACATTTTTTTTTAAATTTTAGGATTCTGTGCATAATTGTGAACATTTTTTATCTAACATGTCATTATGATTTATCGACAGTTAAAGTTCGAAAATAAATACAACAATTAATTATTTATCATTTTAATAAATGTTGAAAATGTTGCCCAAAGGTTAATTGGCAGTAACCTAGACGATCGAAAAATTCTTTCTGCACATTTCTGACAACTTCCGGACTGATTGTCCGTATTTCTTGAACAATTCGATTCTTTAAGTCCTCCATGTCCATTGGCTTAGTTTGAAAAACTTTACCTTTAAGGTAAACCCACAGAAAAAAGTCAAGGGGGGTTAAGTCGGGAGACCTCCGCGGCCATTCAATAGCTCCCCTCCTTGCAATCTATCTATTTTCAAAAATAGTATTAAGATAAGCGCGAACTTTTGAAAATAGATGGATTGGAAGAAATAAAACTATTGAATGGCCGCCGAGGTCTCCCGACTTAACCCCCCTTGACTTTTTTCTGTGGGGTTACCTTAAAGGTAAAGTTTTCCAAACTAAGCCAATGGACATGGAGGACTTAAAGAATCGAATTATTTAAGAAATACGGTCAATCAGTCCGGAAGTTGTCAGAAATGTGCAGAAAGAATTTTTCGATCGTCTAGGTTACTGCCAATTAACCTTTGGGCAACATTTTCAACATTTATTAAAATGATAAATAATTAATTGTTTTATTTATTTTCGAACTTTAACTGTCGATAAATCATAATGACATGTTAGATAAAAAGTGTTCACAATTATGCACAGAATCCTAAAATTAAAAAAAAAATGGGGGTCCCATTTAAAAAATTAAAGTTGGTCCAAGCAGAGTGCTTTTGGAGACACCCTGTATAATAAAAAATATTGAGAAAAATGCGTATTAAAAAACAAAATCGACGTGTCCGAGCGATTTTTAAAAACATTCAGCGTTCCCTAAATAATGAATTTATTCCAGACTTTACGTTCTCACTGTATAAGTTTCCTATTTTCCACAAAAACGCAACAGATTACTATTGTACTAAATAAATAGACCAACGTTGTTGTATTCACGTCAACTCTTTTGCAAATTAGGCACCAAACTGAACATGAAACCTATAATCCAGTGTTGCCAATGACATTAGGTGAAAAGGTCCGCCCAGTGGCACGAAAAAGTCCGATTTAGTCCGCGTCGAAATGAAAATGCTTCGTCTGGCGCATTCGCCATAAATGATATTTATTTTTTACTGTTGGAGGTATATTATATAATGAAAAAGACTAATAACTCTATAAACATTTACTTTTTAATAACAAAAAAAAACAATAATAAAAAAGTTAATGTAATGAGTAATAAGACAACCCAACACTTGGTAAATAAACAATAAGTTACCTGCCGATTTTATTTCCAAATTTGTGCATTTAGCATATTTTCGTTAGGTATCAAAAAGTCCGAAAAGTCCGAAATAGTTTCAAAGTCCGACAAAAGTCCATAGCCTTAAAAAAAGTCCGAAAATCGGACTAAAGTCCGCCGATTGGCAACACTGCTATAATCTGAACAAGTGGATAAGCCACGTCTGAACTTGTGTTGAATAAGCATTTGCTACAGAGGTGTAAGAAAAACAGCAATTATTGCTTCAAAATTTTATTCATATCCTGATCTAGCAATCGCTTTTACTGTTACTTTTATTGTTACCTTTTATAATGGCCAACACACAAGGAAAACCAGACTGAGAAACACAAAACAGCAAAATTAAAATTATTCAGGGGAATATCGACCGGGGTTCCAGTGCTATGGACCTAGTATACAAGATTGCAGAAGAACACAGAGCGGATATAATATTAATAGCTGAACCTAACCGTAGGAAGGTAACACAGAGCAACTGACTATACGATAACAAAATAGATGTGGCTATAAGAATGCAAAATAGAACTTTAAATGTGGAGCGATACGGCCAAGGTGATGGCTTTGTCTGGATAGAAACTCCCTTAATTATCATTTACGGCTGCTATATTTCTCCAAACATACACTGAGAAAATCGACCAACCTTGGAAATTGGGTTAAAAAAAATTGGTTGTAGTAACTGATATTTTGGTTTCAACAACTTGAATTAACGGCTAATGGAACTTATTTCTTTTTCTTGTCACGTAGAAGTTGACACAACCCTAAGATTTGCTGCAGGAACTAAAAATATGGGTTGTCGGTCAATATTTGACCGAATTTTATAGTTGTCACTAAAGGGACTTTAGGGTTGATAACTGAAAGTTGCCCCAAACCAATCTTAGGTTGTGACAACCGACCCGTCTGTGTTGGTACAACCGAGGACTGGCGGTCGCCCCAACCCCAACCGAAAACGCCCTGTTGATAAAAGGAAGAACCGCCATTTTATTATTGGCTATCGCTTGTGCTCGGACGAAATTGATGTTTTTTCACTGTTTTGGTTTAAATCAAAATGTTTAAAGTTAGAGTGGGCTTTGGCAGACTACGTGGAATCATTTGAAGGTATGTACCTATACTTTTTAATTAATAGTTAGCATTTAAATATTAATCAGCATCAAACACATTTTTCACAAAACATAAACTACCTATAAGACAGAATTTTTTATGGTAAATGTCTTTTATAGACCATAGATTTTGGTACCTTTTTACCCTACCTGCAACAAAGTCGCTGTGTGTGCTTTTCTAATTTTATAGCATAGACAATAATTATTTGCCTCACATCGCAGTTTATTGCTGAAAAAGACCATTTTCTCCCAAAAATTTAACTCTAAATAAAGCCATTCAACTGATGGGCTTTAGAAGTATAGGTTAACTATAGGAAATGTATTAAAGGTACTATTAATAAGAGGGGTTTATATCTAGGTCAATACCATGTCAGAAAATCAGTGTTTTTGTTTGTCGGCACTAAAGTCCTTAAATGTCTCATATTGTTACGAGCATTTTGTGATAAGCCATTACGTAGCCAATGAGGTTCTTTTATACTACGATAGTCAATATAACTAAAAATCCTGGTGGAAAAATTATTCGTTTTAAAGAAAATACACTGATTGGGCATAAATAGCCATTACCCTGATGGCCATTAATTACTATTAGACTTTAGTACAATACATCAGATATTACAACAACTTCTGGGATAGTTGGGTTACATGGATTTTGTGGGGTTTTCAGTTTGTTTAAGATGACCCCTTTGAATTTGTGATAACTGACAATCAGCATGTCACAAATTAGTAGGTCAACTTTTCATTCAACTCCCCTAAAAAAATTTAAAGTCTGAAAGGGTTGTTTCTATTAATATATGTTAATAGTGTTAAAAATAAATAGTACTTTAGTGAAATCCTGCTTCTATACTATCTAATGATTTTTTCGTTTTCAGTAGAACTGTATGGAACAAAAAGAATAAACCATTTACTTTTGGCAAATGTCGAATGCGCGCCAATCAAAATATTATGATAAAGACGAGTTCGACCCACACAATATGGTGAAGGCGAGGCCAACCCAAAATAAGCGCTGCAGCAATCTTCATTATTTGTTACTGTAACCCAAGTTTCTAGTTGTCCTAATTAAAATATAAAGTTACAAGAACTCCATGAATTATTATTCCATCTGATTTTCTAG
Organism: Polydrusus pterygomalis; assembly: GCA_963969555.1. Lineage (NCBI taxonomy): Eukaryota > Metazoa > Arthropoda > Insecta > Coleoptera > Curculionidae > Polydrusus > Polydrusus pterygomalis. The sequence goes on along the minus strand of OZ018376.1, from coordinate 74,586,533 downwards.
TTGTACCTACTAAAAAGAACCAAAATATATAGTTATAACAACCATCGCCTTTAGTTGCGACAGCTAAACAATTTAGTTACCACGACTTGGTTGTGAGAACCCAAAGGTTTAGTAGCAGCAACTAGAATGACATCGTTTAAGGGTCAACTAATTTAAATAGGTTGTTACAACCCAAATCTCTAACTGTCCCCTATTTAATACATATTTTTTGTAGCTACAACCCGGATTTTAGTTGTGGCAGCCTAAATTTTCCCTCAGTGTAGAACTCGCGCAATTTTTCGACTTTCTAAGGAAGTTAAGATTAAATATAAAAAAGCACACTAAGGAGATAGTAATAGGCGGTGACTTTAATGCCAAATCAGGCATCTGGGGCTCCTAAAAAGAGGATAAGAGAGGAGAGATATTTGCGGAATGGCTGGCTGAATAATACCTAGTTGTACACAACAAGGGAAATATGCCAACGTTCATAAGGGGAAAGAGCGAATCATTCATAGATGTAACGTTTAGCACCAGGAAAATCGCCAAACAAATAGAAAACTGGAAAGTATTGGAAGAAGAAAGTCTAAGCGCCCACCAACATATAACTTTTGATATTCTGGAGAACAGGAAGATTCCCGAAATAACCAACAATCAAGGGTGGAGGATAAAGAAAGCGAATATACCAAATATGACACTAGAACTAAGCAAGCTGCTCTCACCGGAACGGAACCAAACAATGTCCGCAGCTGAAATCACCAGCGCCACAACCAAAGCGTGCGACAAGTCATTTAGTAAGAAGACGGGACATCCTTCACGAAAGCCCGTGTATTGGTGGTCCGAAGACGTCGCTCAAATCAGAAGAACATGTCTCAGGAGTAAAAGATCAATGGTAAGAGCAAACAAGGGAACATACGAAGTAAGGAAAATAGTATGTCATGATAATTACAGGATTAATAGAGCAAAGTTAAAGAAAACAATTATTGAGGCAAAAAAAGGGATGGAAGGAGGTTATATCCGAGGTGGACAATGACGTTTGGGGCAGAGGGTATCAAATTGTCACGAAGAAAACGATGCCGAACATGCCGGCTGGGATAAGTGACGAAGAAAGTTTGGACATTGCCAAATCCTTATTCCACACAATTCCAAACAGAAAGTGGAACAAAAAAACAGTAAAAGCAGAGAATATAATACCATTCACAGCTAAAGAACTAATAGACGCCGCAAAGAAAATCAAAGAGAAAAAAGCTCCTGGTCCTGACAATGTCCCACCAGAAGTGATAAAAGCTGTAGTGGAAAACCATACTGAACGACTACTGGATACCATAAACCAACTGTTAACCCAAGGGAAATTCCCGAAAGAATGGAAAGAAGCACGTCTAGTACTTTTAGAAAGGGAAGCAAAAGCGGGACAACAGGTTAAAAAATATCGACCGATTTGCATACTAAACATCTTGGGAAAGATGCTAGAACAACGAGAAGTACGACTTAAAGAAGAAATCGACAGAACAGGGGGGTTGTCAATAACCACCACGGTTTTTGCAAAGGAAAATCGACCATTAGTGCACTCAAGGCGGTATGTGAAAAGGCAGATAAAGTTAAACATGACCCACGGTACAGAATGAAGTTGTGTGCCTTGATAACGGTGGACGTCGAGAATGCTTTCAACTCGGCACCATGGAACGGGATTTTAGGAGAACTAGAAAAAAGAAAGATTGCTCCATATCTATATAACATGATCGCCAGCTATTTTGAAAACCGAATACTTGTTGGTCATGAAAAGAAACGTTAGGTCACCGGGGGCGTTCCACAGGGATCAGTAATTGGTCCTACCCTGTGGAACATCTATTATGACAGCGTGCTAAGAAATCCAATGCGTATTGGGGTTACCCTTATTGCCTATGCGGACGACCTGGGAGTACTAGTAGAACATAGGGAAGTCGATCTGTTGGAGACGATAGCGAATCATGCCTTGCACAGTATAACGGAATGGATGTGGAACAAAGGACTGAGATTGGCACCACACAAGACTGAGGCCGTACTTCTAATTGCGGGTAGGAAAATAAAAAACATACACGTCAACGTAGATGGTGTAAGGGTGGATAGCCAAGAAGCTGTGAAATATCTGGGGGTCCATCTTGATAGAAACATGAGTATGGGAACGCACATTCGTAAAGCCGCGGAAAAAGCTAACAAAGCTCTTAACAACGTAAGCCGACTCATGCCAAATGTAGGTGGCCCAAGAGAGGGAAGCAGGAGGATACTTTGCTCCATAGTACAGTCGATTCTTTTATACGGAGCATCAGCGTGGGAAAGAGCGATGGCAAAAGGTGTGTATAGAAATATACTGTTTAAAGTTCAAAGAAGGGCGTGCATCCGAATTATAAGTGCATATAGAACCACGTCGACCAAAGCGCTACTAGTAATCTCTCGAATGCCGCCAATAGACTTATTAGCCAGACATAGAACAAAGCTTAAAACAGAAAATGCTATCAAGGATATATCCTTTACCAATAGGTATGTTGAATAAATGGCAGGAGGATTGGGAAAATGACGACGGAAAGGCAACCTGGACAAAGAAGCTAATACCAAATATAAGACCGTGGCTTCAAAGGAAACATGGAGAAGTTGACTTCTACGTGACCCAGATACTGACAGGACATGGAGCGTTTCAATCGTATCTGCACCGGTTTAAATTAACAGAGACGAACGTTTGCCTTTACTGTGATGGGGAAGACGACGCGGAGCATATCTTCTTCCACTATATAAGACGGGACGAGCAATGACAAAGGACAGAACAACTTACAGGTGAACTAACTACAAACAACCTAGTAGACAAGATGCTCGCTTCGGAACAGAACTGGAAGGAAGTGTGCAAAATGGCAAAGGACATCATAAAAAATAAAAAGAGCGATGAGAGGCAACTAACAACAGAACACTGACATATTTGAACTTTATCCAATCAACAAATGGCGAATTTTCTTGAAGTAATGCTAACAGGTAGTTCCAAGAAGATCTTTCTGCAGCGCCAAGAGAGGGAAGGGTTTAGTGATTAGTCGGTAAGTGTGACCCTCAAAAGGGCATGAATCCGACACACTACAGGCACATAAGATCACACCGTCTGTAAGGTCTTTCGAAGATTCCTGATCCTCTATAAAAATAAAAAAATTGCTTTTACTAAAAAGTAATTGCTTCAAGTAATTGCTTCATTTTTATTCATTAGGATTATCTATGATCCATTAGAAGTGCGGCCATACTTATTAGTGCAGAGGCAGCTGTTGATAATTGAAATAAGTAGGGCCAGGAACTATAAAGTTTTATTTATAGGCCTGTGGGCTAAAAAAAATTGTAAAAAAAAACTAGAAAAGGAAAACGTACCGAATAATTAAATGTAGCATGAAAGGACATTGTCTTAACAACAACACATAAAATAAAGTGTATTTCTCAATAATGTAGTCTTAGAGACAACCAGTGGCGTTGCTACAAGAATATTCTCTCTACGCCACTGATATTTTTAAATTTTATATTTTTTTATGAATCCTTATTTTAATAATTGTAATAAAAACGATTTCGCGTATTTTTTAATACGGTGAATGATTTAAGATTTGGAAAACATAACGCTGATCCAAATTCTTAGCATTTGAAACAAAAAAAACATTAAGGAACAAAGCTGGGTTATTGTGGCGGGTAAAGCAGTCCTCAATTCCTCGTGCCCGCGAGTGTATATCAGACTTCACGGAGCCCATATTGAACCCACTTACGAAGTTTGTAACTAAGCAGGTAAAGTTTAAATTTTTATTTTTTGACAAAGATGTATCTTTTATCGAAATACGCTAAATACCATGATGTAAATAAAATGACGTTTTTCCGAAAACGGTTAGGATTAGCGACATGAATGAAGAGTAGAGGAGATGGTACAAATATGGGCTAGGCTATTAATATGGGCTATGGTAATATTTCTGTGACAAAGTGCTGCCATCTAATATCAACCACGTGAACCACTATATCCATGTATGAAAATGAAATCTAGTAAGCGTTTAAGACGGTAAAACAGTGAACAACAATTATGTGTGTCATTTCTCGTTTGCCGTTGTTTCAAAGTTTTGCAGGTATGTAATTTTTAATCAATATTAATGAAATTATTTGAAATTAAACGACCATATATTAAGTTTTGGGAAAATAAATGTATAATATACTTCAAATGCATCAAGAACATTTACCTTTTTAATAACGATCAAGTTTTTTTTGCGAGTCAAATGTTTTCTGGTTTTTTTCTAATATGGGCTAGTAAAGTGCTTGTAATTTGAGCTAGCCCATATTAAAATACAAACATCTGATTTTTAAATGTTTATTTTCAGAATGCCGCGAAAACAAACACGTTTAGTTGGTAAAAAAGAAAGAATTGGAGCCCAGAGAATATGAAAAGAGCTATTTTGGCAGTAAGACAAAAACAGATGGGTACAAAAAAAGCTTCTGATACATTTTTTTGTTACAAGAAGTACTTTGCAGCGTTTAGCAAAACTTACTTACCACCTAATGAAGCGATAAACACCAAGTTAAGACGAAAAACAGGAAAAAAAATATTTTCTTGGTGGCACAAGTGACAAGTGACACATCGTTGTATTTACAATGTCATATGGAGTCAAAAAAAGGAAAAATATACCAGGTGTCCCATTTAAAAATCAAAAGTTTATGTCACTTCCGGTTAAACATGAAGTTTCATAATGTTGAGTTACCTGTCAAAAAATGCAGTTTTATGTCGTATATAAATCTCCCAAATTTTATTCCATTATCTTGATAAACAAAAAAGTTAGAGGGACGAACCACCTTCCGTGGACACCCGGTATATGTGACTTTTGTTCTTAATGACATGTATTTAAATATTTGTTTAATATAACTTTCTTTTTTATTGTTTTATAGTTTGGATGTTACTATACTTTAATTTTAAGGTATTTTTAAACGTTTTATTTGTTAATTAATAATTTTTTTATGGAAAATCCGCAGTAGCCCATATTTGTACCCGTACTTACCCCGATGAAAAAAATGCATATTATTTTGTTCATAATTTATAAAAAAATGTAATGATTCCTTTGATTGTTAAAAGTCATAAATGTTATATCAATAAATTAAAGTATTCCTGTTAACATTTTAAAAGTAATAAAATGAAAAGTTAAGGACACAGATTGAAAAACGTAAATGGTAGCCCATATTTGTACCATCTCCTCTACTTAATTTTTAGTCAATAGTTAAAGGTATGTAAAAAACGTTGTCCAAAGTTTTTATCATACAGGGCGTAAAAGAAAATGGGCAATTAGTGTTACAGCTAGTCCGTCCCTGCAGCTGGGAGTAATTCACAATACTTTCTGGGATAGTAATTTGAAGGTTCTAAACTGGTATACATACATCATATGAAAAAAAAATTGAAATATACCTGTTGGTTTAATAATTATGTGTCAAAAACTTAATTCCATGGGAGCTCTTTGGGAGCCCATATCTCCGAAGAGGAGGCCGATACGAAAGAAGTTTATATGAACTTGTAGTATTCTTTTCACGTGTTTTTTTCATATCCGGGAGATTTCCCACATTTTCCCGGACACCCTGTATAATTGAGGTATAGTCCAATTTATCTATACAGGGTGACTGGTAAGTAGACGAATTCCTTTGGGGAGGTGTTTGTAGAGCCTATTTGCAATTGAATTAACCATACTACCCTCTATTCAAAACCCACTGGATTTTGAGATATTTTCATGTTTATGTTTTTTCGAAATTCTCGTAAGTTTTCGTTTTTGCCCCTGTATTTTTATTTCTTTTACTTCTTTGCCATACTTTTTGCCCTATAACCTGCACTAGTGTGTCAGCTAACACGTAAAATTGGAACGTTTACAAAAATGATAATTTTTTTCTTTAATTTCAAATTCTTAGTAGTCATAGTACGAGAATTTCGAAAAACATAAACATGAAAATATCTCAAAATTCAGTGGCTTTTGAATAGAGGGTAGTATGGTTAATTCAATTGCAAATAGGCTCTACAAACACCTCCCCAAAGGAATACGTCTACTTACCAGTCACCCTATATAAGTAAAAATTACATGTACTATTCTTATTGTATTTTCTCATTTGATAAATAAATTCTGTTTCAATTTGAATTTGAAATATTTCATACCAGTATGCATATTTGGTAAAAAAATGCAAATAACTGCATACTTTAAAGGCAAACAAGGCATATTATGCACATATTTTGGCTGAACTTAAGTGCATATAATCCGCCCTTTAGTCATATGCTTATTTAATTCACCCAATTTAACCCAAAAACCTCCAACGAAGGCGTAGAAGGGCCACATAAAATAAAATAATAAAAATTTCTTAAAATTTCGACTTATAATACAAAATTTTAAAATTTCGAATCATAAGTCGAAATTTTAAAGTAAAATTTCTTGTTATAAGATGAAATTTTAAAATTTCGAGTTATAAGTAGAAATTTTAAAGTAAAATTTCGAGTTATAAGTCGAAATTTTAAAGTAAAATTTCGTGTTATAAGACGAAATTTTAAAATTTCGAGTTATAAGTAGAAATTTTAAAGTAAAATTTCGAGTTATAAGTCGGAATTTTAAAGTAAAATTTCGTGTTATAAGACGAAATTTTAAAATTTCGAGTTATAAGTAGAAATTTTAAAGTAAAATTTCGTGTTATAAGACGAAATTTTAAAATTTCGAGTTATAAGTCGAAATTTTAAAGTAAAATTTCGTGTTATAAGACGAAATTTTAAAATTTCGAGTTATAAGTAGAAATTTTAAAGTAAAATTTCGTGTTATAAGACGAAATTTTAAAATTTCGAGTTATAAGTAGAAATTTTAAAGTAAAATTTCGAGTTATAAGTCGGAATTTTAAAGTAAAATTTCGTGTTATAAGACGAAATTTTAAAATTTCTAGTTATGAGTCGAAATTTTAAAGTAAAATTTCGAGTTATAAGTCGGAATTTTAAAGTAAAATTTCGTGTTATAAGACGAAATTTTAAAATTTCTAGTTATGAGTCGAAATTTTAAAGTAAAATTTCGAGTTATAAGTAGGAATTTTAAAGTAAAATTCCGTGTTATAAGACGAAATTTTAAAAATGTCGTGTTATAAGTCGAAATTTTAAGAAATTTATATTATTTTATTTTATGTGGCCCTTCTACGCCTTCGTATCTACTCGTTTATTAATTATTTAAAAATTACTACATCACTAGAAATAAAATTATTTCCAAAAAAAATATTTTAAGTCACCAACGAATTAAGAAATAATAATTGATTCACCAAAATGTAATCATGCATTATTATCCTTCTCTCGATAACGATGAGTAAGAACGGAAACTCGCTTCAAAAGATAGTAATTATTTTAATTAAAACTCTTTGAACGAATCTGAGTTACATTTTATTGATTTAGATTTGGTGGGAATCGGTAATAGAATCTGATCGAGTGTTGGCCCAACAAGGATTAACGCATCGGCCGGCACGCGGCAAGGACGTGCGGGGATTCACGCGTGATAATCGCACTAACACGATACACTTTCCCCTCCTAGGATTAGGTCGGCTTATTGGCAATGTTGTCAGATCGGGTTATCACAAACGATAACGATGCCTAAAGTGCAGATCAATCTTAATGACTGTCGTAATTATTTTGTATTAACAATGTTTTAAGTCTATAAAATCCATAGGGTCTATGCATAGTTGTATTCATAAAAAAAGCGTACACGAATTAGAATGAGAGAAAACATATTTGCGTAAAACCGGCTTAAAAATGTAAAGCATTGGCGTTGGGCGTTAGTTCAATAGAATAACAAAAATTAATTTTTCTACGATCGTTCAAAAAATGTCATTTTGTGTATGAATTTCTAATGACAAAAGTAGGTCTTTATTGCATCTATGCAATAATAGTTATTTACACTACAAGGGAGGCACACTGAGAGAAAACTCTATTAGCCGTAGCTAGAAATCCATTCGCAGTAGCAAGAAATCTGCATTAAATAGGCGCCGAAAAAACAACTCTGTTGTCGCTACAAGGTTCATTTTTTTGAAATGACTTTTTAACCTCAACATGGTCGTTTTTTAAAAAATATTATTCTTTTGCTGTTAAAAGACAACTCTATTGCCATAAAAAATATATAATGCAGTGGTAAACAAAAATGATTTTGTGATTAATTGAGGTCGTGTAGTTAGAAAAGTATCGGTTTTTACTCCTAAAAATAATCAGCCAGCTATAAAATAATTTTATTTTTATTGTAGCTAGTCCACCTAGCTACTACTAAATTCCTTTTTTTATCTCCTTCGCCAAAATGGCGGTGGTTGGTGGATTAGTTTATAGTGGATGTTTTTGGCTATTGATTTGATAAAATTTTTATATTTTAATAATTCTATATAGGGTGGTGTACTTTTAGTGCAACGTTATACAATAAGTGTTGTGGCGGTGTGCCTCCAAATTCAGGTAGGTACAATTATTTTACCAATAATTATATTTATTACCTATATTTTTTAATTCATTCCGATCATAGCCGCCATTAAGTTTCCGTTCTGTACTTATTAGGGCAGTATTTTTGATAAAAATTGTATGTTAAACTTTGTTTAATAACGGGGGGATCTGACTGATCTGAAAGTAACAAACTGCTAGGAACATGACCCTTTTTAGCCATTTTTTTTATTAATAGGTATCAGAAAACCTAACAAAACGGGGAAGAAATATCTCAAAAACTCAGATTATTTTCCGATTCTACCCCCTAAATTTGTATTGTATTTCTGAAAAAATTAATTTCTCGCCTAACAAAATTTAAAGACTCACCTAAGTCAACGATTTTTTGTAGGTATCTAAGTAGAGTAATGTGATAAACATGAGTTACTTATTAAGTAATAAATATAATTATTGGTAAAATAATTGTACCTACCTGAATTTGGGGACACACCGCCACAACACCTATTATATAACATTGCACTAAAAGTACACCACCCTATATGAAATTATTAAAATATAAAAAATTTATCAAATCAATGGCCATCAAACATCCACTATAAACTATAATCCACCAACCACTAAACAAACTAACAACACTGCAAATGGCAATAAAATGAACCAAAACGATTTCACCATGTTTTAAAAAAGCAACTGTTTAGTGCCTAAAAGGTCTATTTTAGATAGGTATAAAAGATTGGTTAGTTTTTATTTTTATTTTTGTGGTAATAAGATAACCTTATAGGAATTAAAAAAAATACTTTTTAAAAACACTTTATTGGATACATATTGTTATGGTTATATGATATTCTGTTACCATAAAAAAGCATTGAGCACACGTAACAAAATTGTTGTCAAAAAAACGTCCTTGATTACGACTAAACGAAATATTTTAGGGATAAATGGATTTTTTCTTGTGGTAATACACATATATTCAAAAAAATACTTGTATTGAGTGATTTTCCTCAGTGCAGGTGAAACTTACCAGTCGAGGACATAGTTTGCGAACGAGCGACAGCGAGGACTTGCAAAATAGTCCGAGACTGGTCAAGAATACTGCCTCCCGAGTTTTGTATTATATTTTTTCTACTCCAGTTCCCTCAAATTAAAAAAATAATGTTTTTTAATTTTATAATTTGAGCTATCCAACTGAAATACCCTGTATGAATGACAGGTTTCCTAGTGTTGGCACGTTCATTGCTATGGAATTCATAATGTTCATAATCAAACAAACGTTCTGTCACTGTCAGTTTTTTTAAGAAATCGAAAAAATGGATATCGATGCAGTTGCGAATGCAGCTTGCGCTGCTCTATTACCTCAGAAATCGAAGGAACAATCGGTGTTACAAGGACGTCAAGGATTGGTGCAGTATTAATGCAAGTGATGAAAGAGTCACCGAGAATTCTATGCTGGAGTACTTTGTACTTCCCTAGGTAGGTAAGTATTTACTTACCTCCCTCAAATCAGTATCAAAATGAAGTACTTACCGAGTAAGGAGTAGAAAAAGTACTTTTGCCCTAGTGCAATAAAGTAAATTACCTAGGAAACGAACAATTTGTTTATAGTATGTGTATTGTGTGTTGCACACCGTCGATACCCTATCGAAATAGAATTCATGTGGACAGGGCACCATAATTTTATTATGTTGAAGTCAAAGGTATCTATGATCCATTGTCAAATTTGAATTACAACTTTTGCACAGAAAGGAGAGGTAATACAGAGCGATTTAAACCTTTTTTGTTAAATAAAAAAACGATCGTAGAAAAAATAATGTATGTAACATGTGCAATAAAGTAACATGGGCAAAAAGTGTTTATTGCACATGGCATATTATTCACCTCGACTACGTCTCGGTGAATAACTTCTATGCCGTGTGCAATAAACATACACTTTTTGCAATAGTTGCATAAATAACTATTTTTTATTTTATAATATATCTTAACAGTTTTATAAAAATTACAATAAAAACAAAAAACGTCGAACAAGAATAAATAAAATCTAATTTTTGGTCATAATATATCCCTGTTTTTATATTACTTAAGACAGTCTATTCGGAATTGACTGAATTATATTTAATACAATATTTGGATCAAGCTCTTCTTAGCACGCATGTATTATTTCCCATAAATTTTCTGAATTTTGTGGCCAAAAATTTTGATTATATATTTTTTTACGATTATCCCCCAAATATTTTCAATTGGATTGATATCGGAACTATAAGCGACCCAAGGTAGCACTTCCACATTATGGGTTTGAACCTAGTGCTTATAGCATTGGCAGTGTGGACTAGACAATTATCTTGTTGAAATATGAAAGTATTATTGGAATATATTTGCTCAGCAGATAGTAACAATATGTTTTCTAAAATGTTAATGTAATTTCCGGCATTAAATTTTCCCTCTATTCGCCAGGAAACACCAGGTCCATGAACACTTATTCAGCCCCATACATTTACAGAGATACGCCCATGTCAAGAAGTGTTAGTTAGTATAATATCGCTCTTCAAACCTGGTATTGTTTGGACGGTACACACGAATTTGTCCGTTATAAGTCGACTGGAACGTCTATTCATCAATAAATATGACCCTGTTCCAAAATTGAAGATTGCAATTTAAAGCAAAAATAATCCTTGATTGTCGCTGTTCTTCGGTAAGAAACATTTTTTTCGCAGCTGGGCGACATTTTAGTTCAGATTCCTTGACTTTCCTGCTGGCAATAGGTTGGGAGGTAGGAAATGCTGTATCAATAACCCAAATATCCCAAAAAGCAGCACCCTGTTCAGGGTTGGAACGTTTGGAAAGACATGGACCAATTTTCCTCTTTAGGGATTGTTCTTGTTCCCAGCGTTGCTTAATTTTCAATATAGTTTTTATTTCTATTATGCAACTGCGCTACAGCACGGATTGACCATCCTTCTTCGATTCTTGATACAATTTGAGCCTTTTCAACTTCAAACAACTGACGAGGCATTTTTATGCTCTTATGTCAAAGTTTATCAAACGTTACCACGATGCAGTTTCAAAATTAATTACACCGACGCCAATGCTTTCCATTTTTGATAATCGATGACGTCTGATAACCTTCAACAAACAATCATTTAGAGAAGTCGGTTTTACGCAAATATGACGAAACTTACCTCTCATTCTAATTTTTGTACGCTTTTTTATGAATACAACTGTATTTAGTAACAGGTAAGGGTGTAACAGTCAATAACAGGTACAAAATTTTAAATATACCTGTTACACTGTTTTAAACTAGTATTTAATGTAACGAATGTTGGATTTTATTCTGGTATCTGTTACCAGCAAGGGCGACCATAGGGGGAGAAGGGGCAAAACGGTCACTTGCCCCCCCCCCCCCCCCCCTAGGCGCCCACAGTACTATTTTATTTCATAATTCAGTATAAATATTGAATAGTACAGTGGTTAGTTAGTAGACCAACAAATCACTAAACTGAACAATTACATAATACATAAAAACATATCAATAAATTAATACATTAGGCATAAGTCAAATAAATAGTCTAATACAGTGTCCAGTAAAGTCCGCATCATATGGGATTTGTTTTAATAATATCTTTATTCAAAATTTGACTTTGGCATCAAGTTCTGCATCGATCGAGATGAAAATTAGGCGAATAAATAGTAGTCACGTGATTCGCATTATCTGTCAGATTTTAATTTTTTTTCAAAAAATAATTCAAGTGGGGTTATTTCTGAAAATATCGAAAAAAGTTATAATTTTTTTTAAATGCAGTTTCTAGCCCACATGCAAAATTTCTGCTGGATAATATAATTTTGATTTTTATTTTGTAAATTGCACCACTTTTGCAAAATAAGACTCAACGCAACCTATACATAAAATGTCTTAGTTTTGACAATGCTTTATTTCAGATACATTTTCTTTAAACTAGCGTCATATTAAATGTGTGTTTTTCTACAAAATCAAAATTGGGCTATTAAAATTTGGTCGCATGTGATGCAAGTTCATTTGTTTTTGACCCTGTATAGGGTAACTTTATAAAATACGTATTTTTAAAAACGTAGTTTGTGACTGAAAGTAAAAAAATAAAAAATAAAATAAAGAGATTTTAAATTAAATCGTTAAAAATAGCTAATAACTTTCCGTTGGGGTAAGCAAAAATTTATTTTCCACTTAATGAACACTTTACTGATAACACTGTGTTCTTTTTTGTTTTAATATTAAGGTGTATTACTTTCAGATACAAACTATGTTTTCAAAAATACTTATTTTATGAAGTTACCTTATACAGGGTCAATAACAAATGAACTTTTCAACACATGCGACCAAATTTTAATAGCCCAATTTTGATTTCGTAGAAAAACAAACATTTAATATAACGCTACTTTTAAAAAAATGTATCTGAAATAAAGCATTGTCAAAACTAAGAAGTTTTATGTAGGTTACGTTGAGTATTATTTTGCAAAAGTGGTGCAATTTACAACATATGGGTAAAAAATAAAAATTATCTTATCCAGCTGAAATTTTGCATGTGGGCTAGAAACTGCATTTAAAAAAACTTTTTCCTATAACTTTTTTTTAATATTTTCAGAAATAACCCCACTTTTGAATTATTTTTTGAAAAAAATTAAAATTTGACAGATAATGCGAATCACGTGACTACTTTTTTTTTGCTTAATTTTCATCTCGATCGAAGCAGAACTTGATGCCAAAGTCAAATTTCAAATAAAGCTATTAATAAAAAAAAATCCCATATGATGCGGACTTTACTGGTGACACTGTATATAAAAAAGTATTGTTTAAGTTTTTGCCCCCCCCCCCCCCCCTTCCCCTGAAAAACGCTCTATGGACGCCCTTGGTTACCAGTATCGATTGTTAATAAAGTATTTAACCTATAGAATATTTATATTATATAAACACATACACGTGGACTATCGACCCGAACAGGGTCGCATCCAAACCCTTTTACGGCTGCACGGTTTTAAAAACAATCTGGTTATTTTGCATCACAATAATATAATGCGACCCATATGTTGTCTTTATACGTCCCATCAGTGGCGCAGCCAGAATTTTGTATTAGGGGGGTTTTTTAAAAAAAAAGAACAGGATTTCAAAATTTTAAAAACTAAAATTAAACAAGGGTCGATAATTTTTGAAACAAAAAAAAATAATAGTAGGATGAAACCCATTGGAAAAGGAAGAGAATATAACCAAAATGAAAGGAAAAATAATTTACGGGCGATCCGAGGTCGGGAAGTGGAAGGGGGTGAGTTTTTAAGGGTAGAAAACGATTTATCTCGATTTCCGGCAAAACTACAAGTCCTATGGAAAAACGTTAAAGGGCAAAGTTGTAGGTAATAAAAAGATTTACACCTTTTTTACATAACCTCAAAATTTATGTGAAAAATTCAAATGACCAAGTTGTTGGTTTTTTATTTTTAACTTTTACAAGAAAAATAAATTTGTTGAAAATTTACCTTTTTATTTCCCAAACAAACTGTAATTTTTTTGATTTAAAATATTTATTTTTTCACCTTATTTTGACTTAATATCGAAAAAGCACCCTGATTTTCAATCGAAAATTCTCACGTCAAAATATCTGCTTTTTTGAAAAAGTCGGTGGGCTTCTGTTCGTTGAAATCTCTGCTTTCTGATGGTGTAAAAAAATATACATTATTATGGTAAATGTTCTCAAAAAATGCAAAGAAAAGAAAAAAACTCTAATCCGAATTTTTTTAAAAATTATTATGTACAATTTTGAGCTATTTATTAAAATTTATACTTTAATTACTCCAAAAACGTAAGATTTCATGTTACATTGATAATCAAAAAAATTACAAATCCATAAAACATAAAGATCGCAAAAAATATGCGAAAATAGTTGTTCTAAATATAATTAAAGGTAGGATTTAAAGGAGATTTCATTACATTTACCATAGTAATTTTTTTTTTACACCATCAGAAAGTAGAGATTTCAACGAATAAAAAGCCCACCGACTTTTTTAAAAAAGCAGATATTTTGACGTGAGAATTTTCGATTCAAAATTAGGGTGCTTTTTTGATATTAAGTCAAAATAAGGTGAAAAAATAAATATTTTAAATCAAAAAAATTACAGTGTGTTTGGGACATAAAAAGGTAAGTTTTCACCAAATTTCGTAAAAAAAATTTTCTTGTAAAAGATAAAAATAAAATACCAAAAACTTGGTTATTTGAATTTTTCACATAAATTTTGAGTTTATGTAAAAAAGTGTAACTACAAAAGTTGTAGATCTTTTTATTACATACAACTTTGCCATTTAACGTTCTTCCATAGGACTTGTAGTTTTGCCGGAAATCGAGATAAATCGTTTTCTACCCTTAAAAAGTGACGCCTTTCCACTTCCCGACCTCGGATCGCCCGTAAATTATTTTTTCTTTCATTTTTGTTATATTCTCTTTCTTTTCCAATGGGTTTCATCCTACTATTATTTTTTTTCACTTTTTACCATTTTCAAAGGCTACAGCCCTGGTCTAAACCGTAAAAAACCATCTTAGTCTGGGCGTCTGAGGGTCTTGTTGTTTACAAAATTAACAAATTAAGAATAAACTGAAAGAAAAAGAAAAATAATTACATAAATTGCTGAAATTGGTCCAAGCATAAATTCACACGTCTCTTCATATTTTCGAAAGTGTTGATCAGCATCTCTGTAGAAATGTTACCACATTCTTGGATAATCCTTTGCTCCACAAATGGATTCAAAATATTGTCTCTATACCGCTGTGCTGTAACTGTGTCATGGAAAAAAATAGGACCAACAATTCTTCTTCGGGAAACAGCTAACCGGACCCCAATTTTTTGAGGGTGCAAGTGGGCTTGTATTTCTTGGAATACTTGCACTTTATAAGGAAATAAATTTAGCTGCTTCTTAAGAATAGTCCTGCATGTTCCATAAGATCTTCCCACTTCTTGGGACAGGCGTCTTATACAATTTGTTGGCGTATTTTGCATTATTTCACGAACGTTTGCAACAAGTTCTTCTCTTACAGATGGTCTTTCTGCTCCTTTTTTGTGTTGTATAGAACCTGTTTTTCTAAACACAGCCACGGTTCTTTTCAGGCAATGATAAAAATCCCCAGCAATAAAAGCAACGTTAGGAAAATGTTCGTGAAAATCGTCCATGCACAAACCTGGATTGTATTGCCACTCACCATTTACTCTAACCCCGTTTCGAAAATACGCTTCAACCATGAATGTTTTGTTCTGTTCCGTAAAGCCCATTGTGTGAATTGTTCAAGAAATTGGAAGAATTAGCGATGAATCAAATTAGTTGTAACTTGTAACGACTGTCAAAGATGACGGAATAACTGATTGATTGTTAATTCAGGTAGTTACTGACACCCAACAGGTATACTTTACGGCTAAGCATTACGTCCTTAGATGCAAGGCCCTCTTTTATGCAAATAATTTTTGCTCGCACGGTACACGAGTATATACAAATGAGTCAATAATACAAGTGTAAAACGCTGTCTCAGGTAGCAAACTGCCGTAAAAATGACGTTATTTTTAGAGGATATTTGGTCATTGGATGTCAGCCGACTAATTAAGTACGTAAATTTGACGTAATTATAATATCGTACTATCGACGTCACTAATGAGTCGACATTTAAACATAATGACATTACGACCTAAATGGAACACAAAACTTTAATAAATAATAAAAAAACTGTATTGAATATAAACAATGATACATTTATTTTAGAAACTGGTTAAAAAAAACTAAGTAAATTTTAAATAAAGTAATACCTATACGATATTGCGAGGTGTGCAGAGGTATATAATACGTTTAATAGTTATAAACAAATAAACCCTTTTTTCTGGCGTTGTAAAAACTCTAGGAATACCGTAACCGTAAACCGTACTACTTTTTTTTAGCGTATTTCCAATATCTCTTAAAGCGTGGCCATGGAGCACTACAGAACAGTTCTTCAGGCTGCTCTTGTTTAGATTGTTTGTCTCGAAAAGGATAGCTTCTATAACCTCGTTACTACTCGCGTAGTTGCAGCTTGCTCATGATACTACCACCTAATTTAGTATCATGCAGTTTGTTAATACGTGGTCACGTGTTCACGAGTAGGTATACACCAAGGTCTCTATACTATAGGTTGCCTGGTAACTTTGGGCCAATCAGATGTTCGCATTTTATGCGCGGGAATACGTCATCCAGACGACACATTTAAAATATTTTCATGGTCAGCATATAAAGAATGGCAATTAAATAGTTTTCACACAGAATTCCTGTGGTTTTGATATGTAAATTCAATTGCTTTTGTTTAAATATCATTTTTTGACAAACTTTAAATGATTTTAGCCCTTATGAAAGGAATATTTCATATATATTTTCCTAATTATGGCTTGGGTGGAAGAACAGGCACTTTTACTCTATTATCAATATTCTGATTACTAATTAGGCCTATCAGAAAATAGACAGTATTGTATTACTAATAGGTAGGTAAGTGCTAAAAGCATTTAAAATTTTGCATATAATGTTAAATATTATATTTTGGAAAACCATGTTTTATCTATTATTAAAAAATATTGGGAATTGTGAGAAATAATAACAATAATAATTTCTTTATTTCAAATTATACTTTACAATGGGGAATAAAATGAAATGATGTCACAAAATAAAATAGGTTTACCATTCATTACCTAAGAAGTTCAATAACGATTAGGGTTAATGACTATTAACACTTTTTTTTAATGTTTTTGCTATTCCCATAATGTGCAAAATATCATCTATAATTCCATTTCTTAAATTGATATTAATTTGCAGCCCACTGTTGTAAAGTGGATATTCCAGGCAGCGGATAATGCAAAGTTTGTCTTAAATATAGGTATATGACCGTTTACCGAAATATTTTAACGTAAGCTTTTAAGAGTTCATCCTGTGTCCAGCGAGCTTTAGATTTAATTTTTAAGGCAATGCCCACTTGGTTTGGAGACAAAACATCTTGTTCATCTAAGTTGGAGCCACTTTGTTTTAAAATCGTTTCTTTATTTTCATGATCTGCAATTTTTTTTTTGAGCTTCTCATTTTCCTGTCTCAATAATGAAAATTTTCTTTCCTAAATAATATCATAATCTGTTTTTTTGGTTGTTGATGTAACCTCCGAAATATCCATGGAAATGTTATCAATGGCTTTTAGCTTTTCTGTTTTTAACTGTAATAAACCTTCCACAGTTGCTTTGTTTTCTTTTCGATTTATCTGACAAGCTCTTTTCGATAACACAGTAGGTATCTTTATTTTCTATCAAAGGTAAAAATAGTGTCGGGACAGGTATAAAAAATAAATAAAATAAGGGTTTACTAAACCTACAAACTTCTGTCTTAATAATAATAATAATTATGATTATCATTAGAGGATACTTCAAGAGCCCTCACAAATATTCTTATTATTATTGTTATAAATTCATTAACTCAACCCTTACTTTGGAATCTTTCACCCCTGAATAATATAAGTTTATTTACTTTGGGCTTGGTTGTCACTTTATTAATAGAGAACTGCCTATTTATTTACTCTTTTTCACTTACCATCTTTGTTTAAAACCATTGGTTGGAAATTCATTAAGCGAGCTTGCAGTTCATCTTTGTAGTCAGTAAACAGAAAATGCTTGCTGCATATCCTCTTATTTTTGGGCGTCCAATTATCCTTTCAGCAACATTTTCGTTCCCATTCTTTTGAAACGATGGGGTTTTTTGGGAATGTAAAAAACATGATATTTTTTCGCCCGGATCTGGCTTCTTCTTTGAATTACTGTTACATCTAGCTATGCTACAAATATTGCCACCACTCATATCTAAATAAATATTCAAACAATAATTTGTTTTAAAATTAGAACATAGAGAAGAATCAAGTTTAATAAACTAACCTTGAAATTCACACAATGAAAATCGCTGAAAATTTACAATTTGTGATAGTTTTCTCACAAAATAATATTGTAAGTTCGCAAAAATATGTCCACACTTCACAATTGTTTAAAATGTAACCACCTAAATAACAAAATAACACTACAAAAGCAATAATTAAGTGAAAACCGCTATGTACACCACGTAAACAAATCAGCTTTGTCGTCTCGATGACGTAGACACCCCGCTCACGTCGCTTCGGCCATTGAGTTACCAGGCAACCTACCCTTTAGAGACCTTGGGTATACACAGCAAGGGAGGGCGACCATGATATCCATCCGATTGTCAATTGCAGGATTTCATCTTAGGACTTACCAACAATTTATACATGTGATAAGACCAGTCCAAATACACGATGTTTAAACGTCATATTTACGTCACTAACACTAATGACGTATATGTCGGACTACAGCATAGGAGCAAAGGTTTTACGAAAAGGTATTAACCTTTTATAGCTTATTTAAGCTTAATTCAAACTTTCTAACTTTGAATAACTCAATTTTCCTAATTTATCACATTTTGTACTTTGGGACACATCATCAATGTTATTTATTATTTTTTTTTAAAGAAATAAACCAAATCAGTGCATTAAATAAAAAAAGACCTGAGTAAACAGTCATCAGTTGTCAGTGTCTTCAGTTACGTCCAAAACAGCCATTTTTTTACCAAAAGTATGACAATTCTTGCCCTAGGGCATATAATAAAAAAATACCGATATTCTCCCGAGATAACTTAGGTTATAAGACGACGTTAAAATATAACACGAAAAAACACTACTAACAAAATGCTACTAGCTTGATTTTTTTTTTATTTTATCACGACTTTCTTTTCCACTCTGTATAATATTAAAGTGCATTGATTACATTATAGGCGTGCCATACTATTAATCTGCAAGAAACGGTCTTTCAAACCATGCAAACCGCATTATAATCCGTGATGTCGTTTCCGAACTACAGATTTGTAATAACGGTGTTAAAAAACAATTTGTCGAACTTTGTAACAGTATTTTTACTTATACTTAGGTACAGTTACCGTCACAAAAATCCGGGCACTAATCTGACAGCTAACGTTTTTTTCCTAAATTTTGGTAATTCAGGTTTTTACCTTTACTACCATAGATTGAAAGGTAAAAGTAGTGGTAAAGAGATTTTGGTAAAGTAAACTAGACAATAATAACTTGTTATTCAATACAGAAATAGCTTAAAAGAAAGTAAAGTAACTCTACTTACTACCACAAAACTATGGCAATATAAATAAACTAAGGAGGAAATAAAACCAATAGTACCTATTTAATATTTTATTGCCCTTCCATTACTTTGAATAACTGAAGTTAATCTTTTAGGCATTGAAGCCACCAGACCATGACCGTATTCTTGCGTTAGTTGATTCCAAGTCTCTTGTATTTTCAGCCACAATTGTTCTCTATTTTCTGGACGAAAATCATTATATTTGTTAATTCTCTTGATCACGTAACCCCAAACATTTTCCATCGGATTTAAATCTGGAGTCCTAGAAGGCCAGGGCATAATACTTGAATGTCCCTTTGTTGCATCCAATCAGATACTGCGTGGGCAGTGTGAACCGGGCAGTTATCATGTTGGTAAATGTAATTAGTATTGGGAAACATATTTTAACCGATGGCAACATCTCGTTCTCCAATATTTGTATGTAATTTTATGCATTAAATCTACCTTCTATGCGCTACAAACTCCTATATACCCTGTGCACTCATCCACCCTCAAAAGTTGACAGAAAAACGGCCGCTTGTTGAACTATTCTGCGTGTAGCGTTCATCAAACCGGGTATTTGGTGGTCTATATACCCTTACTCTCCCGCTGTAACATGATTGGAAAATCTTTTCGTCTGTGAAAATTACATTTTTCCAAGCATTTATACCACCTCCGCAATATTGTAATGCATAACCCACTCTTTGCTCTTTGTTGGTTACCGTTAGGCTACAGGGTAATTGCGAATATTTTAACCATCTCTTATTCTTCGTTGTGCTGTTCTAACAGAACCCGGAAAATCAGTAACATTGTGAGCTAAAACAGCCGTTTTAAAAAGATTTTCCCTTAGGTATTGAATTAAAGTATTGTCATGTTCTTCTGTCGATGCCTTTTTAAGGCCTGTTCCTTTTATTCTTTCCATCGAATGCGTTTCCATCCATTTTATTTTGATATCATGAACTGTACTTTTTGGCGTTTGAAATCTTTGAGCTACCCGTATCTCTGACCATCCTTCTTCTAGCAGTGTCACAATTTTGGCCTTTTCCGCAGCATTTAAATGACGGGGCATATTTGTAAATTTATTTCACTAGCCGTAAATAAATTTCAGTTGACAATTTTTGTCAATGTCATTAAAACAGGTAATTTTTAGGTATTCGAGATGTATAAAGGTCGGCTTACAATAGAAAAAACTGCTGCCCAGATTTTTGTGACGGTAACTATACGTATCATCTGTATAGTCAGATCTAGTCTTAACGTGCAGGTCCAAAGGTCTCTGATCATATGCGTCAAATCAGACAACACAGAGGCTATCAAAATGTTTTGAGATTATTTACAAATATACCGAAGGAAGTAAAAATAGTTTCATTATTTTAGCTATCGCGAAGATAGCCACATATACCTAATATTATTAGTTTTGTAAAAATTATGTACAGGGGACTTGAAAAAGTTACAAAAAAAATTATATAATCGTTAATTATATACCTACTGTACCCTTTAATTAAAAACGACAATAATAAACAGTGCAATTTCTTTTAACAATTTTACTACTAAAACCTAAAAATACAATGGCATTTAGTCTGATAAACTATTTCGATAATGAAAGAAAAAGTGGAAATTCGCAAACCAATATGCAGGAAACCGTAATGAAAACACTGCGAATTAGTTTAAGGACTATATGCAGAATAATGTGCACGAAAAAAAAGCATAATACCCAAGAATACTAAAAAATGTAAACGAAAAACACCGTTTATAATTATAGCCTAAAAACTCTCATCGTCACTTATAAAATCTGAAAAGTCCTCGTCGTCTGTCGTCTTCGAATGGAGCTATTATCATTGGCGCTACTTCGACATCTAGTACTTGTTCTCGATCCCACCAATCCCTTATTAATATTTCTGTATGTTCCACCGATTTCTTCCAGTACTCTTGTGTAATATGATCTAACGAATCTTGCCAAACTATTTGTACTTGGTCGGATTTAAGACCATCACCTACATGTTTTTCATAATAAGACTTTGCACCAGCCCATATTAATTCTATTGCGTTAAACTGGCAATGATATGGCGGCAGTCGTAGAACCTCATGACCATATTCACGCAGTATTTCATCTACCGCGTATATTTTGGGTTTTTTAAGATACTTTGCTATTGATAGGAGTTCCGATTTAAGCATAATTGGTAAAGGATTTTGGTTGTGTTTTTCCAGCCACTCATAAATATCACTTTTCTTCCAAGATGAAGTAGGCTGTTTATTTAAAATTCTTGAATGATATGATGCATTATCTAATACAATTAAAGACGGAGCATCCAAATTTGGTATCAATTAAACTTTTAACCATTTTTCAAACATTTCGCAATTCATATTATCATGATAGTCAGCACTTTTTGATGTTGAAGAAAAAATTAAACTCGCACCTGCAACATATCCTGTTGCAGAACCGGCATGCAAAATAATAAAACGCTTTTCCGTACCGCACCCCTTTTTCCTTTTAACACTTTTTACAGACTCATCTTGCCAAGATTTTGAACCACTTCCATTCGAAAATATCCACGTTTCGTCTAAAAATACCACTTTTCTAAATTTCGATTTGTAATTGTCCGTATATTTTTTTAAAAACTGAACACGCTAACTCACTATCTGTGGCTGCTCACATAAAAATCTTCGGTTACAGTATTTTTTATAGCGAAAACCTAATTTTTTATTAATTTTGATAACGCTTTAAGTCCAATTTCCAAAACACCCCGAATTTTTAATGTTTTTTGTAAAACTGGAAGAATTACATTGGTTTTTGATTTGTATAAATCGTAAATCACATTTCGAACTCCCATTTTAATATTTTCGCTTAAATCCTCAGTCTTTGGCTTTCTTTGTTTACACTTTTTAGTATTCTTGGGTATTATGTTATGTTTTGTTTCATGCACAATTTTCTGCACAGTCCTTAAACTAATTCCAGTGCTTTGGCTACTGTGTCCTGAATATTGGTTGGCGAATTTCCACTTTTTCTTTCATTTTCGAAATAGTTTATCAGATTAAGTACCATTTTTTTTTGATTGGGGATGCAAAAACCAAGAAAATTGTTTCATTTTGTCACAAACTGTCAAAGTCACAAAACTGGCATATTTAAAATAAAACGTAGCTGGTGCTATTATAAGCTTTTTTAGAATCGCTGGAAAGTAAATACATATCCTTTTTTTTTTCATGTCAAAATGGAATAAGTCTGTCTCATTTATCTTACGTATTTTATTTAGAGGGTAAAATTAAACGCAAGTAAAGGAAACAAAAACTGAGAGTATGTCTTTCTTGAATCGTATGACCCGCACGATAAGACCAGATCCGACTATAAAACAGATTCTACGGATATCTAACCAAAAATAAATATGAATATTTGCAGGAATCGGAATACGCGGATTTTGCAGCCTGCAACAATATTCATAATTATTAATTTAGTAGGTAGTGATAATCACAGGTATTTTTGTAATAGGTATTTGGAACAGGAATGCGTTTGGATTAGGAACAGTTTATACCTGTTACCAAAAATACTGGTTTTTATCATCGCTATCAGTATCTAGGAGTAGTACAGTGTTGCCAAGTGGTCGGTGCTTTGTTTGTTGGATAACCACGCAGTTGTCCAATTTAGGATGCGGTGTAACATACAGACTGTCCTAAGATAGGGTTTACAATAGCACAAATGGATGAAAAATTTCATTTTTCGGGAAAAAGTTTTGCTTGTAAAAAATGCAATTCACGAAGAGAAAATTTTAATTTTTTTATACTGGATTCGCAAAAACTTTAAAAACTTGATTTTTCTCCAAGAGTGAACTACCTTTATTTTTCATTTTTGACCAAAATGCCAATTAGAAAACTTATTTAGAATATAACGTTTGTAATTTTTTTAAATCCGAGATTTAAAATAAATCTTTGATTTTTTTAGTTTTTTTAATTTTTAGAGGTAAATGATTTTTTTTTGCAGCATTAGAGGTCGAAATACATACATTATCATTGACAGAGGGGTATCAAAAAGTTTAAAAAACTGATTTTTGGTGTTACCAGAAATATTTATTTTTAATTTCACAAATGAAATGACCCCGAAAATAACACAAAAAAATCTTAAAATAACAACAAATAATAATTTCATAATTTGCTATTCGAACACTACCCCTCCATATTCAACACATTTTTCCAGCTGTAAACGAATGTGGTCAAAACTTCTTCAAATTTATTCAATGGAAATTGTTTGAACAGCTTCAAAAATTCGCTATTTTAGAAGCTGTACGTCGTTCTCAATTGGACAGGAGTACACAATTGTTTGAGGCTCCCCCAAAGATTGGCATCTCATCTGAAATAGTTAAATCGGGACTTCTTGGGGCCGCAGAACCGGACCATTCCGACCAATCCATCTGTGGCCAAATGTATTATTATAAGCCATTCCCTCACTTCAGTTGCGAAATGCGCTGGGCATCCATCTTGTTGAAAGTACATTTCGTTCCTAAATTGGAGAGGCAATTCTTCTAGGTTGTCAAAAAGGAATGTTTCTAACATTTTAAGGTAACTCCTACGGTTACACGTGTTTTCGAAAAAGTATGGGCCAATAATGCCATAATAAGAAATCGCACACGGGAAAAATTGGTATCATTCAATAAATGAAGTTATTCTTGAGGCTGATAAATTAGGGCGTTTTACAGCAAAAGCTTCTCATAAGATAAAAATAAAGTAAAATACCCCTATCAGACATTTACTTTTTTGTAATATTGTCTTCTTGCAGGAATTCTAAAACGGGGATTATTTTCGCTCCAGTATCTAATATGCGCAGAAGACACTTGCCCGTTTGTTGAAAATGTCGATTCATCGGAGAACATGATAAATTTATGAAAATTCCTGTTTTAACTTACAATGTTGTTTCCGACCCAAAGACAAAAATCCAAACGTTTGGTTTCGTCTCCTTCTTCCAACATTTGATTAAAACATGGCTTAAATGGAAATATTTTGTTTGCCTTTAAAATATACTGAATATGAGTTTTTTTACTACATCAAGTTCTTGAGCTCGGTTTCTTAATGAAAGGGTAGGATTGTCAGCAATAGACTGCAATACGATTAGGGAAGCTGCATCATTCTGATCATAGTTTGTTTTTTTTAATTGGAAACTGAACCAGTTCGCTGAAATTTTCTTAATAATTTATGAAGTCCCATTTTTGAGATATAAACGTTAGGGTATCTTTGATTAAATTCACAAAGTTGTAAGAACTTTCGCCCGCACCGTAACATTGAACTAAATAAACCCTTTGTTCTAAGGTCAACATTTTCAAAACACATCAAATTCTATTTGACAACTTCAAATTTGCCCCATACGTAAAGCAAAGTAATAAAAAGGTAAAAAAATTCCTTGTTTTTACAAAAGATGGTAGGAATGCATTTAAAATTTTAAAATAAGATACCTACATAAAATTTTATATTAATATTTTTATTGAACAGCAAAATTTCCATTTACCTCTAAAAATCGAACTAAAAAAATCGAAGATTTATTTTAAATCTCGGATTTAAATTAAAGACGTTATTCTAAATAAGTTTTCTAATTGGCATTTTGGTCAAACATGAAAAATAAAGGTTGTTTACTCTTGGAGAAAAATCATGTTTTTGAAGTTTTTGCGAACCCTGTATAAAAAATCAAAATTTTCTCTTCGTGAATTGCATTTTTTGTACAAGCAAAACTTTTTATCAAGAATGACTTTTTCCCGAAAAATGAAATTTTTCATCCATTTCTGCTATTGTAAACCCTATCCGCGGACAGTCTATAGGCAACCTTTCCTTATCTACTTCGTGTCTGCAGTCACTGCTTAATATCTATGGGTAAAGAACAAATTAATTTTTTTTATTTTCTATAAAAAAATAAGTTTTTATTTGGCAAATTTAATCCTAAATCACAATTTATATTTTTATTTTCAAACAATATTTCGTTTCGATCATATTATTAGTGGCATCTGCTCCGACTATAAAGCTTAACGAAGCAGCGAACCGCTACCGATATACGCAACTGGGAGTTACCCTTTATAAGGTCTGTTCATTGAATGTGTACTAAGTAATGAGGTGTGGATTATTGATAGTGAATCAGTTTTATTTCATATTATGATCATTATTAAATTATTATTTACAACCCTGCATGTAATAATGACATTTCATCTACCTTTGAAAGGTGGAATGTTTAGGTTTTTTGACTTCTACCGTGCGAGCAAAAATTATTTGCATCAAAGAGGGCTTGGATTAAAAAACGTAGGGCTTGGTTTAGATCACAATGATATTGGGACGATATATCTCACCAAATCAAGGTTAAAATTTTGTCAAATTCATATTATGACATGATATGCCAAACTAATGAGTAATAAAATAAGTTGACCAAATACATATTTATTTTTGTTGTTTACAAAATTAACAAAGTAAGAATATAAAGAAAGAAAACGAAAAAGAATTACATAAATTGCTGAAATGGGCCACCGCCATGCTCCAAGCATAAATTCACACGCCTCTTCATATTTTCGAAAGTGTGGACCAGCATCTCTGGAGAAATGATACCACACTCTTGGATAATCCTTTCTAGTAATTGTTCTAAATTTGTAACTGGTGTTTTAAAAAATGTGTTTTTTAAATAAGGAAAAGCGAAGTAATCCATAACCGTTAAACAAGGTGATCTAGGTGGGAATTCAATGTCTGATCGAAAACTGATCAATCGTCGAAAAAATTGCGTAAGTAGTTAACAGTTTCGGCGGCTGTATGGGCGGTTGCACCGTCCTATTGAAAATATCCAAAACGTAGTTCGTCGACAAGTAATTGCTCCACAAATGGATTCAAAATATTGTGTCTATACCGCTGTGCTGTAACTGTGTCATGGAAAAAAATAGGAGCAACAATTCTTCTTCGGGAAACAGCTAACCAGACAGCAATTTTTTGAGGGTGCAATGTGGACTCTACAAGAAAATGGGGATTTTCACTACTCCACATGCGTGTATTCTGAGAATTTACATAACGGGAGAGGTGGAACCAAGCGTAATCCGAAAAAAATGCCAGGTCTAATAAATCATTTCTTTCCAATAAATTTTGGGTAAACCATTGAGAGTAATTCCAGCGTCTTTCAAAATCTGCGGCTTGTATTTCTTGATATACTTGCACTTTATAAGGAAATACATTTAGCTGCTTCTTAGGAATAGTCCTGCATGTTCCATAAGATCTTTCCACTTCTTGGGACAGGCGTCTTATACAATTTGTTGGCGTATTTTGCATTATTTCACGAACGTTTGCAACAAGTTCTTCTGTTCTTACAGATGGTCTTCCTGCTCCTTTTTTGTTTTGTATAGAAGCTGTTTCCCTAAACACAGCCACGGTTCTTTTCAGGCAATGATAAAAATCCCCAGCAATAAAAGCCACGTTAGGAAAATGTTCGTGAAAATCGTCCATGCACAAACCCGGATTGTATTGCCACTCGCCATTTACTCTAACCCCGTTTCGAGAATACGCTTCAACCATGAATGTTTTGTGCTGTTCCGTAAAGCCCATTGTGTGAATTGTTCAAGAAATTGGAAAAATTAGCGATGAATCAAATTACTTGTAACGACTGTCAAAGATGACAGAATAATTGATTGATTGGTAATTCAGGTAGTTACTGACATCCAACAGGTATTAAGCTCTACGGCTAAGCATTACGTCCTTAGATGCAAGGCCCTCTTCGATGCAAATAACTTTTGCTCGCACGGTATTTTAAAGTTATTAACAAAATGAAACGTTTTGGAATTATTTTTGATGACGAAATTGAAAAAAGATCCTGTCAAGTGAGCCAAAAAATACCGCAAAAAGTACGGCATATATTTGGAGGCAGTTTATGTCGTTTTGTGAACATAAAAATTATATTTTGGATCCAGATACGGCGGTAGTTCAGCTCGCTTTTATTTTAAATGGGTATTCAATATGCGGAAACAAAATGGGGAGGAATACAAGGACTATACGGTAAAAATTATATGAAACAGTACGGCAAAGCTTTTAATGGAAAAATATTTTAAAGAATATATTAACGTTTCGAACAAATTGAATTCAAGTCAGCCCGCGATGCCAAAAACGTTAGGAGGAGACAACTTCAGATCAACGAAGCAAAGGAAAATAAAGTTCATCATTTCTTACGTTTAATAATCTAGAAAAACGTGTTCAAATATGTAACAAGGAAACCCCAGAAGAGTTGCAAAAAAGGTATTTTTTATACTATCGTATAAACTTACATGGAGTGAAGGGGACGGTTCGAATACCGTGCGAGCAAAAATTATTTTCGTCAAATAGGGATTGGATTAAAAAACGTAGGGCTTGGTTTAGATCACAATGATATTTATGGGAACGATATATCTAACCAAATCTAGGTTAACATTTTGTCAAATTCATATTATGACATGACATGATATGTCAAACTAATGAGTAATAAAATAAGTAGACAAATAGAAATTCATTTTTGTTGTTTACAAAATTATACAGAAAGAAAAAGAAAAATAACTACATAAATTGCTGAAATTGGCTACCGCCATGCTCCAAGCATAAATTCACACGTCTCTTCTTATTTTTGAAAGTGTTGACCAGCATCTCTGCTTCTCCATAGAGAAATGTTACCACATTCTTGGATAATCCTTTCTTGTAATTGTTCTAAATTTGAACTGGTAATTTAAAAATAGTGTTCTTTAAACGAGGAAAAACGAAGTAATCCATAACCGTTAAACAAGGTGATCTAGGTGGGAATTCAATGTCTTATACAATTTGTTGGCATATTTTGCATTATTTTACGAACGTTTGCAACAAGTTCTTTTGTTCTTACAGATGGTCTTCCTGCTTCTTTTTTGTGTTGTATAGAACCTGTTTCCCCAAACACAGCCACGGTTCTTTTCAGGCAATGATAAAAATCCCCAGCAATAAAAGCAACGTTAGGAACATGTTCGTGAAAATCGTCCATGCACAAACCCGGATTGTATTGCCACTCACCATTTACTCTAACCCAGTTTCGAAAATACGCTTCAACCATGAATGTTTTGTGCTGTTCCGTAAAGCCCATTGTGTGAATTATTATTCAAGAAATTGGAAAAACCGCCCAAGTTGGAAATAAAAAAGGTGCCGACCCGAAATGGGTTGTTAAAAATAATAATGTGTCCCTTTGTCCAGTGAGATTGTTTTTAAAACTCATTGAAAAACGGGGAAATGTCACAATCAAACGGTTCTTTCTAAGTAAATAAATATTGGCAAGCTGGAAGACCCTGGTTTAAGAACAGCCCTGTAGGTCCCAATGAAATCTCTAAATGGACCAAAAAACAAGCAATTAAAATAGGACTTGACAATACCAACAAAAAAATTACGAATCATTATTTAAGAGTCACGGCTGTACCTATCAAAACTAGCGAAAAGCGAGGTCTCTGAACAAACATGATAAAAATCACCGGTCATTCAAGTGCTAAGCTATCTAAACATGGATGAAGAACACCACAAAGAAATTATGGAAAAAATGAGCGACACTCGTAGATGCAGTCATCAGTTATCGGAGATTCAGTAAACTGTTGAACAAATGAGAAACACCCCAAATTGCAGTTACCAGTTATCAGATATTCCGCAACCTATCAACAGCATAGACTCTATTGTGACCACCGACTTCAGCCAATCCACCATTTCAGGAAGACAATATATTAATAAACAACATAATTGCACTTTTAATTATTATTCAACAAATAAATGATTTTCAGGTTAGGATTATAATATTTTTTTGGGGACAGGTAAAAAGCCTCCCGCATTAATAAGGGTTAATAATCCCCAGATAGGGTGTATTGAAAAACATCATTTTATGTAAACACATTTTTTAATATATTTTCAAAATTTACAAATACCTACAATTACAACCAAAAAAACACATTTTTCATATCATTCATTAAAAGCACAATGATATGCATTACATTTAATAATGAACCTTTTATTTAGTCAAAACACGAAAAAATCTTAATATTTGCAGTGGTCATGATTGTGACGCCCCCTTGCGGACGTTTTACAAACTCGAAAACAATTTCCAGCGTTTTCTTTTGAGCCCATTTACTAAAAAATATTTTACTTAAAAGCTCTATGACTTCCAGTTTCTGAGATATAGTCGACGATCATTCTTAGTTGTTCACCCGGTACAATGTCCAGTTTATTGAGGAAAAAGTCTGCTAACAATGGAAAAAAAGGTAAAGGTAAAGGTAAATTACATAAAACAAGCCAATTTAAAAAGAAAAGGTAAAATTACGTAAAACAAGCCCCTAGTTGGGCGCCAAAATTTGCTACGCTTTGATTGCGCCGGAAAAATTTAGTTTTAAGGATTTTAAAAGTTGACAATCAAAAGAATTATAAAATAATAAATATTATAAAACGCCAGTCGTATTTAACGAGTTAGAGGGGCGTATAGCAAGCGAGTAAAGTGCCCTAGCTCAAATGCCGGAAAGTAGGGGGGGTTAAAAAAAAATGAATT
This sequence comes from Polydrusus pterygomalis, assembly GCA_963969555.1. Lineage (NCBI taxonomy): Eukaryota > Metazoa > Arthropoda > Insecta > Coleoptera > Curculionidae > Polydrusus > Polydrusus pterygomalis. The sequence goes on along the minus strand of OZ018376.1, from coordinate 74,556,417 downwards.
AAGGCCTCCACTGTTTTTAAGTCAGGTGAAAAACAGATACCCACCAAGTTGGTTTTGGGTTCTCTCTCTCGGTTAAATCGATACACAAAAAAATAAATTAACTAAACAAGAACTAAACATAGATTAGGGGGGTGTGTTGCTTGTTTTAATTAAGCGACTGAAATAAACAATTCAATTAAAAATCACATAGAAACTTCATTACTTCATTTATTAGGCGTATAATTCAAATATTGATGTCACATACGGATAACATCGTAAATTCAACAAATTAAAAAACCTTTACAATATACCAGACTATGTATCTGTCGGGATCATGTAATATATAGACATTGGCATAGTCAAGATACGGATCATATCGTAAATTCAACAAAATAAAACCTTTATAAAAATAAAAGCATCTTATAAATACATTTTTGGCAATTTTTCACTTTGCTATTATGAATAACAGGTTGCAAATGCACACTTTGAATTTTGACATACCTTTCCATTTGAAATTATTTATTAAAATTACCTAAAATATATTGTAAAGGGCACAGTTCTCAAGGTCATTCATGTATAAAAGACCTATAAATTATTTGAATGCAGGGATAACTTCCGGAACCTTGCAATTATTAAAAAAAAAATTAGTATATATAATAATATATAATAATAATAAATGACTTTATTGTAGTTAAAGAAGAAGATAATTACAAAAGGCGAAGTTGAAGCCAAGCTTCCTCACTTAATCTAATTTTGAAAGGAATGTTCAGGGAGGCATTGACGAGACGAGACGAGAAACATTTAAAAAAGTAGTTTTTTGTTTTTTGAAACCACTAAAATTGCCACAATTTACCTTACAATTCTTAACATTAAACACGTCGATTTTCAGAAGTGAAGTAAAAAATTTTTTATCTCTCCTAAGAATTCAAGACAATATGTGTTTGTTTTAACAGAAAAGGTTCCGTAATTGCACAAAACACGAAAGTAAACAAAACTATGATCGGCTGACTAAGATCTGCCTTGCTGTACCTGCTCCACACTGAGAAAATCTCTTTTCATTCCTAGCGAAAATTTTAGCAACCATAGCTAAAATATTTTGCTAAATGGGGGACAGCCAAGCACATTACTGTACCAGGAGAATGCACTCTGCTGGACATACTTTGCTGTGGTAATAAAGCTACTTTGCAAGAATAATTCTGTTATAGCTATAAAGTAATTCTGCTATATCTAAAAAGTAACGTTGCTGTACTTATAAAACTATATAATGTAACTATAAAATTATTTGCTACTGAAACAACAAATTTCTGCTACAGTGGTGACATTTTTTTATATAGTAAAAAACGTCTCTCTTGCAGTAGAAAGGATCTTTCTTGTACCTTAAAAATCTTTTGCTGTTGGTAAAAATACTTTTTCTAATAACAAAAAATGTCTCTCTTTCTACAATAAAATTATATAGCTAGCACAAGAGGGTGCTTTCTTACCCTTAAAAAGTTTTTTTTTATTGCAGCAATTTTTTTTTGTTTTTACCATGGGTTAACGTGCGCCTGTGTCACAAATTCGAGTGCTAGTATGGGAATCTTAAAAACTGTAAGAAATACATAATGTAAAATTTAAAGCAGTTGCACTTTTTGATTTCGACTTTGATGTATTTCTTACAATGTTCAAGGTTCCCGTACATGTACTCGAATTTGTGACACAGGCGCACTTTCATCCAGGGTAAAAACAAAATAAAATTTGCTGCAATAAGAAAGACAATTTAGGGCCTAATAAAATAGAGTACATTAAGCATGTAGTTGCTGTGAGGATGAGGTTTAAATATAGGGTATAGGAATAAAGGAGGAAGGAAAAAGCTAAATGAAATAAACATTTTTTTATATAAAAAAAATACGACAAGAACCAAATATTAATACAGGTTATGCAAAAAACGATTTATATGAACGTTATAAGTTATAACAGTAAACAACAGAAACATAAAGCACCTAATAATTAACAATAATAAAAGTTTAATTTTACAAACCTTTTTTTATAAAAAATGAGAAAAAAATAATTATACTCTACCAGGCTATAAAAGAAAAAGAATTTATAGAAACTTATTTATAACATAAAATAACAAAAACAGGACTATATGCTCCTAATAATAATAATAATAATAATAATAATAATAATAATAATAATAATAATAATAATAATAATAATAATAATAATAATAATAATGATACAGCACTGATACAACTATAATATATCTTGGAGAGGCAAGGTTTTCCACTATGACTCCGAACGGCTGAACAGTTAGGTTAAACAGTTGTAGCTTCTCACATTTTGCGTTTATTTTTTTTGTGAGATGATCATTCTGGAACGGAGAATGTTGATTAAATATTTATAGTAGGGGTGATCAAAAATTCTGGAAATGAAGGACCAGGGAGAAACCAAGCGAAGTCAAGAATAAGACAACTTATCGGTGTTTGTCATTGTAACACCAATGTATGCACGACTGCCAGAATATGTCTGTCTTTCTTCTTCGTATAGCAAAAGCATAAAAATAACTACTCTGATCAACACAGCACTGCAGTGCGCATGCGAATCGTCAACAGTTCGGCAAATCGAATTGACGATAGAAAATGACGTCGTTAATCCCACCTTAATATCTATACAGACTGTCCGCGGATAGGGTTTACAATAGCACAAATGGATGAAAAATTTCATTTTTCGGGAAAGTCATTTTTGATAAAAAAAAAGTTTTGCTTGTAAAAAAAATGCAATTCACGAAGTGAAAATTTTGATTTTTTATACAGGGTTCGCAAAAACTTCAAAAACATGATTTTTCTCCAAGAGTAAAAACTACCCTTATTTTTCATTTTTCACCAAAATGCCAATTAGAAAACTTATTTAGAATAACGTTTGTAATTTAAATCCGAGATTTAAAATAAATCTTCGATTTTTTAAGTTTTTTTAAGTTTTAGAGGTAAATGGAAATTTTGCTGCTCAATCAAAATATTAATATAAAATTTTGTTAGACTCTATTTTCATAACCTTTCCTACCATCTTTTGTAAAAACAAGGATTTTTGAGGCAAATTTGAAGTTGTCAAATAGAATTTGATGTGTTTTGAAATTGTTGACCTTAGAACAAAGGGTTTATTCAGTTCAATGTTACGGTGCGGGCGAAAGTTCTTACAACTTTGTGATAGAGAAATTTAATCAAAGATACCCTAACGTTCACGTCTCAAAAATGGGAAATTTAATCAAAGATACCCTAACCCTAACGTTCACGTCTCAAAAATGGGACTTCCTAAATTATTAAGAAAATTTTAGAGAACTGTTTCAGTTTCCAATTTTGCCAAAAAAAAATTGTGTGTGCTTAAGACCACACGACAGAAGTGAAAACTTCAACAAGGTAAAATTAATAATATCAAATACAATTGTTCGGCGCAGACGAGCGTTACACATCCGAGCGTGACGGCTCAGTTTAATTCAGTGCGCACAAAAAGTGCTAAACGCGCCTAAAGAAGTTTTCACTTCAAAAACCTATGATCAGAATGACGCAGCTTCCCTAATCGTATTGTAGTCTGTTGCTGACAATCCTACCCTTTCATTAAGAAACCGAGCTCAAGAACTTGATGTAGTAAAAAAAGCTCATATTCAGTATATTTTAAAGGCAAACAAAATATTCCCATTTAAGCCATTTAATCAAACGTTGGAAGAAGGAGACGAAGCCAAACGTATGGATCTTTGTCTTTGGGTAGGAAACAAAATTGTAAGTGAAAAAAGGAATTTTCATAAATTTATCATGTGTTCCGATGAATCGACATTTTCAACAAACGGGAAAGTGTCTTTTGCGCATATTAGATACTGGAGCGAAAATAATCCCCGTTTTAGAATTCCTGCAGAGTGCAGGATTGCCTCTCCAATTTAGGAACGAAATGTACAGGGTCTTCCAACGACGACTGAACAGGGGCTCATTTTTGAGCTTCCTTGTATTTAAAGAAAAATCCAAAATAGCCAATCGATGTACTTTTTCCTGCAGAATTCAAAAATGAAACCAAAAATTTATTTGAACCAGAAACAAAAGAGTTACGATATGGATAAGGTGTTTTTTAAATGGAACATAGCTTTTTTATACGATTTTTGGAACGAGTGATTTTTTTTTTGTCCGTTCTGATTAAAATATTTAATATTGTGACAGCTATTTTTATTAAATTTTAATGTTTTATCCAGTATAATTTAACTTTAACCTGTTTGAAACATGCACTAGGTAATAAAGGTATAATCACCTTTGAATCCTTCAAAGTCAAAAAATTTGACAAATTTACTATAATATTGCCGAAATGACTTTGAAGGATTCCTTTATTACCTAGTGTATATTTCAAACAGGTTAAAGTTAAATTATACTGGATAAAATATTAAAATTTAATAAAAATAGCTGTCACAATATTAAATATTTTAATCAGAACGGACAAAAAAAAATTACTCGTTCCAAAAATCGTTTAAAAAAAGCTATGTTCCATTTAAAAAACACCTTATCCATATCGTAACTCTTTTGTTTCTGGTTCAAATAAATTTTTGGTTTCATTTTTGAATTCTGCAGGAAAAAGTACATCGATTGGCTATTTTGGATTTTTCTTTAAATACAAGGAAGCTCAAAAATGAGCCCCTGTTCAGTCCTCGTGGGAAGACCCTGTACTTTTAACAAGATGGATACTCTGCGCATTTCGTAACTTACATTTGGCCACAGATGGATTGGTCGGAATGGTCCGGTTCTGTGGCCCCCAAGAAGTCCCGATTTACCTATTTCAGATGCCTATCTTTGGGGGCGCCTCAAACAAATTAGTGTACTCCCGTCCAATTGAGAACGACGTACAGCTTCTAAAACAACGAATTGTTGAAGCTGTTTAAACAATTTCCATTGGAGAAATTCGAAGAAGTTTTGACCACATTCGTTTACAGCTGGAAAAATGTATTGAATATTACACATACAAATTATGAAATTATTATTTATTGTTATTTTAAGATTTTTTTGTGTTATTTCCGGGTTAAAAATACATATTTCTGGTAACACCAAAAATCGGTTTTTGACGCTTTTTGATACCCATCTGTTATTGATAATGTATGTATTTCGACCGCTAATGCTGCTATCAAACAAAAAAATTCTTTTACCTCTAAAAATTAAAAAAACTAAAAAAATCGAAGATTTATTTTAAATCTAGGATTTAAATTACAAACGTTATTGTAAATAAGTTTTCTAATTGGCATTTTGGTCAAAAATGAAAAATAAAGGTATAGTTTACGAAAGAAAAAAATCATGTTTTTGAAGTTTTTGCGAACCCTGTATAAAAAAATCAAAGTTTTCTCTTCGTGAATTGCATTATTTTTACAAGCAAGACTTTTTATCAAAAATGACTGTTTTCCGAAAAATGAAATTTTTCATCCATTTTTGTGCTATTGTAAACCCTATCCGCGGACAGTCTGTATATGAATGACAACGAATACAATAAGTCTTAGTGTCCAAGCATTTTTTCAAAAAGCAAAACCGATTTACTGAAATTTTTCCAAGTTCCAAACTTACACTGTATGTTATTTACTAAGACTATTAGGAAATGCGTTATATTACTTTATCAAAAAGGTACTTATACCGAGTGTCAACGAGATTATTGTACATAGCACCACAGTGGTATGTTAAGAGATATTTTAATCAAATTTGGGTTACTGTAATGTTTGAAAGGGATCTTTATTTTTACCTAGAAACCAACTGAATTTCACTTCCGGTTTAACCGGAACTACGCCATTTATGTTTTTTTTAAATGACAACCTGTATATTATATTGCACAGTCAAATTCTCCTTAAAATTCTCTTTTCAACGACATACAACAAGTTTACATTTACTTTCAAAATGGCGGCGTAGGACTCATTTTACCAAAAACAAAATGGTGTCTATAAAACAACGTATGCAATTGATACGGGAAAAATAGTGATAAAATCTTTTAAATTGGTCCCTTTTGTAATTCTTTAAGCACTGACATTTAGATTTTCTTCTTTTGTTTTTAAAGGAAGGTATTTTTTTATTGTTTAAAAAAATCTTAACTTTAACCCTATTTTACAGAGTTTTTTTAAATGTTATCATATACTTTTTATTAATTAGTATGAAAGTCTAAAGTATCCTTAAGCACCAAGGGATATTTTCGAAATCAGAATGCGTTTTGCTTCAATAATAAAAATTTAATTGTTAAATAATTAATTTGTTCTTCTCTTGTAAACTTAACCATTTTATTCTTATTTAACGAAATATGAATCAGACCCACGACCAAAAGCACAATACACTACAAAATTTTCATTACAAACTAATAGTCTGATAATGGCGTTGACAAATACCAATTTTGTTATCCAAAGCCAACTTAGGTGGAACTAAGTTATTCAGTTTTTATTGAAAAATGCATGGTTTTTTTTTCTTGTTTAAAACTGAAGCAAAACGCATTCTGATTTCGAAAATATCCCTAGGTGCTTAAGGATACTTTAGTCTTTCATACTAAATAATAAAAAGTATATGATAACATTTAAAAAAACTCTGTAAAATAGGGTTAAAGTTAAGATTTTTTTAAACATTAAAAAAATACCTTTCTTTAAAAACAAAAGAAGAAAATCTAAATGTTAGTGCTTAAAGAATTACAAAAGAGACCAATTTAAAAGATTTTATCACTATTTTTTCCGTATCAATTGCATACGTTGTTTTATAGACACCATTTTGTTTTTGGTAAAATGAGTCCTACGCCGCCATTTTGAAAGTAAATGTCAACTTGTTGTATGTCGTTGAAAAGAAAATTTTGAGGAGAATTTGACTGTACAATCTAATATAAAGGTTGTCCTTTAAAAAAAACATAAATGGCGTAGTTCCGGTTAAACCGGAAGTGAAATTCAGTTGGTTTCTAGGTAAAAATAAAGATCCCTTTCAAACATTACAGTAACCCAAATTTGATTAAAATATCTCTTAACATAACACTGTGGTGCTATGTACAATAATCTCGTTGACACCCGGTATGTTTAAGAAATCTAGAACATCGTAAAAGACTTTATATATTATTTATATAAGATATTTCTTTGCAAATTTAGCAGAAACTTGTGGAAATGTTAATTTTTTACCGTAAGATATAATTTTTTTTCGAAAAATGTAATACAAGGAAACACGTGTAACTTCCTAGGGGGCCAACGTGCCAGCGTCGCCTTATCGGCTGTCCGTCAACGGCGCCGAGACAATGGCAATGGAGTAATGGAGCGGAACCCCACGATAGCTGCCGCCGCCAGAAGCACACTTAGTCGCTGTCAACGCAACGACACCGGCCGTTCCTGGAACAAAACATCCCCGTCGTAAACAACGTGCACCATCGATCCAAAGGGTTATGATGATGGAAGTAGGCAGGGAAACGGCCGGACTAAAGCTACGGATAACCTAATTTTCTAAATTTTTTGACGGGGGTGTTTTGAAAACATGAATAAATTACAGCGGCAAGTGAAATAACACTGTTTACATTAGCCAATTTTTTGCATCTGTACAGGGTGTTATTTAAGTATATGTGGCCAAACTCCAAGGGGTGCTTCTTTAAGTGATTTTAAGAAGAAAACTTCATATAAACATGGGTCCAAAAATACATAGTTTTTACGATACAGGGTGTGAAACTTTAAAAAAAAAATCGGATGTTCGTATATATCTCAATACTTTTTTATTTGATGTTGTTGAAATTTGGCAATTCTGTTTGTAATAACAAGAGGATAATTTAGCCTCAGATTAAAAAAATTAAGTCCAGTGGCGTCCCGGAAGACAGTCCAACTAATATTTTTGCCAAAAAAAATATGCGCCACTGATTCTTTTTAAATTTATGTAATTTTTTCGAATTAGGCAACTGCATATACAACTATTTTATCTCTAGAGTTTTTTTCATATCTTGCTTTGTTTTCGAGAAAAAAAAATAAAAACTACTTTATTGCGTGTCCCCGGGACAATAAGAGTATAGCTATTTATACAATAAGTTGCGAAATGAGTGTCTTTTAGGCACGCGACGTGAAATTGTCCAACGAGGCAAAGCCGAGTTGGACAACACGTCAAATTGGTTTAAATCGGCCAGTAAATTGTGATGTTATTAAGCCGTTTCCAGACTTTATACACTTACTGTATATGGATATTATTGGATATCCCCATGTACCCTATATTGGTCCCTTTTTTTTTGTACCCACAATAGGTTTTCTAGAATATACACCGATGGTAAAGTGAGTATACCCATCCCAGAGAAGACCTGTCCACAGTCCTCTCTGTAACCCAACCTACCCAGTATTCTGATTGCCCTTCTCTGCAGTAAAAACAGCCTTTTTGTATGTGGGGCATGACCCCAGGCTCATCCCCCCAATCACCGGAACTAACACCGTCTGCCACGGGGCTTGAGAATTCTGTTTTTGCCAGCAACATCGCGATGTCTTATTTTTGTCTTTTTATTTTCTATAGTTAGTTTATCAACGCCTCCCCCCCACCCCCTATCACTGGTGGGACCGCTCTTGAATGTTTCGGCTATGTGTGATCTTTGCGCTCTAAAAAATTGAAGGTCCAAAGTAGTTTTTCTACTTATTTTGTGGGTTTGATAATAATTGTTTTTGCCATTTAACTCTAATGGTCTCCCCAAGTTAGCTGTTAGCATAAGTAATTTATAATCATCCCTTAACTTTCTTACATAAACTACGCGGAGCGGATGAAATTAATACGACCGCGACAAATTCGGCATTAAAACAAACAAGAATGTTCAATTAAGCCGCCAGGGGTGCGCATAAATCACGTTAAAAATTCAAAGTGCATTAGCGCGGGTCTTCGGGCACCCGGAACCGGAAGCGGAAGTTGGAGCGTGCGTGCTAATGATGAAACACGGAAGGCACAAGGCTTAACAGTCTCTTTTCTCTCCCGTTCTTGGCTTTTTTCATCTTCTAAAACTTAGAGCCATTGTCGTTTTTGTACTAATGGGCCCGATTAGACTCGAAAAATCGTTGGAAAAATGTTTATCCGTTAAGAAAGTTGAAATAATAGGCCGATAATAAAAAAAATGGGAGAATTTATGTTTTGCGAGGTCTACAACCTTGTACAGGGTGTTTGGGGAGGAAAGGGCAATATTTTGGGAATGTGTTCAGAGGGTAAAAATAAGAGAAATAATGAAATAAACCCATATGTTTTATGGGGAAAAAAATACACAGTCGTGTGATGGAACGACATGACAATATTTTGAAAAATAATTACTTAAGAATTTTTTTAAAGAAAGGGAAAAAAATTAATTTATTAAGTATATGATTATATTTAGAAACAAAATAATTGTCTAAATTATTTTGTTCTAGTTACTCAATATAACATTTTTACAAAAACCGGAAAATAAAAGCTTTTCTATTTTCTACATTTTTTTTAAGTTAAGAAATGGACTTAATTTGAAAACTCACTTAATTTCGATCGGCATGTAATCCAATTCCAAAAACGGGAACTAAAACTTAACACAAGACTTCATTAAAGTCGTCACATTTAAAATAAATAAAAATTATTTATTTTATTTTTAAAATTCAACAACTGTTTCCTCGCGACACTTTCGACTGCTCACTACCGACCGAACGAAACTAATGAAGAGCCACCAAAATTTTATATTGAGTTAAAAACATTATTGCACTTGGCACTATAATTTTGCACACGAATACTGCGATATATCCGCAGGTGTATTAATAAATTGCACACGTTACCAATAGTTGCTCACGACTCTACAGTTACTTCAGGACAGGTTTTGCAGGAGCTTTATACACTGAAAGAAAATATTGAATTGGACATGCTAAATTATAAAACATTTTACTTTTTCTTACAGTGTAGAACTCATAAATTTTATTACCTTGTCATGTCGATTGCGAAACATTTCACCCGGCACCAATATAATAATCGAGTAAGGTGTAATTTTGCGCTAAGCACCACTGCTTTTGCGGGTATAAAACATGAAATTGTTACGGAATCGTCAGTTTTGATAGTCAGACGCCAGATGGCGTAGGTGATAATAATTTGTCGCCGACATTTTACAATATTTCTTTTTATGAAGGCTAATTTTATTTAGTCTCAAGTCTCAGGCAGGCCTTCATCGGCCGCTAACTTCAAACAAACAGAAACGGGGTTTCAAGCGGTTTAAGTTTAGTATTGTCTTCGGCTCCTCAGGCTGATTGCAAAGTAGTAATTTTCGCGGGGCGGATTTTTTGCTTTGGATACCTGAGTCTTTGATGTTAGAAAATAGAAACAAGAGTTTTATTTTATTGAACGAGATTTACGAACAGAGTACGCCGGCGGAAATTTTCTGCCGCTGCTCGCTAAGAAAAAATAAGTTTTAATTCGCAACAGGTTTTGCTGGCGGCCGCTGAATCGGCTGGCTGCCGCAAAGTATACAAGGTAACAAGAAAATTACGAAGGAAAAAGAAAAGTCGACGGCAGCAATTGGAAGATTCTGAAAGGAAAGTTTTACTGGAAAATCTACTGGAAGTGGAAAATCTAAGTGAACCGCTGGCCGATTTTTTCAAGATTTTTAGGACTTAGAAAATTTTTTGGAAAAAATTTATTAATTTTCTAAAACGGAACCGGACGTTCCACCAACCGAATTTCCTGTATAAAAAGTGTGCAGAGACACGCTAGCTACCGCCTCCCGAAAGAACGGTGTCAATCGGAGGTTGGTGAAGAAAGTTGAGATTTTGAAGTGGAAAATTTTGGAAAAATTTTCACTGGACAAAAAAGTTTCTACTAACCGAATAATTCATTTAGCCGAGTTCCGGAACCTCGAGAGACGTTCCCTAAGGAAGTTAGAGCCATTTTAAGAAGTTAAGCGACTTAGAATAATTTCGCTCAATTTGGACTTAGAAAAATTTTGAAGAAAAATTAAAATATTTTTTAATTTTTTACTGGACGTTTCACCAACGGAATTTCCTGTATGAAAAGTGTTCAGGGGTGTATTACCTACATTCTGACGAAAGAAAACCTTCAATCGGTGGTTGGTGAAGAAAGTTGGCTTTTTGAAAGTGGAAAAATTTCGAAGTCAAATTTTTCGAGGAAATTAATCTGGAATTAAGTGAGGCTTATTCCAGAGGTATAAAACGGATTCTGGAAGAGTCCTGGCGCCCATTTTAAATATTGAGATTAAGAAGAAGAAATGTTTTTACGAACAGAGAGATCGCCTGTACGCCGTAGTACTGGCAGCCTGAATACAGAAGCATATACACCCGATGTGTCAATGCGTTTAGAACCCGATTCTTTCGTCGATGACGCCGACGTCGAGATTTTACCGGGTGTTCCACCCACCAGTTCCACCAACGATATCGTCACCGGAGATATGAGTCAAATGCCGGAGAATAAAAATGTAAATGAGCTAGCCCGAAATACTAAAGGCGATATCACCTCCCGAAATAATAGAGAAATAGGAGGTAGTTTGGCGCCCAGAGTAAAAATGGGTGAAGGAACCCTGGTGCCAGTGGACATGGCGCCCAACCAAAGTGGCATTTTAGATAATGAAGAATCTAGTAACCGGCCCAACCAAAGTGGCGTTTTAGATTTTGAAAAGTCTATCAACCAGAGAGTGATGGAGAACTCAGCCCAGGGTAGCACATCGGCGAGCTACTATCCTAAAGATAACGAAAATGTAACCAGAGGACCAGCGTATAACACGAGGTCGAAAGTAAAGCCTATTCAGGAAAAGAGAACAGCTGTGTTCGAGTTAAGAGCACCGTTTCACAGTCCACAGGATTTTCATGCGCAGAAGCCACCGCTGAGAATGTCTGTAGAAAAGAACTATGCCGCACAAATAAAGCGACACGTAATAATAGAAAATAGCTCAGATAGCGATGATGACAGCGATGACGAGGATGAAGTTACTAGGCAAGTGATACAACCTAGTAAGAGATACGATCATGATGAGATCATGAATCAAGAGAGACAGTTTATGGAGAGACGCAATCGTGATGAGAGACGCGTTCTTGATGAAACTATGGATCAAGAACAATTGGTTAAGAGACGCAATCATGATGAAATCATGAAACAAGAAAGACAACCAGTTGAGAGACAGGATCGCGACTCATTGGCAGACGCAGTGCGCCAGATGGGCACAGTGTTAGGGCAAGCGATGATTGAAGCAAGAAGACCAGTGCACACACCAGTAGCACCTACATATTCGGGCCTAGATACTGAAGATCCAATGCTATTTATAAAACATATGGAGTTATATTGCAGGCAAATGAGACTACCTGAATATCAATGGAGCGAGACGGCGCACCGGCATTTGAAAGCAGCCGCTGCACGTAGGATGGCAATGTATGCCAACGATCAGATAACATGGCAACAGTACAAAGAAGCAATTTTGAGAGCTTACGATAATGAAGATGTCAGAGATCGTTTGCAAATGGAGCTGTATGGAGCAGAACAAAAAAACTCTGAGTCAGCTGAAAATTTTCTAGTCAGGAAATGGCAGATATGCCAACGCATGATGCCAAGTATGCCGGAACAAAGCAGAGTACATCTGCTAATGAACAGATTACAAGGAAGGTTGCGAGGCAATCTAAGAGCATGGAATTGCAAGTCAGTCGAAGAATTAATTTCCGCTGCAGCGCAATTGGAACGTGATTGGCAAGGCACGGAGCAGCCAAGACAACGATTGATTGAAAATCAAAACAATCAGAATCAGGCAGGGTCAAATAGTCGACAGCCAAATCAACAGACTAATAATAACCCGTTTAATCAGGTGTCAAGACAAAACAATGCACCGCGAAATCAGAATAATAATAATGCTGGAGGAAATCGCACAGGGCAATGTTTTGAATGCAGAAAACCAGGACATTGGGCCAAAGATTGTCCGGAAAAAAGATACAGGCCGAGTACTTCAAAAGCACCACCTGCAGATAATTGGGACACAGCGAATCAGGCACGCGAGTTAGTACAGACGCCGCCACAAAAACGCTACCAATTATGCTACTTCGATGGAACACCATGTGACATAGATGGCGCTGATGAGTTAGCCAGTGCCATTGTTGGTGAGATGTATGAACAAGTGTATGGATATGCATACCAAACGACGAATCAGCTTTCTGAAGCATGGAAGACACGCGACATTTTAGAAGAGGTGTCCGATAATAGTGTCACTGAAGACGACGGCGAAGAAATCATAGAAGTACCACAAGCTTCCTTATGGTACCAAGATTATGACGAAATAGTAGCCGAAGAAGAGCGCTTAGCTGAGTTAGACGAAGCGCAAGATCGAGCAAATTTGGCAGCACGACAACTTGAATTAAGTCAAGTGAAGCAAAGCACAGAACGTGTTGAGATACATTGTACTAATACAATCACTATTAGTATGATTAAAGAAGAAGAATCTGAAGAAGAGACAAGAGACAGCTACAGTCAGCTAGATCAGCTGCTAGCCAAAGAAATAAAACGTGTGGAAGAGATATCAGACTTAGATATCAAGGAAGAGACAGAAATAAAAGAAGGAACCAAAGTAGACAAACAAAGTACACCAGAGCCCGCACTAAACTTCGACAGATATCGAGGCTGGGTAGTAGAGGCAGTACAAGAAGAAATGGAAGAAGGCAATCCTTTGGCGGAGTATGGAGGAACTGTGACCGAAATTTACATCCGGCCACCGTCAATGGAACCTATCAGAGACAAGGATGGCGTGCCGCGCAGACAACTACCAAATCGTTTGCCAGCGGACGTAACAATTTTTGAAATGGAAATGGTAACTACACCAGTATGTAGTATAGTACGGGAGCAAGCGGTTCAAACAGAAGAACAGCGGCCCAAGAAGCAAGAGACAGCACAAGCTAAGGCACCTCCGCCTTTAGAAGTGACAGAGGAAACGATGAAGATGATGGTACCAGACTATCAGCCTGGTCAACCGACGACACCGATGTTAAAGTTAGTAACATCACCGAGAAGAGACGTGGCTGCGACCAAGTCACGATCGGAACCGAACCTGGAGATTTTTGTTAAACAAAAACAACAACCTAATGACGGATCTATGTGTTCAGACCGAACACATCAGCAAGTAGAAGCGTATCCGCCTACGACGGGCGCTATGACGAACAACGTGACAACCATGTGTCTAGACCGGACACATCAGCAAGATTATGGACCTCAGCCAAGTCGACGAGGCCATGATGCGTATAGTACTATGAGACAGAAACAATCCACCAGCCTTAGTGGATTGGTCATTCCTGAAGAAAAAGAAATAGAACCAGGAGGCACCAGCGGGACTCCGTGGTGTCTATTCCAGACACGACCTCCCGCCTCAGCATACCTACAGTTTTCGCCACAGTCAATGAGGACTCGAAACATGGACGAATTCGTAGAAGATTTATACCCAGAAGACGGTGTAGATAGACTAGAGTAGGGGGAGAAGTACATTGTAAATAGCTAATTAGTTACTTAGTTAGGTTAGTAATGTAATACTTGTTAGGTAGTTTGTAAGTTTGTGTTGCTTGGAGCAAAAAATTTGTGAAATGAAATATTTAAGGTAAAATATTTATTGAAATATTTTAAGGTTAGGAACTTAGTTCGGAAAATAAGGTAAGAAGGTTGCGCTTATTTTCTGGCTGCCGCTGTAACTAGGCTGGCGGCCGAAAAAATACCAAGGATAGGAAAACTGATTTAGGAAGTTCAACTGAACTTAGGAATTTTTCTGGGAAAAATTTTGATAGGGCGAAATGTTAGACGTTGTCGTCGCTATGTTACGTGTCAGGGACATGTCGTTATATCAGGCATAGGGCAGGATGTAGGGACAAAGGGCGCCAAAGATATTACGGGATAATTGATGGGACTTTGTAGCATCGCTGTAGCTAGGGCCAATGGATGGTTAATTTTGTGATTTTGTGGGCAAAAGTGCCAAAGTAAAGGGAAATTTCTGAATCAGGGTATTCAGTAAAAAAGTAAAATCAATCTAAGTGGGGTGGCAGAAGCCAGAAGAAATAAGCGTAGTTCAAATTAGATTGGAGGTTTTAAAGGGAAGCGAACTAAGAGGTGGTATCACCTGTAGATTTACTATTTTGTTTTGTTAGTAAAGATGAATAAGTTAGATGTGGTGCCCGTAGACGTATCACTATTTAAGTAAGGATTAGTAAGTTCAGTAGGAGCTTAGTTTAGTACGAAAATCAGGATTATTTTCGTAGGAGTTTAGGTTTATTTAGAGAAATGACCTTTTAATTATAGTGTTCATAATTGTTGTAAAGGTATAGGTGCCTGCGGACAAAAAGTAAAGGTGTCCGTAGACGTTAAGATTAGGAGGATTTAGAAAGGTGCCTGTGGACATAGTCAAGTAAAGGTGTCCGTAGACGTTAAGATTAGGAGAATATTTTTCTTTTAGAAAAATAGTTAGGATTGTTTAGTTAGGGATAAAGATTATTTTAAGAATAACCTTTTAAGTTTTGATGTTTGTAAGCTTTGTAAAGTTGTTTTAAGTATTTGTTGTTGAATAAACTTAGATAAGAAGATGGTATCCAAACTAGGCGGGATAAGGGTCACTGACGATTCCGATTTTTGGTTATCGATTTTCAACTCCTGTAAAATTTCATTTTTCTGGAGTCTCAATCTAAGTGGGGTGGTGTTACGGAATCGTCAGTTTTGATAGTCAGACGCCAGATGGCGTAGGTGATAATAATTTGTCGCCGACATTTTACAATATTTCTTTTTATGAAGGCTAATTTTATTTAGTCTCAAGTCTCAGGCAGGCCTTCATCGGCCGCTAACTTCAAACAAACAGAAACGGGGTTTCAAGCGGTTTAAGTTTAGTATTGTCTTCGGCTCCTCAGGCTGATTGCAAAGTAGTAATTTTCGCGGGGCGGATTTTTTGCTTTGGATACCTGAGTCTTTGATGTTAGAAAATAGAAACAAGAGTTTTATTTTATTGAACGAGATTTACGAACAGAGTACGCCGGCGGAAATTTTCTGCCGCTGCTCGCTAAGAAAAAATAAGTTTTAATTCGCAACAGGTTTTGCTGGCGGCCGCTGAATCGGCTGGCTGCCGCAAAGTATACAAGGTAACAAGAAAATTACGAAGGAAAAAGAAAAGTCGACGGCAGCAATTGGAAGATTCTGAAAGGAAAGTTTTACTGGAAAATCTACTGGAAGTGGAAAATCTAAGTGAACCGCTGGCCGATTTTTTCAAGATTTTTAGGACTTAGAAAATTTTTTGGAAAAAATTTATTAATTTTCTAAAACGGAACCGGACGTTCCACCAACCGAATTTCCTGTATAAAAAGTGTGCAGAGACACGCTAGCTACCGCCTCCCGAAAGAACGGTGTCAATCGGAGGTTGGTGAAGAAAGTTGAGATTTTGAAGTGGAAAATTTTGGAAAAATTTTCACTGGACAAAAAAGTTTCTACTAACCGAATAATTCATTTAGCCGAGTTCCGGAACCTCGAGAGACGTTCCCTAAGGAAGTTAGAGCCATTTTAAGAAGTTAAGCGACTTAGAATAATTTCGCTCAATTTGGACTTAGAAAAATTTTGAAGAAAAATTAAAATATTTTTTAATTTTTTACTGGACGTTTCACCAACGGAATTTCCTGTATGAAAAGTGTTCAGGGGTGTATTACCTACATTCTGACGAAAGAAAACCTTCAATCGGTGGTTGGTGAAGAAAGTTGGCTTTTTGAAAGTGGAAAAATTTCGAAGTCAAATTTTTCGAGGAAATTAATCTGGAATTAAGTGAGGCTTATTCCAGAGGTATAAAACGGATTCTGGAAGAGTCCTGGCGCCCATTTTAAATATTGAGATTAAGAAGAAGAAATGTTTTTACGAACAGAGAGATCGCCTGTACGCCGTAGTACTGGCAGCCTGAATACAGAAGCATATACACCCGATGTGTCAATGCGTTTAGAACCCGATTCTTTCGTCGATGACGCCGACGTCGAGATTTTACCGGGTGTTCCACCCACCAGTTCCACCAACGATATCGTCACCGGAGATATGAGTCAAATGCCGGAGAATAAAAATGTAAATGAGCTAGCCCGAAATACTAAAGGCGATATCACCTCCCGAAATAATAGAGAAATAGGAGGTAGTTTGGCGCCCAGAGTAAAAATGGGTGAAGGAACCCTGGTGCCAGTGGACAAAATCTTAGCGATTGAGAGTTAGTCTGTTTTAAAGTCGGTGAAAAAGGTCTAGTCTGAAAAAGTGTACCGTGTTGTTAAAAGTCGTTCTGGCAGAAGTAGTCGCGAAGTAGTATTGTTACAGTGGAAAAGTCTTAGTGAAAGTTAGAGTTGTCTTTTAGTTTCATTATGCATTTTGATAATTTTATTTAAATTTAATTGTGGCTCAATTAGTGATAGTGCATTGACCTAGTAGTACGTTTATATCAGTGAAGGAAATTTAATTTCTATTTAATTTTGACTGTTGGAAACTTGTAGAGCTAACGAATTCGGCTGGAAAAATGCATTCTAAAAGTAAGTGTCGGGAAAGATTTGATTTACTGAGAATTATGATATTAATTTAAAGTGAACGCGGTGGCTCTCCAAAATATTTTAACTTTACTAAATAATAAAAATAGTGTTAAGAATTAAATCGTGTTTGACTTTCTGTAAAAGAAAAACGCTCCCATAGAAAAAATCAGATTGACTGAAAATCATTTACAAAAATTAATTGAAAGTTATAGAATCGCTCCCTTAAAATAAACATAGTGCTCCATTAGCAATTACCAACATTCTTCAAGACACAGTGGCGTAACACAACTGGTACTACGAACCCACACGAAGAGAATTGTAACGGCGCCTAAGAGAAAGGTCGAAAGTTAAGTAAGTAAAACTTAGAAGATATTGTAGCGGGCGTTACAGTCGTCTTCACGGCTCCACTCTGAGATAATGGACTACTTCCGTAAAATGTTTTAGTTCGATTCTCAACTATTTCTGAAATAATCACTGAACGAAAAAAGTACGTGATATTAATAAAAAAGTACATCAAATCAGTGAACGTCAACATTAATTTTCAGCCGATAACGGGTGTCATTGATTCAATGAACGCTCGTACGTAAACTTTCCTATTCCTCAAGTTACGATTGTTGTACGTTGAATCAATGAACAGTGAACATGGATCCATGCTCGCCGTTTATTAATATTACGAACGATGGACATTGGTTTAATGTTTGTTGTACGTTGAATTAATGAACAGTGAACATGGATCCATGCTCACCGTTTATTATTATTACGAACAATGGACATTGATTTAATGGTTGCTGTACATTGAATCAATGAACAGTAAACATGGATCTATGATCGCTGGTTATCGATATTACGAACCGAATTTATTGGTACTTAATTACTTTACTAATGATACAGTCTTCGTTAAAGATAATACAATTTAGTATAGCCTTTTTCAAAAATAATGTCTCTACTATTTTTTTACTTATAGGTATACATAGAGACTAGGTACTTAAGTAATTTTCCAATTTTACAAACCCAATACTAATAAATTATCTTGTAAAAAAACTTTATTCCTTTACCCAATCGCTTTTAACTCTATTTTGATAAATTCTGTTAAAAATGTTTTTGATGATTTTTCTTTTTTCTACAATATGGTCTAAACCTAATTTAAGCTTTTCAAGAAGAGTTAAGTTTTAGGAAAAATAGAATGCTAATAATAATTAAAAAAGGGTTTCTTTAAAAGAAAGACTTATTTAGTGATTACATTTTTTATTATAAAATGGCTTCAGAAAATAAAAGGCTGAATAGCCGACTTTCTCGCTTCAAGATTTACAATGCACTCTTCGATTTCCTGCTAGGTTTTTGCACAAAATAAAAATGATTCCTGTGAGTCCTGTAGTCCGTGTATTTCGTATGCGTTGTCTTGCCAGTAACATTCCTTGCACAACATTTTGAGAATGGTACTAAATAGCCATGAATCGCCCATAAATTGAAGCGTTTTTTCCATCTGAGAAAAGAAGAAATAAAAAAGGTATTAGTATCTAAACCTTATTCCAAAAGATAAAAATTGACTATGAAGGTTAATGTTAAGGGGAAATGTATAATTTTTCTTTTTGAATTAGATTTATAGGTACCTGTTGTGCGGTTGTTATAAATATTTTAAAAACTATCCATAAGGCAAGTACCTATTTGTACTGAAAAGTATGTTTCATACCACACTAGAGATAATTCAAGGAATTTATCGAAAAACCCGATAATGACAATGAATTTTAAAATTTAATTTCAATTTTCAGCCAAAGAAAAACTCAATTAAGAGAAGATCTTGTAAAGGAATAATATCCAGAATTCAATTTTGTATAAGAGTACAAAAAGACGTTTTATTCTATTGTAGGTACTTTCAACCGGACATAGACATTTTTTTCAATTATTATTAACAATATTAATAACAACTAAATAAATTTATTTATGTAGCTAGTACACAAAATACCTAGGTACATAATTAATAAACAAACTATACTATAGTAAAAACAATATTTATTTGTGCTACTTTTGAATCATTATTCCTAAAAGTGTCAAAGAAAAATTTTAACAAGGCCAAAAAAAATTACTTTTTACGTCCTAATCGTTTAGGCCATAGGTACCATACCTATAATCATAATGTTATACTATATCAAACGTGTTAAAATAACTATATAGGTATGTTCATGGACATTATTCGCACACTTTTACAGTTTATAGGATTTATTACTTACATTTCTTCTCTGGGAAGACTTAGGCATCAGGTGCTGGGATCGGCGGCTCTCCAAAAGGAAGAAATCACGGCCCTGGCCTGGAGCGACATAACTTCATAAAGAGGTCGGGACGCTTTGGCGGAGGCCAAGGTGGTTAGAGTGACTGGGGGAAGACTCTGGGGTAGGCAAAAAGGATCGCCGTTGGACTTCTTGCCAGATTTCGGAACCCCCTTGAATTACTACTACATTTCTAAAGTTCGGTATTTTTTTAATAGCGTGTATCACTATACTATAACTTGACAATTTCACAAATCACGCTGTAGCAGAAACGCACTTCTACCCTTCAACTTTATAAGACCGACTAACCAAAGATATTATGGGCGTTTGAAGTTTTGTCACCAAAAATTGGCGCGAATACAAAAAAGTCTATGACAGCGTTCGTAATATTAATGTTCGCGGTAGTTGATCCAATGTACGGCAGTATTAATATTGGCGCGTAGTTTAAAGTTAATGGTCGAGTTCGTAAAATCAATGTTTAGTGTTCATTGAAACAATGAACACCGTTTATTAATTTTTAATGTTTGCTGTTCATGGATTTATCAAGAAAAATACATTGTTTTAAAGATGAGGAACATAGGTTAATAATCGTTAAACGTTAATTCAATGAATTTTAACATTGTATCAATAACAAAAATTATTAATTTTTGATGTTTTCAGTCTATTGGTTAATGTTGGCTCGTTCATTGTTTCAATGAACTAAGTTATAGGTCTATGAACAGAAATCATTGTATCAATGATCGATTCATAATATTAATGTACAAAAAATTGACGACCACCGTTTATTAATTTAACGTACAATTTTTTTTTCTGTGATAGGTAATAATATAGTTTTTGTAAGTTAATTTTTATTTTAAAAGCGAATAATTGCAGGTACTGCAGTAGGTACAAGGTAACAAAGAATATTTTCAAAAACCCCTCCACCAACTTCAATACATTTTTTGGCACGTTTGTTAATCGCTCGGGTAGCACGTTGGATTGAGTGGGGATTGTTTTTTATAAAAGTTGCAACATTGAAAATTCAATCGCGGAGTGCTTCTCTCGTTTCCACTCGTGATTCATATACTAGCGATTTCATCCATCCCCAAGCGGGTTTAAGTCTGGTGACCTCGGTGGCCAAACTCGCGGACCATCTCTGCCAATCCAGCGATTAGGAAAACGATTATTCAAGAAATTTCGCACACGGAGACAAAAATGAGGTGGGGCTCCTTCCCTTCATGTTGGAAGAACATTCGTTGTCGAACATTTAACGGAACATCATCCAAAATGTGTATCAAATGGTCTTCCAAAAACCGTAAATATCCTTCTCCAGTAAGACGCCCATCCATTTCAAATATACCAAACAACTGGTCGTTAAGCATTCCACACCAGACATTAATAATACTGAATCGATGTTGAAAGTTACGTTTAAATGTAGCATGAGGGTTTTCATCATCTGACCACCGATGTTCATTGTGACAATTATTAATTCCATCACGAGTGAACTGAGCTTTATCGCTAAATAAAATATATTTGTGCGGCCTTCGATTTTGATGGATCCATTCACAAAATTGTACCCTTGAAGCAGGATCACCATCTAGAAGATGTTGAACGGGTTGAATGTGAAAATGTTCTAAGTGACTCCCATAAGGCTAGATGTGATGGTATATGAAGTTCATTTGCAACCCGTCTCGTACTTATACCTGAGTTCTCTGCGACAATATCCAGAACTTTTCTTCATTTTTCACATCTAGGCCCAAGGGCGTCCATAGAGCGTTTTTCAGGGGGGGGCAAAAACTTAAACAATACTTTTTTATATACAGTGTCTCCAGTAAAGTCCGCATCATATGGGATTTCTTTTTATTAATAGCTTTATTCAAAATTTAACTTTGGCATCAAGTTCTGCTTCGATCGGGATGAAAATTAAGCAAAAAAATAGTAGTCACGTGATTCGCATTATCTGTTAAATTTTAATTTTTTTCTAAAAATAATTCAAAAGTGGGGTTATTTCTGAAAATATCAAAAAAAGTTATAGGAAAAAGTTTTTTTAAATGCAGTTTCTAGCACACATGCAAAATTTGAGCTGGATAAGATAACTTTTATTTTTTACCCATATTTTGTAAACTGCACCACTTTTGCAAAATAACACTCAACGCAACCTACATAAAACTTCTTAGTTTTGACAATGCTTTATTTCAGATACATTTTGTTTAAAGTAGCGTTATATTAAATGTGTGTTTTTCTACTAAATCAAAATAGGGCTATTAAAATTTGGTCGCATGTGATGCAAAGTTCATTTGTTATTGACCCTGTATACGGTAACTTCATAAAATAAGTATTTTTGAAAACATAGTTTGTGTCTGAAAGTAATACACCTTAATATTAAGACAAAAAAATATCACAGTGTCATCAGTAAAGTGTTCATTAAGTGGAAAATACATTTTTGCTTAACCCAACGGAAAGTTTATCTGTTTTCAACGATTTAATTTAAAATCTCTTTTTTTTTTACTTTCAGTCACAAACTACGTTTTCAAAAATACGTATTTTATGAAGTTACCTTATACAGGGTCAAAAACAAATGAACTTTGCATCACATGCGACCAAATTTTAATAGCCCAATTTTGATTTTGTAGAAAAACACACATTTAATATGACGCTAGTTTAAAGAAAATGTATCTGAAATAAAGCCTTGTCAAAACTAAGAAATTTTATGTATAGGTTGCGTTGAGTCTTATTTTGCAAAAGTGGTGCAATTTACAAAATATAGGTAAAAAGCAAAATTATCTTATCCAGCTGAAATTTTGCATGTGGGCTAGAAACTGCATTTAAAAAAAAATTATAAGTTTTTTCGATATTTTCAGAAATAACCCAACTTTTGAATTATTTTTTGAAAAAAAATTAAAATTTGACAGATAATGCGAATCACGTGACTACTATTTATTTGCCTAATTTTCATCTCGATCGATGCAGAACTTGATGCCAAAGTCAAATTTTGAATAAAGATATTAAAAAAAAAAATCCCATATGATGCGGACTTTACTGGTGACACTGATAAGACTATTTATTTAACTTATGCCAAATATATTAATTTATTGATATGTTTTTCTTATGTTGTATGTTCAGTTTAGTGATTTGTTGGTCTACTAACTAACCACTGTACTATTAAATATTTATACTGAATTATGAAATAAAATAGTAATGTGGGCGCCTAGGGGGGGGGGGCAAGTGCCCGTTTTGCCCCCCCCCCCCCTATGGACGCCCTTGTCTAGACCCTGCATTCTTTCAGAAACAATTATCACGCTTGGAAACATTCCAGTTTCCTGAGCACTTGCAAATACTTTTTGAAAAACTTTTCTATTAGCAACTCTTCGATTTGGAAAACGACGTCGATATTCATTAACTGCGCGCATCGCACTCGTTACAGTAACCATACACGGATATCATGTCGGCACAACTCCCTGTGACTGAATGTGTGGGGCATTTTAAGTATGAAAATCGTGGTTCAAGTCGATACGCTGAATATGAAACTGACAACTACTATGCATGTCAAAATGTATCGGACTACTTTGATTTTGATTCACAAAACTGTCAATTGCTTCTCGAGAACACACTTTTAAAATCCATTCCGACATTTTTTTTCTTGAAGCTTATTAAACTTCCACAAGATTATATTGCACTTGGGACCAGTGGCGTAGCGTGGTTGAAGGGGCGGAGGGGGCGGAAGCTTCAAAGGTAAGGGCGTAGACATTTTTTTACGGGGAGGGGGGGGGGGGGTGTAAATAGCGCCGCAGGCAAAAAATTTTGGGTACCACGCCCTTTTTTCGATGATGTTGCCTGATTTTCAAGTAGGAAAAATATAAAATACACAAGATCCTTAAGAAAATCACAAAAAAATTGATCAATTAAAAAGAAGTGCTTCGTTCTGGGTGGGGGGGCAAGGGCGCCTCACTGCTAATGTATAATTTCGTTTATTAGTAAATTTTGGCCTGAGAAATAAAGTTTTTGTTTCGTCATGTCTAAAATGGTCACATGAAAACAGAATATGTTTACGACAAGGGAAATTTTGTTAAAACTCTATAAAATATTTTATGCATATTAATAATAATATGAGCATATTATTCTCATTGGCGACATTAACACACTACTTTTAAAAAGATAAAATTTAGTCTCTAGTAAATTAGAGATTTCAAGCAATTTTTAATTCTTAAAGCAAAATAACTGAAAGAATACAAATTATTGATTGTGGCAAATAATATTTTAATTATAAATTAAATCAAGTAGTGAAAATAAAATAATAATAAGATTTTGGTATATAAATATTATTTATATTCATAAACATAGTAATTTTTTTCTTGCTGCGATAGGTAAACAATATTATCAATTATCAATTACTATCATGTGAAGTGAAATTGAACTGGACGAGTGGGAAGGGGCGCCGTTGGGAAAGAGTTCAAAGGGCGGGGGGTCGCCCCCCCCCCCTGGCCCCCTGCACGCTACGCCACTGCTTGGGACTATATTAAAAAATCTTGGTGTGAGGTACAGAAAGCTTCTCTGTCCACAGGCCTTATGACATTTTGGTACTGCAACTTTGTTAATAGTTCTTAAAGTATAATGTCTGTCATTCACAATTGCTATATGACAACAACAAACATTTTTCGAAAATCTCCCTACCTGTAAGATTAATAAGTGGAAAATCTCCCTAGCTTGACAGCTGTAATAGAAACAATGACATTTTTTTTCTCTCGCGAGCATAAGTTAAAATTCCGGAAATTTTATTTGCTGCGAACGTTTAAACAAATTTTATTTTTCCCTTTTTGAGGTAGAAATCGGCCCCAACTTTATTTTCTATAAATGTACAGGTATCTATGTATTGCGGCTCGTTGAAAATGACATAAAAAAAGGTAATGCGGCCCACTATTTACATTTGCATTTCGGTAATCTAGGAAAACATTTTAGTAACAATTAATAGGGTTTTGCTAGCGCAGTCTGTTTAAAAAAAAAGGAAACATGTTATTGATAAGGTTGTTTATTTACTTAATGTCGCAGTCCAACGGTCACTTTATTTCCAGTTTAGAAGAAGGGAATACTTATCTGTTATATAGTATTTTGTGCTGTTTAAACTACTTTATAAAAAAATTTGTCTATAGGTACTAAAATGTGTTATTTAACTGAATCAAACAAAATCGAAATTTTAATGATGATTGGCTTTGGCGACAGATCGCGTACTCAAGCAGTAGTAGCAGTTTCATTTCACGAAACACACACCGATCTACCACCGAGGTTTATGCAATTGAAATGTGTGCAAGGCTGCTGATAGAGATAGATCGACGGTATGCATACAGGTCAATCAAGATATTCTCCGACAGTCGAGCTGCATTAAAAGCTCTTAAATCGAGATGGTGTACCTCAAAAACGGTGTGGAGCTGTCACGAAACACTCTTCGAACTAAGTCTAAACAACAAGATAACCTTAATATGGATACCGGGACACATGGGTCTGGAGGGTAATGAGGCTGCCGACAAGCTCGCCAAGAGAGGTGCAGCACTAAAATTCACAGGACCCGAGCCGGTAATAGGTAAGTATATCACATGCTACGGCCAAGAAAACAATACTAGCTGAAGCAAAAAGCAAATGGGAAAGAAACTGGTTAAATTTACCAGGTCTAACACACTCAAAAGCATTTATAAACAGCCATATAAACTAACAGCTAACTAACAAACTACTAGTGCTCAATAGGTCATGCCATAAAGCACTAGTGTGATTGTACACCGACCACTGTAGGCTGCGACACCATATTATGTATAAAATTGGAGTAGCCCCAACTGATGAATGCCGGCTTTGCATGAAAGATGCAGAAACAGCAAAACACGCAATGTGCGCTTGCCCTGCAGCAGGAAGAATCAGATTCGACCTATTTGGCGAGATGACTCTGCTGCCGGATGACATGAAAAATGTCTATCCCAATACCATCATTAACTTCATCAAAAAGTTAGACCTATTGGGGGAAATATAAAAAAGGTGTGAGCCACAATAGACCGCATGGTCGCAGTGGAGGGTTAGCTGTAACCCACTCACTTTTAACCTATCACCTATCACCTACCACCGATTCCCCAAGGCACCATCAGCAAAATTGAAAGCCGTTATCGTGAAGTGGGCCACGTCAGGGACGTACCAAGAATGAGGCAGCCCAATTAAATGTTTTACTTGCTCCTCAAGAAAATCCTATCACTCCCGTTCGGCAACTGGCAAGAGACAATACCATAAGCAATCAAAATAGTGAAATCATGCCAAATCCGTCCTAATAAAATGTTAATGGTACAAGAGTTATTGGAAGATGGTCCGGACCGCCGTCTTCAGTTTTGTGAAGTGATGATGAATACATTTAGTAGATTTGGACTGGATCCTTTTTACAGATAGTGCACTTTTGTACTAAATGGTGAAGTTAATAAACACAATTATCGATATTGGCCCATAGAAAATCCTCACTGGATGCGAGAAACACACACCCAGCTTCCGCAAAGACTTAATGTTTTGGCAAGCATAATTGGGCCAATATTTCTTGAGGGTAACTTAATAGGCCATACATTCTGGATTTTTTGCAAGGAGAACTTATTCCAGCTTTGACTGCTTTATTTCCTCACCATGCAGAAGCAGATCTTCATGATGATCGAATATGATTACAGCAGGATGGTGCTTCGCCTCATTACGCCATAAATGTTCCACAATATTTAATTGAAGTTTTAACAAATCTCTGGATAGGAAAAAGGGATATCATTAAATGGCCGCTACGATCGCCGGACCTTAAACCTCTATAGATAATTTTCTTTGGGGTCACCTAAAAACCAAAGTTTACGCAATAAAACGAGAAAATTTAGATTATACACGAAATTCGCCAAATAACCCCCAATATGGTATATAATGTCAAGAATGAATTTTACTTTAAATTAGGGGTTTGTTAAGGTGGGAGTATCAACATGCTTGCCAACCTATAACCTATTTCGCGTAGATTTATTTATGTTTTCTAGCTTTTATACAAAATTTAAAGAAAATCAGTATCGACTTGATATTCTATAGGTAATAATTGACATATTTAATAAATATCAAGGAATTTCATAACTTATTTTAAGAGAATTGTATAACGAAAAATATCGGGTAAGATTTTTTTTAACATTATTATGTCATTGTCACTAATTGTTCTTTCAGTATACAATTCTCCCAAAATGAGCAATGAAATAAATTGATATTTTTGTAATATATCAGATACTACCTAAATAATGTACCAACGATATCGATTTTCTTTAAATGTTAGTTATTAAAATAATAAACTCAAAAAATCAAAGCGAAATAGGTTATAGGTTGGCAATAGATTGAATGACGTTGAGAATTCAACCTTAAGAAAAAAATGGGCAACATTTCCAACAAATTTTACAATAAAACAAATAGCGTCTACATTACGGAAATGCAAAAGAAAATAGTGGGTCTATTCCCTTGTTTATGCCCTTTCCAGATTTTTTTCCAACGAGCTATTACAATACATACCTTTAAATTAGAAAACAAAAGTTGGGGGTAGGTTCTACCCCCAAAAGATGGGTATATTTCATAAAGATACCGTGCGAGCAAAAATTATTTATATCAAAGAGGGCCTTGCATCTAAGGACGTAATGCTTAGCCGTAGAGCTTAATATCTGTTGGGTGTCAGTAACTACCTGAATTAACAATCAATCAGTTATTCCGTCATCTTTGACATTTGTTACAAGTAATTTGATTCATCGCTAATTTTCCCAATTTCTTGAACAATTCATTCACATAACGGGCTTTACGGAACAGCACAAAACATTCAGGGTTGAAGCGTATTTTCGAAACGCGGTTAGAGTAACTGGTGAGTGGCAATACAATCCGGGTTTTTGCATGGACGATTTTTACGAACATTTTTCTAACGTTGCTCTTCTTGATGGGGATTTTTATCATTGCCTGAAAAGAACCGTGGCTGTGTTTAAGGAAACATGTTTTATACAACACAAAAAAGGAGCAAGAAGACCATCTGTAAGAACAGAAGAACCAGGGACGCGCCAAGTATTTTCGGCGCCGTCGTGCGAAA
Source organism: Polydrusus pterygomalis (assembly GCA_963969555.1). Lineage (NCBI taxonomy): Eukaryota > Metazoa > Arthropoda > Insecta > Coleoptera > Curculionidae > Polydrusus > Polydrusus pterygomalis. The sequence goes on along the minus strand of OZ018376.1, from coordinate 74,528,642 downwards.
TAATGATAGGCGCCTTTAACCAATAGTATAATATTGAGCTAAAACTACCACCCTTCTCTCATAGTTGATCTTTGAAATTTTTGAAGAAAACTCTATACTTTTTAGTACTAATGTCTATATTTATTTGTGACAAACAGAAAGTACACAAAAAATATTAATAGAATAGGAAACAACAGTATCAAAGTTACAAAACATTAATTCAAATAATTTTTAAAAAATAAAGAAATAAAATAGCGATTGTTTGAAACAGCTGATAATACCTGATCATGATATATGATGAAGAGGATTTACAAAAATTGGACTTCTCTAGCTTTACTTTTTGCAAATTCATTAACAAGATTTTCAATTTCAAGTTGCTTTAAAAAGTCAGACTCTATAGAAATAATAGCAAGATTTTCTAACCGCTCTTGGCCCATTCTAGATCGTAAATAACTTTTAATCAACTTTAATTTAGAGAATGACTTCTCGGCTATAGCTACAAAAACTGGAATGGTTAATAATATGCGCAATGCAATCGTAATGTTTGGAAATGGGTGGTTCATATTTTACAGCAGAAGCAGAAAACTGCACTTTTTTCAATATAATATAACAACCAATGACGCTGAACCTTTTCACCATTTAACAAAATTCGAGTAGGTAAAATATATATCGGAAAAATTACGTCATTTTTTTGTCTTTAGGATACATAGTTTTATTTTGATAATGCATTGGACCTTTTCCGACAAGTTCTTGCACCTGGATTGGAGATAGCACACTCGGCCAAAGACCGGATCGTTAGAAAGGGGCGCTTCTTCGGATAATTAGTCTCGAACACGATGGTACCGACACTGACTGAAACGTATCAGGATCTAATTCTTTTGGATCTTTATCCTCATTAGCTTGTTTTTCTAATTCAATGCCAGTTTGATTTTGTTAAATGTAGAAAATTACTGTTATCAGAAGTAGTTTTGTATGGTCTTTTGCAAAAAGTTACTAATTCTGAAATTTGTTTTCTCCAAGTCCTCCTCCTGTTTTCGCTTGTCAAGAGAGTTTTGGTAACCAGACAATTTCATTTTTTCTTTTCTGGCCATCTAAATAAAATAAATAAAAATTATTAAACACTAAGCCTTATTTGTTTCATAAACAAAAGTTATTAAAACGAAAAACAATTATTTGCATCCCTATTATTTAATTTACATAATCACTTACTTACCTACCTTATTTGTAATTATTTTTCACAATTGCGGTAGATACGTAATAGCAAATAAGACACTCTATACGTCTAAAGCGCTTACCAAGACAAGAATGAAAAATTATTAAACTGGTACATGGATTACGAACACCCAAAATTTTGCAAGTTTAAACCAAGCGCGCCGAACGCACGTGGAGTTTCGCGCCCCCACAGGAAGAGGAGTAATAAAATTTTACTACTGGTATATATACTGGTCGCCGACCGGCGCAGCGGTCGGTATTGGTGGATAATGCATCGGTATTCATAGATATATTTTTTAAATTAATTGGTGTTGAAAATAATTCAACGACCGTAAACGGCAGTAGGCGCCTTTAAGGCCCTGGCGCCGTCGTGCGCCCATATGGACAGCGCGTCCCTGAGAAGAACTTGTTGCAAACGTTCATGAAATAATGCAAAATATATGAATACTTATATGAAGAGACGTGGGAATTTATGCTTGGAGCTTGGCGGTGGCCAATTTCAGCAATTTATGTAATTATTTTTCTTTTTCTTTCTGTATATTCTTACTTTGTTGATTTTGTAAACAACAAAAATAAATTTGTATTTGTCTACTTATTTTATTACTCATTAGTTTGGCATATTATGTCATAATATGAATTTGACAAAATTTTAACCTAGATTTGGTTAGATATATCGTCCCCATAATTGTGATCTACACCAAGCCCTACGTTTTTTAATCCAAGCCCTCTTTGATGCAAATAATTTTTGTTCGCACGGTATGAACACAGTATAGGTACCAAACTAAAAATAAACGCAGCCGTATTTCTGTATTTTCTTCCGCAAATAAAGAGGCTTTCTAATACTGAATTTATTCCAGTTAAAATTTCCACCCTGTATATACACAAGGAAGACAAACATTAACAATATAATATGATCTATAAAAGCTGTGATGTCACATGGTAAGTGTGTAACCATAGAAACAGGTGGTCATTGTCACTGTGTTTCCATGGTTAGAAATATAAATTTTAATCTCCACATGACGTCTGACCCTCTAAATATCATATCTGGTAATCTTAATCTAATTTTAAGGTGGAATTCTCAACGTCATTTAATCTATTGCTGTAGCCTATTTCGCCTTGTTTTTTTTTAGTTTATTATTTTATTAACTAACATTAAATTAAAATATCTTCGGCACATTAAAGGTATCTAATGTCTGACAAAATAAATTACAAAAATTTCAATTTAATTCATTACCAGTTTTGAGATAATTGTTTAATGAAAGAACAATGACATAATAATCTGAATCTAGGACAGTGCCATTATGACGTATTTAGCATTTTCATTTAGATGTCATTATGACCTTCATAATAACACTTAGTGCCATTATGAATTCATAATAACATCCAAATGTTAAGATATAAAAACAAAAAGAAAGTCGGTGCAAACTATTTATTTGTTATTATTACTTAGAAAAACGGATTGCATTTATTTATTGTAAACATCCGAAGGGACACTTTCGGATTCAGAATCTCCCATATTTAAATTATTTTTGGCCAACACTTTGCATACAATAGAAAATTAGACGGCAATAATGACGTTGTCAAAATCGAAATTGAAACAATCAAAAATGCGGTTACCATGATATCGACTAATATGGACACGTGAAAATTTTAAAAATTACAAAAACGTTATCTGATATTAATGAAATTTAGACGAATAAAATCTATTTGCACTGTCGTAGATTAAATTTTGAATGATACACGTTCGATAATGAACTTTGTTAATGAAACTTGTGCAATTAAATCACTCGGCTACACGTTTCATTATAGTGTTCATATCGAACTAGTATCATTAATAATTATAAAAAAATACCACCCGATATTTTTCGTTATACAATCCTTCTAAAATAATTTATGAAATTCCTTGATATTTATTCAATATGTATCTGAGAGAATATGCATTCGATATTGATTTTATTAAAAGCCAGAAAAAATTATTAAATCCACGCGATATAGGTTATAGGTTGGCAAGCAGTGGCGGATTTACAAATTTGCCGCTAGTAGGCTATTCAATTTTTGCCGCCCCTCAGTGGCGGCTCGTGACTTGTTAACTTGGGGGTGCACCAAAAGCCCGTTGCAGGCGTAAAATTTTTTAAGACCACGCCCAAATTTGGTCAATAATTTTTAGTAAATATTTTTAAAATTTATGATTAAAGTCTATTCAGCCAGTAAACCTGCAAGATGACCGACATGTCATATGACAAAAGTCATTGAAAATGCAAAAATTTGTTTTATTTAGCTAGAATATGACTTTTGTCATATGACATGTTGGCCATCTTGCAGGTTTACTGGGTGAATCGACTTTACCTACTTATTTTATTGAAAAGGAAATAATAATAATAATAATAATAATAATATATTACATATTCCTGAAAAGAAAAGTCTACATGATTTATATTTTTTATTTTTTATTTAATAAATAATTCCCAACGAACTTTAGAAGTCCATTACAGGGAAAATATTACACTAACTTAAAAATAAACAAATATAAACAAAATTTTTTTACAAAAATATAGAATTACAATACAGAATACAATACAAATAAAATTAATAAAATAGTCAAATTTAAATCAATTTTAAAACTAATTTCCGAATAAAATTAGAGTGCTTTTATTTTTTTTAAAAATACAATTTAGTCTTCTTTTTAAAGAGTGTCAATTTTTAAATATTTTTATACATATTTGGTAGGGTATTATAAATTATAACCCCATTGTATAATAATGATCTTTTACCAATATTGCTTTTAATATTTACTGCTAAAATACTTTCATTTTGCCTTGTGTCATGATTATGTAAGGTATTTAATTTTTGGAATGTGATTTTTGATTTTTTTTGATGAGTGGATATTGAATGAATAATTACACATATTTTTAATTTATACAAATTTTCTAAGTTTAAATATCCTAGTGGTTTGTATAAATTTATTGTTGGTTCTAAAAAAGGAAGCTTGTAAATACATTTAATAAGTTTATTTTGTAATTTTTTTAAAGGGTTTATTATTGTAGAGGTAGCAGATCCCCAGACGGATATTAAATATTGAAATTTAGAATAAATTAGAGAATAATAAATATTTTTTAAAAGCTTAATTGGTAAATAATATCTTATTTTATAAAAAATTCCAATCAATGGGGTAATATTTTTCCTGAGATAATCGATATGTGTTTTCCAACTTAAATTTTCATCTATATGCAGTCCTAGAAATTTTATAGAATCAGCATATTTTATGATTTTATTATCAAATAAAATTTCTTTTTTTGATGGCAAGCTATTTATTTTTGTTTTAGTAATATATATAAAAGAAGATTTTTTAAAATTTATTGATAATTTATATGACTGAAGCCAAGAAAAAATGATTTGTAAATCATTTTTTATTTGATTTTGAATGTCAAAGTAATTATCGCCAAAATAAATAATAGTTGTATCATCAGCAAATAATTGTATCTTACCATTTAGGTTTAATTTAGATATACTATTAATATATATAAGAAATAATATTGGTCCTGAAATTGATCCTTGCGGAACACCACATTTAATAGTTTTTTGAGTACTTTTACTGTTATTAATTTCAACATATTGTGATCTATTGCTTAAATAACTTTCAAACCAATTGTAAATATTTCCCCTTATTCCAATGTTATGAATTATTTGTAATAAAAAATTATGGTTAACTGTGTCAAACGCTTTACAAAGGTCTAAAGATAATAAACAGCATTTTTGATTTTGATCTATTTTTAATTGAATGTCTGTTATTACATCCATAACAGCAATTTCAGTATCTCTATATTTTCTAAAACCATATTGACTATCTGAAATTAAATTTTGATTATCTAAGAAATCTGTTAATTTGTTGTTCATAATTTTTTCTAAAATTTTTGAAAAAACTGGCAATACAGATATTGGTCGATAATTACTTGGATCATTTTTTGAATTTGCTTTAAAAATTGGTGATACTTTAGCTAATTTCATTTTTGATGGAAAAATACCCTTTTTAACAGATAATTCAAATAGTTTAAGTAAAATTGGTAATATTTCTATTTTGACTTTTTTAATAATTTTTACTGATATTTCATCAAAACCGCTTGCTTTTTTTATATTAAGATCATCTATTATCTCTTCAATTTCACCCATAGTTATCTTTTCTAGGTTCAAAAACATCGAGTTAGGGTTTGCATTTTCAGTATATCTTCTTATAAATGGAATTTGATTTGATAAATTTTCGCCAACATTTATAAAATATGTGTTCATTTCTTCGCATATGGTTTGTTCGTCTTTAATTTCAATACTATTGGATATAATACTATCAATGTTGGTTTTGTTTTTCTTTGACTTGTTTGTCAATAATAAATTTAAATTTTCCCAAATACCTTTTTGGTCACTGTTCAAAAATATGTTTTTAAAATATTTTTGTTTTGTTGTTCTTATTGTTTGTTTTACAAGTTTATTTAATTTATTAAAAGTCTGCTCATATTCTTCAATCATTGGATATTTCTTCTTTTTTTCATATATCTTGTCTCTTGTTTTAATCATTTTTGCTAAATCTTTCGAAAACCATGGTTTCGAATTTTCATTAATTTTTATTGTATTTGTATATGATGAGGATTCAAATATTTCTAATATCTCATCATATAGTTTATCTGGTTCGTTAATTAAATGTTGCCTATTTTGTAATTTTATTAGGTCATGTTTCAATTTATCTATAAAATATTCTCTAATTTTAATATTTTTGAAACTTCTATTATTTTTGGTATTTTGTTTAGGTATATTTAAAATTTGTATTTTATGATCACTTAATGGACTTACTATAAACTTTATCTCTAGTTTATTTTGCATATTTGTTAGAGTATGGTCTATCAAGCTTTTGTAGTTTGTAGTTTCTCTTGTTGAAATAGTAGTATTGCAAAGTGTAAAATTATTTGACGAATATATTTCTAAAAGTCTTTTTGAATCACTAGTATTTTGAAGTAAGTTAATGTTCATATCACCAACCATTAAACATTTGATTTTATAATTGTTTAAATTTTCAAGTTTTTCTTCAATAATATTTAAAAAACTATTACTTTTTACGGATGGTGGCCTATAAATACCACAAATAATAAATTCTGGAGATTTTATTTTAAGTGCTATATATGATAATTCACCTTCAATTTTTTCTAAAATTTCATAGTCAAATGTCTTTTTCACAAAAATGCCCAATCCACCTCCTCTCTTTTTCCTGCATGCATATATTGAATTAAATTTTTTGAAATTATAATATTTTTCTTCTTCTTTGTAAACCCATGTCTCACTAATTACTATAATATGAATATTTTCATCATCTGCTAAAATTTCAATTTCATCCATTTTATTCTTAATTGATCTGGAGTTTATATATAAAACTTTAAGATTTTTTATAATATTTATATTATATTTTGACATTATTAATTATAGTTTATTTTTTCTTTGCTCTGTTTAATTTTCCATTGGTGCAATATACAATCATTTTTATTTGCTTCATGATTATAATCATTGTTTTTATTATATAACTTATTGTAAATAATGCAGTTAGAACACTTTGGAAATTCTTGTTTACAGTCCCAATATTCGTGTTTACCTGTACAAAAAGAGCAGATCTTATCTTTTTTTTTACAATCTTCTTTTTTATGTCCATATCCACAGCATTTAAAACATATCATTATATTTAAGTCTTCTCTCACTTTACATTCATTCCACCCTAATGATATATCTTTGTCGACTAATTTTCTAAAAGTATCTCCTTTTGTCTCGAAGTAAATAATATATTGATTTGAATATTTTGATTTTCTTGTATATTTAATGTCTAGTGAATCATTTTCATCTAGATAGTTTAAAGCTCGCATTTCTTCTAGAAGTTCTATATTATTGTACATTTTTTTTGGTCATATTAACACTAATCTTGGTAATTTTAACTTTGAAATGTAAATTGAATATTTTTCATTTAATTTTTCTTCTGATAATATTTTCATTTTTTTCTACGTCCTCTTTTGATTTTCCCTTAATAATAATTCCGCCATTTCTTATTTCCTTTATGACATTTACTGATGCCTTAACAGCCATTGGATTAATTTTGTTTTGTATTTCATGTTTAGTCTGCTGGTATGTTTGATTCTTCTTTGGTTTAATAATCAATACTGGAATATTTTGATTATTAACAATTTTCTTATTGGATTTTAAAATATCTGAATATAGTTCATTTTTTTCTTGTATAATATTTTTTTTTCATCTAAGTTTTCTAAAATTTGGTTAATATTTGAATCAATTTTGTTTAATTTTGAAGCTATATTTATTTTTTCGAGAATTTCCACTTTGGATTGTACTTCATTCGTATTTTGAGTCAATTTTTCAAGTTTTTCGTTTATTTGATAAATAATGTCTTTAAATAGTTTATTTTCTTCTTTTAGTCTCTTGATTCTATTATTAAGTTCAGATGAACTTTCATTTTCTAGGCAATTTATGCATGTCCATTTAATACTTTTCTTTTTTGTTTCAGTTGTTTCTTTTTTTGATAGTTTTGTACATGATAAACAAAACCATTCTTCACATTTAATACACATTAATGAATAAGTATTATTTGTGAATTTATAACTACAATTTATACATTTTTCATTATTTACCTTTTCTCTATTAATTTTCATTTTATTTGAAAGACGTGTTGATTTTCCTGCCTCCATTTTATCTTGTGTATTTATGTAAAAGTTTTTGACAAAATTTTCGTATTTATGATCGTTGGGGTACTTTTCTGGTAAATAGGTATTTTCATTGTCACTACTATCTTCGAGGTTACATTGTAAATTTGGGTTATTTGTCACTGTCACTTTTTTTTGTGTCAAATCCTTTTTACGTTTTTTATCCATTTTTTTACATTAGGAACTTTTTGATTACAAATTGATATTTCACTGATTTCTAATCTTTTTGGTTAACACTATAATGAATCTTTTAATAATTTTTTTTGAGTGAAAACTACTTTAAAACCTTTTGAGAATATGACATCATAAGAATGACACTACATATTTTTTTTTAGGTTAATTTAGTACGTTCATAATATGTATATATAATCGTTTATAGCCTTATAGGTTTTTTAGTTTTGCACCTAGAGAACTAAATCCCTGTATGTGCAAAATTTTATTCAAAATAATAATACAGTAATCTTAAGGTGGGAGTATCAACATGCTTGCCAACCTATAACCTATTTCGCGTAGATTATTTATGTTTTCTAGCTTTTATACAAAATTTAAAGAAAATCAGTATCGACTTGATATTCTATAGGTAATAATTGACATATTTAATAAATATCAAGGAATTTCGTAACTTATTTTAGAAGAATTGTATAGCGAAAAATATCGGTTACGATTTTTTTTAACATTATTATGTCATTGTCACTCATTGTTCTTTCACTATACAATTCTTCCAAAATTAGCAATGAAATAAACTGATATTTTTGTAATATATCAGATACTACCTAAATAATGTACCGACGATATTGATTTTCTTTAAATGTTAGTTATTAAAATAATAAACTCAAAAAATCAACGCGAAATAGGTTATAGGTTGGCAATAGATTGAATGACGTTGAGAATTCAACCTTAATGTTATTAAATAAGTAATATAAAGGTTTAATTAAAAGCTGGTAGGTATAAACTATTCTTTCTTAAATATAAGTGTTTCCTAAGGTATGTATAATAATATAAGAATAGGAGTAATGTAAAGTAGTATATTATATGCACTTGGGTGCCTTATTATAAAAATACGCTAGACGGTTTAATTTTAAAACAATACACTAAATTTATTAAAATTGCTACTTATAAAAATCCTACATTTTTTTCTAAATTTTTTGTTGTTTGAAATATTTCTTATTTCTAGTGGAAGAGCATTATAAATTTTTGGAGCTAAGTAATGAATAAATTTTAAATTAACATTTTTACTACTGTTAGGAATTATCAACTGTCCGTTTATATGATTGCGAGTCTGATATGAATGATTAATATAGTTTCTTAATTTGGAGGTTTTATGTGTTAATATAGCAGTTGACAATATATACAGTGATCGAACATTTAGGATTTCTGAATTGTAGAGTAAATGTGTGGAGTAGCGTTTTTTTTTTTATAGATTATTTTGAGAATATAATTTTGAACGACATTTAGAGGTTTTAATGAGTTTTTGCAGATCCCACCCCACGCAATTATACCGTATCTTATTAGAGATTCTACTAAAGCTTTATATATAGAGAGTACTAGTTTTCTGCCAATAATTTCCCTTAAAATATAGAATTTATGAATTAATTTTCTAATATTGTTTGTCAAATAACTGATATGTGCTCCCCACTTAAGATAGTAATTCCTAAATATTTTGTTGAGGATACCTCACAGATAACTTCTTCAAGATTTTCAATTTGTATGTTGTTAAAATTGGGACGATTGAAAGAAGTAAGGGAGAATGCTATGAAATTAGTTTTGGAAGTATTCAATGTTAATTTAAAGAAATCCAGCCAGATCTTAATTTTTTTCATACCATCCATAGCTGACTCTTTTACTTGAGTCCAAGTTTCACCTTCGAATACCACAACTGTGTCGTCTGCATATGATATGACTATTCCGTTATTAATACTTAAATTAGCTAAGGAATTTATATAGGTAATGAATAAAATTGGTCCTAAGACGGTCCCCTGAGGTATTCCAATTTTTACGGTTAGCGGATCACTGTGTATATTATCGATTTTCACTACTTGTTGACGATCCTTAAGGTAGCTCTCAAAGACATTTAACCCGGTGCCCCTTATACCATATGAATGTAACACATTTAAGAGCAGATCATGTGGCACCGTATCAAATGCCTTTGCTATATCAAGGAATACGGCAATGCTCTTTTTATTATTATCTAATTGTTTGGTTATTTGGCTAGTTAATTCATATATGGCATTTTCAGTACTTAACCCACTTGTAAACCCATATTGATTACGAGAAAGAATGTTGTTGTTTTGAAGAAAATTAATCAGTCTTTCTTTAAGACATTTTTCAAAAATGCTTGAAAAGTTATTTATTACACTTATTGGCCGATAATTATATATATTAGCTTTATCGCCGGCTTTATAGATAGGTGTAACAACAGATGTCTTAAAATGTTCTGGTACTTTACCAGTTTTAAAAATTAGGTTTATGATATGGGTTAAGGGTTCCAAAATAAAAAAAATAAAAAAGGCCAATTTATTTTTCATTAGTGGATACATTGTTTAAAAGTAAAGGCCAATCTTCTGTTTTTATTTGCATCACACTTATCAATAACAATAAAGTTCGTAGATCTACACTTTGTGGTCTGTGTCAAGTTAATTTCGGGTTTAGGTCTTCCCTCAATTTTAATTTCAATTCGTCACTCGTTTCTTTATTGTGTATATAATAATTTTTTTTTTAATTTCTGTAAGATAAAAAAAAATTTTGGGCCAAATTTTCCGCCCCCTAAAATCTGCCGCCCTAGGCTCCAGTCTACTGGACACACAACACTGTTGGCAAGCGTGTTGATACTCCCACCTTAAATCTAAAATTATTTATAAAAGGTTTGTTTATTTTAATGACTTCACGTCCCAGATCGGATCTGCTTTTTCGCAGGAATTTTGTGGTTTGGCAATCGCTTATAATGATAAGCAGTTCCGATGAGAACCATAAGGCCTAGGAATATCATATTTTGCAGGCGGATTAATATAATAGAGCGACCTGAAACTTACATCCCTCTACCACCTATAATAATAAGTAGTCCATTTATAATAATTACCGTTAATTTTTCGACGAGGTATACCTATGTAAAAGTGCTGGTACTACACTTGCTACGTATTGTATTAAGCAAATCTCCATCATTTTGTCAAGATAAAATAAGTTCTCTGACCGTTTCGTCATGGGTCATTAAATCAGAATACATAATTATTCAAATCAAATTGGTTTATTCTTTCTTTTTTTGGGCATTGTATTTAGCGGATTGGGATTTAACAGGTTTATTTAAGAAAATTACCTTGTCTTTATTTTATTACTTAACACAACGTTTCGGTCAGTGGTCAGCTTCGACGTAGAAAGCTTATCCACCAATGTTCCGATAGGTTAATCACTGCATATCATCAAGCAAAAGCTACAAAAGAACACGACCCTTTGAGAATGCACGTTTGTCGCTGGATGGGGTTGGTTGGTTGGTTGGTTGGTTGGTTGGTTGGTTGGTTGGTTGGTTGGTTGGTTGGTTGGTTGGTTGGTTGGTTGGTTAAAGGCGGTTGTCGGGTTCGACGTGTGGCCCGGTTCGACGTGTGGCCCAAGCTTCTTACACTGCAGCCCTCTGACTTATTGTGCGCCCCAATCTTGTTAGAAAAGGTTTGTTCCTTCTAGGGCAGCTATACTCTAAGTGTGTTCCGCGGAACCCTAGGGTTCCGCGATACCTCTGTAGGGGTTCCTCAAGAATTTAGAAAAAAAATCAAAACACCTCTCTCTGGTCGAACGTTTTGACTCCGCGGCCGCGCGTAGGTATATTTATTTATTTATTTGTATTTGTATAAACATGTGTTACAATAGCTGGTATAATATCTCATAAGTTTGGTATCAACATGTATACTTATATACTTGTGAGCGCGCAGTCCCTTTGATAAAAGCCGCCTCTGAATTGTTTACAACGCAATTTTTATATTTCTCTTTTTATTTTTGCTTTTTGTTTATCAAAGGCGCCGACTCGAGTATTTTCGAGAATATTCGAGATCGAGTCTAGGACCAAGTATAAAAGCGGCGATCGCGCGTCGCGCCTCGTCAGTCAGTTGTCGATTAGCGTTCGGAGCGATAAGTTCCTACCTACCTACTTACAAGCTCGCTAGCGAGAAACTAGTGTTCATGGTTCTACTGCCTGCTGTATTCTGTTGTCTCAGTTTTATACATTTCTTCATTGTACTAAACTTAGTCTCTTATACGCAGTAACGATTGTGCATTATTTAGACCCCACCATCCTGACGTGTAACATTATAAATAAAGAAGAATGGAACGTTGGCTTAAAGGTGTTAAACGTGTTGCAACAACATCTTCTAATGACGCTGAATGTTCAAAAGCAGTACGCGCGGAAAATATAGCAATCACCGATCCAGACGATGATGCCACGACGTCAAGCTCGACGGTTTCAAAGACGAAAAAATGGAAGTATGATGAATCATATATCAGTCTCGGATTTGTTGATTTCAACGGCTCACCTCTCTGCATGCTATGTAGTAAACTGCTTCCTAATAGTTCCATGGCACCTGCCAAATTGCGCCGACATTTACAAACTGTACACCCCGAGTCTAAAGACAAGAATAAAGAATTTTTTGTTCGTAAAAAAGAACAGTTATTGGAAAGTCAAAAAAATATGATGCATGTAACAAAAACTATCAACGAAAAGGCCACGGAGGCATCATATTTAGTTAGCTATCGCATTGCATAAGCAGGTGAAGCGCACACTGTCGCTGAGAATTTAATAAAGCCATGTGTATTAGACATAACAAAATGTATGCTCGATGAAAAATCTGCAAAGCATCTTTCTACTGTGCCGCTATCAAACGATACTGTTTCACGGCGAATTCATGATCTGGCAAGCTACGTCAAACAAGAACTAGTTACACGTCTACAAGAAACACGATTCGCCTTGCAAATGGACGAGTCAACTGATGTCGCTGGTTTGGCTATCTTGCTGGTTATCGTGAGATATCCATACGAAAGTTCTTTTGAAGAAGACATGCTTATATGTTCACCGCTGCTCACAAACACTACCGGGGAAGACATTTTTAATAAAATAAATATATTTTTTGAAGAAAATAATCTCAGTTGGAACAATTGCATTGACATTTGTACAGATGGGGCCAAGGCGATGACAGGTAAAACAGCAGGAGCAGTGTCACGAATAAAAAATAAAGCGCCTAATTGTAGTTCCAGCCATTGTATTCTGCATAGACAAGCACTTGCGATGAAGCAAATGCCGTCAAATCTAAAATTAGTTATGGATGAAGCGGTAAAAATAATTAATTTTATCAAATCACGACCACTACAATCCCGATTGTTCTCAATATTGTGTGAAGATTATGGCAGCAAACATAAAACACTGCTGCTATACAGAAGTGCGATGGCTGTCTCGGGGTAAAACTTTAACAAGGCTATTTGAACTTAGAGCCGAGTTACAAATGTTTCTTTCAGCAGATACTTCTTTTAATTTGAATGACCGTTTGTATGATAATACTTGGTTGTTCCGATTGTCTTTTATGGCGGATATCTTTGAAAAACTGAACGAATTGAATTTATCATGTCAAGGTAAACAGACAACAGTGTTTCAGGCCTATAACAAAATAACTGCCTTCAAAAGAAAATTAGATTTTTGGATTATTTGCGTTGGTAAGAAAGAAATAGAAAGCTTTACGTCACTCAGTGAGTTTGTTAGCGATAACGACTCAGAAATGTTTCAAGATGATGTGTTTGAAGAATTGGTCCAATATCTCAGTTCGATGCGCGCATCTTTTGAAAAGTATTTTCCCGAAGAACAGAATACAAAAATGAAACTGAATTCATGGATTCATAATCCTTTTTAACCCAACTTGGAAAAGCCCGAAAGTATGTCAAACGAGATATATGAATCTCTTTTAGAAATGTCATCAGACACAAGTATGGAGTCACTGTTCAAAACGACGCCTCTCAACGATTTTTGGTGCAGAATCCGTGATGAATATCCAATGTTTGGCAAAATGGCTCTGAATATTCTTCTCCCGTTCCCAACAACACATTTGTGCGAAACAGGATTCTCAACCTATGCAGCCACGAAAACAAAATATCGCAATAGACTGGACGCCGAACCTGATATGAGACTTCAACTGTCTTCTATCAAACCTGATATCAACCAATTGATGAAAAATAAAAAACAGTTTCATACCTCCCATTAGTTAGATTTTTTCTTTTTTAATATCTTCTTTGTACTTGCCATGTGGTAAAGTAAGTAATAATTAGTAACTGTTACATTGTACTTTTATTATGGTTATTAATAAAGAATTCACTTTTAAAAACTATTGTTTTATTGTAGGGTTCCATCAAGTATTTTGCTTCCCAAAAGCGTTCCGTCACCAAAAAAGTTTGAGAACCGCTGTTCTAGGGGGTCCATTAGTTGTCTTCCAAGTTTGTCATGCGGGAGGTTATCGCCGCGTCGAATATTTCCGAAGATTTTGAATCTTTTACGGTTTAGCGCTTCGCAGCTGTATATGATATGGGAGGCGGTTTCGTCCTCTTCACCGCAAAGTCTACATTCAATGGGTCCATTATAGACTCCCATTCGCTGAAGGTGCTTTCTTAAGTGACAATTGCCTATTAGTAGGCCGGTCACTTGTTTTAACTGGGTGCGCGTCAAAAGCAGCATCCCAAGCTGATAGCTTCTTCAAGACTCTATCGTTAAAGACCCGTGCGTGTGCCTGGCAAGTATAGATATTCTCAATATCTGGAAGCCTCTTCTTGTCCAAAACCAACAGCTCAAACTTTGCACTCCAAGAAGCACGTAGGCGGAGTCATCAAGCTTCATTGCCCATGGAGAGTATTTAAGACAGTAGCATTAGAATTTCTTAGAATTATAATTGAGTTTACACTTGAAAACGGTTAGAGATACTAACTAACCGAAACGTTGTGTCAAGTAACAAAATAAGGAAAATGGAAGTTCAACAAAGTAATTTTTTTTTATATTACTTCATTGTCTACCATTGTCTCATCATATCATTCTCTTGATATAATTTTTTTTTAAAGTGATGTTCCACTTGTCTCCAAATGTTGAAATAAATAAAGTCCTCATTATTTTGCTTTAAGTATCTACTTATTTCAGTTTTTCAAATTAATACAATCATTATTTTTTCTCAAATACTATAAAAAAAATTGAAACTAATAAAAAATTAAAAGTGCAGTGTCATTTGGCATTATCAGAATTATTATCGGTTGCACAGAATATATACCGTGCGAGCAAAAATTATTTGCATCAAAGAGGGCCTTTAGGACGTAATGCTTAGCCGTGTTGGGTGTGAGTAACTACCTAAATTAACAATCAATCAGTTATTCCGTCATCTTTGACAGTCGTTACAAGTAATTTGATTCATCGCTAATTTTTTCAATTTCTTGAACAATTCACACAATGGGCTTTACGGAACAGCACAAAACATACATGGTTGAAGCGCATTTTCGAAACGGAGTTAGAGTAAATGGTGAGTTGAAATACAATCCGGGTTTGTTGGACGATTTTCACGAACATTTTCCTAACGTTGCTTTTATTGCTGGGGATTTTTATCATTGCCTGAAAAGACCGTGGCTGTGTTTAGGGAAACAGGTTCTATACAACATAAAAAAGGAGCAGGAAGACCATCTGTAAGAACAGAAGAACTTGTTGCAAACGTTCGTGAAATAAGGCAAAATACGCCATAAATTGTATAAGACGTCTGTTCCAAGAAGTGGGAAGATCTTATGGAACATGCAGGACTATTCTTAAGAAGCAGCTAAATTTATTTTCCTATAAAGTGCAAGTATTCCAAGAAATACAAGCCGCAGATTTTGAAAGACGCAGGAATTACTCTCAATGATTTACCCAAAATTTATAGGAAAGAAATGATTTACTTATTAGACCTGACATTTTTTTCGGATGAAGTCTGGTTACACATCTCCGGTTATGTGAATTCTCAGAATATACGCATGTGGAGTAGTGAAAATCCCCGTTTTTTTGTAGAGTCCACATTGCACCCTCAAAAAATTGGTGTCTGGTTAGCTGTTTCTCGAAGAAGAATTGTTGGTCCTATTTTTTTCCATGACACAGTTACAGCACAGCGGTATAGAGACAATATTTTGAATTCATTTGTGGAGCAGTTACTTGACGACGAACTACGTTTTGGATAATTTCAACAGGACGGCGCAACCGCCCATACAGCCGCCGAAACTATTAACTACTTACGCAATTTTTTCGACGACAGATTGATCAGTTTTCGATCAGACATTGAATTCCCACCTAGATCACCTTGTTTAACGGTTATGGATTACTTCGTTATTCCTCATTTAAAGAACACTATTTTCAAAATATCAGTTGCAAATTTAGAAAAATTACAAGAAAGGATTATCCAAGAATGATGGTAACATTTCTCCAGAGATGCTGATCAACACTTTCGAAAATATGAAGAGACATGTGAATTTATGCTTGGAGCATGGCGGTGGCCAATTCCAGCAATTTATGTAATTATTTTTCTTTTTCTTTCTGTATATTCTTACTTTGTTAACTTTGTAAACAACAAAAATAAATTTGTATTTGTCTACTTATTTTATTACTCATTATGGCATATCGTGTCATAATATGAATTTGACAAAATTTTAACCCAGATTTGGTTAGATATATCGTCCCCATATCATTGTGATCTAAACCAAGCCCTACGTTTTTTAATCCAAGCCCTCTTTAATGCAAATAATTTTTGCTCGCACGGTAGCTACGCGTATATAGCTTGCGTAGCTAACTGGTCATTGAGGTAGCCGTATTTAATTTTTAAGAACCTTGCAAGGAGTTTTTCCTAATAACTTTTAAATGACTTATTGAAAAATTATAAAATTTACTGTACGAGTTCATCATACAAGGACCTTCAAAAAGGTCTAATACAATTTTGATGTCAAATTAATAAGAGAGCCAATATTTGAGGGTAGCGAAATTTACATGGGATTTCACATGACTTGTCTGGCGATGTACCATTCGGTGTAGGTACAGTGATGGACAAATTTCATAGACATTTACCTATAGATACGTACAGCTTATCTCGTGCGCAAACAAAGGTTAAGTTTTATGGGTAAAAAAGTACGCCCGAGCGCACGGCTCGCCGGTCAGATGCCTTCCCTCCCGCCAAATTTGGGCATGCGCCCAAACTTCTTGTTATGGACCTGTCCTTCTTTATCTTATCATATAACTATATTTTAATACAGTGTCACCAGTAAAGTCCGCATCATATGGGATTTTTTTTATTAATAGCTTTATTTAAAAGTTGACTTTGGCATCAAGTTCTGCTTCGATCGATATAAAAATTAAGCAAAAAAATAGTAGTCACGTGATTCGCATTATCTGTCAAATTTTAATTTTTTCTAAATAATAATTCAAAAGGGATTTCTGAAAATATCGAAAAAAGTTATAAGAAAAAGTTTTTTTAAGTGCAGTTTCTAGCCCAAATGCAAAATTTTAGCTGCATAAGATAATTTTGATTTTTTACCTATATTTTGAAAATTGCACCACTTTTGCAAAATAAGACTCAACGCAACCTACATAAAACTTCTCAGTTTTGACAAGGCTTTATTTCAAATACATTTTCTTTAAAGTTGCACCATATTAAATGTGTGTTTTTCTACAAAATCAAAATTGGGCTATTAAAGTTTGGTCGCATGTGATGCATAGTTTATTTGTTTTTGACCCTGTATAAGGTAAAGTAATACACCTTAATATTAAGACAAAAAAAAATAGTGTCATCAGTAAAATGTTCATTAAGTGGAAAATAAATTTTAGTTTAACTTAACGTAAAGTTTATTTATTTTTAATGATTTAATTTAAAACCCCTTTACTTTATTTTATATTTTTTTACTTTCAGACACAAACTACGTTTTCAAAAATACTTATTTTATGAAGTTACCTTATCCAAAACAAATAAACTTTGCATCACATGCGACCAAATTTTAATACCCCAATTTTGATTTTGTAGAAAAACACACATTTAATGTGACGCTTCTTTAAAGAAAATGTATCTGAAATAAAGCCTTGTCAAAACTGAGAAGTTTTATGTAGGTTGCGGTGAGTCTTTGCAATTTACAAAATATAGGTAAAAATCAAAATTATCTTATGCAGCTGAAATTTTGCATGTGGGCTAGAAACTGCATTTAAAAAAACTTTTTCTAATAACTTTTTTCGATATTTTCTGAAATAACCTCACGTTTTTGGAAAAAAATAAAATTTGACAGATAATGCGAATCACGTGACTACTATTTTTTTTGCTTAATTTTCATCTCGATCGAAGAATCGAAGCACAACTTGATGCCAAAGTCAAATTTTGAATAAAGCTATTAATAAAAAAAATCCCATATGATGCGAACTTTACTGGTGACACTGTATAATCAATTTAAACACATCAAACTAAAGAATAGTAAAGAATAGTCTTAATTTATATTTAAATTAAATAATTTTTTTATCTAAATGGCAATATTATGGCTTTCAAGAATCAAGTGATACAAATTCTGCAGCTGTTGATTTAATTTCAGAAATTCAAATGGCTTATGATAGAGGCCAAAAAAATTTTGTAGACTTGTTTTTCTAGATCTTTGCAAAGCTTTTGATACAGTAAATTTTTCTATTCTTTTAAGAAAACTTGATATGATGGGTATTTCGGGTGTAGTTTTTGACTTGTTTAAAATTTAAAAATTGTGGTGTTCCGCAAGGTTCGATTTTGGCCCCTTTATTTTTCCTTATTTATATTAATTCTATATATTTAAATTAAAATTGAAAGGGGAAATTAGATTGTTTACTGATAATACAACTATTTTATACATCGCTGATTCATATGAAATTATACAAAATTTTATAAATCATGATATGAAAATCATTGAATTATGGATGTGTAGTCATAAATTAAC
Source organism: Polydrusus pterygomalis (assembly GCA_963969555.1). NCBI lineage: Eukaryota > Metazoa > Arthropoda > Insecta > Coleoptera > Curculionidae > Polydrusus > Polydrusus pterygomalis. Next base: position 74,509,758 of record OZ018376.1, on the reverse strand, counting down.
ATTAAATTTGGAAAAATCCTCTTTTTTATGTATGTATAGGAAAGAAACCCAATTTATACAGAAGTGATTTAAAAAAAAGTCGGGCATTTAAAACAATCAAATAAAATTAAATTTGTGGGGTTGATAATAGATGAAGCTATTAATTGGAGTGAACACATTGAATATATTAAACAGAAAATAGTTGCACCAGTGGGGATTTTAAAAAAACTCAGTTTTTTGACTCCAAATTATATGTTACGTCCTATTTATTTTGCTATTATTCACTCTCATTTACAATATTTAACTTTTATATGGGGATCAACTTTTCAAAATTAGCTTAACCCTTTATAAGTTTTACAAAATAATGCAATTAAAAATATATAGGTATATTGCTTGGATAGACATATTCAACTAAGCTTTTATATAAAAATTTTAATATTATGTCAATTAAGGATATTCACTTAATGCAAAATATTGTTTTTGTTCACTATAATTATATCAAAAAATTAACATTCAAATATAAAGTTCAATTACAGACGTGACGTACATGATCATTTAACTAGAACTGTTTTCAATATTGATTTACCTTTAATACACACTAGGGCAGGTCAGAACTCCATTTATTATCAAGGTATGAAATTTTACAACAAAATAACCCAAGAATTAAAATTTATAAATATAAAACATTTTAAAATAAAAATTAAGAACATACTTAAAAAAGGGGAAGCTAAATTTTAAACTAAAAAAATATTTAAACGTGCACTTATTTTATGATTAATTATTCTTTACAGGTTTACAACTACTAAAAATGCCAGAAATAACTACCTTATTTCCCAACTTGCTCAAAAATTGAGAAGAAATTCCAATTTTTTGGCAAGAATTTGGGGCAAATTTTAACTGTTTACACGTAAAAATAAATTAAAGGTCAACGTTTTCAATTTCTTGAGCAAGAACTTAAAATTTTAAAGCCCGGACCTGTCTGTTTTCCCATTCATCAAATGATAACGTTGCAGTGCGCATGTCTAATCGTGTGTAGCTTTGTTTACAAGCGCGAGGCCATAAATTTGCCACTTTCATGATTATTGTTTGCTTATCTAAAGGTAAATATCTATGTCAAGGAAAACTACATAGTTTTGCTGATGATACGGTAATTTTTTATGAAGGTCTAAATTGGAATATTTAAAAAAATACTATTGAAAAAGATTTTATAGAAATAAGCAACTGGTTTAATAAAAACTTATTAACTATAAATGATAACAAAACAACATAGGTACATTCCATTTACTTCATACAAAAATAAACTTCCAAATATTGGTCCAATAATATGCAATAATAATAATATTAACATAAAGGAAGGTGAAAATATTAAATATCTAGGAATAATTTTTGATAAACATTTAAAATGGGATTTACATAGTGACTACATTATAAAAAAACTAAGAATTCTTATACCAAAATTTAAACATCTTAAACTATTTTTAAATATAAAAGAATTATTTTATTATTCTTTAGTACAAACCCATTTAAATTATGGAATACTAGGATGGGGAGGCATAAATAAGAATTATCTTAATAATATTGAAACTATTCAAAAATACATTTCAAAAATTATTTACGAAAAAGACCACCAATATTCTTCTGATTTAGATAGCAAAAAAATGGATATTAAACAAATATTTTCTTTCAACATGTTAATATATATTTTTAAACATAAAAATATAATAAATTACACACATGAAACTCGTCATAAAAATACTATTACATATAAAAATAGAGTAAACAAAACAATAGCACACAAACATTTTTTAAACATCAATCCATATATTTTTGATATGCTACCACAGTCAATTAAAATAATTAAATCGTTAAATAATTATAAAAATAAAATTAAAAATTGGATATTATCTAATCCAAGAGATATATTCAAGAACGTCATTAATAAATAATGAATAAAATAAATAATTATATATATTATATACATAACGTATTATATCTTCGTATACTATAGTGATATAAAATATACCAATAAAATATTGTCATATTCCTTTTATATTATAATCTAGTTGTGCCTGAATTACCTATGAAATATATTCTTGACAAAAAAATTATATTATTTAATTCAAAACAAGTATTTTATATTATATTATATTATATTTATATATTATTATTATCATTATTATTATTATTATTATCATATTATGACAAATTTACGCAGCATAATGGAAACATTTGACTATCATAGATTTCAATAAATGCCGATGACCTTTAATAATAATAATAATAATAATAATAATAATAATAATAATAATAATAATAATAATAATAATAATAATAATAATAATAATAATAATAATATCCCAATAAAAGAAAACAAAATATATGCGAATATTTATTTAGTCTACGAATCTGATAAATTAATAGTCCTATAGCGTAAATATTTGCACCTAATAAGATATATCAAAACACAATAATCGGCTTAGAAAAATAAATGTCTTTATTGATCTTTGTGCCTACCAATTTCGTCGCTTCTCATATTTATACCAGATTACAATCCCCAGATAATAAATTAATGCCGTCCGATAGGAAATCTCTGTTGCGGACCACACCGCTGCTGTTTAAAACCGGGAGAGACCAAATCTCATCTCTGCAGGGCGCCATTCGTCCCACTCCCGCTTTGCACACCTGGTTAGATTTACATCACAATTGAACTGAACCACCTGGACGGTGTCCTGTGCCCTATTCATTAAGGCTGTTTTAGTTGGCTCTTTTTATACGACATTTCGTAAGTACGCATAATATAATATGCTACCTGTTAGATAGATACAATTTTATAGGTTTCTCCTTAGAACCAACATAATAAAAAAATATGTTGGTGCTCGACAAATCGAGTTTAGTATTGTTTAAAATTTTATCGTTTCCCTGCTAGCCTTGCTTGTAGAAAACGATGTAAATTCAAATTATTTTTATTCTACTAAGGATCATACATTATGATTTGAGGTTCGTCTTATCTTAACATAGTATAAAACAAAGTCGCTGTCGCCCATCCTGTCCCTATATGTGCTTAAATCTTTAAAACTACGCAACGGATTTTGAAGCGGTTTTTTTTAATAGATAGAGTGATTCAAGAGAAAGGTTTTTATGTATAATACATGCATAATATTATAGAAAAACACTGATAAATTAGAGTAGGGAGAACGAACGACCCAACCTAACCGGTCCCCGGCCCGTTCAATGATCGATCCGAAGCACCGAAGCCGGAATAGACGAAGACAGACTATGTTTTATGCATGGATGTGAATTGTGGACGGGCCGGCAAACGGTTGAGTTTGAGGTTTGTTCGCCTTATTATCTCATGTCGTATAATGCTGGGCTGCAACGCAGGCCGGGTACACGCTAGTAAAACTATAAAATTAACTAACTTAGGAGGCAATTTACTTTAAATTTTAGACCACTAACAGTAAATATACGAGAAAAATCTAGAAGGTCAAAACCTTTTACGCAAATATGACATCGAGCCTAATGAATAAAAATGAAGCGATCGCTTTTTCTTATAAAATTGAAGTAATTTCTTGAAAGGCAATGAATAAAAACTAAAGTAATTGCTTTCGTGTCCAGCGATTGCTTAAAAGTGCAGGAATTACTTCTAGTCAATGCTTTTTCTTAAAAAATAAAAGCAATCGCTATCGTTTGCTTAAAATGTGATGAATAAATTAACGAATTGCCTTTTCTAGTGTAGCGATCGCTTTCAACTTTTTAATGTAGGTCGACCCCTGCATCATTTGCTTGGTAGCAGTCAACTTCAGTTCTCCGCGGCATACACGTGCGTCGCTCTTGATTTGTGTCTTTAACTATGGCTAAATATATGAACGTCCGTAAAAGAAAAATATACATTATACGTAAAAATTGCAGATATGATGATTTCAGAAAGTTATATCGATTTGACTGCGAAAATGCTGAGTGGTTGGCAAATTATTTTGTGACTGATACGGGTAAAAGGCGGAAATTGTCGGATCCGGGCTTTCAAAATTCTGTAGGTGAAAAACTCGGTGTTCACCAAACTACTGTCTGTAAGACCTACACTTCTGTAATGGATGCAGTTTTGGAGAAGGTCAATATTTTTATTAAATTTCCTACAAGTGCTGAAGCTGTTGTGGAAGCTAAACGGTTGTGGTCAGAGAGATTTATTTATGTTCCTTCAATTTGTGAACGAATATCAATTGCTTGTCTTTAATTTCTTCATCACTATACTATCACTTTCCTCATTTTCACTGAAATCTGCCATGTCACAAATATAAGTTTTCTATATTTTCCATAAAAACGTAACAGATTACTAATGTACTAAATAAATAGACCAACTTTGTTGTATTTACGTCAACTCTTCTGCAAATTAGGCACCAAACTGAACATGAAATCTATAATCTGAACAAGTGGATAAACCACATCTGAACTTGTGTGAATAAGCATTTGCTACAGAAGTGTAAGAAAAAAAGCAATTGCTTCAAATTAAACAAAAAATTATTCATATCCAGATCTAGCGATTGCTTTTTTTTATAGCATTTGCTAGTCAAGCAATTGCTTTTACTAGAAAGTAATTGCTTCAAGTAATTGCTTAATTTTTATTCAATAGGCTTAGCGTTTAGGCATTCAAAAAGTCGTTTAGTGTGTAAAAAGCATTTTTTTATAAGAAAGTCCTTTAGTTTTCTTCTAAATATACCCTTTGTTAGTGATTGTTTGATTTCTTCTGGTAGTTGATGCAGGCATAGTGGGGAGATTTTTCATATTGTGTTGAAGTGTGTTTAGGGACTATAAGGTCATTTGCTTTTCTTGTAGGATGGTTGTGATTTTTCCTGTTTTCTTGAAATTCGTTCTTGTTCTTGTATACATAATAATATGTGGAGCACTTAAAAATGTATATTAAAGTGACTGTAGGGATCTTGTGTTTTTTGTATATTTCTCTGCATGTTTGTGTTGGTTTTAATCCAAAGATGAGCCTTATTAGACGTTTCTGTGCTTGAAATACCTGGTTTATGTTTACTGCTTGTCCCCACAGTAAAATATCATAGCTGAGATGAGAATAGGCTAATGCGTAGTAAGATGTTATTTGAGTAGGGACAGGCACTGTGTTGTGTATCCTAACTTTAGTATAGCGTAGTAAGCTTGTGCCCATTTTGAACATACATGATCCAGTTGAGGTTCCCACGATGGTTTGGAATCAAGATATGTTCCCAGAAAGTTGGAAGAGGAGCCCGCCTGGTTTAATTGCATTTTGCGAGAAGTTTAGTAGAAATGAATGTAAACCGTTTTGTCCTCGTTTAGTATAAGTTGACTCGAAAAACACTATCTGTTAATTTTTTCTGTTACTTCTTGTATTTTCCTGTGTTTTTCTAGTGCTGATATGTTTTACATTGTAGACAGTTTATCTGCTTCACTAACTAATTTTTCTGTGTCAACCATTTTTATTTTGTCCTGTACGCCGGCGCAGCTCTCGAACTCGCGCTCGTGTAGTTCAACCACAGGCCTAAAGAAAAAAGTAGCATGCTTAATAATGCTGTATAAATGGCACACTATAATATCTCTGTACCATGTTGCATAATAGATAAATCATGCAAAGTTAAACGACAAGAAGAATATTACACTAGAAGCTATTTAAATTTTTGGGAACTACCGTAGGTCTGATTTTTAGTGGTAAGTATAAGCTTTATTAACCGTAGCAAGCAAATATCAATATTATGATTAACTAGCGTGTACCCGGCCTGCGTTGCAGCGCTTTCTCTGAGATAATAAGGCGAGTTCACCATCACGTCAAGATTTATAAATACAAACCCGAACAAACGTCTAAATGTATCAGTGTTTCTCTACAATATTATGCATGTATTATACATAAAAACCTTCCTCTTGAATCACTCTATCTATTAAAAAAAACCGCTTCAAAATCCGTTGCGTAGTTTTAAAGATTTAAGCACATATGAAAGGGGACAGACGGGCGACGGCGACTTTGTTTTATACTATGTTAAGATGTCAAGATTCATTACAACTGCCAGTCGGAACTAATACAGTATATAACACCAGATTACACCCCCAATAAGACTTGATAATTACTGTGAGTATTCAGAGCAATAATAGCTATACACCTCATTCTATGGTATAGCATGAACTCTCATTTCCTATTGGCTAAATTACCGTGATATTATCACTACACAACAGTCTAGCCATTTTCGTCGTCTTAGAGTAGAAAAGCGCGTTGCTGTGTGTGTGCTGTCACATATAGTATTAAACAGGTGAATACTAAATATAAAGTAACTTCAGGACTATTTATACCAGCTAGGTGCACCGAAGCATAACTGAGGTAGGTGCAGTCATGCGTTCAGTTGGCACGCGATCTTATCCTAAGATTACATCTATCTAACACAGATTTCCAGATATTTCTTATGCATGTCTAATATTTAGAATCTTTATGGCTTGATGTCCTGGGATTCTGGAATAATTCCTTGGTCTCTTGCCTGTAACAGAAACTGGATATGTGTTTCCTCCATTGTTAATTTTATCTTGACTTTCTCGTAGCTACGAAACTTACCACTTATACCGGGTCCATACCGGGCTTCTTCTAATTAGACATAAGAAATATCTAGAAACCTTTGTTAGATAGATGTAATCTTAGGATAAGATCGCGTGCCAACTGAACTCATGACTGCACCCACCTCAGTTATGCTTCGGTGCACCTAGCTAGTATAAATAGTCTTGTAGTTACTTTATTTATTTAGTATTCACCTGAAGACGACTGGAGATACCTACCAGTTGAAACGTTGTGATTTAAAACAAATAAAGATAATGGAAGTCTAAAACTCTTTCATCATTCAAGAAACATCATTGTCTCCAACCTTCAAACAGTCACTAGTATTAAACCGTTTTGTAAAGAGTATCTGAATGCTTATAACAAATAGAAGGCTTTTTTTTTTCTCAGTGCACCTAAACCGCGATTTCCATAATTCATTGTTATAAAATTAGATTAGGTCAAGTTTTAAATTTTAATTAAAGTGGAATATTTGGAATCGTGGATTTAGTATTGAAACCACTAACTCTAAACGTTTTTGCATATAACATTGCCTTGAAGCTATAGAAAAATTTTATCCAGATTCTCTAGGACATCAGACAGTGATGTGCTTGAACTCGTAGTTTTTTTTTTATCGGGAATCGATAACTTGGAGCTATTGTTGTCGGTTCTATTGTTGTCCCAACAGGAAGTCGGTCGTACGAGGCACCACCTTTTCTTATCTTTAAAGTTTTGATGATTTAAAATATGATGTTATTCTTCAAAAAGTTGGGATTTATTTTATATGTGGACATTTTTTTTTTGATAAAAAAAATCTGTTCTTGTCCAATATACAGTGTGACCAGTAAAGTGCGCATCATAGGGGATTTTTTTTATTAATAGCTTTATTCGAAATTTGACTTTGGCATCAAGTTCTGCTTCGATCGAGATGAAAATTAAGCCAAAAAAAAGCCGTCACGCGATTCACATTATCTGTCAAATAAAATAACTATTTCCACTTAATGAACACTTTACTGATGACACTGTGTTCTTTTTTGTCTCAATATTAATTACTTTCAGACACAACTACATTTTCAAAAATACTTATTTTATGAAGTTACCTTATACAGGATCAAAAACAAATAAACTTTGCATTACATGCGACCAAATTTTAATAGCCCAATTTTGATTTTGTAGAAAAACACATATTTAATATGGCGCTACTTAAAAGAAAATGTATGTAAAATAAAGCATTGTATACAGGGTGATTCAAAAGTAAGCGGCATCCTTTCGGAGGCGTAATCCGTGCATAAAAGTAAGGCAAAAAGTTTCTATTAACATGGGTCCGAAAATGCTTCCTAAGGGAGCTACGCCCCTTTGAATAGGACACCTTAAAGACGATTTTTTCTCTAGTACTTTATAACCCTTTACAATTACATTTTGAAAATTGGTGAACTGTATGAACAGTTGATGGTGATTAAGATTCTAAATTTAAAATTTTAAAATTTTATTCAGTGGCGTTACATACGGGGGAGGGCAAGGGTTAAAACATCCCTATTTATTTTTATCTTTAGGATATTGCGATTTTGTTTAGAAATTATAAAATTCTAGATTTTTTTACGTAAAAAAGGTACTCTTAGTTCAATTCGATAGAGTGTACCGTTGACTAGCAAACCGACTTTGAAAATTTTCTGATTTTCTAATGTAATCTATCTATGATCTAATAAAAAGATTAGCTGCTTGTCGTGACGCTAATGGCAATAATTTTGAACATTTTCTCTAAATTGTTAAATAAAATGTTAGTAAAAAAGTGTGTTTTTTTTCTGTGGTAATGCAGATTATTTTTTATCAATAAACATACGCAAATCAGAAAATTTTCAAAGTCGATTTGCTAGTAAACTGTACACTCTATCGAATTGAACTAAGAGTCCCTTTTTTACGTAAAAAACTCTAGAATTTTATAGTTTCTAAACAAAATCGCAATAACCAAAAGATATAAATAAATAACCTTACCCTCCCCCGTATCCCCGTATGTGACGCCACTGCATAAAATTTAAAAATTTTGAATTTATAATTTTATTTACCATCAACTGTTCATACAGTACACTAATTTTCAAAATGTAATTGTAAAGGGTTATAAAGTACTAGAGAAAAAATCGTCTTTAAAGTGTCCTATTCAAAGGGGCGTAGCTCCCTTAGGAAGCACTTTCGGACCCATGTTAATAGAAACTTTTTGCCTTATTTTTATGCACGGATTACGCCCCCGAAAGGATGCCGCTTACTTTTGAATCACCCTGTATATCGCTGGGTTATATATGGGCTCAAAAAGAAACAAAAATAATTTATCATACACATATTAATATGTAAATAGTAAAAATTTGAGAAAAAGTAATTTTTTAAACGGTTAGAGTACAATACAAAAACTTTTAATAAGAGTTGTTGAAAATGAAAAAGAGAACACAAAAAAAATATTGTACAGGGTGCTCCATTTAAAATAGAGACGTTTGAGATCACTTCTGGTATAAGACGATTTTTTTTTAATATGGCCAAAACCATTTTTTATACTCTAATTTTTTAAAGTTTAGATATCAATATTTTTGTTATTTGCCTTACTTAACAAAGGTGTGAGGATAGATATTCGGGAATAAAATCAACAACTTTTTGTAAAATAAGGTCTCAAAACGCTATTTTGCTCAAAAAGGTCGATAATTTTGTCCATTCCGCACCTTAAAAACCAAAGCAATTTTTTATGCTAAAAAGTAATAATAAATTATGCATTATACAGTGACCGGCAAAAAGTACGCACCAAAGGAGATTTTTTTTATTTCAAAATTTACCAAATTTTTTGGGCGGTGGAAAAGTTCTGCATGTCCCTAAACAAAAAAGAGCATAGACAAAACTAGTAAATATTGCGCCGTATACGAGGGAGAGGTGAAAACGTTAAATTCACTCAAGAATAAATTGCCCTTATTTTTCACTGTGGAAATTTTTTTTTATCAAGAAATGTTGTTTGCACTTAAAAGTTACCAATAAATACCAAATTTTAGCTCGGTAGCACAAATATAAATATTTTTCATGGCAACTAGATTTAAATAAAAACGAATTTTATTGTAAGGGTTTTAACTTTAATTCATGAACCAATGGGTTTAAGAGTTTTTGAAAAATTGGGAACGGCAAAATATTGTTAAATGTATGAAGTAAACCCTCATTTGTTTTGCATAAAGTTATTCCGCTTATCCATAGAATAATGTACGATGTGCACCAGAAAAGTTAGATTATTTTTGACGTTATTTTATTAAACGTCCAGTTCTCGCGTATTTAAACATATTTAAGTAAGTTATGTGTCAAATTGCCCAAGAGCTGTTAAAAAATTGAATTTATAGGTTGCATAGCTTCTATCGATTCGTTATACAAGGGGGCGTCAAAAAAAGTGTTTTTAAAAAGTTAAAACACTTTTTTGTGCTACCGAGCTGAAATTTGGATTTAATGGATAACTTTTAAGTGCAAACAACATTTCCTAATAAAAAAAAATTTCTACAGTGAAAAATTAGGGCACTTTATTCTTGAGTGAATTTAACGTTTTCACCTCTCCCTTGTATACAGCGCAATATTTACTAGTTTTGTCTATGCTCTGTTTTGTTTAAGAACATGCAGAACTTTTCCAACGCCCATTTGGTGCGTACTTTCTGCCGGTCACTGTATATTAACAAAACTTAGATTACAACAGATCTTCAAAAAATATATCGTGTGTGAATAAAATACTATCTTGAAAAAAACTAAGAGGAACATTTATTGACCCAAATATAAAAATAATATTTTGGGATATATGTTTCATCGGTAAATGCCCCTAGAATATTTTGAGGAAATTAAAATTAAAGAACGTTTCGAGTCTTTATAAAAAATAGACTAAAAATATTAATTGGGTGCCTCAACTTTTTTTTTTTACCGTTTTTACAAAAGGTGCGGACTTGACACTTAAGGTGCGGATTGGACATCGTATATGATTAAATTCGATTAAATCAATATAAAAAGGTAAAGAACTATTTCTTAAAAGCCAGAACGTAAATTCCAAATAAGTACTATAAGAAAAGACAACATTGAAGTTCATTAAAGTTAATTTAAAGATTGACTTTTAAACATATTATCAATTCGGAAAATACATTTCTAAAAATAATACAGGGTGTCCGAAAATATGTGGGAAGTATCTCGGATTTAAACTAGTGCTCGGAATTGTATTCGAATAATTCGAATATTGGAATATTCGACTATTCAAGTATCTATTCGACTATTTGAATATTCGACCATTCGAAAGGTAAAGCTAAGTTAAAATTGGTTTATAAACTATAATAATTAAGTAAAGTATAGCTTATTGATATTCAAAGGTAAAGGCCCACAAACATGAAAATATTATGATGTCGATTTAATAGATATTATTTTCCACTGTTATTTAGTACTATATTAGTTGTTTAGTTGCTCACTTTAAAAAAATCCTATGTAGCTATATAGAATGTTTAATGCCCTGTATTTTAAAAACCAATCATCGTTGAAACTTTATACAGGCCGAGTTTACTAATAAGTATATTAAAGTAAGTGTAAATATAAAAGTCCTTATTTGTTCCTTTAAAGAACTAATTTAAATGAAAATAGTTATCGCGTCCATAAGAAACCATTTATTTGATTGCCCACCTCAAACACGGCGACTCATAAAGCTGAATTACCGATGCTAATTTAGGACGGAATCCAATGCATTGCGATCGGAATCCTACCTTAAGTCCTCCATAGTAAACACAATCACATATAAGTTAGGTTTTCTAAATGTTATTCAGAATTTTATTATTTGTAAGTTCTCTCTTGTCTAATAAATATATGCACTTGTTTTAGAGTACCTAACATATTATTTTTTGTATTATTGTATTCAGTTCTAAAAACCATTTAGGTGATGTGCCTTGTGAAGCTCTGGATCCGCCACTGCATTCATCGCCCCCCCTCCCTTCACAAGGAATAAAAAAACTAACATCAAAATCGAAGCTGTTCTTGAGGATTTCCGAGGAAATGTTAATTAAATAATTTTTAAATAAGTAAATAAAATATCGGTGACATGTTATAAACCGCAATAAAATAATATTCATTGTTTTACTCCACTTTGATAAAATACGTTGGTATAGCATCGACCACAGAAGAAAGAAAGGCTATTAATCGAAATCTAAATGACGGTCGAAGTATTATTATTTGTTAGAGTTAAATCAGCTATTTTCTTCTTGAGAAATCTTAAAGCTTAATGAAGCACATCAGCTTCCCAAGACAAAGAAATTAATGAAATTGGCGCATTCCGGGCTCACAGAAGAACGTGCCGACCGTTTCTCTTAATTACCGAAGCTGAGAATGGCTTCGCGTAAAAGTTCCCTTCACTTAATTACCCGGAATAATTGTCAAGCCTTGTTAGCTAGATTCGAGACACACAATTTGCTTTTACCTCCAGACCAACTTTTCCCGGTGCAAATGACAAGTTAGTTAATAATGACGCCTAACCTAAAATAGTATATTCATGAACCTACCGGGTGGGTCTGAAAAGTTCACGGCTAGTCCTTATTATTTTTCTACTTTGTTGCATTTAAAAAAATACGTTATAATATGACGTAGAAAATTACCTTTTGGACCAGGGTCGATAATTTTTGAAACCAAAAAAAATAATAGTAGGATGAAACCCATTGGAAAAGGAAGAAAATATAACAAAAATAAAAGGAAAAATAATTTACGGGCAATCCGAGGTCGGGAAGTGGAAGGGGGTGAGTTTTTAAGGGTAGAAAACGATTTATCTCGATTTCCGGCAAAACTACAAGTCCTATGGAAAAACGTTAAATAACAGTTGTAGGTAATAAAAAGATCTACAACTTTTGTAATTACACTTTTTTCATATAACCTCAAAATTTATGTGAAAAATTCACAAATTCACATAATTTCTTTCACGAAATTTGGTGAAAACTTACCTTTTTATGTCCCAAACACACTGTAATTTTTTTGATTTAAAATATTTATTTTGTCACCTTATTTTGACTTAATATCGAAAAAGCACCCTAATTTTCAATCGAAAATTCTCACGTAAAAATATCTGCTTTTTTAAAAAAGTCGGTGAGCTTTTTGTTCGTTGAAATCTCTACTTTCTGATGGTGTAAAAAAATTTACATTACTATGGTAAATGTTCTCAAAAAATGCAAAGAAACGAAAAAACTCGAATACGAATTTTTTTTGTTTTAATCATTATGTACAATTTTGAGCTATTCATTAAAAGTTATACTTTAATTACTCGAAAAATGTAAGATTTCATGTTACATTGATAAATAAAAAAAATTACAAATCCATAAAACATAAAGATCGCAAAAAACATGCGAAAATAGTTGTTCTAAATATAATTAAAGGTAGGAGTTTTCTTCGTTTCTTTGCATTTTTTGAGAACATTTACCATGGTAATGTATATTTTTTTTACACCATTAGAAAGTAGAGATTTCAACAAACAAAAAACCCACCGACTTTTTAAAATAGCAGATATTTTGCCGTGAGAATTTTCGATTGAAAATTAGGGTACTTTTTCGATATTAAGTCAAAATAAGGTGAAAAAATAAATATTTTAAATCAAAAACATTACAGTGCTTGGGACCTAAAAACGTAAGTTCTCACCAAATTTCGTAAAAAAAAATTTTTTTTTGTAAAAGATAAAAATAAAAAACCAAAAACTTGGTTATTTGAATTTTTCACATAGATTTTGAGGTTATGTGAAAAAAGTGTAAATACAAAAGTTGTAGATCTTTTTATTACCTACAACTTTGCCATTTAACGTTTTTCCATAGAACGTTTAGTTTTGCCGGAAATCGAAATAAATCGTTTTCTACCCTTAAAAACTCACCCCTTTCCATTTCCCGACCCCGGATCGCCCGTAAATTATTTTTCCTTTAATTTTTGTTATATTTTCTTTTTTTTCCAATGGGTTTCATACTACTATTAATTTTTTTCACTTTTTACCATTTTCAAAGGCTTCAGCCCTGGTCTATCTGGTTTCCCCGTTTCACGTAAACTTTTGAGTTTTAAATTACTACTCATGCCCGTTTGTTCCAAATTGTCGCTAGGTATTACACTGAGAAAAAGTATTCTATTCCTTATAAGAATTCACATACTCTTTATACAACTGTTTAATACTATACGCGAAAGCGACGCGTTTTCCTACTAAAAGATAAACGAAAATTGCTAGACCGTTGTGTAGTGATAATATCACGGTAATTTAGTCAATAGGAAATAGGAGTTAATGCTACCATAGAATAGTTTATTGCCATTATTGCTCTGAATACTCACAGTAATTATAAAGTTCTATTGGGTGAGACGGGAGGAATGAGCCAAACTCTAAAGGTGTAATCTATGCATCAAAATAATAAGAAAAAACCCAAATGCTGTTACCCAATATTCGTTTACGAAGGGCGCGCGTGGCTCTTCTTATAGATTCGTGCCTTTCTTGCGTCTAATTAATGCTTCCCTAGTATCTACTTTTACTTTGTATACTTCATTTTTTAACCAGCCCCATAAATTACAGTCCAACGGTGTGAGGCCTGGCGATCTAAGAGGCCAACTAATATGACCATCGCGACCAATTCAAACCTCTGAAAACCAAAATAATAAGAAAAAACTCAAATGTTGTTATCCAATATTCATTTAATTTAAAGAAGTACCGTCAACCGGGGCTAAGAGGACCATAGCTGGTAAAGTGGCCCGAAGGGACATTAAAAATAATAAAAATGTGTATCTGCTAAAATACAACCGACAACAACGGTTTCGCACGCACGTGTGTATAGGAATACCTAGCACAGGGTTGAGTATCAAGATCGAGCGCGTTACACTTCTTTAGTCCCAGTTAGTAAGCGGAAATAAACACATGCAAATTCTTATTGTTTTTTATTTTCCAGAAAACCTCCATTGCAGTACGTTCACAGGTAAGATTTTTGAGTTTCAACTTATGTTAGGCTGTTGTACGTTAAGTTTCAAAAAATAATTTAGTTTAAAAAACATTTTTAATTATTTGGGTTAGCAGTAGGGTAGTTAAATATAAAAAATCTGCAAAACTCTGGGAAAAGTGGACCGGTCAACTTACCTAAATATGTTTCCAATTTTTAATTTTTTTTTGTTTTGTTTCTTGTTTTTGTTTCTGTTAAAATATTTTTGTACACCTGATTAGTTGTAGAGTTCGTTTTTTGTATTTAAATTTAAAAATAAATAAAACCATTTCCTATAGGTACCTTCTCGTATGTTTCTTTTCAAATGCTTTTCCGAATGCAAATACTTTTTTAAAAGTTTTAATGTGGACCACTTTCCCATCACAACGATTAAATGGGACCCTAAAGCGTAAATTAGTGGAAAACGGGAAAGTGGTCCCCTTTACCACAAAGTGTGAGATAAGTGGACCACCTACAGAAAAAAAAAATATAAAAAAAACTAGATATATTTAAGATAACATTTTTTCACAGGCAGCTTACTAAAGTATGGTAGATTTTATATTAAAATCTTTAAACCAAAATATTTATTAGTTTTCCAAAAATCTGCAAAAAACCGAAAATGTAGGACCACTTAGCATCGGTTGACGGTAGTCCATGCTTAAAGTGGAGTTTAAAATATGGGAAAGAAAGAAAAAACTAAAAGTCTTCCTCCACAAAATTTAATAGAATTAAAAATTATTTAAGGGTATCTACATGTTTCGAACGTAGAAACGTTCATCATCAGGAGACAGAAAATATATTTGGTGCTGATGGTTTTAGCAGAAGAGAAAGTGGTGTAGAACCTTAATGGAGCTTGTATGGAATTAAAACTTGAAGAGTAGAAGAGACATAATATGAAATAAATTGATGAAAATTAAACCATACTGTGTATGTGAGAAGTCAGTAAACAGGGTCTGAACTAATCAGAAAAATGGGGAAGAAGAAAAATCTTTTTAAAAAGATGTCGAAGATTATCTAAAATTGTTTAAAATTTTTTTTATAAAACATCTTTAGGTTTATGTCGGTAAGACATTGTAGGGTAAAAATTAGTCAAAATAATGAAGTAATCACAATAGAATTGCATTCCTTTTACCCTCAGTACCCCACAGAAGACTTTTGTTTCAAACCATTTGTATTGTTGTCAACATCTTGATGTTTTGACTCCGTGCCGCTAAGTTTAAGACGCCGTCTGTGGTAAACCTCGAAGACGCCCTCCCGCCTGGTGCCTTTGCGAAGAGGCTAGTATATGCTGTCTCAGTCACTACTTTAAAATCGAGACGGCTATGCCATTAACAATAACGTTAAAACTGTAATGTCACTTTTTTAGCGTAACAATGGTTAAAAATGTGCCCCATGAACCTGTTGGCATAGATCCAACCGCACGCCGATTGTTTTGTTTCCTTGGTAATACAGCCAGTTTTGTTAAGCTTGAGAAGTAGGTAGTTTAAAATCTTTAATGCTTCGATTTAAAAATTTAAAAAATATATTTAACTGAAACGTTAAAAAATTAAATATTGATGATGATGTAGGGTTTGGAGAAAGAAAACGAAGTCAAGAAGAAGTTGCTGGAAAGTTATTCCGATTTGCTACCTGTCCTGTCGCGAAGCAGTCAGCAAAATTGAAAAGCAATTTGGAGAAATGGGTCATGCAAGACATATTCTTCGAAGAAGACCCCCGAAAGTCTCAGATAAGACTTAATTGGATATCCTATTAATTGACTTATCAAGAAATCTTAATTACATCAGAAAGGCAATTATCTCATCATCACAATATCGATCATAAAACGGTGTTAAAGATCACAAAATCTACTGGCATAAAACCATCCAAAATGCAGCCTGTACAAGTATTATTGCAGGATGACTTAAATAGATGGGTGTAGAATTTCGCGAAGTTATGAATATAAATTTTTTCAAACATTTTTAATACCACACCTTCAAAAAATATTCCCTAATTATGGAAATTAGAACAAAGGATATTTTTCCAGCAGGATGGAGCCCCTCCCTACTTTGCAAGAAATAATGGAAAATTCCTAAATGTTACATTTCCAAATAGGTGGATATGGCGGCGAGAACTTTTAGAGCGGCCGCCCAGATCCCCGGATATTATACCCTCAGATTTTTTTTATGAGGTCATTTTAAAAGAAGGGTTTATGTCACCAGACGTAAAAATCTGAAAGAGTTGCAGATAAGGATTCGGGCAGAGGTACGTTTACGTCACGCCAGAAGTTTTGGAAAGAGGAAGGGACGATTTCTGTCATCTGTTGGATCTATGCCAATAAATTCATAGGGGCACATTTTCATACTTAAAAACTGACATTACAGTTTCAAAGTTATTGTTAATGTAATTGCTCGTTAAAAATTAGTTTATATTAAATTTCTGACAGATGATTTGATAGATCTAAAAAAAAATTATGGACCAATTCCTTTTTCAATAACCTTTCCAAAAAGGTGCGATAGGCAAGTGGTGGTCTAATTTGAAAAGAAAGTTGGTTAGGGCTGCGCCCCTCTTTGCGTCCTAATTTTTTTACACGATAAAAGCGAGGCCCATAAAGAATCTTTGGATGAAGCGTTTCATTTAAAATCCCCACCCTGTATATGAAGTAATTGAAAATATACAGTGTGTCCCCGGATGGAGTTGACAAGAGAAAAAAGATCTTTATTATTGATTTTACGACGAAAAGTTATTCTTTATAAAAAATTCTGTTTGTCGAGAAAATAAATTTACTATATAAAAATTTTGGATCAGATGTAAAAAATAAAGTTACGTGTTACATTTGTATCACCCCTGGAGACAAATGTAACATGGTCTAGGACAATTGTAACATCAGATAGTTACAACATAAAACACAGCATAAATACAAAATAAATATATTACTTTTATTGAATATAAGTAACAACATTAACTCAAAAATATGAACGTAAAATAAAGATTCTTTGAGGTGCATTATAAAATATATCATAAAAATCATCTAATGGAAAATATTAAAGGACAACAATTATTCTCTACAAGTAATAGAGTAAAAAAATAAATCTCCGTCATCATCTCTGCATTCGAAAGTAGACCTCTAGGCAATACAAACACAAGGCATCGTCATCATCCGACGAGCTTGACTCAATTTCCTTTTTCTTTTTTGCAATTGTTTTTTTTACTGTTTTCGCATTCTTCTTTCTTACTTTGGCTGCTTCCTCTTCAAGAGCGATCTTTTTTGGTTTTTCCGTCAAAATAGCTGTTTTTCTTTTTCTTCTATTAGTGCTATTTTTCTTAAAAGTAGGTGCTTTTGGAAACGATCTAATGTTTCTTAACAACTCCTTGGAAGTGTTTAATTCATCAGCTTGACTGGATGTTCCTGATGACGATTGATTATTTACTGATACAGTTGCGGGCACTGGTATGTCATACCACTGGTATGACTTCATCAGTTTGTTTGAATGTGGATGGATTATGATCTCTGGACGTAGATGGAACAGCCTTATCATCTAAAATCGGGTTTGTTTTTTATTACCTTGTAGCGAGGGGACAATTGTAACATGTTACAATCGTCTCCCAGTCGAATGTTACAAATGTCCCCAGCTATCATTGTATTATTTTTAAAATAAATTTACACGAAATAGTAACCTGCTTTATAAGTCTTAACTTTTACAACGAATAGTGCCATATCTTAATAACACCTAGGCGAAATTTCAGCTCATTTGATTTATATTTACTGTCCCTTTTAACAAAAACATTATAATTCGAAAACATTACTTACGGTTTAAAAATTCGCCCAGCCGCATATATCACCACTACTGGCATAACTAAACTACAGCTACATCAACGAGACCAAGCAGATTGTGGCGCGAGATTTAAAGAATGTTAACATTTTGATACGGTCGCTGTAACAATTGTACCATGTTACAATTGTCCCCGGTCTCCCCTACCTATTACAAAGTCGTCATCTTCCCGGAGACTATAAGGCGTCTGTAGCATCGTATGGTAAAAATTTTAATTCCTCTCGCAAGATGGATTCCAAGTCACGTGAGACTCTGAGAATTCTGGTCTATTAAATTTTTATAAGTTGGCATGAAGTCCAGGACCGGACTTGAAAATTATACATGTCTGTGCTACCTTCTAAAACAATTGATGCAATAGTCTCATCGGTCCTACCGCTTTAATATTGCCAAACAATAATAATAATAATTTCTTTTGAAATTTTGTTTTATAAATATTATAATATAAGGCAGGTAATAATAAACATGAGTTTTTATATGGTTTAAAGATAAAGTGTCAAAATAGATTTTCAAACTATATAATATTAGGGGACTGATGGGCAAAACGGGTAACTCAAAATAAGGCAACAATCTTATTGTGGTATTTACTATTTATTCATCATATTTTAACTTTAAAAAAAGTAAACGTGAACGATAAAACAAGAAAATAAAACAACTATGTAACTTACCCCATTATGCCCGTCGTGTAGGGCAAAATGGGGTAGTATAGTTTAAGGTGAAAAGACATTGCTGATAATGCTCACAAACAAGTACTGCTTCGTCGTCTTCATCTTCTACCCCTGCACAAGAATTATGAGCCCAGTTGTGGCAACCTGAACAACATATCCAACCCTTCGTGGAATTTGAATAAAAGTCGCCGCAGTACAAACAGTCGGTGTCACTAACTTCACCTTCCGAATCCGATTCTACTTTTTTTTTGTTTTGTGTAATTTAGATTTTTTTGTTGTCTTTGATTGGCTTTAAACATCTGCTATCTTTCTTTATACTGATTTTACCTTGATTGATTTACCTTTTTCCTGAGCCTGTTCTAACTCTGTTTTATAGGGTGATGAGGTTAGCATGGCTGTTTTTCTTCTTTTTCTTGAAACTCTTTTCTTGGTTTGATTACCTTGAGAAATTGGTAAGATAGCTTTGGGGCGGACAAACTCAAGTGTCGCTCTCTTTTGACGTTCCTAGTTGCTGCTCAGGCGTCTTCTCGCGTTCCAGATGAGCAACACGGTTATCGCTGTCTTGCTGAATAGCTTTTACTTCTTTTATAAGCACACTGACATTTAATTCTTAGTCAGTCGTAACGGAGGGCAAGAAAGCTGATCCACCCCTTTCCAGGTAATTTATCCACTTTATTAAAGGGGTGTTCATACCCATTTTGTTCGGCAAGTTGAAAGGCAAGCTGCCTGCATTTTGTTATAGTCAGACCAAATAATCGCGCCTCCATATCTTTAAGATAACTGAGAAGTTCGTCTTCTTGTTGGGGACTAAAAACGGGCTTTTTACTGCCCAAAACTTTTGGAACCGAGTTAGCTACGTTATCTGAGTTATCTCGATGTTTCTTAACATAATGCTCTAAGGTAGTCTGTGGAACAGAAAAGAAAATAGATGCGCGATGGTAATCCATATTACCACTTACTACAGCATTTACGGTATACTTCTGTTGACCAACTTTGCCTATCAGTCTTTCTTCTGTACTTGAACACCATCTGAAAATTAAACCAATAACTTATACCTACATTTTTATCTAATATATTACGTATACCCCATTTTGCCCGACAATCCCCATTTTGCTCGACCATAGGGTACCCCATTTTGCCCAATGAGCAAATTTTGTGGTTAATGCTTGTTTTTTTGAACTAAAAATTTGTGTTTTTTCAAATATAATAACAAAAAAAGATGTTAAAAAATCTACACTTTTAGTTGACAATAATATTATTTTATCGTCAACCGGCAGTAAAGCCTTACATTATCAGAGTGATTTCCGGAAGTAAAGGAACGCTTTATTTTATTGTAAAATAAAATACTTTACCTGCCGCACATGCGGCAGATAAATACTTTTACCTGCCGAAAATTTTTTCTTGAGGGGTGCTTTGGAATACGTACGTGGTCGGCAGAAATTTTCTGACATGTCATAAAAAATCGCCTGTCACTGTCACTGTCACGCCTTTCTCTATTACAGCTCGATAAATAGTAGGTCAAATTTTTTGAGGGGTGCTTTGGAATACGCACGTGGTCAGCCGAAATTTTCTGACGTGTCATTTTTGACGTGTATATTTGCTGTTTTCTTTGTTATAATAAAATGCGATGAGTTATACCTCAATTTTTTATATTATAAATTCTGAACGGTTGGCGATAAAATTTTGTATGCACCACGTCAGTAAAGTGTCTTTATCGACTCGCCTTGCTCGCTCATCTCATAATTTCAGACTCGTCCGATAAAGAATCACTTTACTGCCTTGGTACATAAATAACTATTATTATAAATTAATTTAATATTATACTTACTCTGAATTTAATCTGTCGAAATATTATAACTTTATATATTAGAAACGCACATGTGCTCACCAAAACAGTTCAGTAGCAACTGAGATCCTCAACCTCAACCGTGTGGCACAGAACGGACCCAAGCGTGATGACGATATTCCGAAGGCGTAGTATAAATGAAGCGACTGGGTTAGAATAAAAGTAAGGTACCCCGTTTTAGGCGCCTACCCCGTTTTGCCCGTCGGTCCCCTATAAATATTACAATTATTATCCAAATCTTGAAAATACGAAATTAATGAAGCACAACTTTAAAATAAATAGGACTCTGTCACTCATATTTACAACAGATTTTTAAAGGTTAATAATATGGAAAGCTGTTTTTATTTTTTAAGAATATACGGGGTAGTGCCAGGGGTGTAGGTAGGGGAGAGTTGGACATAATCGGGTATAAGTCCGATAGATGATAACACAACATATGGCAGAACTAGGCGGTACCCGGATTTATCAACCTACCCGATTTTGTCCAACTCCCCTACCTACCTAAGTCAGAGAAATAATATCTACTTATTTTTCTTGAAACAGAAAAGGATACCTAAATAATGCAAATTGCAAAAATTATACATTAGAAACCTAACCTTTACGAACAAACATTTTAAGAACAAAAATTTCACAAACAAACTTTTCGACAAAAACGGCGTTCAGATGAAATGAAACTTATCGACGAAATCAACTAACGTGGAAGGCACACAATTGTAATAATTATGATCCCTAATGAAAAAGAATTAAAAAATTTTAACCTGTAAATTTTTGGTCAAATGAATCATAATTGTAGGTACTTACCGACCACCCAATACTTAGTAATTAGAATTCAATAAAAGTAAAAATAAAAGACACCATAACCACTAAATATGAAAACGTAATTAAATGTAATAAAAAGAACAAAAACGCAATTCATAACTCGGTGTTTGGGCTCATTTACGGTCCACTACTAATCTGGGGATATTATTATGTCCCAATGCTGCTCGATGACAAATTTCTGCTGTCATCTGTTTTAAAACGAGAGAATGCTTGCCGTTTCCTATATCTGTAGCCGAGGCGTATCCAATTTGTTCGTTACTACTGCTCTTTCTTCTGCGTCTTCCTGGAGATGCGCTCTCCGTAAATGAGAAGTCGCTTCCGTAGATAGAAAATCCCCAATTATACATTCTTCTTGGAAAGCCATTTTGCACAATTTCCAGTTAATCTAGATCACCATCAAACATTTCCACTCTCAAAAATTAAAAGATTACGATTTTTTCTTTGATTTTTACTTTTACTTTTCTTTTGAACGTTGTATATAGGTTAGAATTTAACTTCATTTTTGACAAATCAACAACTTCCTTCGTAGGGAGCTTCCAAAAGCTTTCTTAAGTGTGGAATCAGTAGTGGTGCAAACGAAATCAGTATTTAACATAAATTTAAGGAATTCTTATCCTTAGGTAGGTTCTATTTCCGTTGATGCCAATGGGGATCAGTGCTATTCCAGTGTAAAACCACCCAAGACCTTATGAGAAAAGACAGGTCTGTTCACTATAAAAGAAAGTGAAATTTTAAAGTATAAATGTGAATTCTTATGCATCCGTCATCCGACGGTACGCCGATCCGAAATTGCTCTTACTGGTGGAAATATTATGGCGCTAAATTTCACCCGAATGTTTTTAAAAATTATCCAACGTCGGACAAAGTCAAAATAATTTTACCTTTTTGCCATCATCACTACCGGACTTTTAAGGGGGTTTTAAGACTTATTACCAGTACCTACTATATTTTCTTTTATAACGAAGTCGTGACTGCTTTCCAGAAGGGACATGATAATTAAGTGAGGGTAGACCAAAAGTCCTGTCGTCCTTCTTAAAAATTTATTAAGCCTACGCGTTTCGGCCTAAATGGCCATCATAAGGGCGTTAGAACTTAAGGTCTGTCACAAATGACATAAAAGAGACGCACTATATCAACATTTGCGTAAAATTAAAATTAAAATCAACAATGAAATGGACGTCACTACACCAAACATCAATACATAACTGTAAGCTTCGTTTTAAAAAACTTATACAGGGTGTGTCAACAAGGTGTTCGCCTTCGATAGTGCGTAAACTATAAGAGATTTACAAAAAAGTTTTATATAAAAGTTATAGGATTGATAATGGAGCATAACGTTAAAATATTTTATGATATACAGGGTGGCTCAAAAAAGCGGAACAAGAAAAAATGTACTTTTTTCAAATGGAACACCCTATATATTTTTACATTTTTAAATTCCACATAAAATTATAATTATTACTTTCTATTAAATGCATTATTAGTCTATACTTCATAGTTTCGAGATATTGACTGTCGAAAAGTGACATTTTTGAACTTTGACAGCTTCTAACTTTCTAACAGTACGTCTTAGATACATATCCCTATCTTCAATTTTTATTATCTTCCCAAAAAATCAACTTCCGGTTAAACCGGATGTAACTCGAAAGCAGAAAATATAGTTGTTCCGGTTTAACTGGAAGTTGATTTTTTTGGGAAGATAATAAAAATTGAAGATAGGGACATTTAAGCCGTTTTGCTCTAAGACGTACTGTTAGAAAGTTAGAAGCTGTCAGCGTTCAAAAATGTCCCTTTTCGAGAGTCAATATCTCGGAAACTATGAAGTATAAACTAATAATGCATTCAATAAAAAATAATTATAATTTTATGTGGAATTTAAAAATGTAAAAATATACAGGGTGTTCCATTTGAAAAAAGTACATTTTTTCTTTTCCGCTTTTTTGAGCCACCCTGAGATTACAAAATATTTTAACGTTATCCTCCATTGTCAATCCTATAACTTTTATATAACACTTTCTTGTAAATCTCTTATAGTTTAGGCACTATCGAAGGCGAACACCTTGTTGACACACCCTGTATAAGTTTTTTAAAACGAAGCTAACAGTTATGTTTTGATGTTTGGTGTAGTGACGTCCATTTCATTGTTGATGATTTAATTTTACGCAAATGTTGATATAGTGCGTTTCTTTTATGTCATTTGTGACATACCTTAAGTTCTAACGCCCTTATGATGGCCATTTAGGCCGAAACGCGTAGGCTTAATAAATTTTTAAGAAGGACGACAGGACTTTTCGTCTACCCTCACTTAATTATCATGTCCCTTCTGGAAAGCAGTCACGACTTCGTTATAAAAGAAAATATAGTAGGTACTGGTAATAAGTCTTAAAAACCCCTTAAAAGTCCGGTAGTAAGCATGATGGCAAAAAGGTAAAATTATTTTGACTTTGTCCGACGTTGGATAATTTTTAAAAACATTCGGGTGAAATTTGGCGCCATAATATTTCCACCAATAAGAGCAATTTCGGATCGGCGTACCGTCGGATGACGGATGCATAAGATATCACATTTATACTTTAAAATTTCACTTTCTTTTTTAGTGAACAGACCTGTCTTTTCTCATAAGGTCTTGGGTGGTTTTACACTGGAATAGCACTGATCCCCATTGGCATCAACGGAAATATTATGAATCTCTTATAGTTTAGGCGCTATCGAAGGCGAACACCTTGTTGACACACCCTGTATACAAAGTAAAAATTTTTTTATTGAAACAGGTATTGGTACGATCAATAAAGTTCAAATTCAGACAGGACAGCTAGAAGACTCCGAACAACAATGTGAACTACGAAACAAATACGTTGAAACTAATAGTAAGGCGCGCGGCCATTGCCGATCGCTACGAACTCCCACCAACGTCTTGGTGGATTATAGGTTCTAACGGATACAATTTTTCTTTTTGGGGATGCTGTTCTGCTTTCTTAATTGCAGAGAAGGCGCTTTACTGGAAACAAAATGCGTTATATTGAGAAGATACAATTTAGTTCCTACCGTGCGAGCAAAAATTATTTGCATCAAAGAGGGCTTGGATTAAAAAACGCAGAGCTTGGTTTAGATCACAATGATATGGGGACGATATATCTAACCAAATCTAGGTTAAAATTATGTCAAATTCATAATATTATGACATGATATTATGCCAAACAAATGGGTAGAAAAATAAGTAGACAAATACAAATTGATTTTTGTTGTTTACAAAAATTACAGGGTGTTTCATTAAGGTCGAAGAGCGGCCATATCTCGGAAACTATTGGGCATAGAAATTCAGGAAAAAAAAATTAATAACTAAAGTGGCTATGAGAAAATCCTGGAAATAATTTTTAAGTTCCGCATTTTGCCGTAAGGGGGCGCAATTGAAAAGTAAATTTCAACATTTTAGATATCTCCGAAAATTGCACGTTAAGGTATATTTTTAATAACACCATTAAAAAGCTTGGACAATTTTGCATAATTTTGGTCCCATGCTTGTTGGCGTACCGACTTTAGTAAGAGTGGGGGAAGCTGTTAAAAGTGTAAACATTTAACTCGCTGTAACTTCTAAACGACTTATCCGATTCAGCAAACTAAAGACTGTTTGGAAGAGAAATGTATGCACTTTCACCAATCGTATTTAGTTGTCAATAATAGTTCTCAATAAAATTGCTAGAGGGCGCAATTTGTAATAATAATAGGTTTTTTGATTTTATCCCGAAAATTCAAATCATACGGTATAATTATGATACCATAATCGAAAAGTAGGTTAAATTTGCTAGAAAAAATGTAAGACCGCAGTTCGATATTGTTGTTCGTTTCAGAGTTATTGCCAAAAGATTAATTTTTATTACAAATTGCGCCCTCTACCAATTTTATTTGAAACTATTGTGTACCATTGAATATAACAATTAAAGGTACTTACCTTTTTCTTCCAAAAAAGCTTAAATTGAGTGAAATCGGTTAAGTCGTTTAGAAGTTACAGCGATTTTAATATTTTCACTTTCACTTGATAAGAGTGGTAGAAGCTATTGAAAGTGTAAACATTAAAATCGCTGTAACTTCTAAACGACTTATCCGATTTCACTTAATTTAAGCTTGTTTGGAGGAGAAAGGTAAGTACCTTTAATTGCCTTATCCAATGGTACACAATAGTTTCAAATAAAATTGCTAGAGGGCGCAATTTGTATTAAAAATTACTGTTTTGGCAATAACTCTGAAACGAACAAAGATATCGAGCAGCGATTTTAATGTTTTTTCTAGCAAATCTAATTTACTTTTCGATTATGGTATCATAATTATACCGTATGATTTGAATTTTCGGAATAAAATCAAAAAAACTATTAATATTACAAATTGCGCCCTCTAGCAATTTTATTGAGAACTATTATTAACAACTAAATACGACTGGTGAAAGTGCATACATTTCTCTTCCAAACAATCTTTAGTTTGCTAAAATCGGATAAGTCGTTAAGAACTTACAGCGAGTTAAATGTTTACACTTTCAACAGCTTCCCCCACTCTTACTAAAGTCGGTACGTCAGCAAGCATGGGACCAAAATTATGCAAAATTGTCCATGCTTTTTAATGGTGTTATTAAAAATATATCTTAACGTGCAATTTTCGGAGATATCTAAAATGTTAAAATTTACTTTTCAATTGCGCCCCCTTGCGGCAAAATGCGGAACTTAAAAATTATTTCCAGGATTTTCTCATAGCCACTTTAGTTGTTAAATTTTTTTTCCTGAATTTCTATGCCCAATAGTTTCCGAGATATGGCCGCTCTTCGACCTTAATGAAACACCCTGTATAATACTTGCACTTTATAAGGAAATAAATTAAGCTTCTTCCTAAGAATAGTTCTGCATGTTCCATAAGATCTTCCCACTTCTTGGGACAGGCGTCTTATACAATTTGTTGGCGTATTTTGCATTATTTCACGAACGTTTGTAACAAAGTCTTCTGTTCTTACAGATGGTCTTCCTGCTCCTTTTTTGTGTTGTATAGAACCTGTTTCCCTAAACACAGCCACGGTTCTTTTCAGGCAATGATAAAAATCCCCAGCAATAAAAGCAACGTTAGGAAAATGTTCGTGAAAGTCGTCCATGCACAAACCCGGATTGTATTGCCACTCACCATTTACTGTAACCCCGTTTCGAAAATACGCTTCAAGCATGAATGTTTTGTGCTGTTCCGTAAAGCCCATTGTGTGAATTGTTCAAGAAATTGGAAAAATTAGCGATGAATCAAATTACTTGTAACGACTGTCAAAGATGCCGGAATAACTGATTGATTGTTAATTCAGGTAGTTACTGACACCCAACAGGTATTAAGCTCTACGGCTAAGCATTACGTCCTTAGATGCAAGGCCCTCTTTGATGCAAATAAGTTTTGCTCGCACGGTAATAAAATTGCTGTATTAAAAGTAATTCATGATTCGACAAGACTGTGCTGCATATGGTACTGATTACTACCAATAAAAATACTGTCCTAAATAATACTAAAGCGGGTTTGATACACTAGAAATTTATTTATTATGGGTTAATAAAAAATAAACTATGTCGTAGCAAACCTGTTATAATAGATCATTTTCCTCAGTGTAGAATTACCTTTTTCGGCAAGACAAATATTCAATATGCAATCTATGCCCCTACCCTACCCCGACAACAACGTGAACTTATTTTGATTAATTTTAATAAATTCTTAAACTTGAATCACCCATTTTGAAAACGTCTTAATAGTTTTACCGAATTGTTAAAAAAATACTTACGTACAGATCACGAACTCAATAGTGAGAACTCATCAAAAACCTAAAGATGCATGTTTTCGACAGCGTGGCGCTAGTTAAGTCAAGGGAATTTTTTTCTTCTCCGAACGTCCGTGATTGTCCATTTCCTGAGCCTATTAGACGGGTCGCACGTCTGCATTCTCATGTACAGATTAAGTTGACTTAAATGCTAATAAATAAGTCTTTTCACTGTGTTATTTCTTTGAAACCGAAGTCAAATTATTTTATGTTATATACGTATGAACACAGCGTTGAAAATTTGTTTAGGTGGTTGGGTGCTTTTTTGCTTGACCTATTTAATTGCGCTATAGCAACAGGATTATTCCTAAAATTTAAAATCTCATAGATTTCCTACGCCAATATCTGACAGCTTTGGCCGTTTTATTAAAAAGAGCAATACAACTGTAGATTGTTGTTATAAAGTTTTTTTTTCTAGTCCTAGTATGGCTTGGCATACCGTTTCTTGGCTAAAATATACACTGAGGAAAATGATCTAATACAACAGGTTGGCTAAGACATAGTTTATATTGACAGCTTATTTTTTATTAACCCATATTAAACAACTTGCTAGTGTATCAAACCCGCTTTAGTGTTATATCAATTTCAGATTTACTAGAACAGTGTTTTTATTGGTAGTAATCAGTGGCGGCTATGAGGCAGGTGAGGCAGTGCCTCACCAATAATTTTGCAAATTAAATAAATTACAAATGTATATTACTTTACTATTTGCATAAATATAATATATCCATTAGAATTAATGCCGTCAATCTTAACGCGCTTCGCTAAAAATATCATCTATCATCCATCTCATTTCTGCATGCGGTCGTATATGGTTAGAGGCCCGGCCTCCCGCTTTCTTGTCTAGCGTATTAGTAATGTGATGTATGATACCCGTAATAGTCCAGTCGAATTTAGCTTTAAATAGCGCATAAAAACATTCTTCTGAGGCCAGCCTCAACTCTCTACGTAAATTTAATGCGAACGCGAGGGGACTAATCTAATCTGTAAAGATGAACGCCGTCATGCTCCAAGCATAAATTCATACGTCTCTTCATATTTTCGAAAATGTTGACCAGCATCTCTGGAGAAATGTTACCACATTCTTGGATAATCCTTTCTTGTAATTGTTCTAAATAAAAATGTTATAAGGAAATAAATTTAGCTGCTTCTGAAAAATAGTCCTGCATGTTCCATGAGATCTTTCCACTTCTTGGGACAGGCGTCTTATACAATTTGTTGTAATATAATTAAGTCTAGGTTTATGTTCTTTTTAGCAAATCTGTCCGTAAATGTCTGCAGACGTTTCTCTATTGGTTGAATTTTGGTTCTTTGATACAGCAATTCGTTACTTGGGTTATGAAGTGGATTATTAAAATGACATATTTTAGTTATCATTCTTAATGATGACGTTTCTGCTTCTTTAATGTTTTTATATGCAGAGTTTAATATTGGTCTACAAATTGATTTGTAGATTTTTCTAGAGCTGTTGAGGTTAATACCCTCATTTTTATATGTTAAGACTTTAAAATGCATTGCCCGGCTTTTCATATGAGTTTTAAGTGTCTTTGTTTGTTGATTAAAGTTATGCTTATGTGAATTGTGTTTGTGCCTTTAGTGACTCGGACACAACGACTAGTAAAGACCATTGTATAATTTTATTATGCCCAAATAGGGGTAAAATACCGGATATTTTGTGTTTTCTGTAAGTATAAAGTAGTGATAAATCTTAACATGTAATTTCATGCAAATGCAGTCAATACCCTGCGGGATCACCCTGGCTTGAGGGGAGCTGCGTCTGTAGCTATCTATATAGACAGTCAAGCAATCATAAAGGCAATTTGCTCCAGCAGTACTAAGTAAAAATTAGTAAGGCGCTGTCGCAACAATTTCTGCATACTTGGTGCTCAACATCGAATCACTTTGTGTTGGGTTTCTGGACACAGCAATATATATATGGCAATGAGACTGCTGATGCGCTCGCCAAGGAGGGCACAAGCATGTCTGTCGAACTAGCGGAGAATACTGTGGCTAGACCACTGGGATCAGTCAAAGAGGAGATAGATCGGATAGCTAAACAACTTGCGCAAAGCAGAAGGACGTGGCTGACAGCCTGTAGCATCTCCAGGCAATAATTGTTGCCCCTACTTGACGGCAGGAAAACCGTAGCGCTATTACAGCACAGTCGGAATCGGAAGGACCTAAGAAACATCACTGCCATAGTCACCGGACATTGCCTGTTCGGTAGACACGCTGTACGTATGCAAATAATAACTAACGACTTCTGTAGAAGTTGCCGAGATGAAGGAGATGATGACAGTATTCAGCATTTCTTGTGTGAATGCCCCGGCGTCGCGAGAAGAAGGTTCAATGCCCTGGGCGAACCATTCTTTCATGATCTGGAGGAGGTAAGCAGCTTGCAACTGGGTCGACTTACTAAGCTTATTACCAGCAGTGACTGGTTTGAATGAGCTGTCAATATTCTTCTACGGTCTACGTCGCGTTTACCATCAGGAAGCTGATGCGGATAGGTTCCGCGGAACATGTGTGGTACCACAACGGTCTACTGTGACTGTTTGGACAATGCCAGAGGTCTGCTACTATAACTAGGGTACTAATATGTAATTTTATTTTAATATGATCAATTTAAACACATCTAACTAGTAACTTATTTGTGGAGATGACTGTGAGTTTTTTCCCCATAACATCTAACTAGGCCTACAAGATGTTTAAGCCTGGACCTGTCTATTTCCCCATTCGTTAAAGGATAATTTTGCATTGCGCATATACCTATTCCTATGTGGTTTTGTTTACATGTGCAAGGCCAAAAATTTGCCACTTTGGTGATAATTGTTTTCTTATCTAAAGGTAAATGGGTATGGTTAAAAGCGGTTTCTAATTGGGAAAAACTGTAAAACATTTTGTCTCCCTTTAAATTGTATACAGTGATGTGACCAGTAAAGTCCGCATCATATGGGATTTTTTTAAATTAATAGCTTTATTCAAAATTTGACTTTGGCATCAAGTTCTGCTTTGAACGAGATGAAAATTAAGCAAAACAATAGTAGTCACGTGATTCGCATTATCTGTCAAATTTTATTTTTTTCCAAAAAATAATTCAAAAGTGGGGTTATTTCTGAAAATATCGAAGAAAGTTATTAGAAAAAGTTTTTTTTAATGCAGTTTCTAGCACACATGCAAAATTTTAGCAGCATAAGATAATTTTGATTTTTTATCAATATTTTATATATTATATAATTAATATTTTGTAAACTTGAACGTTATTATGAGATAGCTTAATAATAAATTATAATATAGGGGTTTTTAATTAAATCGTTGAAAATAGATACTATACGTTGTTAAAATAATATTTATTTTCCACTTAAAAAACACTTTACTGAAGACACAGTGTTCTTGATGTGTCTTAATATTAAGGTGTATTAAGTACTTTCAGACACAAACTACGTTTTCAAAAATACTTATTTTATGAAATTACCATAAACAGGGTCAAAAACAAATAAACTTTGCATCACATGCGACCAAATTTTAATAGCCCAATTTTGATTTTGTAGAAAAACGCACATTTAATATGGCACTACCTACTTTAAAGAAAATGTATCTGCAATAAAGCCTTGTCAAAACTGAGAAGTTTTATGTAGGTTGCGTTGAGTCTTATGTTGCAAAAGTGGTGCAATTTACAAAATATAGGTAAAAAATCAAAATTATCTTATGCAGCTGAAATTTTGCATGTGGGCTAGAAACTGCATTTAAAAAACTTTTTCTAATAACTTTTTTCGATATTTTCAGAAATAACCCCACTTTTGAAGTATTTTTTGGAAAAAATTAAAATTTGACAGATAATGCGAACCACGTGACTACAACTTTTTTGCTTAATTGTCATCTCGATCGAAGCAGAACTTGATGCAGAAATTAAATTTTGAATAAAGCTATTAATAAAAAAAAATCCCATATGATGCGGACTTTACTGGTGACACCGTATTTGTATTTGGAGCAAACGAAAAATAAACGAAATATTGATAAAAAAAAAATGAATTGGCTAATGCGTCTCCAGTGTTTACTCTTAATACTAAAATTTAAATAAATTATTTCAAAAGAATTATGAAATATAATAATGCACTGACCACGACATAATTACTATTTTCATGTTTTTTAAAATCCGTAAAGCCTTAAATCTATTCCATTATTCCCTTTAAATAATTAAAACTGTGATGTGTACCCCCTACGGTTCCGATACTAATACCCTGTCGATGGTAGGTATGTTTTATGAAGCTTTGAAGTCACCGCGAGGGGTATTAGGCTCATTCATTGTACGGGTATTTGCCCATTCTTCAATTTTTGGTAAAGAAAAGCATTCTTGTACCACTTCTAGGAAAACAGGTAATCTGGCCCTTAGCAAAATGTTTTAAAAGATTTGCTAGACAAGTTGTCGAAAGAGTGGCCGGTTGCTTCGTAACTACTGAACTTGTATTTTTAAATTTTCCAGGAACCAATTTATTTTTAATATAATTAATGGTTGTAAAAAACGTCAATACAGGAATTTTTGACATACCTATAGGTGATTTACAGTTTTACATTTTATCTAAAATTTATTTACCAATAGTGTTAACTTGATTGCTGGATCAAGCTATAATAGGCATTGTTCGTTTGAAGGGGATAGACAATGAAGTAATATCAAAACAATTACCTTGTCGGACTTCCATTGTCTTTATTTTGTTACTAAACACAACGTTTCGGTTAGTTAGTATCTCTAACCGTTTTCAAGTGTAAACTAAATTATAATTCTAAGGCTACTGTCTTAAATACCATCCATGTGCAATGAAGCTTGATGACTCCGCCTTATTGGACTGTGAAGTTTGAGCTGTTGGTTTTGGACAAGAAGAGGCTTCCAGATATTGGGAATATCTATACTTGGTTTACTAAATATATGGGTATTTTGATTCATGAAGGCTGCTTTTTTGAATTTTCGTTTGCTCCAGTGCTGTTCCGTGTCCAAACCTTGGCTTCTGACCACTGTATGTTATGTTGGTTGGTACATACATGTTCCGTTATACCTGATCTCGAAGTTTCACCTCTTTGAGTATGTTTCAGATGTTCTTTAACTCGTACGGGAAGAGGTATTTTTGTTTGTCCAATGTACGATTCGCTACACTCGCACGGGATTTGATAAATGCAATTTTTTGTGTTTTCCTTAGGGGGGGGTTTACTTTTGTAAGAAAGCTTCTAAGCGTATTTCCGGATTTAAAGGCTGTTTTTTTTATATTACTTCATTGTCTACCACCTTCAAACAAACAACTTAGTTATGATCTAGTGCATTGTATTGCCAGTATACTAAATTATAATTCTAAGGCTTAAATCCTATCCATGTGCAATGAAGCTTGATGACTCCGCCTACTTACTGGAGTGTGAAGTTTCAAAGCTGTTGGTTTTGGACAAGAAGAGGCTTCCAGATATTGGGGATATCTATACTTGATTTACAAATATATGGGTATTTTGATTCATGAAAGCTGCTTCTTTGAATTTTCGTTTTCTCCATTGCTTTTCCGTGTCCAAAACCTTTGCTTCTGACCACTCTATATTATGTTGGTTGGTCCATACATGTTTCGCTATTCCTGATCTCGAAGTTTCACCTCTTTGAATTTTTGAATATGTTTCAGGTGTTATTTAACTCGTACGGGAAGAAGTCTTTTTGTTTCTCGAATGTACTATTCGCCACACTCGCAACTCTCGCAAGGGATGTGATAGATACAATTTTTTGTATTTTCATTATGGGGGGGTTTTACTTTTGTAAGAAAGCTTCTTAGCGTTTTTCCGGATTTTTTGATTTATAGAAATGGAATGCAAGAGGTCCTGAATTTGATCTCACAGGAGACATACAACTTTTTTAATTGAAAAAAAGCTTTTAAAAAAGCTTTGCCTGCTCACCGCTAAACATTGTGTAGTTAAAAATGTATAATTTGATAAAAATGTAAGTATTCAAGATGATCCATATAAAAGTAAACAGGACAAACAGGCGTTCATTATATTTATTTTTGTTATAATTATTGGGGAAATTAAAAAATGTTGATTACATATCGTCGCCTGAAAACCACAGGTTATATTATGTCCATTTTTCAAAATTTTACAGTAGAGCATTTTTAAAATTCACCATCTCTTATTGTGTAGGTATATCCTAATTTTTTTTTTTAAAGTGTTATTTAGTTAGGTTTAAGGGTGTACAAAAAGGCGTCATGCACGAATATATCAAAAATTTTGCCTGTCTAAGAAAAATTATCATAAAAAAAATCTGTTTGGACATAGAATAAGTTGCTGTTTACATAAAAATTTAACTAGCAAAACAAATTATTCTATGTCCACAGCCCTTTTTTTTAATAACAAAAAACATTAATATTTAAGTAACATAATATTTAGGCATTCTTCCAATTCACTCATTATTTTTCAGCTTATTTTACTACCAAAAACACTGTAAACATGGACACTACACGATATAATAATATGCACACGTGCACATTGTTCAAACAGAAATATTTATGCCAAAATATGTCCTCACGTGGTGCCGATGGCTAAATTCTATTGGCTGGCGAGGACATAGACTAAAATGGTTCGGATATTAAAAACTTTATATGGACATAGTATAGGTTCGACTCTTTGTAAGTAGTGAACCGAATGGCGCAGAGTGACATGGAATAGCTTGGTCGATAGAGCTTCGGACATAGAATACTTTGATGATAAAATGTCAATTTTGAAAAAAAATGGACATAGAACAACCTGGTTTTTAGACGACGATATTGGGGGAAATGTTTTTATTCTAAACAACTGAAACAATTTAACTTTGCAATAGAAAAATACGAAAAAATAGCATATTGTATTATTTTTTTGCTTAGTTTCAATGAAATACCGTACCTTTGATTACATTTCTTAGATGTTCATTTTAGTAGTGTCTAGTCTACTACACTGTTAAAAGAAAAGAATCAAATTTAACTTTTTTTTTATGTCCCAGAAAGTCCACTCCCGTTTTTTTGTCAATTTAACTAAAACCGCTTCAGTCAATCAGTAACTCATAAAATATGGTATTACTATTTTGACATTAATCTGATTTTATTGTGCAGTAAAAATTACAACTTAATTAGTTAATTTGACACATTTTTTATGTTAGTATTAACTTATTTTAAAATTTTAACTAAAAAATATATTGATAATGATTATAAACTTTATCAAAGTTACTAGTATTTGATTCATTTGAACCGTAAAAGAATTGCATGTTAATTTTAGTTAGCTGTTATGTTAAAACGACTTCCAGAAAAGTTAGTTCTTAAAATCCGATTTTTACTAAACACAAAAGAGTTAAAATAACTATACATTTTAAGTTAAATTTGATTTATTTTAATTGATTATAATTTTTTTTGATTCTCACGTCCAGGATTTCTAACAGTGTAACTATAGTACAATTTGACAAATATTATAACAAAAACAAGGCCGAATGGGCTAGTAAATGCGTTCAGTCCTATTTGCACCTATACCTCAACTTGTGTAAACGACTTTTATTCCAGAGTTGAGCAAGTAGTAGCCCCAGAGATTGATTGTAAAACATTTTTATAACATAAATATTGTCAATATACCAATTTTGTATGCCCTGTGGTTGGTGATAGATAAGATAAAGTACTCAGCTGAATTTTTGGAATACCTAAGCTTATACAGGGTAATCCCCCGAGAAGAAATCCTGGCTACGTGCCTGAATTGAGGGGTATATATTCAAAGTGTACACAATTTCCATGTTTCCTAATATATCAGTGGAGGAAAAAAACGTAAAATTCATTAAACACAAACAATTACGATAGTTTTTCTTTTATATTGTATTTATGCCATTTATGGCACATCTTAGACTAATAAACCAATTTTCTTCCTTAACATTTTTAAAAAATATTAAAGTTATTTGGAAAAAGGAGATGGTGTACGTTTTGGAAATAACAATTGGAGTTTGTCCATTTTGAAAATGGCAAATAATAGGTATGGAGTTTGCCCACTTTGAAAATAATTTAAGGATCATTTTTCACAAAATTTTAAATCTTAAAAACAATACATTAGAATACAAAAAAAAATAGTTAATAACAAACAACCACTGTTTGAATGCTTCACGCATCACATGCAACTAACTTAAAAAAATAAACTCGAAATGGTTTTGGCGCGAATTATTATCAACAAGTCTCTGCAGGATTTTGCACACTTTGAAATAATTCGAAACTAACAGCAAAACAGCCCATTGGAGATTGTACACTATGATTTTTAAATTGAACAGGAGATTGTACGGTTCTAAACTTAAATGTCAATGGAGCTTGTACATTTTGAATTTAATCCCAATTTTCTGCCATCAAAATCCGTTGGAGCTTGCCCGTTTTGACAAGAAATTATGAATTATTTTCATTCAGGGCTATAATTACTATGTAAAACGACATCTATCTCATTTCTAATGAAACATGGAGACTTTGATTTTTAAAATTGAACAGGAGATTGTACGGTTCGAAACTTAAATGTCAATGGAGCTTGTACATTTTGAATTTAATCCCAATTTCCTGCCATCAAAATTCGTTGGAGCTTGCCTGTTTTGACAAGAAATTATGAGTTGATTCGATTCAGGGCTATAATTACTATGTAAAACGACATCTATCTCATTTTTAATGAAACATGGAGATTCTACACTTTGATTTTTAAAATTGAACAGGAGATTGTACGGTTCGAAACTTAAATGTCAATGGAGCTTGTACATTTTGAATTTAATCCCAATTTTCTGCCATCAAAGTCCGTTGGAGCTTGCCTGTTTTGACAAGAAATTATGAGTTGATTCGATTCAGGGCTATAATTACTATGTAAAACGACATCTATCTCATTTTTAATGAAACATGGAGATTCTACACTTTGATTTTTAAAATTGAACAGGAGATTGTACGGTTCGAAACTTAAATGTCAATGGAGCTTGTACATTTTGAATTTAATCCCAATTTTCTCCAATCAAAATTCGTTGGAGCTTGCCTGTTTTGACAAGAAATTATGAGTTGATTCGATTCAGGGCTATAATTACTATGTAAAACGACATCTATCTCATTTTTAATGAAACATGGAGATTCTACACTTTGATTTTTTAAACTGAACAGGAGATTGTACGGTTCGAAACTTAAATGTCAATGGAGCTTGTACATTTTGAATTTAATCCCAATTTTCTGCCATCAAAATCCGTTGGAGCTTGCCCGTTTTGACAAGAAATTATGAGTTTTCGATACAGGACTACAATTACTATGTAAAACGACATCTCTATATCTAATTTTTAATGAAACATGGAGATTGTACACTTTGAATCTATACCCCTCAATTAGGTATTTCAAACATATTTTCTTTTCCTCCGCGATAATCTTGATATCTAAAATACGTATCTCTCCTTCTGAAATATTATGTTCAGTGCTGTACATTATTGTCGGTAGTAATCGCTTTCGAAACGTACCCCGTCTCAAATCGAACAGCCCAGGTGTGCAAAAATCTTGACACATTCCAGTGGACCATTTCTAAAAATGTTCTAGAGGTTACTACGGTATGACATAAAATATAATCCAACATTTTAATGGTCTACTACACTGTACGGAGCCCATTGTTCATATTCTGGGACCCTTCGACGTTCACGTGCACTTTAAGGGCAAATGTAAGTTTGAAATTTATAAAACTCGTTGAAGGTAAGGTACTCAGTGAGAATAAGCCAAAATTGTTTTTAAATTATTTATAACGCTTGGTTTTCGTTCTAATTAAATTAAATTTTTGATACTTTAAATGCTATAATATACAGCGTTATGATTAAGAAAAGAAACCTTTTATATACAGTGCACTGATCATTTTCCTATTTGTTTAAGTGTTATAGTAAAAATCTTGAATACTCTCGCAAGATGGGGGCAAAGTCACGTGACACTCTGTCAATTTTGGTCTATTAAATTTTTATAAGTTGGCTTGAATTACAGGACCGGACTTGAAAATTATACATGTGATACATTCTAAAACAATTTATGCAATAGCCTCATCGGTTCTACCGCTTTAATATTGCCAAATAATAAGTAATAGGTACCTAATAATTTCTTTTGAAAGTTTTGTTTTATAAATATTATAATTTAAGGTAGGTAATAATAAGCATGAATTTCTATATGGTTTAAAGATAAAGTGTCAAAATAGATTTAAAAAGTTTATAATATTATAAATATCCAAACCTTAAAAATACTAAACTAACTAACTGAATAGGATTCTGTCACTCATATTAAGAACAGATTTTTTTTTTGTTTTATTTGTTCAGATTATACCTATAGGTAAAATACCTACAGTTCAACATAAACTAATTGAATTCAAGTTATTACATTCACTGTCAAGAAAATCCCCATATATGACTTACGTAAGGTACGTAGACCCAAATATGGTTTTTATAGAATTTGTTGGCTATGGTACGGTTACATTTCTAAACTTGTATATAAAGTTAAAAGTTTCAATATAGCCAGGGATTTAATTTTTCTGGTGGAAACCCTACTTGAGTTTTTGACTTACATAAGGTACGTAGACCCAAAAGTGTTTTTTATGGAATTTGTTGGTTATGATACAATTACATTATTTCTAAACTTGTGTGTGGGCTCTAACATAAAGTTAAAAGCTTCAATATAGCTAGGGATTTAATTTTTCTGTCAATGGAAACCCTAATTTAACAGTTTTTGACTTAACGTAAGGTACGAAGACCCAAATACGGTTTTTATAGAATTTGTTGGTTATGATACAGTTACATTCCTAAACTTGTATGTAGGCTAACATAAAGTTAAAAGCTTTAGTTTAGCCAGGGATTAAATTTTTCTGTCAGTGGAAACCCTATTTTAACAGTTTTTGACTTACGTAAGGTACGTAGACCCAAAAGTGGTTTTTATGGAATTTGTTTGTTAAAATGCAATTTATTGATACAGTTACATTTCTAAACTTGTATGTAGGCTAACTTTATGTTAAAAAGTTTATTTTATTGTTATACAAACAATAATAATAGTAATATCAAATAATAATTTTACTTATGTAAGGTACGTAGACACAGAAAATAGAATTTTATATTTGTTCGCTATCCTATTACATACCTACTAATATGGTTAGCTATTTTAACTATTATAGTAACATAATTTTACTTACTAGGTATTACCTTACTATTGCCAAGCAATAATAATATTTACTAATAACAATAATAAAAATAATTCCTTCAAAATCAAATAGCTGCTTTTTAAAGGTTAATAATATGGAAAGCTGTTTTGGCATTTGGTAGAACTAGGCGATACCCGGTTTTTTCCAACTCTCCCCTACCTACCTAAGTCAGGGAAATACTTAATTTCTACTTATTTTTCTTGAAACAGAAAAGGATATCTAGATAATGTAAAATGCAACAAGTATACCTACATTAGAAACCTAACCTTAACGAACAAACATTTTAAGAACAAAAATTTTACAAACTAACTTTTCGACAAAAACGGCGTTCAGATGAAATAAAACTTATTACTTATCGATGAAATCAACTAACGAGCAAGGCACACAATAATAATTATGATCCCTAATGAAAAAGAATTAAAACATTTTAATATGTATCTAAATTTTTGGGTCAAATGAATAATAATTGTAGGTACTTACAATTAAATGTAACAAAAACGCAATTTATAACTCGGTGTTTGGGCTCATTACGGTCCGCTACAAATCTAGGGATATTATTATGTCCCAATATCAGCTGATCGATGACAAATAACCGCTGTTATCTGTTTTAAAACGAGACTATTCGTGATATTTAGTATAGCCTTGATAGACATGATAATTTTACTCAAACTAATGAAAAAAAAAAACACTGTCCTTAAAGCTAGGGATAAATTTGGGAGTGTGATCTCTTCAATACACTGGGATGATGTTATTAGTCAGAATGACCCTGAGTTGGCATGTAAAAAATTTAACGATATTTTTGTAAACATAATTAATGAGTGTACTACGGCCAGGACAGTATCATTTAGAAACTATAAGAAAATAAAACCGTGGATTACCAACGGTCTGATACAGTCAATTAAACATAGAGATAAACTAAAAAAATTACTTATCAAAAACAATGTTCACTTACTTCGGGAATACAGACACTATAGAAATTAATTAAAAAAATTAATTCTAAATACCAAGAATAATTACTACACTAATCAGATTAACGAAAACACAAATAACCCAAAAAAAATCTATCAAATAGTCGCAGAAGCATCAAATGAAAAAATGTTAAATCAGCTAGTAATTTAAACGTTTTAGATAGTAATAATAAGCAATTTTCAAATGATACTGAAATGGCAAATTACTGTAACAAATATTATATAAACATAGGATCCGACATGGCATCAAAAATTAATGAACCTATAACACCTCTTACTATACTATATCCCAATTTAAGAAACTCTATGGCCCTGAATCCTGCTACAAATAATGAAATCATCGGACATATTATAAGCACTCTAAAAAATATTACTTCTCCTGGAATGGACCTTCAACTTTAATTAAAGAGTATCACAATTATATTATAGATCCGTTAGTTCATATCATTAATCTTATATTTTTGACTGGTAGAGTCCCTTCATTATTTAAGATATCAGTAGTTACTCCAATATATTTAAAAAGGGCTCTAAAAACAATATTACAAACTACCAACCAATCAGTCTAATTTCGACATTTACCAAAATTTTTGAAAAATGCTTGAAGTGCAGATTATATAGTTATCTCAGTTCCACTAAAATACTGAACGACAGACAGTTTGGATTCTTGAGGGACATTAGCACTAATGATGCCATGTTTGAACTCATGAATAATATAAAAGGTAGTCTGGATAATGGGGAAAATGGTATTGCGGTCTTTCTAGATCTGGCAAAGGCTTTCGACACTGTACCCCATGGGATGCTCATTAGCGTTCTGGAGCAGTATGGTATTCGTGGTATAGTGCTTGGTGTCTTTAAAGATTATTTGACAGAGAGAAGGCAAGTCGTGAAAATAAGAGGTGTCTATAGTGATCCATTGGAGGTGAGCATGGGTATCCCACAGGGTACAGTGGTGGGACCCCTCCTCTTTATTATATACATTAATTCCTTACTAAATCTGAGCATAGAAGGGGTTACTGTATCGTATGCCGATGACACGGTCCTATTCTTTAGAGGCAATTCATGGGAACATGTTAAGGAGAAGGTGATGATGACAAACTACTGATTCAAATATATAAATCGATAATAGAATCAATTCTTAGATACGGCATTATAGTTTGGGGCGGGCTATATTAAAGCCTTTAAAGATTGTACAAAACTTTATTTTGAAAATTATTTTTTATAGGGACAAACTGTATTCTAGTGATCTTCTCTACAATGAGGATATTTTAAGTGTCCGATGCATATATTATCTAAGCAACTGTATCCACTGTTTTAAATCTAAAAACAAAATATTTGTAAGTCATTGTTACCAAACTAGATACGGTACAGGTGGAATAATGGTTGTACACTTTAGAAGATATGATGCAGGTCAAAGATATGCATCAATTTTGGCACCAAAAATTTATAATTTATTGCCCCATGACCAGGCCCGGTTCTAGACCTCCCGGCGCCCTCGGGCAAGGGTCGTATTTAGCGCCCTCGAAATTTTTATTTCATATTTTTTTCCTGAATATATACATATACAGGGTGTTCATTTGAAAACTTCCCACCTCGATTTTCCTGCTTTAAAATGAAAATGTGGAAAATCGCTCGGACCCGTCGATTTTTATTTCGAGGGGGACATCTTTTGCGTATATTGTCAATCTTGTTACTTCAAGCCCCTAGGAGGGAGGGGGAGTAAGATCTAAATCTTAAATAGATACCCCTATTTTGTATAATTTTTTTGGAATCTGCATAAAATTCTGAACATTTTTTAATAAAAGCATTATTAGTATATACTTAACAGTTTCCGAGATATTGACTCTTGAAAAATTATATTTTTGAACTTTGACAGAGTCTAGCTTTCAACTGTACGTCTTAGAGCAAAACGGCTTACATGCCCCTATCTCAGATTTTTATTATCTTTTTAATAGTGTCAACTTCCGGTCAAACCGAATTTCTTACATCCGGTTTAACCGAAAGTTCACACTATTGGAAAGATAATAAAAATCGAAGATAGGGACATGTAAGCCGTTTTGCTCTAAGACGTACAGTTAGAAAGCTAGACGCTGTCAAAGTTCAAAAAGGTCATTTTTCAAGAGTAAATATCTCGGAAACTGTTAAGTATAGACTAATAAAATGCTTTTATTAAAAAATATTCAGACTTTTATGCAGAATCCAAAAAAATTATATAAAATAGGGGTATCTAGTTAAGATAAAGATCTTACCCCCCCTCCCTCCTAGGGGCTTAAAGTAACAAGATTGACAATATACGCAAAAGATGTCTCCCTCGAAATAAAAATCGACAGGTCCGAGCGATTTTCCACATTTTCATTTTAAAGCAGGAAAATCGAGTTGGGAAGTTTTCAAATGAACACCTTGCATATACTTATACCATCAAAAATATTTAATTTTTTTGACGTGATATTTTAAGAAGGAGAGGCTCTCTGTGCACTCTGCAGTGACTAATTTGCAAATAATTTGCTCCCTTCAATATTTTAATTTTATAAAAAAAACAAGTCAACACGAGTCAATCCAACTGAGTCTGCTGTTTCTTTTTTAGGCGCAAGGGCGTACTATAAATATCGAGGTTTAAAGATCATCGATGTTCCATTTTCGATGTTTTTTTGGCCCCTATTAAATGGGTTCAAGGCACCCGCTTTGTTTCAGAATTTATAAAAAATACTTGGGCGCCCTTATCTTTTAAATAGTATATTATACATCGAAGGTTATACAGACGCTTATTTGTTTTACCTTTGGCAATATTTTGCGCCCCTTGATTTTGCGCCCTCGGCGTCTGCCCGGGTTGCCCGGGCGCTGGGACCGGGCCTGCCATGACATACGAACAACAACAAAATATAAATCTTTCATAAGTAAAAATGTAAAAGCTTCATTTATAGGAATAAGTTGTATATTGACAGACTATTATAAAAACCATAACATCGCACTCACGATGATTAAAGTGTACTCAATTTGATAAATATTAACAGCGTAGGGTTAAGTTTATTTATTCCTTTTATGGGCTTATTTGTGTTGTGTAGTATAGGTAGGTACTTTCTAGTTGCACATACAGGTGATTATCACCTAGGTGCATAATAAATATTGTAAGAACATGAAACAATGACATGTATTGATATGAATGTGTTTGCTTATTTCTTTTTCAATAAATAAATAAAATAAATACAATTTTTTCCGGGGCGGTGGATAGGTAGACGGGGGTTAATAGAGTGGCCACCCAGATAGCCCGATCTTAACCCAGTAGACTTTTTTGTGGGCCATGTCAAAAATTTAGTTTATAAATGTAAACCCAACTCAATAGGTACGCTTGAGGAGTTCATTCGACGAGTAACACGAGAAATTTCTTCACAAGTAGTTCAAAATGTACAACAGGAATTTGTAGATCGATTGATCTACTGCAGACGTATCTTTTCATACTTTGTCGTTTGTCTGTTTTATTTTAAATCTTATGATGATGATGCATGATTTATAAAAATATCTAGAATTTATTGTAGAATGTAAAAATTTAATTTTCCTTCATGGGATGGTTATCAAGAATTTACTAAAAAGACCGACTGCGTAATATTGCATAAACTATACAGGGTGGCCCAGATAAGAATGCACTCTACAGGGATCTCGTAAACCATAGGAGATACAGATTAGAAAAAAGTTGCGCATTACTGAATCCTGTAACGTCATGTTTTCAAATTTAAAAAATTCCGAATGCTTCCAAAGATATTTGGATAAAACCGAATTTTCGCGATTTCGTTTTATTTGATTTATAATTTTATTTGAGGAGACATGTCAAAATAAATTTTACATTCTCATTGCCACCTTTTTTCCCCTATAAGATGGTTTAATTACATTTTTGATCCGATGTTTCGTTTATTCACAACCATTATCAACTTTGTTATTTTAAATAGTAGGAAAATTTTATTTTATGCTTAATAAATTCTACGCTTTATTCTTAATCTAACGGTGTATCACACTTATTATTTATTAGACGTTTCGATATATAAAAACACATCATCAATGAA
This sequence comes from Polydrusus pterygomalis, assembly GCA_963969555.1. Taxonomy (NCBI): domain Eukaryota; kingdom Metazoa; phylum Arthropoda; class Insecta; order Coleoptera; family Curculionidae; genus Polydrusus; species Polydrusus pterygomalis. The sequence goes on along the minus strand of OZ018376.1, from coordinate 74,466,092 downwards.
AATAGGCACATTACCGAAAATATTTTTGTTTTTATTGTTGTATTTAAACACTAGTTTGATTTTAAAACATTTTTTTAAAAGAAACTTATAACAAAACATAATATCTAATAAAACTTATCTGAAAAATGCAACAAGTAGGTAAGGTATAATTAATTTTCATTATTAAATACAATTATTTTTATAATAAATTATTTTTTATTTTTAAAAATTCCACCCTCATTCTCCAAACATAAATAACACCGGTAAACAATTTCTTCCATAACGTTATTTAACATTAAATTTCTGGAGTTATTTTTTTTTTTTAAAACAATAATTATTACCAAATTTAAAACTAACAGGTCTCTGTAACTAAGTGACAGATCTAAAGAAACAATTTAAACAATTGCGAACGTCAATCAATTTCATAGCCACCCATATGATGCCGAATTTAAATGGTACATTATGTTTGAATATTATCATGCATTTTTTAAAAATAAAAAATATGTAATTGTATTTAAAAATTAAAATTAATTATTACTTTTTGCATTCTTCAGATAAGTTTTATTAGATATTATGTTTTGTTATAAGTTTCTTTTAAAAAAATGTTTTAAAATCCAACTAGTGTTTAAATACAACAATAAAAACAAAAATATTTTCGATAATGTGCCTATTTTCATTGATGATGTGTTTTTAAATATCGAAACGTCTAATAAATAATAAGTGTGATACACCGTTAGATTAAGAATAAAGCGTAGAATTTATTAAGCATTAAGCAAAATTTTCCTACTATTTAAAATAACAAAGTTGATGATGGTTGTGACTAAACGAAACGTTGGATCAAAAATGTAATCAAACCATCTTGTAGGGGAGAAAAAGTGGCAATAAGAATGTCAAATTTATTTTGACATGTCTCCTCAAATAAAATCATAAATCAATTAAAACGAAATCGCGAAAATTCGGTTTTATCCAAATATCTTCGGAAGCATTCGGAATTTTTTAAATTTGAAAACATGACGTTACAGGATTCAGTAATGCGCAACTTTTCTCCAATTTAACCATCTCTGTATCTTCTATGGTTTACGAGATCCCTGTAGAGTGCATTCTTATCTGGGACACCCTGTATATCGCGGGCGACCGCGCAATATCTCCTATCTCCAATTTTTAGCTAAAACAGATTATTGTTGCTATGCATACTTCCCGTCATATCGAATGTGTCTGCAAATGCTCAGAAGTCGGAAAAAATCCGAAATAATTTTAACATGTAGTTGAAATATCTCCCACCAGAACGAAGCTGTAAACACATGCTGCAACAAATCCTATCTCGGCACGTGTGTTTGTAGCAATTTCTCCCAATTCTCAAAAAAAAAATGCATCATTTACTCCTATCTAAATAATATAAAGAAACAATATCTCCTATCTAATTTTAAAGCAAAAACAATATCTCCTATCTAATTTTAAACAAAAAAAAAATTAAATACAATAATTTTACATATTCAACGAGATAATGAGTTCACGCAATGAATACCTAAAAAAATAAATTTAGTTTCTTAAAATAAACAAAATAAACATTTTTATGTTTTATGTTCCTCCTGAAAAGTTATTCGAATGCGACTTAGGAGGTATTGCGCGGTCGCCCGCGATATTTTTTCTTTACATTTTCTATATAAAAAACAATATATTAATAGGAAAGAAAGAAAAAACTAAGTCTTCCTCCATAAAATTTAATAGAATATAGAAATTCTTTAGGGGTCTCTACCATAGACAATTTACCTTTAGATAAACAAACAATAATCACGACTGTGGCAGTTTTATGGCCTCGCGCATGTAAACAAAACTGGGAACTATTAGACATGCGCACTGCAACATTATCGTTTGACGAATGGGAAAATAGACAGGTCCGGGCTTTAAAATTTAAATTCTTGCTCATATGCCACCGTAAGAGGGTTTATTTTACCCCTATTTGGGCATAATACAATTATACAACGGCTGCAACTAGTACTAGTCATTGTTTATATTACAATCCGAGTCACTAAATGCACAAACACAATTCACTAACTAAACTACACAAAAACCAGAAATCCATAAATACATATTAAACACCAGTCCCACAATCCACGATAGCCGATCCGATAGCTGAAAACTTTAGAAAACTACAAGGAATCCGCAGAGAAACCTTAAAACACAACAACAAAAATGGCGGCCGAGCCGGTTCTGGAGAGTATTCTTGAGCGCGTCGATTATTGTCGATAAAGTAGGACGGCCGATAACACGAGGTTTGTGCGCATGCACGAAGGTTCCCCGAATGAAGACAGCTGACCGACGAGACATGCGCTCGGACGTATTTTTTCACCCATAAAACGTAACTTTTGTTTGCGCAGGAGATAAGCTGTAGGTATCTAAAGGTAAATTGTCTATGGTCACTACTCTACATGTTTTGAATGTAGAAACGTTCATCTTTAGGAGACAGAAAAAAAGTTTATCTAGTGCTGATGGTATTAGCAGAAGAGAAAATGCACCTTTAAAATTAAAGTGACACAATCCAAAAAATAGAGTTTTGCAGAAAACAGGAAAAACTGTAAAATATATTGGAGCCCTCTAACTCTTTTGTCTCCTAAGCCCAAGTAATAAATTAAAATAAATTTTAAATTTGGGGAAACATTAGCTAAATGGTTTTACTAGAAGGCAATTATTTAAATTTGATATTGAAACCTACCCTTAATAGTAAAAAAAATAAAAATAAAAAATAAAAAACAAGTTAGGTCTTTTTACTGCCAATTTTTTTTTAACAACGAACGAATTATTTGGAGTTATGCCATTTTAAAATTAAAATTGTCGTTATACTCAGCGAGTCATTTTAGAATAAGTCTTTTTTTTTATTAAATACCAGTTACTTTTTTGTAAAATGTTTGGAATCAAGTCAGTTTGGACTTAAAGCAGTGTCAGTTTTCCGTCGCATGCGACAACATACTGAAATGATACTCTTTAGCATCAAAAAGACGCGCGAATACCGTTAATATGAAAAAGGCATAAATAGGTTCCTCTAATTGGGGAGAAGCGACTTAGTATTAGGTCCAGTGGCAGCTGATAGAGGGCGGTATTTAGTGCCATTTTATGATTAAACCTAGAAATATACAATTTTCGAGTTGTGTCACTTTACTTTTAAAGGTGCGGACATGCTGAGCCTGTGAATAAAGTTAGTAAAGGAAGTCTAAACAACCAAACCAAGTGAGGAAGAAAAAAATAGGGGCCGAGGTGTCGAGGATTATTTAAATCATTTATATAAAAATTTTTTGTAAAATCATTGGAATGTCTGTAAGACAGTATAAAGTTAAGAATCGTCTGTGGAAGTCATAATGTCAGAATAGTTGAAAAATGGTTTTTGGGGTAGATACTGGTACTGGTAAGGAAATAAATCTTATCAAAAATGAAATAAAATAGCGGATACGTCACTAAGGGCCAATCCTAAAAAATGGAGCTCAGAAAAAGGTAGTCTAGTAGTAGCTATAGGTAGACTACCAATAATAAAAATATTTTTTTTAGCAGGCAGACAATTTTTGGGATTTTTAACTGCATGACCACAATTAATTACAAAATCATATTTTTTATAAATAAAAGATATTTTTTACCACTGTATGATATATTTTTTAAGGACCATAGAGCTGTCTTTGGGCAGCAAAAAAATAATATTTAAAAAATGACCATATTGAGGTTTAAAGTAATTTCAAAAAAATTAACCTATACAGGGTGTCCCATAACTTATAGGCCGTAGAGAAACTGGAGATACTAGACATCAAACTAAGCGGATTAAGTCATATAAGTTTTTTCGGATTGTTACTCGTTCTAGAGATACAGGGTGTTGAAAGTAAAAGTTTATTCTCGAAAATAAGCCATAATTTTAAAACCGTTTAATGAATCGTATTGAAAGTTGGCAGTATTATGTTTTTATGAGCAAGAAATAAGAATTTGTAGAAATTTTTAAGTTTCACACTAGAGGGCGCTAGTTGCATACATTGGGCTTCATAAATCTATGATTTTTTTTCTTACCTGTGATATTAGGTGTTTTTCAATTAAAGTTTCTTAAAGAAGGGCATTTTCTGAGTCAAAAAGCTGTACTTGATTGATTTTAATATCTTTAACGGTTTTCAATATATTTCCCTTTAAACATCCCAAAGCATAAAAAAACATAGTACATAATTAAATTAATATTTTAATTATCACAACGCAATAAATTCGAAATGATGGAACAAAAACAAGAAGCTCACTTTAGTAAATGTTGAAAGTGACCACCGTTGACCTCAATACACTTTATTAAACTTTTAACTAAATAAATAATAATATTAATAATAATAATAATAAACTTTAATTTCAATACCCTGTATCTCTAGAACGAGTAACAATCCGAAAAAACTTATATGACTTAATCGGCTTAGTTTGATGTGTAGTATCTCCAGTTACTCTTCGGCCCATAAGTTATGGGACACCCTGTATAGTAGCTACCGTGCGAGCAAAAATTATTTTCATCAAAGAGGGGCTTGGATTAAAAAACGTAGGGCTTGGTTTAGATCACAATGATATGGGGACGATATATCTAACCAAATCTAGGTTAAAATTTTGTCAAATTCATATTATGACATATTGTGCCAAACTAATGAGTAATAAAATAAGTAGACAAATACAAATTTATTTTTGTTGTTTACAAAATTAACAATGCATGTATTCTAACCGTAGAGGTGGAACCAGGCTTCATCCGAAAAAAATGTCAGTTCTAATAAATCATTTCTTTCCAATAAATTTTGGGTAAACCATTGAGAGTAATTTCTGCGTCTTTCTAAATCTGCGGCTTGTATTTGTTGGAATACTTGCACTTTATAAGGAAATAAATTTAGCTGCCTCTTAAGAATAGCCCTGCATGTTCCATAAGATCTTCCCACTTCTTGGGGACATGCGTCTTATACAATTTGTTGGCGTATTTTGCATTATTTCACGAACGTTTGCAACAAGTTCTTCGGTTCTTACACATGGTCTTAATGCTCCTTTTTTGTGTTGTATAGAACCTATTTCCCTAAACACAGCCACGGTTCTTTTCAGGCAATGATAAAAAACCCCAACAATAAAAGCAACGTTACGGAAATGTTCGTGAAAATCGTCCATGCACAAACCCGGATTGTATTGACACTCACCATTTACTCTAACCCCGTTTCAAAAATACGCTTCAACCATGACTGTTTTGTGCTGTTCCGTAAAGCCCATTGTATGAATTGTTCAAGAAATTAGAAAAATTAGCGATGAATCAAATTACTTGTAACGACTGTCAAAGATAACGGAATAATTGATTGATTGTTAATTCAGGTAGTTACTGACACCCAACAAGTATTAAGCTCTACGGCTAAGCATTACGTCCTTAGATGCAAGGCCCTCTTTGATGCAAATAATTTTTGCTCGCACGGTATATATAGGTACCTAGGTAACTGGCTAAAAACGTCTCTGTCACTATAGAGATTTAATTTGGCTAAAGAAAAATAAAGAAATCTAAGAAAAAATTAAATAAAACGGGGGATACGTCACTAAGGGCCAATCCTAAAAAAAGGAGCTCAGAAAAAGATAATCTAGTAGTAGCTAGGTAAACTACCAATAATAAAAATATTTTTTTATGGCTGGCAGACAAATCTTTAGGATTAAAAAGCAATACTACTGTAGGACCACAACTAATCACAAAATCATATTTTCTATAAATATAAGATTTTTTTACCACTCTATGATATATTTTTTTAGGGCAATAGAGATGTCTTTTAGCAGCAAAAAATAATATTTAAAAAACGACCATATTTAGGTTAAAAAGTAATTTCAATAAAAATGAACCTAGTAGCTAAAACAGACTTTTTCCGGTGCCTATTTAATGTAGACTTTTTGCTATTACTAATGGGTTTCTAGCTACGGCTAATAGAGTTTTCTCTCAGTGTAACCCTTCAAGTAGGCACAGAAATTATTCTGTAAAATACTATATTTTGGGTACAAAATTAATTGATAATACTAACGTGATACACAAAAGTCTTTAAAACCTAACGGACCGTCAAACCCCTAGTAACGGATTAACTCCATAGAAACCGATTAAACTTAATATTTTGCCTGCTATACTTAATATTATAAAAACTTGTTAGTTTGATTTATTTTATATTGAATCCATTTGGATTTAAAACGATAAATTCTATGTAGGCACTTATAAAGCTATAATATGATAAAAGGAAAGATGAAAATATATCTCTGGCCCCCGTGAATAAACAGATAAGTCTACTTTACAAATTTTTTGAGGAGAGACAAAATAATTTTAATTAACAATATAAGTTTGTTGGAGTATTTTTAAAGGTTGAGGTTTCTTGAATGACAGAAAAGTTTTGGAGTTGCATTGCTTTAAATCACAACGTTTCAACTGATATGCATCTATCTATAGTAAAACTAGTAATTTATAGACCAATAACATTAATATCTTCGATAGCAAAAGTATTCGAAATAATTTTAAAATTAAGAATTGAAAACTATTTGGAAAAAATACATTTTATTTCTAATAAACAGTTTGGGTTTCAAAAAAATAAATCAACGCATTACGCTATTTGCTAACAGATCAATTATATGATGCACTAGAGAACAAAAAACCAAGTATTAGTATTTCTCTAGATTTAGCAAAAGCCTTTGATACAGTTAGCCATAATTTACTGTTAAAAAAGTTTGAAAATATTGGATTCAGAGGAAAACAATTAGAATTAATTAAAACTTACCTAAAAAATAGACCAACTTATGTTCAAATAGATAAAGAAAAAAGCTATCCAAAAGTATTTAAATATGGTGTTCCTCAAGGAACAATTTTAGGACCATTATTTTTTAATATTTTTATTAACGACTTATTTAGTATAAATTGCTATGGACAAATTCATAGTTTTGCAGATGATACTACAATTTTTTATACCGATACAAATTGGGAATACTTAAATAATAAAATTAAAAAAGATTTTAAAATTATAAAAAATTGGTTTGATAACAATTTGTTAACAATTAATTTTAATAAAACAAATTATATTCCTTTTACTTTAAACCTAAATAACCTACCACGAAATATGAATAGTATTCAAATAAATGAAGACATTCAAATTTTTAAAGTTAATAAAATAAAATATTTAGGAATTATTTTTGATAGTAAATTAAATAGGAATTTGTATGGAAATATTATATTACGCGTTAGTTAAAACTCATTTAAATTACGGAATTTTAGGTTGGGGAGGAATAAATAGAACTTTAGTTAAAAAATTAGAAATGCTACAAAAAAGGTTTTTAAAAATTATATCCAATAAAGATTATCTTTATCGTTCAAAAGAAACAAAAAAGTTGAACATAAGACAATTTTACATTTATAACATTTTAATATAGATATATATTTAAAAATAAAAACCTTATACAATTTAAAAACCATAATCATAAAAATGAAATAACCATTAAACCTAAAATAAATAAGTCCATAGGACAAAAAAATTTCAAATTTTTATGTTTTTATTTAAAGCATTATTTACCAACAAAAATTAAAAAACTGATTTCATTAAAAAAATTTAAAGACGAAATAAAGACATGGATATTAAAAACAGACAATTTGAAAATATTTTTAGAAATGCTTTAATTAATTAATATTGTTCTGAATAATTTATATAAGTAATATTTTGTACTTAAAAATTATAAATTAATAATTTTATTATTGGTTATATGTTTCTTCAAAAAGAACTGCGTTTATACTATAAATTAACATTTTTACTTTAAAACTTAATTTTTAATGCATAATATTTATGATTTTACTTACTAAAACAAAAAATAAGATTAGCCCCTAACAAGCTCAGCCTCAGGGGATTGAAGAAGAAGTTTATATGAGACAACATAAACATATTTATTATATTATTAAATTTTAAATAAACTTAATATTATTATTATTATTATTATTATTATTATTATTATTATTATTATTATTATTATTATTATTATTATTATTATTATTATTATTATTATTATTATTATTATTATTATTATTATTATTATTATTATTATTATTATTATTATTATTATTATTATTATTATTATTATTATTATTATTATTACTATTTTTATCTACAGTCGTCTTCTGGTAAGTAAACAAAGTAACCATAGCTCTATTTATACTAGCAATACCTACAATGCACTGGATCATAACTAAGTTGTTTGTTTGAAGGTCGTAGACAATGAAGTAATATAAAAAAAAAACAGCCTTTAAATCCGGAAATACGCTCAGAAGCTTTCTTACAAAAGTAAAACCCCCCCTAAGGAAAACACAAAAAATTGCATTTATCAAATCCCGTGCGAGTGTAGCGAATCGTACATTGGACAAACAAAAATACCTCTTCCCGTACGAGTTAAAGAACATCTGAAACATACTCAAAGAGGTGAAACTTCGAGATCAGGTATAACGGAACATGTATGGACGAACCAAGATAACATACAGTGGTCAGAAGCCAAGGTTTTGGACACGGAACAGCACTGGAGCAAACGAAAATTCAAAAAAGCAGCCTTCATGAATCAAAATACCCATATTTTTAGTAAACCAAGTATAGATAACCCCAATATCTGGAAGCCTCTTCTTGTCCAAAACCAACAGCTCAAACTTCACAGTCCAATAAGGCGGAGTCATCAAGCTTCATTGCACATGGATGGTATTTAAGACAGTATAGCCTTAGAATTATAATTTAGTTTACACTTGAAAGCGGTTAGAGATACTAACTAACAAAAACGTTGTGTTAAGTAATAAAATAAAGACAATGGGAGTCCGACAAGGTAAATAACTTTCTTTTATTATGATCAATTTAAACACATCAAACTAGGCCTGGTCTACACAAACATGAAAGGTAGAAAAATGAAGAGCAACACACACCAAGACAGATTATTCCGATGCATGTTTTGGTAGATATATTTTATTTGCAGCCCTGCAATCTAATAATTAGGTACGCCCATTTTTTGGGCAATATATTGCTTCAAAAAGTTCAAGACCCTTTTTTTCATATCTACCTACTTATGCCTCTGTTTGTTGTTAGGTTTATAATCTCAGGACGGTGACGCGCGTTTGATTTTAAAAAAAAAGTTTCATTTCTACTTAAAAAAAGTCAACGTTTTTTAAATAACTCCCTGAAAATGATATTTTTAACGGTCTGGTTCTGTCAGTCCAGCGCTGACTCTTAGCGCGACTGTCTCAAAGACATAAAATCTACAGATAGTTCGTATAATCACTTTGATGTCCAAGCAGGAAGTTTACCATCTTTAAATCGCCACAAATCACCCACTGATGCTCTATTATAGAGGCTCCTATAAAAACAATTTATTTTTAAACAATAAAGCAGACAACAAAAGCTCAGTCATATTTTAATGCTTAAATTACTGAAGATTATTTTCTGACTGGTTATCTAATCAATTACCCAATTAAGCTAATATGGTCCAATCATATTTATGATACCCACGTTCAATTGAATAATTGAATGAATAAGGAATTAATTTGTTGAACAGAATAGGTACCTATATTTGTAATCATTTTTGCACAAATATTCTACTTTCTTTTGGAATTTACTTTTAAATAGGGCAACCCAAAAGTAGGTACTACATACCTACTTCAGTATAATATATCTAGGTAGGTACCTATACCTATTAGCTATTGCCAAGGGCGTCCATAGAGCGTTTTTCGGGGGGGGGGGGGGCAAAAACTTAAACAATACTTTTTATATACATGTCACCAGTAAAGTCCGCATCATATGGGATTTTTTTTATTAATAGCTTTATTCGAAATTTGACTTTGGCATCACGTTGTGCTTCGATCGAGATGAAAATTAAGCAAAAAATAGTAGTAACGTGATTCGCATTATCTGTCAAATTTTAATTTTTTTTAAAAAATAATTCAAAAGTGGGGTTATTTCTAAAAATATCAAAAAAAGTTATAGGGAAAAGTTTTTTTTAAATGCAGTTTCTAGCCCACATGCTAAATTTCAGATGGATAAGATAATTTTTATTTTTTACCCATATTTTGTAAATTGCACCACTTTTGCAAAATAACACTCGACGTAACCTACATATAACTTCTTAGTTTTGGCAATGCTTTATTTCAGATACATTTTTTTTAAAGTAGCGTTATATTAAATGTGTGTTTTTCTACGAAATCAAAATTGGGCTATTAAAATTTGGTCGCATGTGATGCAAAGTTCATTTGTTATTGACCCTGTATAAGGTAACTGCATAAAATAAGTATTTTTGAAAACATAGTTTGTGTCTGAAAGTAATACACCTTAATATTAAGACAAAAAAGAACACAGTGTCATCAGTAAAGTGTTCATTAAGTGGAACATAAATTTTTGCTTAACCCAACGGAAAGTTTATCTATTTTCAACGATTTAATTTAAAATTTCTTTATTTTATTTTTTATTTTTTACTTTCAGTCACAAACTACGTTTTCAAAAATACGTATTTTATGAAGTTACCTTATACAGGGTCAAAAACAAATGAACTTTGCATCACATGCGACCAAATTTTGATAGCCCAATTTTGATTTTGTAGAAAAACACACATTTAATATGACGCTAGTTTAAAGAAAATGTATCTGAAATAAAGCATTGTCAAAACTAAGAAATTTTATGTATAGGTTGCGTTGAGTCTTATTTTGCAAAAGTGGTGCAATTTACAAAATATAGGTAAAAAATCAAAATTATCTTATCCAGCTGAAATTTTGCATGTGGGCTAGAAACTGCATTTAAAAAAAATTATAACTTTTTTCGATATTTTTAGAAATAACCCCACTTTTATTTTTTGAAAAAAAATTAAAATTTGACAGATAATGCGAATCACGTGACTACTATTTTTTTGCCTAATTTTCATCTCGATCGAAGCAGAACTGTATGCCAAAGTCAAATTTGGAATAAAGCTATTAATAAAAAAAAATTCCATATGATACGAACTTTACTGGTCAGACTGTAGAAAAAAAATTATTAAAAGTAATTCCCAGAGACAACTGCACACCATCAATACAGTAGGTAGGTATGTCGTTTACTCCGTGCATTTTGCATGCAAGTGGCATAATATTATAGGTACTTACTTTATTGATGAAAATCAATTATCTTTTATCAAAAGGTTCTCTGTATCAAAAATTTCGACAAAAACTACAAACGTTATAAAAAAAGTTCATTTTTTCTTTTGGCCCTTGTTTCAATTGTTTTTCGGCAACGTGTCCCGATTTTTCCCTGTCCACTTTGCAATATCAGTAATAAAGATAGCTTTTGGATTGGGTGATACTAACTTCTTTTTAAAGTTTATCGCAAATTCTAACCAAAATGGTAAGATTTTGCGAGATTTCTCGTTCTCGCATATTTTTGTGTAGTCTTACGAGATTCTTGCAGAAAATACTCTCGTCTCATCTCGTAGGAGACCGGAACATTCTCTTTCGTCTCGCGAGAACGAGACGAGACGAGAAAAAGCGGGACCTGAGTGATATCTCAACATACCATTCTTATACAGTGTGACCAGTAAAGTCCGCATCATATGATATTTTTTTTATGAATAACTTTATTCGAAATTTGACTTTGGCATCAAGTTGTGCTTCGATCGAGATGAAAATTAGGCAAAAAAATAGTAGTCACGTGATTCGCATTATCTGTCAAATTTTAATTTTTTCCAAAAAATAATTCAAAAGTGGGGTTATTTCTGAAAATATCGAAAAAAGTTATTTGGAAAAGGTTTTTTTAAATGCAGTTTCTAGCCCACATGCAAAAATTTCAGCTGCAAAGAATAATTTTGATTTTCGCCCACCACTAAAATTTATTTTTCACTTAATGAACACTTTACTGATGACACTGTGTTCTTTTTGTCTTAATATTAAAATACTTATTTTATGAAGTTACCTTATACAGGGTCAAAAACAAATAAACGTTGCATCACATGCCACCAAATTTTAATAGCCCAATTTTGATTTTGTAGAAAAACACACATTTAATATGGCGCTACTTTAAAGAAAATGTATCTGAAATAAAGCATTGTCAAAACTAAGAAGTTTTATGTAGGTTGCGTTGAGTCTTATTTTGCAAAAATGGTGCAATTTACAAAATTTGGGTAAAAAATCAAAATTATCTTAAGCAGCTGAAATTTTGCATGTGGACTAGAAACTGCATTAAAAAAAACTTTTTCTAAAAACTTTTTTCGATACTTTCAGAAATAACCTCGCTTTTGCATTATTTTTGGAAAAAATTAAAAATTGACAGATAATGCGAATCACGTGACTATTATTTTTTGGCTTAATTTTCATCTCGATCAAAGCAGAACTTGATGCCAAAGTCAAATTTCGAATAAAGCTATTAATAAAAAAAAATCCCATATGATGCGGACTTTACTAGTCACACTGTAGAAAAAAAAATGATTAAAAGTAATTCCCAGAGACAACTGGACACCATCAAAATGGTAGGTAGGTATGTCGTTTACTCCCTATACCCTACATTTTTCTGAAAGTGGCGTATTATTATACTTTATTGGAGAAAATCGATTATCGTTTATCAAACGGTTCTCTATATTAAACATTTCGACAAAAACTATAAACGTTATAAAAAATAATTTTTTCTTTTGGCCCTTGTTTCTACTGTTTTTCGGCAACGTGTCCCGATTTTTCCCTGTCCACTTTGCAATATCAGTAATAAAGATAGCTTTTTTTCGAGTGATACTAACTGGATTATTTTTAAAGTTTATCGCAAATCCTAATCAAAATTTAACGATGTTGCGACATTTCCCGATCTCGCATATTTTTGTCTCGTCTCACGAGATTCTCGCTGAAAATACTCTCGTCTCGTCTCGCAAGAGACCGGATCACTCTCATCTTGTCCTCGTCTCGTCTCGCGAGAACAAGTCAAGACGAGAGACAGCGAGACCTGAGTGAAACACTACTTTACATGAACTGGAAACAAGAAATATCTCAAAAAGCCACTCTTATATAACCAATATAGCTTCATTAGTTTCCAAATACCAATAAAACTCATAGAAAATGTCAAAGAGAAATGCGAATCATATACCGTGCGAGCAAAAATTATTTGCATAAAAGAGGGCCTTGCATCTAAGGACGTAATGCTTAGCCGTATAGAGGTTAATACCTGTTGGGTGTCAGTAACTACCTGAATTAACAATCAATCAGTTATTCCGTCGTCTTTGACAGTCGTTACAAGTAATTTGATCCATCGCTAATTTTTCCAATTTCTTGAACAATTCACATAATGGGATTTACGGAACAGCACAAAAATTCATGGTTAAAGCGTATTTTCGAGACGGGGTTACAGTAAATGGTGAGTGGCAATACAATCCTGGTTTATGCATGAACGATCTTCAGGAACATTTTCCTAACGTTGCTTTTATTGCTGGGGATTTTTATCATTGCCCGAAAAGAACCGTGGCTGTGTTTAGGGAAACAGGTTCTATACAACACAAAAAAGGAGCAGGAAGACCATCTGTAAGACCAGAAGAACCTGTTGCAAACGTTCGTGAAATATCTAATGCAAAATACGCCAACAAATTGTATAAGACGCCTGTCCCAAGAACTGGGAAGATCTTATGGAATATGCAGGACTATTCTTAAGAATCAGCTAAATTTATTTCCTTATAAAGTGCAAGTATTCCAAAAAATATAAGCCGCAGATTTTGAAAGACGCAGGAATTACTCTCAATGGTTTACCCAAAATTTATTGGAAAGAAATGATTTTAGACCTGACATTTTTTTCGGATGAAGCCTGGTTCCACCTCTCCGGTTATGTAAATTCTCAGAATACACGCATGTGGAGTAGTGAAAATCCCCATTTTTTTGTAGAGTCCACATTGCACCCTCAAAAAATTAGTGTCTGGTTAGCTGTTTCCCGACGAAGAATAAGTGTTGGTCCTATTTTTTTCCATGACAATATTTTGAATCCATTTGTGGAGCAATTACTTGACGACGAACTACGTTTTGGATGCTTTCAACAGGACGGTGCAACCGCCCATACAGCCGCCGAAACTATTAACTACTTACGCAATTTTTTCGACGACAGATTGATCAGTTTTCGATCAGACATTGAATTCCCACGTAGATCACCTTGTTTAACGGTTACGGATTTAAAACACCAGTTGCAAATTTAGAACAATTACAAGAAAAGATTATCCAAGAATGTGGTAACATTTCTCCAGAGATGCTGGTCAACGTACTTTCGAAAATATGAAGAGACGTGTGAATTTATGCTTGGAGCATGGCGGTGGCCAATTTTAGCAATTTTTTTTTTTTTTCTGTATATTCTTACTTTGTTAATTTTGTAAACAACAAAAATAAATTTGTATTTGTCTACTTATTTTATTACTCATTAGTTTGGCATATCATGTCATAATCTGAATTTGACAACACTTTAACCTAGATTTGTCCCCATATATATCATTGTGATCTAAACCAAGCCCTACGTTTTTTAATCCAAGCCCTCTTTGATGCAGATGCAAAATTTTTGCTCGCACGGTATAATATACACCTATCTAATATTTCCAAATACCAATACCTACCTACTCATAGAAAATGTCAAAGAGAAATGCGAATCATACTTTATGAGATTGAAACTACGGGACATAATTAGCCGGGGAAATAAATCGTATCAAAAAAATATTTTAAATTTCTAATATGATATGCCACAAATATCACAGTTCGGTCTAACGTAACATGTAAAGTTACAGCTTGATATAACGAGGATCAGCTCCACATCCAATATAACATCATGACTAAGTGGGGGGAATCAAGGCCCGTCCCTTGCCAGAGAGGGCGGTCGGTTACATGTAACGCCTTGAGTTTACACTAGCGCCAGTATTTTGTTCGAGAACTAATAACAGAACAACGTCAAGCTTTGGTCATGAGCTGGTCTGTTATTACATTGAGAAAGTCTGCAGTTAAAAAATCACTCAATTTTATATGTCGCATTACCTATATAAAGGACGTAACTTATCTGCGTATGAAAGTTTTTGTTAAATGCTGGTATTCCTACGTTTATTAAATCATTTATAAACTATAATAGGTAACTACCCCATTTAGCAGAACACCTAATAATTGTAATATAAAAACAATTTTAGATTTTATTTTTAGAATTTATTGGTAGGTAGGTACCTACATACCCACCCTCATACCTTATTTGAAGATGATATCTAATACCTAATATCCATATGTTAAAATTTCATATCTAGGTGCCTATGTAGGCAAGGGCGTCCATAGAGCGTTTTTCAGGGGGGGGGGGGGCAAAAACTTAAACATTACTTTTTTATATACAGTGTCACCAGTAAAGTCCGCATCATATGGGATTTTTTTTTATTAATAGCTTTATTCAAAATTTGACTTTGGCATCAAGATCTGCTTCGATCGAGATGAAAATTAAGCAAAAAAATAGTAGTCACGTGATTCGCATTATCTGTCAAATTTTAATTTTTTTCTAAAAATAATTCAAAATTTCACAATATTTCTGAAAATATCAAAAAAAGTTATAGGAAATTTTTTTTTTTAATGCAGTTTCTAGCCCACCTGCAAAATTTCAGCTGGATAAGATAATTTTTATTTTTTACCCATATTTTGTAAATTGCACCACTTTTGCAAAATAACACTCAACGCAACCTGCATAAAACTTCTTAGTTTTGACAATGCTTTATTTCATATATTTTTTTTTAAAGTAGCGTTTTATTAAATGTGTGTTTTTCTACGAAATCAAAATAGGGCTATTAAAATTTGGTCGCATATGATGCAAAGTTCATTTGTTATTGACCCTGTATAAGGTAACTTCATAAAATAAGTATTTTTGAAAACATAGTTTGTGTCTGAAAGTAATACACCTTAATATTAAGACAAAAAAGAACACAGTGGCATCAGTAAAGTGTTCATTAAGTGGAAAATAAATTTTTGCTTAACCCAACGGAAAGTTTATCTATTTTCAACGATTTAACTTAAAATCTCTTTATTTTATTTTTTATTTTTTTAGTCACAAACTACGTTTTCAAAAATACGTATTTTATGAAGTTACTTTAAATACAGGGTCAAAAACAAATGAACTTTGCATCACATGCGACCAAATTTTAATAGCCCAAATTTGATTTTGTAGAAAAACACACATTTAATATGACGCTAGTTTAAAGAAAATGTATCTGAAATAAAGCCTTGTCAAAACTAAGTTGCGTTGAGTCTTAATTTGCAAAAGTGGTGCAATTTACAAAATATAGGTTAAAAAGCAAAATTATCTTATCCAGCTGAAATTTTGCATGTGGGCTAGAAACTGAATGTAAAAATTCTTTTTCTAATAACTTTTTTCGATATTTTCAGAAATATATTACTTACTACTATTTATATACTTAGTAGAAACTTTTGAATTATATTTTGAAAAAAATTAAAATTTGACAGATAATGCGAATTACGTGACTACTATTTATTTGCCTAATTTTCATCTCGATCGATGCAGAACTTGATGCCAAAGTCAAATTTTGAATAAAGATATTAATAAAAAAAATCCCATATGATGCGGACCAATGATCTGCTAGCAGATGCTAGCAGATCATTGATGCGGACTTTACTGGACACTGTATAAGACTATTTATTTAACTTATGCCTAATGTATTAATTTATTAATATGTTTTTATTATGTAATTGTTCAGTTTAGTGATTTGTTGGTCTACTAACTAACCACTGTACTATTCAATATTTATACTGAATTATGAAATAAAATAGTAATGTGGGCGCCTAGGGGGGGGGGGGGGGGGCAAGTGCCCGTTTTGCCCCCCCCCCTATGGACGCCCTTGTATGTAGGTAGGACCCACCCCATTAAACATCTGAAACTGGGTAACTAACAAGTTAATAGATATGTGGTGGGTAAATATAATCTAAGTAATAGGTATGTTTCTATTGTGGTACCTATCAATTTAAAATACATCTACAGTGTGACCAGTATCTAAAGTCCGCATCATATAATAGAATAATTAATTAAAAAATTAAGAAGTTTACTACCGATTTTTGAAACATAAAAAAAAGTTTAAATGTAAGACATATGGAAATATTATATTACGCGTTAGTTAAAACTCATTTAAATTACTGAATTTTAGGTTGGGGAGGAATAAATAGAACTTTAGTTAAAAAATTACAAATATTACAAAAAAAGTTTCTAAAAATTATATACAATAAATATTATCTTTATCCTTCAACAGAATTATATTCAGAAACAAAACATAAGACAACTTTACATATTTATAACATCTTAATATATATATTTAAAAATAAAAACCTTATACAATTTAAAAACCATAATCATAATACACGTATTTAAACGATTATTTACCAACAAAAATTAAAAAACTGATTTCATTAAAAAAAATGTAAGTCGAAATAAAAACATAAATATTAAAAACAGACAATTTGAAAATATTTTTAGAAATGCTTTGATTAATTAATATTGTTCTGAATAATTTGTATAAATAATATTTTTTACTTAAGGATTATAAATTAATAATTTTATTATAGGATATTTTTATTTTCAAAAAAGCTGCGTTTATACTATAAATTAAAATTTTTACTTTAAAAAACTTGATTTTTAATGCATATTTATGATTTATGATTTTACATACTAAAAAAAATAAGATTTGCCCCTAACAAGCTCAGCTTCAGGGGATTGAAAAATAAGTTTATCGAAGACAACATAAACATATTTATTATATTATTAAATTTTAAATAAACTTATTATTATTATTATTATTATTATTATATGGGATTTTTTTTATTAATACCTTTATTCGAAATTTGACTTTGGCATCAAGTTCTGCTTCGATCGAGATGAAAATTAACCAAAAAAAAAATAGTAGCACTATTCGCATTATCTGTCAACTTTTAATTTTTTCCAAAAAATAATTCAAAAGTGGGGTTATTTCTGAAAGTATCGAAAAAAGTTGTTAGAAAAAGTTTTTTTAAATGCAATTTCTAACCCACATGGAAAATTTCAGCTGCATAAGATAATTTTGATTTTTTACTCATATTTTGTAAATTGCACCACTTTTGCAAAATAAGACTCAACGCAACCTACATAAAACTTCTTAGTTTTGACAATGCTTTATTTCAGATACATTTTCTGTAGCGCCATTTAAAATATATTAACTCCAACTAGAACATCCTAATTGGAAATGGTACGTGATTTTAAACTCTAGGACAGGCTGCGTTGTTGGGGAATTAATTTTATCCCATAAAAAAAAGTTGCCGACCCATTTGAAATTATATTAACTCCAACTAAAACATGCCAATTGGAAATGGCCAATTTTGTTATCATCTTGTTATTATTATGCACTGAGCTGAGAGAAAACTCTATGAGCCGTACCTTCGTACCTATATATAGAAAAAGTAGTAATATTCTGTGCATGGTAGTAGCAAAAAATCTGCATTAAATAGGCGCCGAAAAAACAAATCTCTTGTAGCTACTAGAATTATTTTTTTAAAATGACTTTTTAACCTCAATATGGTCATTTTTTAAATACCTACCTATTATTTTTTTGCTGCTAAAAGACAACTCTATTGCCCTAAAAAAAAATGAATGATGCAGTCGTAAAAAATATCTTTTCATTATAAAAATGTATGATTTTGTGATTAATTGAGGTCATGTAGATAACAAAAAAGCATTGCTTTTTATTCCTTAAAATTGTCTGCCAGCTATAAAAAATAATAAAATTGTTTTTATCATTGGTAGTATACCTATTATAGATATATTTCCTTATTATAACTTTATAATTTATTAGATTCTATGTGTCCCTTATAGTAAGTTAGTATAGGTAGGTATGTACTTAGTTAGTAGGCATTTTTATATGAGTGTTTATAATATTATGTTATCAACAAAACACAATCGTAACATTACCTAATATTGGGTCGCATAAAACTTTTAAACAAGAATAACTAACCAGACGTTGAATCAGTGACATTGGCTCAAATTTAATGATTTACACACAATTACACTGAGGAAAATGATCGAATACAACAGGTTTGCTAAGACATAGTTTGTATTGATAGCTTATTTTTTATTAACCCATATTAAATAAATTGCTAGTGTATCAAACCCGCTTTAGTGTTATATCAATTCCACATTTGCTAGAATAGTGTTGTTGAATAATGAGCTACTTTCAATACAGCAGTTTTGTTAAGAAATAAATTGTATCTTCTCAATGCGACGCATTTTGTTCCCAGGAAAGCGCTTTCTCTACAATTAAGAAAGCAGAACAGCCTGAACAGCGTCCCCAAAAACGAATTGTGTCCGTTAGAACCTATAATCCATTAGACGTTGCTGGGGGTTCGTATAGCGATCGGCAATCGCCAGCGCAATATTATTAATTTTAACGCATTTGTTGCGCAGGTCACATCGTTGTTCGGAAACTTCTACAATAGCTGTCCTGTCTGGATTTGAATATTATTGATCGTATACCAATACCTCTTTCAATTAATTTATTTTTACCACGTATTTAAGTTTTTTTACACTTTGCATGTCAGATACAGCAATTGAAAATTATTATTTTCCACAACTTATCATTATGTATTGGACTTTATGGACGAATTTTACCATTTCAGTAAACCATAAATAGATAATTATATTTATGCAATGTTAAACGACAAGAACAATATCACACTAGAAGCTATTTAAATTTTTGAGAATTACAGTAAGTATTATTTATCCAATCTCAGTTTGAGGACATTCCAATCATTCCATACGGCGGTAAACAGTCTCAAAGAGGGTCGGTCTCTTTGAGACTGCACAACCAGGGTTGTCAGATCTTTCTTCTTCAATTCTTTAAGTTTTTTTATTAAAGATATTTCATTTATATCACTATTCAATTGTTAGTCAGTAACTTTCTTTGAAAGCTAGTTTGCAAATATACTTTAAACCGAGGAGTTTTGAGTGTGACAGAAAAAAATAACAAGCCATTCATTGTTATAATAATACATTCTTTAGTCCTTAAGAAACAATATAGCTGAAATCAAGACAAAAAGTGTTTTCAGTGTTTAAAAACAACTAATTAACAAACCCTTGTTTCTCGTATAATACTTACCCTGTGCTTACAAATCCGAAAATTTTGAAGAATTGGCAATAGCATGTAATTTGTTACGATTGCAAGCGCCAGGATACAAGCTGAACCGGTACCCGGCCCGTCTGACGATCGATTCTGCCAGACAGAGATAGGCCAGTGACCGCCGATGGCGTGGAAGAGACGGAGATAAATATACGTGGTTATGCCTTGATGAATGGGCCGGAGTCTGGTTGACGAGAATGAAGTTCTGGTAAAAAAATTAAAGCATTTTCTGAGCAGTGTCGTGCCGTGTCAGGTTTATTTTTCTGATTTTAGTTTTGTATATAGAATTTTTGAGTAACCTTATATTTATTATTTTAATATAATATTATTATATATATACAGTGGGTTTATAAAGTGTAGTATGTACAAACACCTAATGTAAAACAAACTTATAAGTGTGTATACGCATATTAATTATTTGTGTGGAACGCCTATGGTTAGGAAATTCCCACAGTTTAATGTCATTAAATTGACCTAAGAAACACTATACCTACTGATTTTTAGTGGTAAGTATTAATAGCAAGCAAATATTATTATGAATAACGTCAAGTTTCAATACAACTGCAACTCGGAGCGAATACAGTATATAAAACCAGATTACACAACCAATAGAACTTGATAATTACTGTGAGTATTCAGAGCAATAATCGCTATAAACCATTATATGGTACTTAGCATTAACTCTCATTTCCTATCGGGTAAATTACCGTGATATTATCACTAAGAACACAACGCTCTAGCAATTTTCGTTACCTTACAGTAGGAAAGCGCGTTGCTGTCAGATATTAAACAGTTGTAGAAAGAGTAATGATGTGAATTTTTATAAGGAATAGGCGGCTTTTTTCTTAGTGTACCTATGACCTATAGCTATCCTATACATAAAACAAGAATTAAGATAACAGAGGATTCTTTAATTATAAGAAATTATTTCTGTGAATGCCTGTTTCTGCTATCTACACTGGAAGCAAAATTTACAAGAAATTATACATTATAATTTTACTAACAATGTCATAAATTATAAAATTGTAATTACTTAAGTAAGAAAGTGTAACAAATTTAAATATATCTCTTGTATGAAAATGCGTTATTGCTAAAGTAGGTATACTTCATACGAAGTCAGTTGAGACAAAGTAAATATTGGGGGTACGATCAATTTACTGCATCACACACTGAAACTACAATACAAATATAACAAAATTTGTATTGATCGCTCCCTATACAGATGTTCGAAGATAGTTCACGTGGACTTGACAAGTCTGTCATCAAATTTTTTTAGTTTTCTTATCTGTCTCAACTAAGATCGTATACACTTCACCTACATGTTTTATCTTACTTACACCTATAAAACAATATTGAAAAAGTAAAAATGTTCTATAATAAGTATAGATAGATATATTTATCAACCTTTATAATATAGCGTCTGTGAAGTACTAATACCTCGTAAGCCCAAAAATGAAATTGTTCAGGAGAAGCAAAAAACATGTTCTTATTAAAGTGTCATACTAAGAGAATCTTATTCTTCAGGAAAACGATTCTAAAAGTAAATGTTTACACAAAATTACGGTTTTGTGCTGATTTTTGTGTTTTTTTCATTTTCGGTGTGACATACGAGGTATTGGAATAAAAATTTGGTTTTTCGAGTGGGATACGCACTTTTTTAACGCAACTGAAGTGGCATATAATATGCGGTATTGTCAGTGGCGGCTCGTGACTAGCGAGTCAGGGGGGGCGCTGGCTTTAAATAAAAAAATTAAAAACGTCTATTATTTTCGAAAGTACGTGTCTGTTTTTTCCGAGGTTTTTTCTAACTTTCTCGTTGTGAATTTTAATTTCATTAGCATAAGCACTACTTAAACAAGTTAAAATATTAGTTTGTCCTAACATCTCAAAACTTACCACATTATGACGATGTTTTGCACTATTTCATGTTTTTTTATTTTCTCTGAAATATGTTTTAAGTCCTGCACCCCATTTATAGTCCAATTATCATACCCGTCAAAAAGAAGACACACGAAACAAAAAAAAAGAATTTTTGTCCTTACAACCATATATCCAGGATTTTTTATTATATATTTCTTTGTCAAACTTACGCGTAAACGGTGCCTGCTTTTACATTTTGATTGCACTTGTACTATGTTCAATTACTAGCATTTTTTAAGTTCAAGTTTTTTATTTAAGCTCAGAGAACTAAACACAAGCTTCTGTAAATCACTGACCTTCATATTACACGACATTTTCCACTTTTATAATGTAATTAATAAATAACTCAAAACAAATAAACAAAACGTCAGCGAGTCAACGGCATCGACAGACGACAGGTCGCATAACGCATCGCGATTCGCGAACAGTGGGCGCGGAAAATTGGAGCTCTCCGTGGCCGCTCATTGTGCGATGTGTAGGTGACGTCAGGCCTTCGTCGTCATGACAACCCATCGAGAAGGCGCGTTGAATCGGGACGGATAATCGGTCGCCCGCCGCCGCCCGCGCTTAGTACAACCTTGAGAGCGCGCAACTCGCTTGTCTATTATAGCCTGCCCGTTAGAATAGGGCTACGTTTGGTTTGAATTATTTTAATTGATTGCTTACATACATTGCGTTATTGGTTTTTTAAGTAAAGTATTTTTGGATTCTGTTTGAAATAATTGCAGGGAGGGCGGCGCCTCAGAGCCCTTCATTAACCAGCCGCCACTGGGTATTGTAATAAGCATAATAAGAGTTATTTGTGGGATACGATATATTATAAATAATGCTGATAGTGGGTTAACAGTTAAGCATTTTCTACAAGGTATTAGAAATCCCAAATATTCAGCGAAGTAATTTTTTGTGGTATAAAATATATTGGCGACCTTGTAGAATTTGGTTTACGCTACCCAACGCCACCAAAAACGCAAATTTGATTTTTGTGGGTTACGAGGTATTAGTACTTCACCAACGAAGGTACGAATTCGTGTAATATTACAATGCAACGTTTTTATAGGTCACTAGGAAATAGATGGATAGATATGCTTACTTAGATACTTACAAATATGTATTAGTACCACTATACAAATTTAAAATTTTAGGTACCTTAATAGTATAGGAATATTTTTTTTGCTAATGTTTTGTGATTTTACAATGACTTTCTTCAGCGGGTCACGGTCAAAGAAGTTTGATTAGTTAATTATTCATTAAAATCTTTTTGCGATGAGATATTCATCTGTGTTCTCTCTTATTGTTTAGCATAGGAATTCTTATAAGATATAGATATAGAAGATATAGATAGATATAGAATAAGATACCTTATTGGTACCTAACTACAACTAATCTTTTTTTATCAGCAAATCTAGAAGAAATTGTAAGGTTCTATGTACTAAATTCCAAAGAAATAATATGGACTATGGTGAAGAAAAACTATTTTTATATATCTATATTTTAAATTAAAAAGAATTATGATTCAATTCAATTCAACATCAATTCAATTTATTCATAGAAAAATAACAATAAACAAATACAATTTTCTAATAAAAATCACAACAGTCTTAATAAAGTGCAAATATTAATTATTACACCAATAAGATCATGAGCAATCTGCATGTGCAAAAAATCATAAAAGGTTTCTATTTTATTTTATTTTATTTTTAATTTGAGCAAAAAGTCGAACGCCGAACAATTCCATGTTCAAGTCGATTGAAGAAGACAAGAAAGAAAAATGTTGCCATTTATTAGAGCAGTTCGAGGAATGTTCGATATTATTAGTAAAAATAACTGGCTTACTCATTATTTGAGCAAACTTTTTATGATTACCAATATTTTTCAACTCTGTTGGTAAAGAGTTATATATTTTTGGAGCTAGATTTTTTGTAAATCTTTGGTTACCATCCCTTCTGTAAAAGGTAACAACCAAATCCTGATTAGTAATTTGTCTAGTTTGATGTGTGTGAAACACTTTTATTTATAAGGTTTTATTATTATGTAAGTTGTTATGAATATGAATAGGTATGAAGAAAGACAGGCATATATTCTGGAGCTGGTAGAGCAAGGCAGATGTTAGTCAGCTGGTCATAGTTTTGTTTACTTTCGTGATTTTTGTGCAATTAAGGAACCTTTTCTGTTTAAACTAACTCATATTCTCTAGAATTTTTAGGATAGATGACATCTACAGTGTGATCAGTAAATTTCGCATCATATGGGATTTTTTTTATTAATAACTTTATTCGAAATTTGACGTTGGCATCAAGTTCTCCCCACAAATTGGTGTCTGGCTAGCTGTTTCCCGAAGACGAATTGTTGACTCTATTTTTTTTCATGACACAGTTACAGCACAGCGCTATAGAGACAATATTTTGAATCCATTGTGGAGCAAGTACTTTTTGGATATTGGATATTTTCAACAGGACGGTGCATCCGCCCATATACAGCCGCCGAAACTATTAAGTACTTACGCCATTTTTTTGACGACAGATTGATCAGTTTTCGCTCATACATTGAATTCCCACCTATAGTCTGATCACCTTGTTTAACGGTTATGGATTACTTCGTTTTTCCTCATTAAAAACACCAGTTGCAAGTTTAGAACAGTTACAAGAAAGGATTATCCAAGAATGTGGTAACATTGATTTCTCCAGAGATGCTGGTCAATACTTTCGAAAATATGAAGAGACGTGTGAATTTATGCTTGGATCATGGCGGTGGCCAATTTCAGCAATTTATCTGTAATAATTATTTTTCTTATTCTTTCTTTCTATATATTCTTACTTTGTTAATTTTGTAAACAACAAAAATAAATTTGTATTTGTCTACTTATTTTATTAGGTACTCATTAATTTGGCATATCATGTCATAATATGAATTTGACAAAATTTTAACCTAGATTTGGTTAGATATATCGTCCCCATATCATTGTGATCTAAACCAAGCCCTACGTTTTTTAATCCAAGCCCTCTTTGATGCAAATAATTTTTGCTCGCACGGTAATTAAGATTATTTATCTTTAGACCTTCACGTATATTCTAATTAAATTAGCAACGATCTATATCTAAATTTAGAATTTCATAAAAAAACATTTTCTACACCAATCGTTCAAATATACAAATTCTTTGTGCAATCCAGTTGACACGAAACTCATTCTATGCTTTCAATACATCACCCAAATAACCCTTATACGCTGTTGCCTGTGCTTTTTTCTATTATGGTAAATGTATAAGAATGGCAATATTATTATGGTAATGCCATTAAGTGTATTGCCAACAATGCGGCGGCAACCTGTTGACTTCGTTTCACGGACAACAAAATTATTTGATAACAAATACCGAGACGACACAAAAGATGTCGGCGGCGGCGTACGCGACGCTTTTTGTTCTCTCTGGCGTCCTGCTATAGAAGAGAGTTTTGTGCCTGTTCTATTAACAGAGGGCAATATCTGTTTGTTTACGTGGTGATTTGAATAAAAACTCGGATGCGATGCAATGCTTATTGTCCAGGATTAGGTGATGGATTACATACCTAATCGAACTAATTTGAAATCATAACTGAAGAGAGATGGAAATTGAAAAGAATAATGCCTTTGTCAAATATCGGGGTTTGTTTTGAATAACTTCTTTTTTTAATTCTATGCTTTAATTGCATTATTAAAAATGCAAAATCTGTACTTTAATAATATCCGTCAAGGTACAGATTTTTCATTAAGATACCGTGCGATCAAAAATTATTTGCATCAAAGAGGGCTTGTTTTAGATCACAATGATATGGGGACGATATATCTAACCAAATTTAGGTTAAAATTTTGTCAAATTCATATTATTACATGATATGCCAAACTAATGAGTAATAAAATAAGTAGACAAATACAAATTTATTTTTGTTGTTTAAATTAACAAAGTAAGAATATACAGAAAGAAAAAGAAAGATTATTACATAAATTGCTAAAATTGGCCACCGCCATGCTCCAAGCATAAATTCACACGTCTCTTCATATTTTCAAAAGTGTTGATCAGCATCTCTGGAGAAATGTTACCACATTCTTGGATAAGCCTTTCTTGTAATTGTTCTAAATTTGCAACTGGTGTTTTAAAAATAGTGTTCTTTAAATGAGGAAAAACGAAGTAATCCATGACCGTTAAACAAGGTGATCTAGGTGGGAATTCAATGTCTGATCGAAAACTGATCAACCTGTCGTCGAAAAAATTGCGTAAGTAGTTAATAGTTTCGGCGGCTATATGGGCGGTTGCACCGTCCTGTTGAAAATATCCAAAACGTAGTTCGTCAAGTAGGTAATTGCTCCACAAATGGATTCAAAATATTATCTCTATACCGCTGTGCTTTAACTGTGTCATGGAAGAAAATAGGACCAACAATTCTTCTTCGGGAAACAGCTAACCAGACACCAATTTTTTTGAGGGAGCAATGTGCACTCTACAAAAAATGGGGATTTTCACTACTCCACATGCGTGTATTCTTAGAATTCACATAACCGGAGAGGTGGAACCAGGCTTCATCCGAAAAAAAGTCAGGTCTAATAAATCATTTCCTTCCAATAAATTTTGGGTGAACCATTGAAAGTATATAATTCCTGCGTCTTTCAAAATCTGCGGCTTGTATTTCTTGGAATACTCGCACTTAAAAGAACCGTGGCTGTGTTTAGGGAAACAAGTTCTATACAACACAAAAAAGGAGCAGGAAGATCATCTGTTACATTCAGTTGCAAATTTAGAACAATAGTTACAAGAAAGGATTATCCAAGAATGTGGTCACATTTCTCCAGAGATGCTGGTCAACACTTTCGAAAATATGATGAGACGTGTGAATTTATGCTTGGAGCATGGCGGTGGCCAATTTATGTACCGTCAAATGGGGTGAAATTGTTAGCTTTTTTGATTAATATGTAAATTACAAGAAAAGTACACCTAGTTTTGCGCCAAAAAAAAAATAATGTATTTGCACTATGCCGAATGAAGACCTGCAGGCTTAAAACAAACTTCAAAAATTGTTTTTTTTTGCTAGAAAATAAATAATAAGCTCATTATCAAAGTTATGCTCAAATTGGGGTGACTTTGATAGGCACTGTTTTTTTGCATTACAACGAATGCTTTGGATCTAAGAGTTATCAATGTAACACTTTTTCCCTCACTCTTAATATATTTTTTTTATCAATTTTATGTGCGCTTGGGGTGACTTTGAAAATCTATAAGTTTACAGAGATTATCAAAGTCACCCCTTATCACTCAGCATAAAAATTAAATTTTAATAAACTATCCTCGCAAAAGTGAAAATTAGACTTTAGTTATGATATCAAAAGAAAACTTTATTTCATATATAAATTACAGAACTTAAATTAACACATTTTAACACAAATTTAACGTTTAAAAACATCAACAGATTCATATAAATTACTATCAATCTCACCCCGAAAGTGTTATCAAAGTGACCCCGCATGATATATCAACTAATAGTTTTTAACCAAGCATATTTGGCGCCGAATTTTACATGAAATGAGATTAAGTAGAAACCACCTCATCGTAAATAACCGATTTTTTAATAAAATTGCTAAAAACTGATGAAATAACTTATAATTTTAGACAGTGTAAAATTAACGCTAATTTGCAGTATTATTATAGAATATTTACAAAAATATTATAACAAACACTTACCGGCATGCTAACAGGGCACAACAATGGCGAAACTTCACTCTTTCGACTGAGCATGGAGCGGATGTCCGTGGATTATAATTGCGGGATATTTAAATTTATTTAACAAAATATTACCTTTTATCAAAGTCTCCCCATAAAATCAATTTCACCCCATTTGACGGTAATTATTTTTCTTTTTCTTTCTGTATATTCTTAATATATATATATAATTTTGTAAACAACAAAAATAAATTTGTTTTTGACAACTTATTTTATTACTCATTAGTTTGGCATATCATGTCCTAATATGTATCATTGTGATCTAAACAAAGCCCTACGTTTTTTAATGCAAGCCCTCTTTGATGCAAATAATTTTTGCTCGCACGGTACTTCGTTCTTTAATTAATACTGCATATGGGCTAACTCAAATCACAGGCAATTTCTTTTTTATTGTATGAATTGGTAGATACAATTACTATTCTATTGATTATGATTTAAATAGTTGTGATGAAAGTACGGTTTATGAAAATCGATTTTTGGTTTTATGCCAAAAATGATATAAATATTTTAAATGAAGAATTGTACGAGCAAATATAACAGTATTGAAACTAAAATTATAAAATGTCGCCAACCGTTGCCATATCGTCAGAGCCCTTCCCCTTCATTATAAAGCCTCCAAAACCACTTGAGAAATAGTTCAATGAGTCATATTCATTTGCGTGTAACTTTTAATAACCTTCATCTAGGGGCGACCGAAGGGGTTAATTAATCCCTCAGCATTTGAGTTGTCATGGTCACAAAATAATTGTCGCCGTATAGTCAACCCTTCGTAAAATGTACCGTGTATCGTTAACTTTAAACCGTATTAAATGAATGTATTTTGGTCCCGCGTGAGATTGTTAGGGTTTTTTAGATAAGTTAATCAATGCTATTCAATGTACCGGGTGGTCAACTAAGAATGGCCGCCGGCTATATCTCAAAAACTACTAAACGTAGAAACTTGAAAAAAAAAATTATTATTAAAGCGGTCATGAGAAAATTCTGGAAATTACTTTCAAGTTCCTCATTTCGCCGCAAGGGGGCACAATTGAAAATTATTTTTTAAAATTTTAAATATCTCTGAAAATTCCCATATTAAGATAACTCTGATTACATCATTGGAAAGCTTAGACAATTCTGCATCATTTTGGTTTAAGGCTCGTTGGCGTACCGATCTTGATAAGAGTGGGGGAAGCTATTGAATGTGTAAACATTAAAATCGCTGTAACTTCTAAACGACTTATCCGATTTTACTAAATTTAAGCTTGTTTGGAAGGAAAAGGTAAGTACCTTCAATCGTCGTATCCAATGATACACAATAGTTTCTAATAAAATTGCTAGAGGGCGCAGTTTGTAATAATAACAGTTTTTTGATTTTATCCCGAAAATTCAAATCATACAGTATACTTATAACATCATAATCGAAAAGTAGATGAAATTTACAAGAAAAGATGTGAAAACCGCAGTTGGATATCTTTGTTCGTTTCAGAGTTATTGCCAAAACAATATTTTTTAATACAAATTGCGCCCTCTAGCAATTTTATTAGAAACGATTGTGTACCATTGGATATGACAATTAAAGGTACTTATCTTTTTCTTCCAAACAAGCTTAAATTTAGGAAAATCGGATAAGTCGTTTAGAAGTTACAGCGATTTTAATGTTTACACATTCAATAGCTTCTCCCACTCTTATCAAGTGAACGTGTAAACATTAAAATCGCTGTAACTTCTAAACGCCTTATCCGATTTTACTAAATTTAAGCTTGTTTGGAAGAGAAAGATAAGTACCTTTAATTGTCATATCCAATGGTACACAATCGTTTCTAATAAAATTGCTAGAGGGCGCAATTTGTATTAAAAATTATTGTTTTGGCAATAACTCTGAAACAAACAAAAATATCAAACTGCGGTTTTCACGTCTTTTCTTGTAAATTTCATCTACTTTCCGATTATGATGTCATAAGTATACCGTATGATTTGAATTTTCGGGATATAATCAAAAAAACTGTTATTATTACAAATTGCGCCCTCTAGCAATTTTATTAGAAACTATCGTCTCTCATTGGATACGACGATTGAAGGTACTTACCTTTCCCTTCCAAACAAGCTTAAATTTACTAAAATCGGATAAGTCGTTTAGAAGTTACAGCGATTTTAATGTTTACACATTCAATAGCTTCCCCCACTCTTATCAAGGTCGGTACGTCAACAAGTCTTAAACCAAAATAATGCAGAATTGTCTAAGCTTTCCAATAATGTAATCAGAGTTATACTTTAATATGGGAATTTTCGGAGAAATTTAAAATTAAAAAAAAAAAATTTTCAATTGTGCCCCCTTGCGGCGAAATGAGGAACTTGAAAGTAATTTCCAGAATTTTCTCATGACCGCTTTAATCATCATTTTTTTTCCCACGTTTCTATGTTTAGTAGTTTCTGAGATATAGCCGGCGGCTATTCTTAGTTGACCACCCGGTACATTGAGGAAAATGATCTAATACGACAGGTTTGCTAAGATATCGAATGTATTAGCACATATTAAATAAATTGCTAGTGTATCAAACTCGCTTTAGTGTTATATCAATTCTCGATTTGCTAGAACAGTGTGAATTCCATTAGCAGCATAGTCTTGTTGAATAATAAGCTACTTTTAATACAGCTATTTTGTTAAGAAATAAATTGTATCTTCTCAATTCGACGATTTTTCCCTGTAAAGCGCTTTCTTTACAATTAAGAAAACAGAACGGCGCGCGGCGTCCCCAAAAACGAATTGTATCCGTTAGAACCTATAATCGACAAGACGTTGGTGGGCGTTAGTAGCGATCGGCAATCGCCGCGCGCCGTAGTATTAACTTCAACGTATTTGTTTGAAGGTGGTAGACAATGAAGTAATATCAAAAAAATTACCTTGTCGGACTTCCATTGTCTTTATTTTGTTACTTAACACAACGTTTCGGTTAGTTAGTATCTCTAACCGTTTTCAAGTGTAAACTAAATTATAATTCTAAGGCTACTGTCTTAAATACTATCCATGTGCAATGAAGCTTGATGACTCCGCCTACGTGCTTATTGGAGTGTGAAGTTTGAGCTGTTGGTTTTGGACAAGAAGTGGCTTCCAGATATTGGGGATATCTATACTTGGTTTACTGAATATATGTGTATTTTGATTCATAAAAGCTGCTTCCTTGAATTTTCGTTTTTTCCAGTGCTGTTCCGTGTCCAAAACCCTGGCTTCTGACCACTGTATATTATGTTGGTTAGTCCATACATGTTCCGCTATACCTGATCTCGAAGTTTCACCTCTTTGAGTATGTTTCAGATGTTCTTTAACTCTTACGGGAAGAGGTCTTTTTGTTTCTCCAATGTACCTACCTACCTAAACTTTGGCTTAGATATGTTGATGATACCTTTATTATCTGGACAGACAGCAACGAAGAGCTGATACGGTTTTTGGAACATATTAATAGTATAAGACAATCCATTAAATTTACCATGGAAACAGAAAAACATTCCACTCTACCTTTTCTCGATGTTCTCGTCAAACGAAGTGCTGATAACATAAAAACTTCAGTATACAGAAAACCCACTCACACCGGGCAATACCTTAATCACGGATCGAATCATTCAAACTCCATAAAACAGGGCATAATTCAAACACTTTATCACAGAGCATCTAACATTTGCATCAATCCGGAAGACCTAAATATTGAAATTTCAAACATCAAAAGAGATTTAAAACAAAATGGTTACCCTGAAACGTTTGTAACTAATACCATCTCAAAATTTAAAAATCGCGAAGTAAAAACTAATACAGAAGCTAGAGAGGAGCAAACATTTCTTACAATACCTTATGTCAAGGGGATTTCTGAAAAGATTAGAAGAATAACCAAAAACTATAATATCAAAACAGCCTTTAAATCCGGAAATACGCTCAGAAGCCTTCTTACAAAAGTAAAACCCCCCAGTAATGAAAACACAAAAAATTGTATCTATCAAATCCCTTGCGAGTGTGGCGAATCGTACATTGGAGAAACAAAAAGACCTCTTCCCGTAAGAGTTAAAGAACATCTGAAACATACTCAAAGAGGTGAAACTTCGAGATCAGGTATAGCGGAACATGTATGGACTAACCAACATAATATACAGTGGTCAGAAGCCAGGGTTTTGGACACGGAACAGCACTGGAAAAAACGAAAATTCAAGGAAGCAGCTTTTATGAATCAAAATACACATATATTCAGTAAACCAAGTATAGATATCCCCAATATCTGGAAGCCACTTCTTGTCCAAAACCAACAGCTCAAACTTCACACTCCAATAAGCACGTAGGCGGAGTCATCAAGCTTCATTGCACATGGATAGTATTTAAGACAGTAGCCTTAGAATTATAATTTAGTTTACACTTGAAAACGGTTAGAGATACTAACTAACCGAAACGTTGTGTTAAGTAACAAAATAAAGACAATGGAAGTCCGACAAGGTAATTTTTTTGATATTCAACGTATTTGTTGCGCAAGTTACATCGTTGTTCGGAGTCTTCAAGCAGTCCTGTCTGAATTTGAATTTTATTCATCGTACCAGTCAAGGGCGTCCATACAGCGTTTTTCAGGGGCGGGGGGGGGGGGGCAAAAACTTAAACAATATTTTTTTATATATGACTAATTATTATTATGCCTAACGGAACCTACAGAATTCGTAAAAAATAAACACAAAATTACAATTTATAAGTTTTCATCATAAAATAAAAATGTTAAATTCCTAGACGTCTTGCCAAACTCGTTGATTACTTTTTTTTATTAAATTTTCTTTATTTTTTTGTAAATAATCATAATCAGTTTAGTGATTTGTTGGTCTCTACTAACTAACCACTGTAATATTCAATATTTACAGGCGCGGATCCAGAACTTTGCTTTGCTTTATCATGATATAAATGAAGTTAAAAAGCGCCGCAGGCGAAAAATTTTTGCGACCACGCCAAAATTTGACAGAGAATGCGCTATAGGCGAGAAAATTTTCAATGATAATTTTTACATTAAAAAGGATAATATATGCATGTAAATTAATGTTAAAGTGAATTCAAAAAAAGATAAAATATAACATATTTATGGTATAGTAATGTTGTCATGAATCTTGTGAAAAAGCTGCAGAGGTAGTCAAAACAGTAAATTCATTTATTTATTTTCTGTTTTGGGGGGTCATGACCCCCCATGACCCCCCCCTGGATCCGCGCTTGAATATTTATACCGAGGGGTAATTCACTGGCGAAAATGGTGTACAACTTCTAGAAAATACAAAAGAAAATACAGAAAATAAGAGGAAAATGCAGAAAATACGAAGAAAATATAGAAAATACGAAGAAAATACAGAAAATACGAAGAAAATACAAAGAAAGTACGAGAAAAATACAGGCAACATAAGGAAAATATGGAAAATACGCGCGCCACTCAATTTGCCAATGACGTAAAGTCGTTAACGCTGCCGGGTTTTCGACGGTTTTAATGATGGGAATAACCAACTTAAGATTCTGGAACAACGCTGCTTTGACTTCTAAAAAAAAATTTAGTAAAGCCAATTTTTTTTTGGCGAAAATGGTGTACAAGTTCTAGAAAATACGAGAAAATACAAGGAAAATACAGAAAATACGAGAAAAATTAAGAAAATACATGGAAAATACAGAAAATACGAGAAAAATTAAGAAAATACAAGGAAAATACAGAAAATACGAGAAAAATTAAGAAAATACAAGAAAAATACAGAAAATACAAGGAAAATACGAAGAAAATTCGGCAATATAGAAAATGGTGTACAAATTTTTCTCAGTGAATTACTCCTCGATTTATACTGAATTATGAAATAAAATAGTAATGTGGACGCCTAGGGGGGGGGGGGGGAAGTGCCCGTTTTGCCCCCCCCTATGGACGAGGTTGGTGCCAGTACATGTTTAAATAAATTATTTTTAATTTTGAAGAAGTAGTCCATACTCATAGTGGTGGAGTTAAATGTATAGAAAACAGAAAAGCACAAAGTCTTTTTCCACAAGTTTATTAGAATGGCTAGTCGAACCTAGAATAATTCATAATAATTCGACATGCTTCGAGTGTAGAAATACTCATCATCAGGAAAACAAAGTAAATGGTACAATGCTGATGTTGTTAGTAATAGAGAAAATAATAGGTAAGTGGGATTGAGCCGTAATGGAGCTTTCAATGGCGTACACGAGGTGTAAAAAATGAATAGTCAGAAGACCGACAAGACTTCAGCATACTGGAAAGTCAAGGGCTAGTGCAAAGGCCCTGTCTTGAGCAGAAAAATTATGGCAAAAAAATTTTTTTTTTAATTTTGAAAATTTTTGTCGTTTGTTCGGGTTTGTATGTATGTTTGTTTGTAACCGACTTCTTTGAACCCAATTTTGACCCACTGTAAACGGTCAGATTTAATTTTGTAGACTTATCAAGAACCGCTGACAATATAATAATCTACTAATCTAGCTCAATCAACTCATAAAAAATTTTTTTTCTTAACAATAACTCAAACTAAAAAATGAAAAATAAATATAGTTTAAAGAAACTAAAAAACACGCTTTAATAATTTTATTAATCAAACTAACAAGCCGAAAATAAATATAGTTTAAAATAGGTAATTATTGAAATTCTTAATATAAGTAGGCAGAAAATAATAATGAACGATAAACATTTGTATTATTGTGAAAAAAGCGTGGGTTGCTTAGTGTTATATTTTTCGTATATCGAGATCCCACGCTTTTTTCACAATAATACTAATGTTTATCGTTCATTATTATTTTCTGCCTATATTAAGAATTTCAATAATTATTATTTTAAACTATATTTATTTGCCGGTTTTTAGTTTGATTAATTATTAAAGCGTGTTTTTTAGTTTCTTTAAACTATGTTTATTTGTTTTAAATATAAGAACCAGTGTCCAAAATCTTCAATAGAAAGCCAATTTAGTCTATTTAACATAAGTATCTCTCACAAGTGTGTCTCTTCTTTCCCCCAAAATTATCCGCATCGCCCTATTTTACAGTTTTTGTAATCTATTAATCTAATTTTTGTTAGCCAAATACAATACAGATGAACTAAAAACAAGATGCGGCAAAACCAAAGTATTAAAACCAGTAATTTTTATCCACTGGGATAAAGATGCAGCGACCCTAGATAAAAAGATATTTGATTTTTTCCACCACTTCAATAGAATTACCGCCTATTTGTTATAGTTCCATTCCGTCCCTGTTTTTAGATTTTCGTTGGGTATTTATTAGTAATGTTTGATTATGTATTTTTTCCAGAAAATTAACTGTGATGTAGAAGTAAAAATGAATGAATGACGTCTTTTTGAACAAATCTAGGTAAATAATATTTCCTGTACCTACGTGAATAAGATTATAGTATATTAACGTACACGTTTTATAAAGCATCATTTTATAGCACGCGTCCATGTTAAAAAACGAGCCGCTTGCGGCACGTTTTATGACGGGACAAGTGCTTAAAACTGCTTTATATAACACGTACGTTATACTATTTTTTCTAATTTGTAGTTTTTTCAATAAAAACACATATTTAAAAAGAAAATAAATCCTTCAAATTTTATAAATTTTTATGTATAAATTTTATGTTGGTAATACTATTTTTTATCATAGTTGCCTCTGGGCAACAAAAATTATTTTGCGAACTGTCATTTTTTGATTTATTGACCCATTTTCACCACGAGATTCTAAAGTTATTTTAGCGATATGAGATTTGAAATTGGACGGAATACGTTGTGTGATCCTTGTACATTCGGTACATATACAGAGCGTTCGGAAATCCGGGCAATTTTGCTACTTTTTTTCGAATTTCAAAAGACGTGATTTTACGTCACGGAATTGCAATTTAGTATAGGGAAGATGGAAAATTCAAATAAAGTTGTAGTTAAAATCGACATTGGAAGGTTAGTAGATTGAATTTTGGATAGGATTTGGCAGAAAATGATAGCTTGAAGCATCTACAAAAGCAAAATAGTTCTCCGTCAATAAAGTTATTATTTAATATGTGTTTTTTAATGAACTAAAACAATACATACAGATTTGTAGATCTCATCATCATAGATCATATTTGGACTAAAAAATATTAGTTATCTAGAATGCTATCCTAAACGGTGAAAAAAAATATGTCATGTAGGGCCAACCTTTAAATAATAAAATTCGGAGTTCGAAATAGATCTGTTTCGAGACAAAATTAGAAAATAGTATATTAAAGTACTAGTTTCATAAGAAACGAGCCACGAAGTGGCGAGTTTTTTTATTGACACGGGCGCTAAAACGCCTTATGAAACATGTGCTTTATACATTTTTTTCTATTTCACCTTTTATAATCAAGAAAAATACATTTTAAAAAGAAAATAAATCCTTCAAATTTTGTAAATTTTTATGTCTAAATTTTATGTTGGTAATACTATTTTTTATCATAGGAGCCTCTGGACAACAAAAATTATTTTGCAAACTGTCATTTTTTGATTTATTGACCCATTTTCACCACGAGATTCTAAAGTTATTTTAGCGATATGAGATTTGAAATTGGACGGAATACGTTGTGTGATCCTTGTACATTCGGTACATATACAGAGCGTTCGGAAATTCGGGAGATTTTGCTACTTTTTTTTGAATTTCAAAAGACGTGATTTTATGTCACGGCATTGCAATTTAGTATAGGGAAGATGGGAAATTCAAATAAAGTTGAAGTTAAAATCCACATTAGAAGGTTAGTAGATTGAATTTTGGATAGGATTTGGCAGAAAATGATAGCTTGAAGCATCTACAAAAGATTGATTTATAGATTTATGCAACCAACATACATGACTGTTATCCACACAGAATAAAAAAATAAGTTATCAAGCTAGTTTTCCTCTGCGAAAAATGGGTTTTCTCGTAAATCACAAAGACCGCGCAAGTCAATGAAATAAAACATTTAAATGTTACCTACCTACATCAAATAAAGAAAAAACGCGTATCGAAATAGCTTCATTACGATCCGCAAATGCGGTTCGTACTGAGCTTATTATGAACGTGAAATAGAAAAAAATTATTATATTACCACCCGTTAAAATATAAAAAAAACCATTTTGTAATAAACTTGCTTCGATATTAAAAACAATCTCGTAATAGATTTTATATGAAACAAAATTGGAAAAATATATTTTTAGAATTCTAGCCAACAAAAATACTGCGTTCTGGGGTCTTTCATCAAATCGAGAAACCGGCATGTTTATTTACTCTGCTAAAATAAGGGCATAGACGATGCAATCAATCTGTGCTAAACATCCCCCCTAGTGACACTAACGGGATTCCCATAGACTGAAATCTTGACCGCTAATATTTTTATGGTCGATCGAAGATACTACGGACCATTCGCCCCATTTGGGCTAATAGTTTCCGGACATGCATCACCAAAATCCCTATACCGGATTGGAGGAAAACGACGTGTTTTATGAATTTGCCATCCGTTTTACTTGAATAAGCTTCTCGGATATATTTACTGTTTTAATTTGGATGTTAAATTAAATTCTAAAGTTTCTCTCTGAAGGTAACTAATACTCAAGTTACGAATTTTGTAAAACTAAAAGGTTGTTAACGTGTAAGAATGAACTGAAGCAAAATCGTGCGTTTACTTATGATATGACTCTTCTACAAATGAAGAACCGTTCATGGCAATAGTCATGGCAATAATTTGTTATTTTAAATTGCATAATCTAATCTTTCCTATTCCAATATTTAAAAATCGAATGTCGGGTTGCATTGCAGATAAACTTAATAAGATAATTAATTAACTAACCAGCAACTTTAACCGTGACTGGAATGAAATCGGCATTGTACCGTGCGAGCAAAAATTATTTGCATCAAAGAGGGCTTGGATTAAAAAACGTAGGGCTTGGTTTAGATCACACTGTTATGGGGACGATATATCTAACCAAATCTAGGTTAAAATTTTGTCAAATTTATATTATGACATGGTATGCCAAACTAATGAGTAATAAAATAAGTAGACAAATACAAATTTATTTTTGTTTTTTACAAAATTAACAAAGTAAGAATATACAGAAAGCAAAAGAAAAATAATTACACAAATTTCTGAAATTGGCCACCGCCATGCTCCAAACATAAATTCACATGTCTCTTCATATTTTCGAAAGTGTTGACCAGCATCTCTGGAGAAATGTTACCACATTCTTGGATAATCCTTTCTTGTAATTGTTTTAAATTTGCAACTGGTGTTTTAAAAATAGTGTTCTTTAAATGAGGAAAAACGAAGTAATCCATAACGTCAAACAAGGTGATGTAGGTGGAAATTCAATGTCTGATCGAAAACTGATCAATCTGTCGTCGAAAAAATTGCGTAAGTAGTTAATAGTTTCGGCGGCTTTATGCATGGGCGGTTGCACCGTCCTGTTGATAATATCTAAAACGTATAGTTCATCAAGTAATTGCTCCACTAATGGATTCAAAATATTGTCTCTATACCGCTGTGCTGTAACTGTGTCATGGAAGAAAATAGGACCAACAATAATTCTTCTTCGGGAAACAGCTAACCAGACACCAGTTTTTTGATGGTGCAATGTGGACTCAAATGGGGATTTTCACTACTCCACATGCGTGTATTCTGATAACTCACATAACTGGAGAGGTGGAACCAGGCATCATCCGAAAAAATGTCAGGTCTAATAAATCATTTATTTCCAATAAATTCTGGGTAAACCATTGAGAGTAATTCCTGCGTCTTTCAAAATATGCGGCTTGTATTTCTTGGAATACTTGCACTTTATAAGGAAATAAATTTAGCTGCTTCTTAAGAATAGTCCTGCATGTTCCATAATATCTTCCCACTTCTTGGGACAGACGTCTTATACAATTTGTTGGCGTATTTTGCATTATTTCACGAACGTTAGCAACAAGTTCTTCTGATGTTCTTACAGATGGTCGTCCTGCTCCTTTTTTGTGTTGTATAGAACCTGTTTCCCTGAACACAGCCACGGTTCTTTTCAGGCAATGATAAAAATCCCCAGCAATAAAAGCAACGTTAGGAAAATGTTCGTGAAAATCGTCCATGCACAAACCCAAATTGTATTGCCACTCACCATTTACCCTAAACCCGTTTCAAAAATACGCGTCAACCATGAATGTTTTGTGCTGTGCCATAAAGCCCAGTGTGTGAATTGTTCAAGAAATTGGAAAAATTAGCGATGAATCAAATTACTTGTAACGACTGTCAAAGATGACGGAATAACTGATTGATTATTAATTCAGGTAGTTACTGACACCCAACAGGTATTAAGCTCTACGGCTAAGCATTACGCCCTTAGATGCGAGGCCCTCTTAAATAATACTTTTTGCTTGCACGGTATATTACTATATTATATAAAACACGAATATTATCCCGAAGTGGAATAACTCATCGTATCATATTTGAAGCATACATTTTCTTGATATTCGAAAAATCACATGGTCACAGAGTAGGTAATATTCGATTTATTTATTTGACTATTCAAGAGGCGTGTTCGATTCGCTGGTTTAGATCCATCCGGATCGATATAACTGATTCTAACTGATCTGACCTGTGTTCGATTGGCAAATGATCATTGTTCCCCCACTACCGTCAAAGTGATCCCAAGTGAACCTGGGAAATTGCAGAATCACCAAAATCAGATCAGTTGTTTGTTTTCTTTACTTTATAGTTTTGAAAGTTATTTCCATTCTGTCCCTGTTTTTAGATTTTCGTTGGGTATTTATTAGTACTCTTTAATTATCTCTTTTTTCAAGAAAATTAACTGTGATGTGAAAGTGGAAATGGATGAATTATGTCTTTTTGAACCCATTTAGGTAAATAATATTTCCTGTAGGTACGTGAATGAGAAAAGTGGAAATAAAATATATTAAAGTAGTTTTGCTTTAGTCCCCCGCTTTATAAAATACTACTACGCAACTCTCGACTAATTTTTGAACATGGAATGAGGTTAAGTCAAAATCGAAACCCAAATGAACAACTGACATAAAAATCCTTGTTTTACCTTGGATCACTGAACTGATTTTTAAGATCAGCTTGATCCAAATCAGTTTCCCAATCGAATTAGGCTAAGGTAATGATTTCTACTACAATTAATGATATGTAAATACCGAGGTAACTACCCATTGCAAATTTCATGATTTGTTTGCTTATTCGCGGTTGCCAGAGATATTCTATAAGAAATATGAGAAAAAATTGTTTTTTATTATTGTAATTTTTAAATAATTATTTTTCCTAGGTTGACCACCATGCAGAACATAACAATCTAAAAAGTAATGATATCTAATAAGGTTTAATTTATGCTTTTATTATATAAAACACAGGGCTGATGTGATATTATTTTTATTCAGACAGACAAAGAAAACTAATCATTTCTAATCATTCGAAGTTTCGTTAAAACGTTATTTCCTTTTTACGTTTTATTGTATTTGAATTGACCCACTACGAGTCATTCCTGATAATTTATATTTGGTGACAATAGAAAAATCTCGTTCTTTTGTTGATTAACGATGTCAGATGTAACCATTCTGTTTCCTGCCCCCGTAAATTCGATATATAAAATATCCCGCATATTCGCATGTTTTACAAAAACTAGCGTATATTCATATCCGGGTATACTACTTACAAACTTTTTGATATCTACCTATATAATTTTTAGAAGCAATAAATCGTCACCATAATAGGTTTCGTAACGATAGTGGTTATGTTAAGTAAAGGGCGGAATATATGCAAAATGCATATCGAGGGCTAAACACTACGGTACCTCGTAAGTCTTGAATTGTAAGTTTTACAGGAGGAACAAAAAACTAAATTCAACCATCAAAAATGTATATTTTAGAAAGATATTTCATATTTGACAACAATATGACTTTCTTAACCAATATTTAATGACAAAATTATGTAAACATGTTTTTCTTAGTATATTTTGAAAAATACGAGGTCCTGTTATTTTTATTACGCTACATACGAGGTACTACCTAGGAAGATAATGTAAAACTTTCAAATTAGAAACAAACAAAATAGTTTATCAGGGAAAAAAATTTCTATTACCCTTTCTAAAAAAAGGTTACAAAAATCTATACAAAATTAGGCAAGAATCACCTATTAACGACAATGGCTGCCTTTAGCAGATACGAGTTATCGCACCTTAATAATTCAAATCAGCAAATACGAGGTCCCGCGGTTTAGCACTTATGAGTTCCTGCCCCCGTCGAAAATTTATTATTTGAATTTAAAATTTACAGAGATCTAATTATAACTTATTGCGT
The DNA here is from genome assembly GCA_963969555.1 of Polydrusus pterygomalis. Lineage (NCBI taxonomy): Eukaryota > Metazoa > Arthropoda > Insecta > Coleoptera > Curculionidae > Polydrusus > Polydrusus pterygomalis. Next base: position 74,425,004 of record OZ018376.1, on the reverse strand, counting down.
ATGCCAACAGGTAGCCCAACGTATACTATATAGGATAATACCAAAATACCATAATCCGAAAAAATGCGACATACGAGGTACAGTAGTTTTGCAGTGTCACCAGTAAAGTCCGCATCATATGGGATTTTTTTAATTAATAGCTGTATTCAAAATTTGACTTTGGCATCAAGTTCTGCTTCGATCGAGATGAAAATTAAGCAAAAAAATAGCAGTCACGTGATTCGCATTATTTGTCAAATTTTAATTTTTTCAAAAAAATAATTCAAAATTTCTGAAAATATCAAAAAAAGTTATTAGAAAAAGTTTTTTTTAATGCAGTTTTTACCTCACATGCAAAATTTCAGCTGCATAAGATAATTTTGATTTTTTACCTATATTTTGATAATTGCACCACTTTTGCAAAATAAGACTCAACGCAACCTACATAAAACTTCTTAGTTCTGACAATGCTTTATTTCAGATACATTTTCTTTAAAGTAGCGCCATATTAAATGTGTGTTATTCTACAAAATCAAAATTAGGTAGGCTATTAAAATTTGGTCGCCTGTGATGCAAAGTCTATTTATTTTTGACCCTGTATAAGGTAACTTCACAAAATAAGTATTTTGGAAAACGTAGTAGTAGTCACGTGATTCGCATTCGCATTATCTGTCAAAAAATTTTAATTTTTTCCAAAAAATTTCTGAAAATATCGAAAAAGTTTTTTTTAAATGCAGTTTCCAGCCCACATGCAAAATTTCAGCTGCATAAAATAATTTTGATTTTTTACCTATATTTTGTAAATTGCACTAGTCCTGACAATGCTTTATTTCAGATACATTTTCTTTAAATTAGGCTATTAAAATTTGGTCGCATGTGATTCAAAGTTAATTTGTTTTTGACCCTGTATAAGGCAACTTCATAAAATAAGTATTTTTGAAAACGTAGCTTGTGTCTGAAAGTAATACACCTTAATATTAAGACAAAAAAGAACACAGTGTCTTCAGTAAAGTGTTTTTTAAGTGGAAAATAAATTTTAGTAACAACGTAAAGTTTATCTATTTTCAACGATTTAATTTAAAACCCCTATATTATAATTTATTATTAAGCTATGTCATAATAACGTTAACGTGTATTACTTTCAGACACAAACTACGTTTTCTAAAATGCTTATTTTATGAAGTTATACAGGGTCAAAAACAAATAAACTTTTCCTCACATAATGCGACCAAATTTTAATAGCCCAATTTTGATTTTGTAGAAAAACACACATTTAATATGGCGCTACTTTAAAGAAAATGTATCTGAAATAAAGCCTTGTCAAAACTGAGAAGTTTTATGTAGGTTGCGTTGAGTCTTATTTTAAAAAATTGGTGCAATTTACAAAATATAGGTAAAAAATCAAAATTATCTTATGCAGCTGAAATCTTGCATGAAAACTGCATTAAAAAAAATTTTTCTAATAACTTTTTTCGATATTTTCAGAAATAACCACACTTTTGAATTATTTTTTGCAAAAAATTAAAATTGACAGAAAATGCGAATCACGTGACCACTATTTTTGCTTAATTTTCATCTTGATCGAAGCAGAACTTGATGCCAAAGTCAATTTTTGAATAAAGCTATTAATAAAAAAAAAATCCCATTTGATGCGGACTTTACTTAACTGGTGACACTGTATTATGTGTGTTTTTAAATTTTCTACTAGTCAAATTATTTAGTTTCCTAATGATATCAAATTATAATGCTTTAAGAAAATCACAACGGAAAAACGCTGTCCGGATGTTTTTACTACTAGTGACGCAGATTTTAACGTTAGAGTCTTGATGAACTGTGTACATTACTATGGTAAATGTTCTCAATTCAATTCAATTCCCCTTTAAATCCTACCTTTAATAATATTTAGATCAACTATTATTTACGCATGTTTTTTGCGATCTTTATGTTTTATGGATTTGTAATTTTTTTGCTTATCAATGTAACATGGAATCTTACGTTTTTCGAGTAATTAAAGTATAAATTTTAATAAATAGCTCAAAATTGTTCATAATGATTTAAAAAAAAAATTTCGTATTCGAGTTTTTTTGCATTTTTTGAGAACATTTACCATAGTAATGTATATTTTTTTTTACACCATCTGAAAGTAGCGATTTCAACGAACAAAAAGCCCACCGACTTTTTTAAAAAAGCAGATATTTTGACGTGAGAATTTTCGCTTGAAAATTAGGTTGCTTTTTCGATATTAAGTCAAAATAAGGTTAAAAAATAAATATTTTAAATCAAAAAAAATCACAGTGTGTTTGCTACATAAAAAGGAAAGTTTTCATCAAATTTCGTGTATAAAAATTTTTTTTTATTGATACCCTATTTCGCTTATTTAAAGTACGCCTCAGCGTGTTTAAATCCCACTTTCAAAAACGCGCGTGTTTTAAAGTTACCATGGCAACATCAACAACCCGTGAAACGTGAAGTCTAAATATGTCAACTTTTTAATTATTGATTTGACAGAATTACCTTTTAACGTCAAATAAAATATTTTTTTAAGCAAAACACAACCAATGTCAACGGTGACAACAATGAATCTTATGTGACAGATTGGAAGTTATTTTTTGATCTCCTCATTTTCATGACAAGAACAGATATATCACATCATGAATTCGACCATTTCACTTACTTATACTAAGTTATTATTTCCATTTTTTGTAATATAAATACCAATAAGTGTACCAATAAAAAAAAATAATGTAAAGTATTCGTGGATAACTGGTCTTTAAAACACTTGCTCTATTTCAAGCACTCCGGCTGCGCCGTCGTGCTTCAATATACTATTTTTGTAAAAGATAAAAACAAAAAACCAAAAACTTGGTTATTTAAATTTTTCACATAAATTTTAAGGTTATGTGAAAAAAGTGCAAATAAAAAAGTTGTAAACCTTTTTATTACCTACAACTTTGCTATTTAATGTTTTTCCATAGGACTTGTAGTTTTGCCGGAAATCGAGATAAATCGTTTTCTACCCTTAAAAACTCACCCCCACCCCTTCCCGATCTCGGATCGCCCGTAATTTATTTTTCCTTTAATTTTTGTTATATTATCTTCTTTTTCCAATGGGTTTCATCCTACAATTATTTTTTTTGGTTTCAAAAATTATCGACCCTGGTCTATAAGTATCCATTTAGTCATATTTATTATTATTTACAATATATGGTTCGCCAGTGCGTAATGTGTAAGAGACCTGACTATTTTAACCCTGGATTAATGTTTTGACGGTAAGTGAGGTTGTTCAGGTTATGTTTTTTTAGCTTAAAATGGTTTAGATAGTTCTGTATTTGAAGTACCTAAATGTTGCAAAATATATTGATTGTTTTTGATTTTAAAAAACCACCACTGTTTGGATAACAGCGACTTATCAAGAACCGCTGACAATACAATAATCTACACGCAAAAAATTCTCCTGTCAAATTTTGACAGCTGTCAGGTAAAAAACGAAGAAGCGATTTTGACAAATAATGGGGTCGTAATGGTCGTATAGTATTCGATGCGGAGATTTCGGGAAAAATATGCAAAAAATTCTCCTGCCAAAATTTGTCAGCTGTCAATATGTCAAATCGTTTAAAAAAATTATATTAATGAAGAAACTATAAGGTCGTACGTATAATGACGGTGGAAAGTTGAAAAAAATTCGCAAACAATTCTCTTGTCAAAATTTGACACCTGTCAATATGTCAGAATTATTACAATTAGGCAATCCAACGATGTGTCAAAAATGACAGTGGTTGGCAAATCCTGCTTTATAATTGGTGTAAGTGGCTTCATGCTATTTGCCCTTAGGGATGTTCCGATACGCTAAAAGTATCGATCTTTTGTATCGATCCAGATCGATACAAATATATATAGGTATATGTATAGAATATAGGCAATACTGGCATTCTGTATACCAAGAAAGGATAGCCAAAGCTTTGTGTGCGCGCGAATTGAGGAAGAAAAGCAGCAAATGCAGCACGAACCTACGAACGACGCGTAGGTTTTGGAATTTTGGGATCTATCGATACTATCTGAACGATACTGAGTAAAATATTTCGATACTCATTATAGATCGAATAAAAAATATCGATACAAAATATCGGAAGGTACAATATCGATACTCAAAAATATCGTATCGTATGGCACATCCCTAGTTGCCCTCCACTGTCATTTAAAGTCACGTGGTTTGGATTCCCTAATAACCGATAGTAATGAAACAAACGTGGGGTCGTATAGATATTGTCGCTAAGAATAGAGAAAACATTTTAAAAAAATTCTACCCGTCAAAATTAAAATTTTGAAAATTTTTGTCGTTTGTTCGGGTTTGTTCGGGTTTTTTCGGGATTGTATGTATGTTTGTTTGTAACCGACTTCTTTGAACCCGATTTTGACCCACTTTAAACGGTCAGATTTAATTTAAATTTTGTAGACTTATCAAGAACCGCTGACAATACAATAATCTACTAATCTAGCTCAATCTACTCAAAAAAAAATTTTTTTTCTTACCAATAATTTAAACAAAAAAATGAAAAATAAATATAGTTTAAAAAAACTAAAAAACACGTTTTAATAATTACCCAATCAAACTAAAAAGCGGAAAATAAATATAGTTTAAAATAATTCTTGAAATTCTTAAAATAGGCAGAAAATAATAATGAACGATAAACATTAGTATTACCTATAGGTAGTGAAAAAAAAGCGTGGGGCGCTTTGTGCTATATTTTTCGTATATCGAGCACCCCACGCTTTTTTCACAATAATACTAATGTTTATCGTTCATTATTATTTTCTGCCTATATTAAGAATTTTAGGAAATATTTTTTAAATTATATTTATTTTTCGCTTTTTAGTTTGATTAATTATTAAAGCATGTTTTTTGACTATTAATTTTCTTAATTTCGCGCCCCTCTTCAACAATTTTATGAATTTCTCCATTTCTCCCCCCCCCCCCCCCCCCCCTTCCCCCATCACTGTTAGTAAAAATTGATATCCTTTGTCCCTTTATAATTACTGTATTTAATAATATAAGAACAGGGAAGAACAAAAAGTCATACCTACTCTTAGTAATTTTCTGTTAAAGTTCGGATTCAAAGTAACCGTATATTTTTTTACTAATAATTATCTTTTTCGTTGAAGAATTAACTGTCGAGCAATCTATAATTTAAAATAAAGTTCCCGAACAAGACGGGGAGTAAGAAAATAGGGAGTGTGCGAGCGCTCAGGTCCAACCAACCCTCGCGACCTAACTGCCGACCAATCACTGTCTAGAACAAAAGAATACAGTCAGGGTGAAAAGTTTAACCAACTTCGTCCTTGTTTGTTTTCGGCGTTTAACCGTTGATCAGTTTTAGAAACATAAAACGGTATTTTCACCACTGGTTTCGGTATATAAGTACCGTGCGAGCAAAAATTATTTGCATCAAAGAGGGCTTGGATTAAAAAACGTAGGGCTTGGTTTAGATCACAATGATATGGGGATGATATATCTAACCAAATCTAGGTTAAAATTTTGTCAAATTCATATTATGACATGATATGCCAAACTAATGAGTAATAAAATAACTAGACAAATACAAATTTATTTTGTTGTTTACAAAATTAACAAAGTAAGAATATACAGAAAAAAAAATTACATAAATTGCTAAAATTGGCCACCGCCATGCTCCAAGCATAAATTCACACGTCTCTTCAAAATTATTTTCGAAAGTGTAGACCAGCATCTCTGGAGAAATGTTACTACATTCTTGGAATACTTGCACTTTATAAGGAAATAAATTTAGCTGCTTCCCTGCATGTTCCATAAGATCTTCCCACTTCTTGGGACAGGCGTCTTATACAATTTGTTGGCGTATTTTGCATTATTTCACGAACGTTTGCAACAAGTTGTTCTATTCTTGCAGATGGTCTTCATGCTTCTTTTTTGTGTTGTATAGAACCTGTTTCCCTAAACACAACCACGGTTCTTTTCAGGCAATAATAAAGATCCCCAGCAATAAAAGCGACGTTAGGAAAATGTTCGTGAAAATCGTCCATGCACAGACCCGGATTGTATTGCCACTCACCATTTACTCTAACCCCGTTTCGAAACATCGATGTTTTTTATCGATACATTTTCTGTGAACGAAAATTAATGAAACAACGTCATCATGGCCTCAAACCAATGTCGTGTCGGAGCGGATCTCTTATTACTACTGCGTTGCCATACTGCAAATTTTTTATAAGGTTTTAGACAAAGATTTCAATTTCCCACATCATGGTAATACTTTTAACAGCGTAAGTTGGACAAACAAAAAGACGAAATTTAAATTAATAATAATAATAATAATAATAATAATAATAATAATAATAATAATAATAATAACAATAATATTAATAATAATAATAATATTAATAATAATAATAAACATAAATAAAAATAATATAAATGATAAAAACTTCACCAGACCTTGTAATCAATACTTCAGATAGCACTATCATATGGGATCAGCAATTGCAAACAGAATAGCTGAATGCTAGTAATCTTATTACTGCCATTAACACGAACGATTTGCCTAACTATTGACGATTCGCATGCGCACTGCAGTGCTGTGTTGATCAGATTAGTTATTTTTATGCTTTTGGCATACGAAGAAGAAAGACAGACATATTCTGGAGCTGGTAGAGCAAGGCAGATGTTAGTCAGCCGGTCATAGTTTTGTTTACTTTCGTGTTTTGTGCAATGACGGAACCTTTCCTCTTAAAACAAACCCATATTCTCTAGAATTCTTAGGATAGATGACATCTAGATAGACTAGAAAATATCGTGTTACCAGAAAAAATTGTTGCTTTTACTTCAGTTCTAAGAATCGACGTGTTTACTTTCAAGGATATTAAGGTAAATTGTGGCAATTTTAGTGGTTTCAAAAACTGCTTTTTTTAAAGTTTCCTCGCATTTATTTAAAAAAAAACACCGGCATACTAATCGTTAATGCCTCCCTGAACCATCCTTCCAAAATTAGACACAAATAATTGTTTTTTTAATAATTGCATGGTTCCGGAAGTAACCTCTGCATTCAAGCCATTTATAGGTCTTTTATAATATATATGATTGACCTATTTTCTCAATAAATATTTGAAAATTTTTAAAACTAAAACCGTAGCAAATTTTTTTTTTCTCCACGCGATATGATAAAAATGAAAATTTAGTGAAAAGCCCATTAAATTTCTCCGTCCCTATCTAGATATATTTAATAATCTTCTAAGCGTCACTCTGAGCCCCACATACGCATAACTTATCTCCTGCGTAAACAAAAGCTACGTTTTATGGGTGAAAAAATGCGTCCGAGCGCACGGCTTACCGGTCCTCCTCTACCTCTACCTCCTACCTACCTCTTGTTATTGGCCTGTCCTTCTTTAGCGACATGCTCAAAATACACTCCGGAACAGGCTCGGCGCTATTTTTGTTGTTGTGTTTCAAAGTTTACCCTGTGGATTCCTTGTTGTTTATTGCGGGAACTTTATATTAAACCTGTTATATTTACGGATTTCTAGTTTTTGTGCAGTTTAATGAATTGTGTTTGTGCTTTAACAGCCGTTGTATTATTTTGTTATGCACAAATATAGGGGTAAAATACCGGGTGTTTCGTATTTTCAGTAAGTATGGTGTAGTGATGTATCTTGATATATATATTCTTATGATCAATTTAAACACATCTAACTAGGCGTAGGCTACACAAATAAGGTATAAATATAAAGAGAAACACATATAGTGTTTCTTAGGTCAATTTAATGACATTAAACTGTGGGAATTTCCTAACCATAGGCGTTCCACACAAATAATTAATATGCGTATACACACTTATAAGTTTGTTTTACATTAGGTGTTTGTACAGGGTTTTTCCGTATATTTTGGAGCACCCCTGGAGCTTTTATTTGAAGACCTAGAAAAAACTTTAAATTACCAAAGTTGCATAATTTCTCCTGAACTGCCAGAATTTCTTATCGGACAAAACAAATGAACATCGTAAATTTGTTTAATAATGCCAATGTCAATTTTTTTAAATGGAACACCCTGTATATTATTTTTTTTTAAACTCCTCACTCTTTTCTGATTCCAAATATGTATATATGTTATATATTTATTTCATAAATTATTATCATTATTTATATTAATTATTGTTACTGAATAAGCATTATGTTCTAGCATGTTTTCCTCACACCAATATAGATTTTCTAATCCGCAATATTTTGAAATGAAATTTTGCCTAAACGACTAAAGTAAACATATAACATATATACATATTTGGAATCAGAAAAGAGTGAGGAGTTAAAAAAAAATTAATATACAGGGTGTTCCATTTTAAAAAATCGACATTGGCATTATTAAACAAATTTACGATGTTCATTTGTTTTGGCCGATAACAAATTCTGGCGGTTCAGGAGAAATCATGCAACTTTGGTAATTTAAAGTTTTTTCTAGGTCTTCAAATAAAAGCTCCAGGGGTGCTCCAAAATATACGGAAAAACCCTGTACATACTACACTTTATAAACCCACTGTATATATAATAATATTGTATTAAAATAATAAATATAAGGTAACTCAAAAATTCTATATACAAAACTAAAATCAGAAAAATAAACCTGACACGGCACGACACTGCTCAGAAAATGCTTTAATTTTTTTTGCCAGAACTTCATTCTCGTCAACCAGACTCCGGCCCGTTCATCAAGGCATAACAACGTATATTTTATCTCCGTCTCTTCCACGCCATCGGCGGTCACTGGCCTATCTCTGTCTGGCAGAATCGATCGTCAGACGGGCCGGGTACCGGTTCAGCTTATATCCTGGCGCTTGCAATCGCAACAAATTACATGCTGTTGCCAATTCTTCAAAATTTTCGGATTTGTAAGCACAATGTAAGTATATACGAGAAACAAAGGTTTGTTAATTAGTTGTTTTTAAACACTGAAAACACTTTTTGTCTTGATTTCAGTTATATTGTTTCTTAAGGACTAAAGAATGTATTATTATAACAATGAATGGCTTGTTATTTTTTTCTGTCACACTCAAAACTCCTCGGTTTAAAGTATATTTGCAAACTAGCTTTCAAAGAAAGTTACTGACTAACAATTGAATACTGATATAAATGAAATATCTATAATAAAAAAACTTAAAGAATTGAAGAAGAAAGATCTGACAACCCTGGTTGTGCGGTCGGTCTCTTTGAGACTGTTTACCGCCGTATAGAATGATTGGAATGTCCTCAAACTGAGATTGGATAAATAATACCAAGACAGATTATCCCGATGCATATGTAAAGAAAAAAGTAAATACCTAGGTATGTTTATATTAATCCAAGGATGAAACTATTCCATAAGTCAAACAAAAACTTTTTCAAATTACTGAACAAGAAATTGTGCTTGAAAATGTTTAACACCCACCCAAGTTTTTGCCCACTTGTAAAAATCAATGCAAGTTATATACCAACTGATATTTGACTTGAGGTTAGGTACGCGATAACATCGAAGATTGGCTATTTTGTTGGCTATTTTGTTTGTTTATAGTTTACTTGAGTTGTTCTCTTTCTTCTTAAACTAAGAACATGACGACGAATCATTTTTAAACAAATTTTAGAAACAAACCCTTAATAGTATATTAACGCACACGTTTTATAAAGCATCATTTTATAGCACGCGTCCATGTTAAAAAACGAGCCGCTTGCGGCGAACGGGACAAGTGCTTAAAACTGCTTTATATAACAGGTACGTTATAGTATTTTTTCTAATTTGTAGTTTTTTTCAATAAAAACACATATTTAAAAAGAAAATAAATCCTTCAAATTTTGTAAATTTTTATGTTGGTAGGTAATACTATTTTTTATCATAGTAGCCTCTGGACAACAAAAATTATTTTGCGAACTGTCATTTTTTGATTTATTGACCCATTTTCACCACGAGATTCTAAAGTTATTTTAGCGATATAAGATTTAAAATTGGACGGAATACGTTGTGTGATCCTTGTACATTCGGTACATATACAGGGCGTTCGGAAACTCGGGCGATTTTGCTACTTTTTTTCGAATTTCAAAAGACGTGATTTTACGTCACGGCATTGCAATTTAGTATAGGGAAGATGGAAAATTCAAATAAAGTTGAAGTTAAAATTGACATTGAAAAGTAAGTAGATTGAATTTTGGATAGGATTTGGCAGAAAGTGATAGCTTGAAGCATCTACAAAAGATTGATTTATAGATTTATGCAACCAACATACATGACTGTTATCCTCACAGAATAAAAAAGTAGGTTATCAAGCTATTTTTCCTCTGCGAAAAATGGGTTTTCTCGTAAATCACAAAGCGCAAGTCAATGAAATAAAACATTTAAATGTTACCAACATCAAATAAAGAAAAAACGCGTATCGAAATAGCTTCATTACGATACGCAAATGCGTATCTTAATAGACTTGTTATGATACCAAATTAGAAAAAAATAATTTTCTATCCTCAAAATGTGATAGGTTGGCAACTACTAAAAATGCCAGAAATAACTACCTTATTTCACAACTATCGAAAATTGAGAAGAAATTCCAATTTTTTGACAAGAATTAGGGGCAAGTTTTAGCTGTTTAACGTAAAAATAAAGCCCTGATCTGTCTATTTTTCCAATTCGTCAAATGGTAATATTGCAAAGCGCATGTCTAATCGTGTGTAGCTCTGTTTACATGCGCGAGGCCATAAATGTGCCACTTTCGTGATTATTATTTGCTTATCTAAAGGTAAATATCTATGACCGAATCATTTACTTTTTCTTTTAAATATGCATCCATTAATACACTGGCCGACAAAAAAATTTTTTTTGTTATAATACAAAGCTAAATAGCATCTTGTGGTAGAATGGACCTATCCAAATACGAAAATGAGAGAAAAAAAAGTTGTAACACGTAACGTTTTCTTGTTACATTTATAGTACCACATTTAATGTTACAATATTTAATATCTATTGAAAAAATAATTTAAGAATTTTCTAACTGTGTATATCGACTATATTTAAATTTTTACACCTACAAAACATACCTTACATCTAAGAGAAACACAAACATTACAAATATTAACTAAACACACTAATTAAATTTTATTTTTTCCTTTTATGAGGGGTCATATATTTCCTTTTCAAAAACCAACCGTAATCACCCATCATGGCTGGATCCCATCGTCCTTGATAGCGAATTTCCATTGTCCTGATGGAACCTTTCACCCTGCTCGTCACTGACAGCTCCCAAATTTTCAGGAAAAAATGGCAGATGGGAATGGAGGAAGTGATTTTTTAATGACATTCGGGCACCAAGCGATTTGTAGGAATCTAAAAGTTCATCAACTAACTGCTGATAGTTTGCATCCATATTGTTGCCCAAAAATCCCCTTACTATACTAACAAATGAGTTCCATGCTCTGAGTTCCTGCCTGGTAAGCTTCTCTGTAAAGTTGACATCGTCCAGCAATTTTCTGATTTGTGGCCCAATAAAAATGCCTTCCTTTAATTTGGCATCACTTAACTGGGGAAATACTTGTCTTAGATATTTGAATCCATCACCGTCTTTATTCATAGCTTTCACAAAGTTTTTCATCAGCCCAAGTTTAATGTGAAGAGGAGGCAGAAGGACTTTTTTGGGGTCTACAAGAGGTGCAAACTTAACATTTTGAGATCCCGGCTGAAATTTACTTCTTTGTGGCCAATCTTTTATTACATAATGCTGATCTACTGCACGGCTGTCCCACACACAAAGAAAACAACAATATATTGTATATCCTCCCTGAAGTCCTACTAAAATTCCTATAACTTTTAGGTCCCCACATATCTGCCATTTATACCTGTTGTAGTTTACTTTATTTTAGAGTGTGCGCATATTTTCATAATTTTCTAAATACTGTAGAATGCAGAAAACGTAGCATTTCTTTTCCTGAAAGTTGTAATTTTGGTTTCTTTGGCTAACAAGTTCCATTCCTGAAGACGGGAACCAAGAAGTTCTGACTGTTGCTTTGATAACCCCAAATCACGTGCTAAATCATTTAACTCACTGTGAACAATGAAATGTGGCTCGCCGGAACTGGGCCCTGGAGTAAAATCAGGGTCGGTACGCTGTTCCTCGGAGCTGCCTGATGATGCGTTGTCTCCAATATCTTCCAAAACAATATTTTGCGGATTTAAAGGCGCAATGGGCACTGGTAAATCTGCATTATGAGGAACAGGCCGTATGGCAGACTGCAAATTTGGATAGTCAATCTTGTGCTTTCCCTTTTTGGAATAACCTTCAGTCTTTGTCAGGCAAAAATAGCAATTGTCAAAATGATAAGTGGGTTCTCGCCATACCATTGGAACTGCAAAAGGCATGCTTTTTCTCTTTCCCTGCATCCACTCCACCAATGACACGCTACAACTAACACAACACACATGGGGAGCCCACTGCTTGTCTTGATCTCCAATTAAAACACCAAAATATTTGAAGTAGGCTTTTTTACATTTTCAGAAAATGGCCTGGCTTGTGATTTCACCATAAATGCTCCACAAATGTAACAAAATCTGTCAGGAGAAATTTTGCAACTCCGGCGCGTTTGATTCGACATTTTCTTTCTTAAAAAAACCTTTTTATCTATACACAGAGAACCACTCACTTCGAAACTCAACAGAAGACTAATGTTTAATGTTAATTTTATGTATAATATTCTAAGTAATACAGTTCAGGTAATTTTTCTGTTATAAAATGCATCCATTTTAACCGTCCCCTAATTAAATTGACTACCTGCTAATGTAAAATGGTCTTATTAAGCTATTGAAAAATGGTACGTATTGGGGCTTTCCGAATATTTTTTCTATTATTAGAAGGGTATTTCCATTATAAAAATAAAGAGCTGACCTGTGTTAGAAAAATCTTGTCGGCCAGTGAATTGTTTTGTGATATTTGTAAACTAAATAACGAAATTGTCCAAGCAGTCCTATTATTGTTATTGTAAATAGTTGTTCGTATTACAATCAATTTCAAACAGATTAATCGTCGTTTGGTGCAAGGAAAATCCATAGCTAACTTAAGACTTCCCATAACTTTTACTCGTAGTTTGTAAACTGCCTTATAGAACTTGTAACTTGTTCCTCCCGTTACCCAAGTCGAAACTTTTCGATTTAGTTCTCGTAAGTAACAAAAGTTCGGATACTTTATATTCTGTTGTGGTTTTAGCGCTTATGAAATATATTTCCATATTGGTATGAATTTTAGAAGGGGGATCCTGATTTATTATATTTAGTCAAGTTAGGTTAAACATCGGATGACAAATTGTTAAAGTTATACAATACCGCCTTACTTTCAGCTGCAGAAGGTAGTCTTTAAAATTATATGTTTAAGTTTTTGAAAATTTAAAAAGTTATTTCTCAAATTAAATGATTTAAAAGATACAAACTGTCAGGAACAATCAACAAGTATCAAAGTATTAAAATAAGAAAACGTAAAAAACGGCCGATGGCGATTGTTGCCAGAATAAGAACACTAAATGCTTATTTTAAAGGCAGCCGACAACAAGCAATCACATTATTTTCTTACGACCATCTATGAAAATTAGAAAAAAGCAAACGTGGCTAGAAAGTACACTGAGAAAAAAGCATTCTATTCCTTATAAGAATTCGCATACTCTTTATACAACTGAACTGTTTAAATACTATATGTGACAGCAACGCGCTTTCCTACTGTAAGGCAACGAAAATTGCTAGACCGTTGTGTAGCAATACCCTCTGAAGTGTTTCAGAGGGTATTGTGTGTAGTAAGGTGTAGTGACAGGCATGGATCTGGGTCAAAATCTAGGGGGGGGGGGGGGGGAGGGGGGTAATTGATCTCAAATATATCTTTTTTTTTAATATAGTTATAGTTAAGTACCTATATTTTTAGTGTCAAATTGTCTAATAATTATTGAAAAATAAACCAACAATTACATTAACGAAACATTATTTTTAGTGATGCCGCTGAGACGAGAAATTCTCGTGTCTCGTCTCGTCTCGTCTCGTCTCGTCTCGTCTCGTCTCGTCTCGTCTCGTCTCGTCTCGTCTCGTCTCGTCTCGTCTCGTCTCGTCTCGTCTCGTCTCGTCTCGTCTCGTCTCTTCTCGTCTCGTCTCGAGAGAAGTTACGAGACGAGACGAGAGAAGACCGTTTCTCGTCGAGAAATTTCTCGTTTTTTCTCGAATTTTCTCGTTTGTTAGAACACTGAATTTTAGGTATCTCCTAATATATAGACAGAAAAATAATGTGTTTAACGTTCTCACTCTATCGTATTGTGAAGGCATTTACCTTAAAACAGATATTCAAGAGAACAGAATCAAATTGTCTAGCCTCTGTCTTCTGTCTACGGTTAGTAGTTGACATTTTTAAATAATTAACCAAATCTGAAAGAAAGCATTTTTGATTGAAAACACAATATCGAAAAGGACCCCAGTCAAATTTCATTCACAAGGCGAAAGACGATAGATTTTGACTAAATTTAACAATTTTGTATCAAAAATTCGAAATTCTCCAAAAACTTCTCACAAAAATCATTAATTAAAGTGTGAATTTTATTTCATATCTCCCTTACCAGTTTTAATATTTGACATTACTTTCATAACACCCTGTATATCAACCGAAACTTTATTAGGAAATCACAGATAAAGACAACGGAGGGCCATGAAACTAGTGTTATTGAAACAATAGCATTAAGTTAATAGTCTCAATTATGACATTAGTAAATAAATTAAAAATAAAAAGTCTAATATAATAGGTAAAGTGACATTCAGTACGAATGATTCAAGTGTATGCCTTATTTTGCCTCATTTTATTACACAGGTCTCAGACATAAATTTGGCTATTAAAAATAATTACTAAGTGCGGTAAATGATACTTTTCCGCACGAGGTGGCAGTTGCACGAACGGCTCGAAGCAAGTCCGGGCATGCCACTAAGTGAGTGTGGAAACGGAACTTTTCGCACATGTTACTTACAATATTTTTCCTAATTGCGTAAAATTAAGCTTGTTCGTAATAAATTTTTGTATTTTTTGGGTAAAAGGAAATACTTCTTTAAGTTCTTTCTCTTGCACTTTCTATTAATGTAATAAAAACATTAAGGTTTTTCCCCGGATGACATTCTGCTGATCCCTTTATTTAGTCGAATATTTTCCAAACTATTGCAGTTAATTATGCCCCGAATTATGCCAAAAAATAAATAATAAAAGAAGGGTAGTTCCATTATGAATCAATTATTATTATTATAAATCGTTCTCTATTCTGTATCTTTTACCACCCCGTATATTTTGGACTGAAAATACCTCGGTGCCAAGCCTATTACATTACGTGAATTATGTCTTATGGCCGCTTGCAATATTTTGTTGATCTAAGAAAAATAGTTTATAAGTCACATGACAAACCGACTTATATTAAACCCTTCTGCGAGACGACCAGATACTTTTAAATGTTTACCCCCTTTAAGATTCGTATAAAAAAATATTTTTTATGATTTCCTAATCACGAGAAAAAACGAGACGAGACGAGACGAGACGAGACGAGACGAGACGAGACGAGACGAGACGAGACGAGACGAGACGAGACGAGACGAGACGAGACGAGACGAGACGAGACGAGACGAGACGAGACGAGACGAGACGAGACGAGACGAGACGAGACGAGACGAGACGAGACGAGACGAGACGAGACGAGACGAGACGAGACGAGACGAGACGAGACGAGACGAGACGAGACGAGACGAGACGAGACGAGACGAGACGAGACGAGACGAGACAATGGCACTCTCAAGCGAGAAAAACGCGTTTCTCGTCGAGACGAGATAAAAAAAAATTCTCGCCTCACGAGACGAGACGAGAATGGGCCAATTCTCGTCTCGTCTCGTCTCGCGGCATCACTAATTATTTTATTATATTATTTTATTATTTTATTATTTATTAGGTACTATAGGTACCAACCTACAACCTACAACAAAATTTACAGGAACTTATAAAGAGAATAAAAGAAACATAATACACTACGCCCATTAATTATCGAATATTCAAATATGCGCGCTCAAATTAATAAGCTCTAATTTCGTTAATAATGAACCAATTTTGAATTTTTTTTTTTTTAATTATAGATATAAGATTCTAGTGTTTAGGGCTGAGTAGTTTGCGTCCTGACACGTCTTATTGTACGGGGTAGCGCATAAAATCTAGATGCATGTAAATTTCCTTAAATTTAAAACTGACATATCTTACATAAAAATTGAATTTAATTTATTTTTTAAACGAAAGCAATTAGACATCTATTTGCGCTAGAAACTGGCCAAAAAGTTTCGCCATGCTACTAGAGGCAAAGAAAAAAATGCCATTTCTTCGAAATAAATTCTATTGCCGAAAAAATGTTTCGTAAATAATCTATGAGTCATTTTATCACTTTTGGCTTTTAAATTTAGAATAAAAAACATGTCAACAAACAAAGTCTATAATACAGAGTTCTACGGAAATATCTAACCATTTAATTAAATCGCTTAAAATTAAAAATACAAAAATAATAATACAAATACAAATTCAGGGATACATTCTGTGAACGAATTAAATGGATAAGTTTTTGCGTGCCACCCTGTATTATAGACTTTATTTGTTGACATGTTTTTTATTCTAAATTTAAAAGCCAAAAGTGATAAAATGACTCATTGATTATTTACGAAACATTTTTTCGGCAACAGAATTGGTTTCGAAGAAATTGTTTTTTTTTCTTTGCCCCTAGTGGCATGGCGAAACTTTTTGGCCAGTTTCTAGCGCAGATAGATGTCTAATTGCTTTCGTTTAAAAAATAATTTAAATTCAATTTTTATGTAAGATATTATGTCAGTTTTAAATTTAAGGAAATTTACATGCATCTAGAGTTTATGCGCTACCCCGTACAATAAGACGTATCAGGACGCAAACTACTCTGCGCTAAATACGAGAATCTTATATCTATAATTGAAAAAAAAAAGTTCAAAATTGGTTCATTATTAACGAAATTACAGCTTATTAATTTGAGGGTGCATTTTTTAATATTCGATAAATAATGGGCGTAGTGTATTAATCAAATACTTAGTAAAAACACATTTATAAAATTAAATCTATTAAACGATTTTTGAGGTCAGCAAACCGATCAATGACACTTTCAACATCGATGACAATATCGCGGTTATTGTGCATCAAAGCCAAACCAGACAGTCTTTCTTAAGCCATATTGCTTCTGGTCCAAGATTTCAACCACTTAAGAGCAGAAAATGACCTTTCGCAAGATGCAACACTTGCTGGAAGAGTAAGTAACAGAATAAATAATTTAAGCAGAAGAGGAAAAACTCTTTACTTTCGTCACATTTCCTAAACAAAAATTCGATGGGAGAATCTTGATTTATCTCTGCATTTGATAATCTCCACAGGTCAGTTTCTGCTCTTAAACGTCGAAACAACATCTCTGGATCCACAAATGGCTCAAAAAGAGAGCACAAATTATTGATCGACTCGTCGTCGGCGTTGGGTCTTACAGTATGTAGATTTTCCAGAATTTTGAGGTCAAAAGTTGAAAAAAAATCCTCATCAAATCTAAACTGTGTGTCTTCTATGATATGATCTATAAATCGGTGGTATATGTCGAAATTCTGTAATAATCTTCAAAATTGTCAGCAGGTACGCTGGGATTTTATTATAAAATATTAATAAGTATAAGAGGGCACTCAAGTTTGGTTAGGTTTAGGATCCAGGGGCGGGGTAATTACCCCCCTTACCCTCCTCCGAAATCCGCGCTGGTGTAGTGATAATATCACGGTAATTTAGCCAATAGGATTTAGGACTTAATGCTACCATAGAATCAGCTAGGGGCGGCTCGTGGTATTTGAAAGTGGTGAGGCACAGTTGAAAATTTTTTTTTAGCAAGGTTAGATTTTAAAGTTTAGACAAGTTTTTAAATCGCTATAACCACATTTTGACCAAACTTTGTCGCTATTATTTGTTGCAAACAGAATACACGGCCAGCAAAATAATTTGTTTACCGTTACACTACCAGTAAGCCAGTCGTACTTTTCGTACCAAGTGTTTTGAAAGCTCCGATTTGATTTCCCCACCCCACCGATAGTAACAAGACGTTTACTCAAATCTGGAACAGGTCGCTTTACTTTTAATATGTACAATTTATCTTCATAGGAATTACTTGAAAAATTCTGCTTATTTACTAAAAAATTAACAAGATCACAAGTAGGATTGCGAATGTTTACATTTACCTGGGGAAGTTGTGACGCTGTGCTAGGTCCCGCTGAATCCATTTTTCGCTAATAAGCACAAAACAAATAAACTAATACGTAATAAAAGTAATGTTATATTAATATTTTAGAAAAATCACTGCCCACTGTTGGAAAAAAAGCAAAACAAAAATCAGTACGGAAAACCACAAAAGTATTTACCAAAAACTATAATAAAATACAATGCACTATGCACTCTCTCTAAACTCTAAACTTTCAACGGACAACCTGTTAATCTAATAATAGCATTTCTCCAAATATCGTGTCGCGGCGTTCATATTTATAGATTAGATTAGTCCCCTCGCGTTCGCATTAAATTTACGTAGAGAGTTGAGGCTGGCCTCAAAAGAATGTTTTTATGCGCTATTTTAAGCTAGATTCGACTGGACTATTACGGGTATCATATATCACATTAGATATTTTCACTAATACGCTAGACAAGGAAGCGGGAGGCCGGGCCTCTAACCATATACGACCGCATGCAGAAATGAGATGGATGATATAAGAACAAAACACGCAAGGGATCGTAAAAGACAAGGAAGCGCGAGACCGGCTTCTACCATATACGACCGCATGCAGAAATGAGATGGATGATAGATGATATTTCTAGCGAAGCGCGTTAAGATTGTCGACATTAATTCTAATGGATATATATTTATTCAAATAGTAAAGTAATATAAATAATTTGTAATTTATTTAATTTGCAAAATTATTGGTGAGGCACCTGCCTCATAGGAGAAGCCACCACTGCATAGAATGGTTTATGGCCATTATTGCTCTGAATACTCACAGTAATTATCAAGTTCTATTGGTGGTGTAATCTGGTTTTATATACTGTTTTACTACAATTGTAAATAATAATAAATATCACTAAATAGTAAATAGTTCTATGTCGAAAAAATACTAAAATTAATCAAAAACGCAACTGATCACAAACACAGGTCATCAACACTGTAACGTTAGATAAGGATAAGGAATTAATATTAAAAATTCAGGGTCAGACGTAGTAAACTTCTGTACAGCCTTGTCGTTGTGATTTCCCTAAAACATTATAATTTGATATTATTAGGAAACTATAAATTATTGTTTGACTAGTGAAAAATTTTAAAAACACCCATTTATTTAGAGTAATATTTTCATCTAATAGGTACACATGCATGACAAATTAATGCGTCTAATATAATTAAGAAAACCTTCGTTTGCAAACACAGGCGGTAGATCTAGGGCAATCAGCAAAAATTTGCCATCAATAATTTCTGTTGAAACGATTTCTGATGGGGACAAAATGTAAACAATGTGGTCTTATACAGGGTGTCCGGAAAAAGGAGGTCAATCCGACTTTCACAAATATGACTTTTATAATGCTATTTTTTATGTGTGACCCTCATGTTCGATATACAGGGTGTCAAAGTTTAAAATTAAAAAATTATTATTTTGAATAATTCGAGTACAGTAGACTCTCGATTATCCGAAATAATGTGGACCGGACTTTCGGATAATCGAAATTTGGATAATGCGGAGATTGAGGAAAGTCATTAACTAGGTATAGGAAAAGTAACTATATCTATGTACTTTAATAGATGTACATACATACATAATAAATTCTACTACTTATATTATGTATGTACATTAGTATGTATTCATATTCATAAATTCAAGTACGAGGTAATTGGTAGGTACTTGTTTTCATTTTAAAGTCTATCGATCTTTGGCCGCAACAACTAGTGTTGCCGCGAGACGAGACGAGACGCGAGAAGGCCTTCTCTCGTCTCGTCAGACGAAATTAAATGGGTCTCTATAGTCTCCTCGAGAGAAGGCGAGACAAGACGACCTTCTCTCGTCTCGTCTCGCTTCTCTCGTGATTTAAACCAAATATAGTAAAAACCAAACAAAATTTTAACGCGTTTAGGTTAGGTTCTATCATATTTGACATAAATTATGTGCAATATATGTCAAATATGACAGAACCTAACCTAAATGCGTTAAAACTTTGCTTGGTATTTACTACAGGGTGGCCCATTAGTGCGACAAAGGTCAATATCTCCTGTACCACTAAAATAGCGGAAAACTTTTGACGAAGCTTATTAAGGGTTAAGACTGTTAAGAGGTGCCTCTTATAAAATTATTTTTGTCTATACAGGGTGCTCCAAAACACCAGCACGGTAAGAAATTTCCATTTCCAAGATATGGACTTTTAAAAAATGTAATTTTTGAGTTTCGACAGTTCTAACAGTACGTCTTAGAGCAAAACAGGTCACATGTCCCTATCTTTCATTTTTATTATCTTCCCAAAAGATCACCTTCCGGTTAAACCGGAAGAACTATATTTCCTGCTTTCGAGTTACATCCGCTTTAGCCGGAAGTTTGATTGATTTGGGAAGATAGTGAAAATGGAAGATATAGACATATGTGCCGTTTTGCTCTAAGATGTACTGTTAGAAAGCTATAGGCTGTCGAAACTCAAAAATATAATATTTCAAAAGTCAATATCTTGGAAACTATTAACTATAGACTAATAATACATTTAATAAAAGTAATTATAAATTTATGTAGAATCAGCAAATTTAAAATTTTTTTTTTTGGGTCTATTATGAGATTTTTAAAATCTTAAATTCCTCTTATCAAAAATATATAATGTCCATATTTGGACCGACGGTTTTCGAGTTATTTGACTGCAAATAATTTTATCCAGCGATAAAACGTCATAATAATATGTTATTCTGAATGGCCAGGTACGGCTAACTAGATGAAACTATTTGCAGTTAAATACCTCGAAAACCGCTGGTCCAAATATAGACATTATGTATATTTTTGCAAAGAGGAATTTAAGAAGATTTAAAAAAGCTCAAAAAGTAACGTTTTTTGCTCGAGAGAGATCGAGAGAGACGAGAATTTCTCGACGAGAGAGGGTGCATCTCTCGTCTCGTCTCGGAGCTTTATTCGAGAGAAAATATCTCTCTCGTCTCGTCGAGAGAGGGGCCAGACGAGACGAGAGACGAGAATCTCTCGTCTCGGCGGCAACACTTACAACAACAAAACCAACAAAACATTTCTTAGAAATTTCGAATAACGCGGAGGCATAGCAAGAATCATTTCGGATAATCCGGTTCATGGGTCGTTTCGGATAATGCAGAGTTCGCATAATCGATTTTCGGATAATCGGGAATCTACTGTATTTAATAATATATAAATTTGAAATTTGGTACATTGCTTTAGCGTAAAGAGTTACATGTTTTAAGAAAAACAACATAAAAACAGTTGACAAATATTCAAAATAGGGGGATCCAGTACCCACTGACCTCCCCTATTTTTTAGTACGTGCGCCAGTGACTTTCAAACTATATTTTTTTAGGTAATCATTTATCTTTGATTATTTTTTGTCTCCTATAAAATTTTAATGAAATGATGCGTTTTGGAGGTAACTTGAAAAGTATGGGTCCTTAACTGATGGCAATGCGGCTTCCGCAAATCTCCTAATTTTCCAATGCTAAATCAAGTCAGCCGTTGTGGCATTACCATGGATACAAGATATAATTAAGTGAAAGTTTGCAATAGGTGACAAATCCGAAAGCAAAGGACCAGCCAAAAATAATGTAAGGACAGTGGCGTATAGATAAAAACCTGTAGTAGGTACTACTAAACCAATTAAATGAAGTTATTTTATTGCCCTACTAAGAACTTACTATCGCTATCTTTACATAAGAGTAATTTTATGCGGAATTTTGACTGGTCATTTATGTTTGCTATTTCTTCAAAACACACTGCCCGATTTACTTGATGATTTGCCTCTAGTGGTAAGACAACATATTTGATTTCAACTAGACGGTGATCCCACACATTTTGCTGACTATTTGAAACTATTTACACCAAATATTTCCCAATCGCTGAATTGGGGCCAAAGTACTACTGTTAAATGGCCACCCCGTTCCCCAGACCTTACTCCCTTGGGATATTCAGCCTGGGGTCTGGGGTTGTATTAAAGATTGTGTATAAGGTTCCGATTTTTTGAGCGAGCATCATTTAATAAAAGAATCTTTCAAGCTGGAGTGCAGTTCTGGTTGAATCCACATATTTTTTAAAGGTTAGGATTTTCTTTAATAATGGGTATTTAAAAAATGGAGGTGGTATCAAGCAATTCTTTTAGACTATTTTTTAACATTTTGTTTGTTTTTCGTTACTGACGTATTCATAATTTTATGAAAATAATATATTCTGAATATTTATTATCTTGTTATGATGTTGGTTATTTAATAAGTAATAGTAGGGTACAGGTTTTGATTTTTTTTGTATTGACAAATCTTATTGCAAAATATAAAATAATTAATAAAACAAAAAAAGGAACACAGGACAATTTTCGGTTCCTTTCAAAATATTTTTATTAAACAATTCTTGTTGCATAACAACATTGAAACTGTTTATCTTCTGGGGTTAAATTCAAATTATGACATATAATTGTTAAATCGTCAATTATTGTATTTATTCTGTAATGTTGATATTTGTAGTATGTAGGTACACTTTTAAATCTGATTATTCCTAACGTAGGTATGTAATATTATGTGTTTGTTTATTGTTGAATTGTTTATAATATTCATAACACCTGTAGTTTTTTTGTGTGATGAACTTTTGAGAATCATACTAGAGACGCTTGTTAGATATGGTGGCATATTCAAATTATTGTTTGCAAGAAAGAGCTAGTACAAAATAATGTGATGCACAAAATTCGCCCTCTTTTCCCCATTTCTCGTAAAAAATTTTATATTTTCTATTCATTCTAGTTACAAGATCAAATAAAATTTAAGAAAACAACCAGTAATTAGTGGTTACTTCTTTATTGGCTTAAAATTAATTAACCAAGAAAATTAATCATAATCAGTACTCGACCTTAGTTCGTAAATCTCTATATTTTGTAAAACAAATGCTATTTTTTGCTTTTAAACTCGAGGAATTTAAAATAAATAATAAATCACGTCCGCCCAAACTAATCTGTTTTCATCAGCATAAATCCGAGCCGTGTTGGAATGATGGCCGCTGCTCGTCTACAGAGACGTACAAACGCGTTAATGATTGATCCAGTCGGTACAGCGTAATAAGCGTCCGTGGCTGCATAATTTATTGGACCTGCATTCACGTCATCCTGTTATGGATGTGACTCTGAAAATTAATTTCGGTAGTTGTAAAAGATAAATTAATAACCCCGAATGATGCGGGAATATCAGCGCGAGAAATGGACTGGAAGTATCTGACTCGGGATGGTAATGAGTCCATTTTTTCTCCTTTTCTAATGGTCGTTAATGCTGAAAAATATAGGCGGATTACGGCTCATACAAATATTTCCGATGATTATCTCAATGCACATTTATATTATAGCTGATGTGTTTGTACCTCTTAGAGATGAGTTTAAAATATTTCAGTGGCATAAAAATTACACTCTAAATATAAATCTTGTAAAACTACAGCAATAATAAGTGGTTATTTGTTGCCAGCAATAGTGCATATCATTATAATATTACAGTGACACCGTAGAATTACATGACCCATGTGAATTATTTGTAAATAAATAACTGGATAAACACATTTTTTCCTGTATTTTTGCTTTAAATATATTGTTAATATTCATGTGAATTTACAAGGGAATCATAATAAATACGGAATATTTCTTTAAAAATTGGGTAGTTTTTTAGTGAAATCACAGCTAACAGTAGGCAAAATTACACGTTAATTACACTTAAAAAAATCAAATGTAGATATATTTTTAGTTCTTATAACAGTAAATTCATCTGTTCCAACACTGAAATTTTACAGTAATAAATAATGTAGGTAATAAATTTGTAATATTATATAATAATCTATGTACTTATGTATTTTAATTTTTTGTAACTTTTTTTGACATTATACCCTAAATTTATTTGACATTATACCTATACATTGTGTGTATAAAGTCCCGAACTCCATCAATATTTCAAAAACGTGACGTGACGACAAAATTTTGATGGGGGACACCCTGTATATTTCAGTTATTTTTAGTTTAACTTTTCGGAAAGTAAGGAACAAAATACCCAGTTCTGACTATCACTTTTATAAAAAATACGGCAACTTTATATTTTCCTCACCTATTTCCATGATGCAGCGTTCCGGGGTACTGATATCTTCAAGCGCGTCTTTACTAGTGGGCAGCACCTGCTAAAAGGTAAACATTTTTAATTTGAAAACTTATTAGTTGATCTAATGTTTGTATTGTTTTCATTACTTCAAAAATTATGAGATTTAAAGGCAGCATAACAACTAAACTCCAAAAAACAGTCTTAATGGATAAATTTAAACGGAATTGATGTTGAATTTCTATGGAAAAATTGATGTAAATTGTAAATACGTATGGATCCACACATAAAACCACAAAATGAGCATTTATACATAGTAAAACCATACAATACTTACTTTGTTAAGTACTTTCTTAATCACAAAATAAAACACATACTAGATAGGTACAACTTATAAGAGGGAAAAAGAACAGACCGATCGCGATGCCGGCAGGTGTGCATCAAACCAAACAATAGACGCGATGACCGCGCCTCGTTCGTTGTGCCGAAAAGTGACGGGGAATCCCACAATTCCCACAGACTGATGCCGTACATTCACAGCAGAATCACATAATTTTTACAGTGGCGTGTAATATTTATGTGATTTTAATATTTTATATGTATTTTTTTGAGATATCACACTACTTACTGTAAAAATTATTTAAAAACACATTAACTTGTATTTTTAAAGGTAATGTACAGAGTGCATGTAAAATTACAGCATATATGTAAAAATATAACAGTATTTGTCCTGTAAATATCTATTAAAATGACACTTAATTTTTAGAGTGCAGTTACAGGAATTTGGGGATGGGGCAAGGTAAAAATATGTTCAATGACCGCTGACCGTTACGTCATATTCTCCATATTTGCGGTACGTCGTAAATTAATTTCGCCAGTTTGACTTACCGGTGGTTATGGGTTTTCTTAGGCTTGATCTGCATAAAGACCATCATATAAAATTAATTATTATTTTTGTCTGTTAAACATCTCAGAAATAAGTAGTTTAT
Source organism: Polydrusus pterygomalis (assembly GCA_963969555.1). NCBI lineage: Eukaryota > Metazoa > Arthropoda > Insecta > Coleoptera > Curculionidae > Polydrusus > Polydrusus pterygomalis. The sequence goes on along the minus strand of OZ018376.1, from coordinate 74,399,625 downwards.
TTAGGACCAAAGGTATCATGGGATGACACATTTTGTTTGAACTAGTAAATATTTTAGCACCATCAATGATGTCAAGGTTTATAGTTGTATTGAGCGAATTGTAGGTAACGTGTTCACCTGTTCTATACATACCATAAATATGCTCTATTATGGTATGTTCATGAATGTCGTAAAGTTGTCGACCACGGGATGACAAAATAAGCTACATAATTGCGATTCTTAAAATCTACATCTTACTCTATTCCCTTTGCCTTAATTGGTTGGATTGTTGAACACGAACCTCCCAAAGCATCAGAGACTCTCTAAAACATATAGGCATTTAAAAAAACATTGCCACATATTTTTTATGTTAATTACATACCTATTTATGTTTTTACAATTCCTGCTTTATTATATCTACTTACCTCAGCCGTATTCGATTGGGACAGATTTGGATCGATCTGATCTTAAAAATCAGTTTAGTGTTCCATATAGAATCAGATGTTGACCTTCAATTTTTTTTAAGTGCAAGCAGCTAAAATTTGCCCCAAATTCTTGCCCAGAAATTTTTCTTCTCAATTTTTGATCAAACACAACAACAAAAATGGCGCCGAGCCGGTTCTGGAGTGTATTTTGAGCATGTCATATAAAGAAGGACAGGCCGATAGCAAGAGATTTGTGCGCATGCCCAATCCTGCTGGGAGGGAAGGCATCTGACCGCGGCAAGGCGTGCGATCAGACATTACATATCAAACCAACGACAAATTTTGCGCTTAGGTATATTATATGCTCCAGGCAGTTTCAAAAAGTTCCAAATAAATCATTGCGAAAAGCAGACATCTGAATATTTGTCCTAGAAAACATCAATCCCTTATACCAGAAAATTACAAACAATCAAAAGATGTTTGTTTTTAACATTTAATAGCAAATAGAATGCACTCCTGTGCTTTGCAGGTGACGTTTTCGGCTCCTTTATTATTTTTTTTAAGACCGACCAGAAAATATACACTTTCTGGACAAGGGATCGGAAATAGTATATTACGTTACAAGACCGGAAAGTACTATTTTACAGGACGAAGCAGGCAATTTCCAGGGCGAGCCGCCAGGCGAGTCCTGGGAGCCTGCGAGTCCTGTTAACGTACTTTTCGGTTGAGTGACGTACAATATTTTTTTTACAATCGACACAAGACACCAGTGGCGTGCGAGAAAACGTTAATAATAGCTTACTATATGGGTATAGTTTTAGCAGAAAACTCTAATAGTTGGGAAAATTATGTTTAATAATAAATACAATTTGGTACAAATGTTCTTAATTCTATTTTATCTATTAATATCTATTTGTTAATTGTTATATTGAAAGTACAATTTTGTGGTGTATTAAATTGTAGACATGACGGGAAATTTTTTGATTCATCTTTATAGGATGTTTGTGAAGTTATATCCACTTTTGATCCTCCGGCTTCCTGAATTCTACTGGCTATATCAATCTTATTTTGTAGAGACTGTTCAATGTAGCCTTCGGCAACTTGGGATGATTTCCAGCCGCCATGTCGTTTTAAATTAAGGATATCGCCTCCACCTTCAACTAACAGTGTCGCCGAACTACGTCGAAAACAGTGCCCTGTAAATTGCTCTGGGTTTGGTAATCCCAAATAGGATGCTATTTTTGATGGCGCTTTTCCTACTGAATGCAAACCTACTGGTTGAATAGTGCATTTTCCTTTATTATAGAAAAGAAATAGCCTGCGATGTGGAACACTAGGCGGACGTAAAGAAATATATTTTCTATATATATTTAGGTTTCGTTCCCCAACAACTATAAATGACCTGGGTTGGTATGTTTTTGTATTTGGAATTTTTACCGCCAACATCGATTCGTTATCTTTAACATCGTCAATTGTCATATTGGTCAATTCTTCACGGCGACACGCTCCAGCCGAACCCATTATTAGTAAAAGCTAAAAAAAATAAGAAATAGTTTAAATATATTTTTTTTAAACACAATATAAGAAAAGAAGAACTTTAAGAAAACTCGTATTATGTATTTAAGTACTTACTTTGATTAAAAGATAATCATTATCAGGGGCTTCCAGCAAAAATTTGTCAATGTCTTCTCTGGTAAGTACGTTCGATTTTTGGGGAATGTATCCAACAGATTTTCTCTTTATGAATGCTATCAGTTTATAATATTTGCTTATATCAATGTTTTCTTTTAAATTTAACATAGATTTGATCATTGAGTACAAGCTCCACAGTGTAGATGATTTTAATTTTTCGGATTTTTCAGCAAAATAAGCTAACAAAACATCCTCAGAAACATTTCTGACATTTTTTTCTCTACACCAATTTTTAAAGACGCTAAACGTTTTTTCATACCGCACTCTGGACTTATGCGGCAACAAATCGTCTGTAGCTCTAGCAGCTGCCTCTGTTATTTCAACTGGAACGTCATTTTCTTCCCAATCCAAATTAAGTTCCATATCTAAAGTCTTCCACACAATTTTATAAAGCCACAAAAGTTTATTTATCAAAGTCAATATCGTACCTGACAGTTCGTTACTATGGAAGCAAGAAAACATAAACATGTCAAAGCCTACTTATAAATGAGTTTGGTTAATTTTTTTAAATTGGGAGCGGAACGCAACAAAAATTGACCGGTAAAGTACTTTTTTTTCAATCGACCGGAAAGCAAGCACTTTCTAGACAATTTTTTGATCGGAAAATATCACTTTGCTGGTCTAGACCGGAAAGTAATGAAAAATTGACCGGTAAAGTACTTTACCGGTCAATTTTTGTTGCGTTCCGCTCCCAATTTAAAAAAATTAACCAAACTCATTTATAAGTAGGCTTTGACATGTTTATGTTTTCTTGCTTCCATAGTAACGAACTGTCAGGTACGATATTGACTTTGATAAATAAACTTTTGTGGCTTTATAAAATTGTGTGGAAGACTTTAGATATGGAACTTAATTTGGATTGGGAAGAAAATGACGTTCCAGTTGAAATAACAGAGGCAGCTGCTAGAGCTACAGACGATTTGTTGCCGCATAAGTCCAGAGTGCGGTATGAAAAAACGTTTAGCGTCTTTAAAAATTGGTGTAGAGAAAAAAATGTCAGAAATGTTTCTGAGGATGTTTTGTTAGCTTATTTTGCTGAAAAATCCGAAAAATTAAAATCATCTACACTGTGGAGCTTGTACTCAATGATCAAATCTATGTTAAATTTAAAAGAAAACATTGATATAAGCAAATATTATAAACTGATAGCATTCATAAAGAGAAAATCTGTTGGATACATTCCCCAAAAATCGAACGTACTTACCAGAGAAGACATTGACAAATTTTTGCTGGAAGCCCCTGATAATGATTATCTTTTAATCAAAGTAAGTACTTAAATACATAATACGAGTTTTCTTAAAGTTCTTCTTTTCTTATATTGTGTTTAAAAAAAATATATTTAAACTATTTCTTATTTTTTTTAGCTTTTACTAATAATGGGTTCGGCTGGAGCGTGTCGCCGTGAAGAATTGACCAATATGACAATTGACGATGTTAAAGATAACGAATCGATGTTGGCGGTAAAAATTCCAAATACAAAAACATACCAACCCAGGTCATTTATAGTTGTTGGGGAACGAAACCTAAATATATATAGAAAATATATTTCTTTACGTCCGCCTAGTGTTCCACATCGCAGGCTATTTCTTTTCTATAATAAAGGAAAATGCACTATTCAACCAGTAGGTTTGCATTCAGTAGGAAAAGCGCCATCAAAAATAGCATCCTATTTGGGATTACCAAACCCAGAGCAATTTACAGGGCACTGTTTTCGACGTAGTTCGGCGACACTGTTAGTTGAAGGTGGAGGCGATATCCTTAATTTAAAACGACATGGCGGCTGGAAATCATCCCAAGTTGCCGAAGGCTACATTGAACAGTCTCTACAAAATAAGATTGATATAGCCAGTAGAATTCAGGAAGCCGGAGGATCAAAAGTGGATATAACTTCACAAACATCCTATAAAGATGAATCAAAAAATTTCCCGTCATGTCTACAATTTAATACACCACAAAATTGTACTTTCAATATAACAATTAACAAATAGATATTAATAGATAAAATAGAATTAAGAACATTTGTACCAAATTGTATTTATTATTAAACATAATTTTCCCAACTATTAGAGTTTTCTGCTAAAACTATACCCATATAGTAAGCTATTATTAACGTTTTCTCGCACGCCACTGGTGTCTTGTGTCGATTGTAAAAAAAATATTGTACGTCACTCAACCGAAAAGTACGTTAACAGGACTCGCAGGCTCCCAGGACTCGCCTGGCGGCTCGCCCTGGAAATTGCCTGCTTCGTCCTGTAAAATAGTACTTTCCGGTCTTGTAACGTAATATACTATTACCGGTCAATTTTTCATTACTTTCCGGTCTAGACCAGCAAAGTGATATTTTCCGATCAAAAAATTGTCTAGAAAGTGCTTGCTTTCCGGTCGATTGAAAAAAAACTTTTTTTTAAAACCGACCAGAAAATTTACATTTTTCGTCTAGAAAATAACGTTTTTCCGGTCTCTAATGTCACTGTCACCCTGTTTTTTGTTTTTCCATTCGCTCTTTAATAATACAAGATACCTTGATTTCGTTATTATGACAACAACATTTCGATGTATTGTCGAGTGACAGTTCGTTGATTTTTAATTTTGTTCTTTATGTCAAACTTGTTTCGCGTAGATTATAAAATATATCGAAGTGTCGGTCTTAAAAAAAATATTGTACGTCACGCAACCGAAAATTAGTGTTTTCCAGGTCTCTCCAAGCTTCCAGGACTCGCCCATGGCTCGCCCTGGAAATGCTTGTCTCGACCTGAAAAACACTACTTTCCGGTCTTGTAACGTAAATTACTATTTCCGGTCCCTGTTTTTTCATTTTTCCAATCGCTCTTTGATAATACAATCACAGCCGGACTTGAGATCAGACGGCTGTGATACAATCTACCTTGATTTCGTTACTATGATAACAACATTTCGATGTATTGTCGAGTGACAGTTCGTTGATTTTTAATTTGTTGTTTATGTCAAACTTATTTCGCGAGAATGCAAATTTAAAAATATGAATTCAGATTTTGAATTATCCGACACGGAAAATGAGATTCCAGAAGAAATTTTGGAAGCAGCAAGGAAAGCGACGATATATTGCCAGTAAAATCAAAAGCCAGTTACGAAAAGTCATACGACGCATTTAAAAATTGGTGTCGAGAAAAAAAAGTGAAAAATGTAAAAGAAGAAGTCCTTTTGGCATATTTTGCTGAAAAGTCCCAAAAACTGGCTTCTTCAACATTATGTGGTGTTAGTATTGTTAATCACTTTGTTATATAAAATAAACTAAAGAATTAGGTAAATGTATATCGAAGTGTCGGTCTTAAAAAAAATATTGTACGTCACGCAACCGAAAATTAGTATTTTGCAGGTCTCTCCAAGCTGTGTCGACCTGAAAAACCGGTCTTGTAACGTAAATTACTATACAGTGTCCGCAAGAAAGTCCGCATCAAATGGGATTTTTTTTTATTATTAGGTAGATATAGGTAAAAATTGAAAAAGCAGTTAGTTTTTGCTTACCTAAAAACCAAAAATGACGTATACTGAAGCAGCTGCACGACTTGCGTTACCTGTCAAATTTGACATTTTTAATAAAATAGGTTCAAAAATGCCCTTATTTATAAAAATATCGAAAAACTTTATTCGAGAAAGTTGTTTATTTAGGCTTTTTTAGCCTCTGTACGAAATTTTGACAGTATAATACAATTTTTATTTTTTGCCAGATTCTTGAAAATTTTGATCAACCCTCGTAGATTAACTTTTATACATTGATGTAAAACCATTTGCCTTTACTTTATTTGTAATCTTATTGCAATTTTATGTAAAATTTTCGTTTCCAATTATTTATTTTGCTTCAAAAACCGAAATTGTTATTGATCAGTATGTAATGTTTGATGCAAAGTTTATCTAATTACATCAGTTTTGTCAAAACCGACGTTTCTCATTCTTCTTAAGTTAGTAAACAGATGTACAAAAAAAAATATTAGGAAACTTTTTACTTAATTATTATTATTAAATTAAATTAATTATATTAAACTATATTTTTGTTGAATAAAATGTTTCGAGCGATTAATATTTATTCTTTTTGATCCAATATTAATTAAGTAAAATTTCAACGAAAGCTTTCTAATATTTTCTTTTTGTACATCTGTTTACTAACTTAAGAAAAATGAGGAACGTCGGTTTTGACAAAACTGATGTAATTAGATAAACTTTGCATTAAACATTACATACTGATCAATAACAATTTCAGTTTTTGAAGCAAAATAAATAATTGGAAATAAAAATTTTACACAAAATTGCATTAAGATTACAAATAAAGTAAAGGCAAATGGTTTTACATCGATGTATAAAAGTTAATCTACAAGGGTTGATCAAAATTTTCAAGAATCTGGCAAAAAATAAAAATTGTATTAGACTGTCAAAATTTCGTACCGAGGCTAAAAATGCCTAAATAAACAACTTTCTCGTATAAAGTTTTTCGATATTTTTATAAATAAGGGCATTTTTGAACCTATTTTATTAAAAATGTCAAATTTGACAGGTAACGCAAGTCGTGCAGCTGCTTCAGTATACGTCATTTTTGGTTTTTAGGTAAGCAAAAACTAACTGCTTTTTCAATTTTTACCTATACCTAATAATAAAAAAAAATCCCATTTGATGCGGACTTTCCTGCGGACACTGTATTTTACATGATGTTTTTGCGAGAGAGTTTTACGTTTTCCAACTTTAACTATACAGACGTATTTTAATTCTATAAATTAATATTTGAATATAAAACGTCTTCCGAACGATAACAAAATTAAAAAGCGGACCGCAGGCACATTATTAAAACGCACTTCACGAGTTTTAAGTGCCCTATTTCAAAATTTCCCGCATGTATAAGGCTGGATGTATCAATCTTGATCCGAGTGAAAAGTAATCCTTTTGGAAAGACGAGGGTCCAACTTCTTGCCGTAACTAATGATACTTTTTAGTGAAGGATGGCGCGACAATGATACTGACTCCTGACTCCTTTCTTCCATTACGCAACGTTCTGTGCTCATATATTTTCGTCCATCGATCGAGGCCCTCTGGCACATGGTGCCTTTTAAAGCAACCGATACTGGACAAAATTGAACTTTTATATGGAAATAATGTTTCCAATTATGTACTTAATATTTTATACTATTTCATAGAAAATTTCATAAATTTATTTTCAACCAATTAGAAGGCTCCTTTTTATTTGCGTTGCTTATAGCGACGGGAGACTATCGCGATAGTCTATAGCCTATTAACCTAATAAAATTAATAAGTGATAATTTTTCTGTCAAAAATGAAGTGATTTATTTTTTATGGCAAACGTCACCCAGAATAAAATCAAAATACATTTTGTTGCTAACTTATAATTTTTATTGAGAATAGGTCGTAGGTCTCATCATATCATATTAAAAGAAACTCCAATTTATGAAATTTTCTTACCGAATCTCCCACGCAGCAGAATTAATTTCCGATTATTTCGTACACCTGTCAATTTCGCCTTTTCGTCCAATCAAACCGTCTCGTTTTAACCAATCAGCTAGTATAATAGTGATAAAACTACGTAGGATTTTAGCGATTAAACGTCGCCATTGGCCCGTCTAGTTCTGTCACAATATTTCGAAGTATAAATCAATGTCAATTATTTTTTTATAACTTTTTTGGATAATTTCTGATATTTTAATACAATAACATTAGTACTATATTTATTTACCTACTTATTTTTATATTATAATGCACCCATCCCAATTTATTCCAATAAAGTTGCTATTCTTTATAAATTACACCACATTTTAAAAATACTTATCAAATGTCATTTATTATAGAACTAATCCAAAATTCTGACTTCTGCTTATAAGGCTGGCAACCAAACATACAATTATAAACTTAATTATAATTGTATGTTTGGTTGCCAGCGGTAAACTGTTTAGAAATACATAAAACATTATTACTCAATAGATATGGATGGGACATTTGGGGTTCACGAAATAATCGTGCCAAATATCACTCGACCATCATTTTTTTATTGGTTAAATTTTCCACTTTTTAACTCAAACTTTTTTGGCAATTTTACTCATTGAACTTTGGGCATGTTTATTCAAAGATTAAATCCCTCGAGCTTCGCTCTCGTGATCTAATCAGAATAAACATTTCCAAATTCAACTCGTAAAATTTCCAAATAAAAAAGTTTTCGAGACAGCTGAAAAATTTAACCGATAAAAAAACGAGGTCTTGTGATATTACTGTTGATAATTTTTTTCTCGGTTTCACTCACGTTTTTGTTGATTGAAAATTATTCCGAGTCGAAGACGAGACCTTGAAAAAAATTATCGGTAATAATTCTGCTGCTAGGGAGATTATAAGTGATAGGTATTTGTACGCAGGATCGTCCAACCAGGACATTACCTACCGGGTGAGTCAACGATTGCGTGGAGTAATTTTATGCCTTGATTTGTCGATAATAAGCTTTTGTATTAAGGTATGGTTGTATATCTTGCATATTTTAAAAATATTTTGAATTATACAGGGTGCGCCCAAAAAGTAGGGTGTCATATAGTTACATTTTTTTAAATGGGACTCCGCGTTTAAATACATTTATTAATTCTACGTGTTATTTCATAAATTTTTATTACTGGTTTAATATACGAAATAGTTACAGTTTTTAAGATAATTCGACTTATAATAAAAAATTTTCATTTGCAAGCATCTCGTTGCTGTGAAAATGCTACTTAAATTTTAACACTAAGCGATTCATAATTTTTATACTTACTAAATAAAGTCAAAAATACATAGTCACTACGAAATATTTGACATCTCATTTACAGGGTGTTTACTTCCCAGGACCAAAGATAGAAAACTTCTAATTGAAAAATATAACTCTTATTAAATGGAACACCCTATATATTTTTTTGTCATCTTATAGCTCGTTATAAACTCTTCAACTCTCGTAAAGGACGTCCTTTCTCTATCTCTAACAGTTTTTGAAATATTTTGATATTTCAAGATTTAATGTCCTCGTTATAACATCTTTTGTCAATGGATCACAGAAGCCATGGAAAATAAATAAAAATAATGGCAGTGGATGACATTAACAATCAGATCAATGTAAAAATTAAGCCTTTTAAGTTTATTGTTCAGTGATTTGATAAGTTGGTAGTCAAAATAAATTTTTCAAAAAAATGAATTAATCGATATTACTGTTGCCGCCGAGACGGGAGATTCTCGTCTCTCGTCTCTCGTCTCGTCTGGCCCTCTCTCGACGAGACGAGAGAGATATTTTCTCTCGAATAAAGCTCCGAGACGAGACGAGAGAAGTACCCTCTTTCGTCGAGAAATTCTCGTCTCTCTCGATCTCTCTCGAGCAAAAAACGTTACTTTTTTGAGCTTTTTTAAATCTTCTTAAATTCCTCTTTGCAAAAATATACATAATGTCTATATTTGGACCAGCGATTTTCGAGTTATTTAACTGCAAATAGTTCAGAATAACATATTATTATGACGTTTTATCGCTGGATAAAATTATTTGCAGTCAAATAACTCGAAAACCGTCGGTCCAAATATGGACATTATATATATCCAAAAAAAAAATATTTTTTAAATTTGCTGATTCTACATAAATTTGTAATTACTTTTATTAAATGCATTATTAGTCTATAGTTAATAGTTTCCAAAATATTGATTTTTGAAAAATTATATTTTTGAGTTTCGACAGCCTATAGTTTTCTAACAGTACTTCTTAGAGCAAAACGGCGCATATGTCTATATCTTCCATTTTCACTATCTTCCTAAATCAATCAAACTTCCGGCTAAACCGGATGTAACTCGAAAGCAGGAAATATAGTTCTTCCGGTTTAACCGGAAGGTGATTTTTTTGGGAAGATAATAAAAATGGAAGATAGGGACATGTGAGCCGTTTTGCTCTAAGACGTACTAACTGTTAGATCTGTCGAAACTCAAAAATGACATTTTTTAAAAGTCAATATCTTGAAAATGGAAATTTCTTACCGTGCTGGTGTTTTGGAGCACCCTGTGTAGACAAAAATAATTTTATAAGAGGCACCTCTTAACCCTTAATAAGCTTCGTCAAAAGTTTTCGCTATCTTAGTGGTACAGGAGATATTGACCTTTATCGCACTAATGGGCCAGCCTGTAGTAAATACCAAGCAAAGTTTTAACGCATTTAGGTTAGGTTCTGTCATATTTGACATATATTGCACACAATGTATGTCAAATATGATAGAACCTAACCTAAACGCGTTAAAATTTTCCTTGGTTTTTACTATATTTGGTTTAAATCACGAGAGAAGCGAGACGAGACGAGAGAAGGTCGTCTCTCGTCTCGCCCTCTCTCGACGAGACGAGAGACCCATTTTATCTCGTCTCGCGGCAACACTAATCGATATGATTTATGTTTTGGGCGAGGCGGATAAAAATTGTCTTTTTGCTGAACAACTATACAGGATGAAATATCCCGAGCGGCGAACACCCAGTCCTCGAAGTTTTCAAAATTTAATGGAAATGTTTGACTCAACAGGCGTGATCCATTGACAATAGATGCTAAAACGCGGACATTAAATCTCGAAAAATCAAAATATTTCAAAAACTATTAGAGATAGGGATATAGGACGTTTTTCACGAAAGTTAAAGAGTTTACGACGAGCTATAAGATGGCAGAAAAATATGCAGTGTACTGGGAATGGTTGCAAGTCAAACGGCGTACAGGGTAGGCCAAAAAATAGAAAACTTACACAAGAATAAAGTTTTTTAATAATTCTTAGGATATTTTAAAGTTGTGTTTAATATCGTTGCAACAAACATGAAGTTTGTGATTCCTTAATAAATTAAAAATTCAAGTAAATTTTACAAAAATGCTTGAGTTTGAACAAAGATATGTGAAATTAATTTGATTCTGATTAATTTATGAAGGTCTTTATGGTGAATATAAAAAAAAATTCGGAAATTATTACCTAATGTTTCTAAAAAAAACATATTTTTTTTATTTTAGGAAGTCACGCTTTTGAATCTATGCATAACTTTTAATTCTTAAAAGCGTTTCTTATTAACATTTTGTTGAATTTTCTGAAATTGGGGTACTTTATTCTTGTACAAGTTTTATATTTTTTGGCCTACCCTGTACGCCGTTGGACTTGCAACCATTTCAAGTGTACGTAATATGATTATCGAATATGCACCAACTTTTATCAAGAATCAAATTTTCTGAGAAACCGGTAATAAAAAACAGTCTCATAACATGTTGCACATTTAAACAACCACACTGTGTATAGGGTCTTCCATTTAATAAAAGTGATTTTTTCAATTAGAAGTTTTCTGACTTTATTCCTAGAAAGTAAACACCCTGTGAATGAGATGTCAAATATTTCATAGTAAATATGTATTTTTTACTTTATTTAGTAAATATAAAAATTATGAATCGCGTAGAGTCAAAATTTAAGCAGTATTTTCACAACAACGAGATGCTTGCAAATGCAAAATTTTCATTATAAGTTGAATTTTCTTAAAAATTAGAACTTTTTCGTATATTAAATCATTAATAAAAATTTATGAAATAACACGTAGAATTAATAAATGTATTTAAATATAGGGTGTCCCATTTAAAAAAAAATGTAAATTTATGACACCCTACTTTTTGGGCGCACCTTGTATAATTCAAAATATTTTTAAAATGTGCGAAATATTCAACCTTAATACAAAAGCTTATTATATATATATTTAAATTGGAAAGCTCAATTTAATATTTTTGCATTTTGATATATTATCGCGTATCTAGCGTATCTCAGTACCTACCTATTTACTTATTTTTAAAGGCCGAATGTCAAAGTTTAAAAGGCGTTAAAACCTACTTTTTTTTTATTGATACCCTATTTCGCTTATTTAAAGTACGCTTCAGCGTGTTTAAATCCCACTTTCAAAAACGCGCGTGTTTTAAAGTTACCATGGCAACATCAACAACCCGTGAAACGTGAAGTCTAAATATGTCAACTTTTTAATTATTGATTTGACAGACTTACCTTTTAACGTCAAATAAAATATTTTTTTAAGCAATGCACAACCAATGTCAACGGTGACAACAATGAATCTTATGTGACAGATTGGAAGTTATTTTTTGTTCTCCTTATTTTCATGACAACGACAGGTATATCACATCACGAATTCGACCATTTCACTTACTTACTAAGTTATTATTTCCATTTTTGTAATATAAATAAGTGTATCAATAAAAAAATAGCTATTTATACAATAAGTTGCGAAATGAGTGTCTTTTAGGCACGCGACGTGAAATTGTCCAACGAGGCAAAGCCGAGTTGGACAACACGTCAAAGTGACTAAAAGACATTGTTTCGTAACGAATTGTATACAATATTTTTTCTACTGAGGTTTTATAATAAAAAACTTAATTTTACTAACATTTTATTACCTATGTTTCATTGACACTTGCCAAAATAGTATATTAAAGTATAAGTGGATATTAAGGTCTTTAAAACACGCGCGATTTTGCAAGCACGACGGCGCAGCCGGAGTGCTTGAAATAGAGCAAGTGTTTTAAAGACCAGTTATCCATGAATACTTTACATTATTTTTTTTTATTGGTACACTTATTGGTATTTATATTACAAAAAATGGAAATAATAACTTAGTAAGTAACTGAAATGGTCGAATTCGTGATGTGATATACCTGTCGTTGTCATGAAAATGAGGAAAACAAAAAATAACTTCCAATCTGTCGCATAAGATTCAGTGTTGTCACCGTTAACATTGGTTGTGTATTGCTTAAAAAAATATTTTATTTGACGTTAAAAGGTAATTCTGTCAAATCAACAATTAAAAAGTTGACATATTTAGACTTCACGTTTCACGGGTTGTTGATGTTGCCATGGTAACTTTAAAACACGCGCGTTTTTGAAAGTGGGATTTAAACACGCTGAGGCGTACCTTAAATAAGGGAAATAGGGTATCAATAAAAAAAATATTAAATTATACCTAGTCTGTGGTTACGTTTTAATTGTAAATAATTACCTGCGTTACTTTTAAGCACGTTGCTCCTGGTAACGTGCTTAAAAGTTTTTTAAGCACGCTGCGCTTAAAAGGAGGTTATTAAAAAACCATAATGACAATCGAAAAGAGGTTATTATAAAACGTCAGTAGAAAAAATAATGTAAAGTATTCGTGGATAACTGGTCTTGAAAACACTTGCTCTATTTCAAGCACTCCGGCTGCGCCGTCGTGCTTGCAAAATCGCGCGTGTTTTAAAGACCTTTATAGCCACTTATACTTTAATATACTATAATATACGAAATTACGACAAATACCTACTATTTCCATGACAACAAAAAGGTTTTCCTTAATGGTTATAATAGAAAACATAACTTTTATTACCTACCGATATCTCCAAAAATCTATGTACTTAAACGTAATATTTTTACCGATTCCTACATACATTTAACGCAACAAAAAGCGTTTTATCAGATATCACCAAGTTCAATACAAAGTATTGTGTCCTCATTTTACAGAGCCACAATACGCGGAGCCTCGGGCCACGCGAAGTTAGGAAAGTTGTGTAGGACGTCGCTGTCGTTAATTGACAAAGTGCTGTTTATTTTAAGGGTTACATATGCACTTTCAATCTATTCGAGTGTGTTTACATGTACGAGTGGGGTGTCGAGGCGATTACCTTTGTTACGATATGACTCTAACTTACTAACTGCTTAATGACTGTCTTATCAATTAAGGTATTCGGGGATTGAGAATAAGGAAGATATTTCTGCTTAGTTATTAGCGACATGGGTATTGGGAAACTAATAATATTATTGTACCGGGTGTACCTACAAGTAAAAAGGGAGGCAGTACTGATGAGAAAGAAGCCTTCTACCGTGCGAGCAAAAATTATTTGCATCAAAGAGGGCTTGGATTAAACAACGTAGGGCTTGGTTTAGATCACAACAACCAAATCTAGGTTAAAATTTTGTCAAATTCATATTATGACATGATATGCCAAACTAATGAGTAATAAAATAAGTAGACAAATACAAATTTATTTTTGTATTCACCTGAAGACGACTGGAGATACTTACCAGTTGAAACGTTGTGATATGAAAAACTAAAGGCAATGGAAGTCCAAAACACATCTATGCCTTTGTCAAATATCGGGGTTTGTTTTGAATAACTTCTTTTTTAAATTCTATGCTTTAATTGCATTATTAAAAATGCAAAATCTGTACTTTAATTTTATCCATCAAGGTACAGATTTTTCATTAAGATACCGTGCGATCAAAAATTATTTGCATCAAAGAGGGCTTGGATTAGAAAACACAACGGGCTTGGTTTAGATCACAATGATATGGGGACGATATATCTAACCAAATCTAGGTTAAAATTTTGTCAAATTCATATTATTACATGATATGCCAAACTAATGAGTAATAAAATAAGTAGACAAATACAAATTTATTTTTGTTGTTGAAATTAACAAAGTAAGAATATACAGAAAGAAAAAGAAAGATAATTACATAAATTGCTAAAATTGGCCACCGCCATGCTCCAAGCATCATACGTCTCTTCATATTTTCAAAAGTGTTGACCAGCATCTCTGGAGAAATGTTACCATTCTTGGATAATCCTTTCTTGTAATTGTTCTAAATTTGCAACTGGCGTTTTAAAAATAGTGTTCTTTAAATGAGGAAAAACGAAGTAATCCATAACCGTTAAACAAGGTGATCTAGGTGGGAATTCAATGTCTGATCAAAAACTGATCAATCTGTCGTCGAAAAAATAGCGTAAGTAGTTAATAGTTTCGGCGGCTGTATGGGCGGTTGCACCGTCCTGTTGAAAATATCCAAAACGTAGTTCGTCGTCAAGTAATTATGGCTCCATATATGGATTCAAAATATTGTCTCTATACCGCTGTGCTGTAACTGTGTCATGGAAAAAAATAGGACCAACAATTCTTCTTCAGGAAACAGCTAACCAGACACCAATTTTTTTAGGGTGTACTCTACAAAACTCTACAAAATTTTCACTACTCCACATACGTGTATTCTGAGAATTCACATAACCGAAGAGGAGGAACCAGGCTTCACCCGAAAAAAATGTCAGGTCTAATAAATATTTTCTTTCCAATAAATTTTGGATAAACCGTTGGGTATAATTCCTGCGTCTTTCAAAATCTGCGGCTTGTATTTCTTGGAATACTTGCACTTTATAAGGAAATAAATTTAGCTGCTTCTTAAGAATAGTCCTGCATGTTCCATAAGATCTTCCCACTTCTTGGGACAGGCGTCTTATACAATTTGTTGGCGTATTTTGCATTATTTTACGAACGTTTGCAACAAGTTCTTCTGTTCTTACAGATGGTCTTCCTGCTCATTTTTTTGTGTTGTATAGAACCTGTTTTCCTCAACACAGCCACGGTTCTTTTTAGGCAATGATAAAAATCCCCAGCAACGTTAGGAAAATGTTCGTGAAAATCGTCCATGCACAAACCCGGATTGTATTGCCACTTACCATTTACTCTAACCCCGTTTCGAAAATACGCTTCAACCATGAATGTTTTGTGCTGTTCCCTGTGCCCATTGTGTGAATTGTTCAGGAAATTGGAAAAATTAGCGATGAATCAAATTACTTGTAACGACTGTCAAAGATGACGAAATAACTGATTGATTGTTAATTCAGGTAGTTACTGACACCCAACAGGTAGTAAGCTGTACGGCTAAGCATTACCTACGTCCTTAGATGCAAGCCCCTCTTTGATGCAAATAATTTTTGCTCGTACGGTATTCTTTATAAGAATTCACATACTCCTTATATAACTGTCTAATACTATTTATACTATGTGTGACAGCAACGCGTTTTCCTACTGTAAGACAACGAAAATTGCTAGACCATTGTGAAGTGATAATATCACGATAATTTAGCCAATAAGAAATAGGAGTTAATGCTACTATAGAATGGTTTATAGCCATTATTGCTCTGAATACTCACAGTAATTATCAAGTTCTATTGGGGGTGTAATCTGGCTTTATATATTGTATTAATTCCGACTGGCAGTTGTTATAATAATATTTGCTTGCTAAATAAAGCATATACTTACCACTAAAGATCAGTACTGTAGTTCTCAAAAATTTAAATAGCTTCTAGTGTGATACTGTTCTTGTCATTTAACATTGCATATGATTATCTATTATGCAACATGGTTTACTGAGATGGTAAAATTCGTCCATAGATTATAAAGCCAATACTAATGATGGGTCGTGCAAAAAAGGAATATTCTATTGCTTTATCTGACATGCAAAGTTTAAAAGAATTTAAATACAAAGTAAAATAAATTAATGGAAAGGCATTGGTACGATCAATAAAATTCAAATTCAGCTAGAAGACTCCGAACAACGATGTGACCTGAGCAACAAATACGTTGAAACTAATACTAAGGCGCGCGCCGATTGCCGATCGCTACGAACCCCCACCAACGTCTTGTGGATTATAGGTTCTAACAGATACAATTTGTTTTTGTCTTAGCAAACCTGTTGTATTAGATCATTTTCCTTAGTGTGCATACGCGTGTTGTTGAAATCTTTTTTTTTCAATAAGTGTGTTAAAAGAAAAAACAGCTGAGAGCTGACGAATTTGACAGAAAAACTATTAAAAAAATAATAAACTTATGGGACCCTTGGAGCGGATTGAAGTGCTGGGTGGGGTAAAGTACACTAGGGAATTATTGCAAATAAAAAAAACTCTTTTTTTCGTTAATTGTGGTAATCCTTAGGAAGGTTATAAGTGAAAATACACTCGCCGCCAAAAAATATTACTTTAAATAACACTAACTCATACCTAACGAAGTGCACAAGTCAAATAATTACCAAACAGAATATGTCCTTTAAGAAAAAAAAACCCAGATGTGTTGAAAATAATAATTACAAAATAAATTTAGCAAGAGTGGAATAGTAGCACTGTGCGACTTTAACCACTACGTGGGGTAATTTCGTTAGTACCGGCGGGGTAATACCGTTAAGGGAAATTGATGCCCAGTAACAGTATTTATTTTTAAAAATACAAAAATAACAAAACATGAAATAAAATAGATATCTTTAGCTTATAGCAGTATCTTCTTGTACTCCTTTGACAACGACCCGCAAGGGCCGAAACACTTGTGAGGAAACTGACTAAACTTGTGAAACATAACAAGTAGTTATTATTTTTACTTCCTATGCAATGGAACAACAGTTTCACCAAGCATGTAACCCAACAAAAATTAGTTAAATGATGAAAGAGTTTTGGACTTCCATTGTCTTTATTTGCTTTAAATCACAACGTTTCAACTGATAAGTATCTCCAGTCGTCTTCAGGTGAATACTAAAGAAGTAAAGTAACTACAGGACTATTTATACTAGCTAGGTGCACTGAAGCATAACTGAGGTGGGTGCAGTCATGCGTTCAGTTGGCACGCGATCTTATCCTAAGATTATACCTAACAAAGGTTTCCAGATATTTCTTATGTCTAAGGATGATTTACTAAAGCAGCCTGTCATGGGTTCTGGTGAATAGTAGCAGCTTCCTTGAATTTTATTTTCCTCCAGTGTGGTTCCTTATATAGGATTTCAGCTTCTGACCACATGATATGGTGACCATGTTTCCAGGCATGGTAAGCTGCACCTGACTTTTCGGTCTCTCCTTTTAACGTATTGTTTTTGTGTTCTTTAATCCTTGTTTCTAATGGTCTTAATGTCTCACCTATATATAAGATTGGCCGCATTCACAATGGATTTGGTAGACGCAGTTTTTCCTATCTTTTTGACTTGTGGGCTTTGTCTTGGTCAGGTGGCTTCTTAGGGTGTCCCTCGAGTTGAATACGGTGTTGATGTTATATCGTTGTCCCAGTCTTCTTATTTTCTTAGATACTCCTTTGACATACGGAATATTGAGTGTTGGTTGTGCCTCTCTGTTTGCTTTTTGCGCATTGGGTCGATTCTTACGATTTTTCAATATTGTGTCAACTAATCTTGTGGGGTAGCCATTTTTGTTAAGGTCAGTCTTGATGTGGTGAGTTTCTTTTTTAAGTGCTTCTTCCGAGTTACAGATTGTAATTGCTCTATCCACGAGGGTTTTAACTATGTTATGTTTCGTACTGTTTGAGTGATTTGATGTAAAATTGAGATACTGACCTGTATGCGTGGGTTTTCTGTATACTGAAGTTTGGATGCTGTTGCCATTTTTCTTCACGTTGACATCTAGGAACGGTAATTGGTTGTTTTGTTCTTTCTCCTCTCTCTTAGGATAAGATAGCGTGCCAACTGAACGCATGACTGCACCCACCTCAGTTATGCTTCAGTGCACCTAGCTAGTATAAATAGTCCGGTAGTTACTTTACTTATTTGGTATTCACCTGAAGACGACTGGAGATACCTACCAGTTAAAACGTTGTGATTTAAAACAAATAAAGACAATGGAAGTCCAAACCTCTTTCATCATTCAAGAAACATCATTGTCTCCAACCTTCAAACAGTCACAAATTAGTTATATCTCTTTGTATTAGATCATTTTTCTCAGTGTACAGATAGAAACTTCTTTCTCCATTACTTTATAAATATATCTACCGGATTCTACCGTATTGTTTTTTAAACATTTGTGCTTTAGGTTTTTTGCATGAGTTCTCCAATATATTTTTACCAGCCATTTCCGCTCCATGCAATTAATCTATCCGGCTCATAAAAAAGTAAATTCGATCGGAGTGCGGGGGCGGCGACATTGGCAGTGGCCTGCCTAATGCCTCCACAGCCGGAACGAAACAAGCAGCGCCAGGGCCTAATCCCTCTTATCCCGAAAGTAATTTTGAGTCTTTTGAAACCTGCCCCCGGATGAAGTGAAACCCGAGCGTATCTCGCACCAGGCAGCCGTCACCCTCAATCCCGTCGACCGAGCGGGAAAGGAATTTTCTCGGTGGAATGAAATGTTAAAATTTTTGCTAAGACCTTTATCAGAGGCATACTGACAGATAATTATAAACGTATTTTTCTTGCAATATAAATTTTCTTTTAATATTTGCAGACATCTAAGCATGTAAATATTATTAATTTATAATTTCACAAGTGACAAGTACAGCAGCTGGAATCACACTTTCAGTGATAATAACGGTAATATATTGGGTAAAAGTATGATAATAATCGACATTTACATAGTTAATATTTTATAATAGTATTATGGGATACAGTAAAACAAAGTTGAACTTGTAAAAACACTATATGTAACAGCAACGCGCTTTCCTGCTGTAAGACAACGAAAATCGCTAGACCGTTGTGTCGTGATAATATCACGGTAATTTAGGCAATGGGAAATAGGAATTATTGCTATCATGGAATGATTTATAGCCATTATTGCTATGAATACTCACATGCGCTTAATAAAGCATATACTTACCACTAAAGATCAGTACTGTAGTTCTCAAAAATTTAAATAGCTTCTAGTGTGATATTGTTCTTATCGTTTAACATTGCGTATTATCTATTATGCAACATGGTTTACTGAGATGGTAAAATTCGTCCAACACTAATAGTGTTATATCAATTCTGGATTTGCTGAACAGTATTTTTATCGGTAGTAATTAGTTCCATCAGCAGCACAGTCTTTTTGAATAATGAACTACTTTTTATACAGCAATTTTGGTTAGAAATAAATTGTATCTTCTCAATGCGACGCATTTTGTTCTCAGTAAAGCGCTTTCTCTACAATTAAGAAAGCAGCACAGCGTCCCCAAGAACGAATTGTATCCGTTGGAACCTATAATCCACAAGACGTTGGTGGGGGTTCGTAGCGATCGGCAATCGCCGCGCGCCGTGTTATTATTTTCAACGTATTTGTTGCGCTGGTCACATTGTTGTTCGGAGTCTTCTAGCTGTCCTGTCTGAATTTGAATTTTTTTTTTATCGTACCAATAGCAGTTTCAATTAATTTATTTTTATTTTGTATTTAAGTTTTTTTTAAACTTTGCCTGTCAGATAGAAGGGATTCTTATTTCGCATCAGAACCCATCATTAGTATTGGACTTTATAATCTATGGACAAATTTTACCATCTCAGTAAACCATCTGTCATAATAGATAATCTGTAGGGTAAAAATAAGGGTTTTTACCCCTATTTTACCTTAACCCTATAATTCCATATTTAATGTTATTTTTAATGTTTAGATATTTGTTATTGCTATAATCACATATTTCATTGATATAGGGTATGAACCGATATTATAATAATAATTATTAAACATTTACATAACAATGACAAATACCTTTAGAGTTCAAGTTTAAGTTCAAATTAGTTTTAGTGTTTATAAAGACTGATTAGATATAGGAAACTAGTCTTAGAAATAGTTCTTAGTAAGAGTCATAGTAAATAGTTTGAGTAAAAGTAATAGCAATAGTAATAGTCATAGAGGCCGTATATACCAAAATGTAGTGCTTAAGTTAATATACATTTTTATACAACCCCTCAAATATCTCAATTGACCAACAACCCGATAGTTCCAGTACAAATCAAATACAATGTTAAACAACAAGAACAATATCACACTAAAAGCTATTTAAATTTTTGAGAACTACAGTAGGTACTGGTTTTTGATAGTAAGTTAGGCTTTATTAACAGTAGCAAGCAAATATTAAAATTATTGTCAAGTTTCATTACAACTGCCAGTCGGAACTAATACAATATATAAAACCAGATTACACCCCCATCAGAACTTGATAATTACTGTGAGTATTTAGGGCAATAATTGCTATAAACCTATAAAACTATGGTAGCTTTAACTCCTATTTCCTATTGGCTAAATTACCGTGATATTATGACTACACAATAGTCTAGCGATTTTTGTTGTCTTACAGTAGAAAAGCGCGTTGCTGTCACATATAGTATTAAACAGTTCGCACCTTTAAAAGTAACGTGACACAACTCGAAAATTGTATATTTCTAGGTTTAATCATAAAATGGCACTAAATACCGCCCTCTATCAGCTGCCACTGGACCTAATACCAAATCGCTTCTCCCCAATAAGAGGAACCTATTTATGCCTTTTTCATATTAACGGTATTCGCGCGTCTTTTTAATACTAAATAGTATCATTTCAGTATGTTGTCGCATGCGACGGAAAATTGACACTGCTTTAAGTCTAAACTGACTTGATTCCAAACATTTTACAAAAAGGTAACTGGTATTTAATAAAAAAAGGACTTATTCTAAAATGACTCGCTGAGTACAACGACAATTTTAATTTTAAAATGGCATAACTCCAAATAATTCGTTCATTGTTAAAAAAAATTTGGCAGTAAAAAGACCTAACTTGTTTTTTATTTTTTATTTTTATTTTTTTTACTATTAAGGGTAGGTTTTAATATCAAATTTAAATAATTGTCTTCTAGTAAAACCATTTAGCTAATGTTTCCCGTTTCCCCAAATTTAACATTTAAATTAAGTTTTTCCTGTTTTCTGCAAAACTCTATTTTTTGGATTGTGTCACTTTAATTTTAAAGGTGCGAGTTATATAAAGAGTATGTGAATTCTTATAAGGAATAGAAGGATTTTTTCTCAGTGTAGTTAGAACATCATTAACCCAGCTTTGCATAATTTAATATTAAATAATTTAAAATAAGAATTGGGACGAAAGAAAACCATTTGAAAATACAATTAATATGTAATGTTTTTGATATTTAACTTCCGCCTTTTTTCGGGCAAATGGGCAAACAACCCCAAATAAATTAATGTTACTAAAAATATGCATTTTATTCTACATACGCTTGTTTTTCGGGATTGAAAAAGGAAAAAGGTCTTTAATATTTTACCGTCGTAATCTGGTAACAGGGAATGGTTGAAGACGTGAAAGAAACGAATTGGAAAAGAACTCACGTAGGGGAGCTGCACGTCGATATTCGACGCCCTCACGCGCCATGCCAGCTTTGGTTGAACGACCAAAAGGGAAGTTTTTCTCGAAAATTAAGTTACACTGATTTGTGTGAAAATTTACTTAAAAATTGTTAGTTTTAAGGGGATGTTTATTAGATTTGGAACAGACGTTCTTTCGAATTCCTTAAAGAATCTAATTATGTTGTATTATAGTCTGTTGCTAAATGCGAGAGAGTAATATAGTATATTAAAGTACACGTTTCATAAGAAGCGGTTTTAGCGCACGCGTCTATTTTAAAAAACGAGCCACAAAGTGGCGAGTTTTTTTATTGACACGTGCGCTAAAACGCCTTATGAAACATGTGCTTTATACATTTCTTTCACCTCACCTTTTATAATCAAGAAAAATACATTTTAAAAAGAAAATAAATCCTTCAAATTTTGTAAATATTTATGTCTAAATTTTATGTTGGTAATACTATTTTTTATCATAGTAGCCTCTGGACAACAAAAATTATTTTGCAAACTGTCATTTTTTGATTTATTGACCCATTTTCAAAACGAGATTCTAAAGTTATTTTAGCGATATGAGATTTGAAATTGGACGGAATACGTTGTGTGATCCTTGTACATTCGGTACATATACAGAGCGTTCGGAAATTCGGGAGATTTTCCTACTATTTTTCGAATTTCAAAAGACGTGATTTTACGTCACGGCATTGCAATTTATTATAGGGAAGATGGAAAATTCAAATAAAGTTGAAGTTAAAATCGACATTGGAAGGTTAGTAGATTGAATTTTGGATAGGATTTGGCAGAAAATGATAGCTTGAAGCATCTACAAAAGATCGATTTATAGATTTATGCAACCAACATACATGACTGTTATCCACACAGAATGAAAAAGTAGGTTATCAAGCTATTTTTCCTCTGCGAAAAATGGGTTTTCTCGTAAATCACAAAGGCCGCGCAAGTCAATGAAATAAAACATTTAAATGTTACCAACATCAAATAAAGAAAAAACGCGTATCGAAATAGCTTCATTACGATACGCAAATGCGTATCGTACTGAGCTTATTATGAACGTGAAATAGAAAAAATCATTATCGAACTATAAAACCCAGTAGTCTTCGCCGTATTCCATCACATACATTTACCTTTAAATACGTACAGCTTATCTCGTGCGCAAAGAAATGTTAAGTTTTATGGGTGAAAAAATATACGTCCGAGCGCACGGCTCACCGGTCAGATGCCTTCCCTTCCAGCAACATTGGGCATGCGCACAAACCCCGATATGCTCAAAATACACTCCAGAACCGGCTCGGCGCCATTTTAGTTGTTGTGTTTTAAGTTTTCTCTGTGGATTGTTTTGATGTTTTCTTTGCTATTGTGGATTGTGGGCAAGGGCGTCCATACAACGTTTTTCAGGGGGGGGGGGGCCAAAAACTTAAACAATACTTTTTATATACAGTGTCACCAGTAAAGTCCGCATCATATGGGATTTTCTTTATTAATAGCTTTATTCGAAATTTTACTTTGGCATCAAGTTCTGCTTCGATCGAGATGAAAATTAAGCAAAAAAATTGTAGTAAACGTGATTCGCATTATCTGTCAAATTTTAATTTTTTTCAAAAAATAATTCAAAAGTGGGATTATTTCTGAAAATATAAAAAAAAGTTATAGAAAAAAGTTTTTTTAAATGCAGTTTCTAGCCCACGTGCAAAATTTCAGCTGGATAAGATAATTTTTATTTTTTACCCATATTTTGTAAATTGTACCACTTTTGCAAAATAACACTCAACGTAACCTACATAAAACTTCTTAGTTTTGGCAATGCTTTATTTCAGAAACATTTTTTTTAAAGTAGCTTTATATTAAATGTATGTTTTTCTACGAAATCAAAATTGGGCTATTAAAATTTGTTCGCATGTGATGCAAAGTTCATTTGTTATTGACCTTGTATAAGGTAACTTCATAAAATAAGTAGATATTTTTGAAAACATAGTTTGTGTCTGAAAGCAATACACCTTAATATTAAGACAAAAAAGAACACAGTGTCATCAGTTAAGTGTTCATTAAGTGGATAATAAATTTTTGCTTAACCCAACGGAAAGTTTATCTATTTTCAACGATTTAATTTAAAATCTATTTATTTTATTTTTTATTTTTTTACTTTCAGTCACAAACTACGTTTTCAAAAATACGTATTTTATGAAGTTACCTTATACAGGGTCAAAAACAAATGAACTTTGCATCATATGCGACCAAATTTTAATAGCCCAATTTTGATTTTGTAGAGAAAAACACATTTAATATGACGCTAGTTTAAAGAAAATGTATCTGAAATAAAGCATTGTCAAAACTAAGAAATTTTATGTATAGGTTGCGTTGAGTCTTATTTTGCAAAAGTGGTGCAATTTACAAAATAAAAATCAAAATTATCTGCTTATCCAGCTGAAATTTTGCATGTGGGCTAGAAACTGCATTTAAAAAAAATTATAACTTTTTTCGATATTTTCAGAAATAACCCCACTTTTGAATTATTTTTTGAAAAAAAATTAAAATTTGATAGATAATGCGAATCACGTGACTACTATTTATTTGCCTAATTTTCATCTCGATCGATGCAGAACTTGATGCCAAAGTCAAATTTTGAATAAAGATATTAATAAAAAAAATCCCATATAATGCGGACTTTACTGGTGACACTGTATAAGACTATTTATTTAACTTATGCCTAATGTATTAATTTATTGATATGTTTTTATTATGTAATTGTTCAGTTTAGTGATTTGTTGGTCTACTAACTAACCACTGTACTATTCAATATTTATACTGAATTATGAAATAAAATAGAAATGTGGGCGCCTAGGGGGGGCAAGTGCCCGTTTTGCCCCCCCCCCCTATGGACGCCCTTGATTGTGGGTGTTTAATATTTACAGATTTCTAGTTTTTGTGTAGTTTCGTGAATTTTTGTGCTTTTAGTGATTCGGATTGGAATATAAATAATGACTAGTAACAGCCGTTGTATGATTTGATTATGCCCAAATAGGGTTAATATACCGTATTTTCAGTAAGTATGGAGTAGTGATGTATCTTGATATATAACTTTAGTTTATTATGATCAATTTAAACACATCAAACTAGGCCTAAGCTAAATTATGAATCGTTTAGAGGCAAAATTTAAGTAGGGGAAAGTGGTATAATACGGCATACGAGGATAAAAATGGCACACTACCTGTATAATACATTACGCGCATTTCCTAAATCCAGCCATGCGATTTTCGACACTGGTGGGGAGCATACGACAACTGGAGATTAAAACGAAGAAGATGTCAGTGCAGTGGATGTTTAGCGGCGGTAGGTGTTAGTTTTTTTTTTATTGATACCCTATTTCGCTTATTTAAAGTACGCCTCAGCGTGTTTAAATACCACTTTCAAAAACGCGCGTGTTTTAAAGTTACCATGGCAACATCAACAACCCGTGAAACGTGAAGTCTAAATAAGTCAAGTTTTGAATTATTGATTTGACAGAATTACCTTTTAACGTCAAATAAAATATTTTTTTAAGCAATAGACAACCAATGTCAACGGTGACAACAATGAATCTTATGTGATAGATTGGAAGGTATTTTTTGTTCTCCTCATTTTCATGACAACGACAGGTATATCACATCGCGAATTCGACCATTTCACTTACTTACTAAGTTATTATTTCCATTTTTTGTAATATAAATACCAATAAAAAAAAATAATGTAAAGTATTCGTGGATAACTGGTCTTTAAAACACTTGCTCTATTTCAAGCACTCCGGCTGCGCCGTCGTGCTTGCAAAATCGCGCGTGTTTTAAAGACCTTAATATCCACTTATACTTTAATATACTATTTCGTGTTTGTTTGAAATTGTTTTGAGATTAAGAGAACGTGTCTGAAACTCATAACCTACAACTTATTGAACAATTATTTATAACTTGACAGGTAAGTAGGATACTGAAGCATGTTTTTGTATTATTTGTATATTTTAAAAGTTATTTTATAAATATTTAATAACAAACAAAATTTACTTAGCCGTTTTGGATAAAATGGCACAGGGGTGTGTGTTTAAAATGGTACTGTGCCGTTTTATCCAAGATTATAAAATAATATTATTTTGTGTTTTAGATAATGCGCGTTATTACCTAAACTGCAACAATTACAGAATACAATAAAACGAAAGAGCCAGGGACCAAATGTTTTAAACTCAACTTCGAATTTAATAGAGATGAAACAAAAAGCAAAAGAAAAAAAATTGAGAAGAAAGAAGATCTGAAAGAAAACACAAAGCGAAAGTAGACCTTACAGATCAGTTCCCCAAATTTGATTCCGAAAACGAAGCCATTTCATCAGGATAATGATGAAGCATCTTATATGTCTTGTAATGAACTTTTTTCATGTCTAAGCCTAAGGAGATTTGGATTTGCTGTCAAAGTTGTAGAAAATGGAGCCACTGTGATGAGTGTGCAGGACTTTCTCCAAAAGCGAAAATATTTATTTGTGAACTTTGCCAACCATAATTAACCCTATTTTACTTTAAAAATATTTTTATTTCAACATACATTATACGAGCAGATATATGCCATTTTACCCAACTGATGGTTGGATAAAACGGCACACCTGACACCTGTGCATGAAGAACGTATATTCAAGGTTTTTGTTCCTGATACGCAGTATTTATATTGTTTTACCCAAAGATAAAGCCAAAACAAAGGTTATGTTTTCTTTGCAGTTTTGAACCTTTAAAATATATAGTGTCACCAGTAAAGTCCGCATCATATGGGATTTTTTTAAATTAATAGCTTTATTCAAAATTTGACTTTGGTACCAAGTTCTGCTTTGATCGAGATGAAAATTAAGCAAAAAAATAGTAGTCACGTGATTCGCATAATCTGTCAAATTTTAATTTTTTCCAAAAAATAATTCAAAAGTGGGGTTATTTCTGAAAATATCGAAAAAGTTATTGGAAAAAGTTTTTTTAAATGTAGTTTCTAGCCCACATGCAAAATTTCAGCTCCATAAGATAATTTTGATTTTTTACCTATATTTTGTAAATTGCACCACTTTTGCAAAATAAGACTCAACGCAACCTACATAAAACTTCTTAGTTTTGACAATGCTTTATTTCAGATACATTTTCTTTAAAGTAGCGCCATATTAAATGTGTGTTTTTCTAGAAAATCAAAATTGGGCTATTAAAATTTGGTCGTATGTGATGCAAAGTTTACTTGTTTTTGACCCTGTATAAGGTAACTTCATAAAATGAGTATTTTTGAAAACGTAGTTTGTGTCTGAAAGCAATACAAGTTATGGGTATTATGACATAGCTTAATAATAAATTATAATATATGGGTTTTAAATTAAATCGTTGAAAATAGATAAACTTTACATTGTTAAAATAAAATTTATTTTCCACTTAAAAAAGACTCTACTGAAGACACTGTGTTCTTTTTTGTCTTAATATTAAGGTGTATTACTTTCAGACACAAACTACGTTTTCAAAAATACTTATTTTAAGAAGTTACCTTATACAGGGTCAAAAACAAATAAACTTTGCATCACATGCGACCAAATATTAATAGCTCAATTTTGATTTTGTAGAAAAACACACATTTAATATGGCGCTACTTTAAAGAAAATGTATCTGAAATAGAGCACTGTCAAAACTGAGAACTTTTATGTAGGTTGCGTTGAGTCTTATTTTGCAAATGTGGTGTAATTTACAAAATATAGGTAAAAAATCAAAATTATCCTATGCTGCTGAAATTTTGCATGTGGGCTAGAAACTGCATTAAAAAAAACTTTTTCTAATAACTTTTTTCGATATTTTCAGAAATAACCCCACATTTCAATTATTTTTTGGAAAAAATTAAAATTTGACAGATAAGGCGAATCACGTGACTACTATTTTTTTGCTTAATTTTCATCTCGATCGAAGCAGAACTTGATGCGAAAGTCAAATTTTGAATAAAGCTATTAATAAAAAAAAATCCCATATGATGCGGACTTTACTGGTGACACTGTATATTTTCAGTTTTGTAAAAAGTATGCCGTATTATACCAATTTCCCCTAGCATTTACACAACAACAAGATGCTTGCAAATGCAAAATTTTCATTATAAGTAAGTCGAATTATATTAAAAACTAGGTAGGTATAACCCTTTCGTATATTAAACCATTAATAAAAATTTAAGAAATAATACGTAGAATTAAATCAAATATAGGATGTCCCATTTAAAAAAATGTAACTTTATGACACCGTACTTTTTGGAGCACCCTGTATAATTCAAAATATTTTTAAAATGTGCCCGATATCCAACCATACCTTCATAAAAAAGCTCATTATCGACATAATATCTTGTCTTCAAGGCATAACGTTACTAAGCGCAATCGTTTACTCACCCGGTACATAGACTTTTTTTTATAAATATTAATATTTATTCCAATTAATCTATTTTCCTATTGTTCTTACTTCCTATAAGTTTTATCTACTTAATATTAATTTGAAGAAACAATCCATGCTTAAAGTGGAGTTGAAAGGATGGGAAAGAAAGAAAAAATCTAAAGTCTTCCTCCACAAAATTTAATAGAATAAAAATTCTCTAGGGGTCTCTACATGGTTCGAACGTAGAAACGTTCATCATCAGGAGACAGAAAATTTATTTAGTGCTGATGGTTTTAGCAGAAGAGAAAATGGTGTAGAACCTTTATTTGATTGAAGCCAAAAAAGAAGTATTTTTAAATCATTATTAATATCAAAATACATTTTTGCATAAGTTTCAGCAAAATAAATAATTGTTGTATCATCTGCAAATAGCTTTATATTGCCCTTTAAGTTCAATTTGGAAACGGAATTAATGTAAATTAAGAATAATAATGTTTACACAAAGAGTAAGGACAAAATAAGGAAGTATAGTAAATTTTTATAATTTTTTTATTACTTAGGTAGCAAAAAATTTTTATAAACAGGCCGAAAAATACTTTTATGGGCATGACACCCAAAAAATGTTTCGCCTTCGATGGCATGAGGCGCTTTTCGTATTGGCTTAGAATACTAAATGATCCCCCCCCCCCCCTCATTTAAAATAACCATGAGCGCCCACTGCACAACTCCTCCACTGCACCTTCTCCCTAAATAATAAAAAAAACACTTTTAATTAAGGAGTCTTCAAACACTCAAATTTAATCAACTTTAATTTACGAAATTAGTTTCCTAGTAACAACAAAAAATATTCGCTTTCGCTTCGCCTTTTCAGCATGTCCAGTCGAAACAAATCCTTAGAATAACCTCTTAGGTATCCAGTTTTTTTAAAAGAAAAAAAAGGTTACTTACGTTACCTATACTATTTTCGTTTAAAGCTTCACAAGTTAAAATTGCTTAATTATTAAGCAGGGTGGACAACTTAAAAGGTTGCATTGTAAATTTCAGGTTAATTGGAATGATATTCTTTAAAAATTCCGTATTTCCGATATTTAAGACCTACACATACATCCCAAATCGGTCCTAAATTAGAGTCACCCTAATAATAGTTATACGTCATTATAATTATAGAGCTAGGCAGATAAATGAGATATTAATTATTATTCTAATATTAAGTATGGGAAAGAAAAAAAATCTAAAGTTTTCCTCTACAAAATTTAATAGAATAAAAATTCTCTAGGGATCTCTACTTGTTTCGAACGTAGAAACGTTCATCATCAGGAGACAGAAAATTTATTTAGTTCTGATGGTTTTAGCAGAAGAGAAAATGGTGTAGAACCTTAATGGAGCTTTTATGGAATTAAAAAATTGATGTGTAGAAGAGACATAATATGAAGAAAATTCATAAAGGTTAAACCATACTGAGTATGTTAAAAAAGTTATTAAAAAGGGTCTAAACCAACCAAATAAACTGGGAAAGAAAAAAAAACCTTCCTAAAAAGAAGGTGTCAAAGATTATTTAAAAAATTTTATAAAACTTTTCAAGTTTATGTCAGTAAGACAATATTATAAGAATAAAATTGTCATAATATGAAGATATCACAATAAAATTACATTGAAAAAAGTGTTTTGTGGGGTACTAAGGGATAAAGCTCAGTAACCCCGCAAACGGTTAATTTAGAACCAATAAAATTAACTAATAAGTTGCACATTTTTTAAAAGTTAGAGGTCAAGACTTATAAAAGTTTTATGAAAAACGATTAATAAAAATTTTTAAATAATCTTCGACAACTTCTTTTTAGGAAGGTTTTTTTCTTCCTTCCAAGTTTATTTGGTTGGTTTAGACCCCCTTTAATAATTTTTTAACATACTCAGTATGGTTTAACCTTTATCAATTTCCTTCATATTATGTTTCTTCTACACATCAATTTTTTAATTTCATAAAATCTCCATTAAGGTTCTACACCATTTTCTCTTCTGCTAAAACCAGCAGCACTAAATAAATTTTCTGTCTCCTGATGATGAACGTTTCTACGTTCGAAGCATGTAGAGACCCCTAGAGAATTTTTATTCTATTAAATTTTGTGGAGAAAGACTTTAGGTTTTTTCGCCTACCTCTATATATTATAATGAACTATAATTATTATTAGGGTGACTCTAATTTAGGACCGATTTGGGACGTATGTGTAGCACAGAATATTAACCAACGTGTGTTCTCTGGTGTGTAGGTAGGTCTTAAATATCTAAAATACGAAATTTTTAAAGAATATCATTCCAATTAACCTGAAATTTACAATGCAACCTTTAAGTTGTCCACCCTGCTTACCTAATAATTAAGCAATTTTAACTTTTGAAGCTTTAAACGAAAATAGTATAGGTAACGTAAGTAACCTTTTTTTCCTTCAAAAAAACTGGATACCTAAGAGGTTATTCCAAGGATTTGTTTCGACTGGACATGCTGAAAAGGCGAAGCGAAAGCGAATTTTTTTTGTTGTTACTAGGAAACTAATTTCGTAAATTAAAGTTGATTAAATTTGAGTGTTTGAAGACTCCTTAATTAAAAGTGTTTTTTTATTATTTAGGGAGAAGGCTTAAGCAGTGGCCGCTCATGGTTATTTTAAATGGGGGGGGGGGTCATTTAGTATTTTAAGCACATACGAAAAGCGCCCCATTCCATCGAAGGCGAAACATTTTTTGGGTTATGTCATGCCCATAAAAGTATTTTTTGGCCTGTTTATTAAAATTTTTTGCTACCTAATAAAAAAACGGAAGGTCCGCTGTTTCTGTGGTAAAGTTGGAAGAAACTCGATTAAAACTGAACTTTACAAGATTGAACCTAATAAAAAAATTATAAAAATTTAGTATAGGTAGGTACTTACTTATTTTGTCATTACTCTTTGCGTAAATATTATTATTATTATCAATATTAGGTCCATTATTATTCTTAATTTACATTAATTCTGTTTCCAAATTGAACTTAAAGGGCAGTATAAAGCTATTTGCAGATGATACAACAATTATTTATTTTGCTGAAACTTTTGCAAAAATGTATTTTGATAGTAGTAATGATTTAAAAATACTTCTTTCTTGCCTTCAATCAAATAAACTTACGTTAAATTTTACGAAATCTTCTTTTATGTTTATAACTAAAAATAAAATAAATTCCATCATTAACCCCTTAATATTTAATAATAAAAATATTCAATACTTAAAAAAGGAAAAATTTTAGAATTAGTTTTACACGAAAATTTAACTTGGAAAGGCCATATCCCGTATATTATAAACTCGATATCTCCTTTGATATCTGTTTTGTACATAGCGAGATATTACGTACATCCCTTTGAAATACTTAAAACATATATATTTTACATTAATATATTCAAAGTTACAATAGTTTCTGTATGAAGATCTGCTTATTTATAAAGCTTAAAACCATTACAAAAATTGCAAAATACAGTTATTAAATGTATAGGTACACAAATTACCACATTTAGAACCAACTGTTAATCTATACAGACCGAAGAGGTATTTACACGTTTAAAACATTTATAAGTTAAAAATTTGTATTCTAATTCTCTCTATTATTTTAAAAGAAAAAAATATCAAACAACACTTTGGGAGAATAAGACATTACATGATCATAACACCAGACATTATATAAATTATCAAACTATACCAGTAAAAAGTAATGTCGGAAAAAAATCGCTTTTATATGACGAAATAATAAAATATAACAATCTTTCAAAAAATATAAGAAAAATAAAAAAATTGGAAACTTAAAATTCAATTAAAAAGATATTTACCAAATTAAATGATTTATATTATTTTTTTAAATTGATTTTATTAATGAATTAAATTGGATTAACTTCCATTTTTTAATGGTTATTATTTTCTATTATTTTCTATATTATGTTGTCACTATCCATGTAATGTACTGTAAAAGTTAGTAGCAATGTCGATATTTGATTTTATTTTCTTTTCGAAAGCCAAAGTAATTTTTTCCAAATTTCTTTAATACCATCTCTTACTGTTTAATAGTATCTAGTATTAATAATATGTTATAATATATTAATATTTAAATTTCAATTTTTTTAACAGAAAATGTTAACTTAAAAAATGTTGAATTTTTAAATCCCCCCCCCCCCCCCCCCCCCAAATTAGCGAAGAACCGTGCAGGAAACTGTAATTCTCAAAAATTTAAATAGCTTCTAGTGTGATATCTTTTTTTTTGTCGTCTAACATTGCATAATATGATTACCTATCTATTATGCAACATCGTTTACTGTGATGGTTAAATTTGTCCATACTCGTAGATTAGAAAATCCAATGGTAATGATGGGTTGTGCGAAATAAGAATCTTCTATTGCTTTATCTACATGCAAAATTTTAAATAACTTAAACACAAAGTAAAAATAAATTAATTGAAACAAGTGTTGGTACGATCAATAAAATTCAACTTCAGACAGGACAGCTAGAAGACTCTCAACTACGATGTGACCTGCGCAACAAATACGTTAAAACTACTACTACGGCGCGCGGCGATTGCAGATCGCTACGAACCCCCACCAACGTCTTGTGAATTATAGGTTCTACCGGATACAATTCGTTTTTGGGGACGCTGTTCTGCTTTCTTAATTGAAGAGAAAGCGCTTTATTGGGAACAAAATGCTTCGCATTAAGAAGATACAATTTATTTCTGAACAAAATTGCTGTAATAAAAGTAGTTCATTATTCAACATGACTGTGCTGCTAATGGAACTGATTACTACCAATAAAAACACTGTTCTAGTCAATCTGGAATTGATATAATAACACTAAAGCGGACTTGATACACTATAGCAATTTATTTAATACTAGCGTGTATCCGGCATGCGTTGCAACCCGCTGGTATAAATACAAACCCGAACAAACCCGACATATTAGTACCCGGCATGCCACTTTCTGAAATTGCACCCGTGCGAAGCCGGGGCGGGTCGCTAGTTATACATAAAAACCTTCCCCTTGAATCACTCTATCTATTAAAAAAAACCGCTTCAAAATCCGTTGCGTAGTTTTAAAGATTTAAGCATACATACAGGGTGATTCACGGTGGATGGAACGTTAGACGTTTCTGACGAGCCAGTAAAGGAATCGTTCTGAAAATTTGGTCATTTACATAAACGGGCACGCTCTACCTATCTAAAATATTTTTAACAATACAGTGTTGCCGCTTCCACACAAAAATAATAGCCACTTCAATATTTTAAATGGAACACCCTATATATTATTAAATTTTTAAATACTACATAAAATTATAATTATTTTTTAATAAAAGCAATATTAGTCTATGCTTAATGGTTTCCGAGATATTGTCTCGTGAAAAATGACATTTTTGAACTTTGACAGCTTCTAGCTTTTTAACTGTACGTCTGAGAGCAAAACGGCTTACATGTCCCTATCTTCGATTTTTATTATCTTTCCAAAAGTGTCAATTTCCGGTTAAACTGGATGTAAGAAATATAATACTTTCGGTTTGACCGAAAGTTGTTACTTTTGGAAAGATAATAAAAATCGAAGATAGGGACATGTAAGCCGTTTTGCTCTCAGACGTACAGTTAAAAAGCTAGAAGCTGTCAAAGTTCAAAAATGTCATTTTTCAAGAGACAATATCTCGGAAACCATTAAGCATAGACTAATAATGCTTTTATTAAAAAATAATTATAATTTTATGTAGAATTTAAAAACTTAATAATATAGGGTGTTCCATTTAAAATATCGAAGTGGCTATTATTTTTGTGTGGAAGCGGCAACACTGTATTGTTAAAAATATTTTAGATAGGTAGAGCGTGTCCGTTTATGTACGCGACCAAATTTTCAGAACGATTCCTTTACTGGTTCGTCAGAAACGTCTAACGTTCCATCCACCGTGAATCACCCTGTATAGGTTATAGGGACGGACGGATAGACAGCGACAGCGACTTTGTTTTATACTATGTTAAGATGAGTTAATAAGAAATAAGCTATCAATACAAATTCTGTCTAGCAAACCTGTTGTATTTGATAATTTTCCTCAGTGTAGCTCGTAGACAATTTAACTTTAGATACGTACAGCTTATCTCCTGCGCAAACAAAAGTAAGGTATGGGTGAAAAAATACGTTCGAGCGCATGACTCGCCGGTCAGCTGCCTTCCCTCTGGACATCTTCGTGCATGCGCACAAACCTCGTGTTATCGGCTTGTCCTACTTTACCGACATCTCAAAATACCCTCCCAGAATCGGCTCGGCCGCCATTTTTGTTGTTGTGTTTTGGTTTCTCTGTGGATTCCTTGTAGTTTTCTTAGCTATCGTGGATTGTGGGTTGTGGGTGTTTAATATTTACGGATTTCTAGTTTTTGTGTAGTTTAGTGAATTGTGAAAAAATTAATTTTGTCAAAGTTGCTGGTTGGTTAATTTTTTGATTAAAATCTGTACACCCCGACATTAAGCTTATAATGAAGCCTGTGTGCCACGGGTCAAGTTCTCGGGCAAACACTTTTCAAATTCTTGAACAAGAAATTTTGCTTGAAAATGTTTTACACATACCCAAGTTTTTACCAATATACCGACTAATATTTTGACTTGAGGTTAGGTACGCGATAACGGCGTATCCAGTTCGTGCGTCTGGGGGGGGGGTAATCGATCAGCTAGGATCAGGCACGTAGCCAGGATTTCTTCTCGGGGGGGCCCATCGGGATCACGCCAAAGGCGCAAAAAAAAAAGCGCCGCAGGCGAAAAAATTTTTGGTGCCACGCCCTTTTTTGAATCATGGTGCTTGGTTTTCAAGTGGGAAAAATAAAAAACACAACACAATATCCTCAAGAAAAACGCAAAAACAAACCCGGTAATAATTGAGGTGAAGAAAATG
Organism: Polydrusus pterygomalis; assembly: GCA_963969555.1. NCBI lineage: Eukaryota > Metazoa > Arthropoda > Insecta > Coleoptera > Curculionidae > Polydrusus > Polydrusus pterygomalis. The sequence goes on along the minus strand of OZ018376.1, from coordinate 74,364,297 downwards.
TAATAGTATAGGAAATGTTTAATGTGTTGCCTATGTTGCCGAGCCGAAATCAGAGCTCGAGTTTCGGGGGGGGGGCTGTACCCCCCTAGCTACGTGCCTAGCTAGGATCCTAGATAATAGCAACTTTAAGGAGTAAGAACAATAATAAACAACGCTTAAGTAATCTTGGGGGGGGGGGGGGGGGGGGTAATTACCCCCATTAGTATACGCCGGTGGTACGCGATAACATCGAAGATTGGTTGTTTTGCTGGTTTTGTTTGTTTTTATATTCGATTTTATAAGACTGGTTTAATCCACTTGTTCTTGTTCTCTTCTTTTTTGAAGTAAAAACACGACGACGAATCATTTTTAAACAAATTTTAAAAACAAAACCTTAAAAACAGTTTTCTATCCTTAAAATCTGATAGGTTTTCTACTACTAAAAAAATGCTAAAATCACTACCTATCTTTTTTCCCAACTTGATCAAAAATTGAGAAGAAAGTCCAATTTTTTGGCAAGAATTTAAATTTTAAAGCCCGGACCTGTCTTTTTTTCCATTCGTCAAACGATAATTTTGCAGTGCGCATGTCTAATAGAGTGTCTAGCTGTGTTTACATGCGCGAGGCCATAAAACTGCCACTTTCGTGATTATTGTTTGCTTATCTAAAGGTAAATTGTCTATGGTGTAGCTAAAAACAGTAAATTCCTGCTCCTTAACATTAACAGACAGTTAATGAGTGACTTAAATGATCTCTAATAATTTAACAAAAAATTTACCAAGCTCCATGGGAATTTTGAAGTACCCGTATAGATAGGTAGACAAAACAAAAATCAAACAACAAACCCTTCAGATCTATACCTATATCGTTATGTTTGATCTTGAAACCGCCCTTTCAAATAATACTTCCAACCGCAATTATAAAGACCAAGTTCTCGATTTCACTTGAGTAAACCTAAACAACTTGGTTGCGCGGTTCCAAAATTAAAAGCCTAGATAAGTTTACATGATAATTGAGAAGCATACTCATGTTTTAAATTTTTATTCTTTTTTGCCTTTAAACGGGAGTTTTTTTTACCTGTTGCCGGTGAAAGTTGGAGCATTTATTGTTTTTTTTTTATTATTTCTTGGCATCCGAAGGCCGAAAAACATGATACACCTACATGGGGTAGTTCACCGCAATTTAAGGAAGCAACTAGAGATTAATTTCTCGAAACTTTACATTTACGTGTTTATAAGTAGGGCTGGGCGATATTGAAATTCCAATATCGAATATCGATATTAAAAAAAAAAATATCGATATAGTCGATATATCGATATTTTATTTTTTAAATATCATTATTCGATATATCGATGTTTTATTTTTTAAATATCGTTATTCAATATATTGATAATATACCGGGTGTTTCTCAAAAGACGTTCACCCCTATAACTTTCCGGTATTTATAGATATTAAAATTAAATTTTGAGATTATGCATAATATTATGAGTGACTTGTCATTTTTTGACGTGTTATACCATTTTTAATTTTATTTTTTATTTTCAATCTAGAGTGCTCCAAATCAATTAAATCTGGTAATTTATAGTCAAGTAGTATATGAAAATTAAAATTAATTGACTTTCTACCTTTCACAAGCGTTTAAAAAATGAAATTTTGCTTTCTTGACGTTTACTCCATTTTTCCAAATGGAACGATGGTAGTTCACTAGGATATTTAAAACGAGCATTATTTTTCCAACAATTTGATACCATACACTCCTAGGCTATTTTATGATTGACCAGAAAAAATGGTTTTGAAAACCAATATGGTTTTAAGTTAAAATTGTAATGCCATTCGTTTATTAAACTTACATTGTAGTTTTACTAGAAATGAACAAATTGATATGCTCTTAATTTTTGGAGTGACCAGAAAAACTCTTGTGAAGCCGCAAGATTGTATGTATTGTATGTTTTATAAACGAATGACATTACAACTTTAAATTAAAACCATATTGGTTTTTAAAACCATTCTATTGTTTTTCAAAGCCGTCTTTATATTTCTTTAAAAAAGCATAACAATGCAATAATAATTAATGCATAACACTTTTTAATTTGCGATTGGGATTTAAGAAAAAATTTTCAGTGTCAATTTTAATATAGCACAGAATAAGAGTGTATGTATTTGGCAAGGCCGTAGCCAGAAAATAATTTCGGGGGGGGGGGGGGGTTGTTCCAGTGGCGGATTTAGGATTACTTCTAGGGGGAGGGGGGCGATAGGGAACTGAGGAAAATTTTTTGACACTCTTTTAATTTAAAAGAAATTCGAAGTTTGAAAGGTCGGTCGACAAAATAAACAATAAACTATTTATTTTACTAATTAACATGTCTCTTATATTAAGTCATAATTATATCTAAGTATAATAATAATAAATTATATTATGTACCTAATAATAAGATCAAAAACAAAATAAGAATGAAAACGAAAAATAAACAATCAGAACAAAAAAAAATATCTGAAGTACCTACTTACTTTGTTGTGTAACGACAAAGTGAGACGGGCGCACTGTATATAACTGAAGTCTCATTAATACTTATTAAAAGTCTAAAATAAATATATTTTTTTTTATTTCGGGGGGAGGGGGGGATCAATCCCCCTTGATCCCCCCCCTGGCTACGGCCTTGGTATTTGGAAAAATGGAGTAAATAACAAGAAAACAAAATTTCATATTTTAAACGCTTGTGAAACGTAGAAAGTTAATTATTATAACATAATTTTAATTTTCATATACTACTTGACTATAAATTAACAGATTTAATTAATTTGTAGCACTCTAGATTGAAAATAAAAATTAAATTAAAAATGTAATAACAAAGTAAGGTGTCATTTCATTCATAATGTTATGCTGAACCCAAATAAGTAAAAATATACAAGATGTCCCATATAAAATATCAAAGTCAAGGTCACTTTCGGTCAAACCGGAAGTGCTTACAAATTGAAAATTATGTTAATAAATGCAGACTCATCTCTTATGCATAATCTCAAAATGTCATTGTAATATCTATAAACATAAAAAAGTTATAGGGGTGAACGTCTTTTGAGAAACACCCGGTATATTATCGATAAAACAAAAAAATATTATATTATAAATATATCTATATTTTCTTATGTGCCCTGTAAAACTCGGTACCTTCATTTCAAGGGGAGACTCTAATTATGAAAACATGAAGAAAAAAGATTCAATTAAATATTGGTCCTTAAATGTGGACGATATTGAAATTCCAATCGAATATCGATATAGTAGATATATCGATAATATCGACAAATATCGATATATCGATAACATCGATAAATATCAATAAATATGGATAATATCGATAATATCAATAATATCGATAATAACGATATATCGATATTTTATTTTTTAAATATCGTTATTCAATATATCGATAAAAATATCCATATATCGAATTTTTGCCCAGCCCTATTTATAAGTAGTATCACTGAGGAAAATCATTCGATACTCGTTTTTTATTTAATATACAGGGTCCAGCACCTCACCTCCCGTCTTCTATAGCTCACTTATTAAATAAGTAAGGATTTTGATATTTGGCAGACCTTACGTGTGTCTTGGTGCGCATTTCAGGAAAATATATTTTTTCATACAGGGTGTTCCAAAAAAGTGTGACGTCATAAGGATGTATTTTTCTAGATTACATGCCATATATTTTCTTACTTACTTGGGTGCCTCCTATAGTTACCTACATACCCCTAATATTTTTATGAAATCGATTTAGTATTATAGGCAAAAAAAAAATAAAAACTAAAAAATATCAGGGGAAAGAAAAAATTAAAAAATATCAGTTTTGCATCACTGGTTTTAAAACTTAATAAAAAAAAATAATGCCTCGTTAATAAAATTATACAAAGGTACTTATTAAATAAGGTATAACAGTCTCGTTAACCAAGTTTGATTAATTCGAATTGTAGAGGGTGTCCAAAGTTTAGTGTCAAACTTTGCATCCACCTTCGTTTAACATAAACCAATTGAATTCAGTCAGATATTACGTTTACTGTCGAGGAAATCCCCATATATGACTTACGAAAGGTACGTAGACACAAATAAGATTATAGAATTTGTTGATAATGATAGGTACGATTACATTCCTAAACTTCTATGTGGGCTAACATAAAGTAAAAAGCCAGGGATATAATTTTTCTGTCAATGGAAACTCTACTTTCACTGTTTTTGACTTACCTACGTAAGGTACGAAAACCCAAAAATGGTGTTTATAGAATTTGTTCGTTAAAATGCAATTTATTGATACTGTTACATTTCTAAACTTGAATATAGGCCAACTTAATGTTAAAAACTTTATTTTATTTCCATACAAACAATAATAATAGTAATATCTAATAATAATTTCACTTTGTAAGGTACGTATACTAGATGGCAACAGAAATTTGGCAGAACTAGGCGGTACCCGGTTTAATCCAAGAACTGTAAACAAGAAGGATAGCTTATTGCCATAAGAGCAACGTTGGATTTTTAACGGACGGTGGACTGAACGGTTGTGACGACACGACAGTACCGAATTTGTTTTTATCGGTGGAAGCCTATGTGTTTTTGTTGTGATTAATTGTATTTTTTGTTAGTTTTCTGTGACTATTTTTTAATTTTTAACTGTTTTTTAGTAATAATAAACACTTAAGAACATCGAACAATCAAAATTTTATAATTTAAGCCTAATTTTGCGTATTTTTTGGTGTTTATCCGGACTTGGTTTGTTGTATTTGGACATTTTTGCATTCGAATCAGTTTTTTAACAGTTTTGGTAAGTTTTCTCAATAAAATACTCAAAAAACATATCTAAAATACTATTTTGTTGTTATAGATTGCGATGCCTCGGGCAGATTTTATTTTTTATACTATTATTGTATTGTGCCTAGTTAAGGTATATAGTAGTAAATGGCTTGTCCGTTAATAAATATTTTATTTTATTATTGAATTGTAAATAATATAGTTTGTAAGTATACTTTTTTAAGTGATTCTACTAAAATTCTACTAAAATTTTATCATATTCAAATATAACACTCGGAACCAAAAAAACCTGCGCAAAGTCTATATTCGTTGATATTGCGATTTTTGAAAAATAAAAAATACTGTAATATAGTTCTTGACAAGTAAAACATTTTCTATTCTATACAAATTTGCGTTAGACGACCGGAAATGTCCCAAAAAAATTATTAAATTATTGCGCGCTAAGTAACTCGCGTAATTTTGTGATTTTTGAAAAATAAAAATACTGTAATATAGCTCATTACAAGCAGAATACCCTACTTTCTATACAATTTTTACGTTTGACGACTAGGAATGCTTCAAAAAAATTATTGAAATAAAATTGCTATGTATTACCGTACATTTTAAACGGAGCACGTCTGAAAGTGTACTGATGTGACGTCACTGCATATTTGACCTTCGGCAGAGAAATCGGGCGAAATAAGCTATCCTTCTTGTATATAATCGTTGGGTTTAATCAACCTACCCGGTTTTGTCCAACTCTCCCCTACCAGAGAAATAATTTCTACTTATTTTTCTTCAAACAGAAAAGGATACCTAGATTCAGAAGTTATTCATTAGAAACTTAATCTTAACGAACAAAAATTTCGCAAACTAACTTTTCGACAAAAACGGTGTTCAGATGAAATAAAACTTATTACTTATCGATAAAATCAACTAACGTGCAAGGCACACAATAATATATATGATCTAATGAAAAAGAATTAAAAAATTTTAACCTGTAAATTATTCGTCCAATGAATAATAATTGTGGGTACTTACGGGCCACACAAAAGTAATTAAAATTCAAGGAAAGTACAAATAAAAGGCACCATAACCACTAAATATTTTGAATACGTAATTAAATACTTATAACAAAAAGCACAAAAACGCAATTCATATCGCGGTGTTTGGGCTCATTACGGTCCACTACAAATCTGGGGATATTATTATGTCCCAATATCAGCTGATCGATGACACATTTCTGCTGTCATCTGTTTTAAAACGAGAGAATTCTTTACTTATATTGTTAATCGGATTTCATTTTATAAAATATTTTTTTTGCTTTAGCCTCGGCTTTAGCATATCAATATGAGGCCCTAGACCCGTACCTATTGAGAAAATAGGTTATGTCTGAAACAAACACCTACTTCTAGGTAATTAATTATTAACTTTGTGAACTGATGGTTTATCCCATAGAGTTTAGGCGGCACTACTTTCCCAAATTAATAAAGTAAAAACTTCGACTAAACGTCAAACCCTCACCCATCAAATAAAATGAATTCGTTTATAATAATTATCCGTCACGGCCGAATCCGAAGAAGTCAAAGAATGTCTTTTATTGCCGCCCCTAAAGGTACAAGTCATCAAATGATCATCACGACTTTGGCCATTCAAACCACACAATTACGTCTTATGCATCGGGCCATTATACCTACAAACACGAAAAAAGAAAATAATATTAAATTTTAAAGTAGCCCAGTCAAAATAGCTGCTAATACTATTTTATCTACAACCAGTTAATATGCGCATAATAATTGTGATATAATATACAGGCTGTCTTAAAAGGTATTGTTAATAGTTTGAGATTAAAAATATATTGGTTCAAAATAAAGTAGAAACTTTATATAAAATTGTGTCCTATGTCCACTTACTACGAAGCTCTATAGCCTCCTAAATGGGAGAACTCTGATGATGGCTTTTTCTAAAGATTTTCGAAATCTTTGTAGATACAAATTTTAAATTTAGATATTTTGGTAAACTTTGTATACGCCGAATAAAAAGGTGGTCTTAAAAACGTCTATATTTAAGGAATGTTGCTAGAAATAGGGGATAGTGCGGTAAAAATTGACTTAACTTTTTTACACGAAAATATTGAGGCATATCGGACAAGTGTGTAACTATTTTTTATATTGGAGTACACAGGGATCCAAGCACAATGGATACCCTGGGGCGGGTAGACCACGACGGGCTGTTTCGTCCTTGTTAGGACTCTACGAGCAGCCATAACCCAAGCACGACGGTAAAATGTACTAAAAGCCTCTTTGCAAAATCAAAGCGGCCATCAATAAAATACACCGTTCTTGGAATTGCTTGGGTTATGGCTGCCCGTAGAGTCCTAACAAGGACGAAACGGCCGTCGTGGTCTACCCGCCCCTGGGTATCCACTGAAAATAGAGGAAATATGTCGGGATTTGCTTTATAATTTCTACATGGACTTTAATTCTTGATTAAGCCAACAAGTTCACATAATTAGAAAAGACGATTATGACAAAAAGTTGTAGAAAGGCACACATGTAGGTTTTTGCATGTAAGGCAGGATTTTAAACTGAAAATAACGGAAAATATGTCGGGATTTGCTTTATAATTTCTATATGGACTTGTAGGTTATTTAATTCTTGATTAAGCCAACAAGTTCACATAATTAGAAATGGAGATAATGACAAAAAAATTGTTGACAGGCACACATGTAGGTTTTTGCATCTAAGGCAGGATTTTAAACTGAAAATAAAGGAAAATATGTCTGGATTTGCTTTATATTTTCTACATGGACTTGTAGGTTATTGAATCCTTGATTAACCCGACAAGTTCAGATAATTATAAATGGAGATATTGACAAAAATATTGTAGGCACACATGTAGGTTTTTGCATCTAAGGCAGGATTTTAAACTGAAAGTAAGGAGAAATATGTCGGAATTTGCTTTATAATTTCTACGTGGGTTTGTAGGTTATTGAATTCTTCATTAACCCGACAAGTTCACATAATTAGAAATGAAGATACATAATGACAAAAAATTTGTAGGCACACATGTAGGTTTTTGCATTTAAGGCAGGATTTTAAACTGAAAATAACGGAAAATATGTCGGGATTTGCTTTATAATTTCTACATGGACTTGTAGGTTATTTAATTCTTGATTAAGCCAACAAGTTCACATAATTAGAAATGAAGATAATGACAAAAAAATTGTAGACTGGCACACATGTAGGTTTTTGCATCTAAGGCAGGATTTTAAACTGAAAATAAAGGAAAATATGTCGGGATTTGCTTTATAATTTCTACATGGACTTGTAGGTTATTTAATTCTTGATTAAGCCAACAAGTTCACATAATTAGAAATGGAGATAATGACAAAAAAATTGTAGACTGGCACTCATGTAGGTTTTTGCATCTAAGGCAGGATTTTAAACTGAAAATAAAGGAAAATATGTCGGGATTTGCTTTATAACTTCTACATGGACTTGTAGGGTATTGAATTCTTGATTAACCCGACAAGTTCAGATAATTATAAATGGAGATATTGACAAAAAGATTGGCGCACACATGTAGGTTTTCGCATCTAAGGCAGGATTTTAAACTGAAAGTAAGGGGAAATATGTCGGAATTTGCTTCATAATTTCTACATGGGTTTGTAGGTTATTGAATTCTTCATTAACCCGACAAGTTCATATCATTAGAAATAAAGATACATAGGTAATGAAAAAAAGATTGTAGGCACACATGTAGGTTTTTGCATCCAAGGCAGGATTTTGAACTGAAAATAACGGAAAATATGTCGGGATTTGCTTTATAATTTCTACATAGACTTGTAAGTTATTTAATTCTTGATTAACCCGACAAGTTCACATAATTAGTATTGGAGATACATAAATGACAAAAAATGTAATTTTTGCATCTAAAGCAGGATTTTAAACTGAAAGTAAGAGGAAATATGTCGGAATTGACTTTATAATTTCTCCGTGGGCTTGTAGGTTATTGAATTCTTGATTAACCCAACAAGTTCACATACTTAATTAGAAATGGAGATACATAATGACAAAAAAATTGTAGGCACACATGTCGGTTTTTGCATGTAAGGCAGGATTTTAAACTGAAAATAACGGAATGTCGGGATTTGCTTTATAATTTTTACATGGACTTGTAGGTTATTAAATTCTTGATTTTTTGACATATAAAGCTTATATTTTGAAAAGTCAGGCTTTAAATCTAGGCGACTCAAATGATCTCCTCTTTTTAACCGAGGAGTCGACTTGCTATGCGTTGGTCACATCGGCACACTGATTGATCCATATTGCTTGTATCTAAACACATTATTATTTATTCCCTCATGCCGACATGAAATGCTGCACCGTAAGTAGTTGGCCAAAACGGTATTTAAAACTCTTTAGTGCATAGTGCATACGGGTGTAAAAAATCACTAAATTAGTACAATGAGGTAATCGTATAAGAAGATATATAGATATATAGGTATAAGAAGACCAGGGCCCCCGCGACTATGAGCGCAATGCGTGCACCGCACACGGGCGCCACTCCAAAGGGGCGCCAAATCAAAGGTCTAAAAAAGTATACTGTGTTAAAATAATATTAGGTACAAAACAAAACAAAAATAAAATATTTAATTTTCCACCGGAACTTCAATTTGTAGATAATTTGAATGTTTACTTTTTCAACAATTTGCAACAAGTAACGTACCATTGCGATCAAAAAAAGGTAGTACAACAAAATATAATTTAATCTGCTGGTCTATTATAAAATACTTTCTTTCAAACTGATAATTCAGTGTCACCAGAATTCTTGTGTCAGTGTCACCTTTATTACATTACTGTCACCAGAATTCTTCATGGTAACGCCTAAAAAGTTAGGTGGCATAATTATATTGGTTTTATAGTGACGATAATATCCACTTCTCGATATCCTTATAGACAAAGAGTTCTATCTGGGACTACTAATTCTTGTACTACTTTTTTTTATCGCAATGGTACTATAAAGAAATCAATTTCATTTTTTGTAACTGATTCTTAATTCACAATGTCCAATATCCGTAACTCTCCACTCACACACAGTGTGTCAAAACTATTTAATGAATCTACTTGATCATTTTAGGAACTATAGATAGAGATCATAAAGTTTTCTAGGAAATACTTGCTCAAGCTGGAAAACTAGCTGCTGAACTTGAGATAGAGCAAAGTTTTCCTGCGTTAAATACTGTTAGACAAAAGTATAAACCAAAATTGTTCGATTATGAACAGAGGGATGAGACACCTCAAGATCCAAAAACCGCTAAAATAAATTTTTTTTTTTTAAATAATTGATCAAACGCTAAGTTCTTTAACTATAAAGTTTGATATGTTGTCTGATTATGACAATGTTTTTGGTGTTTTTAGTAATATTTTTGAATTAAATGACGACGATCTTTTAACAAATTGTCATACTCTACAGCAAAAGCTAACAGATCAGGAAAAGAAGGAGGTTGACGTGGAAGCAAATGACTTATTCAATGAGATCAAAGCTCTAAGATTATATTCATTACCTGAAGCGTCAAATCCTATCGACATTTTACAGTATAAGTATATTTGAAAATAATCTAACTTCGTCTCTTCCAAATATATATGAATATCATTAAGAATCCTTCTCACTTTACCTGTATCTGTTGCTTCTGGTGAGAGATCCATCTCAAAAGTAAAAAAATATATATATAAAATTGATTTTAGTAATATTTTTGTTTTGTATTTTAATTTGCATCAGCCAAATCTAGAAAAATATCTATAATATTTTAGAAATAGCTCTTAGATTTATTGTTTGGTTTCTGTTGTGTCTTTTTATCTAATTCAATGAAGAATAAAGTTTTAGTTTGAAAATTTCTGTTATTTCATTCAGTACAAAATATTATATTTTAAAGTGTTAAATTAGGTACATATTATATGCTAAAAGTATATTACTTAAAGGGCGCCAAAATGATTCCCGCACGCGGGCGTCGCTAATCCTTGCGGGGGCCCTGAAGAAGACTACTAATTTTGTTTGCGTTTTTCTAACTTTACTGGACTAATAAGTAAAGCAGTTATAAAAATAAATAACCACAGCACTATACGCTTCTGTACCAAGCTTACACAACTAAATAGGCAGAAAAGTATTACGTATCTAATAATGATTGATTATAAGAAAAATTATGTAATTATTTCTATCTTAGATTATATTAAATAAATATCAAATATATTGTGGGCCTGGGCCCTCATTAAATTAGCCACTGTTAATTGCTCAATAACTTAAGATTTAAATAATTTTTTGATATAAACCGAAGAGAAAACATTTCTACAAAAAATATTGCTACTGGTTTTTAGATCATATTTATATAGTATATAAAAAATATTGGCCTTTTGGTCAAACACTGCAATAGGTGGCTGAAATAGATAATTATACTGGATGGCAACAAAATTACTTCCCAGCTTGTCATATTATCCTTATAAAACAAAACATTACATATTTTGGTAAGCTTTATTAGCTGAATAAAACTGTAGTTTTCAAAATGTCGATATTTAAGAAATTTGGCTAGAAATAGGGGATAGTGTGGTAAAAATATACAAAACTTTTTTTTTACGCTAACTTTTTATGTCAAATTAGAAAAACCTGACAAATTTTACGAAAAAAGGTACTATTGGTAAGACATGATTGAATGCGCCGTTTTCTAGAATTTTATTTTCTTTAAATTACGTTGCACTTGCAAAAATCACTATATTTTATTTTGAAGAAGTAGTCCATACTAAAAGTGGAGTGAAATGATAAAAATGCTTTTTTTTTCTTTACTATATTTTATGTTATTTACTAATATTATACAGTTTGTCCCCGGATGGAGCTGACAAGAAGAAAATGATCTTTATTATTAATTTTACGAAGAAAAGTTATTCTTTATAAAAAAAGTCTGCTTGTCGAGAAAATGAATTTACTATATAAAAATTTTAGATCAGATGTACAGGGTGTTGATAAATTAAGAAAACATGAAAATACTCTAAAAGAGAAGTACCATTATTCATTATTTTAGACAAAATGTTTATGAAACAAAGTTGTTTATAATCCAAAATAAGGCCTAAATACAAAATTTAAAATCTGAATTCTAATTTTTGTTTTTTATTTTTTCCAATAGAATTTATGAACATTTTAAATGTACAATTATTGTGGAAAAAGTTATTATTCCACATATCTTCCTCTAACCTGCACACGTTACTCCAAATTAGAAATAAATTAAATAAATAGGTCAGCACTCTCAGGTTCTCATTTTGAATGTTCATAAATTCTATTGTAAAAAATGAAAAACAAAAATTAGAATTCAGATTTAAAATTTTGTATTTAGGCTTTATTTTGGATTATAAACAACTTTATTTCATAAACATTTTGTCCACAATAATAAATAATGGTATAATTTATCCAAAGTCAGTGTGATGACATTCCAATCATTCCATACGGCATAAAAACGGCGGTAAACAGTCTCAAAGAGATCGACCTCATAACTAGGGTTGTCAGATCTTTCTTCTTCAATTCTTTAAGTTTTTTTTATTAAAAATGTTTCTTTTATATCAGTATTCAATTGTTAGTCAGTAACTTTCTTTGAAAGCTAGTTTGCAAATATATTTTAAACCGAGGAGTTTTGAGTGTGACAGAAAAAAGTAACAAGCTAATAATACATTCTTTAGTCCTTAAGAGTCAATATAACTGAAATCAAGACAAAAAGTGTTTTCAGTGTTTAAAAACAACTAATTAAGAAACCCTTGTTTCTCGTATATACTTACATTGTGCTTCTTCTTCTTCGAGTACCGTGACCATTACCGAACGTTGGCTACCATTCTGGCTATCATGACCTTATTAGCTGCTGCACAAAATAGGGATGTGGTGGACTTCTGGAACCAATCTCGGAGGTTCTTTAACCAGGATGTTCTTCTTCGGCCTGGCCCTCTTCTTCCTACGATTTTGCCTTGCATTATAAGGTGAAGAATTCCGTATCTTTCTGGATGTCGCATCACATGCGCAAAATATTCCAATTTACGTATTTACGTCCTCATTTCGGACCTTGTCGACCCAGCTAATGCGTAGTATTCTACGGTATACCCACATCTCGAAGGCTTCGAGCTTCTTTAGTAGTGTGTCTGTCAATGTCCAACCTTCGAATCCATACAGCAGTATTGGGAATATGTAGCACTTTACCAGTCTAATCTTCAGTTTGTTGCTAATACTCCGACCACAAAGTACCTTTTTCATTCTAAAGAACGCATCTCTGGCCTTCTCTATACGGATTCTGACCTCTTTGCTCATATCCCAGTTGTCGTTTATATTGAATCCGAGATTGTGCTTACAAATCCGAAAATTTTGAAGAATTGGCAACAGCATATAATTTGTTGCGCTTGCAAGCGCCAGTTAAAGAGGCTGGTGTAAGCTGAAGCGGTACGCAGCCCGTCTAACGATCGATTCTGTCAGACAGAGATAGGCCAGTGACCGCCGATGGCGTGGAAGAGACGAAGACAAAATATACGTAATTTGGAATTTGTGGACGGGCTGGACAATGGTCCCAGAATGGAGTTCTGGTAAAAAAATTAAAGCACTTTCTGAGCAGTGTCGTGCCGTGTCAGGTTTATTTGTCTGATTTTAGTTTTGTGTATAGAATTTTTGAGTTACCTTATATTTATTATTTTAATATAATATTATTATATATACAGTGGGTTTATAAAGTGTAGTATGTACAAACACCTAATGTAAGACAAACTTATAAGTGTGTATACGCATTTTAATTATTTGTTTGGGACGCCTATGGTTAGGAAATTCCTTCAGTTTAATGTCATTAAATTGACCTAAGAAACACTATACTTACTTCTCTCTTAAAGCATTTTCATGTTTTCTTAATTTATCAACCGATCTAAACATTTTATATGGTAAATTCATTTTCTAGGCTGCGAACCAAGATCCTCAGTCATTAGAAGCACAACCCAAGGGCTATTAACCCTTGGTTTCGCGCTTTCTATGACCTACCGATTGGAGAGTGTGTTCATTCCCCCGCACCTCAGAAGATATCCGATCTCATCCGGCCTGGTTAACGGAGTGAATGGGGTGGGTTTGGAGAATAACTAATACGATGGGGTGCGATACGAACCCACAAACTCTCGTCCCAGAGTTCTCAGTGACTGCCGCGGAGCCACTGATGCCGTTGTTTTTTACTCTTCTTTATAGGTATTCCGTATATGAATGAGTCACAACTATTAGCCTTCCGGTTTAACCGGAAGTGCTGCAACATTTAACAATTGGTCGGTTGTTATAAATTACTTAACTTATTTTAAACTCTTCATCAATTTAAGCCTTTGATTCTATTATAACAAATTTCGTTTCTTAGCCCAGAGCTATAGCACAGAATATATAGCTACGCACCTATTGTATTTCTTATATTCCTTATTCTATTCTCCTGATGATGAATGTATATACATTTGAAACATGTAGATAATTTACCCTTCAATAAAACTTTATTTTAATTTACCAGTGGAGGAATAGTTAAAGTGCCTTATTTATCTCCTTTCATAACTTTATTTTATTATGATCAATTGAAACACATCTAACTAGGACTTGGGTATACAAATAATGTATGAAAATAACGAGAAACACACACACCCAGACAGATTATCCCCATGCATGTTTTGGTATATTTTATTTGCAGCTCTGCAATTTAATTAGATACGCCTATTTTTCGGGCATATATTGCTTTAAAAAGTTTAAAATACACTTTTATCTATACTTATATTATATAAAAGAAAAAAGTAAATACCTTGGTATGTTTATATTAATCCAAGGGTGAAAGTAAGGGTCACGTTCTCGGGCAAAAACTCTTACTAATTCTTAAACAAGAAATTGTGCTTGAAAATGTTTTACATGCACGTCCTACCCAAGTTTTTCCCAAATTGTAAAAATCAATAGGTACATGTTATCTACCAACTAATATTTGACTTGAGGTTAGGTACGCGATTGACTTGGCCTCTTTCTTTTTGAACTAAAAACATGAATTATTTTTAAACAAATTTTAGAAACAAACCCTTAAAAACAATGTTCTATCCCAAAAATCTTATAGGATTGCAACTACTTACTAGAAATGCCATAAATCACAAACTTGATCAAAAATTGAGAAGAAATTCCAATGTTTTGGGAAGAATTTGGGGCAAGTTTTAGCTGTTTACATGTAAAATAAATTGAAGGGCAACTTTTACAATTTTTTGAGCAAGAACTTAAATTTTAAAGCCTGAACCTGTCTATTTTCCCATTCGTCAAATGATTAATGCTGCAGTGCGCATGTCTAATCGTGTGTAGCTCTGTTTACATGCGCGTGGCAATAAATTTGCCACTTTCGTGATTATTGTTTCCTTATCTATCTATGGGTGTACCTAGGAGCTTGTGGGAATCCTGGCCAGGGTGTTTGTGTACTGTCGAGTGGAAACGAATTGCGACGAATTTCATATCTGTTGACATGATGTAAAGTTTTTCCTGTTCCTTACTTTTTGGGCAAGTGAAGGCGAAAAGAAGTTTCGAATCAAAGGTCTAGAGAACAATAAACTAATTCCAAATCAAAGGAGTTTTTATCCTAAGTAAAATTAATTTGCTTAGCCCTGCAGAAAAGAACCGCAAAAGAATCAATGATTTTGTCCCAAACGGAGCTCTTTTTTCAGTGTACAATTTAAAATATCTCAAAATAAAACTCTTTATATTTAATAATTGATAGTAACACTAAAGATTTATTTTCACTTTAAAAGTGGAAATGGATTTGCTGTTTTTTTCCAAATGATTCCGATCGTAACAACTTATCAATTCCGGAGAAAGTAATGAGTCGTAAAACGAGCATTTAGGCGCGGAAACGCGTAAATAATATAAAAATTTGCGACACTCTTATAGTCATTATATAGGAAACTGCTTTGCATAAAGATCGACGATATCGACGATAAAACGGCACGCTGAATTATGCACCGTTTGGAAATCGAGCACTTATTCCGATTTTGGTTTATTTGGAGCGAAATTAGTATTGATTTACGTCGACGTTTTGTAGTATTGAATGGGCAACCAGTTGCTGTTCGCGAGAGTTTTTATTAAAATGACACAATGAGGCTTTATTTGGGACATCGTTTAGTTTAATTTTGTTCACTGAAATAAACTTACGCAAAATTTGCTGTAATATGGTATACCGCTATATAACTTTTAATGTAATAAGGTAGACTACTAAGGGCCAATTGTATACCTATGAATTAACTTTCGAGTTAATCCTAAGTTTTACCCTAGAGTTAATCCTTGAGTTATCCCAAGGTAAAATTTTTTGCCCGTTGTATGGGTGTGAGTTAAAAATGTTGTTTTAGCTAATATGACTTTAAATACAACAATCAGGGAATTAACAAGAATCTAATAAAAATACGGAATAACAAACCAAAATAAATGTTTCATTGTTACAAGACAAAATCTCATTAACAAAGCTTTTAAGTTAACGTAGAAGTACCTACATGATAGTTTATATAGGTAATATATAAAAAGTATATAGGCATACTACATTAAATAATTTGTAAAACACAAGCTATAAGTACTTAATAAATAAAAGGAAAAAATAATATTATGTGTACAATAAAATTACAATAGGAAAACGAAATATAACTAAATAGCATCATTATAATACTCCTGAAGAATGTATAAACTTACTGTTCAGTGTTTCGTTGCAGGTGTAGGCCAATATCTTGAATTATTAATTCCACTGAAGCCTTTGAAACTCTAAATCTTGCAATAAATTCGTGATCTACTTATCCAGTTCTCCATGTTTTCAATTCAAAACCTGAAGACTCTGGGCCTCCTTGCGTTTTCTACTATATCATTAATAATATATCTAAATCATCTTCATCATCAGAAAGAAAATCGTAAACAATATTGAAAGCATCCATATTATGTAAATACCAATAGAAAACACACCACTACCACAGAACACAAACACATCGCCTTATAAGTTAGGTTAGAAATATTAAAAATATGCCATTTTTATGCTTTTAATCCTAAGATTGAGGGTTTACTCGTAGTCCATCCACGAGTTGGGGGTAACCTCTGCTTATACAATGCATTTTTATACTAGCCCTCGGATTAACTCCAGTTCTTGGGTTAACCCAAACCTATACAATTAGCCCTTAAGTCAAATTAATCGAAGAACTCGCCGCATCACTTGTCATTAATGACACCCTGTTGAAGTCTGGAATATTTTACGTTAAGCGGTTGGCTACAGAAACAGAACCGGACTAAGTTATTTTACCTTCGCCTTCGCCATCTGTTAAATCTTGTAAGGAAGTCCGGAGACTTAATATTTTGTAAAGATATAGCGTACATACTAATTTTATCTTAACATATATAAAACAAAGTCGCTGTCTTTGTGCCTAAATCTTTAAAACTACGCAACGGATTTTGAAGCGGTCTTTAGTATTGAAAATACTACTGGGATCGTTTTTATGCAAACTTTGCATTGGTGTCGCGGTGTCGCTCTGTCGCGACCCAACAACGCAATATCTCGAGCGGTCTTGTAACATAATACTCTGATAATACTTGGTAAATATAAATATGAATAACAGCGTAAAGTCGGCAAGTAAATAATGTTTAGTTTTAGTTTGTGTTTTAAAGAATGCCATAATAATTTTGTTAAAAAGTGTTTTATTGAGATTAGTTATATAATTATGTATATTTGTGTTTTGAAGACTGCCATAATAATTTTGTTAAATAAGGTAAGTTCACGTTCGGATTATTATATTGAAAAAAAAAGAGTGGGAGGCAAAAAGTGGGAGCACAATAATTGCATATACAGGGTCCGCCCAAATTTGGTTAACAAATGGGATAATTTTTTTATTATTGATTTCTCAGAAGATGTTATTGTACATAAAAGTTTTAAATCTTGAGTAAATCATTTTGACGTATTCAGATCTTCTGTGGCATATACAGGGTGAATATAAAATAGAAAAATATGACGTCAGTGACTCAAAATTTTTTAAAAATTTAAAAACTGAAACAGCAATGTTAAAGAACTAATAAATCCAAGATAAAAAGTTAAATAAAGTTTTTTTCTAGTGCTAATAGTTTTCAAGAAAAGTCAAGTTAAAAATCAAATTTTTGCTCTTATTGAATTTTTACACTTTTCATATTAACTGTTAATATGGCTGTTTCAGTTTTTAAATTTTTAAAATTTTTTGAGTCACTGACGTCATATTTTTCTATTTTATATTCACCCTGTATATGCCACAGAAGATTTGAATACGTCAAAATGATTTACTCAAGATGCAAAACTTTTATGTAGAATAAAATTTTCTGAGAAATCAATAATAAAAAATTATCCCATTTGTTAACCAAATTTGGGCGGACCCTGTAGAATTAATAGTTATTTACATTACTAGATGCGAAAGTTAATTTCTTGGTGTGAGGAGGTTTTTGAATTGCCGAGGCAATGCCGAGGTGATTTAATACCTCCGACCACCAAAAAAGGCTTTCGAATCGTGTAATGTATTAAATTTTTTCTACTACTGTTCTCTGATCAATATATTATTAAGTAATAAACTTTGATTTTATTCAAACTAAAATGATAAAATACACTTTTTTTTCACCTATAAAATAATCCATGACAACTAGTTATTTGAATACTGTCAGAGTCTGTCAGTTCGATTTTTTTGTCCTGGCACCGAAAGTATTACTTTCGTAGCTAGCAACCTACTTTCGTAGCTAGCAACGGATAATATTCAGGTAACTGTAACATTTACTTTCGTTTTCTTTCGTGTTGCTAGGGCCCGAAAGTTAATTTATTTCTACAGTAGTAGAAAAAGAACATTTTTTAACCTTTTACAAAATACAAATTAGAATGTGGGCTTTAATTACATCACATAGGACAGATGATTCAAGAGGAAGGTTTTTATGTATAACTAGCGACCCACCCCGGCTTCGCACGGGTGCAATTTCAGAAAGTGGCATGCCGGGTATAATATATCGGGTTTGTTCGGGTTTGTATTTATATCAGCGGGTTGCAACGCATGCCGGGTACACGCTAGTTATTTATAAAATTAAATATTGACAGACCCGTATCTACCAAAATAAGTATGTGAAAACATTATAAAACTAAAGCAAAAATAGGTAATTTATGTATTTATTATACAAGAAAAAAGTAATACATTTTTTGCGAGGTGTAAGCTTTGTGGTGCACGTCTAATTAAAACACCATATTGGGAACTTTTTTTGTATTGTTACTTTTAGGGGAATTTTATACATATATGGCTATATGGATATACCGGGTGGTCAACTAAGAATGGCCGCCGGCTATATCTCAGAAACTACTAAAGATAGAAGCTTGGGAAAAAAAAAATTATGATTAAAGCGGTCATAAGAAAATTCTGGAAATTACTTTCAAGTTCCTCATTTCGCCGCAAGGGGGCGCAATTGAAAATAATTTTTTTTAATTTTAAATTTCTCCGAAAATTCCCATATTAGGGTATAACTCTGATTACATCATTGAAAAGCTTAGACAATTCTGCATCATTTTGGTTTAAGGTTCGTTGGCGTACCGACCTTGATAAGAGTGGGGGAAGCTATTGAACGTGTAAACATTAAAATCGCCGTAACTTCTAAACGCCTTATCCGATTTTACAAAATTTAAGCTTGTTTGGAAGGGAAAGGTAAGTACCTTTAATCGTCGTATCCAATGATACACGATAGTTTCTAATAAAATTGCTAGAGGGCGCAATTTGTAATAATAACAGTTTTTTTGATTTTATCCCGAAAATTCAAATCATACGGTATACTTATTACATTATAATCAGAAAATAGATGAAATTTACAAGAAAAGATATGAAAACCGCAGTTTGATATCTTTGTTCGTTTCAGAGTTATTCCCAAAACAATAATTTTTAATACAAATTGCGCCCTCTAGCACTTTTATTACAAACTATTGTGTATCATTGGATACGACAATTGAAGGTACTTCCAGACAAGCTTAAATTTAGTAAAATCGGATAAGTCGTTTAGAAGTTACAGCGATTTTAATGTTTACACTTTCACTTGATAAGAGTGGGAGAAGCTATTGAATGTTAAACATTAAAATCGCTGTAACTTCTAGACGACTTATCCGATTTTACTAAATTTAAGCTTGTTTGGAAGAACCTTTAATTGTCGTATCCAGTGGTACACAATAGTTTCTAATAAAAGTGCTAGAGGGCGCAATTTGTATTAAAAATTATTATTTTGGCAATATTTCTGAAACGAACAAAGATATCAAACTGCGGTTTTCACATCTTTTCTTGTAAATTTCATCTACTTTCCGATTATGATGTCATAAGTATACCGTATGATTTGAATTTTCGGGATAAAATCAAAAAAACTGTTATTATTACAAATTGCGCCCTCTAGCAATTTTATTAGAAACTATCGTGTATCATTGGATACGACGGTACTTGGTACTTACCTTTCCCTTCCAAACAAGCTTAAATTTAGTAAAATTGGATAAGGCGTTTAGAAGTTACGGCGATTTTAATGTTTACACGTTCAATAGCTTCCCCCACTCTTAACAATTTCGGTAAGCCAACGAGCATTAAACTAAAATAATGCAAAATTGTCTAAGCTTTCCAATGATGTAATCAGAGTTATACCCTAATATGGGAATTTTCGGAGAAATTTAAAATTAAAAAAAAATAATTTTCAATTGTGCCCCCTTGCGGCGAAATGAGGAACTTGAAAGTAATTTCCAGAATTTTCTCATGACCGCTTTAATCATAATTTTTTTTCCCCAAGTTTCAATGTTTAGTAGTTTCTGAGATATAGCCGGCGGCCATTCTTAGTTGACCACCCGGTACATGTATAGGGTGTCCCATAACTAAGGGGCTATACTGCAATAGGAAATAGTGGACTTAAAAATATGTCATTTAATTTTATTTCCTATACGGTCAAAGAACTACAGGGTGATGTAAGCAAATATTTACTTCATAAAATTGGCGATAATTTGATGTGAAGCGGATATGAATCAAATTTGGTGCTGTTGTGTTTTTGAGGGCAAGAAGGAGGATTCCATAATGAGTTTTAAGATACCTCCTAGAGAACGCTAGCTACACAATATGAGTTTGATAAATTTTCGCATATATTTTTTGTCTCTCACATTTCTGACCGCTTTACCTCAAATTATGGAATAGGGATCTTTTATACATAAATCAGTTGTATTTCATTAATCTCGATATTTCAATTAGTTTTTGAGATAATTGCGTTTAAATGCTAGATGGCAAGAAACATTTAACTAAAGACCTCTCTTAAAGGAACATTTGTTGAAAATTAACCATGCGTTCTTAAGCGTAAATGACATATTTTCAAGTCTACTATCCCCTGTTGCTGTTTTTGCCCCTTAGTTATGAGACATCCTGTATAAAACGATAAGGTAATGGTTTATCTAGGCACTTTATTGATTTGATAATAGAAAGTTAACCAAAATGGTGTTTGTACTCACTATTAAACTTAAATAATAAATACCAAGAAACTCTGTCTCTGAAATATATAAAATCCAAAAGCAAAATGTTTGAAACATACACTACATAAAAACAGTCACATAAAGAAACACATAAAAAACTCCAAAATTGAAAGAAAATAATATGACAGATGACACAACCTGACGCGTGAGCTTGCTACGGTCCACTGCTGATCTGGGAACTTTAACGACGAAACCAGATCAGCTGTTAATGTCAAATGTCGTTGTCTTTTGTCAAAACGATTTGTTTTAAGAAAAAGTTAACTATACCTATAATGTAGGAGTAGGACGTTAAAAGTTTCACTAATTTCTAGTAAACATTTTGATTGCATCACTATGTTGATTTTCCGGCTCTGCCTCTTGTTGTAGAAAGTGGGTTTGTATTTCGTAAAAATATACATTCTCGTGATCAGAGGTTGCCTAATAAGTTAACGGTGCATCAGCATCAGAGTCATAGATATTTACCTTTAGATAAGCAAATAATAATCACGAACGTGGCAAATTTATGGCCTCGCGCATGTAAACAAAACCACACAGGAATATAGGCATGCGCACTGCAACATTATTGTTTAACGAATGGAAAATAGACAGGTCCGGGCTTAACATCTTGTTTGTGGGACCTAGGCCTATATTTGCAGCCCTGCAATCTAATTAAGTAGATACGCCTATTTTTCGGGCAATATATTGCTTCAAAAAGTTTAAAAGACACTTTTCTCTATAGTTATATTATATAAAAAAAAAGTAAATACCTAGGTATGTTGATATTAATCCAAGGGTAAAAGTATTCCACGGGTCAAGTGGCAAAAACTTTTTAAAATTCTTGAACAAGAAAAGAATGAAATGAAAATGTTTTACACGTACCTAAATTTTTGCTAAATTGTAAAAATCAATACAAATTATATATGTCAACTAATATTTAACTTGAGGTTAGGTACGCGATAACTTTAAAGATTGGTTATTTTGCTGGTTTTATTTGTTTTCTTGTTTTTTATATTCTATTTTATTAGTTTTATACTTTAAGTGACTTGTTATCTTCCTTTTTGAACTAAAAATACGACGACGAATTATATTTAAACAAATTTTAGAAACTAACCCTTAAAAACAATGTTCTACCCTCAAAATCTAATAGGTTTGTAACTAGTAAAAATGCCATAAATCACAAACTTGATCAAAAATTGAGGAGAAATTCCAATTTTTTGGTAAGAATTTGGGGCCAATTGTAGTTGTTTACACGTAAAAAAAAATTGAAGGTTAACTTTTACAATTTCTTGACCAAGAACTTAAAATTTTAAAGCCCGGACCAATCTATTTTCTCATTCGTCAAATGATAATGTTGCAGTGCGCATGTCTAATCGTGCGTAGCTTTGTTTACACGCACGAGACCCTAAATTTGCCACTTTCTTGATTATTGTTTGCTTATCTAATGGTAAATATCTAGGATTAAAATCCGTGATGTCGTTTCCGAACTACATGCCTGCAATAAAGGTGTTCAAAAAACAATTTGTCGAATTTTGTGATGAGCAGTTTATATGCAAAACAAATGGGGTATACCATAGATGTTTAATCTATGGTATACCCCAGCTACTTAACGTTAACATTTTTTTTTAAACGAAAATAACTTATTGTGTAATCTGACAACAATAAATATTGTTAATATAAATATTTCTCCAACGCAGCAGTCGCACCACTTTGACGACACATTCTGATGGGTTGCGTGATTCATTAGAAATCATAGACAATTTACCTTTAGATACGTACAGCTTATCTCCTGCGCAAACAAAAGTTACGTTTTATGGGTGAAAAAATACGTCCGAGCGCATGACTCGCCGGTCAGCTGCCTTCCTTCTGGTCACCTTCGTGCATGCGCACAAACCTCGTGTTATCGGCCTGTCCTACTTTATCGACATGCTCACAATACTTTATTTCTTTGTGAAGATACTCTCCAGAACCGGCTCGGCCGCCATTTTTGTTGTGTTTTAAGGTTTCTCTGTGGATTCCATCATCCTTGTAGTTTTCTTAGCTATCGTGGGTTGTGGGTGTTTATTATTTACGGATTTCTAGTTTTTGTGTAGTTAAGTGAATTGTGTTTGTGCTTTTAGTGACTCGGATAGGAATATAAACAATGATTAGTACTAGTAGCAGCCGTTGTATAGTTTTATTATGCCCAAATAGGGGTAAAATATCTGATGGTATTTCGTATTTTCGGTAAGTTTGAAAAGAAATTCCAATTTTTTGGCAAGAATTTAAATTTTAAAGCCCGAACCAGTCTGTTTTCCCATTCGTCAAACGATAATGTTGCAGTGCGCAATAGTGTCTAACTTTGTTTACATGCGCGAGGCCATAAAACTGCCACTCTCGTGATTATTGTTTGCTTATCTAAAGGTAAATTGTCTATGTTAGAAATAGCATAAACATACTTTCAGTCTACTGGTGAGGGATTTGTACTTTTTTAAATTTTGTTTATATACAGTGTCACCAGTAAAGTCCGCATCATATGGGATTTTTTTTTTTATTAATAGCTTTATTCGAAATTTGACTTTGGCGACAAGTTTTGCTTCGATCGAGATGAAAATTAAGCAAAAAAATAGTAGTCACGTGATTCGCATTATCTGTCAAATTTTAATTTTTTCCAAAAAATTAATCAAAAGTGGGGCTATTTCTGAAAATATCGAAAAAAGTTGTGAGAAAAAGTTTTTTTAAATGCAGTTTCTAGCCCACGTGCAAAATTTCAGCTGGATAAGATAATTTTGATTTTTTACCTATATTTTGTAAATTGTACCACTTTTGCAAAATAAGACTCAACGCAACCTACATTAAACTTCTTAGTTTTGAGAATGCTTTATTTCAGATACATTTTCATCAAAGTAGCACCATATTAAATGTGTGTTCTTCTTCAAAATCAAAATTGGGCTATTAAAATTTGGTTGCATGTGATGCAAAGTTCATTTGTTTTTAACCCTGTATAAGGTAACTTCATAAAATAGGTATTTTTGAAAGCGTAGTTTGTGTCCGAAAGTAAAAAAATAAAAAATAAAATAAAGGGGTTTTAAATTAAATCGTTAAAAATAGATAAACTTAACGTTAAGTTAAACTAAAATTTATTTTTCACTTAATGAACACTTTACTGATGACACTGTGTTCTTTTTTGTCTTTATATTAAGGTGTATTACTTTCAGACACAAAATATGTTTTCCAAAATACTTATTTTATGAAGTTACCTTATACAGGGTCCAAAACAAATGAACTTTGCATCACATGCGACCAAATTTTAATAGCCCAATTTTGATTTTGTAGAAAAACACACATTTAATATGGCGCTACTTTAAAGAAAATGTATCTGAAATAAAGCATTGTCAAAACTAAGACGTTTTATGTAGGTTGCGTTGAGTTTTATTTTGCAAAAGTGGTGCAATCTACAAAATATAGGTAAAAAATCAAAATTATGTTATTTAGCTGAAATTTTGCATGTGGGCTAGAAACTGCATTTAAAAAAACTTTTTCTAATAACTTTTTTCGATATTTTCAGAAATAACCCCACTTTTGAATAATTTTTTGGAAAAAATTAAAATTTGACAGATAATGCGAATGTCGACGTTGTGGTCTAGTGGTTAGCGCTACAGCCTTACAGATCGTAGGCCCGAGTTCCATTCCCGGTGCCGGCAACGTCGATGTTAAATTTGGAATTTGGTTTAAGAGGTGGCGCCGTCTTTCGGAAGAGACGTTAAACTGTGGGCCCCGTGTCATGGATGTTGGCACGTTAAAGAACCCTACCCTCGACAAAGAGGGATTCGGCAAAATTACCAGATAGTGTGTGACAAATTCCCTGGCGTCGGTGATTGGCCTCGTTGCGGAAAAAGGCCGACGTAAAATAAATAAATAAAAAAATAGATAATGCGAATCACGTGACTACTATTTTTTTGCTTAATTTTCATCTCGATCGAAGCAGAACTTAATGCCAAAGTTAAATTTCGAATAAAGCTATTAATAAAAAAAAATCCCATATGATGCGGACTTTACTGGTGACACTGTAGATACTCAGTTAAAAAAAATGTGTAAACTTAGGCAACATCCTGTATAATTGAGGAAACAGATCTAAGAATTGAAAATCCTAATTATTTTAAATGTTTTTTACTTTTAATTTGGATCATTGTTCTAAACCACAATATTTTTATCAAATACCTAGACATTAAAAGTCCTGTTCCCCAGTTTACTTATCTAATAGGGAGGAATATTGATATTGATTGAAATAAAACTAATATTTGCAGGGGTAATTTTCTGAGTAATTTGAAAAGCAAATTAGATTGGGAGCCGGTCTCAGTCTGTCGTTTGCATAACGCATACACAACACTGTAAACATTCTACGTTCAGTACAAAAATGGTTTTTAAGGATAATATTTAAAAATTTTAAGTGCATAAAGAATACCTATACGAAAGTCAATAAATATGCATTAATAAAAATAGGGTTTTAAGCAAAATTTTATGACATGTATTTAAAGTAAAAAAGTAAATAATTATTTAGCATTTTAAATAATGTCATAATATTTTGTTCATTTTTACTCCTATATGTCTTATTTATACAATACCGTGCAAAAAAAAACGGGCATCATAAAATTTGGATTAAGTTTAGGCATTCATAATTTTTTTATTTTTACTCCGATTTAAGTAATTTTTTGGAGAGCTATAGATACAATTATTAGTTTTAACGCATGCTTATACAAATTTTAAGAGAAATTGTTTTTTTGACATATATAGGTACAAGGATAATCGAAAAGTTGTTTTTTTTGCCTAGCATCAAAACACCCTGTGGAATAATTAAGAAGCAAAATTACTTCAAAATATTAGTTTTCATTAAGCTGCAAATATTCTTTGCGATTTGGTTCATGTCAATACGTGCATTTGTTGTCACCAAAATGCAAAATGATCTTGATGATTAGGTCTTAAAAATAATCCATTACGTACAAATATTAACTGAAGACGAAATACACCAACTTTGACTAATTTTGACAGCTCCTTTAATTTTAATCGAGACGAAAATAAAACACAAAACTATATTTTTTAATGGTTGCCGATATTGTGTTTTGTTTTTTTAGTTCTGCCCCTGCCTGCGCAAAAATGTCCGATAACTACTCCCCTTCCAATTCTTATTGCCAATTACACAATAAAAATAACTTTTTATATACAGTGACACCAGTAAAGTTTGCATCATATGGGATTTTTTGAAGTGAAAACTTCTTTAGGCGCGTTTAGCACTTTTTGTGGGCACTGAAATAAACTGAGCCGTCAGGCGTCAGGTTCGGCTGTGTTACGCTCGAATTCGACTCCGCTGCCGCATCAGTCGACGTGGAAACAGTGTGCGACACTTGTTGCGTCTCAGGTATGTTCTGGCATTTTTTAAATTATATATTTACGTAGGGTGAAGTAAGGTAAAGTGAAAACTTCTTTAGGCGCGTTTAGCACTTTTTTGTGGGCACTGAATTAACCTTATTGAAGTTTTCACTTCTGTCGTGTGGTCTTAAGCACACACAATTTTTTTTTAAGTTTATTCGAAATTTAACTTTGGCATCAAGTTCTGCTTCGATCGAGATGAAAATTAAGCAAGAAAATAGTAGTTACGTGATTCGCATTATCTGTCAAATTTTAAATTTTTCCAAAAAATAATTCAAAAGTGGCGTTATTTCTGAAAGTATCGAAAAAGTTATTAGAATTTTTTTTTTAAATGCAGTTTGTAGTCCACATGCACAATTTAAGCTGCATATTTTTGCAACGATGTTAAAAACGTCTACAAGTATTGCTTTTTATAAATCTGGAGATAAAAACTATTAGATTATTATAGACCAATTTATTTACTAAATACAATTGAAACCCGTTTAGATACAGGTAAAAAAGTTAACCGATCCTCTTAGATTTAGATACATAGACTAGCTTTAATTTGATACAGTATCACACATTAAACTAATAGAATTCAGAGGTTTTGCGTACAATTTGTTTAAGAGCTACTCATCAAATCAATTTAAATACATCTAACTAGGCCTAGGCTACACAAACAAGGTATGAAAATAAAGAGAAACACACTCCAAGACAGATTATCCCGATGCATGTTTTGGTATATTTTATTTTCAGCCCTGCCATCTAGTTAGGTACACATATTTTTCGGGCAATATATTGCTTCAAAAAGTTTAAAAGACACTTTTCTCTATACTTATATTATGTATACAGTGATGGGCTAAAATATGAAACAAATTCATTTAAAAATCAGGTATTCATTTTTTGAAAAAACGCTCGGCCACGTCGAGTATAATTCTTCCTTCCGGATTTTTTGCCTTAAAAAGAAATTATACCGGGTGTGTCAAAAAGTAGATGTAGCAAATTTTTTTTGTTTTTTAAATAGAACCCCCCTATTTTTACTTATTACCCTAATTCTACGTCAAATTCTGCGCATAATTCATGTAGCATACTCTATCCTTATCTCTAACGGTTTTAGAGAAAAATTACATCATAAAAAAAAATTCTTTAAAAAAAGGTTAAAAAATTAGTTTATTAAGTGTTGAAAATGCAAACCATTAACTTCTTGACAATATGCTAATCTACTTAAAAAACCCTTCTAAAACATTATTTACAGTATTTTCATTAATTTGCCTAATTTCATATCTAATTTTAAATTTTAAGTCTTTCAAATTTTGTGGTTTATCCTTATACACTTTTGATTTCAAATAACCCCAAAGAAAGAAATCCATGGGTGTAAGATCGGGAGATCTTGCAGGCCATTCTATGGGTCCTCTTCTACCTATCCATCGTTCGGGAAATACAGTATTCAAATACTCTCGTACTTGTCGAGCAAAATGAGGCGGAGCACCATCCTGCTGAAACCAAATAGACGCTTCTGGTAGATGAGGCTGATTCGGATTTGGAAAATCCGCTGCTAGTGAGGGAATTAATTCATTTTGAAGAAATTGTAAATACCGGTCTCCTGTAAGATTTCCATCGAAGAAAAAAGGTCCAATAATTCTATCATTTAATATCCTTGCCCAAACATTTACTTTTTGTGGGTATTGTGTGTGCTGTTCTCTCATTCAACGGGGATTATTTGTACTCCAATACCGAAAATTTTGTCTGTTTACCGAACCATTCCAACAAAACCTGGCTTCATCGCTAAAAAGTATGTTGCGATGGAAAAATAGATTTAAGTTGCAAATTTCCATCATAGTTTCACAAAACTGTAGTCGGCGGTCGGGATCATCTTCGTTTAGCTCGTGCAGCAACCTAATTTTGTACGGATGGTACTTTTCTTGTTTCAATACCCGCAACACAGATCGTCGGCTAACATCATTATTAAGGGCTACTTCAGTGGATGCACTATGAGGATTATCTTCAACCTCTAACAAAATGTTCAATTGTGAGTTTTCACTAATTTTTGGACGACCTGGCCGTAGACGATCCATTACATTCCCTGTTTCCCTGAATTTCTTCTCAATTTTACTTACTGTAGATCTTGTAATCGGCCGTTCTGGACACTTAGCGTTTAACAAGTTACAAACTCCTTCTTGACTTCTTGTTTTGTCTCCACATCCAATTAAAATTAAAATTTCGATTCTTTGTGTTTCATTTAAATGCACCATGATCACCGTTTTTCAAAATTATACCTAAACTAATTTTTGATTGACACATGACTTGCTATCGTAGTAACAATTCATTTAAATTTACCTGTTTACCTTTAAGTAGGTTCATGTACCTTTTTTTAAAGAATTTTTTGTTATGATGTAATTTGTCTCTAAAACCGTTAGAAATAAGGATAGAGTATGCTACATGAATTATGCGCAGAATTTGACGTAGAATTAGGGTAATAAGTAAAAATAGGGGGTTCAATTTAAAAAACAAAAAAATTTTGGTACATCTACTTTTTGACACCCCCGGTATAATTTCTTTTTGAGGCAAAAAATCCGGAAGAAAGAATTATTATAATCGACGTGTCCGAGCGTTTTTTCAAAAAATGAATACCTGATTTTTAAATGAATGTGTTCCATATTTTAGCCCATCACTGTATAAAAAAAAGGAAATACCTAGGTATGTTTATATTAATCCCATGGGTGAAAAAATTCCACAGGTCAAGGTCTCGGACAAAAACTTTTTCAAATTTTTGAACAAGAAATTGTGCTTGAAAATGTTTTACACGTACCCAAGTTTTAGCCAAATTGTAAAAGTCAATAGAAGTTATATACAAACTAATATTTGACTTGAGCTGGTTAGGTACGCGATAACATCGAAGCTTGTTATTTTGCTGGTTTTGTTTGCTTTTTATATTCGATTTTATAAGACTAGTTTAATTGACTTCTTCTCTTTCCTTTTCGAACTAAAAACACGACGACAAATAATTTTTAAACACATTTTAGAAACAAAACCTTAAAAACAATTTTCTATCCTCAAAATCTGATAGTTTTGCAACTACTAAAAATGCCAGAAGTCACTACCTTTTCTTCCAACTTAATCAAAAATTGAGAAGAAATTCTAATTTTTTGGCATGAATTTGGGCCAAATTTTAGCTGTTTACACGTAAAAATAAATTACAGGTCAACTTTCTACAAGTCTTTCAGCAAGAACTTAAACTTTAAAGCCCGGACCTGACTATTTTGCCATTTGTCAATTGATAATATTGCAGTGCGCATGCCTAATCCGGTGTAGCTTTATTTACATGCGCGAGGCCATGAATTTGCCACTTTCGTAATTAATAGGGAATTATTGGAAAGGTTATAAGGTAAAGGCTTTATTACGGTCGTTCTTAAAATAACAGCTAAGCATGCGCACTAAAAATTTTTTATATGGGAACCATAATAAAATACTGCCTTCCCCTATTTACGACTAGTTACCGTAAGTAAAATAACGTTTCCTTATTTTTCTTATTCGGCAAACCCTCAGACCAAGCACTAGTGCTTGGTCTGAGGGCATAGACAATTTACCTTTAGATAAGCAAACAATAATCACGAAAGAGGCAGTTTTATGGCCTCGCGCATGTAAATAAAGCTAGACACTATTAGACATGCGCACTGCGACATTATCGTTTGACGAATGGGAAAATAGACAGATCCGCTTTAAAATTTAAATTCTTGCCAAAAAATTGAAATTTGTTCTCAATTTTTGATCAAGATGGGAAAAAAGGTAGTGATTTCTGGCATTTTTAGTAGTGCAAACCTATCAGATTATCACTTATAATCTCCCTAGTGCTCGAATTATTTCCGGATATTAATTCAAGGACGCGGGGGATTCGGTAAGAAAATTTCACACCTAAAATTTATTTGAATTATTTTATTGAAATTATCCATAATTATGGGAATACTTAAACTTTCAAAAAAAAGTTTCCTCACCGTTTAGTTAAACGAAATGCAAAAAATATAAGTGAAAATTATCCTTTTTATTTATTTTTACTACATTTCATTTACTAAAACAAACGGAAAGCATAGTATAGTCTAGTTTAGGCTAGTTATGCCAGATAAAACAATTTTAAAAATCTAGGTAGATAGTAGATACCACAGCCAAGTAGGCTTAGGCTTGTGATGTCAAAATCGTCTCTGTATACGTCACGTCGACAGTTATTTCTTAAACGTGCTTCTTTAGTTCACAATAATTAAATCATGGCAGTAAACAATCAAGAAACTAATTTTAAGCCCTACGGTGTTTGTAAATCTTGCTCTGAAATAGGGGACATTAATATGTCTCATAAAAATTTAAAGTATTTGCAATGTTTAATGGAAAAACTGAATTAAATCCCCATCAAGAAAACCTTTTCTCAGCTATCCAGAAGATTTTGGAGGAAGATATCCCATCCTTTTTAAGAAAAACCAGAATTCAGCAGAACAAAATTGCATCCAAATATTACATCTATTATATTAAACATATACATCTGATAGAAGTGGAAAGGGAAGATAACCATTATCCTTGTTATTCTCCATTACGAAGAGAAGAGTTCGAACCAGAATTCCAAAAATATATTTAGCCTTAATGAAAGAAATATTTGGTAAATACATATTTGTATTTATTTAGTATTATAAAATGAATAAAAACATTAAATACCAAAATTTGATCCTGAATACTGATTTTCGGATCATATGATAGCTGTCAAGAAAAAATTTCCACTTATTAATTTTGTTCGCCCAGCTTGGCAGGAGGAGAAAAATTTCCGAAAAATTTGAAGGTTGTCATTGGTAACTGTCGAAATGAAAGTGTGTGATTGGCTTAGAATGACAGGTGTGAAATTTTCAGGATAAAAAATTGTTTTTAAGGGTTTGTTTCTAAAATTTGTTTAAAAATGATTCGTCGTCGTGTTTTTAGTTCGAAAAGAGAACAAGAGCAAGTGAATTAAACTATAAAATCGAATATAAAAACAAACAAAACCAGCAAAGTAACCAATCTACGGTGTTATCGCGTACCTAACCTTAAGTGTGTGTGTGTCAAGTGTTCAAGAATTTGAAAAGTTTTTGCCCGAGAACTTGACCCGTGAAATACTGGCTTTATTAAAAGCCTAATGCCGGGATGTACAGATTTTAACCAAAAAATTAACCAACCAGCAACTTTGACAGAATTAATTTTCTCACAATCACACACAATTCACTAAACTACACAAAAACTAGAAATCCGTAAATATTAAACACCCACAATCCAAGATAGCTAAGAAAACTACAAGGAATCCATAGAGAAACCTTAAAACTCAACAACAAAAATGGCGGCCGAGCCGGTTCTGTAGAGTATCTTGAGCATGTCAATCATTGTCGATAAAGTAGGACAGGCCGATAACGCGAGGTTTGTGCGCATGCACGAAGGTGTCCAGAAGGAAGCAAGCTGACCGGCTAGTCATGCGCTCGGACGTATTTTTTCACCCATAAAACGTAACTTTTGTTTGCGCATGAGATAATCTGTACGTATCTAAAGGTAAATTGTCTATGGGGCAAACCGAACCTCACAAAACAGATGGTTGCATTATAACCTTAAAATTGGCGAACTTTATGTTTTGAGTCTGTTAATTTTAAAGACATTTTTAATAATAAAATTGCATGCTGTAAAGTTTTGCCCCTTTTAAGAGAATTTGTGTGACAAAATCCCTTATCAAATCCTGAAGGATGATGGTCATTAGACCTTAGGTTAAAAAAAACGCTGTCGTAAAAAGAAAAGCGTTTCAATAAGTCCTTATTTTTTAAAGAAATAAAGTTAATGCCTTATTAAAATAGGGCATTCCCTTATTAGTGCTGACGTAAAAATTATCTATTCAATAATTCCCTATTGTTTGCTTATCTAAAGGAAAATGTTTATGATTGTACCACAGACCACTCGCCTTGAATTCTGGTTGACGCGCGAGCCGGATAATCCAAGGTAACGGAATATAAAAAAGCATTGAGTCATTTTAGGATTAAATTATGTAGTATACAGTGTGACCACGAAAATTAAGCAAAAAAATAGTAGTCACGTGATTCGCATTATCTGTCAAATTTGAATTTTTTCCAAAAAATAATTCAAAAGTGGGGTTATTTCTGAAAATATCGAAAAAACTTATTTGAAAAGGTTTTTTTAAATGCAGTTTCTAGCCCATATGCACAATTTCAGCTGCATAAGATAATTTTGATTTTTTACCCAAAACTAAAATTTAGTTTCCACTTAATGAACACTTTACTGATGACACTGTGTTTTTTTTTGTCTTAATCTTAAGGTGTGTTACTTTCAGACAAACAACGTTTTCAAAAATACTTATTTTCCGAAGTTACCTTATACAGGGTCAAAAACAAATAAACTTTGCATCACATGCGACCAAATTTTAATAGCCCAATTATGATTTTGTACAAAAACACACATTTACTACCTATGTATCTGACATAAAGCATTGTCAAAACTAAGAAGTTTTATGTAGGTTGCGTAGTCTTATTTTGCAAAAGTGGTGCAATTTACAAAATATGGGTTAAAAATCAAAATTCTCTTATGCAGCTAAAATTTTGCATGTGGGCTAGAAACTGCATTTAAAAAAACTTCTTCCGATAACTTTTTTCGATACTTTCAGAAATAACCCCACTTTTGAATTATTTTTTGGAAAAAATTACAATTTGACAGATAATTTGTAAAAAGACACACATTTAATATGGCGCTACTTTAAAGAAAATGTATCTGAAGTAAAGCAATGTCAAAACTAAGAAGTTTTATGTGGGTTGCCTTGAGTTTTATTTTGCAAAAGTGGTGCAATTTACAAAATATAGGTAAAAAATCAAAATTATCTTATGCAGCTGAAATTTTGCATGTGGGCTAGAAACTGCATTAAAAAAAACTTTTTCTAACAAATATTTTTGATATTTGCAGAAATAACCCCACTTTTGAATTATTTTTGGAAAAAATTAAAATTTGACAGATAATGCGAATCACGTGACTACTATTTTTTTGCTTAATTTTCATCTCGATCGAAGCAGAACTTGATGCCAAGTCAAATTTCGAATAAAGTTATTAATAAAAAAAATCCGATATGATGCGGACTGGTCACACTGTGAAAATGATCTAAAACATTAAAAAATTTGTAAATAAATATGAATCTTCTGGGAGTAAAATATTTAAATTTTTTTATTAAAATATATTATTTTAGATTTTTTTTTTGAGTATAATAATTACAAATACCATTAGGTAGGTACTCTTTGTTTTAATACTACTTATCAAAAGGACCGACACATTTTGAGCATATATTGTACCTACTTACTTTACTACTTATATTTGAAAAAGCAATAGTTGTAGTATTCAATTACGTATCCTGGGTCGTTGTAAGTATATGCTTATACTATTTGACTTAACAAACAGTCCCTTGTGGTCTCTCCAGTTAAATATCGGAGCATATTGCTACGCTCATCAACTGTCGAATCATAAATATGCGATAGGATGTAAACAGCAACGGAGCGTTGGTCTCCCTTGGGATTTCACCCCTTGGCATAAGGCAGAGGGGTGGAAACCGCCCTTAGCAGGGATTTGAGGTCACCACTGTCGATCCTCATCATCGAGTCATAGCCTTGATTTTCAATTCAATTTACACTATTAAACGTGCATTTTATTAGAGCACGCCCGGGGGAACTGAACGTGGCGGGATTTATTTAAATTTTTGGGGGGAAGTCAGAATCCTCATTCACATTTGTTTTAATAAGGTAAGATATAACTGCATAATTATATAAAATAATAAATAAAACATTAAATTTTTAAGATTTCTGCATGTAATAGTTATTTACGATATACAGTGTGTGTATAAAGTCTGGAAACGGCTTAATAACATCACAATTTACTGACCGATTTAAACCAAATTTAATACAGTTGTGTAAGAGGATCTAACGCACCGAATGACGATATTGGCGTTGTTGCCAGATTTTTAGTTTGTCTGGAATTCGAACGAATTTTATATTTTTAAATATAACACCCAGTATATTTTTAAATTTTTAAATTCCACATAAAATTATAATTATTTTTTATTAAATGCATTATTAGTCTATACTTCATAGTTTCCGAGATATTGACTCTCGAAAAGTGACATTTTTGAACTTTGACAGCTTATAACTTTCTAACAGTACGTCTTAGAGCAAAACGGCTTACATGTCCCTATCTTCAATTTTTATTATCTTCCCAAAAAAATCAACTTCCGGTTAAACCGGATGTAACTCGAAAGCAGGAAATATAGTTGTTCCGGTTTAACTGGAAGTTGATTTTTTTGGGAAGATAATAAAAATTGAAGATAGGGACATGTAAGCCGTTTTGCTCTAAGACGTACTGTTAGAAAGTTATAAGCTGTCAAAGTTCAAAAATGTCACTTTTCGAGAGTCAATATCTCGGAAACTATGAAGTATAGACTAATAATGCATTTAATAAAAAATAATTATAATTTTATGTGAAATTTAAAAATGTAAAAATATACTCGGTGTTATATTTAAAAATATAAAATTCGTTCGAATTCCAGACAAACTAAAAAGCTGGCAACAACGCCAATATCGTCATTCGGTGCGTTAGATCCTCTTACATAACTGTACCAAATTTGGTTTAAATCGGCCAGTAAATTGTGATGTTATTAAGCCGTTTCCAGACTTTATACACACACTGTATGTGTTGTAAAGATTCATATTACAACACGAGATGTTAAAGTTGTCAAACGAGGCGTCAATCGAGTTGAATAAAACACCGAGTGTAGTAATATGAATTTACAACAAGAATATTGTACAAAATTTTATCTACTTTCATCTATGAATAAAAATATTTGGCAAAAGGCATTTTTAAAAATAAAAATGCACCTGTAAAAACGCACCTGCTATTAAGTTTACTAATCAAGTTTTTTATGTTACCTTTCGCATGGTTACTGTTTTGCATGGTTGTCAAACAAATTCAAAAATATTTAAAGCGTTTTTCAAAATGAGCGATTCTGATGGAAGTTTACCCTCTGATATAGAAGCAGCGGCAAACGAAGCGATCTCAAGTTTAGTTCCGATAAAATCCAAGGCGCGGTATGAGTTGGAGTACCAGAAGTTTGAAGATTGGTGCAAAGCTAACAAAATAAAGGAGGTGTCTGAGAAAATCCTTTTGTACATTGCTATTATGACTAGCTGTGTAAATTAAAATAAAGCTTTATTTATTCTATTCTAATATTTTTCCTTCGCTATTTATGGAGATTTTTGAATTCCACATTTCATTTTATGCAACAAAAGTTTGTTTTACCAATTTTGTCAATTGAATTGTATCTCAATAAATATGGATATTCCAGTTAAATAAAATATCTCAAATCTACTTGGGCCAGGGGCGGGCAAGCGCACCCCCTTGCCCCCCCTTCGGACGCCCTTGTATATTATGATTATTGTCAACTTTCATTACAACTGCTAGTCAGAACTAATACAGTATATAAAACCAGATTACACCCCCAATAGAACTTGATAGTTACTGTGAGTATTCAGAATAATAATAGCTATAAACCATTCTATGGTAGCATCATAGGCGTAGCTAGCCTATTTTTTCAAGGGGGCTTAAGCCCCTAAAAGAATCGTAACAAGCGCCAAACGGGTAGCGCCGCGGGCAAGCGCCGCAGGCCATACCAAATTTTTAGGGCCACGCCCTAATTTTACCAAGATTTAACCAAACTAGTTTGTTTACTAGTATTATACTTAAACCTATAAAAAAAAAACGAAAGCCAGGAAAAAAAACTTTTAATCTAAGCTAATGTAAGGTAGGTGTATTTTAATTATTATTATAGCGGAAAAATATTAAAAACGTCGGTAAAACAACAGCATAAACAGTATTAGGATGACAATTACATACTAAAAAATCTGAAAACAGCTACCATCAATTGGGTAAAAGTAGCTAGGTACTAACAAAAATAATCATTACTCTTCATAAACTTAAAAACAGTAAATATAATGAAATTGGGACCAGTGGCGCCGGAACTTCGGAATTGCTCTGGGGGCTTGAAGCCCGGATCTCAACGAATAAAAAAAACAGTTCCTTTATTAAATATACACATAATATAATGTAATAGTTAGTAATAACATATTTCTAAAACCTCAAAAATAATTTCATAGGTAACAAATTTCGCTAAAAATGGCTGGACTGAAATAGTCAAAAAATATATACCTACTTACAAAAGCAAAAGTAAAAAATTAAATCAATAATATCAAGCGGTTAATAATATAAATAATAAATAAATACTAATAATAAACTTAACAACGATGAGAGGTGGCAGGTATAAATTTATAATACTTTTTAGGTTAGTTAGGTATTATTGGGTTATTATTACGATAAATAAAACGTTTGACGTCGTTGATTATTTTTACTGATAAACATATTAGCAATTTCATCATCATTGATTCCTTCAGCAAAATTTTTATAGACATTTAAAATAATACAGTTGTTTAGCCTGGACTGCGTCATGGTCGTCCTTAAATAGTTTTTTAAACGTCGTAAGCTGGAAAAACTCCTTTCCGATGTTGGTACATGACGTTGTCGGAATTTTAAGAAATAATTTTAAAACTTTAGAATATTATTCTGAAAATAAGTCGGTTATTGTCTTTTAAATATATTACAATTTCGGATACAGAATTAAAATTCTGATCTTTTGTGACATCAAAAAACATACTTTTATGTAATTTCAACCTATCAACATCAAAATCTTCTGGATAATATTGTTTAATTATATTGACATTGACATCTTTTTTTAATAAGAAACTTTCTAATTCAGTTACTCTGCATGATGCGCAGATCTGACATCACGGCTGCCAACGTGTAGATAATATAGATCGAGCGGATAATTAAAAATAGCAGTGTTTTTGAAAAAAATATTTTTAAAATATTGCATTTTTGTATTGTATTTTAGACGACTTTGTCTTATTTGCTACTAAATCCGAAAAATCACTAAAACTGGGGTATTTAACGAAAGTTTTCTCTAAATCACTTTGGATTGGTTTCGAAATCATTAAATCTAGACCTGGCAACCTGGAGACCACGGACTTTCCAAATTCTCTATGTGCTCTCAGCAAAGTGGCAGACCAGGGTTGCCAGATCTAGCAAAATTTAATTTTCAAAGAGAAAATAATTTTTTCCTAAATATGATAACCTGCTAAATTAAAAAAGGAAACGACAACTGCAGATACATTTTATAGAAAAAAATTAAATTATCAAATCTCAAGTAACGCACGTTCGCAAACGAATTGCTATTAGTATCATTATTATGTAAACGTACTGTGGGGGTTAGGCTATGGGGGCTACGCCCCCAAAGAAATATGGCTCTGGGGGCCCAAGCCCCCACGGAATCGGCGCCCTTGATTGGGACTAAACATTAAAGTCTACTTTGCGATTTTTTTGCTTGACAAACTGTTTAGGAATATTTTTTAAATTTAAATTACTCATCATTTCACTTTCTATGTTAATTAAGGATACATTTGAAAATCGATCCTGCGACATACGACTCCGTAACCAATTTTTTATTCTTCTCATCGTTGAAAAAGATCTTTCGCATGCAGTGGCGGCTCGTGCCATTTTAGTGAAGTAGGGCCAGGTAAACCCTTAGCGCCGCAGGCAAAAATTTTTGGGTGCCACGCCCTTTTTTGTTAATAGTTCTTGCTTTTAAAGTAGGAAAAATAAGCAAAAAGGCACCTAATTTAATTTATGAATTTACAATCATATCTTGAATATACCTAAACACGATAACAAGTTGAAACACACAAGCAATGTCAGTGGTTTCATCTGCGATAACAGCGATAAACGGAGAGTCCTTTATTTCTTTTATGACTTCATCATGATACACATCTAACATACAGTCCAGAAGTTCATTTTGTAGGGGTTTTGATTTTCCTTTAAATACTTTCGATTTTTCAATATGATCTTTAAGAGTTTTGTCTAATTCTGAGCTGAAATTTATTAATTCACGAAATATGCCCCTATTTTTCGACGTCTCTTTTTCGTCATGACCTCTCAAAGCCAACTCAAATGCACCACAAAACCGAACGCAGTTTATAATTTGGTTTAATATGTATCTGTTTTTATCAATTTGTTCGTTTTTCTTCATTATTTCATTGTGATATGCAGAATTTAATTGAGTTTTAATGTTAATTTTACCAAGCATACTGAAATTAAATATATTGTTTAAATGTACCTTCGATTTTTCATGTGTCTTCATTTTGTCCCAGAAATGGACCAAATCATCTGTACCTTTTTGGGACCAAGTTTGCTTCCCACCAAATAAAACACACATAAAACAAAATAGTCTATTATAGATTCATCACAACCGCACACCCAAGTATTTTTTCCATAAAGTTTCCTTTAAAAATCTAATAGTATTCATTACTTATGTATTTCTAAAATAAAAAGTTCGTTAACCCTACATTAAATCAGCCGCCGGCCGAACGAAAACAAATCGGGACGCGACGCGAACATCAGCTGTTTGAAACGTCTAACATCAAACGGTCAAACGAAGAGAGCCTGGCTACGTCGTCGAGATTTTTGCCTGCTTGCATTCAAGGTCATTTTCCAACGTTTTTTTATTGAGGTGATGGCGTTTCGTCACCTCCCGTGTGCCTCGTCGCGCTTGGCGCGGAAGCTACGTTACCGTTTTACGCATAATCGCTTCCTTTTAGATGGAAATTTGCACCCGACTGTGTTCCATTTTTAAATTATTTTGCTAATTGCTTTAAAAACGAGAATATTAATTTTAATAGGTTTTGGTAATTTGTAAAGGACAGGACGCTAGACAGGAGGGCAGGTAGTGCCATGGCACTGTGGCTCTACCCCACGAGCCGCCACTGTTCGCATGTCGCAGAACTGATTGGTATTGTCAATGCTACTTGCATTAATTTATATAAATTTGGAAAAGTCTCTTTTTGTACAGTTGTTCGTATTTCACTCAAACTTCACTCAGAAATATCAGATTTTAGACAATTTTTTGCAACTAGCATTTCCGCTTTTAACACATCTTTGTTTATAGCAAATTAATCTAAATAATAACGAATAAATGTACCAATTTCTTTAAAATCTAATTTAAAAAAGTTGTAGTAGATTGAGTCAACGTTATTAGTCAGTTGCTAATTATACACAAACACAATTAACACGCAACCAGAATAAATTAGCTTAGTAATATTTTTTGGAATAATTTTATTCCAAAAAATAATAAAAATAAAATGTAAAATTTGTCAGAGGGGGCTTTTTTTATACCAATGG
Organism: Polydrusus pterygomalis; assembly: GCA_963969555.1. Classification (NCBI taxonomy): domain Eukaryota; kingdom Metazoa; phylum Arthropoda; class Insecta; order Coleoptera; family Curculionidae; genus Polydrusus; species Polydrusus pterygomalis. Next base: position 74,324,299 of record OZ018376.1, on the reverse strand, counting down.
GGGCTTAGCCCCCCCCCCCCCCCCCAGCCCCCCCTTAGTTACGCCTATGGGTAGCATTAACTCCTGTTTCCTATTAGCTAAATTACCGTGATATTATCACTACACAGCGGTCTAGCAATTTTAGTTGTCTTACACTAGGAAAGCGCGTTGCTGTGGTATTAAGTATTAAATAGTTGTATAAAGACTATACCTATGTGAGATCTTATAAGGAATAGAAGGCTTTTTCTCAGTGTAGGAAAAGGTGAAGATGGAATAGGGATACAAATTTTGTTTTCGCATTTAAAACTAAATATGAAATGCTAACATATACCTTAGCATTTCATGATCTCTTTTATTTGATTACCAACTTATTTGTATAAAACATACAGGGTGGCAGGGGGCAATTAGATCATTTTCCTCAGTGTATAAATTCGAAATTCAAAGAATTACTCGCCTACATTCAAATAGGGGAAGGTTGCCTATATTGAACCGCTACCTAAATTGGACCACAGTACATTTCTCCGAAACTAAACAAGTGCCATATCATCTGGTAACACTGTACCATACTTCCACCTAGAACCTTTGATCGGCAACAAACTCAACTAGTTGGCCGTTAGTGCTTGGCATTAGGGATGTTACGGAATAGATTTTTCTCGTACCTAGTTGGACCTGTACCTATTCCAAACCCGAACCTATTCCAAATACCTATTACAGGTCCAAACTATTCCAGGTCAAACTTAAACGCCGCTCCGCCGATTGGCGCTATTCCGGCTACATGACCGACACGAGTTTTTAAAGAAGGCCGCTAGAACTCCAGCGTGGCTAGCAGTTTCCGATTGTTCGAATTAAATTTCGTTATAAATTTTTGTAACAGATTAATATTTTTCGCACCAGACTTTTTAGGAAGATTTGATTGTAACCGAGGCCTATTATTTAAAGAAACATGACGAATAGGCATAGGTACATCCACCATATATGCTTGTCTTTTTAATTAATTCCTCATTGCTGGTTGCATATCCTACATTAAATACGCTATATTTTGTTGCCCAATAAATTATTACAATATTTTTAGAAATATTTATTATTTATTACTATCTCCCTTTATCTTCATTTAGTGAGATTATTTTAATTATTGCAATGTGCTTGTAACGGCAACGTTTAAAATTCTCAACTGCAAATTCGCCATATTATAAACATATTATATGAATTTAAAGCAAAACCTGTAGCCGTTCCATTCCCTGTATCGTACCTGTACCTGACAACTTGAAAAAGGAATAACAATGAAGCCAGATAATCAAACATGTGACAGTGCCAACGGACCTGGAATAGGTACCTGGTAATAGATAATAGGTACGCAGAATAGGCAGATGATACCTATTCCAAAAGAACAGGTCCAGTTCCACTGTAACACTCCTACTTGGCGTGTACAAAGCAAAACGTAATTTGCACAATTTTAATGTAATATTTTTAGGATTTTCCTAAGAATTTACCTTAGAACCATAAAACTCTAAGCAAAATATTTTTTATGGGAGTTATCAAGTAAGGTTTTCTCTTTCTATTTCTCCTATTACCATGCCATATTTGTTTTTTCTTATTTCTTTCCGGGGTGGTTTTGTAAAACACGTGGTAGTTTCTTAAATTGGGCCACTGGGTGATTGCCAAAATGGAACCGGTCCAATTTAGGCAATTTTTCCAAATTGTGCAAAAATAATTTTTCTCTTTAAATAAGTTAATGTCATGAACTAACACCATTTCAATATTGCTAAAAATTTTTTTCTTTAAGCTAAAAAATTAAACTACGACTGGTCCAATATAGGAAACTCATAGGTCCTTTTTTTGTATTAGGATGTCTTCTACCGAAATTTTGATTGTAAATTTGATGTTTTTTTGAAATATAAGTATAAAACTTCCTATATACCAACAATTTTATTTTTTATTTATTTATTTAACACCTAAGCTTCCGATTTAAATCATGTGGTCCAATTTTGGAACCCCCAGGTGCAATTTAGGCAACCGGTTACCTATATTGAACCACTTGCAGAGGTTTTTTTATAGCCTGGTATATCATAGATACTTTGAAATAAAATTCTGCAAAAAATCCTGCAGTTGAACAACATACTAAAGTATACTAAGGTATAGCTTCAAGATCCATTTTGCGTTATTACCAGGATCTATGATAAGAAATCTGGAAATTGGTCCAATGTGGGCAACCTTCCCCTACATTTTTTTTATTATGGAAAAAAATATTATTCGTTTAATACCTACGTATTTTTATTTTAACAGTATTTTTAATAATACCTATACAGTGTGTCCGCTTGAGTTCTGTACATATGGAAAACTCCTTTAATATTAATTTTACGAAAAAAAGTTATTCTTCATGAAAAGCTCTGCATGGTCCAAAACCTAGAATGCAACCATCAAATATCGAAATTTTCCAGTAAAATACGAGGTTTGTCAAAAAACGTGAATTTTCCCAAGAATGTGAATTTTTCCAAGAGTAAAGTACCTTTATTTTTGACATTATCAAAAATTTTTATTAAAAAATCCTGATCAGAACTAAAAACCACGTCTAAATATGTAATTATACGCATTTATGTTGAAAAATAATTTTATTAATTTATTATTAATTATTTAATTTTTAATTATTTAATTAATTTAATGCGTATTATTGCATATTTAGACGTGGTTTTTAGTTCTGATCAACTTTTTTTAATAACAATTTTTGATAATGTCAAAAATAAAGGTACTTTACTCTTGGGAAAAATTCACATTCTTGGAAAAAATTCACATTTTTAGACAAACCTCGTACATGACTGGAAAATTTCGATATTTGATGGTTGCATTTTAGGTTTTGGACCATGCAGAGCTTTTTATGAAGAATAACTTTTTTTCGTAAAATTAATATTAAAAACGTTTTCCATATGTACAGAACTCAAGCGGACACACTGTATATCATTAATAGGCGAAATTATAAATGATACTTAGGGCATAATAAGAGTTATTTACGTTATACAGGATAAACATTCTTACATCCCGAATAATGTCTTATATTTTTCCAAAACTTCAAGCTTTTTTAAAGAGAAAAAAACCGAAAAACGACGGCTTTACGCGTAAAAAAAGCAAGTCTCTTCGCAGGAAAATAAATAAAACGAATTCTTGACGAAGGCCGACGACATTGATTTCCCTTTGATGAATGTTGTTGCGATTATGGAGGTTGCGGGGGCATGTCGTTTGCAAGAGCTGTGTAATACAATGATAGAAAATATCCAAGAGATCGATGAAGAAGTCATTATCAAAATATCCAACTAAAAAAATGGTGCCACGAATGTTTCCACGGTTACCCGAAATAAAGGAATTATTTTCCATTTCGAAAATTTAAAAACTATCATAAAATAACTCCCGTGCTAAGACAAAAGGTCGTAACTGACAAAATCTGTGATTTTCAGATTTTGGTATATTTGGAGTGTATATAGTCAGTTCTATCAGTATACCAAGTTCAAAAGTCGTATTTGTAGGAGAAATACTCGAAATAAGGTAACGATTTTGTCGTATTTGCCAAATATTAAGTAAATACCAAGTCGAAATGATATATACAGGGTGATTCACGGTGGATGGAACATTAGACGTTTCTGACGAACCAGTAAAGGAATCGTTCTGAAAATTTGGTCCCGTACATACACGGACATGCTCTACCAACCTAAAATATTTTTAACAATACAGTGTTGCCGCATCCACACAAAAATAATAGTAAATTCGATTTTTTAAATACAATACCATATATTTTATTCTATTTTCAAGACCCCCATTACTTTCCTTACAATTTTTATTAACTCTACTCTTATCTCTTACCGTTTTTAAGATATAAATTAATTTCCTTTTTTTTTTGCCCGAAAACGTCACTTTTTAAAATGCTGATAATTTTGAACTTTAAAACACTGAAACCCAGAAATTTGGTGTGATTCCCAAAGTGGTCCAGGTGGATCCCCAGGGGTCCACGGGAGACTCGAAGGGGGTCTACGTTGGCGTGACAAAAAAATGGGGGTCCACGAAAATTTATCTGGTTTCGCTAGTGAAGAACTAAATTTTTTTGTTTTTATAGAAGTTACGTTATTAATGTTTATTTTTAATTATATTACGACTGTTATCATATTACAATGTAATGTAAATCTTACAATGTAATAATGATAACAATAATAATTAATAGTGTAATAATGACATTTGAATAAAAATACAACACAAGAAAATATACTATTTTTCTATTTATTTTTACCACTCCGTGACTTTTCTGAATAAAATAAGGGAGAATTGATTGGTTTCTTGCGCTGTGAGTAGATGCCAAAAAGTAAAGTTGTATGTAATCACTTTTTTTATCGGCAAACTTTACTTTTTTGACATCCACTCACAGCACAATCAATTAATTAACGCAAGCAAGGCCAATTTTCATAGTTAGATCTAATCTTTACATTTTTTGTCGAGTTTTGGGAATAGCTGCAGGGGGTCCACCGGAACCAGCAAAATTTTTAAAGTGGTCTATGATAAAAAAAAGTTTGGGAACCTCTGTTATAGAGCATAAAAACTTAATTTTTGACTTACATTGTATTGCAGTTATTAGATAGTAGAAATTAAGGACTTTGTATCATAGCATAATGACTACGCGGGTGCGTAGTAAAATTAGGAACATACTAGTTATTTTCCAGTGATTTTTTTTGCCTATATTTGATATAATGATTTTTTCACCCCAAAGTCATAGCATGTATGGTTTCGGAGATACAGCCGCTCGCCACCCGTCGTGGATCATCCTGTATAATAAAGAGTACAAAGGTACACCATTATTCCATTTAAAACTAAATATTTTTAAATTCGGCACATAGATCGTTATTTAGCCAAACTACCTAATAATTACTAAAAAATAAATTGTTTCTTTGTTTTTACTTTCTTATTTTTTTTTTTTTAATTGTTTCAAACAACTTTAGATGTGTTATTTTAAGACTACAAATTAAAATTGCCATAGGTGAAATTAGCTGTAATTATCTAAACAAAATATGAACTTACAACTTTTAGAAAATTGGCTTGAACAGATAACCCATGTATTTCCCATCCCCTTATACCTTTTTTGTTAAAACTTTTTATCACGCAAGCATCAGGTAAAAAATAATAAACCACATATAAATATTAATATTGGAGCTGGTAAAACGGAAACCACCACAATAATAGTAAAGTTATTGTGTTCGTCTGCATTTATTATATTTCCAGTGGCGTGCGGTCCATGGAACTGTGGAAACCATAGATACCTTGGATTATCCGACTCTCGCATTGACCAGACGGATTCAAGGCGAGTGGTCAGTGGTTTAATCATAAACATTTATCTTTAGATAAGCAAACAATAATCACGAAACGGGGAAATTTATGGCTTTTTATGGACTTTACGGACTTTAATGGTGATACTGTATTTTTTTAATATTATTATTAATGTCCGGACGTCAGGTAGTGAAAGGACGACCGCAAATCAGAGTCGGCATGGGGACTCATCATAGATATTTAGACAAACAAACAATAATCACGAAAGTGCCAAATTTATGGCCTCGCGCATGTAAACAAAGCTACACACGATTAGACATGCGCACTGCAATATTATCATTTGATGAATGGGAAAATAGACAGGTCCGGGCTTGAAAATTTAAGTTCTTGCTCAAGAAACTGTATAAGTTGACCTTCAATTTATTTTTACGTGTAAACAGCTGAAATTTGCCCCTAATTCTTGCCAAAAAATTGGAATTTCTTCTCAATTTTTGATCAAGTTGGGAAACAAGGTAGTTATTTCTGGCATTTTTATTAGTTGCAAACCTATCAGATTTTGAGAATAGAAAATTGTATTTAAGGGTTTGTTTCTAAAATTTGTTTCAAAATGATTCGTCGTCGTGTTTTTAGTTTAAAACGGAAGAGAACAAGTTAATTAAACTCAATGATTTGGTAGCAGATCATTGATTAAACTATAGAACTTATTAAATCGAATATAAAAAACAAAAAAAGCCAGCAAAATAACCAATCTTCGATGTAATCGCGTACCTAACCTCAAATCAAATATTAGTTGCTATACAACTTGTATTGATTTTTACAATTTGGCAAAAACTTGGATACGTGTAAAACCTTTTCAAGAATTTTAAAAAGTTTTTGCCCGAGAGCTTGACCCGTGGAACACTTTCATCCTTGGATTATTGAAAACTTACCTAGGTAGGGGAGACTCGGGCAAGAAGAACCATATGGGCAAAAGGAATCAATCAAGTATTTTAAAATTTAAATTTGCCGCTCTAATTTTGTCATCTAGTTTCGATAGCCGCCGCATTTATGCAGTGTTTGTTATAAAATATATTACGGTAAGTTGTTTTTTTCATATTTTACAGTGAATAATATAGAAATATGTACGTTCTGAATCATTTAACAGGGTTCAGGAGTTTTGAAACTATTTCTAAACAGTAAAAATGTGTAACATCATGATTGAATATATGGAAAAAGGATCTTTCGCCTTACTTAACCTCAAAATATTTCCGCGGTATCTGATATCCATTTATTTTTAAATGGATTGATATATTTTAATTTACAAATAGGGCAAAAAGAACCGGGCAAAAGGAACTGGTGGATTCAGTGTAATTTCTGCCAAAAGTGGGCGCATCACTTATGTGCCGACTACCATATACTGGTGTCTATATCTCCGACACTTGCAAGGGTACGGTTTTAAGCTCATTAAAAGACACTAAATAATAATATTATTTTTTAGTGTTTGTGTTGCCTAAAGGCATTTTATATGTTGGTTATGTTGGTTCATTTTGCCCAAGACAAAGGTTCTTTATGCCCGCGGGTCTGGGCAAAAGGAACCAAACGCAGAGTTTTGGTTTATGTTGTTTTTAAAAGGAAAATATATTTTCTTTTGTGTTTTTAAGAAATAAGTTTTGTTTCTAAAGATATGCTGTAAATTATTTCATTTCCCTGAAAATATGAGAACAATCGGAACATTTTGACAGGCATTTAAAATTAAGTGGTTCTTCTTGCCCGAGTCTCCCCTATTTACTTTTTACTTTTATATAATATAAGTATAGAGAAAAGTGTCTTTTAAACTATTTAAAGCAATATATTGCCCCAAAAATAGGTGTACCTAATTAGATTGCAGGGCTGCAAAAAAATTAACGAAAACAAGCATCGGGATAATCTGTCTTGGTGTGTGTTCCTTTTTATTTTCATACCCTGTCTATGTAGGCCAGGCCTAGTTGGATGTGTTTAAATTGATCATAATAAAATAAAGTTATATTATATCAAGATACATATCACTACTCCATACTTACTGAAAATACGAAATACCCGGTATTTTACCCTATTTGGGCATAATAAAATCATACAATGGTCATTGTTTATATTCCAATCCGAGTATCCGAGTTATTAAAAGCTCAAATACTATTCACTAAACTACACAAAAACTAAAAATCCGTAAATTTAAACACCCACAATCCACAATAGCAAAGGAAACAACAAGGAATCCACAGAGAAAACTTAAAACACAACAACGAAAATGGCGCCGAGCCGATTCTGAGCATGTCGATAAAGGAGGACAGGCCGATAAAGGTTTGTGCGCATGCCCAATTAGAGTTGGTTGGTTGGTTGCAATCGGTTGGGCCTGTGCCAACAGGTTTATGGGGCATATTATGTTCAACAATTGTTACACTGAAAAGGTGACATTACAGTTTTAAAGTTATTGTTAATCTAATTGTGCGCTAAAAATTAGTATTTATTTTTGACACATGGTTTGATAGAATTGTAAAAAAATATGGACAAACCCCTTTTTAATTAAGCTTTCCAAAGAAGTGCCACAAGTAAAGTCTCTACCAACAAACTTAAAAAATATTGGTATTTGGGCATAATAAAATCATACAATGGTCATTGTTTATATTCCAATCCGAGTATCCGAGTTATTAAAAGCTCAAATACTATTCACTAAACTACACAAAAACTAAAAATCCGTAAATTTAAACAACCACAATCCACAAAAGCAAAGGAAACAACAAGGAATCCAAAGAGAAAACTTAAAACACAACAACTAAAATGGCGCCGAGCCGATTCTGAGCATGTCGATAAAGGAGGACAGGCCGATAAAGGTTTGTGCGCATGCCCAATTAGAGTTGGTTGGTTGGTTGCATTGTTGCAATCGGTTGGGTCTGTGCCAACAGGTTTATGGGGCATATTATGTTCAACAATTGTTACACTGAAAAGGTGACATTACAGTTTTAAAGTTATTGTTAATCTAATTGTGCGCTAAAAATTAGTATTTATTTTTGACACATGGTTTGATAGAATTGTAAAAAAATATGGACAAACCCCTTTTTAATTAAGCTTTCCAAAGAAGTGCCACAAGTAAAGTCTCTACCAACTAATTTGAAAAATATTGGTAATCATAATAAAACGTTCGCTCAAATAATGTGTATGCCAGTTATTTTTACTAATTGAAGACCTTAAAGCAACAACGGTACAAGCCACAATCTTCTTTAAAATTAGTTATATTTATTTTTCACATCAGTAGTAGTATTTCTTAGCTAAGAAATAGAAGTCCTCGCTACTGTAACATAGATCGCAGCACAAACTCCCAAAATCCTTTTTGCTTTTAAAATGAATTCAACTATTTTAACTGTAAAAATGGTACAAGCCACAAGCCACGTTATTTATGTTATGACGGAGCCGGTTAACACGACGGCTCGACCAAATACATATTATTACGACGACTCTGAAAGTGATCGTGGCTCAGATTTTGGATCTGCTGATAGTATAAGGGACAAAGATTACGTATTAAGTGGTAGTGAGAATGATACGTCTTCAGGTGACGACGTGCAGGTGAGTAATTAAAATTTGTGGCTTATCCCCTTGTTATGTAAAATTATTGTGGCTTAAATTTTCTTTTACAAATATTAAATTAATGACGTTGTTTTATTTGCTTAACGCTAAAATGACACATTTGCTTATTACTTTTTTGATAGTGTTTATAAATAAAATAAAATTATGTTTGGGTTGTATATTATTCTTATGAAGTTTTGAATTTTATCTAATTGTGGCTTATCCTCTTTGTGCTTTAAAAAGTGTGGAAAATTAATGATGGGATTGATGATGGGAGATTGGCGTAGTTCAAAATAATAATGTAGGGATTCCTAACGTTATAGATGATGAGATTGAACATTTGGACAACTTTAGCGATATTAACGAAGAAAATTAAAGTTGTTTTTATTTTTAAATTTATTGTTTGTTTAAACTAGGTATATAACTAATCCAAATATTTTTTTTTACTGTTACAAGGTCGTTAAAACATTAATGATTTTTTTTAAACCTTAAATATATTGAAATTATAAAAATATACTTATTTTCTTTCATTAAAAACTTGTTATGAACTGATTATTACAATAAGTTTATGGTTAGTATTTTCGAAACGTCTTAATGTAATAAAGGTACAAGCCACATTTTTTAAACTAAACTATTAGTTTTTTGTGCAAAAATGTTTTTTTTTAATACTTTTTTCAGCATTCATCAAAGACCGGTTGGAAATTTGCAAATAGTAAGTTATAATATTTTTATTATATTTCTTGGTATTTGAAGATTTAGTTAAAAACTTTAAAGTGGATTTTCTCAAAAACTCAACTTTGAGGCATGTACCGTTGTTGCTCTAAGGTCTTCAATTATAGAACATTCCTCGAACTGCTCTAATAAGTTGCAACATTTTTTACTTTCTTGTCTTCTTTAATCGAATTGGACATGGAATCGTTCAGGTTTTGACTTTTTGCTCAAATTAAAATTAAATTAAAATATAATAGAAACATTTTATGATTTTTTGCACATACAGATTGCTCGTGATCTAGGTGCAATAATTAATATTTGTCTTTATTAAGACTGTTGGTATTTGTTATGTTATGTCACAGTCAAAGTTGCTAGTTAGTTACGCAATGCAATAATCTTTGTGCAGCTCGATATAAGTAAGATAATTTATTATTTGCGGCACTATAGACATGAAATAGAGGTTAATTAAAAGGTATTTCTGTTATGGAATTTATTCAGCGTTAGAATATAATATGAATATAAGCAAAATGGCAATACTTAATGTTGATGGTAAACTTATTATCTGTTAGATTATTTTGCTCCTTTATAAATAAAATTTTATTTATTTGATTTCAACTAAATACCTCATAACGTTTCAAAATAACTATCTGTACTTGAGCATTATACCGGGTGTCCACGGAAGGTGGTTCGCCCCTCTAACTTTTTTGTTTTTCAGGATAATAAAATAAAATTTCGGGGATTTGTATACGACATAAAACTGCAGCTTTGATAGGTGACTCAACATTATAAAACTTCCGGTTTAACCGGAAGTGACATAAACTTTCTACTTTTAAATGGGACACCCGGTATATTTTTCCTTTTTTTGACTTCATATGACATTCTAAATACAACAATGTGTCACCTGTCACTTTTTGTCACCAAGAAAATATGTTTTTTCGAAATTTATTGTTTTATCTAGAGGGCTATGAATACCTTAAAATCACGTATTTCATTTCTTTAATCTTGGGAAAAATACAATTTTACTATTTTTGGCATTGACATGCCAACAGCTTCTGCCAAAGTAAATTAGTTTGTTGTTTAAAAAGCATGAAAAATAATATCTAGTTTTACAAGAAGTGAAAAAGTTGATAATATGTTATTAGTGTTTGGAGAATGTAAAAATAATTCAACCGATGCTGCACGACTTTACGCACAAAGATATTGTAATCGGCGTCATCCAACCCGGCACTTTTAGGTACCCAAAACTGGTTCCGAAAATCCGAAATCAATGACAATAATAACATAATATCAACTTTTTCAATTCTTGTAAAACTAGTATTTTCCATGTTTTTTAAAGAACAAACTAATTTACTTTGGCAGAAGCTGTTGGCATGTTAATTTTCTTTAAGGCATGCTTTTGTTTTATCAGTTTTGCTGGTCACAGGCTACTACTTGATGCATTTACATCTAAATTTATTCTCAAAAGATGCTTCATTTTAGGAAAGTTCTAAGTTAACTTTTTAAAGTTTTTTAATGGCAGCTTTTCTAAAACCTAATAGTGTGTGGTATCAAAATAATCGTAATGAAATCCTCTTTTTCTTAACCCTACGAGCCACCTTGTTGCCGTTTAAAAAAAAATGAGTTGTAAAACTTTAAAGATTAACTTTTACATAGCACATAGCATTGGACCAAAAATAGTAGAATTGTATTTTTCCCAAGATTAAAGAACTGAAATAAGTGATTTTAAGGCAAAAAAAGTAAAAATATACCAGGTGTCCCATTTATAAATCGAAAGTTTATGTCACTTCCGGTTAAACCGGAAGCTCCATAATGTTGAGTCACCTGTCAAAAAATGCTTGCAATCTTGAAAAACAAAAAAGTTAGATGGGCGAACCACCTTCCGTAGACACCCTGTATAGTATTAACCGAAAAGCGTGTACGCATTTTAATGTTTTCGTGAGGTGTCACAAATTAGGGGGCGACAATTTTTCACCTTCATACATCTTATAAACTAAGGGTGTTGGGCGATTTTTATTTCTACTGATTTCCTACATCTCCTTTATCTCCACTAAATCCCTCCCCCCCTTTACATTTAGATATAGGAAAGGAACCAAATTTGAGATACTTTTTTTTTTAAATAAAATAAATTTTGTTACAAAGATTAATAATGTATTTCCTAAGAAGTACCTACTGTAACACAACCTTTATACAAGCTTTTGTAACAAAAAGAAACAAATTAACATTATTCTTAACAAAAATAAAGCCCTTTTTAAGAATGATTAGTGTACTTCTCTAAAACAAAAAAGAGGATTCGTAATTTGAGACACGACGGTGTCCAAATTTGAGACATTACTAAAAAAAAACGTTTCCCTCACAAAAAGAACAAACAAAAGTTTTACTTCGGATCTCCCCACAGTCTTCATCTGTCCATCTACCAAACGGACGCATTTAGCCCATTTTTCACCATGTTTTCCTTTAGGTATCCCAAAAGTCATGTCGCTGGCAATGCTGGCATTCCATGATGTTCTGCAAAGACTCAGCGATCAAAGAAAATGTATAGGGTTAGAAATGTTAACTCCATGTTAAACAATCGCAACAAAATGGAGAGAGAAAGAAGAGAGTGCGAGAGAGGAAGAGGTGTTAGTGTGCCTACTGGCTACCAGTGGCGCAACGGCGGGAAATTTGAACGGTGGTTTTAGAACTTTTGAATTTTATTATTAACTTTTAAACGAGTTTTTATTGAGTTAATTTGTGATTTACTATTAATATTATTGGATCATAAATTAAATCAGTAAAAAGACGCACAAAAGTTTTTGTTTTATGGAATAAAAGCATACTTTTACATTAACCAAGATTTGGAAAATAAATAAGGAAACGCTTTATCGTAAATACTTTTTCCTATGTTTATTTATAAATAAAAACTGCATAGACGATCATAACAAAAAATAACTGTTTAGAACAAACTAATGTCCTTCAGTTACGTCTCACAGGTCTCACTTATCAGGTATTGTCTTAATTCATATAGTATATCACAAATACTGCACAAAACACAAGCACTAGGCTGCAACGAGACACATACTAAACATCCATAAGCTATCAGGTACCTAAATCTTACAGCATTCTCTGAGACAAAAGAACCAGAAACAGTTACGGGTTGACAATAAATTTTTATGTAAAATGGGTCCAGTGGCCAAGTATGTACCTACTCATCGAGTTAGCTTAAATCATTATCCTTGTGCGATCATGTTGCTCAATGTACAATACTCCTTAAAACAAACAAATTAGTATTAAGTAGTATAAAATATACTTCTAATCTACTCAGTAAAACAAAAATGTTAAAATTATCATTTCAAGAGTTTAATTAAACTATCAGTTCGTAACTGATATATTGTTAGGTATTACCTCGAGCACAAATCTGTTGCAGTTGTCTGCCGGCTGCTCAACGATAATTTGTTAATATTGACTTGTAAACTAATAATAAATATGTGAAACATTTCATGTTAATTTATTTATAGTAAACTTACATTTCCAATATAAAAATAGGTGTTAGTGAAAAATCCATTTGATAGACAATGGAAAATAATTATCCGCATGGTAGGCTAGGCTGTAATAATGGAAAAATTACACACATCGGCGAAGTTTTCTAGAGTAGAAACTAATAGAATTGTTTGCAGCGTCCACGCTTAAAGTGGAGTTGAAAGTATGGGAATTAAAAAACTGATGTATAGAAGTGACATAATAATTATGAAGAAAATTGAGAAAAGTTAAAAGATACTGAGTATGTGAAAAAGTCAGTAAAAGGGGTCTCAACCAATCAAATAAACTGGGGAAGAAGAAAGGAAAAAGTACCCCACAAACCACTTGTTAAGACAGTATTTTCATTGTAATATCTTCATAATACTTTCACAAATTTTATCTTTATAATGTCTTACAGACATATACTTAAAAAGTTTTATACAAATTTTAAATAACCCTCGACACCTTCTTTTTAGAAGGGTTTTTTCTTCTTCCACAGTTAATTTGGTTGGTTTAGACCCCCTTTACTGACTTTTTTACATACTCAGATATGTTTTAATTTTTCTCAATTTTCTTCATATTATGTCACTTCTACACATCAATTTTTTAATTCCATTAAGGTTCTACACCATTTTCTCTTCTGCTAAAACCATCAGCATTAAATACATTTTCTGTCTCCTGATGATGAACGTTTCTACGTTCGAATCATGTAGAGACCTCTAAACAATTTTTATTCTATTAAATTTTGTGGAAGAAGACTTTTAGTCTTTTCTTTCTTTCCCATAATAGAATTGTATTAAATATTAAAATGATTAAAAAAATTAATTTAATTTCCTGAGAAAAAAACGTGGACAAGAGAAATTGACAGTTTTGACATGGCGGGCTGGCTAATTTGTTCCAATTAGCACCTGGCTCAGTTTACGAAGCGTTATACTAGGTCAGAATATAACTGTCCTTCTCTTCTATACGTCAAAAATATGCGACAGAATCCGGTTTCTCGGCCAGCTGGAGAATCATCAAGCAACAACAGCGCTAATTTAACTCTGGTGGCCAGCTGCGCGGCTTGAGATAAATATGACCTTGTGATGCAAGATTGTTAATTTACAGTTTCATCGGGGTGTGAGCGATGTTGTTGTCTAGCGGGTCCAAGGTTATGCAATAAAGCAATCCATATAAGTTGCTTTTTGTTGTAACTGGGGTACCCCTTCTTACTCCATGACCCCGTCTTGCCCCTGGCTCCCCTATAAAATTGTTTTCATATGTGGCCAAGTTTATGCCGGACATATAGTTTAAGTACTCAGTACCGCAGCCACAGCTTCAGCTATGTATAAAAGTATATGAAAGAACTTTCATAAAACTGTCTATCTAATAATTTTATTATCCATGTTATACATATTTATTTTATTTATAACATCGAATTTTGTTTTAATCAGTTTTGTACACAAGCAATAAAAATAACCATTTCTACAAAAACAGAGCCAGTAATGCGTTTTTATTAGACGAATAAATTCACAAATTTTTCCATTTTATGATATCCCGGCATTCATGTTCATTCTTTATTCCTCTCTTGCAGATTCATTTATTTCTCGCAGTTTTATTATAAATCCCAGTACAACCTAATAAAAATTTGCAGCTTTGCGTCGCAGTAGTCAAATTTACATGAAAAACAGTGGTGGCTGGCCCAGGAATGGCAGTAGTTCTTTAGGTATGCTAGCAATGCGCAGGAAGGAATGCTGGTTTCATTTTTAGAGCCATAAATCAGAGCGAATCGCTTTAATAAAACGGCCCTCGTGTGCCACAGATTTGTTCTGCGGAACACCAGCCATTTCCAAGTTCCAAACATTTTAAACTTGATCTTTAGTACGGGTGCTTATGCTGTTTTTATTATTGTGTCTTTTATTAGTAGGAAATTTTATTGTAATGCAGAGCCACAACACCTTGAAAGAAGCCGTGAAACGGAAACATTGACAACACTCCTTGAAGATCCATGGGGTCATGTGATTTTTTTAAGGTTAGCCATGGTTTAGTATGTAATTTACGCGCGAACTAAGTGTAAGTGTCTTATTAAATTGTATTTTTATCCGGTTTTCGATTGATATATAATAGAAAATTAAAATAACATGATTGCTAAAAACCTCTACAAAATACTGATGAAAATTTTTGGTGCGGGTTTGATCTATCATTAATAAAGTGAAAAATCCAACAGCCTGGCCGGCCTGGCGGTTTGTATACGGGTCTTATAAATGGCAGCAGAATTTTATTTGTTTTAATTTAAAAGTTGTGTTTTTTGTATCCTAGTTAGCTCTTTGGGATAAACTTTATTGTTTTTTGGCTATACAGTTAATTTATTAAATATTGAAGTGTTTATTTAACTTGAAGGTATATGTGAATGAGTTTTAAAATATCACTAGTAGAGATAGTTCATAAGTAGGTAGGATACCTCTTGATACCTCGGTATTTAGGTAAGTACTATTTTTTTCTTTTAGTTTGTTTATTTATCAACATGCCAAGCCCCTACTGTATTCCTGGGTGTAACTGTAACTATAAAAGTGTTTTAAAAGCAGGTGAAGAGGGTGTAATATATTTTTAGAGTTTAGATTTGACCAATGACTGTATTTTTAATCAGGTTTCTGTGGACATTGATATAAAGGTAAAGGTTTTTTTAAAAGGTAATGAATTGGCTTACAATGATTTAAAATGGATTTTACCCTTTAAAATGAAACTAAGCAGGTGGTCTAAAACTTATTGTCTCGGTACCAATTCATACATTGTGAAAGTAACGAAGTTACCCAGATAGTAGAAGACTTTTTAAGACAAGCGTAGATTTCTTAAACAAAAGCTTAAGCTTAATAAATTTTGAGACAGAAGTCGATAGTCAGGCTTATAATTTAAACGCAGAAGATAATAATTTGTATAATAGAATATTACGTAGTGAAACAAAAACAGCTTTTCAACGCAATATTACTATTATTTAATAATTAAGTAAGTTGTTCTTGTTATCCAAAACTATTTATTACTTTTTTGTGCATTTTTCAATATCAATATAGTGGCACCAGAGCCAAAAAAAACACAAAAAATATCAGAAAAAATAAAAAAAAACTCGCCCGTTGCCGCGCGTCATAATATTAGCTTGAGGATCCGCAAGTCCCAGCTGATGCGGCCTTGCCCGATGTCACTTCATGGCTTCTTTTCAAGGTGGTTGTGGCAGAGCTCTAATAAAAGAAAATGATCGGTCGTTTATATAGTGGATTTCACCTTAGTTTTTAATGCTTTGACGTCTCTCATGTCAAACATATTAGCCAACACGTGATTTAAAAATCCCTAATTCTATAAACGGCTTTCAGGCACGGGCATTGGCTAGATTAACTTACCGTATAGTTACATATACATGACGAAGATGCACACTACACAGTTCAATACGTTGCCCTTCAATGAGCTCAAACTCGTCAAAAGCACAGCATCGCTCGTATATGCCGTTAGTAAGTGCATCTTTGTCTTACGCATTTGCTCTCGCATATCTCTTTTCGTACTTCATTAATTCGATTGTCTCGTCGCGTTCTTTAAATATCATAGAGCCGCATTGGGACACACCGCGCACCGCGCACCGCGCACCGCGCACCGCGCACCGCGCACCGCCTGCATTCTGCTGTTAATTCTTGATCGTTCGTGTTATTGTTTTTGGTATTTTTCAGACAGCATTTTGCTTATATTTTGTGCGTATTAGACTTTTTGGTTTTAAACTGCCGGACTGTGTATATCTGTGACATGTTTCTTTTTATGCAAAAGTAATTAAATAATTATTAATGTCTCGGACGGTGACGACGACATCGACAGCTTGTCAGATGAAGACCAAAAATAATAGGGAACTTGCAACAAAATTAAATATGAAAACCACAGTAAACCATTATGCTAAAATAAGTTTTACATACAGTTGTATTGAAGAGTGCTTGAGGTATCTGTTCTGCAAACGCATGGACAAAAATCTTTTTGTAGTATCTACTTACATTATTTTTTCTTTATTCATTAAAAAAAAATACCTAATTCGATATCATTACAAACTTTTGTTGTTTTATTATAAACCAACGAAAAGTTAGACCTATTGTAAACTTCAAACTCTTTAGAACGTAGTCTAAAGAAAAATATATCTACCCGTGAATAAGAAAATAAAAAAGTAAACAATAAGCTATTAAATATAATATATAGATTTTTTCAACTTAACACTGCATGGTCTAAAATCAAATTAGAAAACAAAATAATTCTTTAATAAAAAACGTAGTTAATTATTGATAATACTAGATTCACGACTGCCCCTTGTATATTTTTTATTGTACTAAATTAAGAGTGTGTTTTTACCAAAATAACAGCACTTTATTATTTTATGAATAAAAATTAAATGAAATTGTTTTTCTGATATTCTATCCTATTTCCATTCCCCTTCAGTGTTTTTTTTTGAAATATCTTAAAAACTGCTTAGGTAATTCTCGTTTCCATTCATAATTACAACTACAAATAAATTGACCCATGTTCACACATAATTTTTAAGTCCGGCCCTGGCCAATCCTTAAGTTCTGTAAAAAGAAATGTTATAAATGACATGTGTCAGCGGCGGCGATTAAA
Organism: Polydrusus pterygomalis; assembly: GCA_963969555.1. NCBI lineage: Eukaryota > Metazoa > Arthropoda > Insecta > Coleoptera > Curculionidae > Polydrusus > Polydrusus pterygomalis. The sequence continues at coordinate 74,306,623 of OZ018376.1, read as the reverse complement.
AACTAAGGTGAAATCCACTATATAGACTACCGCCCACTTAATCAGGAATCGCTCAGACACGTCAAACTAATTTTTTTAAATGCAATTTGTTTAGAAAAAAGATATATATTCTACAGGGTGCATCATAAAAATGCTACTAGTATCAACCTTAATTTTTTTTAAAGAAACATATTGTTTACTTTTACATTTTTACATTGTAAAATCAATTCTCATTTTTCATAAATTTAATCATGCCCTGTACCTATCTTCAACCATTTACGAAGTATTAACCCTTTAATATTGGTATGTACTATGGAGGACTTGAGGTAGAAGGCCGATCGCAATGCATTGGATTCGGTCCCAAATTAGCATCGGTAATTCAGCTTTACGAGTTGCCATAAGATGGCGCTCGTGTTCGAAGTGGGCTATCAAATAAATGGTTTCTTATGGATGCGATAACTATTTTTATTTAAATTAGTTCTTTAAGGAACAAATAAGGACTTTTATATGAATTTACACTTACTTTGTTATACTTATTAGTAAACTCGGCCTGTATAAAGTTCCAACGATGCTTTGTTTTTAAAATACAGGAACATTCTACCTGATCTAGCTAGAGTGTTTTACCTTTGGAGCTAGAAAGAGACTTATTTGGCTGCGTTTCATCTCTGAAGAAGATCCTGTCTTACCACCCCCACACAAAGCAAACTCTACTTTTATAAATTGTACCATTATAAATATGGAAATTAATTACAATACAACGTTATTTGTCTTGTCTTGCCTTCAAACGTTATTTGTTATTTCGAAAAATAAAATGTCAATTGTCAAAAGTAAAAGCACAGAAAAATAAAGGGTTTAAGTAAAAGTTTAAAACTATGGAGGATCTAGTTTTCCATATTAAAAACGAAGAAGAAGAAGACAACATCAGCCCACTTCGGACGCGAGAGCCATCTATCGGCCAATAGCGATCTAACCAAAAAACCGGGACAGAATTTGAAAATGCTGCCATTGTCGATCGGCCTCCTACCCTATAGTTCTCCATAGTATGTACCATATGGGATTAACGACGCCATTTTCTATCGTCAATTCGATTTGCCGAACTTTTGACGATTCGCATGCGCACTGCAGCGCTGTGTTGATCAGAGTAGTTATTGTTATGCTTTTGGCATACGAAGAAGAAAGACAGACATATTCTGGAGCTGGTAGAGCAAGGCAGATGTTAGTCAGCCGGTCATAGTTTTGTTTACTTTTGTGTTTTGTGCAATTACGGAACCTTTCCTGTTAAAACAAACACATATTCTCTTGAATTCTTAGGAGAGATGACATCTAGATAGACTAGAAAATACCGTGTTACCAGTAAAAATTGTTGTTTGTTTTCAAGGATTTTAAGGTAAATTGTGGCAATTTTAGTGGTTTCAAAAAACTTCTTTTTCAAAAGTTTCTGTGCATTTATTTAAAAAAAACCACCGGCATAGGTACTATTCGTCAATGCCTCCCTGAACAGTTCTTCCAAAATTAGATACTAATTTTTTTTTCAATAATTGCAAGGTTCCGGAAGTTACCCCTGCATTCAAGTCATTTATAGGTCTTTTATACATGATTGACTTTGGGAACTGTGCCCGTAATGTTTAATATATCTACCTATGTTTTTCTTTAGAATATATCGAGAAATACACTATTTTATGTGTTGTGATTTAAGACAATGTCCTGATTATGCTACATATAAATTATTCGGTATTTTTTTTTTCTACGGTAAAAATCTTTTGGAAATTTTGGAAATTTTAAATTCAGAACTGATTCTATTGTCAAACTGGTTAAAAGTTAACAAATTAAAATTAAATGTTTCTAAAACAAAATGTATGGTTATGGGTGTAAATTTAAATAATTATACAAATATAAATATTTTAATTGATGGTGATAAACTAGAAATAGTCAATTCTTTTAAATATTTAGGTATATTGATTGATTCAAAATTAAAATTTAATAACCAATTCGAAAATTTAATTTACAAAATTGCGGGAAAAATTAGTTATTTTAAAAGAATAAGTTTAAATTTAAAATTTTATTCGAAAAAAATTGTATACAATACTTTAATTTTACCACATTTTCTTTATTGTTCTACAATTTTGTTTATGGCGGATGAAGGTGTAATAAATAGATTACAAATTTTACAAAATAAAGCAATGCGAATTTTACTTAATATGGATAGATATACAAAAATTAATGTGATGTTAAAAAATGAGAATGGTTAAATGTAAAAAATTTAGTATTGTTTTTGGTTCCAATATTTATTTTTAAAATTCAAAATGATTTGTTACCGCCACATTACATAATTATTTAACACGAAATAACAATAATTTTTTTCTTAATAGTTTTTCAAAAAATATTGCATATAAATCAGTTTTTCATACGTCTTATTGAATTTAATAAATTAAACAAGTCAATTAAAAATCAAAAAAGTTTAAAATCTTTTAAAAAAAGTTTAAAATCTTTCTTATTAACTCAACAGGACAAATAAAGTTTCAAAAGGTCATTTAATTCAAAAAATAAATAAAAAAAAGGGTATAAACTTGTTAAAATGTATCATGTAGCCACGTGCTAAATAAATCTTTTTACTACTACTACTACTACTTTTTTCCTAGATTTTTTTTTTTTATATTTTTGGCCAAATTTTTTTTCTTTATGCGATGGAATAAAAATCAAAATTTAGTGAAAAAAACCCATTACGGGCAAGCTTTAAACATGGATTACCATAATATACACACATTACTGTTTCTTAGAAATGCTCAAGGAAAATATTATAACTAAAGGAGGCATTATATGCACTTAAATTCAGCGAAAATATGCGCATATATATGCCTTGTTTGCCTTTAAAATATGCAGTTATTTGCATTTTTTTTTTAAATATACATACTAGTCTGCAATACTTCTTAATTTATTATATTAAAATGAGGTAAAGAATTTGGTCCTGGGGTCCCTGGTCCATTGGGTTATAAAAAATATGTTTATAAATACCCGTAAATTTTTGCAAAAATCCTCTAAGTTGCGGAATTTGCAATTTTTTTAAAGGTATGTTTGCTGCGACCAAAGCCTTCTGTCTGTAAGTTTTCTTGAAAAATTTTCTTTTCAGAATTAGATTTTTCTCAGACCTTTTAAAACGCGTTTGTTACACTCAGCTAAAGTGGCTCAGATTTCATTTTTTGAAACTTTGAATTGTGCAGCGGTGTTTTTAAATGTTGATCGATTTGAAACTTCTTTTCACAAATAATAATTTTTGTACAAGCTAGACAGAAGAATTTTTCTCCACTTAACTCTAACTCCTGGAAATTTTTAATCCACGAAGACGTTTTCGCCACCTTAAGTCAACACAAATTTGAAATTACTAATTTCACACTGAAAATACTGAAATCTTTTTCCAAACTAAAACAGAAGTATGTATTACAAATCGATATAAATACAGTTTGCTAAGCAGATAATAATAACTCATTATTAAGTGACAATAAACAACCCCTAACAATATATACCTACATGCAATCCCCGGAAACCCCCAATTAAATACCTTGTGTATAATCAAAATGTAAATATAATAAAATTATTATAATCTTCAGATTGGAAAATCCCCGAAATAAGTACCGAACTGGACATTAAACCTTTAACGTTTTAAATTTTTTGATAAAGCCGAAAACATAAAAATATGCTCTTAAAATAATAATTTATGAAAAATATGCATCCATCTTAACATACTTAGTATAAAACAAAGTCGCTATCGCCCGTCTGTCCCTATATCTCTATATGTGCTTAAATCTTTAAAACTACGCAACGGATTTTGAAGCGGTTTTTTTTAGTAGATAGAGTGATTCAAGAGGAAGGTTTTTATGTATAACTAGCGACCCGCCCCGGCTTCGCACGGGTGCAATTTCAGAAAGTGGCATGCCGGGTACACGCTAGTTTTATTATAAAATTGATAAAATATGCAAAAAATGCATATTATGTATGCATTTTGCTTAGGTATATTCCGCCCTTTAATTATAACAATGGCATTTATGAATTAAGTTGAAGAAATAGTCCATACTTTATGCGGAGTGTAAAATTGAAGAAAACGAAATGAGACCCCTTAAGTCTTCCCCCACTGGTATAATATTATATTAGTTATTACGTCAAAACAAATTATCTCTATCACCTTTAAGACCATCAGTCAACATGCAGGGGCATCTTTAGGCACTTACGATTGGGGGGCGGCCCATTTTATGATAAATTTTTACCTGTTACCACGAAAACTAAACTAATTTAATCCTCCACCAAAGACCATAAAAATGTAATAACAACATAACTGACCTAACGTAAATGACATACGTTCTTATCAAACTTTCTCAAGGCTTGAGAGCCCAAATTCCGTCTACTCGCCCTTTGTCGGTCTGCGTGTGACTGTCACGTGCATGTGGCAACACTTGCAGTTGCCCAGTTGTGCGTAGGCTTAGCGTAGGTGACAGTAAAGGCCGATCATAGACAATAATTTACCTTTAGATACGTACAGCTTATCTACGGCGCAAACAAAAGGTAGGGGGGAGTGGGGGAATCCCAGTCAGGTGGGTAATTCCGGTCACGGTTAAATACTACAGTGTAAATGTACTCAGTTTGTTTAGTACCGTGCTGCCATCTAATAAAAAAGGTCAGAGTTAAATGCACGTGGTTTCGCTATGATCACCCCATTGTACTGGCTCCAATTGAACCTCAAAGTTTTTGCTCTGTTTTGTTATAACATTCAGGCGAATTGAAACAAACGTAAGGACGAAAATAATGTATTTTTTTGCATGGCCTTATATGATACTTTCTCAGAATTAATTGGTCTAATGATTCCTGCGTTCGTACATATCTAAATCACTACGATTAATTTTAAGGTTAGGGTTTTTGTTGCAAGTAGCTTTTGGGTAATGCCGGTCAACCCAATTGGGGCAATACCAGTCTATTTTTGTATTCTTTGCTAGTTTAATTGTTTAATTTTTATATTTTATAAACATTTAGAAGAACTTAATGAAACCCTTGGTAATATATTACTTTATTATACATGGATGTGCTTTATTCCTTTCTTATTAAAAAAATATATTCTAGAATAATTTTTGCCATATAAAATGCATTTAAAATGGACTGACCGGAATTACCCGCAGGGTGGGGGAATACTGGTCAATGACACCTCATTTGTCAGATCCTAACTTCTCTTTTGAGGTGAATTATTTTGATTTAAATGGAAAACCATGATCTAGTGGATGGGTCAGGCTATCTTCCATTCTACTTACTTATAGCAAAACACTACTATTTGTTTAACTATAAGTAATCTAGCTTAAGTGACCGCCATTCCCCCACCCTCCCCTACGTTTTATCGGTGAAAGAATACGTCCGAGCGCATGACTCGCCGGTCAGCTGCCTTCCCTCTGGGCCCCTTCGGGCATGCGCACAATCCTCGTGTTATCGGCCTGTCCTACTTTAACGACATGCTCAAAATACACTCCAGAACCGGCTCGGCCGCCATTTTTGTTGTTGTGCTTTAAGGTTTCTTTGTGGATTCCTTGTGTTTTCTTAGCTATTGTGGACTGTGGGTGTTTAATATTTACGGATTTCTAGTTTTTGTATAGTTTAGTGAATTGTGTCTGATTGTGAGAAAATTAATTCTGTCAAAGTTGCTGGTTGGTTAATTTTTTGTCTAAAATCTGTTCACCCCGACATTAAAGCCAGTATTCCACGGGTCAAGTTCTCGGGCAAACACTTCAAATTCTTGAACAAGAAATTTTTCTTGAAAATGTTTTACACAGGAGGGCCCCCGCAAGGATTAGCGGCGCCCGCGTGCGGGTATCATTTTGGCACCCTTTAAATAATATACTTTTGTACTTTTTTTTTATTTTTTTTTGTAATTTTCAAACTAAAACTTTATTCTTCATTAAGTTAGATAAAAAGACACAACAGAAAGCAAACAATAAATCTAAGATCTAATTCTAAAATTATATAGATATTTTTCTAGGTTTGGCTGAAGCAAATTCAATAATAATATTACTAAAAACACTTTTATCAAGGATATCTTGCTCTATATTGCCAAGATTGCTAAACCAGATAACCTTTCTTGCAGCATAGTCGACCTCAAATAATTTTTAATTATTTTTAATTTTGAGAAGGATCTCTCACCAGAAGCAACAGACACAGGTAAAGTGAGGAGGATTCTTAATGATATGCATATATTTAGTAGAGACGAAGTTAGATTATTTTTAAATATATAGGTAAGTACTGTAAAATGTCGAGAAAATTTGAAAATTCAGGTAATGAAAATAATCTTAGAGCTTTGATCTTATTGAATCAGTCATTTGCTTCCACGTCAACCTCCTTCTTTTCCTGCTCTGTTAGCTTTTGTTGTAGAGCATGACATTTTATTAAAAGATCGTCGTCATTTAATTTAAAAATATCACTAAAAAAAACAAAAAAATTGCCATAATCAGACAACATATCAAATCTACTAGTTAGGTAGCGTTTGATCAATTATTTTTAAAAAGAAATTTATTTTATACGCGGTTTTTGGATTTTGAGGTGCTCCATCCCTCTGTTCATAATCGAACAATTTTGGTTTATACTTTCGTCTAACAGTATTTAACGCGGGAAAATTTTGCTCTATCTCAAGTTCAGCAGCTAGTTTTCCAGCTTGAGCAAGTATTTCCTCGAAAACTTTATCATCTCTATAATTCCTAAAATGATCAATTAGATTAAGACGCGGGCGGCGCGCGGAGTTTGGAGGGTTACGGATATTGGTTAAGAATCAGTTAAAAAAAATTGAATTGATTTCGTTATGGTATACGTTATTCGTTGCAAATTGTTGAAAAAGTAAATATTCAAATTATCTACAAATTGAGGTTCCGGTGGAAAATTCAATATTTTATATTTTTGTTTGTTAATATTTTTTTACCACAGTTATACTTTTTAAATCCTTTGATTTGGCGCCCCTTTGGAGTGGCGCCCGCGTGCAGTGCACGCTTTGCGCTCATGGTTGCGGGGGCCCTGGTTACACGTACCCAAGTTTTAGCCAAATTGTAAAAATCAATACAAGTTATATACCAACTAATATTTGATTTGAGGTTAGGCACGCGATAACATCGAAGATTGGTTATTTTGCTGGTTATGTTTGTTTTTATATTCGATTTTATAAGACCAGTTTAATTCAGTTTCGGCCGAAACCGAAACTTATTTATACATGTAAAAAATGTTATTGTATACTGAAATCTAATTTATTTTATATAGGACGAGATCGATCTTGGGAACGGATTGAACTCTTCCCACCTAAAAAAATTCACAGATCTTGCATCTTAAACCCTTTTTACAGTCGGCAATACTATTTGCAACTCAATTGCTGCAATGCATTGCAGGCGCAAGACATTGCCTGAAATTTGTCTTGCAGGATGTTTTACCGCTGGCAATTCTATTTTCATTGAAAAGGATCGCCAACATTACAAAAATAAATGCCTCTGTTGTTAATCTGTCAATGCGAAAACAACCGAATAACAATAACACAAAACAAACCGAATAAGCGCAAAGAAACAGTGAACTCACAACAAAAGAGAAACAACCCAAACTCTGACAAAAGTCAAACTCAGCTTGAGCGCGTCCTCTCTAGGAACTTTCGTTTTTGTTGGTCACAATGAAAATGCATATAAATCCACCAGAATTACAAACGCACTTGCAACAAAAATCGATCAAGACCGATTTTTCGCAATAGCAAGTCCGATCAGCTGGTTCTCTACTGCGCATGCTTATAAGCAAGACAATTGCAACTTGCAAATAGTATTGCCGACTGTAAAAAGGCCTTTATGCAAGTATCATAGGCGTATTGAAAATACCTACCACATATAGTGGCGAGAAGGAAACCATTATGTCACAGCACAGATTACTTCTATCTGTGAGTATGTAACGTGCCGCTATCACGCGTTATTATGACGGCATGGATGCTCCGATTTAGTTTAAAATAATAATTAAATTATTATACTTAGAAATGTGTAAATTCGACTGTTTTGTTAAAATAAAAAATATAGGATAATCTGTATATTAGTACAGATTGAAGAGCTCAAAACCACCTTTTCAAAAATAGCGACAAAATTATTTCTTTAGCTATACACAGCCATTTACCTGCTGGTCCTTGTACTCTTTGTTCATGAAATGTCTAAATCTTATGTCGGCTATGAAATGTTTTGGATTGGTATATCCATTCTCCCCCGACTTTCTGTGTAATACGCCAAGACCGCCGCGCTATTTCGCTTTGTTCCAGCGACATTCACTGTTTATTTTTTTCCAATTTTATCGAAATTGAAATAATCAAAAATGCGGTTACCATGATATCGACTAATATGTACATACATCTGAAAATTTTAAAAATGACGAAAACGTTATCTGATAGCGATGAAATTTAGACGAATAAAATCTATTTGCACTGTCGTAGATTAAATTTCGAATGATACACGTTCGATATGAACTTTGTTAATAAAACTTGTGCAATTAAACCACTCGGCTGACGCCTCGTGGTTTAACGTTGCATCGTTTCATTATAGTGTTCATAGAACTAGTATATCATAATAACTATCTACTAACTGTTTTCTCTCCCGGCCATATTATCTTAATATCAACAAATATAATAAATGCCGAAACCCAAAACGAAACAATATTAATACTCAGCAGATGATGTCATCGATCCTGTGCGGCTCGGATGTTTTTTTAGACTTCACCGCCGTGTTATTTATGTGCATGTCGCATGTCGCGTTCATTTTTCATGAAATAGACCCGTATATACGCACCCAGTAGTATTTTCAATACTAAAAAGGTCGGCAGAGAATAACTTTATTTACATACAACACTGCCTACGAACTCACCCAAAGTTAGCCGAACGGTGTGCGACAATTCACGAACACCGAATTTCGGCGCGGCCGAAGGTTCGACCGATTTTTGGCCAAAACCGAAACTGTCACCAAAACTAGATTTTTTGGCCGAAACCGAACCTTCGGTCAGTCTGTAACAAAAATGAAGATTTAATGTTTTATAATTTAAATATATCCATCATCTTGTTATGTGCATGGACGTCCATAGGGGGGGGGGGGGGGGGCAAAACAGGCACTTACCCCCCTCTAGGCGCCCACATTACTATTTTATTTCATAATTCAGTATAAATATTGAATAGTACAGTGGTTAGTTAGTAGCCAGTGTCACCAGTAAAGTCCGCATCATATGGGATTTTTTTTATTAATATCTTTATTCAAAATTTGACTTTGGCATCAAGTTCTGCATCGATCGAGATGAAAATTAGGCAAATAAATACTAGTCACGTGATTCGCATTATCTGTCAAATTTTAATTTTTTTTCAAAAAATAATTCAAAAGTAGAGTTATTTCTGAAAATATCGAAAAAAGTTATAATTTTTTTAAATGCAGTTTCTAGCCCACATGCAAAATTTCAGCTGGATAAGATAATTTGGATTTTTTACCTATATTTTGTAAATTGCACCACTTTTGCAAAATAAGACTCAACGCAACCTATACATAAAATTTCTTAGTTTTGACAATGCTTTATTTCAGATACATTTTCTTTAAACTAGCGTCATATTAAATGTGTGTTTTTCTACAAAATCAAAATTGGGCTCCTCAAATTTGGTCGCATGTGATGCAAAGTTCATTTCTTTTTGACCCTGTATAAGGTAACTTCATAAAATACGTATTTTTGAAAACGTAGTTTGTGACTGAAAGTAAAAAAATAAAAAATAAAATAAAGAGATTTTAAATTAAATCGTTGAAAATAGATAAACTTTCCGTTGGGTTAAGCAAAAATGTATTTTCCACTTAATGAACACTTTGTTGATGACACAGTGTTCTTTTTTGTCTTAATATTAAGGTGTATTACTTTCAGACACAAACTATGTTTTCAAAAATACTTATTGTATAAAGTTACCTTATACAGGGTCAATAACAAATGAACTTTACATCACATGCGACCAGATTTTAATAGCCCAATTTTGATTTCGTAGAACAACACACATTTAATATAACGCTACTTAAAAAAAAATGTATCTGAAATAAAGCATTGCCAAAACTAAGAAGTTTTATGTAGGTTACGTTGAGTGTTATTTTGCAAAAGTGCAATTTACAAAATATGGGTAAAAAATAAAAATTATCTTATCCAGCTGAAATTTTGCATGTGGGCTAGAAACTGCATTTAAAAAAACTTTTCCCTATAACTTATTTTTTGATATTTTCAGAAATAACCCCACTTTTGAATTATTTTTTGAAAAAAACTAAAATTTTACAGATAATGCGAATCACGTGACTACTATTTGTTTGCTTAATTTTTATCTCGATCGAAGCAGAACTTTATGCCAAAGTCAAATTTTGAATAAAGCTATTAATAAAAAAAAATCCCATATGATGCGGACTTTACTGGTGACACTGTATATAAAAAGTATTGTTTAAGTTTTTGCCCCCCCCCCCCTCCCTGAAAAACGCTTTATGAACGCCCTTGGTTATGTGTAAGAGCCAACTTGCCAATTGAATTGATTATTTGGGCCTCCCCTGTCCCCTCCCCCCTCTCAACATGTGCCCCTAAATACTTTCCAGTGCCAACAACTCTCTACTTCCATATTCAGATTCTTACTAATATAAATATCTAGCATCTTCATACTAGCTGGTGCATGTCGTTTTACGAATTAAATGTTCGGCTGCTCCCCAACTAAAGTTAATATCATATGTCAGGCAACGCGCAATGCTGCGGAGATAATATTTGTCCTCGAAATACCGCCGATTTCCAACCTCAAATATTTTTATATGTGCACTTTGTCTAAAGGGACGTGTCGTATTTTTCATTACGATTTGCGAGGGTAAAAAGTACAAGTCAGGATATGACAGAAGACGCGCGTTTTTGGTTTATTTTTATGTTTCCGCTCTTAAGGTTTATACCCCTAGTCATATTTCTTTGCCGCCGGGCAAAGTGTTTCTTAAAATGGATACAAAGTAGCCAAATTTGCAGACTCATTTGTTTTTCATATTTTATACTTGGTTTTTTTATGATAAAAAATACATGCTTAATGGAGTTTTGTTTTTTGTTACACATATTTTATAAATTGACAAGTAGAGAAAAGTAGCCTAATATTAGGATAGCTCCTAATATTGGACATCACCATTGTATTTGCCAAGCCAGATAAATATGGGGCGCTATCTATTAACAAGTGGTTTACTTAAACCTAAAAATGCATGGCCGATGTTTTTCAACCTGCTAGTACAGTCCATCAAAGTGATATTGGCAATTTGTTAGCTTTCACGCTTGACACAACCAAGTTTATATCGATGACTTTAAGCTGGATTGAGTCAAAGCGGCGTGTAAAAGCGACTCGAGAAAACTGATATAAACGAGCTTCAATCCGACTTAAAGTATTCAAGTCAAGCCTAAAAATAATTGGGGTTGACTTTATTCAAGTGGTTCTAAAACACGATATAAACGGTTCAAGCCGCTTTACTGCTGCCTAACTTCAGATTACTACGTCATCGCCATATTATGATTTTGACATTTGGGCCCCTTGGCTTAAAATTTAAAGGTTAGTTTGTATTTAAAAACACTTTCGCTTCTTCATTCGACCATACATTTCTTTTTACTTTTTGATCCATATGGCAAGTTTTTGCTTTAAGCCAATTAAAAAAAGACAAACCGGAAAGTGAGGTTATTAACGGCAACGGTATTTTATTTAAACTGAAGTTAGCTTCAAAATCAGCGCATGCGTATTGTTGTTGTTATAAAATTGAGCTTGAAGCCAAATGTCAATCCAAATTGAAGTCGCTGAAATAAACGTGTGAGCCTAACCTTGGAATCTAAGCCGCTTTAATTACAAAGCGGCTTGAGGCCATTGATATAAACTTGGTAAATATTTTACCGCGACCTGTTTGACCATCGAAATATCGAAAATCAGATAAGCAATTTAAGATTTACCTAGTTGTATGTTGTATGTCAGTGTTAAAGCTACTGTGGTAGGCATTTTATTTATTTAGGTTTTGCGGTATAATTGTTATTAGTTTTTCCGGAGAAAAATATAACCTAATAATATGATCGGGTGCCTAATATTGGATATAAGCGGTGAGCCCAATATTGGATAACCAATATGAGGATTTGAATCAAACGGTTAGGAAATGATTATCTATATATTTATTTTCAGAATGGCAACGAAAAAAAGAAAACAGTGGGACATACAAAACATGAAAAATGCAATTTTTTTTTTAAATACATTCATAATATTGTATACATTATGTATATCCAATATTAGGACACCATTTTTGAAAATCAATAAAATGACATTTTAGCGTAAATCGCCTGTTCCTTTTAAAAATAGTACTCAAAAGTTATGTCAATGTGTAATTTGTTGTGATACCTCTGCTTCGATGTGGACTGTATTCTGGTTTGCCTGGTTCGGCCTCTTCTAACGTTTATAAGAAAACTAATATTTTCTATACTATTTCGTTTTACATACGATCTTTATTGAGAAAGATGTCACAATGACAATACAATATATTCACCTTCCAAAAATGTTTCATGACCTGCTAAAACAGGTAATTATACGGAACATTGCCCCCCGCCTTGAAAGGACGTCCTTTTAAGAACCTTTACAGTAAAATGGATCATGAAACAACAAGTGACTAAACGTGATAACTTATTTCCAATGTCTAAAGCACTCAATACTATGGCACCACTAAAAGTCCAAAGGTAACGGACATATTTTGGCAACTGAGCGCTTTATTACTCCCGTTTTAGTTTTGATCAGTGCGACTCTAGCCACTCCATCTTTGCCGGGACATAGTTCCGTGACTCGTCCGAGTAACCAATTAAGTGGGAGTTGGTTATCTTCTTTGATAACAACCAAGTCGTTGATATGGATTGAACCCTTTTCTGTTTTCCATTTACAGCGATGCTGTAACTCTGACACATATTCAAGAGACCATCTAGACCAAAAATGTTGCTGAAGTTGCTGTATTCGTTGAAAGTGCCTTAATCTGTTCTCGGAAATATCTGTGTAGTCTGGATCAACTACTGAGGTCATAGGCCGTCCAATTAGGAAATGAGAAGGTGTAAGAGGTGTTGCATCCATGGGATCACTTGACAGTGGAGACAAGGGACGCGAATTTAGCACTGCCTCAATTTGCACTAGCAAAGTATAAAATTGCTCAAAGGTTAGCAATGCGTTACCTGCTACACGCTTTAAATGATACTTTGTGGCCTTGACACCCGCTTCCCACAATCCACCAAAATGTGGAGAGTATGCCGGAATGAATGACCATGAAATGCCCTCATTCTGTATTGATTCCGTCAAAGCTTTAGAGTTTTCCTGCAGAAATATTCCAAGTTTTTGTAACTCTAGATTGGCACCAACAAAATTAGTCCCGTTATCTGAATACATTTTGGATGGCTTTCCACGACGAGATATAAAGCGTTTAAAAGCTGCCAAAAATGATTCTTTACTTAAATCCGATACAAGTTCGAGGTGAATGGCTTTGGTTACGAAACAGACGAATAAACTAATATAACCCTTTGTAATTTTGTAGCCGCGACCTTGTCTATCTTTTATTGAGAACGGACCTGCATATTCCACGCCTGATGTAAAAAATGGGGGTGCTGGATTTAGTCTTTGAGCAGGCAAATTCCCCATGATTGGATTAATAGATTTTGGATTAACTCTGAAACAACGCACGCATTTATGAAATGTTTTTCTTGCTAAATTTCGTCCTGCCAGAGGCCAATACTGTTCGCGTATTGAAGATAATAAAAATTGCGGTCCTGCGTGAAGTAAACGATTATGTTTCCTTACAAACAATAATTGAGTAAATCGATGTTTAGAGCTTAACAAAATTGGATATTTTTTATTATAATCAAAATCAGAATTTGCTAGTCTGCCGCCAACGCGAAGTATTTCATTTTTATCCAAAAACGGAGTAAGCCTTGATAACTTGCCTTTTACATTAATTATTGTTTTATCGTTATTTTTAAGATTCGATATCTCATTAAAAAAGCTTTGTTGTTGTGCTATTCTTACTAAACATAAAGAGGCATGACTAATTTCTTCAGAACTTAAAGAATCAACATTTCTTTTATCTTTAGTTGTACAACAATTATTTACAAAACGTTTACAATATGCAACTATACGCTCTAGCTTCTTTAAACTAGAATAGCTTTCAAAATCGATTACTGCTGATGAACTTGAAAGTGCGGATGAAGCTATATTTTTTCGCAACTCCGGTAAATCGCCATCTGAACGAAGAGATTTAGGCCAAAATCCCTCGTCTTGCTTTAACCAGCTTGGGCCCAGCCAATAAACGTCGAGTGACAATAAACTGCTTGGCCTAACACCACGTGATACATAATCTGCCGGATTATCTGACGTTGGCACATGCCTCCAGTTTTCTATTTCTGTTAATTCTTGAATTGCTGAAACTCGATTTGCTACAAATACTTGTAAAATATTTGGAGCCATGTTCAGCCATCCAAGTAAGATAGTAGAGTCACACCAATAAAAAGTTTTTTCGATTTTAATTTTTAGCGATAATTTAACCTTATTTATTAATTTTGTAAGTAAAAAAGCAGCTATTAATTCAAGACGAGGAATGGTTTGTATTTTTAAAGGTGCGACCTTTGATTTAGCACAAACTAATTTGACTGCAACGTCTCCAAAGTCATTTTGTGATTTAATATACACACAAGCACCGTACGCCTGCGAGGACGCATCAGAAAATCCGTGAATTTCGACTCGAATCGCATCTTTACACGTTATTTGTCGATCTATGTTAAGATCATTTAGCGCTACTAATTCATCACGAAAATGAAGCCATCTTGTATGCAAAGCTTGCGACAAAGAACTATCCCATCCTAGTTTTTTCAACCAAATATCACGTAAAATAATTTTTGCTAATATTATAGTTGCGCTCAATAAACCAAGTGGATCGAAAATTTGAGCTATCTCTGATAAAACTGTGTGTTTTGTAATGCGTTTGGCAAAATTCGTTCCTATTTTATACAAAAACCGATCTTTTCTGCCATTCCAAATTAAACCTAATGTTTTTGTATTTTCATTTGCGCCTAAGCCGATTAAATCTGTTTCGTCAGATGTTTTTATGCCTTTTAAAACATCAGAGCTGTTAGATACCCATTTTCTAAGATGAAATCCCGCTTTACAAAGAATCTCTGAAACTTCGTTCGCTAACGATATCGCATCTTCAATACTGTTTGCACCTGTTAACATATCATCTACGTAGAAATCCTCTTTGATAACACGAGAAGCTACTGGAAATTCATTTTCACATTCTATACCAAGCTGATATAGACATCTGATCGCTAAGTATGCTGCCGATTTAGTACCATAAGTTACCGTCAATAATTCATATGCTTCAATAGGCTTGTCACTATTAGAACGCCATAAGATTCGCTGCAGAGACGTTTGCTCAGGATTCACTCGACACATTCGATACATTTTTTCGACATCTGCGACGACGACATAATTATGCTTTCGATAGCGTAAAAGTATCGAGAAAAGATCCGATTGAATAGTTGGTCCAACCATTTGCAAATCATTAAATGAATATCCGCTTTTACTAGGACAAGAAGCATCGAAAACAACACGTAACTTAGTAGTTAAACTATTTTCTTTAACTACGCCATGATGGGGCATGTAGTAAGCTTGCTGAGTGTTATAAAGTTCTTTAACCTTAGACATATGCCCGAGCTCCTGATATTCATCAATGAACTTGCAATATTGAAACTTAAAATCTTTATCACGCTCAAATCTACGCTCTAAACCTAAAAGTCGCTTTTCGGCTATATCGTACGAATCACCTAAGTTTTCCACTTTATTCTTTAATGAAATTGTAACCAGAAAGCGTCCCTTATGATCGCGTTTTGCCGTTTCTAAAAAATGCTCTTCACATAATTTTTCTTCGCGAGAAAATACCTTAGAATTTGAAATTTCTTCTAATTCCCAGAAACGCGTTAGTTGATTATCTATTTCTATATTTTTTAAGAAAGTGCATTGAACGCTTTGATCATGAGACTGATTTGAATATACCTGACCAGATACAATCCAACCAAATTTACTTTTTTGTAAGAATGGGCCATAATTGCCTAATTTGACCTGCCCTATGCACACAATATTCCAAAAACAATCGGCTCCCAGAAGCATATCTATTTTACCGGGCAAATGAAAGTTTTCATCAGCAAGCTTTATGTTTCTTGGAATATTTAAGCTTTGTTTATCAATTTTAAAATTTGGAAGATTGCTAGTAATATTAGGTATAATTAAACATGAAACTTTACATGAAAAATTGTTTATCTGTGATTGAACTTGCAAAACTGTGTTGCCTATGATATTTGATTGTGTCTCGTTAAGTCCGCTAACCTTTAAATTAGTTGGCTTACAAGAAAGTTGCAACTTGTTACTGAACTCATGAGTTATAAAACTACTTTGCGATCCCACATCTAACAAAGCTCTTGCTATGAACGGTTTATTGTTTTTATCAAAAACACGCACTAAAACAGTTGCCAAAAGCACTTGCTGATTAATCGATACATTTCGTGAAGATAAATTTACGCTTTTTTGCTGAACATCCGTATGATGGTCAGCTGATTCGTTATCATTGTGATTAAATTTATCGTTCGCTTCTGTATGAAATAAAGTATGATGTCTTGCTTTACACGTTTTACAAGACCCAGAAAAACATTCTCTAAACATGTGCCCTGTTCTTAAGCAATTTAAACAAAGTCGTTTTTTCTTAGCCTGTTTTAAACGATCGTATAAATTTAGTTTTAAGAATTCAGAACAATTTTGAATATAGTGTTCGTTTTTACAGAAAGAACACACTGGTTTTACAGGATTGCTTAAAGAATTGCTAGTAATAAACGAATTTGTTCTTCTGTTAAACCTGCCTGTATTTTGCTTATTATCAGTTTTACCTTGCTCTATAGATTCAAGAAGATCTGCTCTATCTTTCAAAAAGCTAATAATGTTATCCAGTGTGGGTGTTTTAAAGGAAGCCTTCGATTGTTCCCACTTTCTTAGACTAACATCGTCTAATTTTGTTGAAATTAAATATATCACCAATGTATCCCAATTTTCCGTAGGTTCATTTAAAGTTTTTAAAGCCCTAAGATGTTTCCCAACACTGTCTACCATATTTCTTAATACACCGGACGACTCATTATTAATTTTGCACATGTTAAACAGAGCCTTTACATGATTTTGTATTAAAATTCTGGTATTGTTAAATCGATCGCAAATTAATTTCCACGCACTATCATAATTAGAACCTGAAAATTCTAAACTAGCGATTATTTCAAGTATTCTCGGACCTAGGTAGGCTCTTAAGTAATGTAATTTTTGTATATCAGAAAGGTTAATATTTTTATGAATTAGTGACTCGTAAGTGTCCCTAAATTCCAACCACTTATCATAATCACCGTCAAACTTCTTTATTTCGATGACTGGAAGTTTGACACCGCTATTATTATTATTAACCCGTACGTTCTTGTAAGTATTTTTAAACGAGACTGATCCCTGCAACGATTCGCTACCTCCGCCATTACCTAACGAACTGTTTGCAATAATAAATCTTTTAGATTTTGCTAAAACTCTACACTGATAAAATTAATTATTTGAATTAAAAAAATTTGGCATTCACTCAAATAAATATTTGTTTCCTATTAGCCAAACAATTATGTATTTGAATTGTACCTAGAAATTATTTAAAGTTTTACTATTATTCGATTTGGTACAAATAATTTTTTATTTGGAAGTAATCACTTTTTACAAAATTTTAGCTAATATTTATTTTATTCAAATTTCTCCTAACTTAAATGAAATACGTTAATGATTTGAAATGAATAATTTTAAAGTTAAATTAAGTAAATATTTATTTCAATAAAATTTGTACATGTTTTATTAAAGTATTTATTTGTTTACTTTTGTTCAATATGTATTTGCCGTCACAACAACTTTTTTCATTGAAATACATATTTGTTTGATTTTTGTTAAGTATTTATTTGTGATTATAGTCGTTTATTTCCTTTCAACAATTTAAGTTATTTGTTTTAAATACATCGTTGATTTCACTGAAACATATCCTTGATTTTATTGAAATAAATCCCTCTACCCCTATGCTATCCAATAAACAAAAAAAAACTAAAGTTCTAATTTCAAACAACAAAATTTTAAAATAATATCGTGGCATGTTTGTATTTTATTGTTTTAGTATCGCAATGACTTATACTAATTGGTTTTAATGCATTTATTACATAGTTAGAATAAAATATCAGAACAGAAAATCTAAATAAAATGGCTGAGCAACATCCGTCATAAAAATAGTAAAAGATATAAATTTAAAAAAATACACAATACTTATTGATGATCAAAGAAATAAAATCATAATAATACAACCTTGCAAACCAAAAATTTAAGAATACTCGCTAGTTTTCGCCGTCAACTGGGGTTTATATTCCAGTCAATAACTAGAGAACCACTTTAAATTATAACAAAAACTAAAGAGCATTTAAAAGTTAAGGGATGCGGGCAAAATACTCTTGTTTTTTGAATGAGGCCAAAATGGCAATATCAAGACATTTTAAAAACTACAGTTTTATGGCCAACATAACAACTAAATAATTTTTTAGAAATTTATTTTTTGAGAAAAACAAAACTAGATCATTTTGCAAGGATCATTTATGTTTTCATTTTCTTTCGAAACTAATTAATCTGGTATTTTACGATAACTGCTCAGTTGATTGGAATAACGTGGGTACTTGTTTTCACGATAAAAACGCAGTTTTAACGGCTCGATGGAGAGCTCTGAAGCGTTAGTTTAAAAATTAAAAATTAAAAAAAAAACTATTTAATTAGACAAATACGTTAAGTAATTTTTCTTAAAAGTATTTTGTGTTTATAAAAAAATACCTAGGTTTAATAAGTATTATTGAGTCGTATCATGGAATAACTAAAATATCCAAATCGTTTCCTACCTTGGAGTGGGCGATACCCCATTTGAGTAAGATACACATCAATGGCAGACGGTCTCATCAATGGCATGGTATTTGGCATTGCATCTTTCATATTGAAATATATTAAATAAAGTTTATACACAAACACTGAAATTATCACACAACAAACACATAAGGCAGTATCAATATACAACGCTAACTTTTTGATAGGTATTTTAATTCACTGCTGGTTTTCATTTCTAAGATGCAACGAGGTGTGTTGTGTAGCTATCTGGAAAAATGGCGACGAAAGACAAAACTTAAGGTCGACCAGGACAACAGGTCCAAACGACGCATCATGCCATTTGTGCGACCAATCATATTATTCAATGCGGGTGACGTATTCCGATAACCGGGGTAGCTTTAAATAATTAAGGATTTGATTTTAATACCTAATTATTAAAGTTAAATAACCAAGTTGTTGAAATACTTCGTTTTATAATGATTTAATTTGTGGTTAACGGTATTTAGTTCCTAATACGGGATTATTTCGCGTAAATATTAAATTATTTGAATTTTGTACTTTTGTAGTTTCTTGCTTAGATATTTATTTTAAAGCTTGCGTTGTTTGACCTAAATCCGCCAACAGTCAAATCATTTTATAAATAAAAACAAATACTCTGACATATTTTAATTAAATAAAACTGAGTTAATTCAAATCATATTTATTTGTCACCAATACTTCCTCGGCAAATAAATCAGTTTATTTGTTTAAAGGAAAACAGTTTTATCAGTGTATGGTAAGCCATTTCAAAAGTTTCGCGTATGATATATTGCCCTTCACAATCGTCGCAAAGCTCTTCAATTTGACCCTGCAGGTCTTCAAACTCATCCAAACTACTCTGAAATCGCTCCACGCGTTGCTCTAGCTCTAAAAAGACGGTTTGATCGCCGATAATAAAATCTGAATACGATTGCTCTAAGTTTCCGACATATTTCTCAAAAATTGTTAACTTTGCTTTGACAGAACCTCTCTTCCTGACGAGTTTTTCTTGTTCATCCATCCGTCCTAAGTTATTTAAACAAACTTACTAGTAAAATATTGATAACTAAATTATCCCAAACGCGCCACAAAGTATGTTTAAATCAACCTTATTACGATAAAAACTCGCTAGACAAAATGAGGTTAGCCTAACACGCGTGATATAAAAGGTAAAAATCAAAGGTAGTTAATGAAGTATGGAACTGACACACCTTTTTGACGTATTCCTTCTAATTTTCACCCATAAAATCCGGTAGGAGGTCCATGTAATTTGTTGTGATACCTCTGCTTCGATGTGGACTGTATTCTGGTTTGCCTGGTTCGGCCTCTTCTAACGTTTATAAGAAAACTAATATTTTCTATACTATTTCGTTTTACATACGATCTTTATTGAGAAAGATGTCACAATGACAATACAATATATTCACCTTCCAAAAATGTTTCATGACCTGCTAAAACAGGTAATTATACGGAACACAATGCGTCTGGCAAGTAGGTAGTACATTAATGTCAACACATAAAAAAAAATTGATTCATTTTTCCCTAAAATATGACAGTTTAACAAAAGGTATCCCATATTAGGGCACTTTCCTCTATCAGGTTAACGGACATGAATGTGGTTTTTTATTTTAAATAAACAGTAACTTGCATGCGCCTAAAGTGCTCAATAAAAGGGAAAATTTTGCTGCTGCGCGAAGTTATGGTTGATTGTGCTGAACTGCTTTGGCTGTAAATTTCTAACATGCAGTAAACATTTTTTGCGCGTTTAATAACTTTAATAGACCACTTTGTATATTATTATATTGTTCTCATAAATATTTACCTTTAGATAAGCAAACAATAATTACGAAAGTGGCAACCTTATGGCCTCGCGCATGTAAGCAAAGCTACACCGGATTAGGCATGCGCACTGCAACATTATCATTTGACGAATGGGAAAATAGACAGATCTGGGCTTTAAAATTTATATTCTTGCTCAAGAAATTGTAAACAGCTAAAATTTGCCCCAAATTCTTGCCAAAAAATTAAAATTTCTTCTCAATTTTTGATCAAGTAGGGAACTAAACTAATACTACGGCGCGCGGCGATTGCCGATCGCTACGAACCCCCACCAACGTCTTAATAAATTATAGGTTCTAAAGGATACAATTCGTTTTTGTAGACGCTACTCTACTTTCTTAATTTTTGAGAAAGCGCTTTATTGGGAACAAAATGTCGCATTGAGAAGATACAATTTATCTCTTAACAAAATTGCTGTATTAAAAGTAGTTCGTTATTCAACAAGACTATGCTGCTAATGAAACTGATTATACTACCCAAAAAAACACTGCTGTAGCAAATCTGGAATTGATATAGCACTAAAGCGGGTTTAATACACTAGCAATTTGTTTAATATGGGTTAATACAAAATAAGTTATCAATATAAACCTGTTGTATTAGATCGATCATTTTCCTCAGTGTATTTTCATTTAAGTTATTTAATTAACCGCTTGTAATTAAAACCAAATAAACGCTTTAGTGAATTGAACGACTAAAAGAAAATTGATTCAGAACTTCTAAACAATATCAAAAAGAGGTAAACTCGGAGTAAAAGTTTTTAAATTGTCTGTCCCAAGAGTCGATTGTGTCGTGTTGGTGGCGGGAATAAGTGAATGGATGGGCATTATAGACCACTTAGCGATTCAAAGGCCGCATCAACGCTACAAATATCAGCCAACCAATTGTGCCACAGTCGTCAAAAGGACGTATCATACCTACTTTAATGGCATTGTTATCTTTTATAACCGAGTGGCAACCTAATTATAGAAAATCTGTCTCATAAATAAAACGGTTTAATAAAAAGATAAAAATTAAATTTTATGATAATCTGTAAAACAGTTTTTAACAAGTAAAATGAACATTGGTTAGTTGGATAGAAGTTAGAAAAAGTAGGTAAAAACAATTTTTATACCGAGTGTTCCACTAAAGTCGGCGAGGTAGAATTTTATGGAAGCCATAAACCAGTGGCGGTTCGTGCCATTTAAGTGAAGTAGGGCCAGGTAAACCCTTAGCGCCGCAGGCAAAAAAATTTTGGGTGCCACGCCCTTTTTTGTTAATAGTTCTTGCTTTTGAAGTAGGAAAAATAAGCAAAAAGGCACCTAATTTAATTTATAAATAGGTATACCTAAACACGATAACAAGTTGAAACACACAAGCAATGTCAGTGGTTTCATCTGCGATAACAGCGATAAACGGAGAGTCCTTTATTTTTTTGATGACTTCATCATGATACACATCTAACATACAGTCCAGAAGTTCATTTTGTATGGTTTTTGATGTTCCTTTAAATATACTTTTGATTTTTCAATATGATCTTTAAGAGTTTTGTCTAATTCTGAGCTGAAATTTATTAATTCACGAAATATGCCCCTATGTTCCGACGTCTCTTTTTCGTCATGACCTCTCAAAGCCAACTCAAATGCACCACAAAACCGAACGCAGTTTATAATTTGGTTTAATATGTATCTGTTTTTATCAATTTGTTCGTTTTTCTTCATTATTTCATTGTGATATGCAGAATTTAATTGAGTTTTAATGTTAATTTTACCAAGCATACTGAAATTAAATATATTGTTTAAATGTACCTTCGATTTTTCATGTGTCTTCATTTTGTCCCAGATATGGACCAAATCATCTGTACCCCCCACCAAATAAAACACACATAAAACAAAATAGTCTATTAGATTCATCACAACCGCACACCCAAGTATTTTTTCCATAAATATTTCTATTAAATTAACGCAAACGCACTTTCTGTCCGCCCTGAGTTTTTTCTATATTTAAATCTGGTAACGGTCGTCCTAATTCCTTAATTTCCAATTTCTGTTCTAAGGAAATGGTAGAAAATGGAGTTTCCTTTAAAAATCTAATAGTATTCATTACTTATGTATTTCTAAAATAAAAAGTTCGTTAACCCTACATTAAATCAGCCGGCCGAACGAAAACAAATCGAGACGCGACGCGAACATCAGCTGTTTGAAACGTCTAACATCAAACGGTCAAACGAAGAGAGCCTGGCTACGTCGCCAAGATTTTTGCCTGCTTGCATTCAAGGTCATTTTCCAATGTTTTTTTATTGAGGTGATGGCGTTTCGTCACCTCCCGTGTGCCTCGTCGCGCTTGGCGCGGAAGCTACGTTACCGTTTTACGCATAATCGCTTCCTTTTAGATGGAAATTTGCACCCGACTGTGTTCCATTTTAAAATTATTTTGCTAATTGCTTTAAAAACGAGAATATTAATTTTAATAGGTTTTGGTAATTTGTAAAGGGCAGGACGCTAGACAGGAGGGCAGGTAGTGCCATGGCACTGTGGCTCTACCCCACGAGCCGCCACTGACATAAACCTTGTCTTACAAGAAAAAATTTTGAGTAAATTTCTTCTATCTCTTAAGGTGGAAGTATCAACATGCTTGCAATTTCGCGTGGATTTATTCATTTTTCTAGCTTTTACACAGAATTTAAATAAAATCATTATCGTCTTCATATTTTGTAGGTACACTGAGAAAAATGATCTAAAACAACAGGTTTGCTAAGACATAGTTTGTATTGATAGCTTCTTTTTTATTAATCCATATTAAACAAATTGCTAGTGTATCCAACCCGCTTTAGTGTTATATCAATTCCAGATTTGCTAGAACAGTGTTTTAATTGGTAGTAATCAGTTCCATTAGCAGCACAGTCTTGTTGAATAACGAACTACTTTTAATACAGCAATTTTGTTAAGAAATAAATTGTATCTTCTCAATGCGACGCATTTTGTTCCCAGTAAAGCGCTTCCTCAACAATTAAGAAAGCAGAATAGCGTCTACAAAAACGAATTATATTCGTTGGAACCTGTAATCCACAAGACGATGTTGGGGTTCGTAGCGATCGGCAATCGCCGCGCGCCGTATTATTAGTTTTAACGTATTTGTTGCGCAGGTCACATCGTTGTTCGGAGTCTTCAAGCTGTTCTCTGAATTTAAATTTTATTGATCGTACCAATACCTGTTTCAATTAATTTATTTTTACTTTGTATTTAAATTTTTTTAAACTTTGCATATCAGATGAAGCAAAACAATATTCTTATTTCGCACAACCCATCATTGGTAATGGATTATAAGCTATGGACGAATTTTACGATCTTAGTACCTAAACCATTTTGCATAATAGATATTTTAATCATAATATGCAATGTTAAACGACAAGATTATTTACACTAGAAGCTATTTAAATTTTTGAGAACTACAGAACTGATTTTTAGTGGTAAGTAGGTACCTATATGCTTTATTAACCGTAGCGTCCGTAGCAAGCAAATATTATTGTGATTAATGTCACGTTTCATTACAACTGCCAGTCGGAATTAATACAGTATATAAAACCAGAGTACACCCCCAATAGAACTTGATAATTACTGTAAGTATCAGAGCAATAATAACTATAATCCATTCTATAATAGCAATAATTCCTATTTCCTATAAACTAGATTACCCTGATATTATCACTACACAACTGTCTAGCCATTTTCGTTGTCTTACAGTAGAAAAGCGCGTTGCAGTCACATAATATAGTATTAAACAGCTGTATAAAGAGTATGTGAATTCTTATAAGGAATAGAAGGCCTATTTCTCAGTGTACTCTTAATTTTTCATCTCCTATTTTCTTTATTTGATGGTAAATTCCAGGAAGGTGGGTAATAGGATAACATTAACTTAGCCAATTAAATAGACAAAAGCATGCAACTAATAATAAACAAAACGACAATTTCGTCCCTGTTTTAAATTTTGGCTGCAATTAAATAACAATTCAATTCATCAAGCAATAAGCGACCACTACCAAGAGGCTGGCTGCACCCTCTTGTTAAATCGCAGGAGTAGAGTGAATTTGCGGCCGCAATGAGTCAAACACACGTGCAGGGGCGGCCACGTGTCCGAGTGGGTGGCCAATATTGAAAATTGCATAATTTGGATCATCAGGCAGCCCTATATATGCACTATTCCTGCTGAAGATTACGAATTCATTACGGATTTTAAGGGTGGGATAATAATATGTAATCTTCCTAAAAAAAATTATTCATTTAAAATGGTAGAAATTTGGGCTTCAAAGATTTTATCTTTTCCTCGGTAAAAATTAGTAAAGTGTTTAAAAAATTGTACATTTTAATTTTGGTTGTTGACCCCAACACAAATTGTGTCTCAATATTTACTATTATATTAATGCAGGTATACAGGGTGTGGTTGAGATGTTTAATTTTTATTTGTTTAATAATGTTTAATAATTAAGAGGTACCCGTTTGAGCAGGAGGGTTGTTGTATCCAGTTTGTATCAAGTTTTTTTAAATTTTGCATGCCAGATACAACAATAGAAGATTCTTACTTCGCAAATACAGAGGTCGTACAGACTCCCTGACTACTGCAGCATTTTCCAGGCAGAAATTTTTGCAGTGGATAAAGCAGTCAACATCCTGCGGGATCACCCTGGCTTGAAAGCAGATGCGTCTATAGCAATCTATATAGACAGTCAAGCAGTTATAAAGGCGATTTGCTCCATCAGCACTAAGTCAAAACTAGTAAGGCGCTGTCGCAACAATCTCTGCACACTTGGTGCTCAACATCAAATCACCCTGTGTTGGGTTCCTGGACATAGCAAAATACAGGGCAATGAGACTGCTGATGTGCTCGCCAGGGAGGGCGCAAGCAGGTCTGCCGAACTAGCAGAGAATACTGTGGCTAGACCAGTGGCGCACCCAGGGGGGGGGGGGGGCAAGGGGGCCTTGGCCCCCCCCCCCCACCAATACCCGCAATGAAATTGACTTCAACTATACCCACTAACCCACTAAAAAGAAACTTTAATATCCCAATAAACAAGTAGTAAATTTGCAAAGCTTTCTCAGCCTTCATTCTTTTTATGCAAATTATTCATTTTTTGAAAATTTTTATAATAAAAGCATTCTCATATACGAATTTAAATTATGGAAGGACAAGTTTACAGATAGCAAAGAAATACCCTCCGATATGTTTAAGCTATATATTCAATGTAATGGTATGATATTTCCCAATATAAAAAAACTTTTGCAAATTTTTGTTACCCTTCCCGTCACCACCAGTAGGTACCTCTGAAAGGTCATTTTCTACATTAAAGTACTTAAAATCGTACTTAAGAAATTCCACCGAGCAAGTAAGACTTAATGGTTTGGCAAATTTATTTATTCATAAGAATGTTCTTGTCTCTTGTGAAGAAATTTTAAATTTAAACTTTCTAAGGGTCGAAGAAAATTAGATTTACACGAGGGGTAAACCACTCCCCAAAATTTGTACACTGATTTCCTATTTGCGAAAATACTTATGGTATTTCTATGGTAATTCCAAGTATTGCTAGGTATTTCCATGTGTTACCAAAATTTGGTAATACTTGGAATTACCATAAAAATACCAGAAGTAATTTCGCAAAAAGGAAATCAGTGTACAAAATATTCTATTATATTTCTAGATATTTCCAAATATTCCCTTATATTTCTAGGTATTCCCAAATATTTCCTTGTATTTCTAGGTATTCCTAGGTATTACCAAGTATTCCTTGTATTCGCACTTATTCTATAAACCGCTCGCAAAATCACCGAAAATATTAAACGTCAATATTATTTTAAAAAGTTAATCTTGGCACCGTTTTTGCTACACAAAAAAAAATATAGCTTAGAACAACCTGCTGAAAGCGCATACCATATATAACTAACCGTCCCAGGTCCGATCCCCACTCCTCGTATTTCCACGTATTTCCATATGTATTTCCAAGTATTTCCTTATGTATTCCCAAGTATTCCCATATATTTCCAAGTACTCCCATATATTTCCATGTTTTTACAAATATTCCCTTGTATTTCGAAGTATTCCCAGATATTTCCATGGATTTCCTTTAATTTGTACACTGATTTCCAGGGGTGGTTTACCCCTCGGATTTACATATTTAACGAATGCAAAGGTATTATAAAAAGTTTTGGTTCCTATTATTTATAAAATATTGTTTATTGTTGTGCTTTGTACTAATTTATATTTTTAAATAAATATATTTGTGTTATGGATATGTCGTCATACTCGTCATAACTATTACCTATATTTTATTTGGTAAAAAGAGTGGTATGTTTTGTCCGGAATAATTTATTAAAGTGGATATTTTAAAAAGTCAATTTTTTTAGATATTTACCTCTATTGAATTAGGCTATTGCGATCTTCCAAGAGCACCTGTTAAAAAAGCTCCAAAGTTCTAGAAAAATGCGTAACTTAAAAGTTTATTAAAAAATTTGCTTCCGGCACTGGTTGGCGGGCCCCCCCTAACATAAAATCCTGGGTGCGCCGCTGGGCTAGACCACTGGGATCAGTCAAAGAGGATATAGATCAAATAGCTAAACAACTTGCACAAAGCAGATGGACAGGGCTGGCAACTTGTAGCATCTCCAGGCAATTGTGGCCCCTTCTTGACGACAGGAAAACCGCAGTGCTATTACAACACGGTCGGAAGGACCTAAGAAACATCACTGCCGTAGTCACCGGACATTGCCTGTTCGGTAGACACGCTGAACGTATGCAAATACCAACTAACGATTTCTGTAGAAGTTGCAGAGATGAAGAAGAGGAGGAAAGTATTCAGCATTTCTTGTGTGAATGCCCCGGCCTCGCTAGAAGAAGGTTCAATGCCCTCGGCGAACCATTCTTTAATGATCTGGAGGAAGTGAGCAGCTTGCAACTGGGTCGACTTACGAAGTTTATTAACAGCAGTGGCTGGTTTGAATGAGCTGTCAAGATTCTTCTACGATCTACGTCACGCCGCGTTAACCATCAGGAGGCTGATGCGGATAGGTTCCGCGGAACACGTGTGGTACCACAACGGTCCTACAGGACTACGTGTGACTGTTTGGTCAATGCCAGAGGTCTACCATTCTAACCTAACCTAACCTAACCTAACCTCACCTGACCTGACCCGACCCGACCCGACCAGACCCGACCCGACCCGACCCGACCCGACCCGACCCGACCCGACCCGACCCGACCCGACCCGACCCGACCCGACCCGACCCGACCCGACCCGACCCGACCCGACCCGACCCGACCCGACCCGACCCGACCCGACCCGACCCGACCCGACCCGACCCGACCCGACCCGACCCAACCCAACCTAACCTAACCTAACCTACTTCGCACAAAACATCATTAGTATTGAGCTATGGACAAATTTTACCATCTCAGTAAATCAGGTTGCATACTAGATAATTATGTGCAATGTTAAACGACTAGAACAATATCACACTAGAAGCTATTTAAATTTTTGAGAACTACACTACTGACTTTTAGTTTTTTTTTAATACAGCAAGCAAATATTATTATGAATAATGTCAAGTATCATTACAACTATCAGTCGGAACTAATATAAGTAGTATATAAAACCAGATTAAACCCCCAATAGACCTTGATAATTACTGTGAGTATTTAGAGCAATAATGGCTATAAACCATTCTATGGTAGCATTAACTCCTATTTCCTATTGGCTAAATTACCTTGATATTATCAATGCACAACGGTCTAGCAATTTTCATTGTCCTACAGTATAGGAAAGCGCGTTACTGTCATATAATAATATAGTATTAAACAGTTGTATAATAAGTATGTTAATTCTTATAAGGAATAGAAATTTTTCTCACTGTAAAGCTTTTGGACCAGCAGACAAATAAACAGACAGAGAGACGTAATTAAGAAATATGCTCGCAAAGGCAATTCTAAGCTCACATTCTCACAACATATTTATACAAAGGAGTAAAAATCAAAGCTTTAGTTCAACCTATTTCTGACTCTTCTTTCTCCAATATGAAGTTAACTAAGAACAAATTAATACCACAATCGACTTACAAATGAACATTTGGGTAATTGTATTCGAATGGCTGTATCAAACTATACTGCAAACATTAAAAATAATATCGATGCCTCTGAGTGTCAGCCTTCTCATTAAACATGAACGTTTTATATGCACATGTTTTTGTTCAAAATATTGCTTTACTTTTTTGTTAGTTTTATTCACTTTTATTAAACCGTATGTGACATGCCCTTGTAGCTGTATAAAAATTTTCTCTTTATTTTTCAAAAACTTCTACAATTGGTATACCGTGCGAGCAAAAATTATTTGCATCAAAGAGGACTTGGATTAAAAAACGTAGGGCTTGGTTTAGATCACAATGATATGGGGACGATATATCTAACCAAATCTAGGTTAAAATTTTGTCAAATTCATATTATGACATGATATGCCAAACTAATGAGTAATAAAATAAGTAGACAAATACAAATTTATTTTTGTTGTTTACAAAATTATAATACTTGGACTTTATAGGAAAATATGTAAATTTAGCTGCTTCTTAAGAATAGTCCTGCATGTTCCATAAGATCTTCCCACTTCTTAGGACAGGCGTCTTATATAGGTATACAATTTGTTGGCGTATTTTGCATTATTTCACGAAAGTTTGCAACAAGTTCTTCTGTTCTTACAGATAGTCTTCCTGCTCCTTGTGTTGTATAGAACCTGTTTCCCTAAACACAGCCACGGTTCTTTTCAGGCAATGATAAAAATCCCCAGCAATAAAAGCAACGTTAGGAAAATGTTCGTGAAAATCGTCCATGCACAAACCAGGATTGTATTAATGCCACTCACCATTTACTCTAACCCCGTTTCGAAAATACGCTTCAGCCATGAATGTTTTGTGCTGTTCCGTAAAGCCCATTGTGTGAATTGTTCAAGAAATTGGAAAAATTAGCGATGAATCAAATTACTTGTAACGACTGTCAAAGATGACGGAATAACTGATTGATTGTTAATTCAGGTAGTTACTGACACCCAACAGGTATTAAGCTCTACGGCTAAGCATTACGTCCTTAGATGCAAGTCCCTCTTTGATGCAAATAATTCTTGCTCGGACGGTATATGGATGTGGTTATGTAGTATGTATTAGTTATTACTATAAAGGGCGAATTATATGAACTTAAATTCAGCCTTGTTTGCCTAAAATATGCCGTTATTTGTATTTTTTTACCCAATATGCATACTGGTATGCAATATTTCTCAATTTATTATGGTAATATGAGGTAAAGCCACACATTGGGTTTTAAAAAGGATGTTTACTTTTAAAAAAATGCAAAGAAAATAAAAGTAAACAATTTTTTTACCTAAAATTGTTTAAAATGAATTTATTAGTAAATATGTTTCAAAATTTTCAACTAAAAAGGATTCTATCTATTAGTAAAAATATGTGTATACAAGGAGAAGCTTCTTTCAACATCTTCCGATGTAATCGGACAATAACTGCAACTTAGCTAGCAAAATATAAGGCCAAGATACAAATTTTGCATGTGGGCTAGAAACTACATTTAAAAAAACTTTTTCTTATAACTTTTTTCGATACTTTCAGAAATAATCCCACTTTTGAATTATTTTTTGGAAAAAATTAAAATTTGACAGATAATGCGAATCACGTGACTACTATTTGTTTGCTTAACTTTCATCTCGATCGAAGCAGAACTTCATGCCAAAGTAAAATTTCGAATAAAGCTATTAATAAAAAAGAATCCCATATAGGGGAAGGTTGCCCATATTGGACGAATTTCCAGATTTCTTATCATAGATCCTGATAATAACGCAAAATCGATCTTGAAGCAATACCTTAGTATACTTTAGTATGTTGTTTAACTGCAGGATTTTTTGCAGAACTTTATTTCAAAGTATATATGATATACCAGGCTATAAAAAAAACCTCTGCAAGTGGTTCAAGGTTCAATATAGGAAACCGGTTGCCTAAATTGCACCTGGGGGTTCCAAAATTGGACCACATGATTTAAATCGGAAGCTTAGGTGTTAAATAAATAAATAACAACTAAAATTGTTGGTATAGGAAGTTTTATACTTATATTTCAAAAAAACATCAAATTTACAATCAAAATTACGGTAGAAGACATCCTAATGCAAAAAAAAGTACCTATTAGTTTCCTATATTGGACCAGTCATAGTTTAATTTTTTAACTCAAAGAAAAAAGATTTTAGCAATATTGAAATGGTGTTAGTTCATGACATTAACTTATTTAAAGAGAAAAATTATTTTTGCACAATTTGGAAAAATTGCCTAAATTGGACCGGTTCAATTTTGGCAATCACCCAATGGTCCAATTTAAGCAACTACCACATGTTTTAGAAAACCACCCAGGAAAGTAACAAGAAAAAACAAATATGGCATGGTAATAGGAGAAATAGAAAAACTTAGGTACTTGATAACTTCCATAAAAAATATTTTGCTTAGAGTTTTATGATTCTAAGGTAAATTCTTAGGAAAATCCTAAAAATATTACATTAAAATTGTGTAAATTATGTTTTGCTCTGTACACGCCAAGCACTAACGGCCAACTAGTTGTTGAGTTTGTTGCCGATCAAAGGTTCTGGGTGGAAGTATGCTACAGTGTTGCCAGATGATATGGCACTTGTTTAGTTTTGGAGAAATGTACTGCATGTGGTCCAATTTTAGGTAGCGGTTCAATATAGGCAACCTTCCCCTATGATGCGGACTTTTAATACTAGTCACACTGTATGCATTTTGCATATATTCCGCCCTTTAGTTATTACTTTATTTTTATTAGTTGGTAGGTAGGTATGTATTATGTTTTAGTAAAATAAATACAATATGTATGTTGAATATAGCATATAGCTGTGCTTTATTTCATTATGGTTAGCTTACGTCGCTTACGACTAGGTAGCTCACTGTCACTGTTTATTCCAAAATTATCAAAGTAGCTCAACACATTGAAAATCTGATAATATCTTATAAAAACTCTTTTCTCGCGCTTACAATACCATCCCTCTTGCGAGAAAAGTAAAACGAACAGTCGGCATTAAATTTGTATTTTTTATTTAATACCTTTATGTTGGAAATTAATTTGTTTTCAGCAAAAATAACAAATACTTCGCTGCGTCTTTCAAATTCCATTTTAAACTTTATTACAGAAATCACAACTTGCAAACTCTCTTTACCACTTGCCGCTACGGCATCCGTTAGGGTCGCCCTAGCAACCAATTCCGCGTTGTCAAGGAAACAGCGGCGTCGCGACGAAAACACTCGCGAATACTTGGAAATGTTTAAGTAGCGTCAGCAAGCCGTATTATTATTTGGGAATGATGCTGGATGATAAACGCATTGAAGAAATATTTTTGATTTGTTTTGCACGTAAACTGCTCATCATAAAATTCGATAAATTGTTTTTTGAACACCTTTAGTGCACGTCATCTTCATCTGTTGTTCGGAAACGACATCACGGATTTTAATCATAGATATTTACCATTAGATAAGCAAACAATAATCACGAAAGTGGCAAATTTATGGCCTCGCGCATGTAAGCAGAGCTACACACGATTAGACATGCGCTCTTCAACATTATCATTTGACGAATGGGAAAATAGACAGGTCCGGGCTTTAAAATTTAGGTTCTTGCTCAAGAAATTGTAAAAGTTGACCTTCAATTTATTTTTACGTGTAAACAGCTAAAATTTGCCCCAAATTCTTACCAAAAAAATGAAATTTCTTCTCAATTTTCCATCAAGTTGGGAAATAAGATAGTCATTTCTGGAATTTTTAGTAGTTGCAAACCTATCAGATTTTGAGGATAGAAAATTGTTTTTGTTGTTAGTTTAAAAATTTGGCAAAAACTTGGGTAGGTACAGGGTTATCCAACCAAGACTAGACAAGGCGATTTTTTTACTTTTCCTGTACTTTTATAAAAAAAACTAAAATAGCCATCTTAAGTCATTTTCTCCCGCGAATTCGAATATCTTCAGCAAAAAACAATTGAACATTAAACAAAAGTACTAGGGGTCACTTTGATATTTTTTTAAATGGGATGCCGTGTATTTAATGAGCTTATCCGATTTCTCATATAAATTTTGATCTAAAATGTTGGATTTTTAATTCAAAAACGCCTTTTTTCTTCAGTTTTAAATTCGGAAAATGTTCGTCTACCGTAAGATTAATACCTGATAGATGGATACCCGTTTCACCTGTTCACCCTTTAACCTGCTTTAAAGTGTCCGTCAGTTAGACAAAATAATCAAGTGTCAAATTTCTATATATTTTTCACGAATTAATTACAAATAATAAAATATTATAAGGCGTTTTTGAATTAAAAATCCAACATTTTAGATCAAAATTTATATGAGAAATCGGATAAGCTCATTAAAAATACGGCATCCCATTTAAAAAAATATCAAAGTGACCCCTAGTACTTTTGTTTGATGTTCAATTGTTTTTTGCTGAAGATATTCAAATTCGCGGGAGAAAATGACTTAAGATGGCTATTTCAGTTTTTTTATAAAAGTACAGGAAAAGTCAAAAAATCGCCTTGTCTAGTCTTGGTTGGATAACCCTGTACATGTAAAACATTGTCAAGCATAATTTTTTGTTCAAGAATTTGAAAAAGTTTTTGCCCGAGAACGTGACCCGTAAATTAATATAAACTACCTAGGTATTTACATTTTTTCTTTTATATAATATAGGTATAAAGAAAAGTGCCTTTTTAACTTTTTTGAAGCAATATATTTCCTGAAAAATAGGCGTACTCAATAAGATTACAGGGCTGCAAATAAAATATACCAACACATGCATTGGGATAATCACGCTTGGTGTGTGTTATTTATTTTCATACTTTGTTTCCGTAGCCTCCGTAGCTTAGGCCTAGTTAGATGTGTTTAAAATGATCATTACAAAATAAAGTTATATTTAAGATAAATCACTACCCCTTACTTACTGAAAATACGAAATACCAGGTATTTTACCTCTATTTGGACATAATAAAATCATACAATGGCTGTTATTGGTCATTGTTTATATTCCATTACAATCCGAGTCACTAAAAGCACAAACACAATTCACTAAAGTACCTACCGTACCAGAAACCGTAAAGTACCAGAAATCCGGAAATATTAAACACCCACAATAAACAACAAGGAATCCACAGATATACTCAAAACACAATAACAAGAATGACGCAGAGCCGGTTCTGGAGTGTATTTTAAGCATGTCGCAAAGAAGGATATACCGATAACAAGAGGTTTGTGCGCATGTCCAATGCTACTGGGACCGGAGGCATCCGACCGGCGAACAGTGCGCTCGAGTGAGTTTTTTTTTTCACCAATAAAACTTAACTTTTGTTTGCGCATCAGGAGATAAGCTGTACGTATCTAAAGGTAAAAAATGTCTATGATTTTAATGCGGTTTGCGAAGTTTGAACGATTGTTTCTTGCAGATTATGCATGAGTATGGTACGCCTATAACGTAATCAATAAGCTTTAATATTATACAGGGTGGAAAAAAACGCTGTGCAAAAAATTAAAAATTTCAAATAACCCAAATTTTGTTGGTAGTGTTTTTTCGTGTAATATTTTAACGTCGTTCTATATCATAAGTTAATATCTCGGATTTTTGTAATGAACTTGGTAGCAATTTCTGACGACAGTTGTAAATATTTTGTCGAATAGCCTCAATGTCAGAGATTGTCACATCTTTAAAGAATTCTTTTTTTCCTTATTTTGCTATTCCAAGATTATGCACTAAGTCAGCTTTTGTTATTTTAAAGTCAGAACCGATTGCCACCAGTTTCGCTAAGCATTTAGAATTCTTCTAAATGCACCGCCACGATACTTCACCAGTTTTTAATTCTTTGCTTTTACAAAACATAAAGTTTTCTATAAGAAGTAAATCTTGGTTACCGGCACTTTTTATTAAACTAATTTTTAAAAAAATTACATGAATCATACAACTTCATGAAAACTGAGAAGGAATGATTACAATAATTGGTCTTTAAACATAAATAAACAGCCGTCGATCATAATCTTATCTTAATCTTAACATAGTATAAAAACAAAGTCGCTGTCCCTGTCTGTCCGTCCCTACCTATACAGTGTCCGCAAGAAAGTCCGCATCAAATGGGATTTTTTTTTATTATTAAGTATAGGTAAAAATTGAAAAAGCAGTTAGTTTTTGCTTACCTAAAAACCAAAAATGACGTATACTGAAGCAGCTGCACGACTTGCGTTGCCTGTCAAATTTGACATTTTTAATAAAATAGGTTCAAAAATGCCCTTATTTATCAAAATATCGAAAAACTTTATTCGAGAAAGTTGTTTATTTAGGCATTTTTAGCTTTTCAGTCTAATAAAATTTTTATTTTTTGCCAGGTTCTTGAAAATTTTGATCAACCCCCGTAGATTAACTTTTATACATCGATGTAAAACCATTTGCCTTTTCTTCATTTGCAATCTTAATGCAATTTTGTGTAAAATTTTTGTTTGCAATTATTTATTTTGCTTCAAAAACTGAAATTGTTATTGATCAGTATGTAATGTTTGATGCAAAGTTTATTATATATATATATATATACGTTTTTGTATCAAGTCGAGATCCGAACAAATCTTGGGTAACCCGAGATCCGCCAGAAGGAATAAGTTCATTTGAGTATATTTTTTTCCAAAAATATCCTAATATACCCCTTAATCCGTCCGCCTTTAGAGGGGAAAACATTTCGTAGTTTAATTTTTTTCTGATATATTGTAAGCCAAACGAGATCCGTGATAAAACTAGACATGTCGAGATCCAAAATGTGTATATTTTGAAGTATAAGCCCAACGTGAGATCCTGCGATGTTGCCATTGCCGCTGGATCTCGCTTTGATCAAATATGTTTATATATTGTGATTTAGTTCTGTCTGCTCTACAAAGTTCAAAAACATTAAAAATAAGATTTCTCCCAATAAGAAAGCTAAAGTTTAACGAAGAAAACATGGAACAATTTAAAGACAAGGACTGGGTTTAAATAAAAGTATTTTTGTACAATACTTACAGAAAGACATAGTTTACAATAGTTTTTTTTTAAACTACTTACACAGTTTTTTTTTAATATGTAGGGTGAGTCGGGAGGAATGGGCCAAACTCTAAGGGTGTAATCTATGCATCAAAATAATAAGAAAAAACTAAAATGTTGTTATCCAATATTCATTTGTTTTCAAATTTTAGCGTTAAATAAAATAATAATATTGTTAAACCAAAATATACAACATTAACGTTGTTTTAAATAAATCATTGGTTTCGTAAATTTTCAAATATACCGCCTTGTCTCCCAAACATTTCCTGCTTCGTTTCTGAAGGGCGCGCGTGGCTCTTCTAATTGATTCGTGCCTTTCTTTAATATTGAGTGCAACATTTCTAATGCGTATAATTAATGCATCCCTAGTATCTACTTTTACTCATTTTTTATCCAACCCCATAAATTATAGTCCAACGGTGTGAGGTCTGGCGATCTAGGAGGCCAACTAATAGGGCCATCGAGACCCATTCAAACCACTGGAAACCAAAATAATAAGAAAAAACTCAAATGTTATTCAATATTCATTTGTTTTTAAATTATAACGCAAAATCAAAATATTGCATTAATTTAGCTTTCCTGTAATAAATGGTATTGTTGTCCGCTTTTGAATGGTGTGCTGTCACTATCCTGTTAGTGTCAGCATAAATAGTGTCAGTATAAAATTTTACATTGATTCACCGTTAACTTTCGGATTTCTATCATTTAAATTTTATAAAATGCCATACATTTATTCACATCTCGAATACGCCAATATGGTTTGTGTAATAGGAATGCTACAGCGGCTGCTAAAGAATATCGTCAACGATTTCCACATCAAAGAACACCGAACAGAAAGGCCTTTATCAGAGTCTTCAACAAACTGTGCGAGACCGGAACGCTTCCAAGTGCTAATGTAACATCCGAACAAGCCATTCATTCAGGATTTAGAAGAAATAGGAAATGTTCTAGCTTTAGTAGAAGAAGATGCAACGACCAGCTCACGAAGAATTGGAACTCAGTTGGAGATTCCCCAAAAAAGAGTGATCAATACGCTTCACGAGCAAGGCTTATACCCGTACCATGTACAGAATCTTCAACTTGGAGACTATGCCAAGCGTATGTAATTTTGGGAGTGGATAATTAATAATCGTCATCTTGTACCGCACATATTTTTAACTGACGAAGCTACATTCACCCATGACGGCATCAACAATAATCGAAACTCCCATGTATGGTCGGACGAAAATCCTCACGCAATAGTCAATAATTTTCAACACAGGTTTTCAGTAAACGTGTGGTGCGGCATGATCGACAATAATTTAATTGGCACTTTTCTTTTGGAAAATCACCTTACAGGGGATCACTACTTAAGTTTTTTACAAAATGAATTCCAAGGAATACTGAAGGAAATTACTGAATTCAAATGTATTATCAACACGACGGAGCGCCTGCCCATTTCGATTGTCGGATCAAGCAATATTTGGACCAAAAGTTTCCAGAGGTTTGGATTGGTCGCGGTGGTCCTATTAGTTGGCCTCCTAGATCGCCAGACCTCACACCATTGGACTATAATTTATGGGGTTGGTTAAAAAATGAGGTATACTAAGTAAAAGTAGTGACTAGGGATGCATTAATTAGACGCATTAGAAATGCTGCACTCAATATTAAAGAACGGCACAAATCAATTAGAAGAGCCACGCGCGCCCTTCGTAAACGAAGCAGGAAATGTTTGGAAGTCAATGGCGGTATTTTTGAAAATTTACTAAATCAATGATTTATTTAAAAGAATGTTAATGTGGCCTATTTTGGTTTAACAATATTATTATTTTATTTAACGCTGTAGTTTGAAAACAAATGAATATTGAGTAACAACATTTGGGGTTTTTCTTGATATTTTGATGCATAGATTACACCCTTAGAGTTTGACTCATTCCTCCCGACTCACCCTGTATATTCTTTTCACTTTTTTTATGAATATGGCAAATCACCAAGAATTTACGTTACATCCGCCTTGTATTGGAGATTTGCATTTTTTTTATTTTAAAAAATATATTTCGTTGTTATTTGTTCTAAATAAAAATAATTTAACACACCTTTTTTTTTTCTA
Organism: Polydrusus pterygomalis; assembly: GCA_963969555.1. Taxonomy (NCBI): domain Eukaryota; kingdom Metazoa; phylum Arthropoda; class Insecta; order Coleoptera; family Curculionidae; genus Polydrusus; species Polydrusus pterygomalis. Next base: position 74,268,564 of record OZ018376.1, on the reverse strand, counting down.
TTTTCTTCTCTATACCCTCGTATGATATCGTAAAAAAACTGAATTTATACGCCCCGGGGTCATGTAACCGGTAGATAATCCCAAGTGAGATGGTCAAGAAATTTTTCTCTTCGTGCGACAAGTTGTTTGTTGATCCCTATATGAAATTAGTATAGTAGTTTCCTTAAATGATGTTTTTTTGGTAAAATTTTGTCCTACCCTCCCTTCATATTGTTTTACAAAACCCTAGTAGAGTTGTGGCCCCATGTGAGAAAATTAAAAATAGAAAATAGAAACGTGCTGCATGTCCTAAAACTAAAACAGTAAGTAATTAAAATAATTTGAAAATCTTTTTCCATATATCCACGGTAGGGGTAAAAATTTGAGTTTTGTGTAAGACTAAAGCATCCCACTAAGCAAGAAAATATTGTGGTTTGGGCACATATGTAATTTCTTAGTATTAGGTTGCATTGTTAGGCTGTATAAAAAGGAATCGTTACCGCATAACAAAATCGCAGTTGCGTTTATATCGGAAACTAAAACGAATTAATTTTGAGTAGTCCATGTCCATACTCAAAGTGGAGTTAAATGTATAGAAAAAAGAAAAGCACAAAGTCTTTCTCCACAAGTTTAGAATAATTCATAATAAATACAACATGTTTCGAGTGTAGAAACACTCATCATCAGGAAAACAAAGTAAATAGTACAATGCTGATGTTGTTAGCAATATAGCAATAGAGAAAATAATAAGTGGGATTGAGCCGTCATGGAGCTTTCAATGGTGTAGGTACACGAGGTGTAAAAAATTAATAGTCAAAAGACCGATAAGACTTTTCAGCATACGGGAAAGTCAGGGGCTAGTGCAAAGACCCTGTCTTGGGCAGAAAAATAAAAAGAGTAAAAGAAAAATTAGGGAGTTTTAACATACTTTGTGAAAATAATTTAGTAAAAAGTAGCGAAAAATTTTAAGTTTCATTCAACTTTGTCGGAGGCATGTTAGAGTTGTGAAATGGGAAGGAAAGAAAAAAGAAAAAATTGTTTTTCGTAAAAGTCAAAGCATCATTTAGCTTAAAGTAAAATACTGTTGGGGTACCAGGCTTGTTGCGGCCCAGTTACCCCGGCAGAAGTCAAAACAAACACATTGTGTGCAAAATTAATAGATTTAAAATATTTTTTGTTGAATTATTATGAATTACGCCTAGTTTTCTAATAAACTTGTGGAGAAAGACATCGCGCTTTTCTTTTTTCTAAAACGAATTAGTTTAGTTCTTTCAGATGTTTTTATAATACAATTTTTAAAACCTTATGATTATGTGACTTATAAAGCGTCCTCGTTTTGAAACTATACCTAACAAAACGGTTTCGATTTAAAAATTATGTAAATGCAGACACAAAACGTTATATAGATGACGGAATAGATTCATCCTTTGGCAATATAACATTTTCGTAAGCCATTAAACGTAATTTTTTCTTATTCTACTCCCGACCTGTTTACCAAATCATAAAAATTGTATAAATTATTAAATTTTGGATCTCGGGTTGTCCAGTTGCCCACTAAGCCTTGCGGTGCAATGTTGCCCAACTTCAGGATCTCATGTTGTACAGATATTGTTTGAGAAACGGAGCGCCCTCTTTACACATACTCTGTGAACTATTTGGTGTATATAAATGATAAAAATGGTTAAGATGAGATCCGGGCTAAATTTGGTGTATGCACTCCCCTCACCCCCCTGAACCCAATAGACATTATATACACATAGGGTAAGTCGAGATCCGATTTCGGATCTCGCCTTGCAAAACGGATCTCGGCTTGTATAAAAAGTATCGCAAAATGATCTCACCTTGTACAAATATAAATATATATATATATATTATATATATATATATTACATCAGTTTTGCCAAAACCGATGTTTCTCATTTTTCTTAAGTTAGTAAACAGATGTACAAAAATAAAATAATATTAGGAAGCTTTCGGTAAAATTTTACTTAATTAATATTGGATCAAAAAGAATAAATATTAATCGCTCGAAACATTTTATTCAACAAAAATATAGTTTAATATAATTAATTTAATTTAATATTAATTAAGTAAAATTTCAACGAAACCTTCCTAATATTTTCTATTTGTACATCTGTTTACTAACTTATGAAAAATAAGAAACGTCGGTTTTGGCAAAACCGATGTAATTAGATAAACTTTGCATCAAACATTACATAGTTATCAATAACAATTTCAGTTTTTGAAGCAAAATAAATAATTGGAAACAAAAATTTTTCACAAAATTGCATTAAGATTACAAATGAAGTAATGGCAAATGGTTTTACATCGATGTATAAAAGTTAATCTACAAGGGTTGATCAAAATTTTCAAGAACCTGGCAAAAAATAAAAATTCTATTAGACTGTCAAAATTTCGTGCAAAGGCTAAAAATGCCTAAATAAAGAACTTTCTCGAATAAAGTTTTTCGATATTTTGATAAATAAGGGCATTTTGAACCTATTTTATTAAAAATGTCAAATTTGACAGGTAGCGCAAGTCGTGCAGCTGCTTCAGTATACGTCATTTTTGGTTTTTAGGTATGCAAAAACTAACTGCTTTTTCAATTTTAACCTATACCTAATAATAAAAAAAAATCCCATTTGATGCGAACTTTCTTGCGGACACTGTATATGCTTAAATCTTTAAAACTACGCAACGGTTTGAAACGGTTTTCTTTTAATAGACAGAGTGATTCAAGGGGAAGGTTTTTATGTATAACTAGCGACCCGCCCCGGCTTCGCACCGGTGCAATTTCAGAAAGTGGCATGCCGGGTACTAATATATCGGGTTTGCTCGGGTTTGTATTTATACCAGCGGGTTGCAACGCATGCCGGATACACGCTAGTTATAAATAAAGGACGGAATATATGGGAAATGCATTATATTATCTATATTCCTTTTTTTGCATCCTTTGTCAATTTTAAAGGTTTAATGTCCAGTTCGGTACTTATTTCAGGTATTTTCCAATCTGAAGATTATACTTAATAAATATATTTGCATTTTCGTTATACACAAGAAATTTATTGGGGGTTTCCAGGGTCTGCAGGTATATGGTTAGGGGTTGTTTATTATCACTTAATAATGCGTTATTATTACCTGCTTAACAAACTTTATTTAAATTAAAATAAATTAATTTCAAATGTAAAAAAAGTGTTTCTAAAAGCACCTCTTAAGAGTGCAGTTGTGCAAGGAGAGATTAGCAGGAGTTAGTTTACCTCCAGAACCAGTAATTACCCGGTGGGGAACATGGATTAAGGCCGCAATATTCTACGCAGAGCATTTCGAAGCCATTAAATAACTAATTTTGGATTTAGATGACGATTCGCAGTGTGTGTTCAAAATAAAGAGTTGTTAAAAACTGCAAGTGTAGCTAAAGATCTTAATTTTATTAAGGTTAATTTCAATTTTATACCGGACATAATATCCTCATTGGAGAGTAGAAATTTAAGTTCAAGAGACCCAATTAGTATTGTTGAAACTTTTTCCGCTAAATGTAACAACATTCTTGGTAAATTAGGAGGTCAAGAAAGAAACAAATTGGACGTAACTGTAAAAAAAAATGAAGGATTTAAATACTTAACTGCAGTAAAAAGCTTTTATGAGGGTAAACCATCCAACGAAGTTGTATCTTGGCCTTATATTTTGCTCCTAAGTGCAGTCCAGTTACATCAGTAGATGCTGACAGAAGCTTCTCTTTTATAAACATATTTTTACTAATACTTAGAAGACAATCCTTTATAGTAGAAAATTTTGAAAAATATTTAGTATTAAATGCCTTTTATAAAATTTTAGGTTAAAAAATTGTTTAGGTACTTTTATTTTTCTTTGTTTTTTCTGCATTTAAAAAAAAAATAAACATATTTTTTAGAGCCCGATGTGTTTCTTTACCACATTTTAGTATAATAAATTAAGAAATATTGCATATTTAATAAAAGCAAACAAGGCATACAGTGCCACCAGTAAAGTCCGCATCATATGGGATTTTTTAAAATTTTATATATATTTTAATAGCTTTATTCAAAATTCGACTTTGGCATCAAGTTCTGCTTCGATCGAGATGAAAATTAAACAAAAAAAATAGTAGTCACGTGATTCGCATTATCTGTCAAATTTTAATTTTTTCCAAAAAATAATTCAAAAGTGGGGTTATTTCTGAAGATATCGAAAAAAGTTGTTGGAAAAAGTTTTTTTAAATGTAGTTTTTAGCTAACATGCAAAATTTCAGCTGGATAAGATAATTTTGATTTCTTACCTATATTTTGTAAATTGCACCACTTTTGCAAAATAAGACTCAACGCAACCTACATAAAACTTCCAATACATTATTTTAGATACATTTTCTTTAAAGTAGCGCCATATTAAATGTGTGTTTTTCTACAAAATCAAAATTGGGCTATTAAAATTTGGTCGCATGTGATGCAAAGTTTATTTGTTTTTGACCCTGTATAAGGTAACTTCATAAAATAAGTGTTTTTGAAAACGTAGTTTGTGTCCGAAAGTAATACACCTTAATAGTAAGACGAAAAAGAACACGGTGTCATCAGTAAAGTGTTCATTAAGTGGAAAATAAATTTTAGTTTAACTTTACGTAAAGTTTATCTATTTTCAACGATTTAATTTAAAACCCATTTATTATATTTTTTATTTTTTACTTTCAGACACAAACTACGTTTTCAAAAATAGTTATTTTATGAAGTTACCTTATGCAGGGTCAAAAACAAATAAACTTTGCATCACATGCGACCAAATTTTAATAGCCCAATTTTGATTTTGTAGAAAAACACACATTTAATATGGCGATACTTTAAAGAAAATGTATATGAAATAAAGCATTGTCAAAACTAAGAAGTTTTATGTAGGTTGCGTTGAGTCGTATTTTGCAAAAGTGGTGCAATTTGCAATATATAGGCAAAAAAAAATCAAAATTATCTTATCCAGATGAAATACTGCATGTGGGCTAGAAACTGCATTTAAAAAAACTTTTTCTAACAACTTTTTTTGCTATTTTCAGAAATAACCCCACTTTTGAATTATTTTTTGGAAAAAATTAAAATTTGACAGATAATGCGAATCACGTGACTACTATTTTTTTTGCTTAATTTTCATCTCGATCGAAGCAGAACTTGTTGCCAAAGTCAAATTTTGAATAAAGCTATTAATAAAAAAAATCCCATATGATGCGGGCTTTACTGGTGACACTGTATATGCGCATATTTTGGCTGAATTTAAGTGCATATATATAATCCGCCCTTTAATTATAACAAATCAATTTATATCAGTAGTATCGGGTCGGGAATTAGCCCGGATGGGTACTTAAATGATAATGAGCTATACCTGTAATGTCTGGGGCCCAAATTTATTGCAATATTATTTGACCTATAATTCCTAGCAGATTCCTGACCCAATATGGGGCCGAAATCATGTGTGATCGTGTGAAAATAAGTCACTATAAAGAATCACGGTAAAATTTATATTATCCCAATGAAAGAGATCCCACGTTCATTGATTAAATGTTGGTTTCTCTGTATCTTTAAGATTTTTGTAATAATCTAATAACTTTAAAATAGAATTTTATATTGCGAAACATGCCTTCCTGAGGCAGTCCTAATATTTTCCGGTGTCAGAGCAGTAAATCCCTGGGTTTTTGTGATTTTCCCTGCTTTCGGCAAAAAGTGTTATCATAGCAATAACACTGACATCGCACCCCAAGCACATCGGGGCCGGCCTAGCGCTTGCGGATGCATTAGATGGACTTCCGGCATCGTGGCGCTACCGTCGATGGAGCGGAACGAGCCGCAATGCAACTCTCATGCATATACATACGCTGACTTCCGGCCGGGGGCGGAATGTCGAATCAACCGAGTGGAAGCGGGGCAAAAATCAAAAATCATTACTACTTTTTTTACTTAGAGGCTGCAGATAAAATATAACTTGTTGGCAGAATGATATCGTGCGAGCAAAAATTATTTGCATCAAAAAGGGCTTTGCAACTAAGGACGTAATGCTTAGCCGTAGAGCTTAATACCTGTTGGGTGTCAGTAACTACCTGAATTACAATCAATTAGTTATTCCGTCATCTTTGACTGTCGTTACAAGTAATTTGATTCATAGCTAATTTTTCCAATTTCTTGAACAATTCACACAATGGGCTTTACGGAACAGCACAAATATTCATGGTTAAAGCGTATTTTCGAAACGGGGTTAGAGTAAATGGTGAGTGGCAATACCATCCGGGTTTGTGCATGGACGATTTTCACGAACATTTTCTTAACGTTGATTTTATTGCTGGGGATTTTTATCATTGCCTGAAAAGAACCATGGCTGTGTTTAGGGAAACAGGTTCTATACAACACAAAAAATGAGCAGGAAGACCATCTGTAAGAACAGAAGAACTTGTTGCAAACGTTCGTGAAATAATACAAAATACGCCAACAAATTGTATAAAACGCCTGTCCCAAGAAGTTGGAAGATCTTATGGAAATGCAGGACTATTCTTAAGAAGCAGGTAAATGTATTTCCTTATAAAGTGTAAGTATTCCCAGAATGTGGTAACATTTCTCCAGAGATGCTGGTCAACTCTTTCGAAAATATGAAGAGACGTGTGAATTTATGCTTGGAGCATGGCATGGCGGTGACCAATTTCAGCAATTTATGTAATTATTTTTCTTTTCCTTTCTGTATTATTCTTACTTTGTTAATTTTGTAAACAACAAAGATAAATTTGTATTTATCTACTTATTTTATTAGTCACTAGCGTGTATCCGGCATGCGTTGCAACCCGCTGGTATAAATACAAACCCGAACAAACCCGATATATAAGTACCCGGCATGCCACTTTCTGAAATTGCATCCGTGCGAAGCCGGGGCGGGTTGCTATTTATACATAAAAACATTCCCCTTGAATCACTCTATCTATTAAAAAAACCGCTTCAAAATCCGTTGCGTAGTTTTAAAGATATAGGTAGGGACGGACGGACAGACAGCGACAGCGACTTTGTTTTATACTATGTTAAGATTAGTTTGTCATATCATGTCATAATATGAATTTGACAAAATTTTAACCTTGATTTGGTTAGATATATCGTCCCCATATCATTGTGATCTAAACCAAGACCCACGTTTTTTAATCCAAGCCCTCTTTGATGCAAATAATTTGTGCCCGCACGGTATTACCCTAACCTAAGAGCGTCCGCGTCCATACAAGATTTCTTATGGCTCAGTTTTAAAAATAAATAAAAGAAAAACCTTAAAGATATAAAAATAATATTTAACGTACCGGGTGTCCAAATAAGAACGAAAGACGGACATATCTCGGGAACCGGTTGTCACAAAGTTCTGAAATAAAAATTATTGTGACAAAATCAACGAAGAAAAATTGCTCGAAATTATATTCAACTTCCTAAATTTACCGCTAGAGGACGTACAATTTATGACTAAAAGCCTGTTTACATTAGGTGCAATCGCTGCGTGCAGTTTATAGCGAGGCAATTAATTGCATTGCATGACCGTTTACATTATGAAGCAATTTATTTTATTTTAAGCAAGTATCTTGACAACAGATATAGATAGATTTGTAGAGGTTATGTTTACTTTTGTTATCAGGTTGATATTGAAAATAATACTAGAAAAATCACTAAAATTGCATGCCATTTGTAATCAAATTAGAACATTTTCTAATTTCGTGCGATGCAAATAAAATTGCATCAGCTGATCAGAAAGTCACCAAAGCACATGCCTTAAGGCAATTTTTTATTGCAATTGCATTGACTGCACCTAATGTAAACAGGCTATAAGAAGATTTTTGGGTTTCTATCGATTTGCCGATGTAGCACCATCAGATTTGTTGGATTGCTTCGCGCCCGTTCGTTTAATGTTTCATAGGACAGCGAAAAATCTTAACTTTGTTCGTTTATTATATCGGAGAGCAACTGGAGGTAATACATAATTTTCCTCGGAGAATTTCGACCGATTTTTAAGAGGACATTCAAAGGGCGGGAAATTTATATTATACATTATTATATATTATAACAGCTATAAACGACTAATTAACGGCTAGAAACGACCAATAAACGGATAATAAACGGCTATAAACGACTAACGAATGGCCATAAACGACTAACGAATGGCCATAAACGACTAACGAATGGCAATAAACGACTAATTAATGGCTATAAGCGGCTAACGAATGGCCATAAACGACTAACGAATGGCCATAAACGACTAACGAATGGCAATAAACGACTAATTAATGGCTATAAGCGGCTAATGAACGGCTAAAAAACAGCAAAAAAGTTCGAAAATAGCTTAGCCCTACCGGCGCATGGGCAGTAGGTACCTCAGAAATGGGCGCAGAAAGTACCATCTATCACTACTAATTTTTAATCTATTCTAGGTGAAAGGTTAAAAGTGAGTGGGTTACACTACAGCTCTCCACTGCGACCATGCGGTCTACTGTGGCTCACACCTTGTTTCCGTTTCCCCCAATAGGTCTAACTTTTTGATGAAGTTAATGATGGTATTGGGGGAGACATTTTTCACCAAATAGGGCGAATCTGCTTCTTCCTGCTTCGGGGTAAGCGCACATTATGTGTTCTGCTGTTTCTGCATCTTCCATCATCAGTTGGGGCTATTCCAATTTTATACATATGGTGTCGCAGTCTGCAGTGGCCGGTGTACAATCCCACTAGTGCTTTAAGGCATGACCTGTTGAGCACTAGTAGTTTGTCACTTAACTGTTGGTTTATATCAGGCGCGTATTTAAGGGGGGGGGATAATGGGGGTAGTTTCCCTCCCCCCATAAGCTATTTTTTTTGCTTAAAATTTTTTTAAATTGGACACGTGGAAATCGAGAGCAAATATTGTAGTAAAATATATTTTTTAAATAAATATTTTTGATTTTCTTGTAAAAAAAACTATATATTAAACCCCCCCCCCCTCCCAGAATCATTACCCCCCCCCCCCAAAGATCAACTCCCGACGCGCTTGGTTTATATGGCTGTTTATAAATGCTATTGAGTGTGTTATGCTACGTCGCGTGGCTTAAATTTCAAAACTATAGAAAAAACAGATTTTGCATTTTCTGAAACGCTAGGTAATTTTGCTTCTTTAAATAGCAAAGTAAACTAAAAATCTTTGCTCAGGTAAGTTGTTAAAGGAACACTTCGCGAACAACTTCGTATAGTTCGCATGGAAATAGAAAGGGGCATACTTAACCGCAGCAAAGGGGGAGGAAATTTGTTGGCTGTGCGCTGTGCTAAGTTAAATTTTTAAAAGGACTTAGCCGTCGGCTTTGCTTTGCTGTTTAAAAGTAACTAAAAGGAATTCAGCCACTGTATAGTATTAAATTTACTTAAATAATTTATATTAACCCTTGTTAATCTAACGGACTGTTATTCATGATTAGTTTTTACCGCTATAAATAAAAAACATTAAGGATATATGATACGTAACATATCAATAATGGCAATTAAAAGAATCGTTATAAATTGTAATCACCCTCTCTCTCTCTACTACGAAAGAAATAAATATTCTTGTGACTAATTTTTCCACATATATTTATTTTATGGCCTGCTTCGGTTTCTACATAGGCGAAGGGAAACTGGACCCTATACATATAGTCGGCAATAAAAAGGTCAACCATAGAGGACCATCGGCCGTGTAATCTCACATCCGTAAGTCGTAATGGAGGCATTTTTTATTTTTGGTGTCAGCTAGCAGCAATCATGAAACTTATTAGGACCCGATATCAGGCAGTGCTGCGGTGGTAAAAATTAAATAATCAGGATATACTTTAATTGAATTGCTTTCAATAAAATTTGCATGCTTTGCACACAATTATTTTGATAAGTATAAAGCAAACACTCGGGAGCGTGTATTAACGATCATTCATTTTATTTTCTACTAGCGGATACACTGAGAGAAAACTCTATTAGCATTTAGCCGTAGCTAGAAATTCATTATTAGTAGCAAAAAATCCGCATTAAATAGGCGCCTTAAGGTCATGTACACTCAGTTCCAAAAAAAGTGACGCACCTAATTTTTGATGCAACTTTGTAACTTTGTCATTTCTGAACGAATGGACCGATTTTTATTTTCTTTCCCTTTATTGGTAGGTAATTCCTCTACCTTTAAGAAAAAAATAAACTGGTAGAAATTTTTTCAAAGCCCCCTGGATGATAGTGGAAAAACTCAAGCCATGTTATTTTCTTAGTTTTTGACTCACCCTGTGCGTTAATCAAGTAAATGTATAGAAAGCGTTTACACTCTATATGAATTCCGCTTCTTTTACGAGAATTTTGATTTTTTGTTTATTAACTTATCTCTAAAGTTGTCCAAATTACAGCTTTTTTGTTGAAACCTTACGTTTATTCCACAAATGTAATTCATTGTAGGATCACATTGCCAAAAAAACAATTATTGACCTTGCCATAGCAATTAATCCATAATATTTGACCCTTTGTCGTTGTATCATTAAAAAAGTCAAAGTTCAGAACAAGTAGCACCATTAGTTACTTTAGTTAACGATGGGCGTAGTAAACGTTACGCCCCTCGTGCAGTGGGTGTCCATGAAGCAACGGCTCGTAGAGCAAGCCACAAGTACGAACAAACATAAAGCACTGCTCGAAGGGTTGGTTCTAGTCGCCCTCGAAAAACGTTTCCAATAGATGATCGCTTCTTGAGATTGAGGATATTACGTGATCGATCAAATAATGCGGTAAATGTTCAGCAAGATCTTCGCCAAATTCGGGGTGTTACAATAAGTAAGAAAACGGTATGTCAACGTCTAAACGGAGTTAATTTGAAAACTAGGAGACCTGCAAAAGGTCCCAAATTTTTGCCACAACATCGTGCTGCTAGAAGAAACTTCGTTGAAAATTATGGAAAATGGAATATTCGTGAATGATTACGAATGAATCACGGTTTTGCCTTAACAAGGTGGATGAAAGGAAAAAAGTATGGAGAAGGACTGGTGAAAGGTTTAATCAGAATTTAATAACAGAATGTGAAAGTTATAATGGTGGGTCCGTTATGAAGTGGGGAGGGATTTCAATGAATGGAAAGACACCCCTCCATGTTTTTCCATTGAGGCAGTCGATGACAGCGCTAATCTATATTGACATTTTACAGCAGTATGTGTTACCTCGTGCAGAGTTAGTGGGCAATAATTTTATATTGATGCAGGATAATGCCCGACCACACACCGCAACAATTGTTCATTGCCACACTACAGTGGCCTGCGAGTAGTCCCGATATGAGCCCTATAGAAAATTTGTGGGATAAACTAGGGAGAAGGGTACGTTCTGGCTAGAGGCCTGTTGAAAATCTCGCAGTATTAACATATGCATTAGTGGAAGAATGGAATCGTATACCAATGGAAACGATAAGAAACCTAATTTCTATAGTATGCCGCGTAGATGAGAAGCTCTTAGAGTTGCTAGAGGAGGCAATACACGGTATTAAAAAGTTCTCCTAGGTTATATTTTTGTGTTTAATAAAAATCTTTTTAAAATTCGTATCTGTTAAAAACTGTTTCTCGGTAAATTCATAAAGTTGGTTATATGCAAGGTTTCAGCAAAAAAGCTGTAATTTGGACAACTTTAGAGATAAATTAATGAACAAAAAATCAAAATGCTCGTAAAAGAAGTGACTTTCATATTGAGTGTAGGCGCTTTCTATACATTTACTTGAAAAAAATTAAGAAAATTACATGAGTTGAGTTTTTCCACTATCATCCAGGGGGCTTTGAAAAAATTTCTACCAGTTTATTTTTTTCTTAAAGGTAGAGGAATTACCTACCAATAAATGGAAAGAAAATAAAAATCGGTCCATTCGTTCAGAAATGACAAAGCTACAAAAATTAGGTGCGTCACTTTTTTTGGAACTGAGTGTTAGCTATTTTTCTAAGCTTCTTTGCTTTATCTACTCTTTACTCTAGACAACAATTTTAATCTTCCTGTATCTGCTCTTTCCTTCTTCGCAATAAAACAACTACATGTGTTCTCAAAACATCTATTGGTCTCTTCTCTACTAACTCCTATCTACTTTTTTTACACATTTTTCGATACTACTCTTTCTTTACCAAACTATTCCCGTCAACGTCAACTTTTTTACTTTCTCTTTCCCTATCTACTTCCTGTTTAGTCTATTTTGGCGGGTCATATAAAAATCTTTAACATGAGTGTAGTTAGAAAAGTTTTAATTTTAAAAATTGTCTGTCAGCTATAAAAAATTATTTTTATCATTTGTAGTCTACCTAGCTACTACTAAATTACCTTTTCCTGGGCTCCTTTTTTTATGATTGGCCTACTTTGACGTATTCGCCATTTTATTTAATTTTTTTATTAAACTTATTTACTTTTCTTTAGCCAAATTTATGGAGAACTCGTAGGTAGGAGGCCGATCGATAATGGCAGCATTTTGAATTTCTGTCCCGGTTTTTTGGGTAGTTCGCTATTGGCTGATAGATGGCTCTCGCGTCCGAAGTGGGCTGATGTTGTCTTCTTCTTCTTCGTTTTTAATATGGAAAACTAAATCCTCCATAGTTTTTAACTTTTTCTTAAACCATTTATTTTTCTGTGCTTTTACTTTTGACAATTGACGTTTTATTTTTCGAAATAACAAATAACGTTTGAAGGCAAGACAAGACAAATAACGTTGTATTGTAATTAATTTCCATATTTATAATGAATAATGGTACAATTTATAAAAGTAGAGTTTGCTTTGTGTCGGGGTGTAAGACAGGATCTTCTTCAAAGATAAAACGAAGCCAAATAAGTCTCTTTCTAGCTCCAAAGGTAAAACTATCTAGCTAGAATGTTCCTGTATTTTAAAAACTAAACATCGTTGGAACTTTATACAGGCCGAGTTTACTAATAAGTATAACAAAGTAAGTGTACATTCATATAAAAGTCCTTATTTGTTCCTTAAGGTGGGAGTATCAACATGCTTGCCAACCTATAACCTATTTCTCGCAGATTTATTTATGTTTTCAAGCTTTTATACAAAATTTAAAGAAAATCAGTATCGACTTGATATTCTATAGGTAATAATTGACATATTTAATAAATATCAAGGAATTTCATAACTTATTTTAGGAGAATTGTATAGCGAAAAATATCGGGTAAGATTTTTTTTAACATTATTATGTCATTGTCACTTATTGTTCTTTCACTATACAATTCTCCCAAAATTAGCAATGAAATAAATTGATATTTTTGTAATATATCAGATACTACCTAAATAATGTACCGACGATATTGATTTTCTTTAAATGTTAGTTATTAAAATAATAAACTCAAAAAATCAACGCGAAATAGGTTATAGGTTGGCAATAGATTAAATGACGTTGAGAATTCAACCTTAAAGAACTAATTTAAATAAAAATAGTTATTGCGTCCATAAGAAACCATTTATTTGATAGCCCACTTCGAACACGAGCGCCATCTTATGGCAACTCGTAAAGCTGAATTACCGATGCTAATTTGGAATCGAATCCAATGCATTGCGATCGGCCTCCTACCTCAAGTCCTCCATAGCCAAATTAAACCTCTGTAGTAACAGTGACATTTTGAGCTAGTTATAGGTACCTAGTCTTAATGAATAAAAGGAAAAATAAATATAGCCAATGGCCTTATCTTATATAATATAATACTTTTAATCTATATTTTGAGCAAATAAAGTAAGGAAATCATAAAAAAAAATAAAATGGCGTAGAGGCTCTTACCCAAGAAATATATCAGTTGGGATAAGGCTTAATAAAACACAGAAGTAACGACATGTTTTTATAGGAAAAAATTTATTTTTATAACCTCGTTAAACCAAATAAGATTATATTATTTAATTAAATTAAGTATGTTAATACCAACAGAGGATCAAGTTTATAGTTAAGCGGAAAATACACACAAAACCTTGAAAATAAGGACACATCTACACAACATGCACCTATATCATGGAACAAAAAATTAGGTTGCAGTCATGCACCTTGGACTTGCACTAAAAGTACACCATACCATCAGACATCAATCATCCACCAACAACGGCAATCAAATGATTTGTTTTGAATTACTCCGTTCAACTTAAACCACGCGGAGCAACGATAGATCATTGTTTTAGGTTAGTTCGTCCCTCTCTGTTCCGTTGTAGTAAGAGATAGACTATATAGCGCTCGCTGAAAGTTACCTATACGATTTCTCCATATTTAAAAAAAGGAACCATTTAGTTCCTAAAAAGTACATTTCAGTTATAAAAAGAAGGTATATTTTTCAAATTACAAATTATTAATTAGTTATTTTGCATCATACAAGTTTATGTCTGCATATTATATCCGGGTTATGGAGTTTATAAAATATACTAACAATATAAAAAAAGTGTTCTTACTAATAAATTTAAAAACAATACAAATTACGAATTCATTTCCAATCAGTAAAGGCCTTATATTAATAAATTTTATAATTTGGCGGCACCGCAAGTGCTCTCTGTATGACGGTCATCGCGTCGAACAGATTTTTTATCGTTGTTTTTATATTAATTTTGGTAGAAGCAAGACATTGTAAACAACTAACTTTAAACAATTTAGGTACTTTATTTTTGACTTTGGTATTGAGTGGCGGGCTGTTTGGGGTGCTGGTGGGATGGCGTTGGGGATTGGGCGGGTGCTGCGGCTGGTGGGGGTGGGGATCTCGTGATGTCGGATGACTACGATCTGGGCGAGCAGACGTCAAGTTTTTCAGAAAATAATTTAAGCACTAAACAACAGGACACATTATATATAGCTCACTTAAACATAAGATCAATAAAAACAGGTTTTGATGAATTTGTTAATTACATGCAGGATTACAATTTTGACATAGTAGCCTTGTCAGAGACGTGGCTTTCAGTGGACGACAGAAGTAGTACTTTTCATATTCCCAATTATAAGCTTATTAGACAAGATAGGGAGGCGAGAGGAGGAGGAGTGGCTTTTTACGTACGTAATAATATAAAGGTTAGAAAAATCGATATCGACTTTGATACTCACAACCTATTCGAGTATATTAATATCACTTTTAAAATTAGCAACAAACAATATCTTATAACGTGTATCTATCGACCACCTTCATTAAACACCGATCAATTTACGGACTCTATTGAGGATTTTTTCGGTCAAGTTGTGCCTTTTTATGATTACACGATTTTCTTAGGGGATATAAATATAGATTTTATGCAAAACTCACCCTCAAAAATTAAACTACAGAACATATTTCAGGGATTTGATTTGTCGCAGGTGATTACCGAACCAACTCGCGTAAACATAAATCAAAACACCTCGAGTTTAATTGACGTATTGGTAACAAATGACCATTTCCAATTAAAACAATCGCGATCAATACCAATATCTGATACAATAACGGATCATCATCTTATTTATGCCTCTTTTGAAATACCAAAAAAAAATAAAAATAAAAAAATAATCCAATTTCGTGACTATAACAAAATTAATATAGAACATTTTCACAATGACGCAATGCAACTTCCTTGGTATGACATTTACAATATACATGATATAAATGTTAAAGTTGACATTTTTAATAAAAATATCTTATCTTTGTTAAATAAACACGCCCCCCAACGTACCAGAACAATAGAAGAAAAACCGTTTACTCCCTGGATTACCGAGAACATCAAAAGGCTAATAAAATTACGTGATAAGTCTCACATTAAATACTTAAAAAATAAAACCCCTGCACGTTTACAATATTATCGAGAGTTAAGAAATTATACTAAACATGCTATAATTAGGGAAAAAATTTCTTATTTTAACGAAATGTCAGGGAAAAAAGGAAGGGATTTTTGGCGTATCTCAAAACAACTAAATCTTACGCATCATAATGACAATGTAGAATTACCCGAAGAAATCTCGAATCCGTCACAAATAAACAATTTTTTCCTCTCATGTTCTACTTTACCTGATACAACATCTTTTGACAAAATAAATTTTTATAACTCTCACAGGCATGCCAACGTAAAAAGGGAGCTTAATTTCAATTTAATTGACCAGAAAACAGTAGAACTACTGTTAAATAAAATACAAACAAATGCAACAGGGGAAGACGGTATAGCTGTTAAAGATTTAAAATTTTGTTTACCATATTGTATTAATCCTTTAATTAATATTATTAACAGTTGCATATTAAATAATGACTACCCTGTTCTTTGGAAAAAAGCAATCGTAATGCCTTTACCCAAAACCCCTGACCCAAAAGAACTAAAAGATCTAAGGCCAATTAGCATTCTACCAACTGTTTCAAAGATTTTAGAAAGACACATATATAACCAAATTACAACCTTCTGTAACACTTTCAATATTATTCCGGATTGTCAGTCAGGATTTCGGCAGGGCTTCAGTACTTCTGCAAGTTTAGTTAACATTTTAAACGAGATCCGTCATAATGAGGAAAACAAGCAGAGCACCTGTCTTGCCCTGTTGGATTTTAGTAAGGCATTTGATACTCTTAATCATAATATGTTACTAGCAAAATTAAACTACTTCGGTCTTTCAGCAGATTCCATAAACTTTTTTAAAAACTTTCTCAGGGAAAGATCGTGCTGTGTGGGTATTAAGAAGGATTCTACCTTCATTAAATCAGAGTTTCGTCCTATTACCAGTGGCGTACCGCAAGGATCAATACTATCACCGCTCCTTTTTTCTCTCTACGTAGCCGATATGCATGAGTGTGTTCGTTTTTCTAAAGTTCAACAATATGCTGACGATTCCCAAATTTATATTTCTTTTATAAATGACAATTTGCAGCTGTCTCTCGATAGGTTTAACTCGGACTTGGCGAGCATCCAACGTTTTTCAACAGATCATAACCTGAAATTAAATGCACTAAAATCTCAGTCATTAATTTTTAATAGTAACAAAAACATAAGGGAACAGGTGTCGAATCAATTTCATGTCGAAGTGGGCGATAGTCGAGTTCCTCTCGCAATTGAAGCAAAGAACTTGGGGATAACTTTCGACACTAGTCTCAGTTTTCAATCACATATTAATAATAAACTAAAAATAGCTTATATGCGCCTTAAAGCTTTGTATCATTTAAAAAAATATCTACTACCGAAAACAAAATATTTTCTTTGCGAGAGTCTGATAATTTCGTTGTTCGATTACGGAGACATAGTGTATGGCGACTCGCTAACACTACAGATATCAAATAAAATTCAAAAACTACAAAATAGCTGCATGCGGTTTTCATATAATATTGCATACCGAAATCACATTACTCCTTATCTAAATAATAATTTAATCTTAAACATGAAAAATCGCAGACGTTACCATATGTACCTTAGTGTGTATAAAATTATTAAGAGTGGTAAACCACCATACTTAAAAAACGTATTTGTACCTTTTGATCATAACCATGCTACAAGAAATACTCACGACTTCCAAATACCACCTCATCGGACAGCCCTCTTTCAAAAGTCTTTCTCCTTTGTAGCGCCCTCCATATGGAATAGTCTTCCAAATTACGTAAAGGATTTATCTCCTTACCGATTTGGTAAGTACATTAAAGACATGTTAATGCAACAACAAAGGTAGGTCATACGAGTATTATTATTGTTATTATAATATATTATAATGTTGGTCATAAACCTGCCTACTTTTTGTTGATTCTAACACGACGTCTATCTTCTCGCCCTGTCGCGGTTTTGTTTTCTCGTGGTTACCGGCCGCTGCCGGCGGCTGGCGTGCGTCTTGTCTCCTGCGCCTCTACTTGTGTCTCTCAGCCTATGCCACAAAGGTTATATATATTTTTTTCAATCATCATCTGTTGATACTGTTTTGTTTCGCTAAAGTTTATTTTATATTATTATATTATCTTAATAAATATCTTAGATATTAATACATGCATGGGCAGTACCATTCTGGGTGCAGAAATATGCATTCCAGAACTATCGGTTTTTTTATAATCGCGGTATTTGTCCATTTTGTCATATTGTTATAATACTTATTGCAATCACAAAATTGTAATATTTTTTATTTGACAAATAAAAGTTTTTGAATTTGAATTTGAATTTGAATTTTGAATTTTAGCTTATTTTTTGTGATAATTAGATAACCTTGTAGGAATTAAAAAATAACCTATTAAAAATATTTTATTCGATACATATTTTAAAGGTTAAACGGTATTTTGTTACCGGAAAAAAATATCGAATAGGCGCAAAGTTTGTTGTCAAAAAATCGACCTCGTGCGTGTCTAATAATAATTTAGGGATTAAAGGATTTTTTTTGTGGTATGGATATAGGTTACAGGGTCTTCCAACGAGGACTGAACAGGGGCTGATTTTTGAGCTTCCTTGTATTTAAAGAAAAATCCAAAATAGCCAATCGATGTACTTTTTCCTGCAGAATTCAAAAATGAAACCAAAAATTTATTTGAACCAAAAACAAAAGAGTTACACTATATTGTAATGCTTTTTAAATGGAACATAGCTTTTTTTATACGATTTTTGGAACGAGTGATTTTTTTTTTGTCCGTTCTGATTAAAATATTTAATATTGTGACAGCTATTTTTATTAAATTTTAATGTTTTATCCAGTATAATGTAACTTTAACCTGTTTGAAAAATACACTAGGTAATAAAGGTATAATCACCTTTGAATCCTTCAAAGTCAAAAAATTTGACAAATTTACTATAATATTGCCGAAATGACTTTGAAGGATTCAAAGGTGATTATACCTTTATTACCTAGTGTATGGCGGGCAAAATCCTCACTTCGAGTCCTCCCCGCGGGCGCCCGCTGGTAATGACGAAAGTCAGCTAAGACTGAGTCTGGCACATCAATTGCCTTCGCTCAGTCGTGTTGTGAGGTACCTAAATCCGAGGTGGTGTGAGCAACCGTGCCTAGGATGGAAGGCTGAGGGTGAAATCAGCCTTTAACGAGCTCCTGTGGTGGACCAGGCAATCACCGCAGTATTAGCGCCTTGTCCTGGTATGCCGGCTCTGCCAGGATCGACCTTTATTTCCGAGCTTACTCGTGGGACCTACATGGAAAACAAAAAAGAAAAACCAAAAAAGAACGCTGAAGATAATCAGCTCAAGCTACCAGGCGGTGATTTGGTCACCGAGGGTAGCCCATACAGCATTAATGAAAGCGAGGAGGAAAAGCTGCTACGATCACCTGACACAAAGCAGGCGGATCCTAAGGACAGCAAACCTCACAGAAAGGTATCAGCTGGTACAAGAAAGATGCGACAGTGCCAAAGGGCTAGGCATCTTCTAGTAAAACTGGAAAGCAAACAGCCAGCTGAACTCTCAAGTAGGGACAATGGGACGATAAAGTGGGCAAGAGAACTCTTGGCCCAAGACCCATTCCACGTCCCCTATACGTACCAAAAACCGGGTGCAACTTTCGAGAGAAGTGTCGCTGGAAAGAGGACACGTTCTACAGACGATGAGAGCACCCCAAAAGAACTAAAGAAAAGGAAGTCCTTTCCACAGCAAGGCAAAGCTGGAATGTCTTCTAGGGGACTTACTGCGGAGACCAAGAAAGTCTCTGCGGAAGTTTCAAAAACGAAGAGTTCCGCTGCGCTTAGTAGTGGAGGGGGCCAGAAAAAGTCTGCTTTCAGGGAGCGGTCCGACAGTAGAACAATGTCGGAAGTGACCCGCAGCAGCCTCCAAGTGGCTGTGATTGATGCCGGCAATAAATGCTGGAAGATCACAGCAGACCGCTGGATCCTGGTTGAAAGGAGGCTAACGGAAATCCTTATGGAGTTTCTAATAGCCAATCCTGCCAACAGGATCCCTCAGTACGACACCTCGGGATGGACTAGAGGAATAAAGATCATCAATTGCACTGATGATTTTTCCTTAGCATTTCTGAAAGAGAGTGTCAAAAAGATCGGACAACCTTGGGAACTTGCCCAATTACAGGTCATCCCCCGCTCGGAACTTCCAGAGTGTCCGAGAGCTAGAATTTGGTTGCCAGTGCCAACCATTCCAGAGAAGTCCTTGCTGCCACTCTTGGCAGCCCAGAACCCGAAGATTCCTTGTAAGGAATGGAAGGTTCTAAAGATGGAGGACCCAAAACCCACAGGGAGGAGCGTAATCCTCCAGCTCACAGACGAGTCGCTACCAGCCCTAGAGGAAGCTCAGTTTAAGCTTCACTGCGGCTTTAATGCGATCGCTGTGAATATATATAAGGGCATCCCCAAACATAAGGGGATTGACCAGAAAGTTAATCTTGCCAAACCCAAGCAGGATGTCGGAAGGAAGGAAGAGACAGTGACATCTGCCACGGTAATGGAAGAGGAACAGAGTGCGGCTCCAGAGAAGGAGCCGACTCAAGAAATGGAAGTTGAACCACAACAGACGCCCAGCGATGTTGCGAGTGGTCCAAATCAACCTCCACCACAGTAAAATGGCCTCTAGCCATCTGGCTCTTCTCATGGAGGAGAAGGGCCTCGACATCGCCTTGATCCAGGAACCTTGGGTCAGAAATTACGCCATATGTGGATTAAGGCTAAGAAACTACTCTCTCTATTACGCCAGGGGCAATGGTAAGCCAAGAACTTGTATTTTAGCTAAAAATAAAGTATTCCTAATGCCTAATTTTAGTAACCAGGACATAACAACGGTCAAACTGGAGCGCAAAGGAGGGACACCAATAATACTGTCATCCGTATACATGGCGCATGACGTTCAAACTCCATCGGTAGATGTCCAAAATATTGTGGAATCTACCAGGATTTCTAAGCAAAGCCTAATCTTGGGATGTGATGCCAACGCCCATCACACAATATGGGGTAGCACGGACATCAATGACCGAGGTGAGTGTCTTTTTAATTTTATTATAAATACTAACCTTAGCTTATGCAATAACGGTAATACACCTACATTTGTTACTGCGAACAGACAGGAAGTTCTGGACGTCACGCTTACAAATGAATCCAACGATCTAAAGGTACAAAACTGGAGAGTGTCCAGCGAGGATTCGTTCTCGGACCATCGTTGGATTCTATTTGATATCAGTGAGTCCACGTACTTGCCTACACCATTTCGTAACCCTAAAAGAACAGATTGGGAAAAATTTTGCGGAATCATCTCTGGAGAACTGGCAAATCCTCCCAATAATCTCTTACCAAATAAGGCTTCAATTGATGAAGCAGTTAATAAACTAACAAATACCCTGGCAGCAGCATTTTTCAAAAGCTGTCCGATAAGCAGACCAGCGAAAAAGCCATACCCACCATGGTGGAACGCAGAGCTGGGTCAGCTAAGAAGGGACATGCGAAGGCTATTTAACAAAGCAAAGAGCAAACGTACTGAAGATGAGAGCTCTTATAGAGAGGCTCTAAAGACGTACAAGAAAGCGATTAGAAAATCTCAAAGAAGCGCTTGGCACAATTACAGCGAGCGGATTGAGAGTACAAACGAAGCCGCTAGACTTAGAAAAGTTCTATCAAAGGAGCCTAGTGCTCCCTCTTTTCTAAAAAAAGATGATGGGACATACACAGAGAGTAGTGGGGAAACCCTTGAACTGCTGATGGATTCCCACTTTCCTGGTAATACATCGGCCATAGAGCCCCTTATCGATCAAGGAGACGTTCCGGATTTGAATAGCATCAAATCAGTAGTCACTTACGATAAGCTGGAATGGGCGATTGACTCATTTGAACCTTACAAATCACCAGGATTAGACGGGATAATGCCCGCCATGCTACAAAGAGGGAAGAGAATCCTGATCCCTTGGCTCTTGGTGATATACAGAAGCAGCTTGCATTTTACTTACATGCCGGCTGACTGGAATAAGATAAAAATAGTCTTCATCCCTAAGGCTGGTAAGAGCAGTCATGTAACCGTCAAAGACTTCAGACCAATAAGCCTGTCTTCGTTCCTTGTCAAAACATTGGAGAGGTTACTGGATCTGCATATCAAGAACTCGGTGAGAGAGCGAGAATTAAGCTCGTCTCAACACGCTTATACCAAAGGGAAATCAGTGGAAACGGCGCTACACGAAGTAGTAGGCACTATTGAGAAATCCCTTAACAATAAAGAGTACACCCTAGGTACCTTCTTGGATATTGAAGGAGCCTTTAATAACGTCACGACCGAGGCAGTGTGCGACGCTCTAATAGAAACAGGGGTCGATAACTACATCTGCCGTTGGATTAGGAGGATGTTGAAAGGCCGTCAAATCTGCTCCAGTTTGGGAAGTAGCGAGATGGTCAGATTTGCTGGAAGAGGAACTCCGCAAGGCGGGGTTCTGTCACCAACACTCTGGCTGAGAGTTTTAAATAAAGTTCTCATAGCGTTGGAGAAGGCTGGAATAAAAGTGATTGCATACGCTGACGATATAGTTATACTAGTGTCAGGTAAATTTGTAAACACAATCAGCGACCTAACAGGAATGGCGCTACGAATACTACAACAGTGGGCCATGAAATGCGGGTTAAAAATCAACCCCGAAAAAACGGAGGTAGTTCTATTCACACGCAGAAGGGTGATCGAGAACTTTAGACTCCCAGTACTCGACAATAATGCTTTAGTGCTTAAGGAAAAAGCAAAGTATTTAGGATTGGTACTTGACTCCAAGCTAAACTGGGGCATAAACTTGCAAGAACGAGTTAGGAAAGCGTCGGTAGCATTATATGCCTGCAAAAAAGCAATTGGAAAAAAATGGGGACTAAAACCCCACATAGTACACTGGATCTATACAGCTATTATAAGACCTATATTAATATACGGGGTCCTGGTTTGGTGGACCGCTTTGGAAAAAGCAGTGCACACTAAGTCAATAACAAAGATACAAAGGGCAGCTTGTTTAGGAATAACCGGAGCCCTTAAGTCAACCCCGACAGCGGCGCTAGAGGTCATATTATATATACCCCCCTTGGATATCTATGGAAAAAGTATAGCTGCAAAAAGTGCCCTGCGACTAAAAGAGTCGAAATTCTGGAAGGAAACTAACTACGGGCACAGCAGTATACTAAAGATTCACCCGGGGAATAATCTACGAGACCCGACTGATTACTCTGTCCCAATAACATGCTTCGATAGAAGGTATTCTATACTCATTCCGAGTAGGGAAGAGTGGGAAGGCAATCAGAATATAACGAAAACAGATCACGCAATCTTCACAGACGGTTCAAAGATGGACGTTGGTGTGGGAGCCGGGGTCTTTTCCGAAAGCTTACAAATACAGAAATCGTATAGACTCCCCAACTATTGTAGTATTTTTCAGGCGGAAGTACTGGCAGTAGAGAAGGCGGTCAATATCCTGCAGGAACACCTTGGCTTGGGAGTAGCCTCGTCAATCACCATCTTCAGTGATAGTCAGGCGGCGATTAAGGCAATCTGTTCCAGCAGCGTCAAATCAAAGCTCGTAAAGCGATGCCGCAACAATCTATGCACACTTGGCAACCAACATCGGGTTATTCTGTGCTGGGTTCCTGGACACTCCAAAATAGATGGCAACGAGGCTGCCGATGCGCTCGCAAGAGAGGGCGCAGGCATGCCAGCTGATCTAGCAGACAATACAGTGAACAAACCACTGGGATTGGTCAAAGAGGAGATTGACTACACGGCCAAGCAGCTTGCACAGAACAGATGGACAGGGTTGACAACCTGTAGTACATCCAGGCAACTGTGGCCCACATTCGATAAAAAGAGAACCGCAGAGCTATTGAGACACAGTCGAAAAGACGTGAGAAATATTACTGCGGTTGTTACCGGACATTGCCTCTTCGGTAGACATGCCGAACTTATGCAAATACCTACTAACGACTTCTGCAGAAGCTGCAGAGATGAGGAAGAGGAAGAAAGTATTCAACATTTTCTGTGTGAATGCCCTGGCCTCGCAAGAAGGAGGTTCACTACTCTGGGTGAATCATCTTTCGATAGCCTGGAGGAACTAAACAACTTACAACTTGGACGGCTGAGCAGATTTCTGAACAGTAGTGGCTGGTTTGAATGAGTTGTTAAAATCCTTCCGCGGTTACGTCGCATAAACCATCAGTGATCTGATGAAGGTGGGTTCTACGGAACACGTGTGGTATCACAACGGACCTAATCAGGACTACGTGAGACCGTTTGGTCAGAACCAAGGGTCTGCCACTCTTACCTAACCTAACCTAACCTACCTAGTGTATGTTTCAAACAGGTTAAAGTTAAATTATACTGGATAAAACATTAAAATTTAATAAAAATAGCTGTCACAATATTAAATATTTTAATCAGAACGGACAAAAAAAATCACTCGTTCCAAAAATCGTATAATAAAAGCTATGTTCCATTTAAAAAACACCTTATCCATATCGTAACTCTTTTGTTTCTGGTTCAAATAAATTTTTGGTTTCATTTTTGAATTCTGCAGGAAAAAGTACATCGATTGGCTATTTTGGATTTTTCTTTAAATACAAGGAAGCTCAAAAATGAGCCCCTGTTCAGTCCTTGTTGGAAGACCCTGTACAGTGTGACCAGTAAAGTCCGCATCATATGGGATTTTTTTTATTAACAGCTTTATTCGAAATTTGACTTTAGCATCAAGTTCTGCTTCAATCGAGATGAAATTAAGCAAAAAATAGTAGTCATGGGATTCACATTATCTGTCAAATTAAAATTTTTCAAAAAATAATTCAAAAGTGGGGTTATTTTTGAAAATATAGAAAAAAGTTATTGGAAAATGTTCTTTTAAATGCAGTTTCTAGCCCATTCGCAAAATTTTAGCTGCATTAGATAATTTTGATTTTTTACCCATATTTTGTAAATTGCACCACTTTTGCAAAATAAGAATCAACGCAACTTACATAAAAATTGTTAGTTTCGACAATGCTTTATTTCAGATACATTTTCTTTAAATAGCGCCATATTAAATGTGTGTTTTTCTACAAAATCAAAAATGGGCTATTAAAATTTGGTCGCATGTGATGCAAACTTTATTTGTTTTTGACCCTGTATGAGGTAACTTCATAAAATAAGTATTTTTGAAAACGTAGTTGTGTCTGAAAGTAATACACCTTAATATTAAGACAAAAAAGAACACAGCCTCATTAGTAAAGTGTTCATTAAGTGGAAAATAAATTTTAGTTTAATTTAACGTAAAGTTTATCTATTTTCAACGATTTAATTTATAACCCCTTTATTTTATTTAATTTTTTTTTTCAGACAAACTACGTTTTCAAAAATACTTATTTTATGAAGTTACCTTTTACAGTGGCAAAAACAAATAAACTTTGCATCACATGCGACCAAATTTTAATAGCCCAATTTTGATTTTGTAGGAAGACACACATTTAATATGGCGCAACTTTGAAGAAAATGTATCTAAAATAAAGCATTGTCAAAACTAAGAAGTTTTATGTATAGGTTGCGTTAAGTCTTACTTTGCAAAAGTGGTGCAATTTACAAAATATGGGTAAAAAATTAAAATTATCTTATGCAGCTGAAATTTTGCATGTAGGCTAGAAACTGCATTTAAAAAAAAGTTTTTCTAATAACTTTTTCGATATTTTCAGAAATAACCCCAATTTTAGAATTATTTTTGGAAAAAATTAAAATTTGACAGATAATGCGAATCCCATGACTACTAATTTTTGCTTTATTTTCATCCCGATTGAAGCAGAACTTGATGCCAAAGTCAAGTTTCGAATAAAGCTATTAATAACAAAAAATCCCATATGATGATGACTTTACTGGTCACACTGTATATTTAAAGTATTGATTTTTTTTAGGGTACTCGAAGCTAATATAAAATGCGAGATAAACTTCGCGCCGTGAACAAGATAGGTCTACTTATTTGCTTATTACTAAAACCTAATCAACCCGACGTATAGATTAACACAAATAATATTATGAAATAACTAAAACCCTCATATAGTTTTTATGGGTCTTGTACAAAAAATATTAATTACTCTTATGCTTAATGTTTAGAGAAAATATTTATACACTGTACCTAACATCTCTGTTTTGACTTCAAAGAATGCGAAATGATTCTCCGAGTCTATTCTACCCTATAAAATCCTTAAGTTCATGCATGAACGATACCTACTTAGCTAGAATTAGTTTTAGTTTGGAAATTAAAATCTCTCTGAATAATACTTTTTGTGATGGGTTGGTAAACGTTTCGTATTCGTACACTCCAATTAGTCAAATCGGTTCAGTATCAACCCTGTAGTAACCATAGACATAAAATATAAAGGTTTACATTTTGATCTACCGCCTGTGTTTGAAAACAAGGGTTATAATTATATTAGATTTGTGTGGTCATGTGTACTTACCTATTAAGTATAAATATTATACTAAATATATGTGTGTGTTTTTTTTTTAATTTTCTATATAAAATTATTTATTTCCAAATGAAATCAAATTATAATGTTTGAGGGAAATCGCTGTGGTAACGCTGTACGGACGTTTTTACTACGCGTGGCGTCGAATTTTATGAATTTTTCATATTTATTCGTTTTCTAACGGTATTGTGTTTGTGACATATTGTGGTTTTAGATCAATGTCTAGTGCTGAATAGAACTATTAAGTGCTATTTATTAGCTATCTACAATGGTTTGCCACAGGCACGTAGATAAGGGGGGGGGGGGTACTGGGGGACAATACCTCCCACAGAGTCAGTTTGTTTATTCAATTAATGCTTAAATTAACCTTATTATCACTATGCTAACGTTTTACATGCTTTATAAAAAATAATAGCACTTTTTATGTATAAAAAATAGTAGCACTTTTTATGTGGGAGCACCGGCATGTAGCTAGGGGATAATCAGCCTGTTATTGACCTGTTACATGACACCTATACATAAATGTAGTTTATACATTTGCTTTTATTTATTTTAATAATTTTTTTTTAACTTAAAACAGTAGGTGATTGCTACTCAAAGAATATTTGACCGCTCATTGAATAAAACAAAAAATTGATATAAAATGAAATTACGAATTCCTTACTAATGTTTTCCCATAAATAAACGGGTCAAAAATAGTTATATTAATAATTATCGTGGTCATTTTTTTTCGTTTACCCATACGATATAAAGTAATAATTCATGTTTGCCAACCTATAACCTATTTCGCCTAGATTCACTTATTTTGTCTAGCTTTTACACAAAATTTAAATAAAATCTATATCGACTGCATATTCTTTAGGTAATAATTGACATATAGTGGATTTCACCTTAGTTTTTAATGCTTTGACGTCTCTCTTGTCAAACATAATATTAGCCAACACGTGATTTTAAAGTCCCTAATTCTATAAACGGCTTTCAGGCACGGGCATTGGCTAGATTAACAAGATATGGATATATCTGACCGTATAGTTACATGTACATGACGAAGATGCACGCTACACAGTTCAATACGTTGCCCTTCAATGAGCTCAAACTCGTCAAAAGCACAACATCGCTCGTATATGCCGTTAGTATGCGCATCTTTGTCTTACGCATTTGCTCTCGCATATCTCTTTTCGTACTTCATTAATTCGATTGTCTCGTCGCGTTCTTTAAATATCACAGAGCCGCATTGGGACTTGGGACACACCGCGCACCGCGTGCATTCTACTGTTAATTCTTAGAGTCTAATTCTTGATCGTTCGTGTTATTGTTTTTGGTATTTTTGAGACAGCATTTTGCTTATATTTTGTGCGTATTAGACTTTTTGGTTTTAAACTGCCGGACTGTGTGTATCTGTGACGTGTTTCTTTTTATGCAAAAGTAAGTAAATAATTAGTAATGTCTCGGACGGTGACGACGACATCGACAGCTTGTCAGATGAAGACCAAAAATAATAGGGAACTTGCAACAAAATTAAATTTGAAAACCACAGTGAACCATTATGCTAAAATAAGTTTTACATACAGTTATATTGAAGAGTGCTTGAGGTATCTGTTCTGCAAACGCATGGACAAAAATCTTTTTTTGTAGTATCTACTTACATTATTTTTTCTTTATTCATTAAAAAAAAATACCTAATTCGATAACATTACAAACTTTTATTGTTTTATTATAAACCAACGAAAAGTTAGACCTATTGTAAACTTCAAACTCTTTAGAACCTAGTCTAAAGAAAAACATATCTACCCGTGAATAAGAAAATAAAAAAGTAAACAATAAGCTATTAAATATAATATATAGATTTTTTCAACTTAACACTGCATGGTCTAAAATCAAATTAAAAAACAAAATAATGCTTTAATAAAAAACGTAGTTAATTACTGATGATACTAGATTCACGACTGCCCCTTGTATATTTTTTATTGTACTAAATTAAGAGTGTGTTTTTACCAAAATAACAGCACTTTATTATATTATGAATAAAAATTAAATGAAATTGTTTTTCTGATATTCTATCCTATTTCCATTCCCCTTCAGTGTTTTTTTTTTAAATATCTTAAAAATTGCTTAGGTAATTCTCGTTTCCATCCATAATTACAACTACAAATAAATTGACCCATGTTCACACATAATTTTTAAGTCCGGCCCTGGCCAATCCTTAAGTTCGGTAAAAAGAAATGTTATAAATGACATGTGTCAGCGGCGGCCATTAAAAACTAAGGTGAAATCCACTATATTAAATAAATATCAAGGAATTTTATGAATTATTTTAGGATAATTGTATCTCGAAAAATATCGGGTAGGTAAGATTTTCGTTAACATTATTATGTCATTGTTCTTTCGCTATACAATTATCCTAAAATTAGCAATGAAATAAATTGATATTTTTGTAATATGTCAGATATTACCTACCTAAATAATGAGCTGACGATATGGATTTTATTTAAATGTTAGTAAATAAAATAATAAACTAAAAAAAAACAAGCAAAATACGTTATTAGTTTGCAATATTGCAATAGATTGAATGACGTTGAGAATTCAATCCTATACTTAATTTAATTATTGACCCCACTTTTAGCAAAATTTGTGTTTGTTCGGGTTTGCTCAAAATGAAGAAGTATGTTGTATGTTGTAAACAAATGGGATTTATGAATGAAACTTTTATTAACCCATATTAAATAAATTGCTAGTGTATCAAATACGCTTTAGTGTTATATCAGTTCTAGATTTGCTAGAACAATGTTTTTATTGGTAGTAATCAGTTCCATTAGCAGGACAGTCTTGTTGAATAATGAACTACTTTTAATACAGCAATTTTGTTAAGATATAAATTGTATCTTCTCAATGGGATGCATTTTGTTACCAGTATAGCGCTTTCACCACAATTAAGAAACCAAAACAGCGTCCCCAAAAACGAATTGTATTCGTTAAAACCTATAATCTACAAGAAGTTGGTGGAGGTTCGTAGCGATCGGCAATCGCCACGCGCCGTATTATTAGTTTTAACGTATTTGTTGCGCCGGTCACATCGTTGTTCGTAGTCTTGTAGCTGTCCTGTCTGAATTTGAATTCTATTGATCGAACCAATACTGTTTCAAATAATTAATTTTTATTTTGTATCAAGTATTTTTTTTTAATGTTGCATGTCAGATGCAGCAATAGAAGAGTCTTATTTCGCACAACCCATCATTAGTATTGGATTTTATAATCTATGGACGAATTTTACCATATCAGCAAACCATGTTGCTTAATATTATCATAATATGCAATGTTAAACTACAAGAACAATATCACACTAGGAGCTATTTAAATTTTTGAGAACCACAGTACCGATTTTTAGTGGTACGTATATGGTTTATTAACCGTGGCAAGCAAATATTACTATGATTAATGTCTAGTTTAATTACAACTGCCAGTCGGAACTAATACAGTATATAAAATCAAATTACACACCCAACTTGACAATTACTGTGTGTATTCAGAGCGTAGTGGCAATCGCCAGGGCAGCTTCTCAGAAGCTCGGTATACTTTTCCGTACCAAAAAGTTGTATACACCTCAACAACTTTTGACACTCTATAAAGCCCAGATTCGACCATCACTGGAATACTGCTCTCATATCTGGAGTTCTGCGCCGAAGCATACCCTTCGGTTGTTGGATTCCATCCAAAGGAGAGCCGTTCGTCTAATCGGCGACCACGAGCTGACTAAGAACCTCGACAGCTTAGAACATCGAAGACAGGTTGGTGATTTGGCTCTCTTCTACAGATATTTTCATGGCAAGTGTTCGACAGATATTGCCCGCTCGATTCCACCTAGAGTAATGCATAGCAGAAACACACGACGAACCACTGCCGCCCATCCTTATGTGGTTCAACTTAGTACACCCCGAACATCATTGTTTCAGAACTCTTTCATTTGGAGGACGTCATCTTTGTGGAACGGCCTTTCTGAGACCGTGTTTCCAACCGAATATAACCTCCAACGATTCAAGAAAAACGTGAATCGCTTTCTTCGCACACGCACCGCTCCCAGAGCGCCTTAAAGGATTTTCCTATAGTGCTTGTGCTCGATCATAAAAAAAAAAAAAAAAAAAAAAATAATGGCTGTAAACCATTCTATGATAGCATTGACTCATATTTCCTACTGGCTAACTAAATTAACGTGATATTATTACTATACAACAGTCTAGCAATCTTTGTTGTCTTACAGAAAGAACGCGCGTCGCTGTCACATATAGTCAGCGGCGGATTTAGGGGAGGGGCGACGGGGGTTTCCCGTTTTTTCATTAAAATTAAAACAAACCAAACACGCAGATCTTCGCAGAAACTTCATTATAAGCAGCTTTTCAATGATATTTTAGATACTACAAAAGGCCAGATTGAACTAAGATTTTCAGATTGGCATGAATTAGGTACAATTTTTTGACTTAATGAATAAAAATATTTTTTTAAGTTTTTCAAAAAATTTCCCAAATAATCTTTTAGATAGTTTATGTCTAAGGTACAACTTTATAAAAAAAGAGTTTTTAGTTTAACTTATTTTTAACAGTTTTTTTATAGTGAATTTTTGAGAAATTTTGGGCGTGGTCAAGAAAAAATTTTTCCCGACACTATCCTGCTCGTCTCTTTGTAGGTAGGTAGATATTACAGTTTTTAGTTTAACTTATTTTTAACATTTCTTTTCAGAGTGAATTTTTGATTTTGGGCGTGGTCGCGAAAATTTTTCGCCCACGGCGCTTCATTTCTAAGACTTAGTCGCCCCCACTCAGCAAAATCCTGGATCCGCTACTGCATATAGTATTAAACAGTTTCATAAAGAGGATATGAATTCTTATAAGGAATAGAAGCCTTTTTTTTCTTAGTGTAGATGATATTTTTACAAGATATTTAATTACTGCAAATATGTAAGTCTTTTTAGATATTTTTTACATTTATATTATATAAATTGATATTCTGCATCATTAGACACTATGGTGAAAGGTCATTAAAACCCAAGGTAATTTTAATACCGAAACAAAATTTTTAATACAGAACAAATCCCCAATCATCAGTGATATTAATTATAACTCGAAAGGAGCTAACCGCTAGTCATCGGTAGATAATCATCGCCGGCTTGATTAATAAAATGTTCAGCATCCCCCCGGGGCTGTCATAAATAACCGAGACAGCCTTGATATATGTCCGCACGTTATGATCCATGAATACATCAAGCAAGCGGACCGTATGGCGTGATGCACACAGTGCGTTTAATAAAATAATATGCTCCTGAACGATTAAAAATGTTCGAGCTAGGTTTAAAATTAAAATTATAAAATGCATTTGCAAAATAATTGATACCGGTTTATGATGACATGCATCGTAGCGTCTATTAGCTTTAATTAGTTCTATACGGTCACGTGGTCTACGTAAGGTATGCATAG
Source organism: Polydrusus pterygomalis (assembly GCA_963969555.1). NCBI lineage: Eukaryota > Metazoa > Arthropoda > Insecta > Coleoptera > Curculionidae > Polydrusus > Polydrusus pterygomalis. Next base: position 74,236,811 of record OZ018376.1, on the reverse strand, counting down.
ATATTATCTCCTCTTCTCCATCCAATTAATAACTATTACATCATTGTCTTAAAGCTTTTGACGCTATTTCAATTCTTAAATAAGTGAAAAGGAAAGAAAAACACAAAGTCGTCCTTCACAAAATTTAATAGAATAAAATTCTTAGTTCAAGGGTCTCTACATGTTTCGAACGTAGAAACGTTCATCCTCAGAAGACAGAAATTTTTTATTTTATGCTGATGGTGTTAGCAAAAGAGAGAAAATTAAAAATTAGAACCTTAATGGAGCTTTTATGGACTTAAAATTGAAGGGTAGAAGAAACATGATATGAAGGAAATTGATAATGGTTAAACCATACTGAGTATTTGAAAACGTTATTGAAGGGGGTGTAAACCAACCAAATAAAATTGTGAAGAAGAAAAACCTTTCTAGGAAGATGTCGAAGGTAATTTAAAATTTAAAAAAAACGTATCGAAATCGTAAGACATTATGAGGGTAAAATAGTAGTATCACAATCTGTAAAAAATAGATTTCGAAATTAAAATCAAAAAGTGAAGGAGTACAGAAGTTTTTGAAATATTTTAGAGACAAATTTTTAATTTTTAAATAAAAAAGTAGTACCTACTTACAATATTATTACGTAGTAAAAAGCATTTTTGGGGTACTGAGGATTAAATCTCAGTAACCCCGCGAGAGGTGGTGGTGTGTTTTTCTTTCCTTTTCATACTTTCAACTCCACTTTAAATATGGACTATTTCTTCATCTTAAATAAATATTTAAAATTTGACCACCACCAATCTCGGTAGCTACACTTCGGAAAATAATCTATACTCTATCTATATCAAAAATTGTACCCAATTAAAAATATCATACACTGAGAAAAAAACCTTCTATTCCTTATAAGAATTCACATACTCTTTATACAACTGTTTACTAGTATATACTATATATGATAGCAACGCGCTTGCCTACTTTACAGTAGGACAATAAAAATTGCTAAACGCAGGTTGTAATTGTAATATCACGGTAATTTAGCCAATATTATATGAGTTATTGCTACCATAAAATAGTTTATAACCATTATTGCTCTGAATATCTACTCACAGTAACTATCAAGTTCTATTGAGAGTGTAATCTGGTTTTATATACTGTTTTCGTTCCGAATGGCAGTTGTAATGAAACTTGACATTAATCATAATAATATTTACTTGCAACGGTTAAATGAAGCTTATACTTACCACTAAAAATCAGCACTGTATTTCTCAAAAGTTTAAATAGCTTCTAGTGTGATATTGTTCTTGTCGTTTAACATTGCGTATGATTATCTATTATGCAACATGATTTACTGAGATGGTAAAATTCGTCCATAGATTTTAAAGTCCAATACTAATGATGGGTTGTGCGAAATAAGAATATTCTAGGTATTGCTTTATCTGACATGCAAAGTTTAAAAAACCTTAAATACAAAGTAAAAATAAATTAATTGAAACAGGTATCTGTACGATCGATAAAATTCAAATTCAGCCAGGACAGCTAAAAAATTCCGAACAACGATGTGACCTGCGCAACAAATACGTTAAAACTAATACTACGGCCCGCGGTGATTGCCGATCGCTACGAACGCCCCCCAACGTCTTGTAGATTATAGGATCTAACGAATACAATTTTTTTTTTGGGGACGCTGTTCTGCTTTCTTAATTGTAGTAAAAGCGCTTTAATGGGAACGAAATGCATCGCATTGAGAAGATACAATTTATTTCTTAACAAAATTGCTGTAGTAAAAGTAGTTCATTACTCAACAAGATTTTGCTGTCAATGAAAACACTGTTCTAGCAAATCTGGAATTGATATAACACTAAAGCGGGTTTGACACACTAGCAATAATTTATTTAATATGGGTTATACAATATCAATAAAAACTATGTCTTAGCAAACCTGTTGTACTTACCGTGCGAGCAAAAATTATTTGCATCAAAGAGGGCTTGAATTAAAAAACGTAGGGCTTGGTTTAGATCACAATGATATGGGGACCAACCTAGGTTAAAATTTTGTCAAATTCATATTACGACATGATTTGCCAAACTAATGAGTAATAAAATAAGTAGACAAATACAAATTTATTTTTGTTGTTTACAAAATTAACAAAGTATGATAAGTATAATATTATACAGAAAGAATAGTCCTGAATTCCCTTATAAGAATAGTCCTTCATGTTCCATAAGATCTTCCCACTTCTTGGGACAGGCGTCTTATACAATTTGTTGGCGTATTTTGCATTATTTCACGATGGTCTTTCTGCTCCTTTTTTGTGTTGTATAGAACCTGTTTCCCTAAACACAGCCACAGTTCTTTTCAGGCAACGATAAAAATCCCCAGCAATAAAAGCAACGTTAGGAAAATGTTCGGGAAAATCGTCCATGCACAAACCCGGATTGTATTGCCACTCACCATTTACTCTAACCCCGTTTCGAAAATACACTTCAACCATGAATGTTTTGTGTTGTTTCGTAAAGCCCATTGTGTGAATTGTTCAAGAAATTGGAAAAATTAGCGATGAATCAAATTACTTGTAACGATTGTCAAAGATAACCGAATAACTGATTGATTGTTAATTCAGGTAGTTACTGACACCCAACAGGTATTAAGCTCTACGGCTAAGCATGACGTCCTTAGATGCAAGGCCCTCTTTGATGCAAATAATTTTTGCTCGCACGGTATTTGATCATTTTCCTTAGTGTAGTATCCATACTACTTAACGCGAATATTTCCCTCATATGTTAAAGTTCCCATAAGAGAAATGCAATTTTCGCAAAATTACGGCGAATATTTCCCTCATATGTTAAAGTTCCCATAAGAGAAATGCAATTTTCGCAAAATTACAGCGAAACAGCACTGCCCGAAATCGAAAATTGCATCTCAAGTTTATATTGTTGACGAAACGTCAAAGCGGGATTTTATTGTTAACAAACGTCAAAAAATGTAATATTCTAACAATTAACGTCATCTTATTGAGTGACAGCAGACAAAAAAGTCAATGTCAACGAATGTTTTCCTTTCATTTTGTCAAGAATTGTTAATAACTATATCTTTGCATTCTGTTAAATAAAATATTTAAATTTACTTGATTCGAGTTCTTAATTAATTTGGGAAATATTCAAATAAATTACACTTGGGCATAAAAATAACCAGATAATTTTTTTATTCAATGTGTTTTTTTTACAAATTGCAATCGTTTGTTTTCATATTTTACGAAAATGCCCTCCTCCTGCGGAGTCGGGCTTTTTTGCGAAAATATGAAAACAAACTCTCGCAATTATAAAAAAACACATTTAATTCAAAAATTATCGGTAATTTTGATGCACTTGTGCACTTACCCCCGAATATTTCCCTCATATGTTAAAGTTCCCATAAGAGAAATGCAATTTTCGCAAAATTACAGCGAAAACAGCACTGCCAGAAATCGAAAATTGCATCGCAAGTTTATATTATTGACGAAACGTCAAAGCGGGATTTTATTGTTAACAAATGTCAAAAAATGTAATATTCTGACAATTAACGTCATCTTATTGAGTGACAGCAGACAAAAAAGTCAATGTCAACGAATGTTTTCCTTTCATTTTGTCAATAATTGTAAATAACTATCTCTTTGCATTCTGTTAAATAAAATATTTAAATTTACTTGATTCGAGTTCTTAATTAATTTGGGAAATATTCAAATAAATTACACTCGTGCATAAAAATAACCAGATAATTTTTTTTTCAATGTGTTTTTTTTACAAATTGCAATCGTTTGTTTTCATATTTTACGAAAATGCCCTCCTCCTGCGGAGTCGGGCTTTTTCGCGAAAATATGAAAACAAACTCTTGCAATTATAAAAAAACACATTTCATTCAAAAATTATCGGTAATTTTGATGCACTTGTGCACTTACCCCCGAAAACAGCACTGCCAGAAATCGAAAATTGCATCGCAAGTTTATATTATTGACGAAACGTCAAAGCGGGATTTTATTGTTAACAAACGTCAAAAAATGTAATATTCTGACAATTAACGTCATCTTATTGAGTGACAGCAGACAAAAAAGTCAATGTCAACGAATGTGTTCCTTTCATTTTGTCAAGAATTGTTAATAACTATCTCTTTGCATTCTGTTAAATAAAATATTTAAATTTACTTGATTCGAGTTCTTAATTAATTTGGGAAATATTCAAATAAATTACACTCGTGCATAAAAATAACCAGATAATTTTTTTTTCAATGTGTTTTTTTTACAAATTGCAATCGTTTGTTTTCATATTTTACGAAAATGCCCTCCTCCTGCGGAGTCGGGCTTTTTCGCGAAAATATGAAAACAAACTCTTTCAATTATAAAAAAACACATTTCATTCAAAAATTATCGGCAATTTTGATGCACTTGTGCACTTACCCCCGAAAACAGCACTGCCAGAAATCGAAAATTGCATCGCAAGTTTATATTATTGACGAAACGTCAAGGCGGGATTTTATTGTTAACAAACGTCAAAAAATGTAATATTCTGACAATTAACGTCATCTTATTGAGTGACAGCAGACAAAAAAGTCAATGTCAACGAATGTGTTCCTTTCATTTTGTCAAGAATTGTTAATAACTATCTCTTTGCATTCTGTTAAATAAAATATTTAAATTTACTTGATTCGAGTTCTTAATTAATTTGGGAAATATTCAAATAAATTACACTCGGGCATAAAAATAACCAGATAATTTTTTTATTCAATGTGTTTTTTTACAAATTGCAATCGTTTATTTTCATATTTTCCGAAAATGCCCTCCTCCTGCGGAGTCGGGCTTTTTCGCGAAAATATGAAAACAAACTCTTGCAATTATAAAAAAACACATTTCATTCAAAAATTATCGGTAATTTTGATGCACTTGTGCACTTACCCCCGACAATTTTCCATAATAATAACCCAATTTATTTCAACGTTATTCATCATTGTTATTAAATTTTCCTTTGATGTCAGCATGATTATACGCGAATCAGTCGTAATATCGATTAAAGCACTAGTGGATTAGATATCGGGTGGGAGTTTGTTTTTAATTTACCAGACGAAGATAGCATCGACATATTTAAAAAAATTGACATGTGGACAATGACATGTATTAGCGAGAAGCGAGCATGGGAAGGAGATGAATCTGATAAGTCGGCAGAATAGAAACGCAAGGGGAAGTTTGGGGGTGATCCCCCGCAGATTACGTAATACCGTTTGCAGTGCGGATTTACAACCTATATATCGCCGGGTACTTATGGATTTGTCAGATTTGTCTGTTTGTTTATGATATTATTACTCTTTTACCAACAGCCGTTATTTACATAATGAAAATGAAGTTTAATAAAATTCTTAAGCTTGGCTATTTTATATCAAACTGTATTTATGTACAAATTTATATTCACATAATAGTTATTAATATTAAGGATCGTATCAAAAAGAAATGGATTTATTTTTAAATATAAGTTTGAAAATATTTTAAGGAAAATCTTTTATCTACGACTAGTATATAAAGTGTGATCTATACGGGTGGCGATCGGCTGTATCTGCAAAACAAGACATGCTACGACTTTAGGGTAAACATTTTATTATGATATATGAACAAAAAAATCACTGGAAATTATTTTACCGCTAGGGTGCGTAGTCGCTAAGCTATGATACACTGAAAAAACAAATGATTCAAAGAAAAATGGAGTTCGCCGAAACAATTATTTATTTCCTATTAGCGGAACAAATATTTATTTAATAAAGTGACGACATTTATTTGGATTCTGGCAAGGAGATTTATTAATGCCAAACAAATATTATTTAAAGTCAATCCAGAATCCAAATAAATGTCGTCACTTTATTAAATAAATATTTATTCCGCTATATATAGGAAATAAATAATTGTTTCGGCGAACTCCATTTTTCTTTGAATCATTTGTTTTTTCAGTGTGTTGTGTTGTTCTTTTTATTTAATTCAATGAAGAATAAAGTTTTAGTTTGAAAATTTTTGTTATTTCATTAAGTACAAAATACTATATTTTAAAGTGTTAAATTGCCATTGAAAGTGAAAGTTTTGATGGAAACACATATTGTATCTTTAAATAATATAAAGTATCCTACATGTCCTAAGTAAATTTTTTTAAATAAAAATTTTTTCCCTCAAAAAAATGTATTTAGATACCTAGGTATAAACCGTCGATAATATAAATAGTTTTAAAAAATTAATCCTTTTTTCAAAAATATAATATAATTTTTCTGCAAATAGTTCATAATTTTCCCCAAATATCTTTTTATTTTCAAGAACTAATATTTATTTCAGTTTATTTACAGAATGCAAAGCATGATGGGACAATAACAGAAACGTACCTACGACGCCATTGTTTGCTTTATTAGAGGCTCCAAATGGAAATATTAAAGCACTGCGTTCTAAACAAAGATGTTGATGCATGGGTACTCTTAAGCAGCATAAGAATATAGTCCTTATAGCCTCTACACAATAACACATGCATATATAATTTTTTATATCAAAATTAAGAATAATATAATAACTTATTCTAATGCCTGCGGCGTGAAAAAATTTGCTTTATAAAATATAAAAATAATTATAACCGATAATATATTACCTTCAAATACAGGCTGAAGATGCCCCAAGCCTTTATCCAGTGACCATTGCTCTATTGCACAACAATATCCAACCAACACCTGTCACTAACTAAAGTCAACTAAAAGAGCGCCAAGAAAGTCGAGTCGGAACTTGCTTAGCAACAATAATTTCATGAAATTTAAATAAAAATTATTTGCTTGAAATAATGCATTGTTGGCCATTACAAATTTAATTTAAATCTTAAAAAGTGTTTGTGGCAAACACTATTTATTGCACCTAACTAATTAAGAAACCAAATAAATATAGAAAATATTTCAAATACCTTAGTTTATTTAATACAAACAAGATGTGTATGAACTAAAGATTATTTATCTTGGACCAATAAATATTAATCAAATAAATAATTTATTTGATTTCTTAGACTCTTTTTTTTCAGTGTACTATTATTTAACCTAATTTAGTTTAACAGATACAAAGTCCTTAATTTCTACTAATAACTCAAAAGTGCCAGTGTCAAATGCATAGTGTTTGTGTATTTATATTGAGATAGATGAAAATAAAGAGTATTTTACTTGTCCTCCTCCAGAAATTATACAATTAGCTGCAGCTACTGCATCCACCTTAACACCAAAAATATCGAAATATAGGTATACAGTATGTCTCCTAAGTTGGAACCATATGGAAAACTTTTTTATTCATTTTATGAAAAAAAATATTCTTCATAAAAAGTTCTGCATGGTCTAAAACCTATAATGCAACTATCAGATATTAAGTTCTTCTATGCATATACGAGGTTTGTCAAAAAATATAATAGAGCAAAGTACCTTCACTTTTGACAATATCGAAAATTCTTATTAAAAAAAGTTGATCAGAACTAAAAACCACGTTCAAATAATATGTAGTTATACCTAATTACGATAAAAAAAATGGTTTTGTTATTTTTTAATACTTTTTCTGCATTATCAATTAATTATAATTGAACATTTATCTCTTGTAATTATTAAAACCTTTTCGTTCCTTAATTTTATATAACAACGTTGCAATTTAAAGACGTCCGTAATGAATGTATATGCATTTATATTGCAAATAAGAAAACACATACAAATAATAAATTGTGAAACTAACACAATAATAATACTAGAAATAAATCAAAATTTAATTTTCACTCATTCCACTAATGCCTCGACATATCCACCAATCAATACATTTCATCGATCTATTGGCAAATTTCCTCCTTATCATTTCTGGACAAATTTCCCGGCATGATTGTGTAATTATATATCATCTCCAAATGATTAACATCAAAAAACGGCCATTGCTGTTAAACTTTTTGTTTTAAGTAACCCCATAAGAAGTAATCTAGAGGGGTTGGGTTAGGTCAGGGGATCTAGCAGGCCAAAAATATCTGTGCATGACTTTTGAACAAATGTTCAAGATATGCCTTAACATTTAATGTACTGTGGCATGTAGCATCGTCTTGTTGGAACCAAATACATTGACGTTCTTGTAAAGGTAGTTCGTCCATGAAGCCACAAATATGATTTTGCGAAAATTGTAAATAACGTTCGGCATTCATAGATTGGTGAAAAAAATACGGTCCTGTTAATCTGTCCTTGTAAATACCGCACACCACACGTTCTTTTTAAATGAATATTGGTTACGAGACACTATTGAAAAATTGGGATTTGTTGGGGGAAATGTTGCCTCAGCGGAAAAAATTATACGCCTCGAAAAAAAACGGTACTCTTCTAATTCTCCTTGGATGAGAGAGCAAAATCAATGCGCCTATCATAATCCCTTTCTTTCAATGTGTGAACGATTTTTGGTTTGAATGGTCTGAATTTATTTCGTTTTAAAATTCTTCCCACTGTATCTTTACATACATTTTGTTATTACGACTTTCTTTTGCGCAATGTCACTTTTGGATGTTCTACAATAGACAGTATTATTTCTAACTGCGTGTTCTCATTGGCAACCAGTTTTCGGCGTTTTCCATTAAAGTTATTGTTCAAATTTGCACTACTTAGTCTTAAATTATTTCATTATTTTTGTATCAGTAAGTTGAATGATTAATATTTTTATTGGGATGTCTATCATTAAAAATAATTGCTGCTTCTCTATGTGTTTTGTTTTATAGTTTTCTCCCACAATCAAAACAATTTCAATTTTTTCTTCATAACTTAATAACACCATTTTTATGTATTTTATAAATTTTAACGAGTTTTGACGGTCAAACATTTCTTGCTATCCACAATTCATTTGTATGTCAGAGCATCCTACATTACATCTATACAGTTAAATTTGCATTGTTATTGTACACATACGTTTCAAAAAAGAAAAAATAATTTTTTCCTCGTAAATGGGTGTAATTACATATTTCAACGTGGTTTTTAGTTCTGATCAACTTTTTTCAATAGGTAACAATTTTCGATATTGTCAAAAATAAAGGTACCTACTTACTTTGCTCTTGGGCAAAATTCATGTTTTTTGACAAACCTCGTATACGCCTAAAAGAATTTAATATCTGATGCAGTTTTATAGACCATGCAGACCTTTTTATGAAAAATACCTTTTTTTCGTAAAATTAATAATTAAAAAAGTTTTCCATATGGTTCCAACTTAAGGAGACATACTGTATATAATTTATAATAAAACGTTGGTATGCCACCGTCAACGAATAGCGTCTTCGATAAAACGCAAATATTCTGCTGGCCTATTTCACTGAATACAAACCATCTTCATTATGGGGGTAAGGTCGACTTAAGGGACAGTACATTTGTCGATTTTTCCTTGAAGATACAACAAAAAGACAAAGTTTTACCTTCTTTTTCATTTAAAAATTGCGGATAATTACAAATAACCGAATTTAATTCACTGAAATTTATAATAATACACTAAAACAGGCAGTGCTGGATTTACCATTAGGCTGAGTAGGCTGGAGCCTAGGGCGGCAGATTTTAGGGGGCGGCAAATTTGACCCAAATTTTTTTTTTATCTTACAGAAATAAATGGGACAATCTTTATTCATGGTCGACGGGTAGTATTTTTTTAAATAAACTTTATTGTTGGCCGTGTCTGTTAATGGGGATAAAAAAAGGTAGTTGGAACTTTACTGGCTTTGCAGAAAGAAATTTCATTTTCAATAAAATAAGTAGGTAATCATAAATTTTTAAAATATTTACTAAAAATTATTGACCAAATTTGGGCGTGGTCTTAAAAAAATTTTGCCTGCGGCGCATTTCGCCTGCAACGGGCTTTTTCTTTCCCGAACACTTCACCTGTTTCACATCTCACGAGCCGTCACTGGTATAGGGGCGGCAAATATTGAATAGCCTACTAGCGGCAAATTTGTAAATCCGCCACTGAAAACAGGTAAAAATCTTTATTTGTTATGATATTCATAATGTAGCCATGATGGAAAACTATTCAATTTGACAACTTTCACCTTATGGATGTTGAAAATTTATATTGCGACGTTGCCACAATGTCATTTGCAAACTTAAGCCCGAAACCAACGAGTTCCTGACGAGTCGTAGGAGGAGATTACTAAATCCTCAGTTCGGCTCCAAACGGTGTATCGGGCCGGGTTAGCACTTGTTCAACGGGACAATTTTTGTTTGTGCACAAATATAAGAAATGCAGTTTCAGGTTCAGTGTATTTCCTGACTTTAAATTATTTCCTTACAATCCGGCAACGTTGCTGTCAGTTGTCAATTAACAAGCCAGAAACCAACGAGTTTTTACGGTTGGAGTCTTTAAAACCTTCGTTTTCAGTGCACTTTAAGGTTGAATTCTCAACGTCATTCAATATATTTCATCCTATAACCCAGTGGTTCCCAAATTTCGCAAAATCCCGGACCCCCGAAATCGGATTATACCTAGTAACATGCGGACCCTCATGGCCAGTTAATCTTTAAAAGTACTAAAACAACCGTTTTGTAATTTATTTAAACAACATTTTATTTATCAATACAACGTATTTTCCTTAAAAACAATAATAAACTAAAAAATAATTTAATTGTTTTATTATGAGGTGAGTTATTTAGTTATTTTTGTTTTATTTTCTCTTTGTGCTTCGTGGGATCGCGGACCCCCAAAAAATACGCCGTGGACCCCAAGGGGTCCGCGGACCACCATTTGGGAACCACTGCTATAACCTTTTTGGGGTTAATTTTTTAAGTTTATTATTTTTAATAACTAACATTTAAAGAAAATCAATATCGTCGGTACATTATTTAGGTAGTATCTGATATATTACAAAAATATCAATTTATTTCATTGCTAATTTTGGGAGAATTGTATAGTGAAAGAATAATGAGTGACAATGACATACCTAATAATTTAAAAAAAAATCTTACCCGATATTGTTCGCTATACAATTCTCCTAAAATAAGTTATGAAATTCCTTGATATTTATTAAATATGTCAATTATTACCTATACACTGAACGAAAAAAGTACGTGATTTTAATAAAAAAGTACATCAAATCAGTGAACGTCAACATTAATTTTCAGCCGATGACGGGTGTCATTGATTCAATGAACGTTCGTACGTAAACTTTCCTATTCCTCAAGTTACGATTGTTGTACGTTAAATCAATGAACAGTGAACATGGATCCATGCTCGCCGTTTATTAATATTACGAACGATGGACATTGGTTTAATGTTTGCTGTACGTTGAATCAATGAACAGTGAACATCAATCCATGCTTGCCGTTTATTAATATTACGAACGATGGACATTGGTTTAATGTTTGCTGTACGTTGAATCAATGAACAGTGAACATGGATCCATGCTCGCCGTTTATTAATATTACGAACGATGGACATTGGTTTAATGTTTGCCGTACGTTGAATCAATGAACAGTGAACATGGATCCATGCTCGCCGTTTATTAATATTACGAACGATGGACATTGGTTTAATGTTTGCCGTACGTTGAATCAATGAACAGTGAACATGGATCCATGCTCGCCGTTTATTAATATTACGAACGATGGACATGGGTTTAATGGTTGCTATACATTGAATCAATGAACAGTAAACATGGATCTATGATCGCTGGTTATCGATATTGCAAACCGAATTTATTGGTAGTTAATTACTTTACTAATGATACAGTCTTCGTTAAAGATAATACAATTTAGTATAGTATTTTTCAAAAATAATGTCTCTACTATTTTTTTACTTATTGGTATAGAGACTAAGTAATTTTGCAATTTTACAAACTCAATAATAACAAATTATCTTGTAAAAAAAACTTTATTCTTTTACCCAATCGCTTTTAAATCTATTTTGGTAAATTCTATTAAAAATGTTTTCAATAATTTTCCTTTTTTCTACAATATGGTCAAAACCTAATTTAAGCTTTTCAAGAAGAATTAACTTATAGGAAAAATAGAATGCTAATAATAATTAAAAAAGGGTTTCTTTAAAATAAAGACTTGTTTAGTGACTAATTTTTTTATTATAAAATGGTTTCACAAAATAAAAGGCTGAATAGCCGACTTTTTCGCTTTGAGATTTACAATGCGCTCTTCTATTTCCTGCTGGGTTTGCACAAAATAAAAATGATTCCTGTGAGTCCTTGATCGTGTATTTCGTATGCGTTGTCTTGCCAGTAACATTCCTTGCACAAAATTTTGAGGATAATACTAAATAGCCCTGAATCGCCCACAAAATTGAAGCGTTTTTTCCATCTGAAAAAAGAAGAAAATAAAGAGGGTATTAGTATCTAAACCTTATACCAAAAGATAAAAATTGACTATGAAGGTTAATGTTAAGGGGAAATGTATAATTTTTCTTTTTGAATTAGATTTATAGGTAGCTGTTGTGCTGATGTTATAAATATTTTCAAAAACTATGCATAGGGCAAGTACCTATTTGTACTGAAAAGTATGTTTCATACCACACTTGAGATAATTCAAGGAATTTAACGAAAAACCCGATAAATGAAAATTAATTTTAAAATTTAATTTCAATTTTCAGCCAAAGAAAAACTTAATTTAGAGAAGATCTCGTAAAGGAATAATACCCAGAATTCAATTTTGTATAAGAGTACAAAAATACGTTTTATTCTATTGTAGTGTAGGTACTATCAACCGGACATAGAAATTTTTTTTTTCAATTATTATTAACAATATTAATAACAACTAAATAAATTTATTTAGGTAGCTAGTACACAACTAGGTACGTAATGAATAAACAAGCTATACTATAGTAAAAACAATATCTATTTGTGCTACTTTTGAATCATTATTCCTAAAAGTGTCAAAGAAACATTTTAACAAGGCGAAAAAAAATTACTTTTTACGTCCTAATCGTTTAGGCCGTAGGTACCTATACCTATAATCATAATGTTATACTATTAGACCAGGGTCAATAATTTTTGAAACCAAAAAAAATAATAGTAGGATGAAACCCATTGGAAAAGGAAGAGAATATAACAAAAATAAAGGAAAAATAATTTGCGTGCGATCCGAGGTCGGGAAGTGGAAGGGGGTGAGTTTTTAAGGGTAGAAAACGATTTATCTCGATTTCCGGAAAAACTACAAGTTCTATGGAAAAACGTTAAATGGCAAAGTTGTAGGTAATAAAAAGGTCTAGAACTTTTGTATTTACACTTTTTTTACAAAACCTCAAAATTTATGTGAAAAATTCAAGTAACCAAGTTTTTGGTTTTTTATTTTTATCTTTTACAAAAAAAAATTTATTTTCACAAAATTTGGTGAAAACTTATCTTTTTATGTCCCAAACACACTGTAGTTTTTTTGATTTAAAATATTTATTTTTTTACTTTATTTTGACTTAATATCGAAAAAGCACCCTAATTTTCAATCGAAAATTCTCACGTCAAAATATCTGCTTTTATAAAAAAAAGTCGGTGGGCTTTCTGTTCCTTAAAATCTCTACTTTCTGATAGTGTAAAATAATATACATTACTACGGTAAATGTTCTCAAAAAATGCAAAGAAACGAACGTCTTATTAAATATTAACTTTATTAACTTATTTGGTTGTTAATAATTATAGTAGTATATATTTCGACTTGCAATTTTTTGTTTATCAATGTAACATGGAATCTTACGTTTTTCGAGTAATTAAAGTATAAATTTTAATAAACAGCTCAAAATTGTAGGTACATAATGATTTTAAAAAAAATTTTAGATTCAAGTTTTTTTTTTCGTTTCTTTGCATTTTTTGAGTATTTTTTTTTACACCATCAGAAAGTAGAGATTTCAAGGAACAAAAAGCCCACCGACTTTTTTAGAAAAGATATTTTGACGTGAGAATTTTCGATTGAAAATTAGGGTGTTTTTTCGATATTAAGTCAAAATAAGGTGAAAAAATAAATATTTTAAATCAAAAAAATTACAGTATGTTTGGGACATAAAAAGGTAATTTTTCACCAAATTTCGTGAAAAAAAACTTTTTTGTAAAAGATAAACATAAAAAACCAAAAACTTGGTTATTTGAATTTTTCACATAAATTTTGAGGTTATGTGAAAAAAGTGTAAATATAAAAGTTGTAGATCTTTTTATTACCTACAACGCTATTTAACGTTTTTCAATAAGACTTGTAGTTTTGCCGGAAATCGAGATAAATCGTTTTCTACCCTTAAAAACTCACCCCTTTTCACTTCCCGACCTCGGATCACCCGTAAATTATTTTTCCTTTCATTTTCGTTATATTTTCTTCGTTTTCCAATGGGTTTCATCTTATTCTATTATTTTTTTTCACTTTTTACCATTTTCAAAGGCTTCAGCCCTGGTCTATATTATATCAAATGTGTTAAAATAACTAGGTATGTTCATGGGCATTATTCGCACAGAATAAACTACTTTTACAGTTTATAGGATTTATTACTTACATTTCTTCTCTGGGAAGACTCAGGCATCAGGTGCTGGGATCGGCGGTTCTCCAAATGGAAGAAATAACGGCTCTAGCCTGGAGCGACATACATAACTTCATAATGAGGTCGGGACGCTTTGGCGGAGGCCAAGGTGGTTGGAGCGACTGGGGGAAGACTCTGGGGTAGGCAAAAAGGATCTCCGTTGGACTTCTTGCAAGATTTCGGAACCCCCATCAATTACTACTACTAATACTACATTTCTAAAGTTCGGTGTATTTTTAATAGCTTGTATCACTATAACTTCACAATTTCACAAATCGCACTGTAGCAGAAACGCGCTTCTACCCTTCAACTTTATAAGACCAACTAACCAAAGATATGGGCTTTTAAAGATTTCTCACCAAAAATTGGCGCGAATACAAAAAAGTCTATGACAGCGTTCATAATATTAATGTTCGCGGTAGTTGATCCAATGTACGGCAGCATTAATATTGGCGCGTAGTTTAAAGTTAATGGTCGAGTTCGTAAAATCAACGTTTAGTGTTCATTGAAACAATGAACACCGTTTATTAATTTTTAATGTTTGCTGTTCATGGATTTATTAAGAAAAATACATTGTTTTAAAGATGAGGAACATAGGTTAATAATCGGTAAACGTTAATTCAATGAATTTTTACATTGTATTAATAACAAAAATTATTAATTTTTGATGTTTTCAGTCCATTGGTTAATGTTGGCTCGTTCATTGTTTCAATGAACTAAGTTATAGGTCTATGAACAGAAATCATTGTATTAATGATCGGATTCATAATATTAATGTACAAAAAATTGACGACCACCGTTTATTAATTTTACGTACAATTTTTTTTTCTGTGTAGAATATCAAGTCGATACTGATTTTCTTTAAATTTTGTATAAAAGCTAGAAAACATAAATAAATCTACGCGAAATAGGTTATAGGTTGGCAAGCATGTTGATACTCCCACCTTAAACATTTTTTTTGACAAAAATACGGGATATTCCGCAAATTTTTTTCGTGAAATATACTATTGAAAGTGTGTACATTCTAATGAAAGAAAATTTTTTTGGCAATTTCACTGTTCCTAAAGTCGACCGGACCCCATTATGGTCATTCTATACTTAATTAAATCTATGATGAGAATAAACCATGACGTTGATCTGGCAAATAGGGCAAACTACGAGCGTTTTTACAAAGAAAATCTAAAGGATTTCAAGCAAAGAAGTCTTCCACTCTGACCCCGGAACAAATTGGGAAATTTATTGACAAAACTCCTGATGAAATTTTTCTTTTGCATCAGGTACATATTTAATCTGATCTATTCAAAAACTCACACTCCTATTTGCTTCAAGTTATATTAATTATTGGAATGATGGGCGCATTTTTCACATGCACATAAAACTTAACTTTTGTTTGCGCACGAGATAAGCTGTATGGATCGAAAGGTAAACGTCTATGCTTATTGTTGTGAAAATGTGTGCAAATAAAAAAATCAAAATCCATTAAACAATTTATACTTACTTAGATACTGTGTGACCAGTAAAGTCTGCATCATATGGGATTTTTTTTATTAATAGCTTTATTCGTCACGTGATTCGCATATCCGTCAATTTTTTTTTTTTTTTAAATAATTTAAAAGTGGGGTTATTTCTGAAAATATCGAAAAAAGTTATTAGAAAAAGTTTTTTTAAATGCAGTTTCTAACCAACATGCAATATTTCATCTGCATAAGATAATTTTGATTTTTTACCCATCACTAAAATTTATTTTCCACTTAATGAACACTTTACTGATGACACTGTGTTCTTTTTGTCCTAATATTAAGTATTACTTTCAGACACAAACTACGTTTTCAAAAATACGTATTTTATGAAGTTACCTTATACAGGGTCAAAAACAAATAAACTTTGCATCACATGCGAAGAAATTTTAATAGCAAAATTTTGATTTTGTAGAAAAACACACATTTAATATGGCGCTACTTTAAAGAAAATGTATCTGAAATAAAGCATTGTCAAAACTAAGAAGTTTTATGTAGGTTGCGTTGAGTCTTATTTTGCAAAAGTGGTGCAATTTACAAAATATGGGTAAAAAATCAAAATTATCTTATGCAGCTAAAATTTTGCATGTGGGCTAGAAAATGCTTTTAAAAAAACTTTTTCTCATAACTTTTTTCGATACTTTCAGAAATAACCCCACTTTTGAATTCTTTTTGGGAAAAAAATAAAATTTAATAGATAATGCGAATCACGTGACCACTATTTTTTTTCTTAATTTTCATTTCGATCGAAGCAGAACTTGATGCCAAATTCAAATTTCAAATAAAGTTATTAATAAAAAAATCCCATATTATGCGGACTTTACTGGCCACACTGTATTATATAGAATATTGTCATTGCAATATGCTAACAATCTTGGCATGAAGAAGAATTGAGGCTGGAGGCGCCCCCCCCCCCCCCCCTTCCCCCCCTTGTTACGCCAATGCCCTAAATGTATAAATGTGTTATCCAAATCATATCAATATGTTTTATACCTACTCACGTTTCTAAAAATAACATAAAAGTAGGTACATGAATAATAAGAAAATAATAGTAGATAGGTGCCGTATGAGTATAAACATTCTTATACAACTCCAGCCATGATGCTGCATGAGTTTAGAATGGTGGACGGGCCAAACTGGCGAATGATAGCTGTCTGGCACCGCCACTCCCAAGACAAAGGCGGCCACTTCCTGCTCACTATTTTAATTCTCAATAATCTTGTCGGCAATCGCCACAGCACGGTTTTAAGAAGGTTTGTCGAAAAGTTCTCAAGAAACTCTTTAAATGGGTATGTAATATTATATTACCCAACATAATTTAAACCGGATGATAGAGGGTAGTGATGTGCGCACTGCGCATATCTACCGGGTGTTGCATCGCCAAAGTGGTCATGGTAAATTCTATAGAATTTTTGTTACCTTCAAATATTGGCTCCTTATTAATTTTAGATTAAAATTGTATATAACACTTTTTTGAAGGTCTTCGTATGGTGGAGTAGCACACCAAATTTTATTATTTTCTAATAGGCCAATTGAAAGGTATTTAGAAAAACTTTTAATTTCTTAAAAATTAAATACTGTTGTGATACCCACACTCCACAGGCCTAATAGTCTATTGGGCTTGGGTGAAATATTGCGAAAAAACGCCATTTGATGATACAAACAAGCCACTTTTAGCACAGTTAGGTATTTTTATTCGGAACAATAATAATTGACGGAATAAGTATGGAAAAAACTTCTTATGCCTCTTTGTCATGAAAATTGGTACTAGATGACGAGATATCGAAAAAAGTTATTTAAAAAAGATGTTTAGATTTTAATTTTATGCTCATTATCAAAGTTTCCTGCAAAAAAATATTTTTTACATTTTTTAAAAATATCCAATATAACTTTCATATTCTCATGAATTTAATGATTGAAACCAATATTAGTTAAAGACTTTTCTTATTTCTTAATGTTTTTATTTGTTAAAATTTAAAATTTTGCTTTTTACCATCTATACTCGAGTATGGTCAGCCCTTGTGCATCTGACAGCCATATTTACCATTTATAGTTATTTTTGGAACAATATGAAATTTTGACCAAAATTTCTATAAATGATTACTATTGTTGTTAGATACAGGGGCTGACTATTCTCAAGAACAGGGTGTACCAAACTCGATGCTCACCATGCATCGGTATCTCGAAAACTATAAAAGATACAGCAAATGTTAAATTCGGACAAAGTTCGATAATTTAATGGTAGTAATACACCTTAAGATTAAGACAAAAAGAACACAGTGTCTTCAGTAAAGTGTTTTTTAAGTGGAAAATAAATTTTAGTTTAACTTAACGTAGGTATAAAGTTTATCTATTTTCAACGATTAAATTTAAAACCCCTTTACTTTATTTTTTATTTTTTTACTTTCAGGCACAAACTACGTTTTCAAAAATACTTATTTTATAAAGTTACCTTATACAGGGCCAAAAACAAATAACCTTTGCATCACATGCGATCAAATTTTAATAGCACAATTTTGCTTTTGTAGATAAACACACATTTAATATGGCGCTACTTTAAAGAAAATGTATCTGAAATAAAGCCTTGTCAAAACTAAGAAGTTTTATGTAGGTTGCGTTGAGTCTTATTTTGCAAAGGTGGTGCATTTAGGTACAAAATATAGGTAAAAAATCAAAATTATCCTATGCAGCTGAAATTTTGCATGTGGACTAGAAACTGCATTTAAAAAAACTTTCTAATAATTTTTTTTGATACTTTCAGAAATAACCCCACTTTTGAATAATTTTTTTTTAAAATTAAAATTTGACAGATAATGCGAATCACGTGACAACTATTTTTTTTTGTTTAATTTTCATCTCGATCGAAGCAGAACTTGATGCCAAAGTCAAATTTCGTATAAAGTTATTAATAAAAAAAATCCCATATGATGCGGACTTTACTGGTGACACTGTATACAAACGTAAGATCAAAATTCACCGCCTCGAATTAGGAACGCATTTGCGTAATCAAAACCAAAAATCATGCAACTTTTATCGCATTATTATGTAACCTCAGTTATATAAAACGTCAACTTTATAAAGTGTCCCTTTAATTGGTCCGTTGTTTCAGGGTGAAATCAAATAAATTTAGGAGAACAGGGAAACGGCACAGTAATCCAAATGATCAGATAAGCCACAACGAGAGTGTAGTGGGGAACAAATTAGCACTCTTCCGGTAAGTCATTAAATCACTGCGATAACCTCTACCGGTATTCGAGTTATATGTCGTTATTTATTAGTGAGTTTATTGTAGTATATTATAGGTAGGTACACTTATGGCAAAATAATTAAGAATATTATTAGGAAGTACAGGGTGATCCAGCCAAGATTGAACGGAGGCCTATTTTTTTAGTTTTCCTGTGTTTTTATTAAAACCAATACTATACCTACCCATTTTGGTTTATGTTTTACCACAGAATCCTAAATTGCCATTTAAAAAGCCACTTGGCTTAATACAAGGAAACTGTGGCGTAAAGTTTTTTCAATGGAACGCTCTGTATATTTTTTTATTTTTAGGAGAGGTATTTCTTAAAAAGCTATAACTATTCATTAAAGTTTAGTTTTTGTTTAAAATTGTTGAAGCATGGTTTTTGGGGTACTGGGGTACCATTCTTCAACAATTTTGACATTATGACTTCTACAAATGACGATTCTTATCTTTATACTGTCTTACAGACATATCAATGATTTACAAAAAAATTTGTATAAACGATTTTGAAAAAATCCTCGACTCCTCGACACCTTCTGTTTAGAAGGCCTTTTTCTTCTTCCTCATTTTATTTGGTTGTTTAGACTTCCTTTATTAACTTTCTTCACATGCTCAGCATGTTGTAACTCCCCTCAACCTTTTAGATATGTCTCTTCTACATTTCAATATTTCAATGCCATAAAAGCTGAATTAAGGTTTTATACCATTTTCTCTTCTGCTAATACCGTCAGCACTATATAAATTTTTTGTCTTCTGATGATGAACCTTTCTACGTTCGAAACGTGTAGAGACCCCTAAAGAATTTCTATATTCTATTAAATTTTATGGAGGAAGACGTTTTTTATTTCTTTCCTATACTTTCGACTCCACTTTAAGCATGGACTACTTTTTCAAACTAATTATAGATGGCTGTGTTTAAATTAATCATAATAAAATAAAGTTATATAACAATATATAGGTAAAGATACATCACTACTCCATACTTACTGAAAATACAAAATACCCGGTATTTTACCCCTATTCAGTGGCGGCTCGTGGGGTAGAGCCACAGTGCCATGGCACTACCTGCCCTCCTGTCCAGCGTCCTGCCCTTTACAAATTACCAAAACCTATTAAAATTAATATTCTCGTTTTTAAAGCAATTAGCAAAATAATTTAAAAATGGAACACAGTCTGGTGCAAATTTCCATCTATTTAGGAAGCGATTATGCGTAAAACGGTAACGTAGCTTTCGCGCCACACGGCGGAGGCCCCAAGTGATGACGAAATCGCCATAAGAAATCAATAAAAAACATTGAAAAATGACCTTGAATGCAAGCAGGAAAAAATCTCTGAGTAGCCAGGCTCTTCGCTTGACCGTTTGACGTTAGACGTTTCAAACAGTAGTCAGTTCGTTGTCCCTGTCTGCGTCGCGTCGCGATTTGTTTGTGGTAGGTTAGGTTGTTTGTAAATTAAATAATATTCGTTCGGCCGGCTTATTTAATGTTAATTTTATTTTAGAAATACATAAATGAATACTATTAGATAGGGTGTGCGGTTGTGGTGAATCTAATAGACTATTTTGTTTTATTTGGTGGGAAGCAAACTTGGTCCCAAAAAGGTACAGATGATTTGGTCCATATCTGGGAAAAAATTAAGACACATGAAAAATCGAAGGTACATTTAAACAATATATTTAATTTCAGTATGCTTGGTAAAATTAACATTAAAAGGTGCCTTTTTGCTTATTTTTCCTACTTCAAAAGCAAGAACTATTAACAAAAAAGGGCGTGGCACCCAAAAATTTTTTGCCTGCGGCGCTAAGGGTTTACCTGGCCCTACTTCACTAAAATGGCACGAGCCGCCACTGCCCCTATTTCGGCATAAAAAAATCCAACAACGCCTTTTACTAATGATTGTTTATATAAGCCGAGTATCTGAGTCACTAAAAGCACAAACACAATTCACTAAACTACACAAAAACTAGAAATCCGTAAATATTAAACACCCACAATCCACAATCGCTAAGAAAACTACAAGGAATCCACAGAGAAACCTTAAACCATAAGAACAAAAATGGCGGCCGAGCCGGTTCTGGTGGGTATTTTGAGCATGTCGCTAAAGTAGTACAGACCGATAACAAGAGGTTTGTGCGCATGCCCGATGGTGCCCAGAGGGAAGGCAGCTGACCGGCGAGTCATGTGCTCGGACTTATAATTTCACCCATAAAACGTAACTTTTGTTTGCGCAGGAGATAAGCGTAGGTAGATACCTAGATAAAGGTAAATTGAAATTGTCTATGATGGCGTTATCCCACAACAGGAACAGGCTTAATTATAGTATGTTTGATATATCAAATTACTTAAAACATACTATAAAAATTAGTACTTAAAATAACATCCAAAAAAAAACGAAAACTATAAAAACACGAAAGTGTCCTGTTCATATCAATTCTCGTGGCAGATAGACGACCTAATCCACCAGCCCACCAGCGATCCTGTTATCGACGCCTGGTAAAACCAAAGGTATATAAACGTCATCGCACTTGCATGTAGTACAAAGTGGTAAAAGCGCCGGAGGAAATAAAAGTACCTCTAAGATAGAATAATAGTAATTTAACAAACTAGTGTATTAATCGCTATTTAATATACGCGTTAGTTACAATATTTTTCCGTCGATTGTCTTGTTAATAGATTATATTTTTTTTTTATTTAGAACCAAACTACATATTATAACAAATTTTTGAATTCTTATTGACATCGACAGAAACTATGGCAACGCCATTATGTACGCGGCAGTGCATGCTTTGTAGTATGTTTGGTTGCCTAAAATCGTTTATTAATAAAAAAAAATCATGCATTAATAGGGGCCATTAATGTATGATTTTTTATACATTAATTAAGGTTGTAAATACACGGTCGACGGAAAAAATAATAAAAAGGGTGGCGTTAACATTTTAACCGCTACACTATACATGTGTGGTTGTTTAAGTGTGCAACATATGGGCATCTTTTTTATTACCGATTTCTCAGAAAATTTTATTCCTGATAAAAGTTGGTGCATGTTCGATAATTATATTTGGAGCACTTGGAATGGTTGCAAGTCAAACGGCGTACAGGGTAGGCCAAAAAATATAAAACTTGAACAAGAATAAAGTACCCCTATTTTAGAAAATTCAGCAAAATGGTATTAAGAAAAGTTGTTTAGAATTAAAAGTTATGTACAGATTCAAAAACGTGACCTCCTAAAATGAAAAAATATATTTCTTTTAAAAAACAAAAAAAAAAATCTGCATTTCAAATACTTAGTTTCTGTTTTATTTTTTTTTATTTGTTTATTGTTAAGTAGTTATAATAAAAAAAAAAGCCGATAAAAATTGATAAAACCATTCGCACCATATAATAATGTTTACTTTTAGCCCTTATTTGTTTTTTTTTCATATGTATCTGCGATTATTTTAGTAGGATTTCATGTTGTCGCCTAATTTGTACAGTTTTTTTAAAAAACATTTAAAATAAAAATTTTGCACTTTAAATCATAGTTTTTTAATTAGCATATTATTATTACTAATGTTTTAACTTGTTAAAAATAATTTTTAGGATATTTTAAAGTTGTGTTTAATATCGTTGCAACAAACATGAAGTTTGTGATTCCTTAATAAATTAAAAGTTTAAGTAAATTTTACAAATATGCTTGAATTTGAATGAAAATATGTAAAATTGATTTGATTTTGATTAATTTATGAAGGTTTTTATGGTGAATATAAAAAAAAAATTTGGAGGTTATTAATGTTTTTTTAAAAAAATATTTTTTTATTTTAGGTCACGTTTTTGAATCTATGCATAACTTTTAATTCTAAACAACTTTTCTTAATACCATTTTGCTGAATTTTCTAAAATAGGGGTACTTTATTATTGTACAAGTTTTATATTTTTCCAAGTGCACCTAATATGATTATTGAACATGCACCAACTTTTATCAAGAATAAAATTTTCTGAGAAATCGGCAATAAAAAAAATACCCATAATATGTTGCACACTTAAACAACCACACTGTATACAGGGATATCGGTTATTTACACAGACTTGTAGTCAGTGGCGGCTCGTGCCATTTTAGTGAAGTAGGGCCGGGTAAACCCTTAGCGCCGCAGGCAAAAAATTTTTGGGTGCTACGTCCTTTTTTGTTAATAGTTCTTGCTTTTGAAGTAGGAAAAATAAGCAAAAAGGCACCTAATTTAATTTATGAATTTACAATCATATCTTGAATTTAAAGAAAATACTGTAGGTAGAGTGTACTATATAGACTGAAAGAACCACAAACCGAACGCAGTTTATAATTTGGTTTAATATGTATATGTTTTTATCAATTTTTTTGTCTTTCTTCATTATTTCATTGTGATATGCAAAATTTAATTAAGTTTTAATGTTAATTTTACCAAGCATACTGATATTAAATATATTGTTTAAATGTACCTTCGATTTTTCATGTGTCTTCATTTTTTCCCAGATATGGACCAAATCATCTGTACCTTTTTGGGACCAAGTTTGCTCCCCACCAAATAAAACACACATAAAACAAAATAGTCTATTAGATTCACCACAACCGCACACCCAAGTATTTTTTCCATAAATATTTCTATTAAATTTTCACAAACGCACTTTTTGTCCGCCCTGAGTTTTTTCTGTATTTAAATCTGGTAACGGTCGTCCTAATTCCTTAATTTCCAATTTCTGTTCTAAAGAAATGATAGAAAATGTTTCCTTTAAAAATCTAATAGTATTCATTATGTATTTCTAAAATAAAAAGTTCGTTATCATACATTAAATCAGCCGGCCGAACGAAAATTATTTAGTTTACAAACAACCTAATACAAACAAATCGCGACGCGACGCGGACAAATGTTTGAAACGTCTAACGTCAAACGGTCAAACGAAGAGACTCGGGCCTGGCCACGCAGAGATATTTTCCTGCTTGCATTAAGGTCGTTTTCCAATGTTTTTTATTGATGTGTTATGGCGATTTCGTCATAACTTCGGGCCTCCACCGTGTGCCTCGTCGCTTGGCGCGAAAGCTACGTTACCGTTTTACGCATAATCGCTTCCTTAATAGATGGAAATTTGCACCCGACTGTGTTCCATTTTTAAATTATTTTGCTAATTGCTTTAAACACGAGAATATTAGTTTTAATAGGTTTTGGTAATTTGTAAAGGGCAGGACGCTGGACAGGAGGGCAGGTAGTGCCATGGCACTGTGGCTCTACCCCAAGAGCCGCCACTGCCTGTAGTATAGAGACCCAATTGCTTACATTTTTACTCGATCGCTCATCGTTCCGTCCTTTTCTTTCATTTTACTTTTACTTTCAAAATACTAACAAAATTTCCCCAAAAAAGATGCTTATTTGGCAAATTTAATAACTTTAACTGTCTTAATCAGTAGGCGAATATGTGAAATAATTTCTATTGGAATTATTGTATTCGGCACTCTGGCAACAGGCATTCATTTTACAAGAATCGCTTACTATTCGAAATTCTAAATAAATGGAATTGGCATTTCGAGGTTTCTGGATTAGTCCAACTCGGGTGATTCTTGTGTGTTTTTTTGTGATTTTTGTAAAACTTCTTGTTGCTTTCTTAATTGTAGAGAAAGCGCTTTACTGGGGACAAAATGCGTCGCATTGAGAAGATACAATTTGTTTCTTAACAAAATCGCTGTATTAAAAGTAGTTCATTCAAGACTGTGCTGTTAATGAATCTGATTACGATTACTACCAATCAAAACACTGTTCTAGCAAATCTGGAATCATATAACATATAACACTAAAGCGGCTTTGATACACTAGCAATTTGTTTAATATGGATTAATAAAAAAATAAGCTATCAATACAAACTATGTCTTAGCAAACCTGTTGTATTAGATCATTTTCCTCAGTGTGTAGGTCCAAGTTACACGCTGGGTCCAAATTCCCCGGACCTCCCCTACTTAATAATAAATTTAATGAGTTCGTTAACTATTTTTTTATGAAATACTTATTCAGAATATTTACTTTTATTATAAAAAATATTTTGTTTTGTAATTATTTCGATTTTATAAGCAGCGCCGAACTGGAACAGGCCATTTCCCATTCATAACTGCCACTCGCTTGACCACCTTTGAATGGGCTTTTCTGAGAGTTTGCAAACCTTGCTTCCACCTTCTGGTGATTGATTAAAAGGAGGGTTGATATATGGCCGTTATTGAAAATTCACAAAACGTGAGATTTATTAGCCTTAACTTATAAGGTTAGGATTTAAAGTAGAATGTTAACTTTTTTTAAAGGTCTGCCATAGGAATACATAGATAAATGATACTTGTTCTGTTATATATATTTTTTTAAATTATGTAATTATTACCTTTCAATATCAAAGTTGATATTTAAAGTTAGTATCGAACACGAAAGGAGGAGTTTCCTATGCAGCATGTTTATTCTTCATCCAAATTATTAAAAATAAATTTTCACAAAAAATATTAATACATAATTAAAAGAGAATATTGTGACATATCGGTCAAGTATGTAACTATTTTTTATATTGGAATACACAGTGATCCAAGTTTAATGGATACCTTGGGGCGGGTAGACCACGACAGGTGTTTCGTCCTTGTTGGGACTCTACGGGCAGCCATAACCCAGGAAATTCCAAGAACGACGGTAAAATGTACTAAAAGCTTCTTTACAAATGCAAAATCAAAGCGGCCATCAATACTATTATCTTTTTATTAATACATTATAATTTTCAGATCTCGCGGTATACCGTAGCCCAGCGGTTCTCAAACTTTTTTGGTGACGGAACCCTTTTGGGAAGCAAAATACTTGATGGAACCCTACAATAAAACAATAGTTTTTAAAAGTGTATTCTTTATTAATAAGCATAATAAAAGTACAATGTAACAGTTACTAATTATTACTTACTTTACCACATGGCAAGTACAATAATAGAAGATATTAAAAAAGAAAAAATCTAACTAATGGGAGGTATGAAACTGTTTTTTATTTCTCATCAATTGGTTGATATCAGGTTTGATAGAAGACAGTTGAAGTCTCATATCAGGTTCGGCGTCCAGTCTATTGCGATATTTTGTTTTCGTGGCTGCATAGGTTGAGAATCCTGTTTCGCACAAATATGTTGTTGGGAACGGGAGAAGAATATTCAGAGCCATTTTGCCAAGCATTGGATATTCATCACGGATTCTGCACCAAAAATCGTTGAGAGGCGTCGTTTTGAACAGTGACTCCATACTTGTGTCTGATGACATTTCTAAAAGAGATTCATATATCTCGTTTGAACTACTTTCGGGCCTTTCCAAGTTGGGTAAAAAAGGATTATGAATCCATGAATTCAGTTTCATTTTTGTATTCTGTTCTTCGGGAAAATAGTCGTTATCGCTAACAAACTCACTGAGTGACGTAAAGCTTTCTATTTCTTTCTTACCAACGCAAATAATCCAAAAATCTAATTTTCTTTTGAAGGCAGTTATTTTGTTATAGGCCTGAAATACTGTTGTCTGTTTACCTTGCAATGATAAATTCAATTCGTTCAGTTTTTGAAAGATATCCGCCATAAAAGACAATCGGAACAACCAAGTTTTATCATACAAACGGTCCTTCAAATTAAAAGAAGTATCTGCTGAAAGAAACATTTGTAACTCGGCTCTAAGTTCAAATAGCCTTGCAGTGCTTGTCTATGCAGAATACAATGGCTGGAACTACAATTAGGCGCTTTATTTTTTATTCGTGACACTGCTCCTGCTGTTTTACCTGTCATCGCCTTGGCCCCATCTGTACAAATGTCAATGCAATTGTTCCAACTGAGATTATTTTCTTCAAAAAATATATTTATTTTATTAAAAATTTCTTCCCCGGTAGTGTTTGTGAGCAGCGGTAAACACATAAGCATGTCTTCTTCAAAAGAACTTTCATATGGATATCTCACGATAACCAGCAAGATAGCCAAACCAGCGACATCAGTTGACTCGTCCATTTGCAAGGCGAATCGTGTTTTTTGTAGACGTGTAACTAGTTCTTGTTTGACGTAGCTTGCCAGATCATGGATTCGCCGTGAAACAGTATCCTTTGATAGCGGCACAGTAGAAAGATGCTTTGCAGATTTTTCATCGAGCATACATTTTGTTATGTCTAATACACATGGCTTTATTAAATTCTCAGCGATAGTGTGCGCTTCACCTGCTTGTGCAATGCGATAGCTAACTAAATATGATGCCTCCGTGGCCTTTTCGTTGATAGTTTTTGTTAAATGCATAATATTTTTTTGACTTTCCAATAACTGATCTTTTTTACGAACAAAAAGTTCTTTATTCTTGTCTTTAGACTCGGGGTGTACAGTTTGTAAATGTCGGCGCAATTTGGCTGGTGCCATGGAACTATTAGGAAGCAGTTTACTACATAGCATGCAGAGAGGTGAGCCGTTGGAATCAACAAATCCGAAACTGATATATGATTCATCATACTTCCTTTTTTTCGTCTTTGAAACCGTCGAGCTTGACGTCGTGGCATCATCGTCTGGATCGGTGATTGCTATATTCTCCGCGCGTACTGCTTTTGAACATTCAGCGTCATTAAAAGATGTTGTTGCAACACGTTTAACACCTTTAAGCCAACGTTCCATTCTTCTTTATTTATAATGTTACACGTCAGGATGGTGGGGTCTAAATAATGCACAATCGTTACTGCGTATAAGAGACTAAGTTTAGTACAATGAAGAAATGTATAAAACTGAGACAACAGAATACAGCAGGCAGTAGAACAATGAACACTAGTTTCTCGCTAGCGAGCTTGTAAGTAGGTAGGTAGGAACTTATCGCTCCGAACGCTAATCGTCAACTGACTGACGAGGCGCGACGCGCGATCGCCGCTTTTATACTTAGTCCTAGACTCGATCTCGAATATTCTCGAAAATACTCGAGTCGGCGCCTTTGATAAACAAAAAGCAAAAATAAAAAGAGAAATATAAAAATTGCGTTGTAAACAATTCAGAGGCGGCTTTTATCAAAGGGACTGCGCGCTCACAAGTATACAAGTATACATGTTGATACCAAACTTATGAGATATTGTACCAGCTATTGTAACACATGTTTATACAAATACAAATAAATAAATAAATATACCTACGCGCGGCCGCGGAGTCAAAACGTTCGACCAGAGAGAGGTGTTTTGATTTTTTTTCTAAATTCTTGAGGAATCCCTACAGAGGTATCGCGGAACCCTAGGGTTCCGCGGAACACACTTAGAGTATAGCTGCCGTAGCCAATTCACTTACTATTTATGGCACCCTGGTGGAAGTCTGGACTATTTTACTACACTGAGAAAAATGATCTTATACCACAGGTTTGGTAAGACATAGTTTGTATGATAGCTTATTTTTTATTATCCCATAATAAATAAATTGCTACTGTATCAAACCCGCTTTAGTGTTATATCAATTCCAGATTTGCTAGAACAGTGTTTTTATTGGTAGTAATTTAGTAAAGTTGTTGAATAACGAACTTATTTTAATACAATAATTTTGTTAAAAAATAAATTGTATCTTCTTAATGCGACGCATTTTCTTCCCAGTAAAGCGCTTTCTCTACAATTCAAAAAGCAGAACAGCGCCCCCAAAAACGAATTGCATCCACAATCATCCGCAAGACGTAGCGATTGACAATCGCCGCGCGCCGTATTATTAGGTTTAACGTATTTGTTGCGCAGGTCACATCGTTGTTCCGAGTCTTCTAGCTGTCTTCTCTGAATTTGAATTTTATCGATCGTACGAATTTCTGTTTCAATTAATTAATTTTTACTTTGTAAGTATTTAAGTTTTTTTTTAAACTTTGCATGTCAGATAAAGAAATAGAAAATTCTTATTTTGCACAATCCATCATTAGTATTGGACTTTATAATCTATGGACGAATTTTACCATCTCAGTAAACCATGTTGCATAATAGATAATCATATGCAATGTTAAACGGCAATAACAATATCACAGTAGAAGCTATTTAAATTTTTGAGAACTACAGTATTGATTTTTAGTGGTAAGTTTCATTACTGCTGACTGCCAGTCGGAACTAGTACAGTATATAAAATCAGATTACACCTCTAATAGAACTTCATAATTATTGTGAGTATTCAGAGCAATTATGGCTATAAACCCTTCTATAGTAGCATGAACTTCTACTTCCTATTGACTAAATTACCGTGATGAATGATGATATTATCACTACACAACGGCCTAGCAATTTTCGTTGTCTTACAGTAGAAAAGTGCGTTGCTGTCACATATAGTATTAAACAGTTTTATAAAGAGTATGTGCATTCTTATAAGGAATAGAAGGCTTTTTTCTCAGTGTAGAATTAAATAATTTGGTGAAAACAGTAAATATTCCGAGTACCTTTGGAGATTTCCGAATAAAACCGAAATTTTCAGTTTTGATTTTTAATTTTTTGCGCCCTAATTTTTGACTTGACAAAAAACAAAAACACTTTTCTATACTTATAACCGTTTTCAATTATTGTTCCATAAGATGAAGTTACTAGTTTTGATTAGATACTACTGAGGATACCACCTTCAAATCAATTATTTTAAATACAAACCTGTAATTTTAAATGCGGTTTTAGGTAGTGTTGGGATCACTCGAGTTCAAAATAACCTATCATTCGGTTTTTCAATCACTCGAATTATTCGGTCATCTATCATCGGTAATCGGAACTGGCGACCTTCTGGGCAGGTAACTCGCAGTGATTATGTATATCGGTTTTTTACTAATTTACTAATTCACGGAACTGGCAACCTTTTTTTTTTTAGAAGTCAGAAGTGTTGTTCGACGAACTACCGCCCATATTCCCATAATATAGCATCCGAGTGAAAAACCGGTTTTAAAATCACTTAAACTCTCGGTAGTCGGTTATTAAAATAACTCGGTTATTCCCATCACTAGTTTTAGCTTTACTATTACTATTAGCCCAGAATATACATACACTGTGGCATAATTTCCCAGGGGGATGCTGATATCCATTCCCCAAATCCAGCATCTGCGCCTACTCCTTTGGATGTTTTGGATCCATCCATCAGTGTGACTATAAAACTAGGTATATGTTCAATGATGATGTGTTGCTCTTCTCTTGTTTATATATCAGAGTTGCAGCTGTTGCATAAGGTGTTGTTAAGTTGTAGATCGCTTTCAGTTTGCTTCTTCAGAAGCTTGTCGTTGATTAGGTCTGTGGCTCTTGTCTGTCCTATTTTATCGGGGTATTGTTCTCATTCCTCTTTAATTTTCATCCTAGAGGTTCTGCAGTTGGCCTCCATTCTGATATTTATATGTCGGGGTGTTAATCCTAGTATGATTGCTGCGGTATATGGTGCTTCCCATTGCACCGCTGGTACACTAGCAAGCCATAAACTATTTAGTTTTGTGACTGCCGTGAATTTCTGTATGTTTGGCCACCAAACTACAACAGATCCGTATGCCATCAAGGGTCTGATAGCTGTGACATACAACCACAACACCATCTGCGGTCTAAGTCCCCGGACTTTTCCAAACAGTCTTCTGCGTCTCATTGGGCATACTTTCGCTTTGATTAGGTTGCTATTAATTTGTTGATTCCATGAGCCTAATGAATAAAAATTAAGCAATTACTTGAAGCAATTACTTTTTAGTTAAAGCAATTGCTTGACTAGCAAATGCTATAAGTAAAAGCGAATGCTAGAACTGGATATGAATAAAATTTTGAAGCAATTGCTGTTTTTCTTACACCTCTGTAGCAAATGCTTATTCAACACAAGTTCAGACGTGGCTTAGCCACTTATTCAGATTATAGATTTCATGTTCATTTTTGTGCCTAATTTGCAAAAGAGTTGACGTAAATACAACAACGTTGGTCTATTTATTTAGTACAATAGTAATCTGTTACGTTTCTGTAGAAAATGCATGGGAAACATATTTGTGATATGGCAGATTTCAGTGAAAATGAGGAAAGTTATAGTAGTGATGAATAAATTAAAGACAAGCAATTAATATTCGTTCACAAATTGAAGGAACATAAATAAATCTCTCTGACCACAACCGTTTAGCTTCCACAACAGCTTCAGCAGTTGTAGGAAATTTAATAAAAATATTGGCCTTCTCCAAAACTGCATCCATTACAGAAGTGTATGTCTTACAGATAGTAGTTTGGTGAACATCGAGTTCTTCACCTACAGAATTTTGAAAGCCCGAATCCGATAATTTCCGCAGAAAGACTTTAATCTTAATTAAAGGCGACTGTGCAGCCCCTCGCCTTTTACCAGTATCAGTAAAAAATAATTTACCAACCACTCAACATTTTCGCAGTCAAATCGATATAACTTTCTGAAATCATCATATCTGCAATTTTTATGTATACTGTAGATTTTTCTTTTACGGACGTTCATATATTCAATTCAGCCATAATTAAAGGCACAAATTACGAACGACGCACGTGTATGCCGCGGAGAACTAAAGTTGACTGTTACCAAGCAAATAATGCAGGGGTCGACCTACTTTAAAAAGTTGAAAGCAATTGCTACACATTTTTCACATTTTAAGCAAATGATAGCGATCGCTTCTATTTTTTAAGAAAAAGCATTGACTAGAAGCAATTTCTGCACTTTTAAGCAATTGCTGGATGCAAAAGCAATCACTTTAGTTTATATTCATTGGCTTTCAAGAAATTACTTCTATTTTATGAGAAAAAGCAATTGCGACATTTTTATGCATTAAGGTCCATGTCAGTTTCAGTTTGGCGTACAAGATTAGTCTTAGATAAAATACTGCGCTTGCTGATTTCATATGTTCACCAGAAGATTTTTAGGTTGTTGTAGTTCCCTATGAGGGTAAAATGTTAAGAATGTTATGCTTTGCAATGCTCTTATTAACCGTTTTCGTATATCTAGCAGCAAAAACGAAATATTTGGGGGACAATATTTTCCATCATTTTATCAATATGGCCATACGACGCGACGCGACCTTTCACGCGCGAAAACGCTGAATATTAATAAGTATGACACTTCCTTACCCTTTTGCAAGCTGATACATTTTATACATAATAGTAGGTTTCGGTTGGCCTGACAAAATCCAGATATTCATATGGTGTTGCTAGAACTAATCGCCGTGTCGGTCGTTTAATAACTGTTATTTTTACAAAAAAATTCGGAAATATTTTATTGATGCTATAATTTTTTTTATATAATATTTACTTTATTTATTAACATATAGTATTAACAGCAATGGTTGCCATTTACCGTGCGAGCAAAACTTATTTGTACCAAAGACTGCAAAAGAGGGCTTGGATTAAAAAACGTGGGGCTTGGTTTAGATCACAATGATATGAGGACGATATATCTAACCAAATCTAGGTTAAAATTTTGTCAAATTCATATTATGACATGATTGACATGATATGCCAAACTAATGAGTAATAAAATAAGTAGACAAACACAAATTTATTTTTGTTGTTTACAAAATTAACAAAGTAAGAATATACAGAAAGAAAAAGAAAAATAATTACATAAATTGCTGAGATTGGCCACCGCCATGCTCCAAGCATAAATTCACACGTCTCTTCATATTTTCGAAAGTGTTGACCAGCATCTCTGGAGAAATGTTACCACATTCTTGGATAATCCTTTCTTGTAATTGTTCTAAATTTGCAACAAGTTCTTCTGTTCTTACAGATGGTCTTCCTGCTCCTTTTTTGTGTTGTATAGAACCCGTTTCCCTAAACACAGCCACGGTTCTTTTCAGGCAATAATAAAAGTCCTCAGCAATAAAAGCAACGTTAGGAAAATGTTCGTGAAAATCGTCCATGCACAAACCCGGATTGTATTGCCACTCACCATTTACTCTAACCCCGTTTCGAAAATACGCTTCAACCATGAATGTTTTGTACTATTCCGTAAAGCCCATTGTGTGAATTGTTCAAGAAATTGGAAAAATTAGCGATGAATCAAATTTCTTGTAACGACTGTCAAAGATGACGGAATAACTGATTGATTGTTAATTCAGGTAAGTACTGACACCCAACAGGTATTAAGCTTTACGGCTAAGCATTACGTCCTTAGATGCAAGACCCTCTTTGATGCAAATAATTTTTGCTCGCACGGTATAATAAAAACCTTACAAAAGTAACGTGAGGTAAAACAAACCCCCAGTCTGGTTTTGTTGTTTTTGTTGTTGTGTTGTGGTATACAATATATTACTGCCAACCTATTCAATAAATTATATAGAATATGAACATAATGGAAAATTCTTTTAAATGTTAGTTCTAGGACAAACTAAATAGAATGTCCTTTTATGGAGGAAGCAATTCTGCAATATTTACACTTTAAGACAAAACCTTATATATACAGATACACCAAAGATGTCTCGAAAGATATTCTATTAAAGCTATTTCTAGTAATGCTTGGTAATTAGGTATAGCTTTTTTTGGGGTAAAATCCAAATCTTTTATAGAACACATATTTTAAAACCTTTCGATGTACCCTTTCCAAGGACCTTCTCCTCATTATATATTGAGGTGACTAAATAATACTACAATATTCCAGCTTATGTAATCCTAATGCATCGAATAATCGAAGACATACGTACGTATGTATTGAAATGTCCGGTTGATCAGATTATAAAACCCATGCACGCGACAGCAATTTTAGTTGCGATAATAAGTATATTCATTGAAACTTAACTTTTTATCAAAAGTTACACCTAAGTCCTTATTAGTAAGTCATCACCCTTTTTAAAGTGTAAATTAAATGATGTAATCATTTTAAAACATTTTTCTTTAAAGTCAACGAGATTTCTGTTTAACTTTCAAAATGTCTTTATTCCAAACTAACTTTTACAGTTCATTACATGGAAAGTGACAAGATGCCAGCGCACTTTCTTGTATTCAAATTTCTTTCACACCATTCAGTCATTCTCTTCAGATTCTCCTGCAAATGATCACAGCCATTCTCATAAACATCTTAAAGTCATCGGCAAATATAAGAGATGTTGAACGATTTACTACCCCAGCTATCCCATTAATCGCTATTAGAAAAAGAAGAGGCCCTAAGTTTGAGCCCTGAGAAACGCCAGAATTATTCTTATATAAGCTTGATTTGGCTCCCCTGACTGACAAGATAACATACTGCTTCCTGTTTGATTGGTAAGATTTTTCAAATGCTTTCTCTAATGAATAAAAATATAGCGATCGCTTTTTCTTATAAAATCGAAGTAATTTCTTGAAAACCAATGAATAAAAAGTAAAGTAATTACTTTTGCGTCCAGCAATTGCTTAAAAGTGCAGGAATTGCTTCTAGTCAATGCTTTCTCTTAAAAAATAGAAGCAATTGCTATCGTTTGCTTAAAATGTGATGAATAAATTAAGGAAATGCTTTTTCTAGTGTAGCGATCGCTTTCAACTTTTAAAGGTAGGTCGACCCCTGCATCATTTGCTTGGTAGCAGTCAACTTTAGTTCTTCGCAACATACACGTGCGTTGCTTTTAATGTGTGTCTTCAATTAAGGCTGAATAAATGAACGCCCATAAAAGAAAAATCTACAGTGTAGGTACGTAAAAATTGCAGATATGATGATTTCAGAAAGTTATATCGATTTGACTGCGAAAATGTTAAGTGGTTGGCAAATTACTTTTTGACTGATTCTGGTAAAAGGCGAGGGGGTGCACTGTCGCCTTTAAATAAGATTAAAGTCTTTCTGCGGAAATTGTCGGATCCGGGCTTTCCAAATTCTGTAGGTGAAGAACTACTGTCTGTAAGACATACACTTCTATAATGAATGCAGTTTTGGAGAAGGCCAATTTTTTTATTAAATTTCCTACAAATGCTGAAGCTATTGTGGAAGCTAAACGGTTGTGGTCAGAGAGATTTATTTATGTTCCTATGTTTGGGAACGAATATCAATTACTTGTCTTTAATTACTTCATCACTACTATCACTTTCCTCATTTTCACTGAAATCTGCCATATTACAAATATAAGTTTTATTCACATGAAAAGTGTGAATGCGGAGAGGTAGGTGATTTAAGTCATATTTTATTGGAGTGTAGTTTAAATCGACCATTTTTGAATGTATTACATAATGATCTACAAAACATTGTAACACTCCCTTTTAACTTGGAAAGCTTGGTTATTACCAACAATATAACTGTTTATAGAATTCTGTATAACTTCATTGTAAAACAAAATATAAATTTATGAAAAAATAAAAAATTAAAAAAAAAAAAAAAAAGAAAAAAAAAGGAAAAGAGAAAAAAAAAGGAAAAAAAGAACACGTTTAAAAAAAATATATATATACCTATATATAAAAAATATATAAATAAAAAAAATAATAATAAAGAAAAAAATAAAAGAAAAAAAAAATTTTTTTTTAGATAAACAAAATCAGCATTATTTTAGTAGTTAATTAGTATACGCTTAAAATGTGGTATCAACAGTAGTCTATATAATAGAAATCAGTAAATTTTATATTGGATAAAAGTTTCCACAGGCCTTACATAAAGAGAGATGCTGGCCAGTTGGTTTCACCAGAGCCATAAAACAAATACACACACACACACAAATATAAGTTTCCTATATTTTCCACAAAAACGTAACAGATTACTATTGTATTAAATAAATAGACCAACATTGTTGTATTTACGTCAACTCTTTTGCAAATTAGGCACCAAACTGAACATGAAATCATTAATCTAAACAAGTCGATAAGCCATGTCTGAACTTGTGTTGAATAAGCATTTGCTACAGAGGTGTAAGAAAAACAGCAATTGCTTCAAAATTTTATTCATATCCAGATCTAGCAATGGCTTTTACTTATAGCATTTGCTAGTCAAGCGATTGCTTTTATTAAAAAGTAATTGCTTTAACTAATCGCTTAATTTTTATTCATTATGAATATTATATCCAGTTGATATTTACTTTTTCATATCTCGTGAATATATTGGGGAAAAGAAAATAAACTAGTTGAAGTATTTTTGGGTAAAAACCCACGTTGATTAGTTGATATGCTGCCTCTCACTTCATTGTATATCCCGTTGAAAATTACTATTTCTAATAATTCTAATACTTTGGAGACAGCATTGACAATATTAATAATATCTCAAACGAAACAATTTATACTTTTTAACCCGGAGTGGATAAACCAAAGCGTGAAACACACACAATTGTCAGGTAAAAACTTAAACTGTAATTTTCATATACCATCACATCACACGGACAGGTAACTAATCAGGTATAGGTGTAAGCGTTGGTTACCAAGGCAGCCACAAACTGTCCAGTCATGGCAGTGGATTGAAAGCTAATAATTAATTAGTTCGTATGATGATAAAGCGTGTTGTGTTTTCACGCACTAATGCCAATCCAATAATCGACCATTAAAGCGATATTCGATCAATAAGACATTTCTATTATTTTTCTAAATTGTAATTGAACAGAAAATTTTTTAATATAAAAATTTATAATGCTGAAATTATTTTAATAGCATAATATAATATTCTATACCATTTTGGCCGACTCGAACACCATTTCAACTGGTATGTGTCTCAAGTCGTCTTACTAAAACAGTAAGCTATCATTAGATGATCTAATACCACAAGTTGTATTGATAGCTTATTTTTTACTAACCCATATTAAATAAATTGCTAGTGTATCAAACCGGCTCTAGTGTTATATCAATTCCAGATTTGCTAGAATAGTGTTTTTATTGGTAGTAATCAGTTCCTTTGGTAGCACAGTCTTGTTGAATAATGAATTACTTTAAATACGGCAATTTTGTTAAGAAATAAATTGTATATCTTCTCAATGCGACGCATTTTGTTCCCGGTAAAGCGCTTTGTCTACACTAATAAAGCAGGACAGCGAATTAGTGCATCCCGAGTCAGTGGCGTAGCGTGCAGGGGGTCAGGGGGGGCGACCGCCCCCCCCGCCCTTTGAGTCCTTTCCTAAACGGCGCCCCCTTTCCACTCTCCCAGTAGTTCCCAGTTCAATTTCACTTCACATGATAATTGATAATATTGTTTACCTATCGCAGCAAGAGGAAATTTACTATGTTTATGAATATAAATAATAATTATATAACAAAACCCTCATCTTATCCGACTGAAAGTTTATATTGCCGACAGCCTTGTCCTACAGTCAATATTACGGTCGTCTCTTCGCTCTTCGTCAGAAAAACGAATATAATATGCTCCTATTATTATGTAATATGCATAAAATATTTGATAGAGTTTTAACAAAATTCCCCTTGCCGTGTCATATTCTGTTTTCATGTGACCATTTTAGACATGACGAAACAAAAACTTTATTTCTTAGGCCAAAATTTACTAAATAAACGAAATTATACATTAGCAGTGAGGCGCCCTTTGAACAAGGGCGTAGATAAGGGGGTAATTACCCCCCCCCCCCCAGGACCCATAATGAGCCATGAAAACGAAGCACTTTTTTTTTACTTGATCAATTTTTTTTGGATTTCTTGAGGATCTTGTGTATTTTATATTTTTCCTACTTGAAAATCAGGTAACATCAGTGAAAAAAGAGCGTGGCACCCAAAAAATTTTCGCCTGCGGCGCTATTTTTTCCCCTCTTTTAACCCATATAAAAAATGTACGCCCTTATGGGTGTAAATTTAAATAATTATACAAATATAAATATTTTAATTGATGGTGATAAACTAGAAATAGTCAATTCTTTTAAATATTTAGGTATATTGATTGATTCAAAATTAAAATGTAATAACCAATCCGAAAATCTAATTTATAAAATTGCGGGAAAAATTAGTTATTTTAAAAGAATAAGTTTAAATTTAATATTTTATTCAAAAAAAATTGTATACAGACTTTAATTTTACCACATTTTCTTTATTGTTCTACAATTTTGTTTATGGCGGATGAAGGTGTAATAAATAGATTACAAATGTTACAAAATAAAACAATGCGAATTTTACTTAATATGTATAGTAATACAAAAATTAAGGTAATGTTAAAAAAATTAGAATGGTTAAATGTAAAAAATTTAGTATTATTTTTGGTTCTAATATTTATTTTTAAAATTCAAAATGATTTGTTACCGCCATATTTAAAGCAATTGACTGTTCTAAATAGTGATCAACATAATTATTTAACACGAAATAACAATAATTTTTTTCTTAATAATTTTTCAAAAAATATAGCATATAAATCAGTTTTTCATAAGGGTCTTATTGAATTTAATAAATTAAACAAGTCAATTAAAAATCAAAAAAGTTTAAAATCTTTTTAAAAAAGTTTAAAATCTTTCTTATTAACTCAACAGGACACATAAAGTTTCAAAAGGTCATTTGATTTAAAAAATAAATAAAAAAAAGGGTATAAACTTGTTAAAATGTATCATGTAGCCACGTGCTAAATAAATCTTTTTACTACTACTACTACTACTACCTTTGAAGCTTTCGCCCCCTCCGCCCCTTTAACCACGCTACGCCACTGTCCCGAGTATCCACTTTTACTTTGTACACTTCATTTTTAAACCAGCCCCATAAACAATAATCTAGTGCTGTGAGATCTGGAGATCTTGGAGGCCAATTAATAGGACCACCGCGACCAATCCAACGCCCTGGAAATGTTTCTTCTTAATGTTGCTCTACCTGACGAGCAAACTGTGCAGGAGCTCCATCGTGCTGGTAATACCTACATTTGCCTTCTGATATTTACAGGAACATCCTCTAGTAAGTAGTAGTCCTTGTAACTCATCTTGTAAAAAATTTAGGTATATAGTTGTCTCCTGTGAGACGATTTTCCAAAATGAAAGGGCCAATTAAATAGCTATCGAGCATACCACACCACACGTTAACCGAAAACTTATGTTGAAAATTACTTTCAACTGTTGATGCGTGGGGATTTTCGATTGACCAAACATGAGAGTTACGAATATTATTAATACCGTCACGGGCGAATGTGACTTCATCTGTAAAAAGTATAAGCGATATAATACGATGATTATTTATCCACGACAAAATTCAATACGTTTAGCATAATCTTCCGGTTTTAGGTGCTGTACTCTCTGTACATGGTATGGATATAAGCCTTGCTCGTGGAGTGTGTTCAATACGCTTTTTTTGTGGAATGCCCAATTGAGTACCAATTCTTCGTGAGCTGGTCGTTGCATTTTCTTCTACTTCTCCTAAACCTTGTCGAGTAACTCGTTCAGATGTAATGTTGGCACTGAGAAGCTTACCATTCTCGCACAAATTGTTAAAAACTCTGATAAACACGTTTCTAGTCGAATGTCGGTGATGTGGATACCGTTGACGATATTCTTCAACAGCAGCTGTAGCATTTGCATTACAGAAACCATAAATAAACACCATATTTGCATATTCTAAATTTGAATAAGTTTTTGGCATTTTGTAACACTTTAATAACTCAAATTTGAAAATAAACGTTTAATTACTGCCACAATACACAGACACATTGTCAAGACAACCTAGGTGTCAAATAGTTTAGAGTCTTGAGCATGGCATACTCTAATTACGTGAAAATTTTGATAAAAGTGGAACGTAGAAAAAAATTTGATATTATGCTATAACCATATTAAATCCAATAATCGACCATTAAAGCGATATTCGATCAATAAGACATTTCTATTATTTTTCTAAATTGTAATTGAACAGAAAATTTTTTAATATAAAAATTTATAATGCTGAAATTATTTTAATAGCATAATATAATATTCTATACCGTTTTGGCCGACTCGAACACCATTTCAACTGGTATGTGTCTCAAGTCGTCTTACTAAAACAGTAAGCTATCATTAGATGATCTAATACCACAAGTTGTATTGATAGCTTATTTTTTACTAACCCATATTAAATAAATTGCTAGTGTGTCAAACCGGCTCTAGTGTTATATCAATTCCAGATTTGCTAGAATAGTGTTTTTATTGATAGTAATCAGTTCCTTTGGTAGCACAGTCTTGTTGAATAATGAATTACTTTTAATACGGCAATTTTGTTAAGAAATAAAATGTATCTTCTCAATGCGACGCATTTTGTTCCCGGTAAAGCGCTTTGTCTACACTAAGAAAGCAGGACAGCGTCTCCAAAAACGAATTGTATCCGTTAGAACCTATAATCCATAAGGAGTTGGTGGGGGTTCGTAGCGATCGGCAATCGTCGCGTGCCGTAGTATTAGGCTTAACGTGTTTGTTGAGCAGGTCACATCGTTGTTCGGAGTCTTCTAGCTGCCCTGTCTGAATTTGACCTTTATTGATCGTACCAATACCTGTTTCAATTCATTTTTGTATATCAGTTTATACCCCTGCTCTTTTCTTTCCCATGGCTTTTCCCTGTGAACAAGCAATATTTCACTTATATAATATTATTTAAACTATTAGCGCTTCTCAAATTTAAATTATTTTACTGGTTTTAGTTAGATTTTAAATTATTTAGTGTAAATTAGGGCCTGAACAGTATCTGGATTTAATTTAGATGGCTGCCATACTAAGGCCTATTGTTGTCCACTCAATCTGTAATATTTCCTACATAATTGTAACAATATGATAATGTTGAAGGATGGATTATAACAATAAATGTATATTATTGAGTATGCAATTATTTATGAGTATATGAATAAATCAAAGTCAAAGTCAAATATATGCTTTATTGTCCAAGACGAAATCTTATTGACAAAGCTGAAAACAATTTACAGAAAAATAAAAAATAAATAATAATAATAATAATAATAATAATAATAATAATAATAATAATAATATTAATAATAATAATAAAAATATTTAAATAAAATAAAATAATAAAAAGCAGGTAATCCAAAATTGCTAAAACAGATGCGAGTACACACAGTTCTGTATATAAAAAGAAAACGACAAAATAATGTAAAATCAAAAATGCGAACCACAGACAAAATACAATTCTATAATTCGTCATTATAAAAGTCTCCCAACTCGTAGTGAACTCTCTCCACGAAAAGCTGATTCAAAGAGCTCTTAAACAAAACGAGCGTAGGACGAGCCCTGATAAACATAGGAGGGTGTAAATCTTTCTACTTTTAAAAATGATCGACCTCCTTACCAAAGCTGAAGAAGGTATCGGCAGATGAAGATCCCGCGACTGCCTAGTACCATAAGAATGTTCAGGCACTGGTAAAGTGTCTTTGCGATTGTAAATCATGCATGCCTTTTCCAGAATGAACAGAGATGTTAAGGTTAAATTTTTTTTGGATTTAAACCACGGTCTGCATGACTCCCTACTATGTATATTGCAAATATATCTAACAGCTCGTTTCTGTAAAACAATTAAAGAATTCAGCAGGTAATTACATGTATTTCCCCAGAATACAATTCCATAGCGCAAGTGGGATTCCACTAACAAATGGTAAACAGTCCGAACAAGAGCTAAACCAATTTTCCGTGACACTAGCCGCACAGCATAGCAACCAGAAGCTACCCTAGCTCCGAGTCAGTTCCAAGATATGAGAATCAAACTTCCAAGGGGCCGTCGATGGATAAACCCAAGAATCTGGTATTATATTTGGCCGTAAGAGGACTCTCTCCAAGGTACAACCCATCCATACTCCAACGAAATCCCATAACGTTAGTTTTATCAACGTTAAGGGTCAACATATTAGAATCGCACCATTGCTTAATCATAAGGAGATCAGATGACACCCTATCCCTAAGTCCAATAGCAACGATATCATCGGCAAAAAGCGTAAATTGGCCAGTAATATTAATAAAGGCAGAGTCGTTAATGCAAATCAGAAAAAGAAGTGGACCAAGGACTGAGCCCTGAGGAAGTCCACAGTTCACCTGACCAGCCTCCGATGTTCTGGACCCAATGATAACCCTCTGGGAGCGTCCGCCAAGGTAAGATCGGAATCGTTGCAGTACTTCTTCCCTGAAACCATACACATCCAGCTTTCGCTGCAGAATTTCGTGACTCACACAGTGAAACGCCTTGGACAAGTCACAAAAAATCGCCGCGACAGCATCTCCCCCATTAAGACCAAAAAACACCCTCTTCAAAAACTGAAACACTGCATCGTCAGTTCCCTTCTTTTAGTTTGGTGTACAGGTTAGTCGGTAGTGCCATGGCACTGTTGCCCTGCTGTACGAAACGCCGCTTTAAGCACCTATTTTAAAAGATATTGCATGTTATCTATATTCATTTGGATCATAAATTTTATCCATAAAATAGATCTGTTACGATTTTAATCCCAGTCGGGCAACGGCTCGTGTCATGCAATAAATAAACTTCAGCAGATATATCTCACGCATTGCTTCCATACCTTGGGGATGCTAATAATATCAATATCTATAATGAATTGGCGAGGATTGGACTGTGATAAACATTGCTGGCAATTTACCGGAAGCTGTATCTCATCGAGTAACGGGCATCACATGTTCCCTCTCATAATACTTTCAATAGATGCCCGCAGAAGCACACGTAGGTTTGGTGATAAATTTGCGTTAATGACTTTTCAAATTCCTAGTTTGCAGTTTTGTTGGTTTATTAATTAAATTTAATTTTGTTAAATCTTAATAAGAAAAAGGCTATGAAACAATTATTACAGGTTATTCAGTAATATATTTAAAAATTATTTAAATTGTCTCGTCGTGTACGCTGAGGAAAATGATCTAATACAACTGGTTTGTTAAGACATAGTTTCTATTGATAGCTTATTTTGTATTAACAGTATTAACACATCGCACCTTTAAAATTAAAGTGACACAATCCAAAAAATAGAGTTTTGCAGAAAACAGGAAAAACTGTAAAATATA
Source organism: Polydrusus pterygomalis (assembly GCA_963969555.1). Taxonomy (NCBI): domain Eukaryota; kingdom Metazoa; phylum Arthropoda; class Insecta; order Coleoptera; family Curculionidae; genus Polydrusus; species Polydrusus pterygomalis. The sequence goes on along the minus strand of OZ018376.1, from coordinate 74,193,766 downwards.
TTGGACCCCTCTAACTCTTTTGTCTCCTAAGCCCAAGTAATAAATTAAATTAAATGTTAAATTTGGGGAAACATTAGCTAAATGGTTTTACTAGAAGGCAATTATTTAAATTTGATATTGAAACCTACCCTTAATAGTAAAAAAAATAAAAATAAAAAATAAAAAACAAGTTAGGTCTTTTTACTGCCAATTTTTTTTTAAAAACGAACGAATTATTTGGAGTTATGCCATTTTAAAATTAAAATTGTCGTTGTACTCAGCGAGTCATTTTAGAATAAGTCCTTTTTTTTTATTAAATACCAGTTACTTTTTTGTAAAATGTTTGGAATCAAGTCAGTTTAGACTTAAAGCAGTGTCAATTTTCCGTCGCATGCGACAACATACTGAAATGATACTCTTTAGTATTAAAAAGACGCGCGAATACCGTAAATATGAAAAAGGCATAAATAGGTTCCTCTAATTGGGGAGAAGCGACTTAGTATTAGGTCCAGTGGCAGCTGATAGAGGGCGATATTTAGTGCCATTTTATGATTAAACCAGTGGCGCAGCCAGAATTTTGTATTAGGGGGGGTTTTCAAAAAAAAAGAACAGGATTTCAAAATTTTAAAAACTAAAATTAAAACAGGGTCGATAATTTTTGACACCAAAAAAATAATAGTAGGATGAAACCCATTGGAAAAGGAAGAGAATATAACAAAAATAAAAGGAAAAATAATTTACGGGTGATCCGAGGTCGGGAAGTGGAAAGGGGTAAGTTTTTAAGGGTAGAAAACGATTTATCTCGATTTCCGGCAAAACTACAAGTTCTATGGAAAAACGTTAAATGGCAAAGTTGTAGGTAATAAAAAGATTTACAACTTTTGTATTTACACTTTTTTGACTCAAATAACCAAGTTTTTGGTTTTTTATTTTTATCTTTTACAAGAAAAATAAATTTGTTGAAAATTTACCTTTTTATGTCCCAAACACACATATTTATTTTTTCACCTTATTTTGACTTAATATTGAAAAAGCACCCTGATTTTCAATCGAAAATTCTGACGTCAAAATATTTGCTTTTTTAAAAAAGTCGGTGGGCTTTTTGTTCGTTGAAATCTCTGCTTTCTGATGGTGTAAAAAAAATATACATTACTATGGTAAATGTTCTCAAAAAATGCAAAGAAAGGAAAAAAACTCTAATCCGAAATTTTTTTAAATTAATATGTACAATTTTGAGCTATTTATTAAAAGTTATACTTTAATTACGCGAAAAACGTAAGATTCAATGTTACATTGATAAACAAAAAAATTACATATCCATAAAACATAAAGATCGCAAAAAATATGCGAAAATAGTTGTTCTAAATATAATTAAAGGTAGGATTTAAAGGAGATTTCATCACATTTACCATAGTAATCTATTTTTTTTACACCATCAGAAAATAGAGATTTCAACGAACAAAAAGCCCACCGACTTTTTTAAAAAAGCAGATATTTTGACGTGAGAATTTTCGATTGAAAATTAGGGTGCTTTTTCGATATTAAGTCAAAATAAGGTGAAAAAATAAATATTTTAATTCAAAAAAATTACAGTGTGTTTGGGACATAAAAAGGTAAGTTTTCACCAAATTTCGTAAAAAAATTTTTCTTGTAAAAGATAAAAATAAAAAACCAAAAACTTGGTTATTTGAATTTTTCACATAAATTTTGAGTTTATGTGAAAATGTGTAAATACAAAAGTTGTAGATCTTTTTATTACCTACAACTTTGCCATTTAACGTTTTTGCATGGGACTTGTAGTTTTGCCGGAAATCGAGATAAATCGTTTTCTACCCTTAAAAACTCACCCCTTTTCACTTCCCGACCTCGGATCGCCCGTCAATTATTTTTCCTTTCATTTTTGTTATATTCTCTTTCTTTTCCAATGGGTTTCATCCTACTATTATTTTTTTTCACTTTTTACCATTTTCAAAGGCTTCAGCCCTCGTCTAAACCGTAAAAAACCATCTTAGTCTGGGCGTCTGGGGGGGGGGGTTAACCCCTAAACCCCCCCCCCCCCTCGCTGCGCCACTGGATTAAACCTAGAAATATACAATTTTCGAGTTGGGTCACTTTACTTTTAAAGGTGCGACATATTAAATAAATTGCTAGTGTATCAAACCCGCTTCAGTGCTATATCAATTTCAGATTTGCTAGAACAGTGTTTTTATTGGTATCTAGTAATCAGTTCCATTAGCAGCACAATCTTGTTGAATAATGAACTACTTTTAATACAGCGATATTATTAAGAAATAATTGTATCTTCTCAATGCGACACATTTTATTCCGAGTAAACCCTTTCTCTACTATTAAGAAAGCAGAACAGCGTCCCCATCAAAAACGAATTGTATCCGTTAGAACTTATAATCCACTAGACGTTAGTGGGGGTTTGTAGCGATCGGCAATCGCCGCGCTCCGTATTATTAGTATTAACGCATTTGTTGCTCAGGTCATATTGTTGTTCGAAGTTTTCTAGCTGTCCTGACGGAATTTAAATTTTATTGATCGTACCAATACCTGTTTCAATTAATTTATTTTTACTGTGTATTTAAGTTTTATAAATTCTTCGAATAATAAATCGATGTTAATACAAATATTGGGCCGGACGGGCGAGGACAAAATGTATCGATATTTGATACTTAAAACATTAATTTTTCGCCAACTCGCCTAACAATTTACATACCTATGTAATGTTTGCAAAGTGATTTTTCGTCAACAGAGATTTTATATTTTTTTTATAATTTATCATATTTTTTTAACTGCGCAGCCCGAGCACGGGCCGGGCCCTTAAAACAGACGTGGGCCCGGGAAATTTGCCCCTATTCTATTCTATAATTTGAAGTTATCTTGCTGAAAATGTGTACTATGCTTACTCTGATAAAATGAGCAAGTACGTGTTTTGATATATTGAGAACTTATTGCCCCTAGGGGGTGGAAAAGAGGTATAGAAGTTTATATTGTAAACTTACCCCTCCACTTCTACCCCCATTTCCCCAAACATCAAAACACGTACTTGTAAAGTTAATATTTCGTCACCGGTATGGAACCCAAATTATAATTTGCCGACGTTTTGGAAAATATATTTCCTCCTTAGGGTTAGTTAAAGTGGAGTTAGTTCTCACCTTGCCCAGGTTGAATTATAACAATTTTAAAACTACAAATTGTTTACGGTGCCGTTTGTTATAACCCTCCTACCGTTGTTATGTGTCCTAATTCTATCTTTTTTAATTTAATTTTTTTTACATTATGACTCATTCAGCCGACTTTAACTAGCTCTGAAGAAGGAAATATATTTTCCGAAACGTCGGCAAATTAAAATTTGGGTTTTATTTGCTCCCTAAGATCCTTAAACCCATTAAAACCCATCTACACAAACAACTTTAGTCTATTGAATAATTTACAATTTTATTATCGTATTTTATACTAAATTATATTATGATTTAAATTTGATGATCTAAAAATATTTTGTTTAATTACAAGTTTAGTTGATTGTTCGAGGTTGCAGCGTAATTTGGACATATTATTTGATTGGTGCACAAAGAACAGATTAAACTTAAATATTGCTAAATGTAATGTTATGACATAGTCTAATAAAAACACCACATTTGATTTCGACTATAACTTAAAGGGTAAAATCTTGGAAAGGCCAAGGGTGTTTACGGATCTAGGAATTGTTTTTGACAAGGAACTGTCCTGTGTTACTCATATTGATCATATTGTATCCGTCCCCAGTGGCGCAGTCAGAAATTTAGTTCGGGGGGGCGTTAACTTGAAAAATTTTTGGGTGCCACGCCCTTTTTTGGGTAAAATACGTATGATTGATGAGAGGAGAGGCCATAACTAAATATTTATGAAAAAAAAATTAGAGATTTTATTTTAATTAGTAAAAATGTATTTAAAATAAGTAACGCATATATTAATCATACTTATACTAAAACAAAACAAAAACATTGTACAATAAGTTGTAAGTAAGCGTATGATATCTTCAATTGTAGCTTGAGCGCTATCAAAAGACACTTTTATTAGTAGTGGATATGGTATTAGTATTAGGTGTATGTAAGTAATTCTCTATACAGGGTGAGTCAGGAGGAACGGACCAAACTTTAGGAGCGTAATATACACGTAAAAACAATTTGAAAAACCCTTATGTTCTTATTCGATAATTATTTGTTTTCAAGTTATAGCGTAATACCAAATAAAGAAAAGTTCATATACCTATTAACGGGTTCCTAATCATAGCGTTCTATTAATAAATGTTCAAAAATACCGCAATTGACTTTTAAACATTTTCTGCTTCGTCTACGAAGATGGCCCGTTGCCATTTTAATTGCTTCATGCCTTTCTTCTTTAAAATTGGCTGCAGGATTTCTAATACGTCGAATTAGGGCCGTTTGCAAAGGTTCCACTTACATCTTCTTCATACGTAAGTGGCACCTAAATCTAAGGTGCACCTTCATGTTTATTTAATTTGCTAAGGTTTCACTTACCGTAAGTTTAGCTAAGTTATAGATACAAGCGGCAACGTTGGAAAATATAGTAACTAACTAGGGATATTTCAACCTTTATGGTAATTTTTATGTCATAAGTCAAGGGGAATGGAGAAAGTTGGTTTTGTTTACTTGTTTATTATTCTTGATCTTAAGTTTTAAAAGAATATTGTTGAGTTAAAAACGATTAAAATGAGTGAGGTGCAAAAAAAAAGGGCTCCGAATTTTTCGGCCAGGGAAAAATCGGTATTGTTGAACATTATATTTACCTTTAAAGGAGTTATTGAAAATAAAAAAACCGATTCCATAACTTGGCGTCAAAAAGATGCTGCTTGGCAGAAAATAACATCTAAATTTAATTCCCAAACACCAGAGAATTATCCTAGAACTATGGAATCTCTCAGGAAATTGTATGACAATGTAAAAAAAAATGTTAGGAAAGACGTGGCCAACGAGAAGCATGAGATTTATAAAACAGGAGGCGGTCCCCATAAAAAACCCAAGAGGGATGCCACGATGGAGCTCGCGTTGGGAATTTTAAATGAAAAAACCGTATTTGGACTGGAAAATTTGTATGATTGTGATAGCGAAATTCATGAGTCATTTGTTGGTACCTTGGCAAGCTGTGCTAGTACAGCAAGTAGTAGTGTTGCGATTGAAGAGGAACCATATAACCATAATCATTCATATTCATATGTGGAACCAATCATGGTGGATGTTTGTGAAGACCAGACCACGATAAAACCCATAGCTATGCCGGTAAGTTTTAGTATTTAGCCCATAAGGTCGATTTACTAAAAATTAATTGGAATTTAATTCAAAAAAATTAAGACTATATTTTTTTTATTTCAGTTTGTTTAATTCTCTTTTTAGGATAATTTTGAGACTGCTTGCCCATTGGAACTAGAGGGAAATGAAGTTGTAGACCAGCCAAATTTTATCAAGAAGAGACCAATCACGAAGACCAAAAATAAAAAGGATGAGACTGTAAGTTTCTTTTATGTTGAAAATTTTGGAATGTTTGGAAGTTTGTAATAAGAATAAGTAAAAAAAGTTAAAAACCATTTTAAGCTAACAAAATGACGTTAGCTTTTGAAGATCTGTATGTAGAGTTCCCATACTCTTACATCATTGTTGTCTCACTTGAATATGCTGAAAGCGTCCCCTTCAATATGTAGTGGCGTAAAATATGAAGCCTACTGGGTATAAGTATATCAATAGGGGTACTCATATTTTTCACCATAGGGCATTCGAGAAGACCTGTCGAGCATATAGTCATGCGAGGCAACTGGTTTTTTTTCTTCCTCAAAATGGCATTAAACTATGATTTGGAACTAATTGGATCTTTTTATATTTTAGACTGATTGGGGAGATTATTCTGCATCAAAATTAAGGACACCAGTGACAACAGAACTAAAGCACTGTTGGACCAAAAGAAGGAGACCCAACATACAGCAGCTATCTTCCAGTCAATTATCAGAACAATATTTGAAACTTGCTGAAATAAAGAAGGATTTTTTTGAGGCTGAAAAAGAAAATGCTGCTAGGCAACATCAAAGAGAGGAGGAACTTTTTGAGCTCCAGAAAAGAAAACTGGTACTTGAAGTGACAATAAGAGAAGAGGAACTGAAAAAAATTAAGAGGGGCTAGTAAAACTCTGTTTCCTTTAGGTTAGGTATATTTTTAGCTCGATTTTTAGTAGCATTGAGTAATATTTAAGTTTATGCTGGCTCGTACGTTCAAACTAATTTATTTTTAGTCAAGAGTTAATGTTTTTCTTTTAAAATAAAATTTTTTCTAAAATCCTATTTGTTTTATAAAAAAATTATGTACGTCTGGCAAAAGTGAACGGTTAAATTGGGCACACATTTATTAAAAAAAGCAAATTTTGATGTTTGCTTTTAACCTACTAGACTACAGGCTAACCTAAAATCTGTAAACCCACAATAATTAATTTAGGTACTTCCATAAAAGTGTACCTATATAGCTATACAGATCTACCAAAAACAAGTATTAAAATAAATAGCACGTAAGAAGGCAATAAATTTTATTCAACTAAATTTAAAAAATATTCATTAATTAATGCTCTTTGAACTGTAATTCCATGTCCTGGAATCTCATTTCCTTGTCCTTGTGGAGGAATCATGGGTACCTCATCTTCGGCCATTACTTCTAGAAACCTGGCTAAATCTTCAGGATCAGGAGGATCTTGTTCATTGTTTTCTTTACAAATATTGTAAACTACAGCTGTAGCAACAATTATTTCTAAAACTGTGTCGATTTTCAGTCGACACCCATAAGCTAGAATGGGAAATCTTCTTTTCCATACTCCTATTTGTCTCTCTACCGTATTTCTGGTCCTGATATGACTTTCATTGTATAATTGTTCTGACCGCGTGTTGGGATTTAGTAATGGAGTTAAAAGATATGGCTTAAGATAATATCCGCTATCTCCTAAAAAATAAACATAATAAGTTATTGTCCGATTAATACAAATACTTTTTTCGTGTCGGTCGGTATACTTGGTATATTTCGTGTTTAACCAATTTACATAACTGGTATAAGTTATGTAAATTGGTTAAACATGAAATATGCTCGGAAATGTAATATCTACTTACCAAGTAACATACTGTTAGGAAATGAATTATTTTCAAATCTTCGTTTAAGTCTACTGTTATTAAATATGGTTACATCGTGGGTTGATCCCGGCCATCTGACTACCAAATCCAAAATATTTAAAGATGCACTGCTTACAGTTTGTACATTGACTGAAAAGTATCCTTTTCGATTTCTAAATACCTCACCATCTTCACCTCCTACAATTTTGTAGAAGCAATAAATTAATAACACTGTTTTAACACAAAAATTCCGATTTTGTCTTTCAGCCTATACATTTAATTTAATTATTATTCAATTTAGTAAAAGAACAATTCTGATTATAATGCAATTTTATTAATAATGTACCTGGCGACTGAATTCTTATATGGGTTCCATCAACGGTTCCTGTGACACGGGGAAAATGAGCTATTTCATAAAACTCTAGCTGTATTTTACTGATAGCTTCTGCTGTTTCTGGCATTTTAATAAACCTTCGACTTTTACTTGCTAGGGCCCTTCCCACTCTTTTTGTAATCCGTGATACTGTAGAGATGTGAACTCCTGCAAAATCACCAATACACGCCAAATGGCTTCCTGTGGCACACAGCCTTAGAAATATCAAAAGTTGATTCATTGGGGAAACGCTGTTATTACTGAAAATAAAAATTTATTAAGTTGAAAATTTAGGGTGTAACCCATTGCTAGTACCACATTGTAGGCAATTAAACATATTATTTATGTATTAATACTTACTAATCATAGGGATGCTCTACTTCGGCTTCAATTTCAACTAAAATTAATAGGGCTGTGTTTTTTGTAACGCGAAATCGTTGAAAAAAAGTAAGTTGATCAAAAGAATGAAAATATTCATTCCGATTATATATCCTCCTAGGAATTCCAAATATTACTAAATTTAGTTCATCAAGCTCATCATCTTCAACTATTAATAAATTCCTTTGAAATAAAGCCATTTTCAGCAGAAAATTCTTTAAAAATGAGAATATGGGGTTAGAATCAGTTAAGGTGCGGTTTAAGCCGTAAAAATCTTCGGCTTAATATTATGTCTACTTAAGCCCAGCTTATGTGCCGAATGACCGACTGTGCAACGGAAAATAATAGTTTAAGTGATACTTAAAGTTAAGCCCCACCTAAAACGTCTTAAGTGGAACCTTTGCAAACGGCCCTTAGTGCATCCCGAGTATCCACTTTTACTTTTATTTTTAAACCAGCCCCATAAACAATAATCTAGTGCTGTGAGGTCTGGAGATCTTGGAGGCCAATTAATAGGACCACCGCGACCAATCCAACGCCCTGGAAATGTTTCGTCTTAATGTTGCTTGACCTGACGAGCAAACTGTGCAGGAGCTCCATCGTGCTGGTAATACCTACATTTGCCTTCTGATATTTACAGGAACATCCTCTAGTAAGTAGTAGTCCTTGTAACTCATGTTGTAAAAAATGTAGGTATATAGTTGTCTCCTGTGAGGCGATTTTCCAAAATGAAAGGGCCAATTAAATAGCTATCGAGCATACCACACCACACGTTAACCGAAAACTTACGTTGAAAATTACTTTCAACTGTTGATGCGTGGGGATTTTCGATTGACCATACATGAGAGTTACAAATATTATTAATACCGTCACGGGCGAATGTTGCTTCATCTGTAAAAAGTATAAGCGATACAATACGATATGATTATTTATCCACGACAAAATTTAATACGTTTAGCATAATCTTCCGGTTTTAGGTGCTGTACTCTCTGTACATGGTATGGATATAAGCCTTGCTCGTGGAGTGTGTTCAATACACTTTTTTGTGGAATGCCCAATTGAGTACCAATTCTTCGTGAGCTGGTCGTTGCATTTTCTTCTACTTCTCCTAAACCTTGTCGAGTAGCTCGTTCAGATGTAATGTTGGCACTGAGAAGCTTACCATTCTCGCACAAATTGTTAAAAACTCTGATAAACACGTTTCTAGTCGGATGTCGGTGATGTGGATACCGTTGACGATATTCTTCAACAGCAGCTGTAGCACTTGCATTACAGAAACCATAAATAAACACCATATTTGCATATTCTAAATTTGAATAAGTTTTTGGCATTTTGTAACACTTTAATCATTCAAATTTGAAAATAAACGTTTAATTACTGCCACAATACACAGACACATTGTCAAGACAACCTATAGGTGTCAAATAGTTTAGAGTCTTGAGCATGGCATACTCTAATTACGTGAAAATTTTGATAAAAGTGGAACGTAGAAAAAAATTTGATATTGCGCTATAACTTGAAAACAAATGAATGTTGGATAAGAACATATGGGTTTTTTACATTGTTTTCGCGTGTATAATACACTCCTGAAATTTGATCCGTTCCTCCCGACTCACCCTGTATATGTTGTATTAATAATTAATTTCTAGATTATCCTAGTATGTGTTGTTGAAGAATTCATTCATATTATATTCTTTTATAATCTCCCTAGCAGCAGAATTATTACCAATAATTTTTTTTAAGGTCACGAATTGTTTTGTTGATAGAAAATTATTCCGAGTCGAAGACGAGGGAAATTTTCTATCAACAAAAACATGAGTGAAACCAAGAAAAAAAATATCGGAAATTAATTCTGTTGCGTGGGAGATTCGGTAAGAAAATTTTATAAATTGGAGTTTCTTTTAATGTTCCTGAAATTTTAGTAATAAACCTTAGTTACTAACCAGTAAAATCAACTTCTATTATAAAAATACAGTGCGTCATATTAAACTAAACTCATCGGAAATATGTTTTTTAAAGTTATATTTGAATTTAAAACTATAAAGACATTGGATTTCGCTGGTTTGTCTCACCTCCCAAGTAGCATTTTGGCGACGACAACCACATAATACACCAAAATAAACGTTGTATCTAGTGTAAAAAATAGTCACTTATGAAACGACGCCCCCGAAACCAGCGGACAACGTCGTCTCAATGTTGGGCATGTTATCCAACCGATTGCAAATCAACTACAAGTAGTAAATATTAAGGTAATGGAAACAACGTTGTAAAAACGTTAAAGTGACAACTTAAGTTGTCGTTTTCCTGGCGGAGAACCGAACTATATAATACAGTGGGCAATTTTTTAGTTAAATTGAAAACGTTTTCGCGGAGTTATACTTACAACTATACCTTAACCCTCAGCTATTTAATAAGGGACAACCTAACCTAAAAAAAAATATTTATTCTCGATTTATGCATTTGTTTCCTTTATAATCTTGAAATGAAAATGAAGCTGGCGTTTAAATACTCTGCCACCCAATATAGGCAAAAAAAGAGATTATGTCGTGAAGAAATGTTGGAACGAGTTATAGAGGAAAATGTCAGATATGACATAAGTGATGACAGAACTTTTGATTTGTTTTTGATAGCTGGAAAGGCGCGTTCAGTTTGTTTTTGGTCGGATAGTAAAACGTTGGTTGCCTGGCTGCCTATGGTTAAAAATTAGTATATTATTTGTTACCTGATAACATAAGTCGCATTGACGCCTATAATGCGTCTACGCCATATTAATGTCATAAAACGTCGTGGTCGGCCATTAAAATTTGAGATACAAGGAAATAATGACAATGCGTATAAGCCCTATTTTAGATTTCTAAATACAATACATGCCTATTTATATTGGGTTTTAATTAATTATAAGTTTAAATACACTCTATGCAAATTTTTTATTTTTTTTTTTATTTTTATATAAGTACATTTGAATTTTGAGAAATTCTCAGATTTAAGGCGCGCGTGTTTTTTCTTAAAAAGTAATAGTATAGTTGACAGTAAAGTGAAATGCGTTACTCATTTCTGCCTAGCAATCGGCTTTTTTAGCAATATACGAAGGTTATCTTGTAGCCATTTTCATTATTAATACACGGTAATGGTTAGTTTTCAGAAAGTGTCCATGTTGTCCATCAGTAAATTATTTGGTTAAAAAAATTACCATTTTCTAAACATTAATCAGTCATCGTCGCACAAGAGGGCGCAGGTGATGAGTCGTTGTTTCAAAGTAAATTTCGCAACGTTTAGCAAACGACAAATAAGTAGTTAACTACAGTCAAAATGCAAACGTTTTAAAAACTCAAAAATGATTAACCATTTTGGTGTAGCAGAGGGTTGGGACGACGTTGTTTTAAGGTTAGTGACGCAACTTATGTTTGGTTGCGCAACCTTTTTAAACCCGTCGTCCCAACGTTAAAATGCTACTTGGGCTGTCACTTCGAAATGAATTGACATTTGAATTAAAATTAAGTCGTAGTAGTATACCTAAGAAAAAGTATCTCTTATTAATTTCATTAGGTTAATAGGCTATAGACTATCGCGATAGTGTCCCGTTGCTATAAGCAACGTAAACAAAAAGGAGCGTTCTAATTGGTTGAAAATAAATTTATGAAATTTTCTAAGCAATTTTTAGCTTTCTACCTGTTTTGTAACTGGGAAACTGTAAAACGGTGTATGAAATAAATAAATAAATTTAATTTTTATTTAATAATTTTAAAACACTTTTTAACAATTTTTATTATTTTCCCAGGTCTATAATTCTCCCAGGCATCGCCTACACAATACGATGCAACATTGCGACCAGATTGCGAGTCCGTTTAATACGATTTGATTTGACACTAATCCCGTTATCGAGCTTGCCACCCTACGCGTCATTCAATTATATTAAATAGCATATGCCTACCGCGCTATCCACTTTAGCTCCTTTGGGAATGAAGCGCCCAATCAATTTATAAATAATTATTATTCTAATTTATTTACTCCACTTTTGACGAGGGAGATGCTGATAATTGTCTGCGCCCTTGTTGTTTTAGAAGATTTTAAAAGTACATTATTGTCAATTCTTTTATTCAATTTGAATTAAAACATGTTTGACTTATACGGTGTGACCAGTTGTAGAGTCCGCATCATCGGATTTTTTTTTATTAATAGCTTTATTCGATATTTGACTTTGGCATCAAGTTCTGCTTCGATCGAGATGAAAATTAAGCAAAAAAATAGTAGTAACGTGATTCGCATTATCTGTCAAATTTTTATTTTTTTCAAAAAATAATTTAAAAGTGGGGTTAGTTATAGGGAAAAGTTCTTTTTAAATACAGTTTCTAGCCCACAAGCAAAATTTTAGCTGGATAAGATAATTTTTATTTTTTACCCATATTTTGTAAATTGCACCACTTTTGCAAAATAACACTCAACGTAACCTACATAAAACTTCTTAGTTTTGACAATGCTTTATTTCAGATACATTTTTTTAAAAGTAACTTTATATTAAATGTGTGTTTTTCTACGAAATCAAAATTGGGCTATTAAAATTTGGTCGCATGTGATGCAAAGTTCATTTGTTATTGACCCTGTATAAGGTAACTTCATAAAATAAGTATTTTTAAAAACATAGTTTGTGTCTGAAAGTAATACACCTTAATATTAAGACAAAAAAGAACACACAGTGTCATCAGTAAACTGTTCATTAAGTGGAAAATAAATTTTTGCTTAACCCAACGGAAAGTTTATCTATTTTCAACGATTTAATTTAAAATCTCTTTATTTTATTTTTTATTTTTTTACTTTCAGTCACAAACTACGTTTTCAAAAATACGTATTTTATGAAGATACCTTATATAGGGTCAAAAACAAATGGACTTTGCATCACATGCGAACCAAATTTTAATAGCCCAATTTTGATTTTGTAGAAAAACACACATTTAATATGACGCTAGTTTAAAGAAAATGTATCTGAAATAAAGCATTGTCAAAACTAAGAAGTTTTATGTAGGTTGCGTTGAGTCTTATTTTGCAAAAGTGGTGCAATTTACAAAATATAGGTAAAAATAAAAATTATCTTATCCAGCTGAAATTTTGCATGTGGGCTAGAAACTGCATTTGAAAAAAATTATAACTTTTTTCGATATTGTCAGAAATAACCCCACTTTTGAATTATTTTTTGAAAAAAAATTAAAATTTGACAGATAATGCGAATCACGTGACTAGGTACTATTTATTTGCCTAATTTTCATCTCAATCGATGCAGAACTTGATGCCAAAGTCAAATTTTGAATAAAGATATTAATAAAAAATCCCATATGATGCGGACTTTACTGGTGACACTGTAGAAGACTATTTATTTAACTTATGCCTAATGTATTAATTTATTGATATGTTTTTATTATGTAATTGTTCAGTCTAGTGATTTGTTGGTCTACTAACTAACCACTGTACTATTCAATATTTATACTGAATTATGAAATAAAATAGTAATGTGGGCGCCTAGGGGGGGGGGGGGGGGCAAGTGACCGTTTTGCCCCCCCCCCTATGGACGCCCTTGGTTCCGACTGGCAGTTGTTATGAAAACTTGACATTAATCATACTAATATTTGCATGCTATGGTTCTCAAAGAAAACGAAAAGCGAAAGTAGACCTTACAGATCAGTTCCCCAAATTTGATTCCGAAAACGAAGCCATTTCATCAGGATAATGATAAAGCATCTTATATGTCTTGTAATGAACTTTTTTCATCCCAACTAGCAAAATTATATTTATAATGATTGTATAAACCACTACACAAGGAAAGTTGATAAAACCAAATTATTTTTAAAGGATTTTTTAAACCGTAATACGATAGCTATATAACCAAAAAAGGCCCATTTTTATAAAATATTTTAATTCTATAGTGTCTGTATTGTAAGGCTATATAGTCATTATACAATTCATATAGGTATATTTAAATAACACATAAAACTGTTATATAGATATCCTCTTGGGCTGCCTTATAAATTGCATTTATTTTAAACAACAATTTCATTTTATAATGTTGAAGAACTACACCAAAATATCGCAAAATTGCTGTATAACCCAGGTCTTGCAAAATAATATGGATAACATTTATAAGTTAAAATGGCGATGGAATATTTCTAATAAAAAATATTTTGTAATGATAGAATCTTTGACAAACGGCATTAAATGACGAATCTTATGTGCCCGGCAACTTTTTCTGACAAAATATATATACTTTTACAGTAAAAAATGCAAGCGCCTTCTCTTTGTCGTAAATTTGGGTTTATTATGATAACAAATATTTAACAAAAAAAGTAAAAATTTAATCTGCAGAATATTTTACACCAGATTTAATAAGTGGATGATAGAATAATTATGTAATTATGGTCTTTGTCTAAAAAAATTGATAATTTTCGTGTATTTTTTGTTTAAGAAAATTACATTTGCATAATGGCGTCAGTCGAAATAACGAAAGGAAGTGAAAAATATGGCGGATTTTTAATACAATGTTTTCGTTCTCTTTTCGTCATTATACGACGCTTTAGTTGAATAATATTGTCTAATTATACGCTAAAAAGTCGTTTGGTTCTTTTTGGGTCATTATAGGAGACTTTAGTGGTGTAATGTTGCCTATGCAGGCGCTAAAGAAACCTTACATGAACGCCATCTATACTGTTTTTGAAAGGTTGCCAACTCTTAATTAGGTAGGTACCTAGGTGTATTATAATACTAGACAAAAGTCGAAACCCATTTTTAAATTTTGGGACCATTATGAGCCAACCATGTCCAAAGTAATTAAGTAAGAGGATTTATTTTATTTTATAGTTTGTTGACTTAACTACTTGTGAATTTTAAGGACGTGTTTGTCCCCTTCTCTGTTTTCACCTCTATTTTTAGGTAGGATCTAGAATATATTATTTTATTATACAGGGTCCTGCAATAGTGCGTCAGGCTTCTATAACTCCTATACGAATGGGGTTAGGAATTTTATTAATATGCCGACTTAAACCGCATAGTACGGGGTACTTCCGGAAAATATTTTCTCATATACAGGGTGGCCCAAAAAAGTGTGGTCACATAAAGTTGTGATTTTTTAAATGGAATACCCTGTATATTATTAAATTTTCACATTCTACGTAAAATTATAATAATTTTTTTATAAATGCATTACTGGTCTATATTTAATAGTTTCCGAGATATCGATATTTGAAAAATGACATTTTTGAACTTTGACAGCTTTTAGCTTTCTAACTGTACGTCTGAGAGCAAAACGGCTTACATGTTCCTATCTTCGATTTTTATTATCTTTCCAATAGTGTCAACTTCCAGTCAAACCGAATGTAACTCGAAAGCAGGAAATATAGTACTTCCGGTTTGACCGGAAGTTAAAATTTCTGGGAAGATAACAAAAATCGAAGATAGGAACATGTAAGCCGTTTTGCTCTAAGACGTACAGTTAGAAAGCTAGAAGCTGTCAAAGTTCAAAAACGTCATTTTTCAAATATCGATATCTCGGAAACTGTTAAGTATAGACCAGTCATGCATTTATAAAAACATTATTATAATTTTATGTAGAATGTGAAAATTTAATAATATACAGCGTATTCCATTTAAAAAATCACAACTTTATGTGACCACACTTTTTTGGGCCACCCTGTATATGAGAAAATATTTTCCGGAAGTACCCCGTACTATGCGGTTTAAGTCGGCATATTAATAAAATTCCTAACCCCATTCGTATAGGAGCTATGGAAGCCTGACGCACTATTGCAGGACCCTGTATACACTTTGTCAATGAAATTGTATGTTCTTCAACAATAAAGCATGTTTTGATTTAATTTAAACTTGTTTATCGTGATTTTTGTTCTATAAACGGAAATAAGGTTAAGTTGTATAACGCGGTGTTAGTAAACATTTTATTCTAATAAGATACTTTTTAATGTTATAAGAATTTTATAATAGTGACAATTTCTAAGATTATGAACGTCTATAAAATAGTTTTAAAGTAGTTCTGTAAGAGATGTATTGTCTTAATATTATACTAATTTTAATAAATTATTTTAAAGTAAGCTACACAACGTCTTATTCAATGTGTATAAAACTATTTTATAACTGTTGTATAAGAGTATTGACAAATACTATACAGATTATATATACATCTTTTAGAACTATTTTAAAAGGGCTGTGTAAAATGTGATATAAATAATTATGCAATACTAATAAAACACAGATAATCCTGATTGCCCTTTCTACTATAATATTTGTTGTATATTCATTCTTACAACTATATTATGGGATAATTTGGTTCGTTCGCTAGAATGGTTTTAACTATCGGCATTATAGAACTGAAGTATTCTTTAAATAGCACTAACGAACACCTATATAATACTTTTGTTGTTTTGGATATCCATATTGCTAGTTGGGATGTCTATGCCTAAGGAGATTTGGATTTGCTGTCAAAGTTGTAGAACATGGAGCCACTGTGATGAGTGCGCAGGACTTTCTCCAAAAACGAAAATGTTTATTTGTGAACTTTGCCAACCATAATTAACCCTATTTTGCCTTAAAAATATTTTTATCTAAACATACATTATACGAGCAGATAATATGTATACCATTTTACCGAACCGGTTGGATAAAACGGTACACCAAACACCTGTGCATGAAGAACGTATATTCAAGGTTTTTGTTCCTGATACGCAGTATTTATATTATTTTACCCAAAGATAAAGCCCAAACAAATGTTATGTTTTCTTTGCAGTTTTGTACCTTTATATTTAAAATATATATTTTTAGTTTTGTAAAAAGTATGCCGTATTATACCAATTTCCCCTACCTACTTATCTAAGTACCGAGGTATCTAGAGGTATCCTACCCTAGTTACGAACTATCTCAACTAGTGATATTTTTAAACTAATTCACATATATACCTTCAAGCTAAATAAACACTTCAATATTTAATAAATTAACTGTAGCTACAAAATAATAAAGTTTATCCCAAAGAGCTAACCAGAATACAAAAAACACAACTTTTAAATTTAACAATTCTGCCGCCATTATAAGATTCGTAAACAAATTGCCGTCCGGCCAGGCTGTTCAATGTTTTACTTTATTAATGCTATTAGAGCAAACCCGCACCACAAATTTTTACTAGTATTTTGTATAGGTTCTTAGCAATCATGTCACTTAAATTTTCTATTAGATATCAATCGAAAACCGGATAAAAATACAAATTAATAGGACAACTACACCTACTTCGCGCGTAAAAGTATATACTAGTAACTAAACCATGACTAACCTCAAAAAAGTCACGTGACACATTGATCTTTAAAGCAGTGTTGTCGATGTTTCTGTTTCACGGCTTGATCAAAGTTAAGAAGGTTGTGACAGGGCACTCAGCTCTGGAAAACGAATCGATTAACATCGTTACAAACAATCTCCATTTTATTCCTGTTTACGCCCCTAACTAGTGCTTACGTTCGAGAAAATAGCGTGTGTAAATAATCACCTTATAAATCTTCAAGCTGTTAACTAGATTTAAAATAATCGCGCTATTATTCTGCTAAACGATTCCCACGAGGGTACCCGTTTAACAGAAATATTATCCTGCGGCCCTCACCTAACGCTTGGGTACACGATAACAGTTACCGGTCACATCAGGGATGTATATGGCTGGAATAATACGGGAGTATGTATAATCACGTAAATTATATAATACGAAACTAAGGAATAAAAAGCGGTCAATTTCGATTTGACCGGGGAAAAAGTGTTTTTTTTTAATAATCTTATTAGCTAATTTATACTGTATGCATTTATAACTTAGAATAACTTCAGTAAAAACAGTACAGTTTTTTTAAATGCTTACAGGCACATGGCTATTAACCATAGATATTTACCTTTAGATAAGCAAACAATAATCACGAAAGTGGGAAATTTGTGGCTTTGCGCATGTAAACAAAGCTACACATAATTAGACATGCGCACTGAAAGATTATCATTTTACGGATGGGAAAATAGGCAGGTCCGAGATTTAAAATTTAAGTTATTGCTCAAGAAATTGTAAAAGTTGACCTTCAATTTATTTTTACGTGTAAACAGCTGAAATTTGCCCCAAATTCTTGCCCAAAAATTTGAATTTCCTCTCAATTTTTGATCAAGTTGGGAAAAAAGGTAGTGATCTGATTATCAGATTTTGTAGACTTTGCTATGCCCAGCAGGCACGTAGCTAGGGGGGGGCCCACCCGAGAGGCGAGACCGTACTTATAAAACTTATAAAAACAAAATGACTTTTATGCGAAATATCCATAGTCAAGTATATTAGAGCTCTGATTTCGACAATATAGGATGCATTAAACATTTCCTACACTATTAAATTTCTTCGTGACAGTTTGTCATGTATACCTAGTAATTATAGTACCTATATAATAATAAAAATACATATTTGTTTAAAATTTTAATACAATATAAACCCAATACGAAAAAAATCCAATTTTTTTTTAATTCAGGCGCGGGTATAGGGGGGGTGGGCAATAATTGCCCTACCCCCCTCCTGAGGCACGTAACGCAAACACCTCAATTATTACCGAATTTGTTTTTGTGCTTTCTTGAGGATTTTGTGTTGTGTTTTTTATTTGCTCACTTGAAAACCAAGCACCATGATTCAAAAAAGAGCGTGACACCCAAAAAAATTTCGCCTGCGGCGCTTTATTTTTTGCGCCTCCGCTCCGGCGCGATCTCGATGGGCTCCCCCAAAATTAATGTTCTTTAAATGAGGAAAAACGAAGTAATCCATTACCGTTAAACAAGGTGATCTATAGATGGGAATTCAATATCTAATCGAAAACTGATCAATCTGTCGTCGAAAAAATTGCGTAAGTAGTAAATAGTTTCGGCGGCTGTATGGGCGGTTGCACCGTCCTGTTGAAAATATCCAAAACGTACTTCGTGGTCAAGTAATTGCTCCACAAATGGATTCAAAATATTGTCTCTATACGCTTTGCTGTAACTGTGTCATGGAAAAAAATAGGACCAACAATTCTTCTTTGGGAAACAGCTAACCAGACACCAATTTTTTGAGGGTGCAATGTGGACTCTACAAAATAGTGGGGATTTTCACCATTCCACATGAGTGTATTCTGAGAATTCACATAACCGGAGAAGTGGAACCAGGCTTCATCCGAAAAAAATGTCAGGTCTAATAAATCATTTTTTTCCAATAAATTTTGGGTAAACCATTGAGAGTAGATCCTGCGTCTTTCAAAATCTGCGGCTTGTATTTCTTGGAATACTTGCACTTTATAAGGAAATAAATTTAGCTACCTCTTAAGAATAGTCCTGCATGTTCCATAAGATCTTCCCACTTCTGGGGACAGACGTATTTTGCATTATTTCACGAACGTTTGCAACAAGTTCTTCTGTTCTTACGGATGATCTTCCTGCTCCTTTGTTGTGTTGTATAGAACCTGTTTCCCTAAACACAGAAACGGTTCTTGTCAGGTAATGATAAAAATCCCCAGCAATCAAAGCAACGTTAGGAAAATGTTCGTGAAAATCGTCCATGCACAAACCCGGATTGTATTGCCACTCACCGTTTACTCTTACCTCGTTTCGAAAATACGCTTCAACCATGAATATTTTGTGCTGTTCCGTAAAGCCCATTGTGTGAATTGTTTAAGCAATTGGAAAAATTAGCGATGAATCAAATTACTTGTTACGACTGTCAAAGATGACGGAATAACCAGGGGTGGTTCTAGACCCAAAATATTGGGGGGGGCACCACATTGGCGCAGCCACAATTTCTGGTAGCCTTCGCTTCATTGTATTTCTCTCGAGATATTTTAAAGTTTTTTTCAGAAATGTTGGGGGGTCCTGGGCCCCCCCAGGCCCCCCTTAGAACCGTCCCTGGGAATAACTGATTGATTGTTAATTCAGGTAGTTACTGACACCCAACAGGTATTAAGCTCTACGGCTAAGCATTACGTCCTTAGATGCAAGGCCCTCTTTGATGCAAATAATTTTTGCTCGCAAGGTACATATCGCCTTCCCGGTGGAATATCGACCTAAGTGCAAATTCTGAAGTTTTGAGAAAATAACGTTTTAATATTTTTTTTATGCAACCATGTTAAATAAAACCTTATAAAAAATCACAATTTTTTATAATTAAACTATTTTATTGAAAATAATACTTTCAACTTAGGCTGTTGAACCAATTCCACAATTTTTGGAAAACCTTTGACCTCCCCTTCCAGTGACGTCGTTGTTCCACTCAAATCTATTTTTAAGTAGTAATTGTGACAACTTTCTTTCTCCTAATTTGAAGAAAAAAATATTGCTTTACAGTATTTTGGAATAAACGATGCAGTTTTAAGTAAATAAAGTTTTCACACAAAACATAGGACAATTAGGTCATTGCGAAAGACAAATATTTTGGAGCAACAATGACGCAACAATGACGCAACAGACATTTAAGACGTTGTTTTACTAGATTTTGTTAAAAGTACAAACGATATCGAATCAACAAAGACCCACCTATCAATTACGTCGTTTATCCGCCGGCGCCAACTAGAAAAACGCGGGAATGGAACAACGATGCAAGCGGTTTCACGCGGCCACTTTTTGTACGACATGTATGACATTGTTTGACCGGAGAGATTGGTACTTTTTGATACTTATTACGAAATAACCAATGATCTGCTAGCTATAGATGAAGCAATAACAAACGAACCTATTGCCAAAATCGTATACCATTCTGAAGTAACTTTTGTCGCAAATTGCGCCCCTCCACTTTGTTTGCCAAACGTACCTCTTAAAAGTAGGTATTAACACTCTTAGAGTACCAATATATAAATTACGGCTATAACAATATTTTAAAAGTAATAATAACAACACTTATTTAATAATTTTACATATTATTCATCCCTAAAGCCATAAATCTACAGGTTTTACCTTCCAAAAGAGAAAAAATATGACGTTATGTGGTAAATTTAAATCTTTGTCTAAAAACCCATAGACATTTCCCTTAAAAATTATGCAGTTTGGCAAACACAGAAGACGTTGCGTTCCCATTGGTCAGAAGAGAGCCTGCCTTTTTTCATTCATAATTTCTTTGACGTGTGGTCCACAGAGAAATTAAGGGTTTAGTTTGGTCGTTCTTCGTTCGAAAGTTGTTTGAAATTTGTTTCGGTTTATCGGTTTTGTGTATTAATTGCTGTGTTGTTAGTGTTTTGTGATATTTTTTTCAAGACTAATTAATATGGGTCACAGGTTTGAAGTGTGCAAGACTGCGAAATATAATAATAATAATTCTGCAGTTACTATTCATAGGTGAGTACATAAAAAGTTGGGTTATTTGTAGGTTAGGTTTAACTATTCATAGGCGTGGGTAGGTGGGGAAAAATAATTAAAACTTTACATTTTTATTTTATTAAACGTATTATTTATTTAAGGAACATTATGGATAGACTGTATAGGTATAACTTTTGCAAATGGTTTGGCTTATTGAATTCTTTAAACAACTCAGATACACTCTTAGTCTAAAATAAACAAGGAAGCCACTATTTGATCACCTTTAACCATAAACGTCATTTATGACGTTCGTGGGTTCGTGCCTTTAACTCTTCAATTTTGCATGGGATTTCATAATATGTTGTAGGTACCAGACAAAATACTTGTGTAAGTTTTCCATATGCGGCCAAATTTTAGCCGGCCACTATATTATTATTTTTAGCCCATTATTCAAAAGCATGTGGCAACAAATATCGTATTTTGGAAAAATAATGATTTTGTTTCATGGAATAGGACATTAATATAATAATTTACAGTCAGAGTCTCACGAATATTTATTTTCCAAACAGGTTACCTACATGTTTCGCTCATACCTGAGCATCATCAGACCAATGTTAGGCTTATTTTGTTCTGATGCTCAGGTACCTACAAGCGAAACATGTACCTAACCTGTTTGGAAAATAAATATTCGTTTGAGACTATGACTTTGTGAAATTTATTAGTTGTACTCAAATCAGGTATCTTAAAGAAAACTTTTTTGAATTAGATATTTATGTAGGTATCTAGTACCTAGATAATGTTTGTTTTAATAAGTTGTTAATTCTTGAACCTACTTATTATTTGTTAAAAATACTTTACTTGGATATGTAAGTTAATTCCTGTAATAAACTATAGTTACTTGAGAATAAAGATATATACCTACCTAGGTACCTATGATTATTATTATATGCTGGTTTTATTTCTAAATTTTTTAACATTAAGTTAGCCGACATACAAGTTTAGAAATATAACCGTATCAATAAATTGCATTTTAAAGAACAATTTCCATAAAAACCACTTTTGGGTATACGTACCTTATACGTAATAAGTCAAAAACTGTTAAAGTAGAGTTTTCACTGACAGAAAAATTAATCCCTGGCTAAATTGAAGCTTTTAACTTTATGCTAGCCCACATAAAAGTTTAGGAATGTAACTGTATCATAACCAACAAATTCTATAAAAACCGTATATGGGTCTTCGTACCTTACGTAAGTCAAAAACTGTTAAATTGGGGTTTCCATTGAGAGAAAAATTAAATCCCTGGCTAAATTGAAGCTTTTAACTTTACGTTAGCCCACATACAAATTTAAAAATGTAACTGTATCATAACCATCAAATTTCATAAAAACCACTTTTGGGTCTACGTACCTTATGTAAGTCATATATGGGGATTTCCTCGACAGTAAAAATGTAATATCTGTCTGAATTCAATTAGTTTATGTTGAACTGTAGGTATTGTATTTTACCTATAGATAGGTATAATCACAGAATATTAGTTGGCTCTGAGTTCTCTGGGTATAATATGAAGAAATAAAACAAAAAAAATTCTGTTGTAAATATGAGTGACAGAATCCTATTTAAAGTTGCGTTTCAGTTAATTTAGTATTTTCAAGGTTTGAATAGGTAATTGTAATATAATATAGTTTTTAAATCTATTTTGACACTTTATCTTTAAACCATATAAAAACTCATGTTTATTATTAGGTAAAGTCGATTCAGCCAGTAAACCTGCAAGATGGCCGGCATGTCATATGACAAAAGTCATATTCCAGCTAAATAAAATGGATTTTTGCATTTTCAATTACTTTTGTCATATGACAGGTCGGCCATCTTGCAGGTTTACTGGCTGAATCGACTTTACCTACCTTAAATTATAATATTTATAGAACAAAACTTTCAAAATAAATTATTATTATTATTTGGCAATATTAAAGCGGTAAAACCGATGAGACTATTGCATCAATTGTTTTAGAAGGTATCACATGTTAAATTTTCAAGTCCAGTCCTGGAATTCATGCCAACTTATAAAAGTTTAATGGAGCAAAATTGAAAGAGTGTCACTTGACTTTACCTCCATCTTGCGAGAGTATTCAAAATTTTGACTTTACTTTCCATTTGCTGCTTTTAAACAGCTAAGCAAAGTAAATATCTTTGCTTAGCTATGTTAAAGGAAGTTTGCGAACAACTTCGTATAGTTCGTAGGCATGATGGGAAATAAAAAGAGGCGTCCTGCTTGAGCGCGGCTAGGGGGAAGAAAAAATTATTGTTGTGCTTTTTCGCTATTAAAAAGTACCTAACGTAGAAGGAACTTTGCTTTTCTTTTAAATTTCAATAAAACCGTAAAAACCGTGTTTTAAGTATACATAGTGTAATTATTTTTAGGTCAGCTCAGTTCACCAAATGTTATAATTATAGCTATCCAAAGTTTCTCTTATAATAATTATTACAATAAATAGTTATTAACTTACATTAAATTTTACTGCTCCGCGGACCATTTTTTCTATCATACATTAAACTTTACTGTTCTACAAACCCTTTTTTTCACAAACGTTAAAAAATATTTGATTTCAGATTGGATAATTATATTTTATTGTGAACCCTGACACGAGACGCCGCTGTGACCATATGATAGCGCATAGTAACGAGGTAAAATTCGAATGGCCCCAACGTAATCCCCACTCCCGGCCGGGGGGAAGTACTTCACCTCCTCTCTCCTACAAACGATTTTGGCAGCAGATTTAAATAGCGTTTATGAATGGCGTGCGGCATCTATAGGTAGCAGATCATTGGAAATAACTATAAAAATTAAAAATTTGCACTTAGGTCGATATTCCACCGGGAAGGCGATATGAGCATTAAAGTGTTAATATTTCGTAAAGGGGTGAATATAGGTGTGGGGCATGGTTTATGAAAAATGTCTGGAATCGATTTTATCTGTTCTATGTATTTAAATTTTAACAAATCAGTCTAGATATTTTTCCCTTATTCATTACAAAAGTTACGGACTTAGGAAAATCTTAATACCTACTGGAATATTGAAGACAAACTATTGTTGCTGAAGGCTGACTGGAGGCTGGGGAGAAAGACATGCAAGTGGCCAGCGATGCTAGAACATTACCGAGCCTGTAATAAATAAAAAATTATTTTTAAAATATAACAATATATTAATAGGCCCTGTCAGTAGCTTTTGAATAAAGCAATACCAATGTCATGTTACTACAGTAATCTCAGGGGAGATGTTTGCGACAGATAAGAGCTTTTCGAGAGGACGCACCCTGCCAATCTTACATTGATTGCACACGTACTACATGGTCGTGTTTGTTTCCTGTTGTAAAGTGTAAAAAGGGCCCGTTGTGTATTTATTAACAGAGCGAGTTTTTGTGGTGCTACAATCAAACCAGATCTTTTAAATATTCGAGGTTGTATTAATGTAATTGAAGTTGTAAAAGACGACATTTATGCAATTAAAAGGTGCATTTAGAAAGAAATGTTTTTTAGATTATACAGTGTCACCAGTAAAGTCCGCATCATATGGGATTTTTTCTTATTAATAGCTTTATTCAAAATTTGACTTTGGCATCAAGTTCGTCGAGAGGAAAATTAAGCAAAAAAATAGTAGTCACGTAATTCGCATTAACTGTCAAATTTACATTTTTTTCCAAAAAATTATTTCTGAAAGTATCGAAAAAGTTATTAGAAAAAGTTTTTTTAAATGCAGTTTCTAGCCCACATGCAAAATTTCAGCTACATAAGATAATTTTGATTTTTTACCTATATTTTGTAAATTGCACCACTTTTGCAAAATAAGACTCAACGCAACCTACATAAAACTTCTTAGTTTTGACAATGCTTTATTTCAGATACCTTTTCTTTAAAGTAGCGCCATATGAAATGTGTGTTTTTCTACAAAATCAAAATTGGGCTATTAAAATTTGGTCGCATGTGATGCAAAGTTTATTTGTTTTTGACCCTGTATAAGGTAACTTCATAAAATAAGTATTTTTGAAAACGTAGTTTGTGCCTGAAAGTAAAAAAATAAAAAATAAAGTAAAGGGGTTTGAAATTAAATCGTTGAAAATAGAAAAACTTTACGTTAAGTTAAACTAAAATTTATTTTCCACAATGAACACTTTACTGATGATACTGTGTTCTTTTTGTCTTAATATTAAGATGTATTACTTTCAGACACAAACTACGTTTTCAAAAATACCTATTTTATGAAGTTACCTTATACAGGGTCCAAAACAAATAAACTTTGCATCACAAGCGACCAAATTTTAATAGCCCAATTTTGATTTTGTGGAAAAACACACATTCAACATGGCGCTGCTTTAAAGAAAATGTATCTGAAATAAAGCATTGTCAAAACTAAGAAGTTTTATGTAGGTTGCGTTGAGTCTTATTTTGCAAAAGTGGTGCAATTTACAAAATATAGGTAAAAAATCAAAATCATCTTATCCAGCTGAAATTTTGCATGTGGGCTAGAAACTGCATTTAAAAAAACCTTTTTTTATAATTTTTTTCGATATTTTCAGAAATAACCCCACTTTTGAATTATTTCTTGGAAAAAGTTAAAATTTGACAGATAATGCGAATCACGTGACTACTATTTTTTTGCTTAATTATCATCTCGATCGAAGCAGAACTTGATGTCAAAGTCAAATTTTGAATAAAGGTATTAATAAAAAAAATCCCATATGATGCGGACTTTACAACGGCGGTCCTGGAACGTCTTTCTCGGGGGGGTACTTTTAAGGATTTGCGCTGGAGGCGCAATCTTTCATGGGCCGAAGGCGCTCTTTTGCACCGCAGGCGAAAAATTTTTGGGTACCACGCCCTTTTTTGGGTAAAATAACCGTAAAGTCTAATCTGCGGCGATATACCAGACTTTAAAACACTCTTTTAATTTAAAAGAATTTTGAAAGGGCGACAAAATAAACAAGTTAGTATGTTTTAATATTGTAATGTATGTAAGTCAAAACACTAAAATAAAACAAAACTTAAATGTATATGTATAATAAAGAAATCAGAACATGAAAATAAAGCTAAAAAAACTAAAATTGTTTTTTAATATATTTTACATTGGATGCCTCTGCTTTTAACATTTTTTTTAAGTCATTAGAAAACCGGACACTCTTCGGTCCGGTTTACCAGCATTTTCGCGATATTATATCGACTTATCGAGGGACTATAATAGAATATATCTTAAGATGTTGATATTTTTATATAAAAAATGTTTTTTCAAATTTATTGGTTTTGTTTTTTATTTAAAAATAATAAATATTTATAGTTTTTTGGACATATTATTTTTAGTTTTTGCGTCCTCAACCTGGTCTCTGGGGGGGGGGGGGTAATTACCCCCAGTACCCCCCCCCCCCCCGTAGAACCGCCCTTGGGACTTTACTGGTGACACTGTTTAAAATAATTAAAAAATAAAATAAATAGCGCTGTCCAGATTACTTGTAACGTTTGGGTGGGATGTGCTGCTTCACTATTATCCCGATCTGATATTTCATTGGAAATGGTAGAACCGAAATTTGTCTTTGTCTAACCTTGCAATAAGTAATCTTTTTAACCAACTTGTATTTGAAATATTTTTAATTAGCCCAGAATGAGGTGGCGTTATCCATAATAATAAGCGACGGTTCTTCCAAGTTTGGTAATCATTTTTCTTCAAACCATTTCTCAAAGTTTTTACTATTCATTGAATCATGATAATCACCAGATTTCAGGCCAGACTAGAATATCAAATTTCCGTTCTTCACAAATCCATTTTCTGAACCAGAATGCGGAATAATATACCGTACACACTCTGATGATTTTTTTTAACTGTATGAAGAGTACCATCTTGCCAACTATGCCTAAAAGCCTCTTTACTGTATATCCAGGTTTCATACAGGAAACCCGGTTTTAAGGGAAATTGAGAGTTGCCGTTATTTTTAAATTCTCTTAAAAATTCTACTCGTTTTTGGACTATATGGGATTGCTCTATTAAAAAACTCCTGACTGAAACAGTACATTTACGCCATTTAAATTTAAATTTCTTTTAACAGTCCGCTAATGAACCAGTGGATATTTCAACACCATCAATGATTTTAAGGTTTAGTTGTATTGAGCGAATGGTAACGTATTCACCTACTCTATACATCCCATAAATACGCTCTCTTATGGTATGTTCATGAATTTGTAAAGAAAGTAAAGGTATTATTAGGAAAGAAGTTCAAAATCGTATTACGGATAATACTAAAAAATCCAAAGTGGGGTATTTGGCAAGGGCGGCTCCTCGAAGGAGGCAGAAAGGCTAAGCCTCCTCAGCATTCGTGCCCTCCTAAATATTTAATTTACTTAAATATTAACAATAACTTTTAAATCTGTTAATTTACAAGAGGCAATTGTAATTTCAATATTATCCCCTTATTTAATACGATTTAATATTTTCTTCACAATCTGACGACAGGGCATGAGGCTGTTTTTGAATTTACCACCATGATTTCCTAAGTGACAAAGGCGTTGTTGGTATTACTCAACGAAATTGTGCCGGAACGCATACCGATTTCTAACTTTTTCAGTAAAATTGGCAACATGTAGAGGCAAACAGCTCCACCAATAACAATAACGTGTCTATTTCTTCCACGTGAGACCGAAAATAACCGGATCATCCCGAAGACATGTTCGTTTTTTAGTTCTTAAAGCGCGGCTGCGTAAAGCGCTTGCTCACCTCGTGTGATGTTGTCAGTGTCTAAAAATCCCGGGCATTTTGGCATTTTCGTTTTTCGTTAAGTTAATAAATATTCGAGTTTTCGCCGGTTTTGCGGAAATTGCATCGGTTAGATATTTTATTTGTTTTTAGTTATACCTACTTTGGATAATAGGAATAGGACAATCTATAATATAGTGAAAAATGAGTGTGGCCGGCTGTAATTTAGAGTGGAACATTTTCTAACACTAACAGACTCAAAAGCGTTTAATTCCCTGAATTACGATAACAAACTGTCAAACTGATAGTAAAAAATAGACTCCCACAGCCAGAATTACGAGGTTTAGGCATTGCAGATAAAGAAAAACAAAATCGTCGATTTAAAACAGACCATTTTATAATAATTATTATTTAGAGTTTTTATTTTTTCTTAATATAAGTAGGTACTTTTAAATTAATATTTGAGCAAACAGATATTGTTTTTCAAATTTTGCAGCATAAGATTACTGACATTGTTTATTCAAGAAACCGTTTAAAATCTCTTCTAGAAAAATTTCCAGTTATCGCAATGATGAAAATTGTTTTAACTCCCTGTTTTATACTTTTTTTACTGAAAATAGAAGCCATGATGCAAAAAGACGAAAAACGTATAATTTTGAAGATAAGAAACTTCATTATAAGCAGCTTTTTAATAATATTTTAGATAGGTACTACAAAAGGCCAGATTGATCTAAGATTTTCAGATTTGCATGAATTAGGTACAATTTTTTGACTTAATGAATAAAAATCTTTTTTTAGTTTTTCAGAAAATTTCCCAAATAGTCTTTTAGATAGTTTTATATCTAAGGTACAACTTTATAAAAAAAGAGTTTTTAGTTTAACTTATTTAACAGTTTTTTTATAGTGAATTTTTGATTTTGGGCTTGGTCGCGAAATTGTTTCGCCTGCGGCGCAATTTCGCGCCTGCGGCACTTCATTACTAAAACTAAGCCTCCCCATCTAAATCAGTCACGAGCCGCCACTGGTATTTGGAATCAGTTTATGCAATTTTTTTCCTTGACGAATAATAATTATTTACAAGTGACAGACTTCGTGGTCATCATTTTGGCACTTAAAGTGACAGGAAAATTGCCAGTGTAATTTGGCTACCGGAACTTAAATATTTCCGGAATTTTTTTTCGTTGTCATGGTAACGATTCAAAATGAAATCTTCTGATGAGATAAAAAAATAAATGCGAAATTTTCACTTGTAATACCACTAGAAGTCAAATTATATCCAGAAATATTTTTAAGCACACGAAAATTTTCTTAAAATATTCGTGTGCGAGAAAAATTTTTAAGGTATAATTTGATTTCTAATGGTATTTGGTCAGAAAATTTCACAACAAAATGAGTTTATAATAGATATTTGTTATTAATTAGTTATACGTCAATAAATATAGAATGCTTTTAAATTACTTTTTCGCATTTTATACAGTAATGCACTAGATTAAAGACCTTAAATTTTACTTTGCGACTGGCTGCATGGCTAATTAGCCAAATGCCAATTAAAAAAAAAAAAAAAAAAAAAAAAAAAAAAAAAAGACCTTAAAATCGTACAGTAATGGGTCACTTTACAGCGTAGCAATCATTACAGCATAGCAACCATTACTGCATAAAACGTCAATGTCATTCAAAACACAATTTTACATAAAATATATGCTTTCTCGTATCTTTCCCTGGATTTTACTGGAAGCAAACTTGAAGAAGCTTCGCGGGCCGCATTCAGGATATCTTCCAAGTCGTTTTTATTAGCCATTTCCATAATTCTTGTGATATTCACTCTTCAAATATGATTTTATTTGGATGCTGTCAATAGTCGTCAAACACAAAAAAACATCTTGTTTATATAAGTTACCGAGAAGTCATACTACTAAGTTTTTAAAGATTTTCTTCAGTAACTATTCTTTTTAGATTTTAATATGAAATGCAAAATAATTAATTACTTACAAAATGCGAAAAAATAGTATACGCACCTCGTCAGAAAAGTGATTTTACTTGACTCGTATGGAAATTAAATCCTCGCTTCGCTCGGATACAAACTAACCATACTCGTCAGGTAAAGTTCAACTTTTCTAAACTTGATACGTAATGTACTATTAAATGTCAAATTTTGAAAAAAATATGTCAGTTGTAGTTACAGTGCCTAATTATTATGAATGGATTACATTTTTATTTACCAATTTTAGTAACATAAAAACACCAATTCTAGGTTTCATATAACTCATATTGTTTCGTAATATTGGGTTAGTTTACTAAAGTTGGTAGAAAATTATTTTTTAGAAATAAATATTTCCTTGCTATATTTTCCAAAACAAACCGAGCGATTTTGAAGCATGACAAAAAATCGCCTACTTTTTATTGTTTTATCTAGAAGGCCATGCTAATTTTGAGGATATAAAATGTCAACAATTAAAAGTCGTTCATAAGATCTGTATCTTGCTGATAGTTGTTCGTCGAAGTATTAAATTTAATTTAATATACTAAAATTAATCGTTTTGAAAAATACAAAATTTGGATTTTGTGCAAAAAATATCCGACATTAAAACCCATCACCTACTAAGTATGTTTTTTTGGAAGATCTCATTGCCGAATGCGGTAGTGAATTAGAGGAAGATAATTTGTTCTCGATCATCCAGCGATATCTTTTAGAAAAATCAACAAAATACAGATTATTACGTGGACAAGAAGTTAACAAAATTGGGTCCAAATATTACCTATATTATTTAAAACACAGACATGTATTCAATCAGTTTGAATAAAAAAATTTCGGTGCCACGCCCTATTTTGAACTATCAAAATTTATAATTTCTATGTTTTGATAGCTGAACCCAAAAAAGGAAGAAATTAAGAAATTTTTAAATATAAACGCAATAATGGGAATATATATTTTTTTAAATATTTATGTTTGAAAATATATGTTTCTACATAATATGACCGATTCGGAAAATGATTGGTTTTCAAGTTATTTTTGCCATATTTTTTTGCCAAGTTTGGCCATGTTGTTTTGTTATCTGTGACACAGTTACTTAATTATTTGTAAAAACAAAGTATTGCTAATAGTTCTAGTTTGCAAAAAAATTACAAAACTAAGTGAACATCATTTCAATTTTTTTAAATTAAATAAATTAGACACGCAGGTAAAAAACAAGAAAAAAATTGAAATAACTCGAAAACCAAGCATTTTCGGAATAGGTCATGTTTAAGAAAAAATCACAAATTACCTCCTGCGAGGAATTAATCGAATTATCAATCACCATGTATATATTATTTTACTCACTTAAATTAGAAATTAAATGCAACAAGGCATCTGATCTGTTCTGAGTTTTTTTTAATGTTGAGCCCACGGGGGGGCCCCTCGGACCCCCCCCCCCCCGTAAATACGCCACTGTATTCAATAGAATTTGTCCATCGGATTATTCGCCATTGAAAAGGGAAGAGCTAGAAAGAGAATTTAAGGAACATTTACAGTTTGTAACTAAAAATTATGTATCTAAAAAATAAATTATTTTGTATTGTTTAGGCGTCTTTATTCCTTTAATCTTAACTAACATTAATTAAAGAAATTTAAAATTATAGAAAGTTTGACAAAACGTACTGGTT
Source organism: Polydrusus pterygomalis (assembly GCA_963969555.1). Taxonomy (NCBI): domain Eukaryota; kingdom Metazoa; phylum Arthropoda; class Insecta; order Coleoptera; family Curculionidae; genus Polydrusus; species Polydrusus pterygomalis. The sequence goes on along the minus strand of OZ018376.1, from coordinate 74,162,212 downwards.
GATTGTTGACAGTTGATATTTTATAAAGTTCCGTATTGTCAGTTGTCACTTAGTATTATGTCAAAAAATTTCCACTGTAATACCCAGGGTACCCCAGGAAGGGAAAATTTCCGAAAAAATACAAAGGTTGCCATGGCAACGTTATGAAATGATTGTATTTCATTGGATGAATATTGATCTTTACCTTAGGAAAGTGTCCTAAATGGAAAAAACTGGAAATTTGTAGATTGGTAAACATGGCAGACATGCAGAACTAATTTTCTGAAAAGTTTTTTGGTACTCTGCTAAAATAAAATGTTTCAGATATGTTGCAACTTTTTACCGGCCACTCTAGGTAGGTACATATTATGTTGTATTTACCGAACGACGAAAAGGCAAAGATAGATCACACATCTTATTCATAAACGTACTTTTGCACCGAACCTACAACCGACTGTTTATAGAGGACATTATATCCTATGACATGTCTATGAACACTTACTGACAAAATGAAAATTCGGGAACTAAATCAGTAACACCAAAAAAATTACCTTGTCGGACTTCCATTACATTTATTTTATTACTAAACACAACGTTTCGGTTAGTTAGTATATCTAATTGTTTTCAAGTGTAAACTAAATTATAATTCTTCCTACTGTCTTGAATACAAATCCGGAAATACCCTTAGAAGCTTTCTTACAAAAGTAAAACCGCCCTGTAATGAAAACACAAAAAATTTTATCAATCAAATCCCTTGCGAGTGTGCCGAATCGTACATTGAAAAAACAAAAAGACCCCTTCCCATACGAGTTAAAGAACATCTGAAACATAGTCAAAGAGGTGAATCTTCGAGATCAGCTATAGCGAACCATGTATGGACCAACCAACATAATATACAGTGGTCAGAAGCCAAGGTTTTGGACACGGAACAGCACTGGAGAAAACGAAAATTAAAAGAAGCAGCTTTCATGAATCAAAATACCCATATATTTAGTAAACCAAGTATAGATATCCCCAAAAACTCTTCTTGTCCAAAACCAACAGCTCCAATAAGCACGTAGGAGGAGTCATCAAACTTCATTGCATATGGATAGTATTTAAGACAGTAGCCTTAGAAATATAATTTAGTTTACACTTAAAAACGGTTAGAGATACTAACCAACCGAAACGTTGCCCAAGCAACAATTGCACCAAATCGGTCACACAAGTTTAGATCCCTACGACGTCGGGTTCGACTACATATACCTAGTCTGATTTAATTGACCAACCTTTGAGTCGTGACAACGTTGGTATTTTTGACTATGATTCACCTAGTTAGGGCAAACCTGGTAGGATATGCGCCAATTGTTTATACTAAACTTTCTTGTTGTAGATAGTTTGGTGAAAATAAAATACCTGTTATTGAAGTACCGCTGATATGGCTTACAAGAATGGCGCAAACTTGATAAATGGAGTGTATATCTCTATGATAACTAGATATTTCGAAATTAGTTGTCGGGCCATCTCTGGGTCTAAATACTAAACGCAATCCAGTTTTTTGATAAACATGCATATGGGAGCTTTAAAAATAAAAGGGGCCACAAAAAGAACAAGCTAATAAAAAAATATTAGTTTTTATTCATCATACCAAGTTTTTTAATAATTTTGTCGTAAAAATTCGAAACATACATATATTTGTTTTAAAAAATCATTGTAGGGTATTTTATTGTGTTTTTGCGAAAAAAAAACAAGTAAATTTGTAACGAAAAAGGAATTGCAGCAAAATGGATGCCTTCATGGCCCTATTGTAAATTGCTAAAAATGGAGGCGTCGGGAAAACGACTAAAACACTCCTTTTTTGCCGTAACATTGCAACTAATTTAACTAAATGTACTACTTCTGTCCATACCTTACAAAAATTTTACCGGTTCGGTTGGAGATACTACGTATATTAAATTTATACCATCGCCCATCGGTTGTCGAAAAGAATGCACTGTTTTTATATCGCAACCGACTTTCCGATCGGTAAAACAGTTGCCTATGCTGTCATTTTTTGACAGCTTCGCGAGTTGTCTCTGACATGTCATTTATTTGTTTTTGTCATCAACATTCGGTTCGTTTGCAAACGTTGCAACGCGTCATCACTATCGGTGTTGTAATCATCAGATGTGGTACGTGTGCTGACGAGATGTAGATGGACCGGCTCAATCTGATGTATTGTATGATAATGTGCTGTTACAGGTACTGCTTTTAAACTTTTTATTTTTGTGCCTTTGTATTTTCAGTCTTCTATAAAAAAGTACCTAGCTGAATATTTAAAGGGCCGACGAGGCGAAAGCTGTTTTTTTCCATATCAAATTTACAAATAAGAAAACATAAGACTCCCTAGCCTCACTTTCAGGTAAAACCTTTACGATCTTGTACTAACATCTGTCAAAGTATAAAGTACTTAGTAAAAAAATACCAATACCAACGTCATACCAACGTTGTGTTTTAGGACTATAGGCAACTTTCAGATTGTAGTTACCCCCACGGCGGTACAACGTTGTGCATGTACCCAATATCAAACTTGTTGCACTCGATGAGTTGTGAAATCGTCGATTCGCCTTCAGATTTCTGGTAACAGCTTAACAGCGTTGAAACGACGTTGGTTTGACGCCGGTTTGCATCATGTACAAATACTGACTACTATATGGACACATTGCAACGTCGGGGTTGGTAAAAAATTAGTTGCAAGTCAGAAAAATGCTGCTTGGGTGTGTTAATAAACAAAATAAAGACAATGGAAGTCCGACAAGGTAATTTTTCTGATATTACTTCATTATCTACCACCTTCAAATTAGTGTAGCCGCGAGACGAGACGAGACGAGAGAAGACCTTCTCTCGTCTTGTCTCGTCAGACGAGATAAAATGGGTCTCTCGTCTCGTCGAGAGAGGGCGAGACGAGACGAGAGACGACCTTCTCTCGTCTCGTCTCGCTTCTCTCGTGATTTAAACCAAATATAGTAAAAACCAAGCAAAATTTTAATGCGTTTAGGTTAGGTTCTATCATATTTGACATAAATTGTGTGCAATATATGTCAAATATGACAGAACCTAACCTAAATGCGTTAAAACTTTGCTTGGTATTTACTACAGGGTGGCCCATTAGTGCGACAAAGGTCAATAATATCTCCTGTACCACTAAGATAGCGGAGATCTTTTGACGAAGCTTATTAAGGGTTAAGAGGTGCCTCTTATAAAATTATTTTTGTCTATTATACAGGGTGCTCCAAAACACCAGCACGGTAAGACATTTTCATTTCCAAGATATTGACTTTTAAAAATGTAATTTTTGAGTTTCAACAGATCTAACAGTACGTCTTAGAGCAAAACGGCTCACATGTCCCTATCTTCCATTTTTATTATCTTCCCAAAAAAATCACCTTCCGGTTAAACCGGAAGAACTATATTTCCTGCTTTCGAGTTACATTCGGTTTAGCCGGAAGTTTGATTGATTTGGGAAGATAGTGAAAATGGAAGATATAGACATGCCCAGTTTTGCTCTAAGATGTACTGTTAGAAAGCTATAGGCTGTCGAAACTCAAAAATATAATTTTTCAAAAGTCAATATCTTGGAAACTATTAACTATAGAATAATAATGCATTTAATAAAAGTAATTATAAATTTATGTAGAATCTGAAAATTTTTAAAATATTTTTTTTGGGACACCCTGTCTATTATGAGATTTTTTAAATCTTCCTAAATTCCTCTTATCAAAAATATATAATGTCCATATTTGGACCGACGGTTTTCGAGTTATTTGACTGCAAATAATTTTATCCAGCGATAAAACGTCATAATAATATGTTCTGAATGGCCAAGCACGGCTAACTAGATGAAACTATTTGCAGTTAAATAACTCGAAAACCGCTGGTCCAAATATAGACATTATGTATATTTTTGCAAAGAGGAATTTAAGAAGATTTAAAAAAGCTCAAAAAAGTAACGTTTTTTGCTCGAGAGAGATCCAAAAGAGACGAGAATTTCTCGACGAGAGAGGGTACTTCTCTCGTCTCATCTCGGAGGTTTATTCGAGAGAAAATATCTCTCTCGTCTCGTCGAGAGAGGGCCAGACGAGACGAGAGACGAGAATCTCTCGTCTCGGCGGCAACACTAGCAAATAAACACAAGTCAATTTAAGTTAAAATAAAACCCAAAAGAGGTGCGTCTTTGGCAACAGAGTATTTTTCTAGAGGAATAATTGGTGTATATTTTTCACGTGATTTCATTGCGGAACTCGCGAGGAACCTGGTGGACCTGTGCACTTGACGGCTTGTTATCATAAAGATAATGAGATGTCTATCTAGCTTCATCGTAATTTTCGATTCAATTTTAAATACTCTTTTATTTTCCGTAAATAATTAGAACGACGCAAAGCATAAAACGGAGGCTCCGCAAACGACGTTGTAAGCTTTGATTTTGCTTCCAATATTCTCGGACTATTTACGTAATTAAAACCTCTGCATAATCTCGCCATCGCGGAAGAGGACGTTCATTAGGAGAAAGCAGAGTATAATCATAGCAATTTTCTGAATTGCATGCCTCGAAAAGGGTCTTCAAATCTGTGTGTACGTTTTTGTTGCGTTCCTCCGGCTCCCCCTTTCGGCAAAGTCTGGCATATGTACGATTGCCGCTCGCATTTTTTACCAACTCGCCTTATCTCGGCCCGTCTTAATTAAAGTCTTTGTAAGTCGACGGTTGTCATTAGTTTCCTGCTATTTGGATTGAAGTGCGCGGTAGGCCCCCAACTTGATATCTGATCGATATTTGCACTTTAGGATATATATACTGGGTATATTGAGATGAATCCTTATAAAATTTAGTTGTGACGCCATCGTGTAGATATAGTAGTTTATACCGTGTGAGTAAAAATTATTTGCATCATGAGGGCTTGGATTAAAAAACGTAAGGTACTGTCAAGTCGTAAGGCCGGGCAGGTTATAAGGCCATGTCGTCAAAAATCCCACCAAAATAATTATTTTATACTTGGGATGACTTCAACTGAGCCAAATAACACGTGGCTGGAGAGCGACAGTCACTCCGCTTGGCAACAGTGCGCTGCCAACAAAATCCATTGAATTTTAAGTGCTGTCTTGTAAAATTTCTGGATAAAAGATAAAGTCACCATAGTGGATCTTTGCCCGTGCGTTATCAATCAACGATCAGGACGCAACGTGGTTAATAACTCTGCATCCTTGTTTATTACAGTAACAAGTTTGAATAAAAGCATAAAAGAACGTCTCCAAGATTCCGCAATAATATAATGTGCTAGACAAGAATAAAACTATAAACGTCAATTAATTACTTTTTTTATTTGTTTAGTTGACAACCGTTGTATTTTAGAACGTCATTGTCAACCTTATTTTGATCTGCCAATCTAATTCGTATTTTGTAAATCTGTGTGCCTTAAAACTGTTCCTTTTTCTAAACATAGTTCTTTTAGAGCTAATTATTCCCACCATCTGTTTTGGCGGTAAGTATTTATGGATTTTTATAATACCTAATTTATTTATTTTAAATATTCTAACCGTGAAAGTTCTTTGAAAAGTTTACGGCAGTGGCTAAATTCTCTTAAACGAAAGGATGTTAAAAATTTGACTTTTGCGATTTTAATAGTCAATAAAACACCAAACTTTTCTAGATTTTAAGCTTTAAAAATAGTATTAAATGTATTAACATTTGTTTGTCAATTTCTTTCAGATAATAGAGAATGCCGGGCAAAACTTAAAATAAATAATAATTTTTCGGGATATTATGTAGGTACGTCAAACGGTAGGCAGGCACGTCCATTTTATGAACTTAACTTAGTTTTGACTTTTTTCGTCTTGTAATTTTGATTTGATTCATACGATTTTGATGACGTAAAAGTGATGACGCACGGGAAAAGAACCACTGTGGCGACTTTATGTGATATTTTCATTAGTTCAATATAGCTATGTCTATATTTTGGAGCATATGTCTATGAGGATGTCAACAACACTTGCAGACTGTTTATTTAAATTATTTGTCTATTTTGTGAATTTATATAACTTCAAAAAGTATATAGGTACGTACCAAACAGGTAATAAGGCCTTGGCCTGTGTTGTTTATCCATGTTTGGCCTGATATCCTGCCTAGGTTGGTAATAAGGCCAAAATTAATTTTTTTCTTGTTCTAGTTTTTAAGCGTTACCTAATATATATGTTTTTTAAGTTCCTGTTCCTCAATATTGTTGGAAAATAAAGAGTTTAGTTACGTTTTTTCTTTCGATCGCGCTCACAAACAATAGGGTTCTGTAGCCCACGGTCATCTACGCGTCGAAAAAGTTTAAATCGATTAAAGTAATTTTTACGAACTGTATCGAATTTCAACGAGAATCCGATATTATTCGAATTTAAAAATTAATAACTTTTTTCCGGCACACCCTGTATATTAGAAATTTTCACACAACGTACCCCCACTATTCCTCTCTAAACCCAAAAAGTTTCAATCGTCCCACTCTAACAGTTTCCGAGAAAAAAAATCGCAAATGTGAAAATGTCGAAACTGACGGCGACGCCGACAACATACATACATTATTTTCATCGGAGCGCCGTATAACATATCGCGGTTTAGCGCGATATGTAATAAGAAGCAATATAGCTTAAATAAATAGAAATAACTATATTTGAAGGAAATAAATTGCTTTAGCAAAAGTACTTTAGTTAATACAGCCTATGCTATATAATTCGGTTTTCTGGTGCAAATACTTTTTTTTTTGTTATCATAACTCAATTTTTGAATCTTTGAAATGATTTTTTCTTAGTTAAGAGGTTTAATAGACTAATTTTTTAAATTATTATTTTTCCAAGAAAAAAAACTTAATCTTAATAATCTTACTTTCTATTTATTATTTTTGCTACTTGAGCAAAAAGTACCATCATTGACAAAGAAAACGTGACACCAAAAAATTTTCATCTGCGGCGCTACTATTTATTTTTCTTATTTGAAAAGCAAGTCACATCATTGAAAAAAGGGCGTGGCACCCAAAAAATTTTCATCTGCGGCGCTACTATATATTTTTCTTATTTGAAAAGCAAGTCACATCATTGAATAAAGGGCGTGGGACCCAAAAAATTTTCATCTGCGGCGCTACTATTTATTTTTCTTATTTGAAAAGCAAGTGACATCATTGAAAAAAGGGCGTGGCAACGGATGCCCACGCTTGTGCCATGCTATAGGCCGCCACAATATATAGACACAGTCCGTCCCTGCATATTGGTCACTCAGATTTGATATAATTTGGCGCACGACATTATGCCTGGACACACATCATTTATTTCAGGATATAATAAAAAATATGCCTGTAGCCTATAAATGAATCACCTTATCTATATTTTTATATTAAGTCGGTGTTTATAAAATCAATTTGTAATAACAAAGAGCACCTACCTACTAAATGGAGGGTAGTGTGATACTCAGACACCTGTGTACAGGTTATTTATCAAGCTTTTGTATTTTCGATACAAGCTTGCACACATATTAATTTTGTTTCGGTTATATTCTCGTCAGACCATTAACGCCTAACAAATTAATGATTGCCAGCCAGTCAGTCTGCAGATCCGCTTTAGCATCCATTTTACTAAAGCAAAATGTAAATTGAAGGGTTAAAAATAATAATAAATCACAGAGAAAATACGTAAACTAGAATTCTATCCAAAAGTGTCAAAATATTTGTTAAAAATTATTTAATTTATGCAGAAATCACACCAAGTAGTAGTAAACTTTAATGTAATTTTCAAAAACTAGATTTAAATAATTTAGAGGATTAAGGTCCGGCGATCATGGCGTCCACTCAATGATCAGCGGGTTGTAAAAACTTCTCTTAAATATTGTCGAACATTTATGGTGTAATGAGGCAGAACACCATCCTGCTGTAACCATATTGAGGAAATAAAGCAGTCAAAACTGTTTTCCTTGCAAAAAATCCTGATATGTATTGCCATTGATGTTACCTTCAAGGAATATTGGCCCAATGAAGCGGTCGTCAATTATTCCTGCTCAAACATTAAGTTTTTGCGGAAGCTGGGTGTTTGTTTTTTGCATTTAGTGAGAATTTTCTGCGGACCAATATAGACAGTTCTGTTTATCGACTTCGCCATTTAGTACAAAAGTACACTCATCAATAAAAATAATTCAGACCAAATCTACTAAATGCCGATAAAGTGCATTTATCATCACTTCACAAAATTGAAGACGGCGGCCCAGATCATCTTCCAGTAACTCTTATACCATTAACATTTTATAAGGATACATTTGACATGATTTTATTAACTTCAACGCAGACATAAGGCTTATGTTATTTTCTCTTGCAAGTTGCCGAACTGGAGTAATAGGATTTTCTTGAAGAGCAAGTAAAACGTTTAATTGCGTGTCTTCATCCATTATTTCAGGCAGGACGTCACGAAAAGTCTTTCAATTTTGCTGATATTGCCTTGGGGAATCGGTGGTAGATCGGGGTGTGTTTCGTGAAACAAAGCTGCTATTAAAATTTCGATTTTGTGTGATTCAGTTAAATAATGCATTTTAGTAAAGCAAAAATACTGCTTAGTATAAAGTAACGGTTTAAACAGCACAAACTATACAACAGATAAAAATTCACTCTTTATAAACCGAAAATCAAGTGACAATAATTGGTATGCGGCATGAAGTAAACAAACACTTGCATTATATTATAATATATGTACCGTGCGAGCAAAAATTATTTGCATCAAAGAGGGCTTGGATTAAAAAACGTAGCGCTTGGTTTAGATCACAATGATATGGGGACGATATATCTAACCAAATATAGGCTAAAATTTTGTCAAATTCATAATATGACATGATGTGCCAAACGAATGAGTAATAAAACAAGTAGACAAACACAAATTTATTTTTGCTGTTTACAAAATTAACAAATTAAGAATATACAGAAAAAAAAGAAAAATAATTACATAAATTGCTAAAATTGGCCACCGCCATGCTCCAAGCATAAATTCACACGTCTCTTCATATTAGGTATCGATAGTGTTGACCAGCATCTCTGGAGAAATGTCACCACATTCTTGGATAATCCTTTCTTCTAATTATTCTAAATTTGCAACTGGTGTTTTAAAAATAGTGTTCTTTAAATAAGGAAAAACGAAGTAATCCATAACCGTTAAACAAGGTGATCTAGGTGGGAATTCAATGTCTGATCGAAAACTGATCAATCTGTGGTCGAAAAAATTGCGTAAGTAGTTAATAGTTTCGGCGGCTGTATGGGCGGTTGCACCGTCCTGTTAAAAATATCCAAAACGTAGTTCGTCGTCAAGTAATTGCTCCACAAATGGATTAAAATTATTTTCTCTATACCGCTGTGATGTAACTGTGTCATGGAAAAAAATAGGACCAACAATTCTTCGGGAAACAGCTAATTAGACACCAATTTTTTGAGGGTGCAATGTGGACTCTACAAAAAAATGGGAATTTTCACTACTCCACGTGCGTGTATTCTGAGAATTCACATAACCGGAGAGGTGGAACCAGGCTTCATTCGAAAAAAATGTCAGGTCTAATAAATCATTTCTTTCCAATAAATTTTGGGTAAACCATTGAGAGTAATTCCTGCGTCTTTCAAAATTATAATAATTGCACGTTATAAGGAAATAAATTTAGCTGCTTCTTAAGAATAGTCCTGCATATTTCATAAGATCTTCCCACTTCTTGGGACAGGCGTCTTATACAATATGTGGGCGTATTTTGCATTATTTCAAGAACGTTTGCAACAAGTTCTTCTGCTCTTACAGATGGCCTTCCTGCTCCTTTTTTGTGTTGAATAGAACCTGTTTCCCTAAACACAGCCACGGTTCTCTTCAGGCAATGATAAAAATCCCCAGCAATAAAAGCAACCTTAGGAAAATGTTCGTGCACAAACCCGAATTGTATTGCCACTCACCATTTACTCTAATCCCGTTTCGAAAATACGCTTCAACCATGAATGTTTTGTGCTGTTCCGCAAAGCCCATTGTGTGAATTATTGTTCAAGAAATTGGAAAAATTAGCGATAAATCAAATTACTTGTAACGACTGCCAACGATGACGGAATAACTGATTGATTGTTAATTCACGTAGTTACTGACACCCAACAGGTATTAAGCTCTACGGCTAAGCATTACGTCCTTAGATGCAAGGCCCTCTTTGATGCAAATAATTTTTGCTCGCACGGTATTATTGGTTTCTACGGTAATCGCCAGAAAGCGGCTGTTTAAAACATCAATGGAATTAACCGTTTTTCTTAAAAATTAAAATGAAATCATATGTCGGATTTTACATAGTCAAAAAGAAAAACTAAAATTAAAATAAGTCAGTAAAAACTGTAACTTAATGTCTCTTTTCTAGCTAGCTGAGGTGAAATGGTAGGAAGTGTGAGAGACAAAAAATATAAACGAGAATTAAACCAAACTCATAATATTGTGTAACTAGCTTCCTCTGGGAGGAATCTTTAAACTAATTACGAAATCGTCTTTATTTTCCTCAAACGACAAGGTATTATCGGATTACCTATGTAATTTTCAGGAGTTTATTTAGTTACATTACATTAGCGAAATTAAACTTATGTAATATAATAGATCAACTGCATGTTTTGACAAAGCGGTGAGGATCTGATTCGTATTTTTGATGTTGTTTTTGTGTTTATTTTTTGAAAGTGTTCTTTTAAGATATTGCCTTGTTTGTCCGATGTTCTTTCTTTTAAAATTCAAACACTCCATTTTATAAATTTAATTTAATTGGATTGATTTTTTTCATTTTGGGTTTTAAGGTTTTGTTTTGTAGCTGGGTTTTTGAATTAAGTAAAATAACAGCGACCACATGCGGCTTCCAGTTATAGCGGAACGTGCTTATTTTAAATGGAGCAACCTATATGATAAATATATTTTGTATTCTTTTCTTGATTTCCGATAACTCTTATTAAAGGTTTTTGTTTCCTACATTTTTGACAGTTTCTGAGAAAAAAGAGATAGTTTTTCTCAAATTTTGACCTTTAACAGGGTGTCGCCTAAAATTGAAAATCGTTTCGAAGATAAAAGGGGGAAACTTAAAATTCCTGTTGTTGAATTAGATATTATTGTGCTCGATATTCAATTGAAAAATGGCATTTTAGAAACAGGGAAATATAGAAAAGTAATAGTTTTTGTTCGGGTTTGTTCGTTTATCAAAATTTAAAAAGAAAAAAACCTAATTTTTTAAATACGATGCTACATTGCTGGTTCATTCAATTCATTATATTCTTATCTATCCTATGGAGAGCTTATTGAATATCTTTAATCAAATACATACAGTAATGCTCAACTAGTATTTTATTTACCCTCCCCAGAGGAAATGAATGCATTCATAGACTGAAGTCTAATGCTGCTGGTTTGGATGAGATATTATTAATTATGCTAAAATTAGGTTTACCTATTACTTAATCACTATATTAATCACATATAGTAAACATTTGTCAGCAGTGTTATGTTCAATACCTAAAGTAATTTCCCCGGCAACGTTAAATGACGTAAGACCAATAAGTCTCTTACCGGTACTAAGCAAGGTTCTTGAAAGGGTTGTGTATCAAACTTCTTAGTTTTGTAACTAAGAATGGGATAATACCGGCTCATCGGTCTGAATTTCGCCCTGGCCACGGTACGACGACAGCTTTTTACCTATATTAATGATCTTATGCTGCTTGACAATTCCAAAAGGTTTGATTGCGTGGCACATACTCTTATGCTTGCCAAGCTGCATTACTTTGGATTGTCAAATCAAGCACTCTCCTTTTTTCAAAATTCCGTGGAGGGTAGACGGCAACTTGTAAGATCGCGCTCAGACGTGTCAGACATCGGTAATGTGGCGTCTGGGGTACCACAGGGCTCCATTTTGGGACCATCATTTTCCAAAGTCCACACTTATGCCGACGATACACAGCTTGTCTGCACTTTTCATCCGACAAATTTAACGATTTCGAAGCAAACATTTACATTTAACAGGATTTACCTACAACGCAGTAAAATATTTTAATACCTTTAATAATTATTACTTCACTTTAATGTTGTTTTGTAATAGAATAAGAAAGTGACTTCTGGAGAAGCAGACGAATCCTAACGCTGAGGGCTATAGTTTTTGTGATTTTAATTTTCATTGACAGTTTCAATACTATAGATCTAGAACTGTTGTTCTTCACTAAAACGTAATGTAGTGCACATTATGTGTATAACTATTATGGCTCATTTTTATTATTATTATTATATAATTTATGACTCATTATATTAATATTTACTAAACAGTGTGACCAGTAAAGTCCGCATCATATGAGATTTTTTTTTATTAATAACTTTATTCGAAATTTGACTTTGGCATCAAGTTTTGCTTCGATCGAGATAAAAATTAAGCAAAAAAATAGTAGTCACGTCATTCGCATTATCTGTCAAATTTTAATTTTTTACAAATAATAATTCAAAAGTGGGGTTATTTCTGAAAATATCGATAAACGTTATAAAAAAAAGTTTTTTTAAATACAATTTCAATCCAACATGCAAAATTTCAAGTGCATAAGATAATTTTGATTTTTCACCCACCATTAAAATTTATTTTCCACTTAATGAACACTTTACTGATGACACTGTGTCCTTTTTTGTCTTAATATTAAGGTGTATTACTTTCGGACACAAACTACGTTTTCAAAAATACTTATTTTATGAAGTTATCTTATACAGGGTCAAAAACAAATAAACTAAGTATTATTATTATAATCCACAAATATCCACATGGTGTGTCCCTAATACCTAACAATATGGTTTTAAATAGTGATGGGAAAAATCGAGTTATTTTAATAATCGACTACCGAGGATTCGAGTGATTTAAAAAACCGAATGATAATTTGATAATTCGATTCTTCACTCGAATGCTATATTAGGAAAAAAAGGTCGCCATAGTAGTAAAAAACCGGTTTTTTTTAATAACTTCAATAATCAACCACACATTTTTTTAGAAAAAAAAAACTAAAAAAAAAAAAAAAAAAAGGTCGCCAGTTCCGTAAACTAACTAGTTTGTGTAGCCGCAATGAGTGATTGGTGATTTATGAATTGCATGCGGGTCGTTTAAAAATAAAATAATTCGAATTTTCGTCACTCGAATGATTACCGATGATAACCGAAAAACCGAATGATAATTTGATAATTCGATTTTTCACTCGAATTCTATATTAGGAAAAAAAAGGTCGCCATAGTAGTAAAAAACCGGTTTTTTTTAATAACTTCAATAATCAACCACATATTTTTTGAGAAAAAAAAAAAAAAAAAGGTCGCCAGTTCCGTAAACTAACTAGTTTGTGTAGCCGCAATGAGTGATTGGTGATTTATGAATTGCATGCGGGTCGTTTGAAAATAAAATAATTCGAATTTTCGTCACTCGAATTATTACCGATGATAACCGAATAATTCAAGTGATTGAAAAAATCGAGTGATCGGTTATTTTTCACTCGAGTGATCCCATCACTAGTTTTAAACTTATTTAGAGTTTTTCGCAAAATCCTCCAAATATCATGCAGTTTTTTTTGATACAGATGAAAAATTATTACTTTTCCACTTCCTTGTAGGTATATATACTTAGGGGAGAGTCCCCTAGTACCGGACACCTTAGCTTTTTTGGAGCTGGCCACTTTAAAAATGAAAAAAAAAAATAAAAAAAAAACCTGTTACTCGTAAACATATACCATTTTAAGTACGTACTACATTTTTTTAAATATTTAAGGTATTTTTAATTAAAAAAATAAAATAAAAAACGGTTACATTTCGATGATTCGAAAAATGGTCACCCAGTACCGGACGCAAAGAAAAACTAACAGATTGTAGTTCTTCTGAAAATGTATTCTTAAATCTCCCCGTTTTAGCAACGCTAGACTTTAACAGTTTTATTCTGTCTGCTAATGTGCTTTTTGGTACAGAAAAGTGTAATGCGGCAAAATCACTGCATACAGGCTTAAAAGTAAAGAATAAACAAAGAACAACACCATAAATTAACCTTTTCTTTGATAACTTCTGTCAAACTGACCATAGATTAAAACGCTTCGGAGAGGTAACATTAGTAACAGACGCGACTATAACTCTATACATGTTTGGGCGCCACCTATCGGCAAAGTGAAGAAACTGACTATGTTCGGTATTGGGAGATGTCCGGTACTAGGGGACTCTCCCCTACCAAGTATCGAAACTACCATTTTCCGACAATCCAGTCTTGAGCATAATAATATTTTATTGTACAACCGAAATTTCTAGTTTCCCAGTTTTATCTTTGAACAGATAATGAATTTTAGGCGAAAGGTAAAAATTTTAGACAATCATTTTTTTCTTAGAAACTGATAAAGTAGAATTCAAAAACGTTTAAAAAAGTTATTGCAATTAAAGAAAGGAACACAAATTTTCAAATATTACTGAATTCGATGCTCAATTCCTGTCGACAAAGTGAGGTTATTTCGTCAAGCGTAACCGGCACAAATGCTTTAACCGAGGGATCGCCTCGCCATGCGCTGGTCACGTTGGTGACGTACGTCACCCTGATTGCGGGCATCCTAACATATTCATTCTCTCATACCCACAAATAGACCCCTGACGGTCAGGTTAAGGTGTATTTTTTTAGCTTGAGAAATCACTGGCGTTTAAAACAAATCTCTTTTCAACCGTGACGATAAATATTCTGATAAAGACGCCAGTATGCGACATTTCCTTTATTCCCTAAGATGCTGCTGAAAGCGGCAATATTACTTTTGCTGGTGTTATTCGAACATTAAAAGGGGCTCCTGCTGCGTGGCAATCAGAAACCCATTAGAGCTCCGCGAATTTTCGACCCTGACCGGCGACCGATGAAAAGGCATGCTCTGGACGCAGGGCATTTCCTTTCTTGACCAAAGTGGAAATTTAAATTTCCGAATATGTATCTATTACAAAGTGGCTCGGTGAATAAACGTATTTGGTAGCTCTTACTGAATTCTCGAAAATACTTTTAAAGTACCTACTTTAAGCATTTTTTTGACTTTACTAAATGTATTTATTAACGTAGTTTTCTACGATTATTTAATAAAAAAAATACTTTTTTTCGAAGGAATATTGAGAAATTGGATTTTTCTACAAACCCAATAAAAGTATAATTTTTAACACATACTGTCAGTGTCTAAAATGTATTTTTAAGGTACTGGTGTTAAAGGTCATTTACTATTTTAACACTGGATGACGTGATTTACTTTTAACACTGGGTACGAAAATAAAATAAAATTAAGAAATTTTGAATCAAAGAAATATCTAGTTACTTAATTAAATGTACAGTTAGAGAAATTACAATAAGAGTTAATAAACCTACGGCCAATCAAATCATATTAATTAACATTTTATTTCAGAAATTATGTACATTTTCTTGAAAGTAGCGCCATATTAAAATCAAAATTGGGCTATTAACATTTGGTCGCATGTGATGCAAAGTTTGTTTTTGACCCTGTGGGGCATCTCTACCAACTTTACCCTACCTATGTGATGCAAAGTTTATTTGTTTTTTGACCCTGTATAAGGTAACTTCATAAAATAAATATTTTTGAAAACGTAGTCTGTGTCTGGACGTAATACACCTTAATATTAAGACAAAAAAGAACACAGTGTCATCAATAAAGTGTTCATTACATGGAAAATAAATTTTAGTGATGGGTAAAAAATCAAAATTATCTTATGCAGCTAAAATTTGGCATGTGGGCTAGAAACTGCATTTAAAAAAACTTTTTTAAATAACTTTTTCGATATTTTCAGAAATAACCCCACTTTTGAATTATTTTTTGAAAAAAATTCAAATTTGACAGAACTTGATGCCAAAGTCAAATTTCGAATAAAGCCATTAATAAAAAAAAATCCCATCTGATGCGGACTTTACTGGTCACACTGTATATTAAAAACAAACTTGTATTGAATGACTTTCCCCAGTGTGGTTTGCGGAAAATTGCTAAATGATATTAGGAACTTTATATTTGCCACTGCATACATTACGAAAAAAAAGTACTTAGTCAATACATCTTCTCACAAGAACACAAATCTTATCAAGAAGAAACTTAATCAGTGAGGAGATTGCATCTTGTCCTCAAGGGTTTTCAGTAGCAGTTGCCTGTTCCCACGCGAACAAAAGACCCTCGGCCTCAAATCAAATGATCTAATTCACCATATTGGCCAGGAACGGCCTGTGGATTTGTTTAATCGAAGCTTAGTGAACTACAACAGATGCAAATGATACTTATTAAATTTATTTGATTTGATGCGGTATTAAATTGTTATTTAACATAAAAAAATAAGTGTGACTTTCGTATATAATATCATAAGAGAGAAAATTTTGCCGATACAAAATTTTCTCTCGAATGATATTCGACAAGACTATTTCACGAGAAAACAATAAAAACACACTGTTTATTTAGCAAACTAGAAACTTTATATATTTATTATTAATATTAAACGTAAAGTTGTTATAAGTAATAGTTTGTCCATTCTTTTCTATCAAAGCATTGTTTTGGGTATGATTTACTTGCATTTGAAAAGTCGAAGGTCCACATGCTTCATTTGTTCTGAGATTTTCGATGAGATGATGACTAGGATTTATAGCTGCAGATATGGTTTCAGGGACTTTGCGTTTGAGTGGCCTGTTAACTTAATCAACTCTTGTTCCCCAACACCTTGTTTAAATAGGGCAGACACAGCGGAAGATCGATGAGAATGATTTGTTATTTTATGCTTCTTCGTATCTATTCCAATTCTTTTCGCTGAAGTTTTGGTCCACTTAGATACTGTATTTATTCCTAGTGGAGTATTTTTGAACCAACATTCCTTCTGCCAGTTTGGATGAACGGAGAGAAATAGTCCTCTTTTTCCAATAATTTTAAAAATAACCTTATAAGTCTTTGTTTGATGAATTTCTTACCAACCATTTGCTGTTTGCCAATCCTTTTGACCCACCTTGAGCTGTCTTGGAAAATATGCTGTTATATTCAATTCATCCGGTAAATTCTCCCATGGTATCAAACTCCTTTTGAAAATATTAAATTTTGCAATTTACGGCCTCATTGCCTCTCCAAGCTGGTTGAGATTAGCAGAGATGGAAAAACTTTTTTTGTGCTTCATCGGGTTTTTCTTCATTGTAGCTTTGCATTATTGTTAGTAAATCTTTGGTAGATAATGCTTTTGAACTTACTTTCCTCTTTTCCTGACAACTTTGGAGCTGCTTTCTCCGTAAAAGGGTCAATCTTTATTTCGTATTCTGTAAAACACTTTTCTTGAATCATTTTTGCTGTAGTTTTCCATATAGCCTTTACAGAAGATTCTTTGTAGTCTTCGCCATTACCCTTCTTCATATTAAAGGCTTAATCTTCGAGTTCCTGACATTTGTCAGACTAACAATAGTTTTTACCTGTCGTCTATTAAAATTAAGCTTCTGAAAAACCATCTTGTTGATTTTGTCCAGGTGTATATAATTAAGAGTTTTTCCATTTGAAAACAGGCCGTTGCTATGATATTTTGCCAGTATAAAACACTCTAGTGAAATAGTCATATATTATATCACAAGACCTATAAATTTAACCGATTAAACTATGCAACATATTTTGATCATGATTTTACTTGAAAAATAGTTGAATGCTCAATAATTTAATAAAAACCCGAGACTGCGAAGCGGTCGAGGGTTTTTATTTTCAAATTATTGTGCATGAAACTATTTACCAAAAAGTAAAATCATAATCAAAATATGTTGCATAGTTCGATTAAATTTATAGGTCGAGTGGTATACGGCTAGATTATTTCCCGAATAATAATAATAGATCGATATTATTACGCGAAATATTACTAAAACGTGAATTATTCATTTTTACTAAAGTTAAATAAATAAGACGTTTTATAATCAAATTATGATGCTTCGTTGATGTTTATGTTTCTCTTACCATGGTTACGCATCCCATAAATGCATTGAAAAAGCTTGCTTAGCAAAGTGTGTATGTAAATATTACAAATTCTGACATATTTTCATCGCCTTATGTCAAAATATTTGTATAAAAATTCTATCGAAAATGGCGTATTTACTTATAAAAACCAATATTAGGTTATTCAGACGACTAAGAAATTAATGTTTCTTTATAAACTGTTGCCGAGAATTGTAAGAATTAGTGATAAACGATAAAACAAAAACCAATATGGAGGACGAAAGTTTAACCGCGGTTAAACAGGTCTTGGAATTTAATCAGTTATCTAAACAAAATTTATTCGAAAAATGATGGTGTCTGATTGGTCTATTTGATAATGAGGGAAATAATCAAACTTACCTAATTACTGACAATCAATGGCTTTACGCTCTTGGCACTTTTTAGTTCAAAATGGTTGCTTAGTCACTAGTGTTTCACGAGACGACAAATCTCGCACTTTTTAAAAAACTCGAGATTTTATATCAAATCTCGCTCTCGCTCAATCGTTTTCTCGTCTCGTCTCGCGAGAGTCTCGCAATTTCTCGTTCTCGCAATATGGCGTCATTCTGTAAAATTTAGGTATAAACGCGTTTGGTTATATTGGTTACAGTTACAGGCTTGCCAGATTTAACAATTTCTTGTTATTTTGATGATTTTACCCAATGAACGTCAACTATTGGCAATACTGATTGTGGATCCTCCTTACATAATAATTATTATTATTAATAAAGCTAGGTACGGGTTTTAGTTAGTTGTGGCTCGTGATGAAAACACTGGGAGCTTAACAATTATACAAAGTTGGTGTTTTAAAAGGATAATATAAAAAATCAATACAATAATATATTTTTAGATAAACGACACCTATGTGGTGTTTTTGTTTGGCGCAAAATCTTTCCGGGAAATTACCCTTGACCATTTTTTCCGCAAGCCGTCTTTGATGTAAATAATTTTTGCTCGCACGGTATAATAAACCATTAATAAAAATTTATAAAATTACACGTAGAATTAATAAATGTATTCAAATAGGTACCTATATAGTGTCCTATTTAAAAAAATTTAACTTTATGACACTACCTTTTAGGCGCACCCTGTATAATTCTAAATATTTTTAAAATGTGCCAGATATCTAACCCTACCTTAATACAAAAGCTTATTATCGACAAATTTTATCTTCAAGGCATGAAATTACTCCGTGCAATCGTTTACTCGCCCGGTACATTCATATTTCTTTATATATTTTTTTATTATTATTTTTGAACAAGCAGTGCAGGGTTCAGTACAGTAGCACAGCCCCATCTCAAGGCCGGCTGTGACAGTAGTTTTTGAGGCTAGACTGCGCTCTGCTTTTACTTGTCTGCCTATTATGATTGGTCTTTGTAATTGTTTTCTTTATTTATCATAATAAAATATTTGAAGAAGTAGTCCATGCTTAAAGGGGAGTTGAAAGTATAGGAAAGAAAAAAAAACTAAAAGTCTTCCTTCACAAAATTTAATAGAACAAAAGTAATTAAAATACTCTCGGTGCCTTCTCGTTAGAAGGTCTTTTTCTTCTTCTTCAATTTGTTTGGGTGTTTAGACATCATTTATCACATGCTTAGCATGTTTTAACTTTCCTCAATTTTTTAAACATGTTACTTCTACGTTACAATTTTTCAATGCCATAACAGCTCCATTAAGGTTTTATACCATTTTCTCTTCTGCTAATACCATCAACACTACATAAATTTCTGTCTCCTGATGATGAACGTTTCTACGTTCGAAACATGTAGAGACCCCTTAAAGAATTTCTATGTTCTATTAAATTTTGTGGAGGAAGATTTTTAGTTTTTTCTCTCTTTCCTATAATAAAATATGTTAATTATTATTATTATTAATATTATTAATTACTACATACATAAATTCTAATGATCAAACATTCAATTTTTATTATTTCGTGTAAATGTTTCGAGAGGTTGAGAGAACATTTAGTGAGAAGTTATAATATGCCATGCGTTGTCCGTGACAGACCTAAACAATAGTCCCGGTGATTGGGCCCAAGCCAGGAAGGAACCAGATACGGGTTTAGTCTCAACTGGCATGCGAGACGTCTTATTTCCCGGACCCGATTGTGGGCCCGTCCGATGTCGGCCAGATATGAGGTGAAATTTGATGCCAAAAGGGTGTTGAATATATATTACTAAGCGCTTTGTTTAAGAAGAGACAGGCCTCGGGGGAATGCAATACTAATTTGAATCCAGAATTATATATACGCCACATACCTATACCATACCTCTCTTATAAATTAGAAGGGAATGTTGTCAAAAGTGGTTAGCGAAATCAATAACACCTGTTTATTAAAAAAAAAATTTAACTTATCTCGGCATAAAAAAGCCTTAAGTTTTTATAAAAAAAAGCCCATAAGAACTTTAAATAATGATGCTACCGTAAAAATTTCGATAATTCGTTGTAACACTGGTCAAAAATAAACAAATTTCCATAATTTTTCAGATCAATAACGACATAATATAGTAATCGCCACGAATTCTCTCGCTTTCCGACAGATGACACCAGGAATGTGTCATCAATCAGCTGATATTGGGACATAATAATATCCCCAGATTAGTAGTGGACCGTAATGAGCCCAAACACCGAGTTATGAATTGTGTTTTTGTGCTTTTTGTTAAATTTAATTACGTTTTCAAAATATTTAGTGCATAGGCGTAGTTAGACGGTCAACACTGGGGGTGCTAAAGTCCAGTGGCGGCTCGTGACATGTTAACGTGGGGGTGCACAAAAAGCCCGCCGCCGACGAAATTTTTTAAGACCACGCCCAAATTTGGTCAATAATTTTTAGTAAATATTTTAATGTGATGTTAATAGCAGGTTTTAGGTCTTTCAATGTTCTTGACAATCACTTTCTCCTCCAACGGTAACTTGCTAAAAGATTTTTTCAAAAATTCCACGGTGTATTTTATATCCGACGACGCACTCATTGTTTTTTCGTGTTTATTTAACTTTAAACTTGAAATTTTAAACTTTAAACTGAATTCAATAAAACCATATTAAACCTTAATAAACAAAAAAAAAGTCAAAATACCGGCTAAAAATTTCCGCGAATTTGAACGACTACGACTGGTTAAACTTTTTTTTTTTATTTATTTATTTTACGTCGGCCTTTTTCCGCAACGAGGCCAATCACCGACGCCAGGGAATTTGTCACACACTATCTGGTAATTTTGCCGAATCCCTCTTTGTTGAGGGTAGGGTTCTTTAACGTGCCAACATCCATGACACGGGGCCCACAGTTTAACGTCTCTTCCGAAAGACGGCGCACCTCTTAAACCAAATTCCAAATTTAACATCGTCGTTGCCGGCACTGGGAATGGAACCCGGGCCTACGATCTGTGATGCCGCTGCGCTGGCCACCAGACCACAACGCCGATACTGGTTAAACTGAAATTATCAAATTAATGCAAAATTGCAGAACATGACATAGACAAGCTATTATGCCGCTCTCGTATTTTACGAGATTTTTATGATCATAGACCCGCTCTGACAAGTAAACTGGGCGTGAACTACACGGTACACGGAGAGAAATTTTGAACAGAATCCACAACTACCTAAATATACTTGAATTTGTACCAGAATTCGAATGCTTAAAATATTAATATGAAAAATCCATTACATATAATATATATTATAAAAATAGGTTAGTTCTAAAATTAGCCTATATATTGTAATTTTTTTTTGGGAGTGCTAATTTAGATTTCGGGGGTGCTTAGCACCCCCAAGTACCCCCCTAACTACGCCTATGATTTAGTGGTTGTGGTGCCTTTTATTTTTACTTTCAATGAATTCTAATTACTTTTGTGTGGCCGGTAAGTGCCTACAATTATTATTCATTTGGCCATTTACAGGTTAAAATTTTTTAATTCTTTTTTATTTGGGAACATAACAATTATTGTGTGCCTTGCATGGGAGTTGATTTCATCGATAAGTAATAAGTTTCATTTCATCTGAACACCGTTTTGTCGAAAAGTTAGTTTGGTGACATTTTTGTTCGTAAAGGTTAGGTTTCTAATGTGTAATTTTTGCATTTTGCATTATCTAGGTATCCTTTTCTGTTTTAAGAAAAATAAGTAGAAATTATTTCTCTGACTTAGGTAGGTAGGGGACAGTTGGACAAGACCCGGTAGGTTGATAAAACCGGGTACCGCCTAGTTCTGCCAAATGTGTGTTGCCATCTATCGGACTGATACCCCAGGGCCGTAGCCACAAACCCGAAAAAAAAAGATATTTATTTTAGACTTTTAATAAGTAATTATGAGACTGCAGTTATAGAGTGCGCCCGTCTCACTTGGTTGTTACACAACATAATAGTTAAACTTATTTACAAGCTACAATGGCTGCAGATCGCCTTAATGGTCTGGCTTTCCTATATTTCCACCGTGATATAAACGTAGTAATCATAAATATTTTCTCTTCTAAGAACAGGAAACTTGATTTTGTAATTTAGTACAAAGTAAGACTAAGTAGGAACTTATTATTAAAGATATTTTTTTAGTTCTTATTGTCTATTTTTCGTTTTTATTCTTATTTTGTTTTTGATCCTATTATTACATAATATAATTTATTATAATAATTATTATACTTAGATATAATTATGACTTAATATAAGAGACATGTTAATTAGTAAAATAAATAGTTTATTGTTAATTTTGTCGACCGACCTTTCAAATTTCAAATTTCTTTTAAATTAAAAGAGTGTTTTAAAGTCTGGCATATTGCCGCAGATTAAGCTTTACGGTTATTTTACCCAAAAAAGGGCGTGGCACCCAAATTTTTTTCGCAATTCCTTTTCGCCCCCCCCCCCTAGAACAAATCCTAACTCCGCCACTGGAACAACCCCCCCCCGAAATTATTTTCTGGCTACGGCCTTGTGATACCCGATTATGTTCAACTCTCCCCTACCTACACCCCTGGAACCACCGTATAATCTTAAAAAATAAAAACAGCTTTCCATATTATTAACCTTTAAAAATCTGTTGTAAATACGAGTGACAGAGTCCTATTTATTTTAAAGTTGCGTTTCAGTTAATTTAGTATTTTGACACTATGTTTAAACCATATAAAAACTCATGTTTATTATTACCTACCTTAAATTATAATATTTATAAAACAAAACTTTTAAAAGAAATTATATTATTATTTGGCAATATTAAAGCTGTATACAGGGTGATTCACGGTGGATGGAACGTTAGACGTTTCTGACGAACCAGTAAAGGAACCGTTCTGAAAATTTGGTCGTTTACATAAACGGACACGCTCTACCTATCTAAAATATTTACTATACAGTATTGCCGCTTCCACACAAAAATAATAGCCATTTCGATATTTTAAATGGAACACCCTATATAGGTATTATTAAATTTTTTAATTCTACATAAAATTATAATTATTTTTTAATAAAAGCATTATTAGTCTATGATTAATTAATTAATGGTTTCCGAGATATTGTCTCTTGAAAAATGAAATTTTTGAACTTTGACAGCCTCTAGCTTTTTAACTGTACGTCTGAGAGCGAAACGGCATACATGTCCCTATCTTCGATTTTTATTATCTTTCCGAAAATAACAACTTCCGGCCAAACCGGAAGTATCATATTTCCTACATCCGGTTTAACCGAAAATTGACACTTTTGAAAAGATAATAAAAATCAAAGATAGGGACATGTAAGCCGTTTGCTCTCAGACGTACAGTTAAAAAGCTAGAAGCTGTCAAAGTTCAAAAAAAACCATTAATCATAGACTAATAAGGCTTTTACTAAAAAATAATTACAATATTATGTAGAATGTAAAAATTTAATAATATATAGGGTGTTCCATTTTAAATATCGAAGTGGCTATTATTTTTGTGTGGAAGCGGCAACACTGTATTGTTAAAAATATTTTAGATAGGTAGAGCGTGTCCGTTTATGTAACGACCAAATTTTCAGAACGATTCCTTTACTGGTTCGTCAGAAACGTCTAACGTTCCATCCACCGTGAATCACCCTGTATAGAACCGATGAGACTATTGCATCAATTGTTTTAGAAGGAGCACATGTATAATTTTCAACTCCGGTCCTGGAATTCATGCCAACTTATAAAAATTTAATAGACCAGAATTGTCAGAGTGTCACGTGACTTGGAATCCATCTTGCGAGAGGAATTAAAACTTTTACTATAGCTAATTTTTTATTGGGTTAATAAGTCGTTAATTTTCACGGGTGCACTACGCACGTGCCACTGATTAATAATAAACCGTTTAGGGGTTATACGCGGGTTTATTAATACAGGGATATTGAAAATAGTATAGCGAGACGTTAAGGTGGGATTAACGATGCTATTTTCTATCGCCAAATCGATTTGCAGAGCTGTTAACGATTCGCATGCGAACTGCAGTGCTGTGTTGATCAGAGTAGCTATTTTTATGCTTTTGGCATACGAAGAAGAAAGACATATATTCTGGAGCTGGTAGAGCAAGGCATATGTTAGTCAGCCGGTCATAGTTTTGTTGACTTTCGTGTTTTGTGCAATTACGGAACCTTTCCCGTTAAAACAAACCAAATATTCTCTTGAATTCTTATTAGAGGTGACATCTAGATAGACTAAGAAATATCGTGTTATAATTTATCCAAAGTCAGTGTGATGACATTCTAATCATTCCATACGGCATACAAACGGCGGTAACTCTTTGAGACTGTTTACCGCCGTATGGAATGTCATCACACTGACTTTGGATAAATTATACCAGTAAAAATTGTTGTTTTTACTTCAGTTCTGAAAATCGACGTGTTTACTTTCAAGGATTTTAAGGTAAACTGTGGCAATTTTAGTGGTTTCAAAATTTCTTTTTTAAAGTTTCTGTGCATTTATATAAAAAAATACACCGGCATACTATTCGTCAATGTCTCCTTGAACCTCCCTTCCAAAATTAGATAATAATTTTTTTTCTAATAATAATTGCAAGGTTCTGGAAGTTTTCCCTGCATTCAAGCCATATTATACCGGGTGTCCACGAAAGGTGGCTCGCCCCTCTAACTTTTTTGTTTTTCAAAATAATGGAATAAAATTTGCGGGATTTGTATACGACATAAAACTGCATTTTTTGACAGGTGACTCAACATTATAGAACTTCCGGTTTAACCGGAAGTGACATAAACTTTCGATTTTTAAATGGGACACCTGGTATATGTTTACTTTTTTTGATTCCATAAGACATTCTAAATACAACGATGTGTCACTTGTCACTTTTTGTCACCAAGAAAATATTTTTTTCCAAATTTATTGTTTTATCTAGAGGGCTATGAATACCTTAAAATCACTTATTTCAGTTCTCTAATCTTGGGAAAAATACAATTTTACTATTTTTGATCCAATGCTATGTCCTATGTAAAATTTAATCTTTTAAGTTGTATAACTCATTTTTTTTAACGGCAACATGGTAGGTGGCTCGTCGGGTTAAGAAAAAAGAAAATTTTATTACGATTATTTTGATACCATACACTATTAGATTTTAGAAAAACTGCCATTAAAAAACTTTAAAAAGTTAATTTGGAACTTTCCGAAAATAAAGCATCTTTTGAGAATAAATTTAAAATTAAATGCATCAAGTAGCCTGTGACCAGCAAAACTGATAAAACAAAATCATGCCTTGAAGAAAATTGAAATGCCAACAGCTTCTGCCAAAGTAAATTAGTTTGTTGTTTAAAAAACATGGAAAATAATAGTTTTACAAGGAGTAAAAAACTTGATATGTTATTAGTGTTTGGAGAATGCAGAAATAATTCAACCGATGCTGCACGACTTTACGCACAAAGATATTTTAATCGGCGTTATCCAACCCGGCACTATTAGGTACCCAAAACTGGTTCCGAAAATGCGAAACCTTTGAAGTATAAGAAATACTGTGTATTATTTATTATGAATAAACTCTATCTATCTATCTATCTATCAAAAGATGCTTCATTTTAGGAAAGTTCCAAGTTACCTTTTTAAAGTTTTTTAATGACAGCTTTTCTAAAACCTAATAGTGTATGGTATCAAAATATTCGTAATAAAATCCTCTTCTTTCTTAACCTGACGAGCCACCATGTTGCCATTAAAAAAAATGAGTTATACAACTTTAAAGATTTAATTTTACATATCACATAGCATTGGATCAAAAATAGTAAAATTGTATTTTTCCCAAGATTAGAGAACTGACATAAGTGATTTTAAGGTATTCATAGCCCTCTAGATAAAACAATAAATTTGGAAAAAAATATTTTCTTGGTGACAAAAAGTGACAAGTGACACATCGTTGTATTTAGAATTTCATATGGAGTCAAAAAAAGTAAAAATATACCAGTGTCCCATTTAAATATTGAAAGTTCATGTCACTTCCGGTTAAAGCGGAAGTTCCATAATGTTGAGTCACCTGTCAAAATGCAGTTTTATGTCGTATACAAATCCCCCGAATTTTATTTCATTATCTTGAAAAACAAAAAAGTTAGAGGGGCGAGCCACCTTCCGTGGACACCCGGTATAGGTCTCTTTCATACATGATTGCAGTGGCGTAGCTAGAGTTGACGGCGCCGGTTGGCAAGAGTTACTGTGGCGCCTTAGGCGCATAATATTACTCGCAAAAATTATTTCTAATACATATTAGAAATACATTTTGCGGATCTTTATGCTAGCAAAAACTTCGATTACTTTATCAAAGTTAATTTCTTTTGCGCACTTATTTTCTATGCTTAGAATAGCTAGCTAGATTGCTTAAACGTTCCTGACTGACACTGTTACTTAAAATTTTAGTTTAGTAAGTTTAAGTTCAGAAAACGATCTCTCGACAGAAGCGGAAGCTACCGAAAGAGTTAAATATATTAAAAGTGCGGTACACACATCTGGAAAGTTTGATGAGCTGGTATGATTTTTAGAAAATATAAAATCAACCAGCTCTTCTATTGTTAAATATTAATCTAAATTTTTACGAAAAGCTGAGCAAAAACTGACAATTTCGGTGGCAAAATTCGGAACTCGGAAACTAGGAAGTATAGACTAATAATAGTGCATTTAATAAAAAATAATTATAATTTTATGTGGAATTTAAAAATGTAAAAATATACAGTGTTCCATTTAAAAAAAATAAAAAAATTACGTCAACACTTGACAGCTGGTGACATTACTGACATATTATGGTATAATAGTCAAATAGTAAAATTTTAGTCCTATAGATTGCCCAAAACCCGGATCCGATATCACTTTTTGTTCGCCTGTAATTAAGTCGTTCCGGAACATTTGCCCAACCCTGTATACTTATCCCTGTAATAAACTATTAAAGTTGGTTGGGAGTAAAGTAAAATAAAAGAAACAAAAAGTTTGTGATAATATTATTGTCAGTTTAAGAAGATAGGAGGTGGCAGAAGAATACCAAAAACATCTTAATTACGTAAGGGAAATGTATAAAAATTTTAGTTTATAAAAAAGTAGGACCTAATTTTGTTCAACCGTATTTTTGCGAAGTGTAAACACGTTTAAATAAAAAAATTGAAACTAACTTTAAAATGTCCACTATAATTCGCTGTTAGTTACCTACAGTAAAAAAAATTTCCGATAAAATACAGTTAAAAACAAACCCATCTTAATTGGTTAAAAAGTAGTATAGTGTGAAATTTTCTTTAAATTTAAGTATATCAGCAAAATTAATGACATAAACGACATAAAAGAAATTTCATTTCCCTACACCATTTATAGACACTGACACATATAATTTTCCTAATGGTTAAGTGTTTTCTGTTGCCAACCAATATATTAATGAGGTAACAGCACCCGCCAGCACCATCGCCGACACTCTGGCTGCCAGGTAGCTTTTGGTTCAAAAAACACTGCTTTACAGAAACTTATATAACGAATGTGTTATAGGGTGGTTGATGTGATATTCCAAATATCGGAGGATGGTACAGTGTACAGTTATAGTTTCCTTTTGTGTGCAGCGCCACATTAAGCGTGTTTAATGAAAACATCTTTTTTACGATATTTTTTTAATATACCGTGCGAGCAAAAATTAATTACATCAAAGAAGGCCTTGCATCTAAGGACGTAGTGCTTAGCCGTAGAGCTTAATACCTGTTGGGTGTCAGTAACTACCTGAATTAACAATCAATCAGCTATTCCAATTTCCAATTTCTTGAACAATTCACACAATGGGCTTTACGAAACAGCACAAAACATTCATGGTTGAAGCGTATTTTTGAAACAGGGTAAGAGTAAATGGTGAGTGGCAATACAATCCGGGTTTGTGCATGGACGATTTTCACGAACATTTTCCTTACGTTGCTTTTATTGCTGGGGATTTTTATCATTCCCTGAAAAGAACCGTGGCTGTGTTTAGGGAAACAAGTTCTATACAACACAAAAAAGGAGCAGAAAGACCATCTGTAAGAACAGAAGAACTTGTTGCAAACGTTCGTGAAATAATGCAAAAAACGCCAACAAATTGCATAAGACGCCTGTCGCAAGAAGTGGGAAGATCTTATGGAATATTCTTAAGAAACAGCTTAATTTATTTCCTTATAAAGTGCAAGTATTCCAAGAAATACAAGCCGCAGATTTTAAAAGACGCACTCTCTCACACAAACTCTCAATGGTTTACCCAAAATTTATTGGAAAGAAATGATTTATTAGACCTGATATTTTTTTCGGATGAAGCCTGGTTCCACCTCTCCGGTTATGTGAATTCTCAGAATACACGCATGTGGAGTAGTGAAAATCCCCATTTTTTTGTAGAGTCCACATTGAACCCTCAAAAAATTGGTGTCTGGTTAGCTGTTTCCCGAAGAAGAATTGTTGGTCCTATTTTTTCCATGACACAGTTACAGCACAGCGGTATAGAGACAATATTTTGAATCCATTTATGGAGCAATTACTTGACGACGAACTACGTTTTGGATATTTTTGACAGGACGGTGCAACCGCCCATACAGCCGCCGAAACTATTAACTACTTACGCAATTTTTTCGACGAAATATTGATCAGTTTTCGATCAGACATTGAATTCCCACCTAGATCACCTTGTTTAACGGTTATCGATTACTTCGTTTTTCCTCATATACAGAACACTATTTTTAAAACACCAGTTGCAAATTTAGAACAATTACAAGAAAGGATTATCCAAGAATGTGGTAACATTTCTCCAGAGATGCTGGTCAACACTTTCGAAAATATGAAGAGACGTGTGAATTTATGCTTGTAGCATGGCGGTGGCCAATTTCAGCAATTTATTTAATTATTTTTTTTTTCTTTCTGTATATTCTTACTTTGTTAATTTTGTAAACAACAAAAATAAATTTGTATTTGTCTACTTATTTTATTACTCATTAGTTTGGCATATCATGTCATAACATGAATTTGACAAAATTTTAACCTAGATTTGGTTAGATATATCGTCCCCATATCATTG
The DNA here is from genome assembly GCA_963969555.1 of Polydrusus pterygomalis. NCBI lineage: Eukaryota > Metazoa > Arthropoda > Insecta > Coleoptera > Curculionidae > Polydrusus > Polydrusus pterygomalis. Next base: position 74,132,762 of record OZ018376.1, on the reverse strand, counting down.
TGATCTAAACCAAGCCCTACATTTTTTAATCCAAGCCCTCTTTGATGCAAATAATTTTTGCTCGCACGATATAAGCAAGTGGGGGTTCTTAAAATAGGTACTAATGGTGGGTTTGACAGTACTGCTGAAAAGCTTCCGGATCTACAACTAAAATTTGTATATTTATGTGTTGCCTTTGTCTTACGAACAAACCCGAACAAACCCATTTTATCTAACAAAAGGACATTAAGAAAAAATACTCTATAAGGTAAAGTTTTTTTTTTTGACAACCCATCAGCAACATACTCTTTATCTTACAACAAAATAAAAACGTTTTTGTTTCTTATGTTTTGCTCTTCCTTCTGGTGAACTGACTTGCATGCTTAACTAACTTTAAAAAATATTTGCAATAAACAACAGAACTATGGCCTATTTGGTACACTGATGCATTAAAAACGGCCAACGGAGTAGGCACAGCTATATTTGGGGAAATACCCAGTATCCAGTATCCCCCTGGGAAATTACGCCACAGTATACCAAGCAGAAGTTCATTCGATACAAGCATGCGTACAAAAGAATATCAAACAGCCAAGTTGCCATTAAGGCTCTGAACTCCTTCCGATTTACATCAAAAATCACAATGAATGATCTGGCAGCCAGAAAAAAACAAGGTTAAATTCTTATGGATTTCTGAACACTCGGGGATAAAAGGCAACGAAAAAAGAGATGAATTGGCAAGAACCGGATCTGTTCCAAATTTTGGGGGCCCTGAATCCGCCATTGCAATATCAAAACGGGCAACAAAAATAACGTTAGACAGATGGGCGCAAAAACAACATCCATCTCGATGGAACGGTACACCTGGCACCTGGCCAAACATACACACAGGCCATTATCGATAAACCCTCAAAGAAACTATCAACTGGAATGCTACTCTTGGCGCGTACCCAGTTAAAACAAGTGACCGGAATGTTAACAGACCATTGTCACTTAAAAAAACACCTTCAACGAATCTACTATAAATATGCGCCTTTGCGGTGAAGAGGACGAAACCGCCTTTCATATCACATATAACTGGGAAGCACTAACCCGCAAAAGAATCAAAATCGTCGGAAATATTCAACGCAGCGGAAACCTTCCCATGAAAAACATGGAAGAAAACTACTGGACCTCGTAGAAGGAACAGACTTTTTCAAACAAGACTGGGGCGCACAATAAGCCAGAAGGCGACAGTGTAAGAAGCTTGGGCCACACGTCGAACCCGACTCCCACCTGGAGTCTGGAGTATCTGGATCTTACACCCCACGTAGTTTCAGCTTGCTTCTTTTAAATATAGTTTCTGGTGACCACGTGTTTAATGATGAAAACTTCAAGCAATCTGAACATATTTGTGTGTGATGGAGCGACTGAGCGTTGTTTTGATAGTATTGCACTATGATGGTATTAAGGTGAAACTCTTTGAGCGTTAGTATATGTAGATATAGGTTTTCATGAGTTACCCTTGGAGTTACCTTATCATAGCTATTCATGCCCTGTAAACTCTTAAAACTCTTCTATATATTTGGTTGTTTTCAATACAGCTTTTTATGCGATGTAGGATTATTCGTTTATGGGCGTTTTATATCAGCTGATTAGAAACCGTAGGTCAGTTTTTCGTATTTGCCCTAATATTTTTTTTGTCGATTTAACAGCTCGTCTATACCTACTAGGTAATTTTTTAAGCAAGTGTTTCGTAGTTCAGTTCTTTCCGAGGAAAATGAGTTCCCAACTTCATTATTAGGATCGAACTTATTATAAAGTTTTGCACATTTTATTCGAAATATAAAGGGTTATTAACCCTGAAAACTTGTTGCATAATAACGGGACCCGCGCTTTCGTTTGGATAAATAACATAAACATTTGAATATTATATAATATTCATCAAAAACGGTAAAATAACCATGTAGGATGATCAGGCACATAGATGGGGGGGGGGGGAATTACCGTACCTTTAAGTTTAAGTACCGTTCCCAGGATGAAAAACTATATACCTATATACGTGCCTGAGAATGATAAATGAATTAATATTCCATATTAAAATATTATGTAAATATTTTTTATATGATTTGTAGTTCCCATAAGCATGATAAGTTGGGAAACCTACCTAGTAAAGTTAGACTTACAAGCAATACAGAAGGATGTACCGCAGGGCTCCATTCTAGGACCACTGTACCACTATTGTAAACAAATTAAATACCTCAGGACTTAAAGATAAATTAACAATATGTAGATATATTCTTAACCACAAACTAAAAACTATATTTTTTGAGGGAAATAATTTTGTGAATAAAGATACAGGAAAATTTCACATAGAAGAATTATTATCTTTATCGATATCCTGATCTTTAGTAAAATCGACAAGGGCTTGTAATGTGGACAACTAGAATCAGCCATTCGTACACTTCCAGAAATGTTATCTGCTAAAAACGTATCTCTAAATGTTGAGAACTCAGGTACTGCAGTGTGGTATTCGTGGAGAACATACTTGCCAGATGGAAGTGAATCGTACAATTATGAGAACCAGAGGGCATGTATTATTTTTAGGTTTTCAGGTGGACCAGCATCTTGACTGGAAGGTGCATGCGTGAATGAATTATGTCAAAATCTAGGTGATAGGCTAAAAGTGAGTGGGTTACAGCTAACCTTCCACTGCGACCATGCGGTCTATTGTGGCTCACACCTTGTTTATATTTCCCCCAATAGGTCTAACTTTTTGATGAAGTTAATGATGGTATTGGGGGAGACATTTTTCATGTCATCCGGCAGTCACCTCGCCCAATCCGAATCTGATTCTTCTTGCTGCGGGGCAAGCGCACATTATGTGTTCTGCTGTTCTGCATCTTCCATGCAAAGCCGGCACTCATCAGTTGGGGCTATTCCAATTTTATACATATAGTGTCGCAGTCTGCAGTGGCCGGTGTACAATCCCACCAGTGCTTTAAGAAGGCATGACCTGTTGAGCACTAGTAGTTTGTCAGTTATCTGTTGGTTTATATGGCTGTTTATAAATGCTTTTGAGTGTGTTAGACCTAGTAAATTTAACCAGTGTCTTTCCCATTTACTTTTTGTTTCAGCTAGTATTGTTTTTCTGGCCGTAGCATGAGATATACTTATTACCGGCTTGGGTCCTGTGAATTTTAGTGCTGCATCTCTCTTGGCGAGCTTGTCGGCAGCCTCATTACCCTCCAGACCTACTTTTAGTTTTTGTTTTCTTTCCCATACTTTCAACTCCACTTTAAGCATGGACTATTTCTTTAAATCAACATGTGTTTAAGAATTTATGAACATCTTAATCTCTTCGACTTCTCGGAATTTTAAAGCGCGTTACCGTTAATTTCACGAATACTAAAGCTATTAAGCAACTCTATTGCTCATTAATGAGAACTCATCTCGAATACTCTTCTTGTGTTTGAAATCCTTGCTATATTGTAGGTATACTTTCAGAAGTTAGAGAGGATTCAACATATTCTTAAAATACATACCTAGTTTTCAAACTTAATGCACCACAACACAACTAACATATTCTCAGCTGGAATCTAATATTCAGATCGGATCACTCTCTCAACGCCGAGATCTAAAATACCTCACAATGTTTAAAAAAATGTTATGACATCTTACATAATAAATATAATTGCCTTCTTTTGCTTGATAAAATAGGGTTAAATGTACCCCTAAAGGGATGAAAAGGGGTTGTAAAAATTCATATTCTGAAACATATTTTTTGGTGTATTTCAATATTTCAATAAATTCTACCATTAAGTTGTGCAAAGAATTCACACAATTCACTTAACTACACGTTACGAAAGTGGGGGAAGGTCGCCTTTGATGGCACCTTTTTTTTACCACCTAATATATTTTTTAGTTCAAAGGTTTTAACCCATTTAACCATGTTAAATAATTGTTACTACTTAAATATTCATTATAAAACTTTAAAAATATACAAAAACAATTTTTTTTTGGTAAAAAAAAAATGGAGAAGAAAAAATCACCAAGTATGCCATCATAGGCAACTGCATTGCGCATACTCCAGTAAATTGCAAAAATCTGAAGGACGCATACATGTAAAAGGAATATTTTTGTTACAGTTTGCACATTTTTATTTTTAAAAAATTTAAGCACATAAAACTGTCAAAAAACTTAAAATAAAATACTTCATTCTAGGGAACATGTTTAAAACTTTTAAAAAAGATAATGAAAACATTATCAGGGAAGTACAATCTAAAGAAATATTAAAAAACTTTAAAAAGCATATAAGTAGTGACATATATCTAAAAGAAAAGTAAAAGTAGCGCCGTTTTGAATATGACGCCTATAATGGCATACCTATTTATATGAATGTATAGGTATGCCATCATAGGAAACCAATGGATATGCCATCCAGTGTTACCAACTCGTGGGAAATTTCCCGATTCGTGGGAAATTATAAGGTCCAAAGGGAAAAGGAAAATTTTTACTTAAAGTTCAATATTCGTGGGATATTCCATATAGCCTGCTAAACAGGAATTTGATTAATTAATACAATTAATGTTGAGATAATAACCACAATATCGTACTGGCTGGGCAATCTTCTGTTAACAACACAGACTTAATCGTTAGTATTGCGATTTCCATTGGTAGATGTAGTGCGCACTGAGTGTATTCGCACATCAGAACTTGCAATTTTGCAGATTTGCAAATATGGCGGACTTGTAGACGCACAATAACTTTGACATTCCAAAAACTACTTTTAAATCCTCCATTTTTACCGCAGTTCAAACTTTTTACTCTGCTAACCTTCTCTGGTTTATCGAGATCAACTGCCAAATATGTGAAATATTCCCAAATTCATTTCAATATTTAATTAATTAAACTTAAATCTCAACGTTCCCTTGTTTTTTTTTATATATAAAAACGGATACAAATTATAAATAACCAGCATCCATCAAATCCACAAGATATAGGTTAGTTTTTAACAAATTTTATACGTTCTACAATCTGCAAGTTTGTAGAACCTTCCAACCTTCGGCAAATTTGCAAACGAAAAGTATGATAAACATTTTCTGGAATTCCAATTTTGTCATTTGCGTCTGCAAACTGATACTTGCAGCTGCAGACGTCCAATGCAGAGCTGTAATCTCACCCTAAAGGATATTTTGCTATCGTTCTACCAATTAAAGTTGCCATTACTATAGGAATTTGCATTTGGGGATTTACCCTATTACTAGAGGTGACATTTTCTTTTATAATTTACGCCAATATTTATTATTTGGAAACGATTGACCATTTGTGGGATTTTTCTTTAAAATAGGGAAATTTTCATCCTTCTCATGGGAAATTTGATTTTTAAAGGTTGGCAACACTGATGCCATCTAAGGAATATGTCACACTTCTAGTAAATAAATTATAAAAAATTAAAACCACAACTTAAATTTAAAATAATCATAGCAAAGTAACATCTATATCCTATAGTTATCGGGAAAAAATCGTGCATTCTAATTTAATGCTCCTAACATAATAAATTTTTGGTTTAAAAACTGGCTAATATTACTTCGGCACTCAACAATTTCTTTTCTATTAAATAACTTTACATAAAAACCTCCGTCACGACTTAAATTCGACTCACAACTGAACGGTCAATACGCGCGCCCGTCTAACTATGCGGGATGACGCAAAACCGGTTTATTCCAGAAATACCTGTGGTATGCCATCAAAGGCGACCTTCCCCTACATAAAAGTCAGAAACTAGAAATCCGAAATATTAAACACCCCGCCATCAACAATAACCGAGTTCCTTTTGGCAAAGTTTAGCAAAGCCAACGGCTAAGTTGAGCGTTCCTTTAAAAAATGTACCGTAAAACGGGGTGGATAGGATCAGCGGGGTGAATAGGATTGAAGTTACCTTCAAATTTCAAAAATCTGTAATAATTTTAATTTGAAAGGGTAGGTCTTTTCTAAGTACAGATTTTAAGTAACGGTTGTTAAAAGTAATTTTTATGACATTAAACTTAAAAAAGCTTGGCCACATCGCAGGCTAAATACCATAACCTAAAACGTCAAATTTAGCGGTTAAACTGTTGTCATTTTATCTTTGCTTTTGTCTTACAAACTTCATATCTCTACAACTATGCAGCACTTATAAAATTTAGGTAATATTATTTTTAGTACTCTTTTATATTACTTAAGATAAATTTGTGTGCAAAATTCTATACACCCCGCGGTTGTTTAAATGCGATACAGTCAATAAATCAATCAATGATCCTATTGACACCGCCTGCGGGGTGAATAGGATTTTTGCACAAAAAAATATATATATATACAACAGGGTACACCCTGTGTAAAAACGTATACCACCATTTAAAAGTGCCAACCTTAACTCATGTTTTAAGCTATTGAGAAATGTATTCAGGCAGATAGTTTTCAAGTTACAAGCTTTCAAAGTTGAAAATTGATCCTATTCACCCCGTTTAACGGTAACTCAACTCAGCAAAGATTGTTTCCTCCTCCCTTGCCGCGGTTAAATATGCCCATCTATACTTCTCTATACGATTTGTTCGCGAAGCGTTCCTATAACATCTTAGCTAAGCAAATATTTTTACTTTGCTGCTGTTTAAAAGAACCAAAAGGAAAGTACCTAATAGTAAAGAATACAAGAAATCCGCAGAAAAAACGTAACAATAAAAATGGCGCAAGCTAGTTCTGGAGTATAACTTTTGTTTGAGCACGAAATAAGCTGCATGGATCTAAATGTATATGTCTTATATCATCTTATAATTGGGCTTAATCGAGTTAATTAATTAAACCGTGATAACATTTAAACGTCCAAGAGTGTGTGATAAAAATTACACTAAACTGAAGTTTATATGTTTTTTTTATGTGTGAGCAGTGTATTTCAAAATATTACGTTCGTGTCGATGGATTGAACGAATTATAATTTATAGTATACGACGGATGTCGGCTAACACACACAAGCGGCCCCCCAGGGGCGCGCACAGTAGTAGGCCTTCAAGGGGGATGTTTAATTACCAGTTCTAACCAGGAATTCCAATATCACCGATACCTATTTCAACAGGCGGAATTTGTTAGATTTGGTTTGGTTTATTATTAAAAACTAATAAACTTTATCTCTGCCATGTATATGTTCATCAAAATTATATTTACGTCGGTGTCGTTTTATGAAATCATATTCTTTTTCTCTTCAACATTCCTATCACTTTATACAGTGTCACCAGTAAAGTCCGCATCATATGGGATTTTTTTTATTAATAGCTTTATTCAAAATTTGACTTTGGCATCAAGTTCTGCTTCGATCGAGATGAAAATTAAGCAAACAAATAGTAGTCACGTGATTCGCATTATCTGTCAAATTTAAATTTTTTCCAAAAAATAATTCAAAAGTGGGGTTATTTCTGAAACTATCGAAAAAAGTTATTAGAAAAAGTTTTTTTAAATGCAGTTTCTAGCCAACATGCAAAATTTCAGCTGCATAGGATAATTTTGATTTTTTACCTATATTTTGTAAATTGCACCGCTTTTGCAAAATAAGACCCAACGCAACCTACATAAAACTTCATTAGTTTTGACAATGCTTTATTTCGGATACATTTCCTTTAAAGCAGCGCCATATTAAATGTGTGTTTTTCTACAAAATCAAAATTGGGCTATTAATAATTTAAGAAATAATATTTCTCCTTTAATTGGTATTTTATACAAAGTGAGATATTACATCCCATTAAAGTTTTTAAGAAATATTTACTTTGCATTAATATATTCAAAATTGCAATATTTAATATCAGTTTGGGGTTCTGCCTGTTTGTCAAATATCAATCCTTTAAAAAAATTACAAAATAAAACCATAAAATGCATTCATAAATTACCATTTTTAGAGCCTACTGTAAATTTATATAAACCAAATAATTATTTGGATATAGAAAATTTATATAAATTAAAAGTAGGTATATTAATTCACTCAATCAATGAAAGGATTAAAAATTCTGAAATAAAATTTATTGATAGCACAACATTTCATGAACACAATACAAGAAAAAATAAAAACTTAAAAACTGTAAAAATAAAAACTAACTTTGGAAAAAAATCAATTCTTCGTGATGGTATAAAAATTTATAATAATATTCCAAAAAAAATTAAAAATACAATCAATATAAAAAAGTTCAAATATTTATTTAAAAAACATTTATTAAAAATATAACATATTATTGTTTTCCTTTTTTTTGTTGTTATTATATGATACTATAATTATTGTATAATTTTGACTCTTAATCTTAATTAATTAAATTTTTTTTTATTAGAAATTTCCCTGTAATAAAATTTTGTAAAGTTGGTTGGGAAATTAAATAAATAAATAAATAAAAAATTTGCTCGCATGTGATGCAAAGTTTATTTGTTTTGGACCCTGATATAGTATAAGGTAACTTCATAAAATAAGTATTTTTGAAAATGTAGTTTGTGTCTGAAAGTAATACACCTTAATATTAAGACAAAAAAGAGCACAGTGTCATCAGTAAAGTGTTCATTAAGTGGAAAATAAATTTTAGTTTAACTTAACGTAAAGTTTTCTATTTTCTACGATTTAATTAAAAACCCCTTTACTTTATTTTTTATTTTTTTTACTTTCAGACACAAATTACGTTTTCAAAAATACTTATTTTATGAAGTTACTTTATACAGGGTCCAAAACAAATAAACATTGCATCACATGCGACCAAATTTTAATAGCCCAATTTTGATTTTGTAGAAAAAACACACATTTAATATGGCGCTGCTTTAAAGAAAATGTATCTGTAATAAAGCATTGTCAAAACTAAGAAGTTTTATGTAGGTTGCGTTGAGTCTTATTTTGCAAAAGTGGTGCAATTTACAAAATATAGGTAAAAAATCAAAATTATCTTATGCAGCTGAAATTTTGCATTAAAAAAAACTTTTTCCAATTACTTTTTTCGATATTTTCAGAAATAACCCCGCTTTTAAATTATTTTTTGGAAAAAATTAAAATTTGACAGATAATGCGAATCACGTGACTTCTATTTTTTGCTTAATTTTCATCTCGATCGAAGCAGAACTTGATGCCAACGTAATATTTGGAATAAAGCTATTAATAAATAAATCATAAATCCCATATGATGCGGACTTTACTGGTGACACTGTATTCATCAAAAATATATTTACGTCGGTGTCGTTTTATGAAATCATATTCTTCTTTTCTTCAGCATTCCTATCACTTCATATCAATAATGTTTAGTACAGTCAATTTTTAATCAATTATCCTGGTAAAAGTCAAATTTTTGAAGAACTACCTAAGTCGCCACAGTGGATCTTTTCCCGTGCGTCATCACTTTCACGTCATCAAAATCGTATGAATAAAATCAAAATTATTTACGAGACGAAAAAAGTCAAAACTAAGTCTAAGTTCATAAAATGGACGTGCCTGCCTACCGTTTGACGTACCTACATAATATCCCGAAAAATTATTATTTATTTTAAGTTTTGCCCGGCAATCTCTATTATCTAAAAGAAATTGACAAACAAATCGCACCCTCAATGTAAAACTAACATATCTCAAAATTATGCCTTTTGAGATATTGCGATTTTAAATTTTGAAAGCAATTAAATATTGTTAAAATTAATACGATACGTTACTTTTTTATTTGACGCATAATCCTATTTGGAAACACAATCAATTCAAATCCCATTTTTTGTTTTTTTTTTTAGATATGTTAGTTTTACATTGAGGGTGCGAAATGTTAATACAATTTTTAAAACTTTAAATCTAGAAAAGTTTGGTGTTTTATTGTCTATTAAAATCGCAAAAGTCAAATTTTTGACATCCTTTCATTTAAGGGAATTTAGCCACTGCCGTAAACTTTTCAAAGAACTTTCACGGTTAGAATATTTAGAATAAATAAATTAGGTATTATAAAAATCCATAAATACTTACCGCCAAAACAGATGGTAAGTATAATTAGCTCTAAAAAGAACTATTTTTAGAAAAAGGAACAGTTTTAAGGCCCACAAATTTACACAATACGAATTAGATTGGCAGATCAAAATAAGGTTGACAATGACGTTCTAAAATACAACGGTAGTCAACTAAATAAATAAAAAAAGTAATTATTGACGTTTATAGTTTTATTCTTGTCTAGCACGTTATATTATTGCGGAATCTTGGAGACGTTCTTTTATGCTTTTATTCAAACTTGTTACTGTAATAAATAAGGATGCAGAGTTATTAACCACGTTGAGTCCTGATCGTTGATTGATGACGCACGGGCAAAGATCCACTGTGGCGACTTTATTTAGTCTCTTGGTCGGCTTATGAATCGATCTGTGATGGTGACGTTTTTTGTAAGGATGTAACGTTATATGATTCAACGTTTAATACAAACTACAAACCTATATCTATAGTAGATTATAGTGGTTAAAATTTTAATTTTAAATGTTATCTATACACTATACAATTATTATATAAATATGTAAAGTGATGATTCAATCATCGCCAAGCCTAATCCCCTAGTCCTAGATTTATGAAATTTCGAGGAGGTATTTTCCTCATAACGTACGCATACACTAGAGCCCTGCATGGGCCGGGTTTTCATCTTGGGCCTCTATGAGGCCCGGCCCGACTCGGGACCCCCCTTGATTGACTTCTCACATACTCAGTATGTTTTAACTTTTATCAATGTTCTTCATACTAGGTCTCTTCGACACATCAACTTTTTTAGTTCCATAAGATTCCAGCTCCATTAAGATTCTACACCATTTTCTCTTCTGCTAAAACCATAAGCATTAAAGATGTTTTCTGTCTCCTGGTGATGAACGTTTCTACGTTCGAAACGTGTAGAGACCCCTAACTAATTTTTATTCCATTGAATTTTGTGTAGAAAGACTTTTAGTTTTTTCTTTCGTTCCCTTCTTTTTTTCTTTCTTTTCCATTTTTTTTTTAATTTGTGAATATAAACAGTGACTGATTTATTTTAGAAAAGTTAAGGTTTATGGGTGAAGAAATGCGTTTGTACGTATAGGCATTGCCGCCCTACAGGTATGGGCATGCGCACAACCCTCTTCTTATTAATTTTCCTTGTTTAGCGACATCCTCAAAATACACTCCAGAACCGGCTCAGCGCCATTTCTATTGTTGTGTTTTAAGTTTTCTCTGTGGATTTCTTTATGTATATATATGTGTGAAGTTAGCTATGTTTATCAGCAAAGAAACTTTTTCGGGGTACGTGTCAATTCAGCCTGTATCGTCTGTAAACAAATTTTACTTTTTTAGTGCCGAAGATTAAAATTCTACCACTTGGATGTATCGTCTTTAGTAAACTACCCCAAAGGGGTAAAAATCTGCTACATGCGAGTTTCCAAAAAACCGGAGGAACAAGTTACAGGATAAAAACTTCGAAAAGTAGCGTTTGTAAACGAATTTTAATTTTTTCAGTGGCGAAGATAGAAATTCTACCCCTATGAGGTAGTTTACCAAAGACGATAAATCCAAATGGTCTGTATCATTCTTCCTCCGGGTTTTTCGAAATTCATACACTGGGAAAAAAGTCTTCTATTCTTTATAAGAATTCACATACTCTTTATACACCTATTTAATAATATATGTGACAGCGACGCGCTTTCCTACTGTAAAACAACGAAAATCGCTAGACCGTTGTGTAGTGATAATATCACGGTAATTTAGCCAATAGGAAATAAAAGTTAATGCTACCATAGAATGGTTTATAGCCATCATTGCTCTGAATACTCACTGTAAGTAATTATCAGGTTCTATTGAGGGTATATTCTGGTTTTATATACTGTAGTAGTTCTGACTGGCAGTTGTAATGAAACTTGACATTAATCATAATAATTTTTAATTTGCAGAAATAGTCCATACTTATAGTAGAGTTGAAAGTATTAAAAGGAAAGAAAATTGATCAATTTCCTTCATATCATGTTTCTTCTACACTTCAATTTTTAAGTCCATACAAGCTCCATTAAGGTTCTAATTTTCAATTTTCTCTTTTGCTAACAACATCATCATAAAATAAAAAATTTTCTGTCTCCTGAGGATGAACGGTTCTACGTTCGAAACATGTAGAGACCCTTGAAATAAGAATTTTATTCTATTAAATTTTGTGGAGGAAGACTTTGCGTTTTTCTTTTCTTTTAATAATAATATTTGCTTGCTACGGTTAATAAAGCATATACTTACCACTAAAAATCAGTACTGTGGTTCTCAAAAATATAAATAGCTTCTAGTGTGATATTGTTCTTGCCGTTTAACATTGCATATAATTATCTATCATGCATAATGGTTTTCTAAGATGGTAAAATTCGTCCCTAGATTATAAAGTCCAATACTAATGATGGGTTGTGCGCGAAATAGGAATCTTCTATTGCTGATAAAACTTAATACAAAGTAAAAATAAATTAATTGAAACAGGTAGATATTGGTACGATCAATAAAATTCAAATTCACATAGGACAGCTATAGAAGACTCCAAACAACGATGGGACCTGCGCAACAAATGCGTTAGAACTAATACTACGGCGTGCGGCGATTGCCGATCGCTACAAACCCCCACCAACGTCTTGTGGATTATAGGTTCTAACAAATACAATTCGGCGTTTTGGAATGCTGTTCTGCTTTCTTAATTGTAAAGAAAGCGCTTTACTGGAAACAAAATGCGTCGCATTCAGAAGATACAATTTATTCCTTAACAAAATTGCTGTATTAAAAAACGGTGCTGCTAATGGAAACGATTACTAGCAATAAAAACACTGTTCTAGCAAATCTGGAATTGATATAACACTAAAGCGGGTCTGATACGCTAGCAATTTATTTAATATGGGTTATTAAAAAATAAGCTACCAATACAAACTATGTCTTAACAAACCTGTTGTATTAGATCATTTTCCTCAGTGTAGGAAATTCGGCTTCTTGGACGTTTTGTGCGGAAATAGTAATTTACGTTACAAGTCCGGAAAATACTGTTTTTTTGGATGAGTCAACAAAATTCTAGGACGAGCCGTAGGCGAGTCCTGGAAGTCTGCGAGTCCAAAAAAACTGTTTTCGGACGTGTTGCGTACACTATTTTTTCGGCAACCGTGTAGAATAACAAATCAATGAGACAGACACATCTTTATTATATTTCTTTGTAGAACAAAATTTCGAACATTTTAATTCTTATTTGTATTAAATATTGAAAATCGAACAGAAGATAGGTACTAACAGAAACATTCTAATTCTTATTTATATTAATATGTATATTAAAGTTCGAGCAATTGCTAATATTGATGTGATTCTTCCCGGCCTAGTCCGGGAAGTACGTACTTCCCGGACTAGGCTGGAGAAATGATACTTTCTCAAAGGAAAAGCGTCCGGGAAGTGGGTACTTCCCGGACGGTGGCCGAAAAAAAATATTATGGGATGAAGACGATTCAGATCCCCTTACGATGAGGTCCCAGTTTGTTCGGGTTTGTAGGAAGTATGTAGAAATGTTGGTACTGTAAATAATGCTTGTAATGCTCGTAATTTATTTGCAAAAGGTTGCATAATAGTAATACGGTTGTGTTTATTATAAAATAGTCATATAATAATTCATTTTTTTGTTCTACGAGTTATGACAAATTTAATAAGTTTCTAAGTATTTAAACGACATTATATTAAATAACATGTTTTGACACCATAATGTACCATATCGTTATAGGTGTCAAGTGACTTGGCAAAGAGGGAAACCTGTCGAGACTAATAGGCGCCTAAAACAAATGTCGTGTTGACAAAGTAACTCAAAACCAAACGCACGAGTTATAGGGTGCGAAATGACCCAAAACGTTGAGGTAAAGTGTGGGTGTAACATGTGCTTCATTTTGTCGAGGGTAACTTTTTCTCTGACTATAAGTATTATTCGTGATTGTTTCGGATTTCTTGGTAAATATTTGGATTTCGGGGCGATTTTCGATCTGCCAGTGATGTCTTAAGAGTTTAACGAAGGTAATTTCTTTTTTGTGCCAAGTTTTATGTTTTCGGTCAAAAATTATGGAATTTAGAAAATAATGAATCTTGACCAGCAATAATTTTAAATAATAATAATATATTATACAGGGTCTTTAAAAGTTACTACCACAAATTCCCGAGGTTTAAATATGACGATCTAACCCAACTTGCCTCAAACCAAAAGTGGATGATTTCGGAGGTACAGAGTGTCAAAAGTTCAATTTGATTTTAGTTTTTCATAAATAAGTTTTTTAATAATTGGAGTATTGTCACAATATTTGGCTAAGGGGGGTTTTGTGGGGTGGAAAATTAAAATCTGCACTTATTAATGAATGTTAAATTTAAAGGGCGCCACCTGTTGTACCTTGCACACACTTAAAATGAAATACATTTTTTGAGCCACTCTGTATTGAACTCTAAAATAAACACTCTTATTCTCCTACGTATTTTACCTAAAAAAGGTATACTAAATATCACGAATAGTCTCGTTTTAAAACAGATGACAGCGGTTATTTGTCATCGATCAGCTGGTATTGGGACATAATAATATCCCTAGATTTGTAGCGGACCGTAATGAGCCCAAACACCGAGTTATGAATTGCGTTTTTGTTACATTTAATTACATTTTAAAAATTTTAATTTAATTACTTTTGTGTAAGTACCTACAATTATTATTCATTTGACCAAAAATTTAGATACAGGTTAAAATTTTTTAAATCTTTTTCATTAGGGATCATAATTATTATTAATGTGTGCCTTGCTCGTTAAATTGATTTCATCGATAAGTAATAAGTTTTATTTCATCTGAACGCCGTTTTTGTCGAAAAGTTAGTTTGTAAAATTTTTGTTCTTAAAATGTTTGTTCGTTAAGGTTAGGTTTCTAATGTATAATTTTCACATTTTACATTATCTAGGTATCCTTTTCTATTTCAAGAAAAATAAGTAGAAATTAAGTATTTCCCTGACTTAGGTAGGCAGGAGAGAGTTGAACAAAACCGGGTAGGTTGATAAAACCGGGTATCGCCTAGTTCTACCATATGCCAAAACAGCTTTCCATATTATTAACCTTTAAAAAGCAGCTATTTGATTTTGAAGGAATTATTTTTATTATTGTTATTAGTAAATATTTATTATTGATTGGCAATAGTAAGGTAATAGTAAGTAACATTATGTTATTATAGTAGTTAAAATAGCTAACCATATTAGTATGTAATAGGATAGCGAACAAATATATAATTATATTTTCTGTGTCTACGTACCTTACGTTAAGTCAAAAACTGTTTAATTAGGGTTTCCATTGACAGAAAAATTAAATCCCTAGCTATATTGAAGCTTTTAACTTTATGTTAGCCCACATACAAGTTTAGAAATGTAACCGTACCATAGCCAACAAATTGTATAAAAACCATATTTGGGTCTACGTACCTTACGTAAGTCATATATGGGGATTTTCTTGACAGTGAATGTAATAACTTGAATTCAATTAGTTTATGTTGAACTGTAGGTATTTTACCTATAGGTATAATCTGAACAAATAAAACAAAAAAAAATCTATTCCAAATATGAGTGACAGAATCCTATTTTAAGTTGTGTTTCAGTTAGTGTAGTATTTTTAATGTTTGGATATTTATAATATTATAAACTTTTTAAATCTATTTTGACACTTTAAACCATATAGAAATTCATGCTTATTACCTATTACCTACCTTAAATTATAATATTTATAAAACATAACTTTCAAAAGAAATTATTACCTATTACTTATTATTTGGCAATATTAAAGCGGTAGAACCGATGAGGCTATTGCATAAATTGTTTTAGAAGGTATCACATGTATAATTTTCAAGTCCGGTCCTGTAATTCATGCCAACTTATAAAAATTTAATAGACCAAAATTGACAGAGTGTCACGTGACTTTGCCCCCATCTTGCGAGAGTATTCAAGATTTTTACTATATACGTGGCAAGAGTTGATTTGAGCAGCCGTGTTTGAGATATCTGGATTTAAAAAATTCACTTCGTGTATGACCATGCAGGTCTAAATTATTGATAAGCATAAAATTATTGATAAGCAAACAATAATGCACGAAAATTGCAAATTTATAGCCTCGCGCATGTAAACAAAGCTACACTGGGTTAGGCATGCGCACTGCAACATTATCATTTGACGAATGGGAAAATAGACAGGTCCGGGCTTTAAAATTTAAGTTCTTGCTAAAGAAATTGTAAAAATTCACCATCAATTTATTTTTACATGTAAACAGCTAAATTTGCCCCAAATGCTTGCCAAAAAATTGAGAAGAAATTCTTGCCAAAAAATTGAGAAATAAGCAGTGGCGGCTTCTCCTATGAGGCAGGTGAGGCAGTGCCTCACCAATAATTAAATAAATTATAAATTTATATTATTTTACTATTTGCATAAATATATCCATTAGAATTAATGCCGTCAATATTAACGCGCTTCGCTAGAAATATATCATCTATCTCATTTCTGCATGCGGTCGTATATCGTAGAAGTCGGTCTCGCGCTTCCTTGTC
Source organism: Polydrusus pterygomalis (assembly GCA_963969555.1). Classification (NCBI taxonomy): domain Eukaryota; kingdom Metazoa; phylum Arthropoda; class Insecta; order Coleoptera; family Curculionidae; genus Polydrusus; species Polydrusus pterygomalis. The sequence goes on along the minus strand of OZ018376.1, from coordinate 74,116,232 downwards.
TTTCATGATCCGTCCGTTGCCTGTTTTGTTCTTATATCATCCATCTCATTTCTGCATGCGGTCGTATATGGTTAGAGGCCCGGCCTCCCGCTTCCTTGTCTAGCGTATTAGTGAAAATATCTAAGGTTATGTATAATACCGTAATAGTCCAGTCGAATCTAGCTTTAAATAGCGCATAAAAACATTCTTTTGAGGCCAGCCTCAACTCTCTACGTACATTTAATGCGAACACGAGGGGACTAATCTAAACCGCGACGCGGTATTTGGAGAAATTCTATTATTAGATTACAGGTTGTTTGTCCAGTTGAAAGTTTAGAGTGAGTGCATAGTGAATTTGACTTTTACACCGGCATTGTATTTTATTATCGTTTTCGGTAAATACTTTTGTGGTTTTCCGTAGGTACTGATTTTTGTTTTGCTTTTTTTCCAACAGTGGGCAATGATTTTTCTAAAATATTAATATTACATTACTTTTATTACTTATTAGCTTATTTGTTTTGTGCTTATTAGCGAAAAATGGATTCAGCGGGACCTAACACAGCGTCAGAACTTCCCCAGGTAAATGTAAACATTCGCAATCCTACTTGTGATCTTGTTAATTTTTTAGTAAATGAGCAGAATTTTTCAAGAAATCCCTAGGATTTGGTTTCAGATCATAAATTATTATAAATTTAATATAATAATATTTAAAAATATCGATACTATGCGTAATCGATATGTTAAAAAACCATCAGTACTACGGGAGACTCCGGGGAGACGTTTGACATTGCGGCAATTAACTGCATTTTGCAAAATTTTATTGACGAGGAATTACTAAATGTACCTGTATTTTCGTGGCAAGTTGACGAAACAACAGACATAACTTGTAAATCACAATTATCTATTGTTTGTCGTTATGTTAAAAACGGCGGTATTATAGAAAGATTTTTGGGTTTTCACGATGTTTTAACAGTTTTTTTCTGGTGGATTTTTGAGAAATTTTGGGCGTGGTCCCGAAAATTTTTCTACCGACTATCCTGCTCGTCTCTTTGTAGGTAGGTAGATCTTTCAGTTTTTAGTTTAACTTATTTTTAACATTTTTTTCAGAGTGAATTTTTCATTTTGGGCGTGGTCGCGAAAATTTTTCTCCCGACTATCCTGCTCGTCTCTTTGTAGGTAGGTAGATCTTTCAGTTTTTAGTTTAACTTATTTTTAACATTTTTTTTTCAGAGTAAATTTTTAATTTTGGGCGTGGTCGCGAAAATTTTTCGCCTGCGGCGCCTTCTTTTCTAAAACTTAGCCTCACCATCTAAATCAGTCACGAGCCGCCACTGGAAATAAGGTAGTGATTTCTGGCATTTTTAGTAGTTGCAAACCTATCAGATTTTGAGGATAGAAAGTTGTTTTTAAGGGTTTGTTTCTAAAATTTGCTTGAAAACGATTCGTCGCCGTGTTTTTAGTTTAAAAAGAAAGAGAACAAGTCAATTAAACTATAAAAAAACATCTTCGATGTTATCGCGTAAGTAGCCACAAGTCAAATATTAGTTTGTAAACCTATAACTTGTTATGATTTTTACAATTTGGCAAAAACTTGGGTACGTGTAAAACATTTTCAAGCACAATTTCTTGTTCAAGAATTTAAAAAAGGTTTTGCCCGAAAACTTGTTCCATGAAATACTTTCACCCTTGGATTAATTTAAACATACCTAGGTATTTACTTTTTCTCTTATATAATATGTTGGTATAGAGAAAAGTGTGTCTTTTAAACCTTTTGAAGCAATATATTGCCCAAAATATTGGCGTACCTATATAGATTGCAGGGCTGCAAATAAAATATACCAAAACATGCATCGGGATAATCTGTCTTGGTCTTTATTTTCGTACCTTGTATATGTAGCCCAGGCCTAGTTTGATGTGTTTAAATTAATCATAATAAAATAACGTTAAATATCAAGATACATCACTACCCCATGCATACTTACTGAAAATACGAAACACCATGCATTTTACCCCTATTTGGGCATAATAAAATCATACAAGGGCTGTTACTAGTCATTGTTTAAATTCCAATCCGAGTCATTAAAAGCACAAACACAAATTCACTAAACTACACAAAAACTAGAAATTCGTAAATATTAAACACCCACAATAAACAACAAGGAATCCACAGAGAAAGCTCAAAACACAAAAACAAAAATGGCGCCGAGCCGTTTCTGGAGTGTATTTTGAGCATGTCGCTAAAGAAGGACAGACCGATAAGAAGAGGTTCGTGCGCATGCCCGATACTGCCTACAGGCAAGGCAGCTGACCGGCGAGTCATGCGCTCGGACGTATTTTTTCACCCATAAAACGTAACTTTTGTTTGCGCAGGAGATAAACTGCACGTATCTAAAGGTAAATATCTATGCTTTGAATGCAAAATCTGTTGTTGGGTGAATTCTTAACAAACTTTGGGCTGGCTCCGAAAATTGTTCGCCTGTGGCGCTTTTCCACTGTTTTCGCTCCTGTCCATCAAAAACGGCCTTGAGTGTAGCCCTCTCCTTGACTTTATCCTTGATCTGCCACTGCCAAACTGTTTAGAATATTGCTCCCTTAACTCATTATTTCTTATAGAAATCAAATACAGTGTTGTTGTTTAAGTGTGCAACATAATATGGGCATTTTTTTTATTACCGATTTCTCAGAAAATTTTATTTTTGATAAAAGTTGGTGCATGTTCGATAATCATATTAGGTGCACTTGGAATGGTTGCAAGTCAAACGGCGTACAGGATAGGCCAAAAAATATAAAACTTGCACAAGAATAAAGTTTTTTTAATAAATATTTAAAATTAAAATTTTGCACGTTAAATGATAGTTTTTTAACTAGCATATTATTATTACTAATTTAGAAGATGATATAATGTCCGCGAAAATAATTAAAGAAAGAAAATATTGTGGCATATCGGACAAGTGTGTAACTATTTTTTATATTGGAATACACAGGGATCCAAGTTCAATGGATACCCTGGGGCGGGTAGACCACGCAGGCCGTTTCGTCCTTGTTAGGACTCGACGAGCAGCCATAACCCAAGCAATTCCAAGAACGACGGAAAAATGTACTAAAAGCCTACTTGTAGAATCAAGGCGGCCCTCAATACACCTTAGCGCCATCCCACGGATGTAATGCACTTCGTAGTTTATTTAGTTGTCTACCTTTCGTTATTACCAGTGTAACTATCTTTTATATTAGAGTTGGTTCCGTGGGATGGCGCTAAGGTGTATTGAAGGCCGCCTTGATTCTACAAATAGGCTTTTAGTACATTTTTCCGTCGTTCTTGGAATTGCTTGGGTTATGACTGCCCGTCGAGTCCTAACAAGGACGAAACGGCCATCGCGTCGTGGTCTACCCGCCCCAGGGTATCCATTGAACTTGGATCTCTGTGTATTCCAATATAAAAAATAGTTACACACTTGTCCGATATGCCACAATATTTTCTTTCTTTAATTATATCATCTTCTAATTATTACTAATGTTTTATCTTGTATAAAGGAATTTTTAGGATATTTTAAAGTTGTGTTTAATATCGTTGCAACAAATATGAAATTTGTGATTCCTTAATTAATTAAAACTTAAAGTAAATTTTACAAATATGCTTGAATTTGAACAAAGATATGTGAAATTGATTTAATTTTGATTAAATTATGAAGGTCTTTATGGTGAATATTAAAAAAAAAATTTTTGGGAAATTATTAATGTTTTTTAAAAAAAATAATTTTTTTTTAGTTTAGGAGGTCACGTTTTTGAATCTATGCATAACTTTAAATTCTAAACAACTTTTCTTAATAACATTTTGCTGAATTTTCTGAACAAGTTCATGTACAAGATTTATATTTTTTAGCCTACCCTGAACGCCGTTTGACTTGCAACCATTCCAAATGCACCAAATATGATTATCGAACATGCACCAACTTTTATCAAGAATAAAATTTTCTGAGAAATCGGTAATAAATAAAATTCCCATATGTTGCACACTTAAACAACCACACTGTATAAAGAAATTACTTTATTATAATATATCTTAAAATAAATTCGATAGATTTAGACGGTTTCGAGTAACTGGTCTACAGTCTGACCAGTAAAGTCCGCATCATATGGGACTTTTTTTTTATTAATAGCTTTATTCGAAATTTGACGTAGGCATCAAGTTCTGCTTCGATTGAGATAAAAATTAAGCAAAAAAAATAGTATTCACGTGATTCCCATTATCTGTCAAATTTTAATTTTTTCCAAAAAATTAACAGTGGGGTTATTTCTGAAAATATCGAAAAAAGTTATTAGAAAAAGTTTTTTTTTTAATGCAGTTTCTAACCAACTTACAAAATTTCAGCTGCATAAGATAATTTTGATTTTTTACCGACCACTAAAATTTAATTTACACTTCTTAATGAACACTTTACTGATGACACTGTGTTCTTTTTTGTCTTAATATTAGATAAGGTTTATTACTTTCAGACACAAACTAGGTTTTCAAAAATACTTATTTTATGAAATACCTTATACAGGGTCAAAAACAAATAAACTTTGCATCACATGCGACCAAATTTTAATAGCCCAATTTGGATTTTGTAGAAAAACACACATTTAATATGGCGCTACTTTAAAGAAAATGTATCTGAAATAAAGCCTTGTCAAAACTAAGAAGTTTTATGTAGGTTGCGTTGAGTCTTATTTTGCAAAAGTGGTGCAATTTACAAAATATGGGTAAAAATCAAAATTATCTTATGCAGCTAAAATTTTGCATGCGGGCTAGAAACTGCATTTAAAAAAACTTTTTCCAATAACTTTTTTCGATACTTTTAGAAATAACCCCACTTTTGAATTATTTTTTGGAAAAAATTAAAATTTGATAGATAATGTGAATCACGTGACTACTATTTTTTTTTGCTTAATTTTCATCTCGATCGAAGCAGAACTTGATGCCAAAGTCAAATTTCGAATAAAGTTTTAATAAAAAAAAATCCCATATTATTATGATGCGGACTTTACTGGTCACACTGTATATGAATGTCGCAAGTAACGCTATGGTATAGGAATTATGGTGGCATTCTCAACATCATTTAATGTATTACCAACCTATAACCTGTTTCGCGTTATTTTTTCAAGTTTATTATTTTATTGACTAACATTTAAATAAAATCAGTATTGTCGGCACATTATTTAGGTAATATCTGACATATTATATTTATTTATTTCCTAGCTAATTTTGGGAGAATTGTATAGTGAAAGAAGAATGACATAATAATGTTAAAAAAATTTTACCCGATATTTTTCGCTATACAATTCTCCTAAAATAATATGAAATTCCTTGATATTTATTAAATATGTCAGTTATTACCTATCCTATAGAATATGAAGTCGATAATGATTTTATTTAAATTTTGTGTAATAGCTAGAAAAATTAAATAAATATACGCGAAATAGGTTATAGGTTGGCAAGCATGTTGATACTCCCACCTTAAATAGAAATTTCTTTTAATGTTACTGAACATCTCAGGCGTGACTGATCTAATCGCAAGCGTTATTCGTCTTCTTAAGTCAGCAAAAGCTAGGGGTTTAGTTTTGTATACAATATTTTTGACATAACCACATAAGACTAAGTCTACCTAATGGCGTCAGATCAGGGGATCGTGCTGTCCATTCCATCGATTAGACATTGGGGCTGTTTTTTGACTAGAAAGATTTTCCCCACACTCAAGCATAATATCTAATTTGGTATCATCACTTATAGCATTCGCAGCACCTTTTTTTTATCTGTTTTACATGTCCAAGCTGGAGAAACTGCTTTTCTATTTTACTAATTTCTCCTTGAGTTATAGGCGGCAAATTTGGAAATTTTTCATGAAATAAGCGAGTAACTTCCATTTGTGTACGTGTTTTATCTCCATAACCAATCATCTGTAGAATTGCTATTTTTGCATTTCTGTTAAATAAACCATTTTTCTGATATGCAGTTAACGAAATTCAAACGACTATAACACTGACAACTACTGTCATGCAAACAGACAACAATTTGCTAGGGTCAGGAGTTTTAAACAAAAGTAAACAAAACCATTTATATCTTTTTTTAATTTCATATCAGTAAAAAGAAACGCTGCAATGCAATAAATCTGAAAACACCTAATATTTCCGAAACAGTTGAGATAGGTAGGGGAAGGTTGCCTATATTGAACCGCTACCTAAATTGGACCCTAGTACATTTCTCCGAAACTAAACAAGTGCCATATCATCTGCCAACACTGTAACATACTTCCACCTAGAACCTTTGATCGGCAACAAACTCAACTAGTTGGCCGTTAGTGCTTGGCGTGTACAGAGCAAAACGTAATTTACACAATTTGAATGTTATAATTTTAGGATTTTCCTAAGAATTTACCTTAGAATCATAAAACTCTAAGCAAAATCTTTTTTATGCAAGTTATCAAGTAAGTTTTTCTCTTTCTATTTCTCCTATTACCACACCATAATTGTTTTTTCTTGTTTCTTTCCTGGGTGGTTTTGTAAAACCCGTGGTAGTTGCTTAAATTGGACCACTGCGTGATTGCCAAAATTGATCCGGTCCAATTTAGGCAATTTTTCCAAATTGTGCAAAAATTATTTTTCTCTTAAAATAAGTTAATGTCATAAACTAACACCATTTCAATATTGCTAAATTCTTTTTTCTTTGAGTTAAAAAATGAAACTATGACTGGTTCAATATAGGAAACTAATAGGTATTTTTTTTGCATTAGGATGTCTTCTACCGAAATTTTGATTGTAAATTTGATGTTTTTTTGAAATATAAGTATAAAACTTCCTATAGTATACCAACAATTTTATTTTTTATTTATTTATTTAACCCCTAAGCTTCCGATTTAAATCATGTGGTCCAATTTTGGAACCCCCAGGTGCAATTTAGGCAACCGGTTTCCTTTATTGAACCACTTGCAGAGGTTTTTTTTATAGCCTGGTATATCATAGATACTTTAAAATAAAATTCTGCAAAAAGTTCTGCAGTTGAACGACATACTAAAGTATACTAAGGTATAGCTTCAAGATCGATTTTGCGTTATTATCGGGATCTATGATAAGAAATCTGGAAATTGGTCCAATATGGGCAACCTTTCCCTATAGGATATTGTTGTACATGAAATATGTCTACAATTTTCTGAAGAATCCAAAAAATTGAATAATATATAGGGTATTGTATTTAAAATAAGAAAGTTGGTTTTGGCCACTGTTAGATAACACACCCTGTATAAAAAAATTTTTTTTTGAAAATAATGCGCAACTAGATATACCAATCGACGTGTCCGATAGTTTTTTCGAACACGCCCCTATCTATTTATTATCGAATTTATTCCATTTGGCTGATACACACTGTATTAATGTCGCGTCAGTCGCGTGTATACGCTACGGTAGGAATCAGTGGCGTAGCCAGGATTTTGGGGCGGGAGGGGCGAAGTCCTTTTGGGGCGCCTATATGTTTAAATACACATTCTGTCATATTGTTTTTCTTTAAATCCAGATTCAGTTAAACATTGACAAAAAATAAGTCATGGTATTAAGCACCATTAAAGCCTTTTATTAAATGATTGGTGAGTGACAATAAAAGTATATTTTTCCAAACTAAGACGTGTTTTAAATTTCAGCTAAAAAAACATAAGATTTCAACCGGTAAAAAAATGCATTGTATGCTTATTGTGTTATAGGTATTAGATATATTATATTATATTACATTACGTTTTTTTTTCATTTAACACAGTTAAACTATTTTAAATTTAATAAAACAAAAAATAAATCCTTTTATAATAAAAGCAAGTACTAAACAATCAAAAATAAACACAAAACTAAAAATATTTTAATATTCTGACCTTACACAACTTTAATCAATAATTTAAAAACTGTTTTTATATAACTATAAAGCTATTGGGCGAGTCTTAAGGCTTTTGAAATCATCTAAAACATTAGAAAGATCTAAATTTTTAACATAATTACTTTCTATGTTTAATATATCTATGTCATTTAATTGTTGTTCCGTCATTGTCGAGCGATTATAAGTTTTAATATTTTTTAACCGATTAAAGGACCTTTCCGCATTGGCACTGTTCGTTGCAATGGTAATGTATACCGTGTAAATAATGCATATATTTGGGAATGAACTTTCAAGCTTATTTGAAATAAGATACGGAAGTATCTCATCTGTTTTTAGGATAATATTTTCTTTTTTTAATTGTTGAAACAAAGCGCAAAATGATTTATATTCATCGATTATTAAATTGCCATTTATATCAGATTCATAAAAGGCTGACAGATCCCTAAAATATTTTATATTAGACAGTTTTCGTTGTCTTTTAAAAGCGATTCCGATAGCCGCTATTTGACAACTTTGACATTTGAGGTGTCATTTATCGTTATCGTTACGGATAAGTGGCGGGAGCTAACGGACGGAAGACAAAGCCATAGCGAAAACTGAGCGCATGCGTAATGACCATTTTTTTGATCGGAAATAAAGTTTGCATTCAGCATTATAAATATTATAGTTTTCTAAATTAAAATTTCCATACAACTGTGCTCGATACTGAATGTCCTGGCGATCAAGCACCTCCAAGAGAAGGGCATCATCCAAATCCGAATCACTGGATGAGTCCAATAAAAGCAACCTTTCATCTATCATGATGTTTTAGAATTTTGGGTACTAGGAAATTAAAAGATAGCACAAAACGTATATGAAAATATGAACACAAACCATTAAAGATAGGTTATATTATATTTGTTATATTTACTGTCGATTCGACTTAACGTTAACGTTAAGCGAATTGCACGAAAACTATTTTTACGATCTGTCAAATAGCGGCTTCGTATTCGTATTCGTTATGGTTAACCGTTTGAATTTGCCAATACAACGAAAACTCTCTATTATCTAGTGTCGGAGAGATAACGTCTGCCTCTAAGCAAATAAATCTATTTACAATTTAAAGAAAATCTTCAAACCTCACAGCTAGTGTTTGTATGAAAGTATCCAATCCAATGCAACGTAGAAAACGCTTGTTTTAAATTTTTTGCGCGGGCAGTTTTCAGTGTTAGCATCTTCTTTTTCATCGTGAAAATGTTTAACTTTTGTATGTCTTTTAGAAATATATTCATCTAAAATACCACATTTTCTTGCATTCAATTGTTTTGCGCCCGATTCAAATTCATTAAAACAAGTATCGTCACTTCGTAATTTTTTTTTAAATCCTCTATTATGAATTTAATTAGCGTAGCGACGGACGGTATTTAAGAATAACTTTTATTTTATTTTAAAACGGACATTCACAGGCTTTGTGATTTTTTGGTATTTTGTTCTGTGTTAAGTTTATTAAAATTCAAATAAGACCGATTCTTAAATTTTATTTAAGTAGCAAAGGGGCGCCAATCCAGGGGGGGCGGGGGGGTCAACCGCCCCCCCCCCTGATCCCCCTATGGCTACGCCACTGGTAGGAATTAAGGAATCCTAGTAGTTTATCTAACAAACAATTTAATTCTTGAGGACTAATAGAAACAAAGCACATCTACAAATAGGTATAGCAGAGATAACTGAAACAGGTGTCTGTAATTTAAGCCAACATTATATGAGGCATAATTAAGTTACTAATTGCAACGGACTACTTAACGCCTTGGCTTGCCTTCGACGATTAATAATAACAATTTTTCATCCCTGACGGGTGATCAACAGCTTGTTTTTTTTTAACATTCTTTTACTGGACGTTGATTGGGCTACATTCCACGTTGTCACAGTGAGGTAAGGAAGATGAGTCAGCAAAGCACCTTTGATAGAGACGCATCGTACAAAAGGACATAAATGCCTATTAAACACTTCTTAATAATGCATCGACCTTCTTGTTGGATGACTTGCTTTCATTTTTGTACGTTAAAAAATTCACGGTTTTAAATTGTATGCGACTCTTTTTAGTTTCCTTTGTAGTAATTCTAATTTGGCGTTAATATTAGGAATTTACTATGTTTATGGAAGTAATAATAATAATATATTACATATTCCTAAAAAAAATTTCTACATGATTTATACAGTGTGACCAGTAAAGTCCGCGTCAAATGGATTTTTTTTTATTAACAGCTTTATTCGAAATTTGACTTTAGCATCAAGTTCTGCTTCGATCGAGATGAAAATTAGGCAAAAAAATAGTAGTCACGTAATTCGCATTATCTGTCAAATTTAAATTTTTTCCAAAAAAAAATTCAAAAGTGGGGTTATTTCTGAAAATATTGAAACAGATTTTTTTAAAAGCAGTTTCTAGCCCACATGCAAAATTTCAGCTGAATAAAATAATTTTGATTTTTTACCTATATTTTGTAAATTGCACCACTTTTGCAAAATAAAACTCAACGCAACCTACATAAAACTTCTTAGTTTTGACAATGCTTTATTTCAGATATATTTTCTTTAAAGTATCGCCATATTAAATGTGTGTTTTTCTACAAAATCAAAATTGGTCTATTAAAATTTGGACGTTTCTGATGCAAAGTTTATTTGTTTTTGATCCTGTATAAGGTAACTTCATAAAATAAGTATTTTTGAACACGTAGTTTGTGTCTGAAAGTAATACACCTTAATATTAAGAGAAAAAAGAACACAGTGTCATTAGTAAAGTGTTCATTACTAAGTGGAAAATAAATTTTAGTGGTTTGTAAAAAATCAAAATTATCTTATGCAGCTGAAATTTTGCAAGTGGGCTAGAAACTGCATTTACAAAACTTGTTCTAATAACTTTTTCCGGTACTTCCTGAAATAACCCCACTTTTAAATTATTTTTTGGAAAAAATTAAACTTTGACAGATACCTAATGCGAATCACGTGACTACAATTTTTTTTTGCTTAATTTTCATCTCGATCGAAGCAGAACTTTATGACAAAGTCAAATTTCGAATAAAGCTATTAATAAAAAAAATACCATATGATGCGGACTTTACTGATCACACTGTTTTATATATACTTAAATAATAGTATATTAAAGTACACGTTTCATAAGAACCGGTTTTAGCGCACGCGTCTATTTTTTTATTGACACGTGCGCTAAAACGCCTTATGAAACATGTACTTTATACATTTTTTTCTATTTCACCTTTTATAATCAAGAAAAATACATTTTAAAAAGAAAATAAATCCTTCAAATTTTGTAAATTTTTATGTCCAAATTTTATGTTGGTAATACTATTTTTTATCATAGTAGCCTCTGGATAACAAAAATTATTTTGCAAACTGTAATTTTTTGATTTATTGACCCATTTTCACCACGAGATTCTAAAGTTATTTTAGCGATATGAGATTTGAAATTGGACGGAATACGTTGTGTGATCCTTGTACATTCGGTACATATACAGAGCGTTCGGAAATTCGGGAAATTTTCCTACTTTTTTTTGAATCTCAAAAGACGTGATTTTACGTCACGGCATTGCAATTTAGTATAGGGAAGATGAAAAATTCAAATAAAGTTGAAGTTAAAATCGACATTGGAAGGTAAGTAGATTGAATTTTGGATAGGATTTGGCAGAAAATGATAGCTTGAAGCATCTACAAAAGATTGATTTATAGATTTATGCAACCAACATACATGACTGTTATCCACACAGAATAAAAAGTAGGTTATCAAGCTATTTTTCCTCTGCGAAAAATGGGTTTTCTCGTAAATCACAAAGGCCGCGCAAGTCAATGAAATAAAACATTTAAATGTTACCAACATCAAATAAAGAAAAAACGCGGTTCGAAATAGCTTCATTACGATACGCAAATGCGTATCGTACTGAGCTTATTATGAACGTGAAATAGAAAAACGTCTTATAGAATTTTTTAGTTTTGCACCTAGAGAACTAAATCCCTGTATGTGCAAAATTTAATTTAAAATAATAATACAGTAATCTTAATGTTATTAAAAGGGTAATATTAATAAATTTTATTTAAAAGCTAGTACAGTGACCGGCAGAAAGTGCGCAGCATATGGGAAAGTTTTTTATCTTTAAATTTAGAAAATCAATTTTATTTAAGAGGTTCTGCATGTTCCCAAACCATAATAACACCCCTTAAATCCGGTAAAAGTCTTATGGTATACGAGGTAGGATCAAAAATTTGAAATTCCGCTAAGAGTAAAGTACCTCCATCTTTCATTTTAGAATCATTTTTTACTAAGAATTATTGTTTTAATTTCAAAGTTATACCCAAATTCTAAATTTCGCTTATTTTGGACAAAAAAATGGATTTAATCGTGTTTTCTGGATAACCCTGTATAAAAAATAAATGGCAACCGAACAGTACAAAAATAAGATTTTCTGCAGACTTTGTTAGAGATAACCGTCGATCATAAGTCCGATTAGTTTGTTTTCATAATATTATGGCTTTTTAAAATAAAAACATTAAAATATTAAATATTTTTGCTGCACACCGTATTTTATTTTTTGAGGGAACAAGTTAATTTCATCTAACTGATATTTTTTGATTTACATTGACTTAAAGCATCTCCTAAATAGTTTTTTATACATTGAAGTATGCATAAAAAATTTCCTTATTTTGCGTGACGAATAAAATCCGTTCAAAATATATTTTTAATTTAATTTTTTTTCTTTATAAATCAAAAGGAAACTTTCTATGCATACTTCAATGTATAAAAAACTATCTAGGAGATGCTTTAAGTCAATGTAAATCAAAAAATATCAGTTAGATGAAATTAACTTGTTCCCTCAAAAAATAAAATACGGTGGCAGCAAAAATATTTAATATTTTAATGTTTTTATTTTAAAAAGCCATAATATTATGAAAACAAACTAATCGGACTTATGATCGACGGTTATCTCTAATAAAGTCTGCAGAAATCTTATTTTCGTACTGTTCGGTTGCCATTTATTTTTTATACAGGGTTATTCAGAAAACACGATTAAATCCATTTTTTTGTCCAAAATAAGCGAAATTTAGAATTTGGGTATAACTTTGAAATTAAAACAATAATTCTTAGTAAAAAATGATTTAAAATGAAAGATGGAGGTTGATCCTACCTCGTATACCATAAGACTTTTACCGGATTTAATGGGTGTTATTATGGTTTGAGAACATGCAGAACCTATCTAAAATAAAATTAATTTTCTAAACTTGAAGATAAAAACTTTCCCATAGGCTGCGCACTTTCTGCCGGTCACTGTATATACAGTGACGTAACAAAACCTGAGTGGGCCCCCCCGCAAACGTTTTCAGGGGTCCCCTCTCTATAACGAATGGGAAATGATAATTTTTATTTTCATTACTATTAGGTTCAGGTTTATGAATTTTTGAATTCGTTAATGGTGTAATAGTTTAATTAGGCTGACTATTAAAACAGCAAACAATCCGAATTTATTTTATAATCTTAGGTAGACTGGTAGATATAACATAGGTAGTTATTAAGTCATAATACGTAATATTCCAGCAAACATGATTCAAAATCAAAATTTAAAACACCACTTATAATGTTGCTTACCATGTATGGTAGTTAACCGGGGGTAGCAGTGATCGAGCCTCATAGAATCCAAAAGACAGAAAACAGTAAAACACATGAACACTCAACAAGTCTGCACAAACATTATGTCACTAAGTACTATACAAGGTATTATACAAAACGACCAGATCGTCGATAGTTTTTTTTTGCAAAGTCGTTTATAATTTCGTCGATATTTAATGTTTTAACAAACTATTGTTCGATACCGATTAAGGATAAATCTGAAAGGCGTTGTCCGCAGCTCGTGACTAGTGAGTCAGGGGGGGCGCTGGCTTTAAATTAAAAAAAATTAACATGTCTATTATTTTCGAAAGTACGTGTCTGTTTTTTCTAACTTTCTCGTTGTGAATTTTAATTTCATCAACATAAGCACTACTTAAACAAGTTAAAATATTACTTTGTCCTAACATCTCAAAACTTATCACATTATAACGATGTTTTGCACTATTTTCATGTTTTTTATTTTTTCTGGAAGATGTTTTAAGTCCTGCACCCCATTTATAGTCCAATTATCATCCCCGTCAAAAAGAAGACACACGAAACAAAAAAAAAAAGAATTTTTGTCCTCACAACCGCATATCCAGGATTTTTTATTATATATTTATTTTTCAAACTTACGCGTAAACTGTGCCTTACTTTTACATTTTGATTGCACTTGTAGGTACTATAGTTATTCAATATTGGTAGTGGAGTGGCCGCCGTGTATTTTTTAAATCAAGTTTTTCAATTAAGCTCAGAGAACTATTAAACACAAGCTTCTGTAAATCAATGACCTTCATATTAGACGAAATTTTCCAACTTTATAATGTAACTAATAAATAACTCAAAACAAATAAACAAAACGTCAACGGCATCGACAGGTCGCATCGCGATTCGCGAACAGCTGTTGGGCGCGGAAAATTGGAGCTCGTCCGTGGCCACTCGTTGTGCGATGTGTAGGTGACGTCAGGCCTCCGTAGTCGCGTTGAATCGGGACGGGATAATCGATAGCCCGCGCTTAGTAACCTTGAGAGCGCGCAACTCGCTTGTCTATGAGTATAACCTGCCCGTTGGAATAGGGCTATGTTTGGTTTAAATTATTATGCCCGCGCTTAGTATAACCTACCCGCTGGAATAGGGCTATGTTTGGTTTGAATTATTTTAATCGATTGCTTACATACATTGCGTTATTGGCTTTTTAAATAAAGTATTTTTGGATTCTGTTTGAAATAATTGCAGGGAGGGCGGCGCCCCAGAGCCCTTCATTAACCAGCCGCCACTGGTTGTCCGATGGAATTACATAAATGGGTTTTTACTATTTTAAGTTTTGAAAAAGATCGTTCCGCTAATGCCACACTAACTGATAAAGTTAGAAATAACATCACTGCACTAGATAGATACATCTGGAAAATTTGAAGAACACTTTGATGTTTTATTATTAAATGAGCCGCAAGTTCATACACTGTTTTTAATTTTGAAATACTATCTCCAAGTCCCCTTCTGAGGCGTAAAATTTGACTACAAAAGACAATGGACAAGTCTTTATGGTATATCGTTTGTAAATTCCGCGCTTTCACTTATAATTCTTCTTCTCACTTAACGAAGTCAAATTCTCAGGATATAAAAAAAATAAAATTAATTATGAAATGAAATACCTATGAAAGGCAAAGCTAGCAGCAAATTAGAAGGGACCGTCAATGTGGGCCCCCCGGTTACGATGGTCTTTAATTTTTTTTATATGTGTTTATTTATAAGAAGAAACAGAGGGCTGAATTTGGTGTCTGCATGGTGAAAGATTGGCTGGATTTCAATGAACTAACTCTTAACGTAGATAATAATAATAATAATAATAATAATAATAATCGATATTTTTATATATAATTAAGTCAAAATATATTGCGTTATCTCGTACTGATGTAAATAGGCCTGATCTCGGATCTCTGCAGCTACCAAGGACAAAACTAAAAATTAGCGAAGTTAATAACATCAAGTATTTGGGAATTATAGTTGACAAAAATTTAGAGTGGACAAATCACGTTTACAATTTGTGTGTGAAAACAAAGCGACTTGGGTACATATTTTATGAAATAAGAATTCATGAATCAAAAAGTTTGTTCCTACAGCGAATCCCCGACAACTTCATGACAATTTTCAAACCAACTTTACGGCGCAAGTCTGATTTCTGACCGGTTTCAAACTTTTGTAGGAACAGGCGTTCGAAATCAACTAACTTCGGTTCGGTGTTTAAAACTGAAGAAATTTTAGACAATGGACATAACCTCAAATCTCAAAATTGTTTATTATTATTTCGTTAATTAAACTCGTGTGGCTCGGCCCAATAAATAAACTTAAACAAAATAAGTAACTTATATTAAATAATATGTTGTAAAAATGTTAATATCTCCTCCAAAGATTGGCACTTTTCAAATCAAAAGTATTAAGACACTATGGGAAGTTTTAGCTCAAAAAGTAAATAAAATATTAAACACCAACCTAACAGCAGACATTTCTGAATCTTCATCAGATGACGCAATGTCGCTCATTTCTCAATTTAATAATAGAAAAAGTCTTATACAAAAGCAAAAACCACAAAAACACGTCTAACAAAAATAGGTTATGTCATATGTTATGCTAGCGTTTAACCGCGCATGCTCCGGACATTTTACTGACAAAAGATTCGCAAACTGCTCTGACAGTTGGCAAACTATCAGAGAAACGTGTAGGAACAGCGACTTAGGGTTTTCAAACTGTCCAAAATCTTTGTGGGAACACTTTTATATTACTGCGCAGAATCCTGACTGTCAAGGACAGTTTCTGATCGCTGTAGGAACAAACCTATAAGCTCCTTCTAACAATATACAGGTTCCTGCACCTCACCTCCCGTCTTCTATATCTCACTTAGTAATTAAGTTAGAATTTTCATATTTTGCAGACCTTATCTATATCTTGGGGCGCATTTCAGGATAATATTTTTTTTCATACAGGGTGTTCCAAAAAAGTGTGACGTCATAAGGGTGTATTTTTTAAATTACATGCCATATATTTTCTTACATTTTTGGGTGCCTCCTATAGTTACCTACATACCCCTAAAATTTTATCAGTCTTCGTTCACTAGCCGCATTGAGAAGATACATTTATTTCTTAACAAAATTGCTGTATGGAAAGAAGTTCATTATTCAACAATACTGTGCTGCTAATGGAACTAACTACTACTAATTAAAATACTGTTGTACCAAATCTGGAATTGATATAACACTAAAGCGGGTCTGATACACTAACAATTTATTTAATATGGGTTAATAAAATCATCCATAGTGATTACTAAGAGTTTATAAAATTTGCCAACAATAGTATTAAGAGCAACCTATACCTATACCACTAATAAATCCGTATATTATACTATACAAAAAAAGTTATTGTAAACAACACCTTGCTTTGATATTGGCACAATGTCATAATAGATCCACCTGTTTCTCCTTTATTCATGTCTTTAGATCAAGTGCAGAATTCATGGTTTATAAAGCCAACATTCTCCATGATAATATAATGAAATGCTGGGCTCCATTATTCCTATGAAAGATGTATACAACAATTTTACAATGCTGCTCATTCAATGACTATTGGAGACGTTTAAAAAGCTTTATTCAGTTACTCTTGCAGGTATAAGTACTAACAAATGTTATTCTATTTACAACATTCACTCGATTAGTTCCTTAAAAGCTTTTATGGGATTTAATAATGGTTGGTGGTTTGATTGCTTGTAATAAAATTAGGTTTAAAAATATTTATTGTATACAAATTAATATTATATTTAGGGAAGCAATCGATATTTACAGTAATCTATATAGGTAAGGGATAGATATATTTTTTTACCCGCGAATTCACTAAAGAGTTATAAATTATGTCCGTCAAAATATTTGGATCGAGTCCCTCAGTCAGTTGTGTTGTCACCATTGTTATTTGTACTCGTAGTAAGACAATGTTCCGAATTAAGAAATTAAGCAGCTGCATCCAAACAGTTTTTAAAAAATAGTGATAAGCATCGGAGTAGCTAACCTTAGTTTTCAGGGGGAGCCTGGGCCCCTTGTTTACATTATTGTAATTGCATTTTTTTTTCTATTGAATATTTCAGGGGGGGGCCAGGGCCATCAGGGGGGACCAGGCCCCCCTGCCCCCCCCCCACCCCTAGCTACGTCGATGGATAAGGAACAAAGACTTGGGTTTGCTATGCGATATTTACCAGAAAATGATTTTTTTTGGCAAAATGTTATCTTTTCCGATGAGAAAACTTTTCAGTCTACATCATAATGGAAGGATTCGAGTATATTATATAGACCACCAAATTCCCGATATGATGAGAAGTAGGTATACTAAAAAAAAGCAAACCAGTGGACGTTTCTCCGTTAATGTGTGGGCATCGATAAGTGTTTACGGTCCAGGTGTAGGTATGCTGGAATATTGGTGGAACACTAAACAGTAATATATATCTTCAGATTTTGGAAAATGTTTTCCTTATATTTAGAAATAAACATTATTACTTATGGTCAACAATTTTACATACAATAATATACAGCTATGTATATAGCTGGTGTTCTATCCAGGTATAAGCAGCAAGGTGAGAGACCCGTTTTATCCAATTTTATTGTAATTGAGTTATGTATGGGTGGAGTGTACAGTATGATCATCGAAGTAGAATATTCTTCTATAGATTCCAGCGCATTTATTTGATTCTGCACTGAACAAAAATTTTAATTTTGAATAATTTTTTTATCTCGGTCAATCATATATCTAATTATGTTATTAAATTATCGATTTTAACTTATTTATATTAAATAAGGATAAATACTTTTTTTAAGTTTATTATAACTAGGTATTACCTTTGAACAGGAACATAATTCAATAAAACAAAAAAAATTGTATAAAAACTTAATATTTATTTATGTAAATACTGTAAACAGTTGAGATCAAATAAAACAATATATTATTTAAATGGAACTATAATAACCATATGAACCTAAGTATACTGTGTCGTCAACTGTACTTCCTATTGATGTACATACGTCTGGAGATTTTGTTGCAAAGTATGTTCATGGAATGTACCTTTTCTATCTGGGTATGGAATTTATGAATAATGTTTATATTTTCAGGTAGGTACTGAAAATTGATGCTTTAATTCCAATAAATGGTTTGCAAATGCTTTAAAAATAATATAAAGTGTCACCAGTAAAGTCCGCATCATAAGGGATTTTTTTTTATTAATAGCTTTATTCAAAATTCGACTTTGGCATCAAGTTCTGCTTCGATCAAAATGAAAATTAAGGAAAAAAATAGTAGTCACGTGATTCGCATTATCTGTCAAATTTTAATTTTTTTCACAAAATAATTCAAAAGTGGGGTTATTTCTGAAAATATCGAAAAAAGTTATTAGAAAAAGTTTTTTAAATGCAGTTTCCAGTCCACATGCAAAATTTCAGCTGCATAAGATAATTTTGATTTTTTTACCTATATTTTGTAAATTGCACCACTTTTGCAAAATAAGACTCAACGCAACCTTTTGACAAGGCTATATTTCAGATACATTTTCTTTAAAGATGCGCCATATTAAATGTGTGTTTTTCTACAAAATCAAAATTGGGCTATTAAAATTTGGTCGCATGCATGTGATGCAAAGTTTATTTGTTTTTGACCCTGTATAAGGTAACTTCATAAAATAAGTATTTTTAAAAACCTAGTTTGTGTCTGAAAGTAATACACCTTAATATTAAGACAAAAAAGAACACAGTGTCTTCAGTAAAGTGTTTTTAGAGTGGAAAATAAATTTTAGTTTAACAACGTAAAGTTTATCTATTTTCGACGATTTAATTTAAAACCCCTATATTATAATTTATTATTAAGCTATGTCATAATAACGTTAACGTGTATTATTTTCAAACACAAACTACGTTTTGAAAAATACTTATTTTATGAAGTTACCTTATACAGGGTCAAAAACAAATAAACTTGGCATCACAAGCGATCACATTTTAATTGCCCAATTTTGATTTTGTGGAAAAACACACATTTAATATGGCTCTACTTTAAAGAAAATGTACCTAAAATAAAGCATTGTCAAAACTAAGAAGTTTTAGGTAGGTTGCGTTAAGCCTTATTTTGCAAAAGTGGTGCAATTTACAAAATATAGGTAAAAATCAATATTATCTTATGCAGCTGATATTTTGCATGTGGGTGCTGCATTTAAAAAAACTTTTTCAATAACTTTTTTCGATATTTTCAAAAATAACCCCACTTTTGAATTCTTTTTTGGAAAAAATTAAAATTTGACAGATAATGCGAATCACGTGACTACTATTTTTTTGCTTAATTTTCATCTCGATCAAAGCAGAACTTGATGCCAAAGTTAAATTTTGAATAAAGCTATTAATAAAAAAAAAATCCCATATGATGCGGACTTTACTGGTGACACTGTATTAACCGGAATTACCTACATAATTACCCATTTATACACGGCGACATTTTAATATTTTAAGTATCACAGTAAATGCAAAAATCTATGACATAGAAACAATTAAACACTAACAACTCGTAAGATAAAAATAATACCTACCCTTGAAGGGGTCTCGTTTTAAAAAGAAATGCTAAAGTTGTTTATACTAACTACTGATTATCGTTTCAAATAGAATTGTACCATATCATATTTACTCAGGTAGGAAACATGACGTTTTCGATCCCCTATTCCGAATAAGTATATGTTAAGCCCTAAAGGCGCTTTCGGTTTCCCTCTGCATGTTCCCAAAAACTTTGTACCTGAACAAGGTGTAAAAACAAAATAAACGGAGCGTGGGAGAAATCTCGTAAAATTGCTTTTCCCAGTAAAGCTTATATTATATAGTATTACCAAGAACTCATGCTTAGCTACTTAACAAGACCTTTAAAATGTAGGGTTATTAAATTTCGTACTGAGGAGCTTAATATTGCTACATTTTAAGAAAGGTATCCGTCAGTAACTGTTAGTTGTAAACTTGAAAAATAATGAGAAAACATGGATGTATTCCAGCTCCTGAGTAGAGCGATGCTGCGTGTTAGAGAGATAACCAAATAAATTTGAAATTTTTGATACATTTATTCGGTATTATTAATTGTAATTGTTTACAACCAAACTGGGTGCGAGGACGGCTGATCTACTGTTAATTTTTAAAAAAATTCACAGATCTTGCATCTCACGCAAGTATCATAGGCGTATTGAAAATACCTACCACATAATAATACTTAGAAAAACGGATTGCATTTATTTATTGTAAACATCCGAAGGGACACTTTCGGATTCAGAATCTCCCATATTTAAATTATTTTTGGCCAACCCTTTGCATACCTACAATAGAAAATTGGACGGCAATAATGACGTTGTCAAAATCGAAATTGAAACAATCAAAATTGCGGTTACCAATATCGACTAACATGGACACCTGAAAATTTTAAAATTTACGAAAACGTTATCTGATATCAATGAAATTTAGACGAATAAAATCTATTTGCACTGTCGTAGATTACATTTTAAATGATACACGTTCGATATGAACTTTGTTAATGAAACGTGTGCAATTAAACCACTCGGCTGACGCCTCGTGGTTTAACGTTGCACACATTTCATTATAGTGTTCATATCGAACTAGTATCATTAATAACTATAATGTAAGAATATAAAACAATAATAAAGATAATCTACTTTTTATTATATCCAAATAAAGTGAATATACTTATTCAAAATTCAAACACACAGTATAATATTTAAATAGTATTAATATTTGGTCTAAATAAACATCTTGATAAAGCCGACGGGAGATCCCGTAACATGAAAGTTGGTACAGGCCGAGTGACCGATTCAATACTAACTACTATATAACTGTTCTCTCTCCCGGCCATATCTTAATATCAACAAATATAATAA